>CM042981.1:12096199-13358774 GCA_023678885.1 Pogostemon cablin | reverse complement strand
TTAATATAATTTACTATATATTATGAAATATTTTATTTAATAAATATTGGTAATTTTATTAATCATATTTATTTTAATATTTATTTGAAAAATAATAGAATTTATATTACATTCAGTTAATAGTAGTACACTGTTTATTAAAATATTGATATAAATATGAAATATATATATATATATATATATATATATATATATATATATAATTAATAAGTATCAAATGAGTATGGGTAATCCACAGGTATGGATAAATAGTTTAGAACGAGTATGAGTATTAAATTAATTCTTTTAGCGGGACAGGTACGGGTATCAAAATGATTCTTTTTAGCAGGACGAGTACGGGTATCATAATATTTTTTAGAAGGACGAGTACGCGTACTCATTATTTAGACATGTACGGTGGCCCCAAAAAAGGTGGGTGCCCTATTCATTTCCAGCCTTAAATATGAGTACGGGTATCTCGAAAGAAATAAGTATTTTTAAATACTAATTGATAAATAAAAAATTATATTATGTTAAAAAAAATATTACATAAAAATGGATAATATATGTAAAAAATTAAACATATAACTTCAAAATATATAAATTCAAATATATATATATATATATATATATATATATATATATATATACACTCCCTCCGTTCTAGGTTAAGGGGGTCATTTTTCCATTTTGGTTGTCCCTCCCAAAGGGTCCCCTTTCATTTTTTACACACATGGGACCCACACACCTCCTCTAATACAATTAAAATATGGGACTCATACTCCTACTAATACAACTACCAACTACACATTAAATAATAATACTCCATAATCTACGTGCCAAAAAGCAAATGACCCTCTTACGTCGGGACGGGGGGAGTATAAATTATATGATTAACATAAAAATATAAACTTAAATATACCAAAAGGTAATAGTTGTTTTGTATTTCTTTCGAGTAGATTCTACGTTTTAGGATTTAAGGTTTAGGGTTTTTAGATGAGCTTTGGATATTGATAAATGAGTTTGGTATAAGTATTGATAATGATTTTTTTAAATGGGATAGGTATGGGTAATTGAAATTTAAACGGATACGTGAACTCTTAAAAAAAGTGGGTGTCCTATCCGCTTTCATGCCTAACAACTATGCACTATACATTAAAATATTATATCTCTTAACCATTATACATTAAAATATTATATATATTTGACAAAAAGCAAAGGTAGAAATTGAAATGGGACAGAGAGAGTATATATTTATAAACATAAGAGGTTATTTGTTGACAAAAATTCCTTAACGTGCACGAAACAGGTAAGATATATATTCAAAATAGAACATGCAAGCCAAATTAATTTTTTTTACTAGAAGATCAATTATAAATGGATCTCTACCTGAATTCTATTGGAAAGAGTATAGTAATTATAAATGGGTTTAGGATGTTGCAGACAAAGTGAGTATAATTATGTTATATTTTATACTCCATCCGTCCCACAAAAGTTTGCATGCCTCTTCCGACATGGAGATTAAGAAAAGTGATAACTTTTAGGGGTATTATGGTATTTTTTAGTAATAAATAAATGATAAAGTATGTTAGGTGTGTTAGGTAATGGTGGTTTTTTTATAAATAAAGTGTATGGGGAAGGGTGATTGTGTTTGACTTTTTGCTTTTTTTGGAATGTGCAAACTTTTGTCGGACACCCAAAATGGAAAGTGTGTCATCTGAAATGGGATGAATGAGGTATATTTAATTAATAGTAGTTATTAGTTTTTTAATTTTTTTTAAATCATGTTTATTTAGAATTGTTAATTGTAAGAAAAATTATGAACTTTACTTCTATTATAAATTAATTCCAACTTTTGAGAAATTAAAAAAAAATTATTTTTAATTATTGTTGCGAAATACCCCAATATTTTAGTATTATTTGAAAGGTTAATGTGAAGCTAAAATGTCAAGTTAGCAGTCAGGAAAACATTTGTTTCCCGTTGGATGTGTTTTGAAATAATGTTTAATGATGGGATTCTTTTTTGCAAATTTCCAAATGTTTGAATTAATTCTCAAATGAAGTAAATTTCATGGTTTTTCTTACAATTAACTATTTAAATATTGAGATTATATTATATTTATTCTATATTTACTTAATAGTAGTATATTTTTTATTTCGAAAATAAAAAAAACTAAAAGGACTAGAAATTTATTTTTTCTCACCACGTCAGAAGTGTCACATGACATTACCAGTTTGGTGACCTACTCCAGTCGTTACATGGACTAAATTGTCGAATATTTTAAAGTTAATGGATCAATTTCAAAAATTCAAAAACTTATGGACTAATTTCAAAGTTAGTTAGTGGTAATAAACAAAAAAGGCTTATTTATCCTAATTTTATATTTAATTAATAATAATGTATATTATTATATTAATTTAAAAAACAAAAATATA
Source organism: Pogostemon cablin (assembly GCA_023678885.1). Classification (NCBI taxonomy): domain Eukaryota; kingdom Viridiplantae; phylum Streptophyta; class Magnoliopsida; order Lamiales; family Lamiaceae; genus Pogostemon; species Pogostemon cablin. The sequence goes on along the minus strand of CM042981.1, from coordinate 13,356,359 downwards.
TAATTATATATAATAAATTAATATTAAATCTGTACGTGTACCTGCGGGTATTGATAAACAGGTATAGGACTGGTACATGTATAATAATAATTTTCTTTAGGGGGATGGGTATGGATATTTAATAGTTAACCGAATACGGGTACGAGTGATTAGCCATAACTTGTAGTCGGGTTGACCAATACAAGAATTCATCAAACCACAGGGAGGTAGGTACTAGTGCTTAAGCGATCTCACGTTTCTTGTAATTTTATAGAGATGAATCATCAATGAAGTGGTTGATCAAACAAGTAATTAAATAGTAATTAATGCAAGTACACAAGCAATGATCAAACAAACAAGATAAATGGATGAAAAGTGATTTTTAAATTGATTAAAAGTGAGATTAACAACAATCAAGAAGTGGTAATTATAGGAATTATGTATAAAATTCATATGTATCATGGATATAGGATTAAGGGCCAACACTAAGTTCACCTAAACTCCCTCTCGGGATGGATAGGATATGAATATCAAATAGCTCAATGGATTGGTTTTCACTCAAATAATTCCAACTAGGTACTAAGCTTGAAATGAGAGTCCCTTCACACGATTAATCAACCTCTCGATCAAACCAATCACATGTTCTATCAAAGGGTTCTAAATTCTAAAGAATTTATCAATCTCTTTACAACTTATAATTAACATGAAGTGTATGATGACTTGATTCAATTAACTATCATAAACATTTAATTGATTTCTCAATCTAATCACATGTTCATGACAATTAACCTCACAAATCAATAATACAAATAAAGCAATTAACAATCAATGATAGAAAATTATAGACCCAATCAACATATGAATTCAAATACATAAATCCCCAAAATTAACCAACAACTCTCATGTTGCTAATCCCATAAGGAAAATTAGCCTACCATATTCAAAAGGAAATCAACATAGACATTAAGATCCTTACAAAACATGATGAACAATAAGGGTTCAACAAAACAAAGTGTAGATGAAGACTCCCTTAAATGCTTCCAATGGTGATCTTCTTCTCCCCTTTGCAATCCCCTCTCTTCCTTGCTCCTTTTGCTCAATTTGGATGGCAGATTTAGTGGAAGGATGAAGGTAGATGATATGGATGAAGGTAGATGATATGGTGGTATGAATTGGAGGAAATGATATGTGATCTATGTGTTTTGGTGCAAACCCTTGGTAGAATCTCCAATCTCTCTTCAAATGTTGAACTTGAGGTTATTTATACCCTCTCCAAGTTGGGCCACGAATTTAACATCAAATGGGCTTTTTACACACACTTACATACATTGGTAGGTGAAAATTCAGATTTTGACCCAAAAAACATGCAACTCGAGTTGGCCTTACCCAACTCGAGTTACAACACGATTCGAGTTACATTGTGTGTAACTCGAGTTAAAGTAGCTCGACTCGTGTTGGCTACTCATACACCCGCCTGATTGGTCGTGTTGCGAGACTCTAAAACTGAAAATCCCTCGGAACCCAAGCTCGACTCGAGTTGCCAAGTCGTGCTGTGACTTGCAACTTGAGTAAGCACACTGCATGATTTTGAACTCCTGTTCTGCCCCTTACTCGACTCGAGTTGCAAGTCGAGTTGGAGCTTGCAACTCGAGTAAGCTCACTGGACAATTTTTGGACCCTAACTCGACCTTCTCTCAACTCGAGTTGCAAGTCGAGTTGGACCTTGCAACTCGAGTTGGGTCCCGGCAGCCCGTTTCTTGCTCATTTCAGCTCCCGTCTCCATTTTTGCTCTGTTTTCACCTGTTTACATATGTTTAAGCTCATTCACATGTATCTCCATGTGAACACATAATAAACCAAATAATACATAAAATACGGATAAAATAATACAAAAATGGATATAAAAAGATACTAAAATTTAGGTGAAAATATCACTCATCAACGAGTACTCCAAAATAAGCGGGTATCCTACTAGTTGTCATTCCTAGATATGGTTGGTGAAAATTTAAGTGGATACGGGATTTTTTAAATCATATATGCATTAAGATTTAAGTTTATTTTTATAAGTAAATTAAGAGATATAATATTTTAATGAATGATGAGTTTAGAGATATAAATTTAATAATTAGTAGGTAGTTGTATTAATATTGTGTGTGGTCCATATAGAGTAATTAATTATTTCGTATAGGTTTCACTTGAAAAAAGGAAAGTTTAGGTTTATACCTGACTTCACAATAAAATATTATATTTCTTAATTTTCATGTAAAAAACAAACATAAATATTATTGTAAGACTGATGAAGTTTAAAATAAAATTTGTATGGCTAATATAAAAAATATCAAATTAAACATAAAAATAAATAGTTGTCTTATAATTCTTTTATGTGCAACTCACGAGTCGGTAAATACTAGAATGAATTACTACATGTGATGCACGGGTGTTGAACAAAATCAATATAAAAAATATTCGCTACTTTAAATAGATGATTAATGATAAATCATCGAAGATTTTATTTTTTTAAATTGTGAAAAATGCTCCAAATAATAAGTTGATTTTGAAAAATGTCATTCAAGTGACTCAACACGTATCCTTTTTGAAAAAAAATTTCATTTTTGAAACTTTTACCACTATTCATTATTAAGAAACATGTATACACTATTGAATAAAAAATTATACATATATGGGTTGCATCCATATGTGTATAATTAAGGTTTAGGGTTTAGGATTTTAGGGTTTAAGATTTAGGGTAAGGGTTTTAGGGTTAGGGCTTAGGGTTTTAATATCAATTCTTAATAGTTATAAGTTTTTTTAATTATATTTATTAAATTTTATTAGATAAAATTTATATTATATTTATATTTAATTAATAATAGTATTATTTTTATTAAAATATTAATTTAGAAAAAATATATAAATAACTACAAAATAAACGGGTATTGATTAACGTGTTTAGGATGTGTACGTGTATCATAATATATATTTAACAGTATCATACGCAATGACCATAAATAAGAGTAAAAAATAGAGCACGAACCTATAGGGATGGCAATGGGACATGTATTTCCGGATACCCTAACGGAAAGTATATGGGTAGTTGTAAACGGGTTTGGGACAAGTACGGGTAATTATAAAAAATTCCATAGATTATATAATTTATATATTATGAGATATTTTATATATTTAATTATAAGTTTTATTTAATCATATTTATTAAATATTTATTTAAATTAATAAAATTTATATTATTTTTATTTTATATTTAATTAATAATAATGTAATTTTTATTATTATATTTATTTAAACAACGAAAATAAAAAAATATATAAAATAAATTAATATTAAACGGGTACGGGGACCATAATAATTTTTTTAAATGGAACGGGTACGAGTTATTATTTTTAATCGGATATGAATACGGCTACCCCAAAATAAGTGGGAATCCTGCCCATTGTCATCCATACACAGACCAAGCACGGTCCAAGTTTAGATAAAAAAAATTAACAAAATTCCTGCCCGTGCTACAAATAAAAAAAGAAACATACGTTGAATGGTTCTAAAAAAATCACAACATACAAAAAAATAAGCACGGCCGGATATAAAAAAAATACTTCTTTCATTCCAAGAAAATTCTATTAACCTTATAAGAAAAAGAAAATTATATATATAATATTTTAGAAATTTCCCTGTCCGCGCAACACGCGGCCGTATAAACGCTACATACAAAAAAAGAATCATTTGTTGAATGGTTCAAAAAAACTTACAACATACAAAAAAAAGCACGGCCGGGTATAAAAAAATACTCTTCACATTCCAAGAAAATTCTATTAATCTTATAAGAAAAAAATTATATATATATATATATATATATATATATATATATATATATATATATATATATATATAAATATTTCAGAAATTTCCCTGTCCGCTCAAAGTGCAGCCGGGTAAATGCTAGTTATTATAATAATATATTGACATTAATAATAAGGTTAGGTAAGTAAATATAAAAGTTATTAAGGTATAAAATAGGAAAAAGATGTTTCTCAATCTCTTTCTACTTTTAATATATTATGATATGCGAGATTGAGATTTATGAAAGAATTGGATCACATATCCTTTTCAAATCTGTTATGAAATATTGGAAAATCTTTAAAATAAATAGATAAATATTGAGATTTTATTTTAATTTAAATATTAAATTAAGGTTATAATAGGCACATCATTATATCTTTTTGTATCTATTAGTAATATTTTAGGTTGAACGTATTTAATAGTAATAATCTTAACTAATGTGTATTGTAGAGTAATTATTCCTTAATTTTATACTCCCTCCATCCCATCAAAACATCTTATTTTATTATATTGTGTATTCTCTCCAAAGGTCCCCATTTTCCTCTTTAAAGGGCCCTATATACGAAACATCATTCACTACTAATACAACTACCCACTACACATAAAATAATAATATTTAATCCACGTGCAAAAAGCAAATGGGTACCTTTCTCGAAACAGAGGGAGTAATTAAAATTAAAAATGAGAGTAGAACTATTTTTCAAAGCATATCTACTAATTGATTTTTTTTAATATGGAGATACGGTTGTACCCATGTCCCACTCTAAATTCGCCCTTTTTTTTTCTTTTGAGATGAGTCAATTCACTATTAAAATATATTTATTATATAAATAAAGTTTATCTATTAGTAGTTAAAATGTGTTTATAATACTCTATATGTTCCGCTATAAGAGTTACATTTTACTAATTAAGACGTCCCACTCTAAGAGTTAATTTCCTTTTTTAGTAGATGGGACCCACATAAATCAATCACTTTATCTTCATGACGCCACACACAACACTAATACAACTACCCACTATACATTAAATTATAATATTTCTCAACCCGCTACACATTAAAATACTATATTTCTTAATCTCCGTGCAAACAGTAAACGTAACTCTTTTCATGAGATGAAGGGAGTATATTATATTATAACTCGCTAATTAGAATTATATTTTAATACATTATTCATTGTACTTCAAAAAACATATTTAAACTATCAATAATCATACATTATTTATATAATAATCATATTTTAATACATCTCACGACCCATCCTACGTAAACTTAGCCTCATAAAGAACTTTGTAAAATAACAAATACTCATGCAACACATGATTGATTTAATCTTATTAAATTTTAATTTAATTATAACATATATAAGTAGATATACATAAAAATATGCTTTTAAGTCATGAAATTTAAAGGAGAACGTATTATACGGATCGACCAAAGGCTAATTTATTTATGTATTGTAGTTTATACTTTAATTTAATCAAATATAGTTGTGTTTAGATTATTTTACAAAATAAGCTAAGGTTGTGTTTGGATTGAGTTATTTCAACTCCAAAGGATTTAAAAATCAATGATTTACAATTACTTAGATTTCAAATCCATTTATTCTAATCTCCTCATTTGAATAAATTATTATGAAAGTATTTATAAATCAATTGATTTCAAATCCATTGTTTGGATTTTTTTTTTTTAAATTATTTAAGTTTAAGAGTTTTATTCATAATTAATAATTAATAAAATAATATAAATGCATTTTATCATTATAAAATACAAATATATTAAATATATCAAACTTTTAATTATGTACCAATTGATTTCTTAAAAGAGATACACAACACTAAATATAATAACGTGCGCTTACTTACAATAGAGAATGATATGATTTCACATGAAAAAAATAACTTATCATAAAAAATATTAAACAAATATAATAATCTATTAGCTTGATATTCCTCGAACATCTCTTGAGCAAGATTATCTCAAAATGCAGTTCATTCTGTTGTAGTTCTAACAACTCTTATTTGCTTCTCATCATGAGAATCATCAGAATCGCTTTGATCAGCTAAATCTCGAGCAACCTCGACCAAAAAAGGATCATTAGGCATTTCACAACGTACAAAATTATGCAAAATGCAACATGCATTAATGATTCTTATTTGAGTCTTTACATCGTAAAAGCTTGCAGTCCTCAATATAGCCCATCTTTTCTTTAGCAAACCCAAAGTTCTTTCAATTGCATTTCTTGCAGAAGTGTGTCGAAGATTAAATAACTCTTTGTAATTTCTGGGAGTATTTCCTCTCCACTCATTTAAATAGTAACGAGTCCCTCTATATGGGGAAAGAAAACCCTCACCATTTGTGTAGCCAGCATCTACAAGATAATATTGATCTACAAAAGAAATACAATACAAAGATCAAATAATGACATTAAAATTTAAAATAATTAATTCAACATACCTTTTGAAACTTTTAACCCATTAGGTCTCTGTAAAGCATCACGTAGTACTCTTGCATCTAAAGCTGATCCTTCCCAACAGGGTAGTGCATATAGAATTTTCAAGTTAGCATTACATGCCCCCAACATATTAGTACTTATAGCACCCTTCCTATTTCTATGTCTAGAATTATCACTTGATGGAACAGTAAGATCAACAAATGTTCCATCCAATGCTCCAACTGCATTCTACATAATATTACCATAACCGTTAATGAAAAAATATGAAATAAGTAATTAATATAAGATACGATGAAATATTATCGGAAACCAGCTCCACCTATTATCATCTCTTTGATTATATATTTCATTATTTTGTTGCTTGAGATAAAGCTTTCCGAGTTTCAATACTGCATGTAGCACAATATGAAATTGCTTACTTATAGTCTCACCGAACTAAACAAATGTGGTTGTGATAGTGCTTTTTTTTGGTCATGTCCAAGGATATGCAAAAAGATTGCCATAATTTCTTGTAGTGGATCACATTCTTTGAAGCAACTAAGCCACATTCATTGCTTAGTAAATCGCATAATTTATTAAATATAGGCACATTTACTCGTAGTTGCTTATAACATGTAGTATCATAGCTTAAAGACTTCATCCGAAGTTCCCTTTCATAAGCTCTATCATGATGACTTGTCCGAAGCTCTTTCATTAGATATCTACCATTGCACCAAGAACTAATAATGCTAATTAGGAAGCACAATAATGAAATAATTATTTCAATCTCTTCTTCATCATTTTCCTTATCTTCTCTCAGGCGTTTTCGACTAACATTATCCATCAATGTTGGTGGGGGAAATATGATGAATATTCTACGAAAACTGATTTATCAGTAAGTAAACCCTGTTAAGATAGTTTTCTTTATCAAAATTCATGGCCTCAAATACTTCATCAATCATTAAATAAAATTAAAATAAGAAAAGAAAGAGGGTCATATAGAATAACAATAATAATAATAAGCTAATGACCGATTCCAAATTATAACAACACAAATCACTATAAATTTTCACCACTTCTTATACTTATATCAAAGTATTTTTATATTTACAAAAGTGGATACCAAGTAAAGATTGTTACAAGTATTAAACACATTAACTATGTATGATCGCTCATGGGGTGAATTCTGGTAGAATTAAAACACTGCCCATATAACCATATTTCAAATTCTGTATTTTATTATTATTATACACATTAAATACGTGATAAAATGATTTAAAAATACACGAAAGAATAGAAGATCCTGTTTGAGTTGATAAAGGGAAATGAAACAGTGACATTACAAAATAGTATTTCCTATTTAAGCATAAAAATATGTTTTAAAGTGATGGACATATGTGTGTGTCATTTTCTCTCTCTTGATTTTAAAGAACAATAGGGATGTTAGAATCTTTCAACCACAATGTTGTGAAAAGGTTGCTAAATTAATTCCTTTTTAAAATTTTCCTGAAAATTGAGCTAAATGACCCTAGCTTTTCAAGAAAAAAATAAAATAGATTGCTGATTTTAGGGTCAAGAGGCAAGAATTGTTGGAGAATGGAGGGGTTAAAAGATACTATTTTGGGCATTGAATGGGATCTTTCAAAAGAGAAAGAAGACAAGATTGATAATGATGAATGAAAATAGTTTCAACAGCGAATAATATAAGAATTATGGTGGAAGCTCTGCTAGAATTTCCAAAATCCATAGTTTTAGAAGTTCTGAATCCTAACATCAGCAACTGAATCAAAACCCAACTCTTCTTTCTAAATTCACCATTCCTCTCTCCTCTCTCTCTGCTTTAGATATATACATGTTTGTGTATGTATATATTTTAATTGATAGGCAATGAGTCAATTGTGGATTACAAAAGCATCCTGACTATACAACTAGTCTGTTGCTACCCTTCATTAACACTTCTTCTTATTTAAAACTCTTATGCCAATTTTCAGCACTGCTTTGTATGTACTTCCTCTCAACCCACCATACCACCCATGCTTATCTTTAAATCCTACTTCTTATCAATCTTATCTTCACATCTAACATATATAAATCTACTACTTTAATAAATCTTTATATTTTATCATTACAGTTTATATTATAGTTTTTGTTAAAATGACAATTAACAGCAACATTACAGATCAAGAAACCATACATCTAAGCATAACAACTCAAGTGAAAGACAATTGTCCAGCAATGGCCTTTGTTTTCAAATAATATCTTGATTGGATATGTAGTTCAAAAGGAACCGATGAATCTTATCAAAAATTTATATGCTCAAAGTTTCCAAGCCATCTAAATTGAAAAACATTGAGAAGAAGATTCAAATACCCCACCCAATTGCTCCATTCAAAGCATTACTAACATCTCCAACCCTTTAAGCATTTCCAATCTCTCTCATTCACACCATCAACAAAATACACATCACTCATACAGATAGAAGGCAAAGGCAGAACAGAGAGATTATGCTCAGGAAAAAAAGAGTCCAAATCCAAAAATTTAAAGCGCTTCACAAATCAATATCAGTCAAAGATTCAAGAAATTTCAAAAAATAAGAAGTCGCCCTTAATTTCTTATGAAAATAGAAGCAGAAGGACCTCCCAATAATCATATGCCTAAACATGGTGTAGCAAAGTTAGAAATTCACCTGAAATTTTTGGTCACTTGAAACCTACCACTCGCCTACCAGTTTTTTGGCCACCTAAAAATTCATAAATTAGACGACAAGAGATCGAGTTTCTTTGATTAGTAGAAGTTAGGTGCAGACATGGTTTGGCTGGATGAGAAGTGAGATAGAGAGTGGGAAAATATTGTTACCACCGTGAGATGGTGAATATTCTGCCACGACAGAGATGAGAACGAGAGAGCTGAGGAGATAGACCAAAATTTCTGATACGAGAGCTGCGACAGAGATGACAGCTGAGGAAAGACCAAAAGTTCATATCAGAGCGAGATATCTGGGAAGAGAGATAAGGAAGGATTTCAAATGACTAGGTTAGAGTATGGATTTGAAATCCTAGAAAAATAGGCTGAAAATTTCTCATTCGAAATCCAGAATTTAAAATGAACGGATTTGAGAAAATAAATTTAAAATGAATGGATTTTAGAATTCAGGATTTCAAATCCCTTGATTTACCTTTCTATCCAAACATCAGCTGTGGATTTCAAATGCAGATTTACAAATCCATTGCAAAATCACTCCATCCAAACAGAGCCTATGTGGCCACTTGTGGTTGCGACTTAGCTGATGTGGCAACACCATGCCATATTCACCATGCTCTTCCTATATTACCACTTTAAAATCCTTATATATTTGCATAAATACTCTTATAAATATGGTTTACATAGTTTAGTATGTGAACCCTGATTTTTTCTTACTCTAAATCATGTTGTCCTATAACAAAAATTTTATATTTATGATGAAATAAATATAAATTAAATACAAAGATAATCCAAATGGATTTAATTTGAAAGATATGTAAACGGGTTACAATCTATAATCAATCCTCTGATTCTTCTTTCGAACCAATTTGGTTTGACTTTAGCATGTTGACTTGTGTGTATTGACTTTGATTTGTATGTTAAGTCGGATTTTTGGATGAAGCTTGTCAGAGTTTGGATTTGAAGTCCTGTAACGTTGATCCAGAGGCGATGAGCCTTTGTTCCGATTAAATATTGACTTAATAGCTTTCCGCTAAGAGTGCCATTGAATGTGTAAAACACCGTTGACTCCACCAAGAATGTTGGATGAACTTGGGTTGAGTAACACTGGATCGGAGGGGTTTAGAATCTTGATCTCTGACCGGAGACTATTGACTAGAGTAATGCCTGATCGGAGGGGTGTGGAAGCTTTATCTCTGATCAGAGGCTGTTGACTTGAAGAACATCGTATCGGAGGGGTGTAGAACCTTGATATCTGATTGGAGACTGTTGACTTGAAGAACGCCAGATCGGAAGAGTATAGAACTTTGATCTCTGATCGGAGACTGTTCTTGACTTGAAGATCTTGAAGGGAGGCTGGACTTTCATATTTGCTTGTGTTCTTCGGATCTCTTCAGGTGTCTGAGTGTGTCTGGAATGAATTGCAGTTTGATTGGATCAGGGCCGATTTGACCTAATTTTGCAAGCTTGAGCATTTCCATCTATAACGCAGTTTGATTAATCATTGCTTGATTTAACATAATTCTACGGGCATGGGTCTTAATCTGATTGGTTGATCCAAATTTGCGTTGTATCAAATTTGATCTTGATTTGATTCCAAATCTTATTCTAATTTGATTTGATCACATCCAAGGATTTGGGCTTTGACATCTTTGATTTCCAAGCCTGCTTGATTTAGGTTTATCTGACTGGATCTGCCAATTATCAATTATTTACTCATTTATTTTAGACATTAAATGATTTGAATTCCTTAATAAATAAATTATTAATTGATTTTTAATATATAATTTCCATATATTTTTATTTAATAGGCAATAAGATTCAAGTGCCCACAAATGCCCCCTCGCATTTTGTTAACGGACGTCTTGGTATTGAAGTGAACAAATTGCGATACTTCATTCTTGTTGTAACAACAAATTTTGTATTTATGATAAATAAATAAAAATTGGAGTACAAAGATAATTTCAGATGGATTTAATTTAAAAGATATGTAAACGGGTTACAATCTCAATTAATCATCTGATTCTTCTCTCGACCAATTTAGCTTCACTTTGATTTGTTGACTTACTTTGACTTGCTGACTTAACTTCGACTTGTGTATTGACTGTACTGACTGTGTCGACATCGTATGTATTGAGTCAGATCTTCAGATGAAGCTTGTTCGAGCTCGGATGTGTAGTCTTGCAATATTAATTCGGAGGCGTTGAGCCTTTGTTCAGATTGAACGTTGACTTGAGAGCTTTCTATGGAGAAAGTCGCTTGATCTGGAAGAATACCGAATCGGAGGGGCTTGGTACCTTTATCTCGGATCGGAGGCAGTTGGCTGGAAGAACGCCGGATTGGAGAGGCTAGCACCTTGATCTCTGATCGGAGACGGTTGGTTGGAAGAACGTCGGATCAGAGGGGCTTGGCACCTTGATCTCTGATTAGAGGCGGTTGGCTGGAAGAATGCCGGATTAGAGGGGCTTGATACCTTAATCTCTGATCGGAGGCGGATGGCTGGAAGAACGCCGAATCGGAGGGGCTTAGTACCTTGATCTCTGGTCGGAGGTGGATGGTTGGAAGAACGCCGGATCGGAAGGGCTTTGCACCTTGATCTCTAATCGGAGGCTGTTCTTGACTTAAGAATGCTTGAAGATCTCAAGGGAGCATTGCTCGTATTCTTGATCTCTTCAGAAGCGCCTGCGTCTTCAGATGTTTTAGTGTGTTTGGAATGAATGGAGGAGGGTTCCTTATATAGGTGAAGGGTGAGGATGCCCCATAAATAACTCGCAATTTGATTGGTCAATGACTTATTTGGCCTGATTTTGCAGACTTGGGCCTTTCCATGTATGACACAGTTTGATTGGTTGATCCTTGATTTGACCTACTTCTGCAGGTTTGAGCTTATTTGACTGGATCCGTCCCAATTATCAATTATTCACTAATTTATTTTAGGAATTTATTTATTTAAATCCCTTAATAAATAATTAATTAATTGATAATTATTGCATTAATTTGCCACATATTTTCCTTTAATAGGCAATAAAATTCAGTGCCTACACTTGTTCATCATGACTAAATTTTATTGCTTGCCACACAAACTTGATACAAATATCTTGAATTATGACTGAACTTAACAGAGTGCTAAACTGCCTACGTACCTATTTGAAGAGAATCAAGTCATAATGTAGTTCAAAGGGAAATGATTTGATTTGAATTGGGGGTGCCGTACACATTTTAATTCATGCGGGCCAAGAGTAACATGCAGTTTAGGCTCATGCTTCATGGGGCGTAACTTGAGAGACTTTAGATAGTTTAAACTCGTATCAAGGAGCCTTGTGTGTAGATAGTTTTAGCTTATATTAAGGAGAATAATGTGTAGAGAGTTTAGTCTCTTCCCGAGGAGATTTGATTTGATGTGTAAATAGTTTATACTCATATCTAGGAGCATCGTCTTGACAGTTTTCGCTCGTGCCGAAGAGCGTTGCTTGTGTATTTTTAGATAGTTCAAACTCATATCAAGGAGCATTATGTAAACAGTTTTCGCTCATGTCGAGGAGCCTTGAATTTAATTTGTGTTAGATAGTTTAGGCTCATATCAAGGAGCGTTATGTGGAGATTGATAGTTTAGACTCGTATCAAAGAGTCTTATGTGGACAATTTCAGCTCGTGTCGAAGAGCAGAGAATTTGATTTGTAGACAGTTTTAGCACGTGTCAAGGAGCGTAACTTGTAGATAGTTTTAGCTCATATCAAGGAGCGTAACTTGTGAGGATTTTGGATAGTTTTAACTCATATCAAGGAGCGTAATGTAGACAGATTTAGCTCATATCAAGGAGCGTCATGCAGATAATTTTTGCTCGTATCAAGGAGCTTTGAATTTGATTTATCATCCATTCGTTGCCACCAATCTTGGGATGTACTATTTTCTCTTGCTTCCACTTCATTTCTATGAATTTTTATGGAAACTACAGTCTTTGTTCACAGTTCCTCTTCCACGGGCTCATCGAAGGACATGTCTTCAAACTCGTAAGAGTCTTGAAAAGAGGGTCATTCGATATCATTTGATGTCAGACTCAACTCTATATCATGAGCTCTTGTAGCTAACTCTTCAAAAGTTTTAGGCCGAATTCCTTGGAGAATGTAGTGAAGATTCCACTATATCCCTTGAATGCATATTTCAATTGTTGCAGTTTCTGCCAACTTTTCTTTGCAATTGAGGCATGGGCTCCTCTATCTGTTGATGTATTCGATGATATATTCTTCATCACTTTGACGAGTATTTATTAGCTCCATCATACTAACAGTTCTTCGTGTCCTATAGAAACGATTGAGGAATTCTTTTTCTATTTGCCCCCAACTATTAATGGAGTTAGCTTCTAAATCAATTTACCAATCGAAGGCATTTTCTTTCAGTGATCGAACGAATTGCCTTACCATGTGATCCCTGTAGATACCAGCATCATTGCATGCCTTGACAAAATACGCCACATGCTGTCTTGGGTTGCCTTTACCGTCAAATTATTGGAACTTGGGAGGTTGATAGTCAGCTGACATCCTCAAGTTGTCAATACTCTTTGTATATGGCTTGGTGTAGGTTAAAGAAGATTTTGAGCTCCCTTCAAATTTATCTTTTATCATTTTTAGAACAATGTTCTTCAATTGTTCATAGGAAGCATTCCGTCAGCTGTAACTTGTATTTCTTCTTCAACTAGTTTCTTTTTTAAAAGATGGTGTTTTGCTGAGTCTTCTTCCTTGTGTTCATCCTCGATTTGTCTCCATTTGCATGACTTGCCTTCGTAATATCTATTTTCTTCATAAGTTGAGAGATCTTTAAATCTTGAGCTTCCATATATTTGGCGAGTCCTTCAATGACTTTCATCATACTCATTATTTGTTGCTCAGGAGTTATGGCACTAGTGGTCATCACTACAGCTTCAGTTGAGGCAGATGGTGAGCTTGGCGTGGAGCGAGGAGTTGAGCAGACAAAGTCATCATCACCATCTTTATCGTCGTGCAATGGCTTATTGAGAGTAATCCCCACCATATGATTTGTCTTTGAGAAGCCTTCGGACATACTTCTTATAAAGTTTTCAACCTTGTCAGTTTGAAACTCTGAAGGCTTTGATGAAATAGGTCGTCATATCGCAACCTTTAGTGGAGTCACAATTTGAGTCTTCACAGCATGTAGTTTTGAAGTCTTTGAGGTAGATGACCTTTTTATCATGATCCTAAGAGGAGTCATTCTTTGTGCTTGTACAGAGAATAGATGAGAGGTAAAGACGGTCCTACTGGGTATGCCAAAATTTATAACAACAAATTTTGTATTTATGATGAAATAAATACAAATTTAGTACAAAGATAATCCGGACGAATTTAATTTGAAGGATATGTAAATGGGTTACAATCTCTAATCAATCTTCTGATTCTTCTCTCGAACCAATTTGGCTTGACTTTGACTTATTGACTTTGACTTGTGTGTTGAGTCGGATCTTCGGATGAAGCTTATTTGAGCTCAGATTTGAAGTCTTGTAACATTAATTCAGAGGCACTAAGCCTTTATTCGGATTAAACGTTGACTTGATAGGTTTCTGCGAAGAGCACCGTTGAATTTGTAGAACACCGTTGACTCCGTGAAGAATGCTGAATGAACTTGGGTTGAATAACGCCGGATCGGAGGGGTTTAGAACCTTGATCTCTGACCAGAGGCTGTTGACTTGAGTAACGCTGGATCGGAGGGGTGTGAAACCTTGATCTCTGATCGGAGGCTGTTGACTTGAAGAACGCCGAATCAGAGGGGTGTAGAACCTTAATATCTAATCGAAGACTGTTGACCTGAAGAACACCGGATCGGAGGGATGTAGAATCTTGATCTCTGATTGGAGACTGTTCTTGACTTGAAGATCTTGAAGGGAGGCTGGACTTTTAGTTTTACTCGTGTTCTTCGGATCTCTTCAGGTGTCTGAGTGTGTTTAGAATAAATGGAGGAGGACTCCTTATATAGGTTAAGGGTGAGGAAGCCCCATATATAACTCGTAGTCTGATTGGTTAAGAGCTGATTTGACCTGATTTTGCAGGCTTGGGCCTTTCCATCTATAACGCAGTTTGATTGGTCATTGCTTGATTTAACCTAATTCTGCAGGCTTGGGACTTAATTTGATTGGTTGATCCAAATTTTAGTTGTATCAAATTTGATCTTGATTAGATTGCAAATATTATTCTAATTTGATTTGATCACATCCAAAGATTTGGGCTTTAACATCTTTGATTTCCAAGCCTGCTTGATTTGGGCTTTTCTGACTAGATCTGACCCAATTATTAATTATTTACTCATTTTTTTTAAGAATTAATTTATGGCAAAAGCTCCTGCGCCCCGGGGACACACCGTGCGCCCATGGGAACACAACACTCCCCTACATATTCTATAAAATCTATGTATTGCTAGGAGTTTAAATTGTAAAAGGGCACGAAAATTGCTAAGGGCACGGTGTCCCGAGGGCACAGGAGACTCACTCTTAATTTATTTAAATTCCTTAATTAATAAATAATTAATTGATTTTTAATATGTAATTTTCACATATCTTCATTTAATAGGAAATAAAATTCAAGTGCTCACAGCTCACTTTCAATCTTGGCAAAGACTTGTGTGAGTCCGTCTCACGTAAGGGCTTACATGAGACGGTCAGAAAGTGATAAATTTTTTAAAGAAAAGTGATAATAAATTAATGAAAAGTGATAATGCTAATGCTATTTCATGAACAATTTATAGTATAAATAAAAAGTGATAATATTTTATAGCGAAAGTGATAACGTTTTATAGCGAAAGTGATAACTATTTTGAACAGTGAAAAATGGTCTCACATGAGACGGTCTCACGCAAGACCTACCCTTCAATCTTATATACCCTATGTATTGCTAGAGATTTAAATTAAAAGAAAACCACCGGATTTATACTGTAAAAGATGATAACTATTTTGAACAGTGAAAGATGGTCTCTCATTTTTTTGTTGTAATTTTTCATATTTATTTATTTTTTAAATTTCTTTTTATACTTCTAATAATATTGCTCTCTTCATCCCATATAAATTTTACACATTTTGTTTCTGTCTGTCTCATAAAAAATTAATATTTTTAATTTGTTCGTCTCATAATAAATTTAATATATTTTTTTACATCCGTTCCATTATAAATTAAATAATTTATTTTTTCGTCCATCCAATAATAAATTTCACGCACCCAAAAAAATAAAAATAGAGTAGCACATTAATCTCATAACCTCAAAATACATCTTAAATATAAATTGACATCATCATATAACATATATAGACTCTATAATTTATTAATTAATAACTAAAAAAATACATTACCCCTAAAATTTTAATAAAAAAGTTAAAAAAAAAAATTTAAAAATTAAAATATGGGGTACTTACTATAAGATACATTAAGTACTCCTTTATTTCTATGAGATAAAAACATACAAAAATATTTCTACTAACTACATAAATATATAGTAATATTCCAATATTACCCTTATAATGTGCTGCACATAAATGTTTGTGTGCACCATAAAAGTTCGTGTGCAGCAAAATTTATGTGCAGTAAAAAAAGTGTGTGCAGCAAAAGCTATGTGCAGTAAAAAAAGTGTGTGCAGCAAAAAAAGTGTGAATCGTAAATGTCATGTGCAGCGAAAAAATTATATACTCCTACTATTCGGCGGCGGCGGCAATAGCTCCGGCGGCGGCCGGTCACCAGTCATCGATGGAGGGGTGGCCGGCTGCGGCAGGGGGCGGCGGTCTGGCGGCAAAAGTGGGTGGGTGAGGGGTTTGGGGTTTAAAAGTGTATGAGATTATAATGAATTAAGGTTATATTTAGTATTTTATTTTAATATTTTGTATGTGAGAGTAATTTTTTGAACTCATTGTATATTTTAGTAATTTAAAGTACAAAGTGTGTACCTATGAGTAATTTTTTCTTAAAATATTGTATATATATATATAGTAATTATATATATCCTATAATTTATTTTAAAGTTAAGTTTAAAAAATATCTATCCAACCCATATATTTTATTAAAACTACTTATTAAATAATGCTGCAAATTACTCTTTCTATCCCATATTATTCTTCACAATTACTGCAGACACAACATTTTAAAAATGTTTATAATTATTTTTTTAATTAACTTTATTGTATTGTAAGATAATAATGTAGTGTTTTTAAGTATAATTAATAAATTATAAAATCTATTATGTATGTTAGATGGCAAATGATGATGTCAATTTTAAAATTAAAATGTATTTTGAGATTATGAGATTAGATTTTTTTTGGCAAAAACTCCTGTGCACCCGGGCGCACGGACCACATTCCGTGCGCCTTTAGAATTTTGTGTTAAATTGTATACCCTTTAGTATACAGATGTGTACCCTTTATTTGCTAAAGAAAATTATTGTGTGTATATGGGTGCATGGACAACACTCCGTGCGCCTTTAAAATTCTGTATTACATTGTATACCTTTTAGTATAAAAATGTGTACCCTTTATTTTCTAAAGAAAAAAAAAATTAATGAAAAGTGTATACCCTTTAAAATAAAATGGTGTACCTTTTATTAATTAAAGTGCATACCATTTAGACCAAAGTAATGTACCCTTACTCATAATACTAAATTTTTAAAGGCGCATGAAATGTGTTCCCGTGCCCCCGGGCGCACGCAAGCATCCCTCTTTTTTTTCTGGGAGAAATTTATTATGGAACGAACATAAACAAAATTATTAAATTTATTATGAAACGGAAATAAAAAGTATATTTATTATGGGATGGAAAGAATAATGTTATTAAAAATACAAAAAGAAATATAAAAAATAAAGATGAAAATTTTCAAAAGAAAGTAAAATAAACGTGTGTCAGCTATATATGATTTTAACTGTGCAGCATAGGAGAAAGTAAAGTGGAGCATGGACGGTGGTGTCACATTAGCAGAGTCAGCACTACCTTATTTCATTAAATCAACCAAAATCAACTATATTTGGTTAATTAAAATGTAAACAACAATATATATAATTAAAGGCAAAAACTTATGTGAGACCGCCGGCTAGAAAGTGATAACTTTTATAAAAGAAAGTGATAATAAATTAATGAAAAGTGATAATGCTTTTTCATGAACAATTTATCGTATAAATAAAAAGTGATAACATTTTATCGAGAAAGTGATAACGATTTATAGCGAAAGTGATAACTATTTTAAAAAATGAAAAATGGTCTCACGTGAGACGGTCTCATGCAAGACATACCCATAATTAAATTAGCGGATCGACAAACTCACAATTATACTCTCATAATTAATATTAAACGTTAAAAATAATATTTTTTTAACAAAATAAATCATAAACCTATAATGTCTTGCCTCAACTTTTAAAAGCCCAAAATAATTTATTTATCTTTGGCCCAAACCTTATAATATATCAGCCCCAAACTAGAATTTATTTTTAGAGCCCAAAATCTATTTAATTATTATTAGCCCAACTAGAATTTGTTTTTAGAGCCCAAAATCTATATATTTATTTTTGGCCCAAAGTCTAACTCACTTAAATGGCTTAATCTATTAATAAGCCCAACCCATCAATAGCCCCAACAATATATGTCAAAAATAGAATAAAAAGAAGAAAGGAAGATAAGAAATAAGAAAGGGCTTCTAGAACATCCAAGAGGGGGAAAGAAGAGAAAGGAAGAGGAGAAACCCTTGTGATCAAATTCTCCCATACAACTCTCATTTTAGTTGGTGTATAAGTGTGTTAAGGTAAGTAATATGTCAATTAAGCTTCCTTTCTCCATGATTTTATGATTTTGTTGGGTTTCTTCCTAGTAAAGGGAAATTCGTATGATTCTGTTCGACCTATTTTCGACATAGATATTGATCTTAGAAAGTTGCAAACTTAATTTCTATACGTAGCTGGATTCGTTAGCTTTCCGTAGCCACTTGAAACACCTCAATCCGATTTTTCTACAATTAGTTATGAATTTTTTCGTAAACTGCCTCTAGGTGATTCGCAGCCACTGTCCGAACTAATTTTGGCATATCTATTGCCCTCAGAAATTTGCAAACTTAATTTCTGTATGTAGCTGAGTTTGTTAGCTTTCCGTAGCCACTTGAAACGCCTCAATCCGAGTTATATACAATTAGTTATGACTTTTTTCGTGAACTGCCGCAGGCTGGAAAATTTCAGAATTTGTTATGTCAAATTCAAATTTATTTCCTATCGTTTCGTTTGAGAAATGATATGAACCGGGTTATGTGAGACTCGGAGTTGGTGTTGAGGAGTTACGAGCTGCCCTTTATTTAATATCAACTCCTATGTATATTGATTTGTATTCATTTGCTTATCTATTTTTTAGGTAAAGATCAAACGTCGAAGGGCAAGGGTATAACTTCAGATTTCGGAGAGAGTTAATCATTTCCTTTTGAGTTGATAATTCGGGAATGCATTCTCTTGTGGGAAGTGTAGACCCTTGACAAGTTTGCATTCATTTTCTTTACTTACTTGATAAAAAATTACTTGGTGATGTGTTATGTGGTAAAGAGGCTGATTGGCTCAATTGCTCTACGTTGAGCCTGATTGGCATGATATGGTCCATTGATTATCTTATATTATTTCATATAGAGTCCTGTCAGCCATGTATTACGGGTATTGTTTGTTTTAATTTATAGAGCCTTGCTGGCTCGATATATGATATCATTGTTGTGAAGTATTTGAGGATTAATCTATTGATAATCTTGTGACTTGAGTTGTTATGCATTTGATGATTTATATGCATACCTGGTACCAAGGTTAAGTAGCCCGAATTGGTCACGGTTCGGGTGAGTTGGAGCGACATTGATTAAGTAGCCCGAATAGTCGCGGTTCGGGTGAGTTAGAGTGACAAACTAATCGCCCGTGGCTTGGCAAACCTGGGTGAGTTAGATCTAACGAGGCACCTGTCCATTTGCCAAATATTGATACTCTGGAAGGTGATCGTTAGATAGATCAGCCTATTATAGGCTCAGTCAACGTCACCGGTGTGCGACACGCATGTTATATATGTTTACATGTTTTTATCATTTCAAGGATCTCATTGATATTAAATTGTGGTACTTGGTATATGTTGAGAAAGAGCATTAACCTTCATTTTGTCTAGAGTAACGGTGACGGGCTCGGACTGACTCTCGATGGAGAGCTCAGTTCGAGGAGGATATTGGCTACCCACGCGTCTTTTATGTGTTAACATGTTGTTTGAACTAAATGTGTTATTTTTTAAATGCGTATAGAGGTTTTATTTTCATTAATTTGTATATTGTGTAAGAAATACTTGATGTGGAACGCAAATGTTGGATTTTAAGTTATAAGTCTTGAACGTGAGTACATACTTCGTATAAGGGTTGGCATGATCGGCTTATCACCTCACTGAGCTAGTGGTTTTGCTCACCCCCCACCATTCCTTTCCTTTTCAGGCGGTTGATATCTTTTGGTTGGAGG
The DNA here is from genome assembly GCA_023678885.1 of Pogostemon cablin. Taxonomy (NCBI): domain Eukaryota; kingdom Viridiplantae; phylum Streptophyta; class Magnoliopsida; order Lamiales; family Lamiaceae; genus Pogostemon; species Pogostemon cablin. Next base: position 13,335,908 of record CM042981.1, on the reverse strand, counting down.
TTTGCCTATCTTTTGCTCGTCATCCGATCAGTGCTTGGGTACTCTTCTTTTTGTGTATAAATTTGTGGATCCATTAGCGAGATTGTATAGTTCATATCTGGTACTCCTTGATGTTTTTTTTACTTTCGCGATGTTATATCGCTTGTGTATATTTTCTTCAGATCGAGTTACATCATTGTATTTTGTTCCTTTGTAAATCTTTGGTTATGTTATGAAAATAATGTCCTCGGGTAGTACTCGTTATCATCAGTTGTTCTGTCCTACATGTATTTGATAGCAAGCCTTACGTTTTCTATAAATTTTCGGAGTGGAGTGCACCCATTCCGTGAAATTTATGGTTAACGTGGCGGTTGTCGCGTTCTGTCTACGGTCGGGGCGTGACAAAACCACTATATTAATATTACATAAATATGTAAAATTATAATTATACTTTAAATTCAGGCCTAAAATTATAGTTTTATATATTTCAAGTTCCTAATAAGTAGATTATATATAATCTAGGTCCAAAATTGATAGTTTGCCTATTTTTCAGGTTTTAGATTGAAAATATTCCTTATTTCAAATAATTAAGTATGACTTTACTTGTTAATTCCATTAATTGCTTGACTACTTGAAAAAAAATTATTTTCGTTGATTATTACAGAAAAATTATGATGTTAATAAAAATAAATTTTAGAAGTAAAGAGAAAGATATGGAAGAAAAATAGTGCTCGATTTGAGATTAAGACGTCAAGCGAGTACGGACCAAAATAAAATTTGCTAAAAATTCTCATTTTTAGCCCATGAACCCAATTATCCCACATGGACTAAATGATCCCAAATCACGCACCTTATCTCTATAAATAACCCCATTTAGAAAAGCCATAAGGTCATTATCCATTATCTAATTTTCATTTATAATCTTTCAATTAGAATTTAGGGGAGCTCTTAAAGAGAGAACTCTCATTTGTTGTTCTTTCTCTCCCTTTTGGAGGAGACTTTTAGTTCTTTTATGTCATTTTAATTTCTATGCTTAGATTTTTAATGCTTTCTAAGAAGAGGGAAATACCAAGAAAAGGAGAAAGCCTTGTGGATGTCAAAACTTCATTTGGTGAAATCTAATCATATTTATTTTAATGCATTTTCTTCTCCTCTCCTTTCTATTTTATATGATATTAATATTTGATTGATGCTTGGTTGTTCGGTTAATTTGTGATATTGCCTAAATTATATTCTCGACTCTGATAAGTTTCATTTATGAATATTTAATTGCGTAATCTATATGTTTGATTTGTGTGGTTAATTATCTGTTGCATGCGGTTAGAATTAGAGTTAAATTATGTGTCGTAGGTGTTAATTGAATCAATTCATCATATGTATTGTGTGGATTAATGTGGGAAGAGTTAGAGACGACCTTTCATGTTTAGAATTATATAAATGGATACTAGAGGGGTTAGATCAAAAGGTCAATTAATCTAGTGAGAGAAACCTAGCGAGGATTCATAGTTCCTAGGAGGACATATAATCTAAGATTTAATACATAATTAGGGAACTTGTAGAGTAATTAGTACCTATTGGTTGGTGTTCACTTTGGTCTTGATCTTATGTGCTATTTTGAGGGTCTACATCCTCTTCAACGAGAGAGTTTAAAGTAGAAATCATGATCGCTCTTACTATGATAGCTTAAATTGAGAGGAAATTAGATGTGTGGCATGATTGATCCATTTGAATTGCATCATGATGATTTCCTTTGCATTACCTTTTTCTATATTTTTTAAAATCCTAAAAAATATTGTAATTAGTTCATTTTCATGTTTTTGTTCCCTCCTTTATTGGTCGTCCATAACTAATACAAGGCTATAACTTGAAGGCCATGAATCTTAAATTCTTATGGTTCGATAATTTAATTTAGTTACTCGAGTCTACAAACAATAAGAGTACACTTATTCTTTTGCATTTAAAAAATACACATCACAACTCAGCAATTTCGCCATAAAATCACAAACCTAAGAATCACGTGACATTCACTTGCACGGCTCCGAAAATTTCTTCAATTTCTGGAGAAAACGAGACAATATTGGTGCAATTTGGAAGATATTGAAATATATACCCAAAATTATACATGGTCAAAGTTATGGGACAAAACTAGTTTTTATCCCAAATTATCACTATTCATGGTTTATAAAACTTAAATGAACTCAAAAAAATTATGAGACACTCTCTTGTGAGATCGATATATGAGAGATGGGCTGTGAGACGAATCGATTCATTGTTAAAATATAATTATTATAATATTAAAGTATGCTTATTGATAGTTATATGTTTGTAGTATATTACTTCAGTGCATCATGTCTCATATTTTAAAAAGATATATTCTAATTATTAATAAGTATATTTTACCTATATATAACAATTATATTTTAACATGTCTAACTATTGTATGAGATATATATATATATATATATATATATATATATATATATATATATATATATATATATATATATATATATATATATATATATATATATATATATATATATATATATATATATATGTGTGTGTGTGTGTGTGTGTGTGGAGGGTATGGAGGAACAAACAGACTAGTTGAATCCTAATTAAAATCATAATGACTAAAACATAAGGGGGTAAAAAGTAAGGATATAAATTAAGGTACATTTATTACTATGCATATATACATTGAAGGAAGAAACAGGCTAGTTGAAATCCTTATTAATTAGTCCACCATAAATACACATGACAAAGGCATCCACATATAAATTTACAAGTTGAATTCCCTTTTACATTTCCGGTGTTTCATTGGTGTTTCATAACATAAAAAAACTATACCCTACAAATGACCATTAAACCCTTGGGGTAAGTATTGAATTTTGGGCATTGATTGTGCCACGTGTCAATCATTTAATTTATGAAACAGTAGATGAAACACCATTGTGTAACAGGTGATCTCATTTGATAAACTTACTTGAGCAAAGGAAATAATAAATCAGTCTGTGACCTTACATTTAATTAATTACTTCCCATTCATGTGTTGTTATAACTATGGAAGTGGCATGTAATTTAATAGGAAGTGTAAATCTGCATCTGAGAAAGAATGTGCTCAAAATTGTCACTAGATTTCTGGATTGGATGGGAATGCATCCCCTCATAAGTAGTAACCACAATTTCTTCATCCTTAGATAGTCTTTGCACTTGCTTTTTCACATTGCAGCCTTGGTGTGTGCACCTGTAGTAGCTTCTGCAAAACCGTATTCCACATCATATATACACATGCTAAATTCACCAAATTAATACTTTATTTACGTGTTTATCTTAAAGGTTTAATTATTTCTGATCCTATAGTTTTACACAAACACTTGTATAAACCGGGTTCGCGGTGTAAATCTTGTGGTCCTCATTTCCAGTCCTATACACCCTATGTATCGCTAAAGTGTTTAAATTATGGGACCACATGGTTTATATGGGTTTAAGAGACTAACTCATAGTTTTATACTCTATCCGTACCACGAAAATATTTATATTTGCTCATTTATTTGTTGCACGAAATTGTTCACCCAATAAAAAAAAACACACACACTCAAATAGATAACCCCTCAGTTGCATTATTTTTAATATATAATTCTCACATAACTCACATAATATATTTTATGTTTTTTTAATCACCTAAATAGGGCATCAGCAAAAATGCCCCTTTTTATAGTTTATTTCGGAAAAATATTACTCACCTTAATTTTTTTTCGTAAAAATGCCATTTTTTTAGACATAATTAATCATAGTTTGCAAATTCTTCTGCGACTACGTCTGGAACCGATATGCGACTCTATGTGCGATCCTTTACGCAACTATATCTGTGATCATACATATATTTTATTTACTAACATATATACATTGCTGCACGTAGACTATATATGCAACTATACATGTGATTTGGAGTTTGATCGGTACACGTAGACTATATATGCAACTATACATGTGATTTGGAGTTTGAGTAGTTATTAGTTGTAGTAAAATTGTTGATCATATGATATTTTGATATGGCAGGTGATATATAACGAATGTATTAGAACACATTAACCAAATTGCAATGGAACACAACACAAAACACATGAATTCATTTTTTTCAAGAAAGATTCTTAAAGTTTTTTTTTTAATTCTTTATATTAAATTTCTATTGTGCGACTCTCAAGCAGTCTAGCAATTGATCAGCAACAAAATTTTAGAACAAATCCTGTACACATCAACATTTAATTATAGGGTAAAATGCATTGAACCTCCTACGTAATAGGAAAATAATAAATATTGAATGAATAATATGTTTTTTATTTGCATTAACATGTCATAATTCCAATACCATAAAATTGAGATTTTAGGCAATATTTTACCTGAGTTGATTTATGCTAGATTTTCTAAATAGGGAGATTTTATGCATGGGTAATATAAAAGTATAGGGTTATCCTATTTTATTCTCAGAATTAATGTTTATTTGTAGGAAATAATATAATGTTAATGTTTATTTGTAGGAAATAATATAATGTTAAATATTATATAATAATTGTAATTTTATTATTAGGATTCATGACATGTGTGGTTCACATTATATTTAAGGATATGTTCGGTTTTTCAATCCGTAAATAAGCAGGTAAATGCAAGTTTTATTTATTAGGAGACAATTTGATCTTGATATTCTTAGATTAGATTATTCGTATTTGATTGTTTATTACCTCAGATCTCAAAGGCATTGATAAGTAGAAAAAGTAAAAAATTTCAAATATCCTCCTAGTATCCGAATTCATTCCAAGTTTGTTAAATTTGCAATTTTAATTTTTCTAGTATCTGATTTTAATTTTTTTTATTCAACTTTAATCCTTTTATCAAATTTAGTCTAATTTTTTTGTCTAAATTTAATACTCCAATTTATATCAGAATTTGTTCAAATTTAGTTCTTTATATTAGAAATTTGTCCAATTTTGATACAAAATTATAGGACTGAATTTGATTAAATGACTAAATTTGGACAAAGATGACCAAAATCGAACACTAGATGATCAAAATTGAAAATTTTACAAACTTGAGGACTGAATTTGGATTATGCCAAATATTAAGGAACAACTTTGATATTTTCCCTCTCTATCCCATTACACTCATCACACTTTATTTATCTGTGTATTATATTATTACATTTTTAAATTAGAGAAATAGTAAAAGTTCCAAACAAAAAATCTCTTATTACATTATATTTAGAGCTATAAAAATAAACGAGCCGTTCGATAGTTTAACTCGACTTGATAAAGCTTGAGCTCGGCTTGATTCGTGACTACTCGAGCTCGAGTTCGAACTCATCTAAATACTCGTTACATTATCGAGCCGAACTCGGTTCGACTCGATAAAGATCGATAATAATAATAATATTAATAATAATAAATATTATATAATGATAATTATATATTAATATAATAATTATTAAATATATAAAATTCGACTCGATTAGGCTCGAATCCTCGTCAAGGCTCAAATACTCTACTCGTTGCTAAATGTGCCGAGTCGAGCTCAAACTTGACTGAACAATTTTCGAGTCGAGCTCAAGCTCACTCGTTATCAAATCGAGCCGAGCTCGAGTATACACTACTCGCGCTCGCTCGGCTCGCTTAACAGGTCTAATTAAATTTAAAAAAATATCACTCAAACTTAATACACATAACTTATATTATTATATTTATATACATATACTTTAAAATTAATTAGATTTCAAATGATTCAATTCAACCCAATATATGTGTATTTTTAGGATGCAAACTGCTAGCGTATATCTGAATATTCTGTAAATTCGAATGCTTTATTACTATACCACCTTAATTGGTTGTTTATATTACATTTGGAGTTTATTATATTCATCTTTTTAGAATATTATTGTCAATTCATTTAAATTTTTATTTTACTCTTATATTCATCTTTTTATGATATACTCCCTCTGTCCCATAATACTTTTTACGTTTACTGTTCCATGTTATTTAAGAAAATATACACTTTTTAACTAACTTTATTGATTTTGGAGGGTATTGTGGTATTTTTAGATAATAAAAAAGAATAAAGTAATGATATGTGTGTGAAAAAGGAGTGGCAAATTTGAAATTAAATGAACTTTTGAGGTTATTAGATAAAGTGATATTTTTATTTTTTGGGGTGTGAAAGGTTTTGTGGGACAAACAAATGAGGAAAGTGTGAAAGGTTTTATGGGACGGAGGGAGTATCATTTTGGTGTAATTACTAATATACCTTTATATAATTTATTTATGTTAGTATATTATTCACCATTAAGATCTATTGTTACAAAAAAAGTGGATTCGGTCACTCCAGCCGCCCCGCACGCCTGCCCAGCAACCATTAAGATCTATTGCATTCTATATTAATGTTGTCAATTTATTAAAATTAAATGAGTATATATCTACCATTAGTCCTAACGTGCATAAGAATTAACGCAAAAATTAGCATGAAATCGATTTGCATGTTGAAAATTGGTTATTTTATATATAGCGCAATTGATCAAGGTTACTCTTTAGCATATGAGACATTCTTCTATACAAATAATAATATTAATAGTATCAATGAACACATTCAAATAGAGTAAGTTAATGTATTCTTTAAAATAATCTTCAATATTTTAAAGAGTATCATCTTCGAAAATGATGCATTACGGAGGAGGATATTCTGTTATACTTGATGTTACATCTCCTATTACACGCGTTAGATGGGTGACACGTGTAAAAAAAGAAAATCACAATCAATTTCCCTAGAATTTAAGTTTTCTTTTTAAAGTATATATATTTATTATATTATATGTGTCAATTATTTAACGCGCACAACAGAAACCGAACTTCCGCTGTACATACTACTACCATCTCTCCATAAATAAATCTTGTGTTAATACATCCACGAGCAAACATGTACGCTAGTGTTAAATAACACTAATAACCCGATCCGACTCAATTTGACACTCAAAATTTTGACCCGAAAGTCTTAAATATTACAGATTCAATATTAATATTATTATTATTATAATATAATTCTATTAGCAATTTCTGTATCTAGAAAGTGTATATGTAATACTTAAATAAATTGACTTCATAGTTCATACATATTTTATGACTCAGAGAGCACGACCAATTAATATCTAAATTAACTAGCTAGATCAACTTAATTAATCCAACCCAATTTAATTACAAATTCACCCCTTATTCAAAATCTTGTGTAGAATATATTACTGGCATATTTAACATGGAAATTAAATGATTGATTATAATTATTAAATTTTTTAAATAATAATAATAATAAGAGGAGATGATGGAAATTAAAAAAAAAAACCTGGGGAATCTATTATTCTTGACAGCCTTCTGACCATATTTCCTCCATCTATAACCATCATCAAGAATATCCACTTGACTTCTTGTCTGAAAAGCATACTTAGGTTTTTTATCCTTCTTCTCCCCTTTTGATCTCTTTCCGAATCTCTCCTCGTTACTACCACCGTTGATCGTACCATCATTGTTTTGGACGGTGGAGATCAGCCCCATGTACCCTTCATAATCATGATCCTGTGGCTGTGGATCCATCATCTGCAGAACACTTGAAGAAGAAGAAGAGAAGATAGCTGCTGCTGCTTCATGATTATCCATCATGTGAAACTAATGAAAAATGAGGATAACTGTTTCAACTAGAGAATATTTGTATATATACTATAACTTGTGAATATTTGTTTGTTGTTACATATATAATAAATAATAATTGTAGGGTTAATATTTAATGTCTACTAAAGTTGACAAGTAGGCTTGACGGCTATGGCTTAATAAATATTCTATTGTACTGTGCTACGATACGTACGTGTCCTATATACGTGATAACTTGTTTAAATACTCGATTAAAATTAAATATGATCGATCATGACTATTTTCAGAATTCATCTAAATAAAAGAAATTTTCAGTGAAGACCAATTTCTAACAAATGATCTTTAATACACTTCTATAAGGAGTATAATAACAATTTATTGGATGAGCATTTTGAAAAATTATAGTATAAATAAATTTATTATATACCAACTTACAAAAACTTATACACTTATAAATAAAAAAATATACACGTTGTTAATGAATATTCTATTAGATTTTTTAATGAAATGTAAAAAAAAATTATACAATTATTAAGAAATATAACACTACACTATTAAATAAAAAGTCATATACACATATGCATGCATCCGAGCGCACTGAATATCAACACTTTCTTAATACACCTTTTTTTCATGATTTATCTTTCATGTTTAATATTAATTTTAGGATATAATTATATTTTGACAAAGTCTCTTGTGAGACGAAATTTATATAAAATGATTTGTGAGGCGCCTTAAATATTACTTTTATACATTAAAAGTATGTTTATTGATAGTTAAAATATATTTTTATAAAATATAATGAATGATGCGTTAATGTATGTTTTTAGGATGTTATAGTATAGTTTATTATATTGAAATACTTTCACTACTAATAATCATATATAATTTACCTTTATACTAAGTAGACTTTAATGGTAGATCGATCCATTTCACAACATGTCTTACAATTACTCGTTTTACAAGGGAGTGTCTCTTATTTTTTTAATCTATAAAAATTTAATTGAAACTGCAGGTTCATAGTAGAACCGATCTCATTGTAGCTATTATCTAGAGAAAATTGTTTTGTGTGGCGATGATGTTGTTACAAAAACTTTTAAATACATACATTTGGAAAGTAGTAATTGTTACTCACAGATTCCTAGTCTCAAACAATTCGAATTCTTTATTCCACCATCGTGTTTCACTCCTGTGTCATAATTTATTTGCGCTTATAAATAGTTACCTCTAAGTGTATCAAAGTTTTTGCTATCCACAAGTATACGCTAATACTAAGTCATTTGTGAGATCATTTTGGTCAAAATTAATAATTTTATAAGCGACTCCATATATAAATATATATATATATATATATATATATATATATATATATATATATATATATATATATATATATATATATATATATATATATATATATAATTGCAAATATAAGTGTTATAACGACTATTTTTTGAGGAAAAAAAAAAGAAAAGCTAAAATAAATTTTTCTAATGATGATTTTTTTATATTTTTTATAATAAGGAATATTATTATACTTTCTTATAAATTTTGTTATTTTGATTCCTATCACATCGAATTATACATTTCTGTTTTTTATAAGTAGATTTCCACTAAAAAAATATTAGTACCCCTGCAAATTTTATTATATTATATAATTTATTATCAATTCAAAATAAAATTAAGAAAAAAAATCATAAAAGTATTAAAATTTACCTATTATCTATTAAAACATCATATGTTTTAAATAACATACAAAAACAAATGTATACTTTTATTTGACACAGAACTTAAAAGAATATTTTAATGTGTAGTGTATTGAGAGATATAATATTTTAATGTATCATGGATAATTATGTGTGAACCTATAAAGATATATTGATTGTTTTGTGTGGGGCGCTCTAATTAGTAAAATTTAACAATATTTGTGGGATGGAGGAGTATAAAATATATTTCGAAACTGTTCATGTTTACATTTATAATAATACTTCCCACCATAACGTTTACGCATGCATTTTCATTTTAAATGTTACATTATAAGATTTACATTTACTATATATAATAATTAATATATCTTTATGGGATCCACACAACACTAATATAACTACCCACTACACATTAAAATATTATATTCTTTCCGTCTCAACTTCAACTTCAACTTCACACTTCTCATTTTGATCAATCTCAAATTCAACTACACATTTCCATAAAAGGATAAAGCAACCATCTAACATCCTTTAATTTCAAATTTTTCATCACCTTTTTAACACACATAACTTACTTTAACATTTATATATATTACTCAAAAATACAATACAACCCCAAAAGTAAGTAAAAAATTATTTTTTCTTAAACTCCATATTTAAAGTAAACATGACGATGAATTTGAAGCGGAGAGAGTATTTCTCACTTTAATACACATAAAAATATTACATTCCTTAATCCCAATGCAATTCTCACATGCAAGGTGTTTTAAACCTCCTCATCTAATAAAATTATAGCAATTTCCTAATATTTTATTGAAGTCTTATAAAATCGTTAACAACTAGAAAAAAGAAAAATTCAAATACTTCAAAAATATACTACTTCTATCATTCTAAATTTTTTATTTATTTTTAATAAACATGACACGATTTAACTTTATACTACTATTATTTATAAATTTCAAAATACTACGAAAATTTTATAAAAAAAATTCTAAGAGACATTAAACTTGAATTATTTTTCTAGAAGTAGAAGGAAGTAGTACATTCATTCTAGAGGAGAAGTATACTCCCTCCGTCCCCCAAAGTATTTCACACTTTCCTTTTCCATCCGTCCCACAAAGTATTTCACACTTCACTTTTACTAAAAATGGTAATGAATACACTATAATAATACCTACTTTTTACACATATCCTAACAAAATACTCACTTTTTCACACATTCCAATAACTTTACACACCTTTTTCATTAAATTAACTAAAATATATTTTCTCTTTCTTACTTTATACTTAAAAAAATAAATTTTTCTTAAACTCCGCGCACACAAATACGTGAAATACATCGGGGGACGGAGGGAGTATATTTATACGATTGGTAGGTTATAGGGGAAATACAAGTTAATAGAATAGCGTCAAGGGTGGGGCCTTGTGCACGTAGGACAGTCAAAAAAAGGATGCCATATAACTCAAGACCAGTCGCACGTGTTCCTTCTTTGGACCTTTGAATTTCCACGTGGCTGCCAATTTTCCATCTTATTACTATTCATTATTTGACTGCCTACCAATCTCACTCTTTATCAAGATTAAGGTTATGTTCATTTGAGGTTGTCACTGCTAGGTTTAAAAATCAGGTTTGTTTTGAATTTTGATATAAGATATTTTAAATTTATGTTAGAGTAATAATGTGTGAAAGATAAGGGATGATCGGTAAGAAATTATTAACTCACGTGAGAGCAGAAATGAGAGAGGAAAGAAATAAAAAAATGAAAAGTATGTACTGAGGGACATGGTAAAAAATCAAATTTTGTTTCCTATATTTTTATCCTTATCTATTATACATTATATTATATATTTAATTAATTCATTATAAATAATGCCTTTTAATTTTCTTTAACTAAAAGTAATTTAGCAAGTGTTACATTTTTTTTTCCAACATTATCCTCATCTATATTTCTTTACTATATTTTTATCCTTATTTATTATACATTATAAATTTAATTAATACATTATTAATAATGCATTTTCAATATTTTCTTCAATTAAATTAATTTTAATGCACCTTTTAATCTTTCCTCAATTTATTTTATATTTCCATATTCATATCATCTATAATAATTAGACATTAACTATTTTAACTTTTAAAATACTCATGACTTGTTATTTGATTAATAAAATTTAATTAAAATATGATGCATACAACTTTTTCATATCAATAAATTCATATACATAATTAATAAGTAAGTAATATGAAAAGGCAAATTAAATATTATAAAATGACATTTATTCATCGCTCCACATTGTATGATCGCAACTTTCTCTCGTTGATGCTGCCAATGGCCAAATCGATGTGAGCAGGGGCGGATACAGGGGGTACAAGGGGGTACGGCTGTACCCCCAAAACCCCCCCAACCCCCCTACCCCCACCCCCAATTTCGTTTTAAAATTTTTTATATATATATTTATATATATAAATAGTTATATATTAATTAATTTGTATCCCAAATTATTTAATTAATATAAATTTATAAACAATTTATCATAATTTTTAATAAATTTACACTATAAACTCATAATAATAATGTCTTACATTGCTTTTTACAAATAAAAAGTAGATGGTGTCAACAATAATTATAATTTTAGGGTGTTATTTAATTATTATACGATTTTGAATATCAAATACTCCCTCCATCCCTCTAATTACTTCACACTTTTTTTATCCGCTTCAGCACAAATATACTTTCCTAAAAATGGTAGAAATACATCTCAATAATATCCATTTTTTACACATATTTCAATAATTTTATACATATTTTCATTAAATTATCTAAAATACTCATTTTTTACACACGTCTAAGCAACTTTAAATATAAAAATTAATTTTCTTAATTTATGCATACAAAAAACACATGTTACTTACGGAGGGAGTAATATTTTTATAATTACGTCGTACCCCCGAAAAAAATTTCCTGGATCCGCTCCTGGATGTGAGATTCTTGAAAATATTCTAATATTGGTTTTTTTTTTCTTTTGTGGATTTATTATTGTTGTGTGAATTCTTATTTTCTGGGTTTAAGATCATTTCATTGCTTCACATTTGTGAAGCCAGATATATTGAATCGCTATAAACAGGTGTGATTGTCTTCTTCTTCTTTTCAGTGGTGAAAAAGATCAAGGAACCTTATATATATATATATATATATATATATATATATATATATATATATATATATATATATATATATATATATATATTTGAAATATTTGATTTTATATTATTTTTAGTTGTAGAGTTATTGTTTGTGCGATATTTAATTGAGTGATGTTTATAATAGGCACCACTCGTATTGGTTGTAATTCATGACAACTAATGTGTAAGGAAGCTTATTGAAGATGATGTCAATATGTATGTTTAGAATTTATCTACTTATTATGATTTTTTATTTTTTTCTAAATTTTTTTACTCATCTTAATGATTTCAGTAAGTTTGGATTTAAGAGGTCAGGATGAGGTGTTCCGTTTCGTCAATAAATTCTTTTAAATTCTAATCTGCAATGTCTAAAATTTAACTTAAAGTAATTTTAATATGATGTACATTAATAGCAGAATGATTGACTAATTAGAAATTTTAATATATTTTATTAATATTTTATTGTAATCGCCTTGATTACTTTCCTTGTACATTGTATAATATGTTATACTCTCTCTTTATATATATATATATATATATATATATTGTGTGTAATGATGTAATAATTCTCTATTGATTATTCAATGTATACATTTACAAAGATAAATATTATCTATGAAAACTAAATAACAAACATAAATAAAAGATACAATAATATCAATCGCCAATATTATTTCTAATACACCGCAAGCGAAGCGTGGGATTGAGAAAAATGCAGAGCTTGAACCGGAAAACAGTGACTAGAAAATCGGATTGGAGAACGAACCGAAAGAGGCAACGGTTCGAGATCCAACCGATCGGATCGATTCAACCGGCAGTTCAATCGAAAAATTAAATTTTACATATTTTCAATTATATTTTATAAAATTACCAATTATAAAAATATAATATCACCTAAATTATTTTTTAAAATTTAAAATATAATTTAAAATCAAAATATAATTGAATAAAAATATCTATAGTTCATAATTTATACTTCTACATAGTTTATAATATACCCACTCAATATTATAATTCATAATTTAATCCAAAATGTAAATATTATATTTTAAAATAAATAAAAATAAAAGTGAAATATCATAAAGTTAAAAAAAAATAAAAAAATAAAAAAATACTGAAACCGTTTAAACTGGTTCAACCGATTTTTTCGATTTTGATCGGTTCTACCCGGTTCAACTTCAAAAATAGTTTTATAGGCTTTCCGAATCATTTCCAGGCCTGGTTCTCGGTCCAACTGGTTGAACCGATCGATCCTGTTCGATTTTCAGAACATTGCCAGAACATTTCAAAAGTTGGACGTGGAAGACTCTTTTGTAAAGATGTTGGCAAGCTGCAGCAAAGAAGGAAAAAAATGAGTAACCAAACGATCAGATTCAACGACTTCTCGCAAAAAAATGACAATCAATATCAATGTGTTTCGCAGCTTGAGCGAGAAACTGTTGGTTGTTTCTTCGCACTCCATGAAATAAAATTGGGACCAAGGAAGATAGAATATCCATATGTAGAAGTCTAGTGTCTATGCAACGAGCCCAGTCAACATATGAATATCCAAGAACATCGGACTTGCCAGGTGTAAAAGACAAAACCAAAGCCCAGAGTCCCTTTAACGTACCTTAAGATACGTTTAACAGCTTGGAAATGCTCAGTAGTAGACCGTTGTTGAAACTGACTGACAGGATTCACAGAATAAGCAATGTCAGGACGTGTGATGGTAAAATACTTAAATGAACCAACCAATGATCGATATAAAGTGGGATCGGAAAACTCAGTTCCTGCAGCCGTGAAAGTTGCGCCTGGAGCAAGAGGAGTAGAGACTGGTTTGGAATGAAGCAAATCAGCCCGAACAAGAATATCACGTGCATACTTTGATTAGCTCAAGAATAGACCAGAAGAAGAATACGAGACCTCCAGGCTAAGGAAATAGCCCAAGCGCCCAAGAACTTTAATAGAAAATTCAGTGCGTAGACGAGACAACAGAGTTGAAACTGCAGCATTGTCATTGCTAGTGACAATTATGTCATCAACGTAAACTAACAGATAGATGATCACAGACTGTTGACACATGACAAATAAAGATGTGTAAGTAGCACTACAAAGAAAACCAAGTGCCAACAGAATGTTGCAAAGACGTTGATACCAGGCTAGTGGAGCCTGACGAAAACCATAGAGAGCCTTCTTAAGGCAACAAACATGATCCGGATACAAAAGGTCAATGAATCCAGGTGGTTGCTCTATGAAAACTGGCTTAGATAGATAGCCGTTAAGGAAGACATTTTTTACATCTAGTTGATGTAGTGGCCAAGAACGCATCACAGCAAGAGATAGTATAATGCGAATGGTGGAAGCTTTTACAACAGTGCTGAAAGTATGAGTAAAGTCGAACCCAAGAAGTTGGCTGAAACCCTGAGCAACTAGAAGTGCTTTGTACTTATCAACAGAACTATCTACCAAGAATTTTGTTCGGTAAACCCATTTTTTATCCAACCACATTCGAATCAGAGGGTCTAGGTACTAAATCCCAAGTGTTGTTAGCTCACAAGGCGGCCATTTCTTCATTCATCGAATTGACCCAATGAGGGCTCTTAAGAGCAGATTTAATTTCCCGAGGCTTGGACATAGCAGTGAGAGCTGAATAAAGATTATTATAATCAATAAGTACGATGCCTGCAGCATAATGAGGCTTGAATATACCTGATTACGCCCATGTTTTCATCAGGTGAGTCCAGATTAGTAGAGCAATAATTTCATATGGAGGTGAAGTGGGCATGTGCGGTGGAGTAGGAGGCGGATCATCATGAGGTGGCGGGATAGGAGGTGGCACCTGCGTGTTCTCAAGTGGGCAAACATGACATGGCTGAGATGGCAGGGGAATTTTCGGTGGTGATGGAACCAAGACAGATGGTTCAACAGCAAGGATTGAAGATGAGTCATCCAAAAATTCAGATATGTCCAGTTGAGAGACAGACTTGGACGAGCTGGTTTTAGTGAAGGGAAGACATGACTCGTCAAATTTGGCATGGCGAGTGATGTATACCTGTGTAGAAACAGGATCAAGGCATCGAAAACCTTAATAACTCGTGTTGTATCTAATAAAAATACACGGCAAACTGCGCGACTCAAATTTTATTTTGGCATAATCCCGGAGATAAGGATAAACATGACACCCAAATACATGAAATGAGTCATAAGAATGAGTACGACCATAAATAATCTCAAAGGGCGACTTTCTTCTAAGAAATAAAGTAAGAAGTCCATTAATAGTGTATATTGTTGTACTAAATGCCTCTACCCAGAAATGCATGGGAACAGATAAATGAAAAAGCAATGCAAGTTCCATCTCAATTATGTGTCTTTACTTACGCTCAGCTCTGTCATTCTGAGCAGGAGCAGAGGGACATGACATAAGATGATGAATGTCACATTTTGCAAAGTGAGATTGTAGTCAATAATTTGTGAACTCTATCCCGCCATCACTTTGAGACATTTTAGTTTTACAAGAAAATTAATTTTCAACAAACGACTGAAAACGCATAAACACATCAACAAATTAAGACTTTGCACATAACATATAGAACCAAGAAAATCTTGAATGATCATCCACAAAAACAACATAGTATCGAAGACCAGATATAAAATTAACAGGTGCAAGACCCCATAAATCACAATGTATCAATTTCAAAAGCTCATAAACCCGACTATCATTAGTATCAAAAGATAATCATGCACTTTTAGCTAACTGACAAGAATTGCATAATCCAGACGTAGGCAATAATGAAGTAACAGAAATAAGTCCAAGTTTATTTAATAAGCTAATAATAGAATTCGTCACATAGCCTAGGCAAGAATGCCACAATTTAAAAGAAGTATGCAACTTTTTCTTCTGAAGTACTGCAGAAAAAGCTCTAGCTTGTGAATCCAAAAAATAAAGTCCACGATCATGGGTTCCTATTGCGAGAAGTTGCCTTGTATCTCGATTTTGAATGCGAAACTGTGAATCAGTGAATAGCACTTGAACTCGACAATCTTGAGTTAGCTTGCTAATAGACAATAAATTTTTAGTAATTCCAGGAACGACAAGAACATTATACAAATTTAGATTATGCAACATATTTAATGAGCCAATATGAGAAATGAAAAGACTCGCACCATTACCGACAGTCACGCAGTCACTGCCCGAATAGGAGGAGGCAGTCAAGTTGAGATGCATCCGAGGTCATATAAGCTGAAGCCCAGTGTCCAAATACCAATCTAATGGATTTTGAGAAAGAGAACAACCTGCAGAGAAGGCTTCGGCGAGATTTGCTATGGAGGATGGCCTGCTAGAGCGATCATAGGACCGATCAAAATGCTTTGGACAATAAAATATCATGGTCGGTTCCTCTACAAAACTGACACCAAGGTGTGAAGTTGCGATGACCCCGACCACTACCATTGTTTGTGCCACGACTCTGATCATTAGACCAATGGCCTCAGTGTCCCCATCCGCGATTAACAATAGTGTAAGCAGCAGGCTGCGATGAAGAATCATCCATGAATTTTTGAAAAAGTTCATGGCTTTGTGCTCGAGCCATGAGCGTTGTGAAATCCGAAAGGGGATCTTGAGCAAGTTGAGTCGCTGTGAAGTTGGAGAAGATCGAACCCAAGCCTCTTAGAAACCAATAGGACTTGTCAGACTCGTCAATTGATCGCCCAATAGTAGCGAGTTGATCACACAAGGATTTTTAGTGGCGATCATATTAAGCCACTGTGAGATTACCGCACTTTGTAGATAGAAGGTCATCTTTAAGACTGAATCCTTAGAGGCATGACTATACGCACGAGAGAGCGTCTGCCACACGCCTCTCAAAGTTTTACATCCAACCACTATAGCTATCGATTCTTCAGTAAGTGTCAAGATAAGAAATAGCTTCAAGAGTTGATCATGGGAGTGCCACTGTGTGTATTCAGGATTGGCTTCTTTTCTGCCAATGGTTGTGGTTAACTCGGCTGAAGGTGGAGAAGAAGATCCATCAACGAGAGGCATGAATTTTTTACTAATAAGAAGGGGCTCTATCGGAGTGTGCCATAGCAGATAATTGGAATATGTTAATTTAATATTCAACATATAAGTGAATCATTGTAGAGAGAGGAAGGGTCGGTTGTTGGCAGCTAGGAAGAGAAGAAGAAGGGTTTCACGACAATTAGGCTAACACCATGTAATGATGTAATAATTCTCTCTTGATTATTCAACGTGAGTACATCAGTATATATTTACAAAGATAAACGTTATCTATGGAAACTAAATAACAAACATAAATAAAAGATACAATAATATCAATCACCAATATTATCTCTAATATAGTGGAAACCATTCTTCCCCAAATTTACGGTGAATCAAATCATCTCTTACATGGTATCAGCGGGTATATTATGAAATCCAATATTTTGCGCCACCCTTCTTCATCCTTCTCCCTCAACCCTCCTTATTTCTTCTCATTCTTCTTTGCTTTCTATTCCCCTCATATATGGCATCTGAATCTGTTCCTCTCGCCACCCTTATTCACATGCTTACGATCAAATTCATTGCCTCAAATTATCTTTTATGGCGCAATCAAATCTCAATTATTTTTCGATCCAATGGACTATTGTCGTTGGTCGATGGGTCTGAGAAATAACCTGCTCAGGAAATTGATAAGCATTTTCTTTGCACGCAAAATTAATCCTCAAGTATTAAGGATATCAATTGCAGCTTAAGCAAGCGACCAAGTTAAATATCGAACCCAAATGACGGCGTATTATCAATTTAATTATTTACTAAATTTATTAAGACATAAGACAATAAAAGTTGTGGAACTAATTATCAACTACTAACAAATAATTAAAATAACAAATAAAATAAATTAAGCACTAGAAGAATACGAAAATGAATCAAGAATAGAGAATAGGTAGCACTAGGATAATTCAGTTTTACTCATTAATTTTCCTTTCATGTATCAATATCCGACTCTGCCTTGTGGAATATGGATGCATCACTAAGCCATGCAAATCTACTCTGTAGACACAAGTGAATATGCGTATAACATGTGTGAATAATCTTGGAGCAAGAGATAAAATTTCGCCCCCTTTCTAGGTACTATCCGTATCAATTATTTTCCTGGTCAATTGGTACTCTAACCCGATATGTCTCCCTTTATAGGTACTATAAAATTATTCTCTTTTTTCTGCTTATTAACTCGAATCAGATTCAATTAACAAGTATTCATATAAGATAGTTCTAATGAAACTTCGGAGTCCCCTCACTAAGAATCATAACATGGAATCCTACTCAGCAGTGAACGCACTCAATTAATAACCAAGATATGTATTCAGACTCTACATAACAGTTAATGATGCATAAAACAACTCTGAGTATGAATTAAAAACGCATAGTCATATATAAACTAAACCACAAGTAGTGTTGTATGGAGTATATACATGAAAGTTCAATTAATTTATAAAAACCTTCAAAACCCTAGATCTACCAAAATAGTTCTAGCCCATGATGTTGTGAAGAACAATCATGGGGTTGGATAGATCTTACCCATATGTCTGAAAATACAAGATAAATTAGAAAACGAATGAAACCCTAGATGCGAGAGTCGTCGCGTTCTTCTCGAAAATGAATGAAACCCTAGATGCGAGAGTCGTCGCGTTCTTCTCCATTTTGAATCCTCCTCTTAGTTCTCCTCTTGATTCCACCGACGAATCTTCACAGTGATAGATGGATAGAGGAAAGGATGTGGATGATGGTTGGGGGATGATCCTCCCTTGTGGGTGGTGTAGGATGGATGTGTTGCTTTTCCCTTCTTAGTGTGATCTACATCATCTTTTATACTTGTAAGCTCTCCTTATGGAGCTTGGATGAGCTTTTTCTTGGAAAATACTAAAATACACGCACTGGGGTGCAAAAATACGGATCTGGAGCTGTTCAGGAATTTGGTTTGTTTTTTGGACTTGGTCGAACCACTCTGTAACGAATTTTTAGGTTTCTGGTTTGACCCGAACCAGTGGTCGAACCAAATTGCGCAATCTCACCGTTTTGCGTATTACTTCCACATCCAAACTTCGATTTGAGTGATTCTTATGTTTACACAATTCTCTTTTCCTTGGATTTATATCTATATAAAGAACTCACAAAAAATTCAACATTTGAATGTATAACAAGTCATGCAAAGTGACACAACCGTATTGAGCAGGAATAGCTTGCGCGGTGTCACAATTTTGATTATAACTTTCTCGTTTGGATTACAATTGAGGTGTTTATTACATCCAAACGATCCTCTCTTATGTGACTTTTCAAACATGTATCACACTTATAGTTCAGAGCTTCATACAAACACAGAAAAATTACAGAAGTTAGACGTGCGTTTTTCAGCATTCTTGCACAAGTTGCACCTTTTCTCCAACTTTGCTCTTTTGATCATTTTTCAACCTAAAACACAATGAAACACCTCAAACGCATATTTTTCTCACATATATCAAATATAAGACACTTATGATAATATATAATAACAATTCTCATCAAAAGATGTTAAATTGGATACTCAAACACGCTTATTTTCAATCTCATCAGAAATCACCAATACCAAAGGTACTATCCCACATAATCCCAACTATACAACTTGGGAAAAACGTCAATACAGAGCCTTGAGTCTTCTTCTTTCCTCATTAACTGAAGAAGCTATGACTGAAATCCTTGGACTTACCAAGGCTTGCAATATCTGGTCTGCTTTAGAACAGGCATTTTGCCCCTCAACTGAGTCCTAGGCACATTAGCTTCGAGACGAATTACAATTTCTGAAGCGCGATTCTTCTTCTGTCTCGAACTACAGTCGAAAATTTCTAGGTCTTTGTCATCAATTAGCGGCTATTGTATTGGTGTTGATATTCCTGAACCTGACAAGCTTCGTTGGTTTTTGAGAGGACTCGGTCCCGAGTTTCGCAATTTTATCGAAGTCCGCTTGGCCACACTCCTATGCCTTCTTTCAACAATGTCATCTCCCAAATTCACGGTGAATCAAATCATCTCTTACATACATGTTATTAGTATTATGTATTATAAAAATATGCTCCTTAAATCTAAAATTTAAACCTATTCCAATTTAGAATTACAAAAATATGACGTGCATGCGATGCGCCTTGCACGTCTTTAAAAACTAGTTAAAATAAAATGTATTGAAAAATTATTTGTTTTTAAATTTGTGTTATTCACAGAATAAAAGTGTAATAAGACTAAATAAAATTGAAAATGTGAAATACTCCATTTACACAGTATTATTCAAAAAGATATTATTTCCTTCGTTCGATAAAAAAGCTACTATTGTATTTCTTGACGATGACTATGAAGTCCGGAAGGTTGCGGGTACGAAGACAATAGATTGTTCAGCAATTAGTCCTAAGGAAACTTGGCCCTTAAGCATTTAAGTATTAGGCTGACTTGATGATAGGATTAACTCGCAGACTAGATGGAAGTTCATTCAAAGTTTGAAAAAAATGGTTAATAATCAGCTTTTGCTTAAAAAAAATAAAATTAGCATGCAGTTTTTTTTTTTAATTTCTTATAATAAATAAATTATAAATTAGAGGTTGTTGGATAGGAACAGTGAAATATGATGGAATATTTCCATCTCTTTTTATCTATTTATTAAGACCATAACTAGCTTGGGTCGATTCCAAATTTCAAATTGGTGGAACCGGCCCCACCTCCAATTCCTTTTCTCAATATTCCTGTTGCTTGCTGTTTGCGTGTTTTCTTCTTTTTTCCGTGTTTTTTTTAGTTTTATTTATTTATTATTTTCTTTTTTTTAATTTAATTTAAGAGTATAATTGTAATTTAATCCATGTGGTTTAGGGTATATTCATCCATAGGTTTTAGGATTTAGGGTTTAGGGTATAATTGTAATTTTACCCTTGTAATTTAGGATATAATTTATCCCTAAGGTTTAGAGTTTAGGGTATAATTGTAATTTTACCCTTGTGTTTTAGAGTATAATTTAGAGTGAGACTCTTGTGCACCCGGGCGCACGTGCGCCTTTACAATTTTCATGCCCCTTTACAATTTAAACCCTAGCAATACATAGGTTTAAATAGGATTGGAGGGGAGGGTTGTGTTCACATGGGGACACGGAGCATCTTTCCGTGTCCCCGGGCGCATAGGAGCTTTTGCCTATAATTTATCCCTAGAGTTTAGGTTTAGGGTATAATTGTAATTTTACCCTTGTGGTTTATGGTATAATTTATCCCTAGGGTTTAGGGTATAATTTATCCCTAGAATTTAAGGTTTAGGGTATAATTGTAATTTTATCCTTGTGATTTAGGATATAATTTATCCATAGGGTTTAGGGTATAATTGTAATTTTATCCTTGTGGTTTAGGATATAATTTATCCCTAAAGTTTAGGGTTTAGGATATAATAGTAATTTAATTTAAGTATAATAAATTTAAAAGTAAAATAAAAAACAACATTAATGAAAAAAGAAAAATTAATTAAAAATGGTGGGACCACAAGTTTCACCAATTCATTTGATGGATCTATTCCACCCTAGTTGCTCTCATTTATTAATTATTATTAATTATAATTATAACTTTTAAAAATATATATTAAACTTAAGATATGAAATAGACAATGACTAAGTGTGTAATATTACATGAACACAGTATATTTACGGTTATACTTTTAGAATTAATATTTAATAGTAATGACAAATATCAAATCCTAAGAGCAGAATCGATAATAAACTACAATGGTTAAATTATAATTGTACCCTTAAAATTAATATTAAATTTGAGGGTAGGTCTTGAGACCGTTTCATGTGAGATTATTTTACACTTTTTAAAATAATTATCATTTTCGCTATAAAATATTATCACTTTTCATTTATACTATAAATGGTTTATGAAATAACATTATCATCTTTCATTAATTAAGGACGATCTCGCACAAATCTTTGTCTAAATTCTAAAAATGAATATAAAATTATATGGGTAAAACAAACATGAACTATGTACAAAGGTGGGATTATAATTATATTCTTAAAACTAATAACAACTCTTAAAAATAAATATTAAACTTTATGATATTAACTCCAAATTTATGTACTTATACTCAGTTATTATTATGATAGAGTCTTTTACCTAACAAATTCTAATCATGTAATGATAACACCCAAGTTTACACGCCTCCACTAAATACATTATACACGCATAAATAAATAGTTGATGTTCCACGCAATTGTTTGGACAGAGTTAATTTTTGTAAACCATATTATAATAGTATTATGTAGTAAATCTTATTTAGTAATGTATTTCCGTTTTTATTAAAAAAAACGTATAACATTTTTTTCATATTTATTCATTGATTAGAAAATTAATATGAAATTCGCTAAAATTTTGTAAAAGTTTGTATTAGTGTATATTCACTCCGTTCTATAGAAATTAACACATTC
Organism: Pogostemon cablin; assembly: GCA_023678885.1. Lineage (NCBI taxonomy): Eukaryota > Viridiplantae > Streptophyta > Magnoliopsida > Lamiales > Lamiaceae > Pogostemon > Pogostemon cablin. Next base: position 13,312,894 of record CM042981.1, on the reverse strand, counting down.
ATAAAATTGAAAAAAAAAATATTACGCACATGAAAAACTCTATTATTAAAAAGTTGACGCATAAAGTTGATCACAATATTTAAATAATATCAACAATTGTATCCTTAGAGTAAGTTGAAAATCAATTTGGTGCTCTTTCATAATCTCCATGTTAAAAAAAAGTGTCGAACCCAAAGGATGGCGTATTATCAATTTAATTATTTACTAAATTAATTAAGATGAAAGGCAATTAAGTTTGAGATATGAATAAAAATAAATAACTGTGGAAGAATACGAAAGTGTCTCAAGAATGGTGAATAGGTAACTATAGGGTAATTCAGTTTTACTACTTTAACTTTCCTCTCAAGTGCAGACCGACTCTGCCTCCTTGCAAATCTACTCTATAGACACAAGTAATTATACATTTAACACGTGTGAATAACCTCGTAGCAAGAGACGTAATTTCACCCCCTTTCTAGGTACTATCAGCATCAATTATTTCCCACGTCTGGAATCTAAGCCGATATGATATCCCTTTATATGTACTATAAAATTACCCTATTATCCTGCTTATTAACCCGAATTCAATTCAATTAATACACATTCATATATGACAATTCTAATGAAGCTTCGGAGTCCCCTCACTTAGAATCATAACATAAAATCCTATTCAGCAGTGAACACGCTCAATCAACAACCAAGATTCAGACTTTATATAACAGTTGAAGATGCACAAAATGACCATGAATATGAGTTAAAAAAGTGCAATCATATATAAAATAAATCCACAAGTAGTGTTGTACGGAGGACACACAAGAGAGTTCTATTAATTCATAAAACTTTCAAAACCCTAGATCTACCAAAACGTTTCTAGTCCATGATGATGCGAAGAACAATCATGGAAGTTGGATAGATCTTCCCCATATGTCTGGAAAATACAAAATAAATTAGAAAACGAATAAAATCCTAGATACGGGAGTCGTTGCGTCCTTCTCCATCTTGAATTCTCCTCTTAGTTCTCCTCTTAATTCCACAGACGAATCTTCACAGTGATGGATGGATGGAGGAAAGGATGTGGATGATGGTTGGGGGGTGATCCCCTTGTGGAGTATAGATGATTGTGTTGTGGTGCCTTCTCACATGAATAATGATGTAAAATATATATAGGTGTGAGAAGAAAATTAAATAAGGAAATAAAAGATATGAGTGAATCATGCAGGATTATGTGATAAGGAGATTAATTGTGCTCCAAGAAATAGGTAATTTTTAGAAATTTTCAGAAATTCTCGCTGGTAGCTGTGCGACTTCATGATTTTGAGCATAACTTCCTCGTCCAAACTCCGATTTTAGTGATTCTTACGCTCACGCTCCTCTTTTCCTTAGCTTTCTATCTATATAAAAATCTCACTAAAAATCCTATTGCCGTTCGATCGTGGGTTAACATGAACCGTTAGGGTTTCATACGTTTCTAACAATCAGCGGAAGCAAGAAAACAAGAAACGTATTACCTTTCACCAGGGTATGTTGGAGAAGAAAGATTCTAGCTGGCAGCCTGCGCAGTGTCACAGTTTTGGCCATAACTTCCACATCCGATCTCCGATTGAAGTGATCTATGCGCCAAATGATCCTTGCTTCCGTGGGTTTTCGTTAGTATATCACACGTCGAATTCTGACTTCTGGACAATTTTATAAAAATCATGTAATTTGGCGGACAGCAACAGTAAACGACCTCTTGATCTTCTACTGTATTTTCAAGTCCAATCTCGACATCGTGTGGGCGAAGATCTTCAAGATCTTCTCAATCTGTTGTTCCATCACCCTTCTCACAGTGTTAGGCGTGAAAAATCAGTTAGATTAGGGTTTCCGGACAGTTAAGATGACTTATATATGGACTACAGCAGGGACATGAGGAGAAATTAGAGTTGGGCCTCCATTGGGCTTAAGTATCCAAGTTTAGCCCAAAGCTTATACTTAAGTCCAATAATAATAATATATACCACTAAAATATTATTACTGCACTAACGTTCTAATCCAATAATTACGTTATGGGCTCCTTCTTATTATGAGTTCGTTAGTCTCCACATGTTTAAGATATACAATGCCCATTAATTAATTAAGTTACTGACAACTCCATTAATTAATATCTCTTCCGAGAGTAGTACCACTCAACCTCATTATCATGCAGGAATAAATCCACCTGCAGGGTTTATGTGATAATCCTTATAAGCTCCTCAAGGGGACATCATCAACCTATAATGGACACGGATTCCTTCTACAATCAACAGCACACCATAGAGACAGTACTATTTCCCAATTCACCGAGTTTGTTGATTTAATTACATGTAAATCTCACCCGTTGATGAATCAAAGAAATACATACTGCCCTAAGTGTCGAGGTTATTGTATAGGGATTAAGATCAAGAACATCCATAATAACTGAGATCAAGTTCTTCTATAAGTCAATATAAGTCGAACGATCTCAAGCAGTCCTACTCAATACACACGAAGTGCACTAATGTGATTCTATAGTCAAGACAAACTAATACTAAATCACACTACAACCATCCCGATAGAGAGTCTCGTCTATCTTGGTTGTGAGCATCTATTTATACTTTATAAGAAAATTGATAATATTATCTTCCGCGTGTTGTTGCACAATATATTATCTACAGTATAAAGTAAGTGGACTATTGCATTATTCATATAAATAAATTATAAGACGAAATTATTTGATCATATAATTCTCATTTCAAATTTATTGTTTAAACATTGTTCATGCAAAAAAACTAGACTTTTAGTATACAACAAGTCTAACATTTGAATATTTAACAAGTCATGTAAAGTGGAACAGTCGTGCTGAGTAGAAACAGCTTGTGCGACGTCACAATTTCGATCATAACTTTCTCGTTTAGACTCCAATTGAGGTGTTTCTTATGCCAAAATGACCCTCTCTTCGGTGGCTTTCAAATTATATATCACACTTTTACTTTTGAGCTCCATACGAATACAAAAGAAATATACAAGTTGAACGTGTGGTTTTCAACATTCTTACACAAATTGCACATTTTCTCCAACTTTGCACTTTTGATCCTTTTTCCACCTAAAACATAATAAAACACCTCAAACGCACATTTTTCTCACATATATCAAATATAAGACACTTGTGCTAATATATGACAACACTTTTCATAAAAAATATGTTAAATTGGACACTAAAACACGCTTATTTTCACTCTCATCAATGGAGAGAGTATGTTTTTATTAAAAGTGTATATAAATTGAATGCAAATATTTATTTTGTCTAAATATCCTCGGCATGGTGTTATTTTGGTTATTTTTGTGTATTTTTATTTCCGTTCGTATATTTCGTGGTGTGTTGTAGCACTTGTGTAGTATTTGGTTATATAGTATAAATATCCATAATTTGATCAAAATGTGCTTTAAAATGTGAAAAGGACAAAACTCGTGTCGAGTGTTGCAAATTACCAAGAGTTTGGTGACCAAACTCGCCTTGAGTTCAAGACTAGACCTGTGGAAGAGCGAGTTCGGATAGCTCAGAATCAGAATCTCAAACTCGCCCCTATGAAAGGGCGAGTGTAGAACTCACCTCGAGTTCTACCCTAGAACTCGCCACAAGTGACGAAACTTGACACGAGTTCAAAAATCGTCAGCTGTCCAAAAATTCTAAAAATTTCCTCAAATTAGATATTTTAACTCCCTTTCTTGATTCATAATTCAGTTTTTCGATTTTCAGAATACAACACACATTTTTCACACGTTTTTCTTCCTTTCATCCATCTTCAATCCCCATCTTCACTTCCACTTCTCCATCAAATTTCACCAAATTTTCACCAATCATCCATCCATCCACCATCTAAGGAGAAGATCAAAAGAAGAAGATGGGTTGCAAGAGATAAGAAGACAAATCCCAAAAGTGATTGGGGGAAATTTTTTCTTAGATTATATAATTTCATTTGTTGAGAACCTATTATGAATTAATGCAATGCTTTGATTAGCATTTTCATGGATATTGTAATAGGCTAGTCTCATATTGAGGCTAGCAAAATGTGTGGTTAGTGATTTCTAGATTTATGGATTAGTGATGGTTTATTGAATTGGCTTTGTGTAATTTTATAATGGATATTGAATTACTTATGTAAGCAAATTAAAATTTACGGTCCAATCAAATGGTTACACGTGGGTTTTCTTGATTATATATCAATTTTAATTTATTTTGGAATTTAAATAAATTAATTCCTAAAATAGGTTAATAAATAATTGATAATTAATTTGAGCCCAATAAATTAAATGAGCTTAAATTAAATAAGGTCTGACCCAAGTCAAGTAAGCCCAAGTCAAATTAGGCCTGACTTAAGTCAAATAAGCCCATATAAATTAAATCAGGCCCAAGTGAAATAGGCTTGATTACAGTCCAAACAAGTGAAGGCCCAAGCCCGCAGGATATGACCCAATAGCCTTGGGCCAATCACAATGCAAGTCATTTATGGGGGTCTTCATCTCTCACCTATATAAAGGGGACACACACACATTCAAGCACTCTATAATGAGGTACGTAGACAGCTTAGCATTCTGTTAAGTTCAGTCATAATTTGGGCTATTTACGTCAAGTTTGTGAGGCAAGCAAAAAAAGATGAAACATGAATGAGTTGAGAAGCAAAAAGTTGACTAGGAGAAGATGGCATTGGAACGCAAATTTGGATAAAGAAATTAAAATTATTAAAGTAGTAAAAGAAGTTCAACTTCTTGGAGTGTTGAAATAATCCAGAACTAACGGTGAAGTAATGAAGTTACCTTCCAACGATGAGCCACAAAAGTTCGCAAATACTTCACATTATTCCTCTTGTCGGAATCTTTTTAACAGCTGTTATGCCTCATTAAGCAGTCACCAGAATGGAAAAGAAGCAGAAGTGCCACCTTAAGTAAGAGAGACGAGGTCGATGTTGCTCTGTCAATTCTATCTCAAGGAAAAGTGGCGATGTTTATGTTATTGTGTCGACTCCATCTCAAGGAAGAGTGGCGATGCTAATGTTGCTCTGTCGTTGATTCCATCTAAAAGAAGAGTTTCAATGTCGTGTAGTCAATTTCCGCATTGTTGATTCCATCTAGGACAGTTATCAAGTTGTTCATTTGATAATTGAGGAATTAAAATTCATGGAATTAATTTGAGTTAAATTCAAATTAATAAAAATGAATGATATGGGCTCATATTAATTTAAGCCCAAGGGGTTTAATTAATTTATAAATTCAAATGGACAATCAAAAGCCCAAACCCAAATAATTGATGTACAAGTAGTTTATTCAATTTAAGGAAGCCCAAGTTGGTTACCTGTTAATTTGAGTTTTGGAAAGGAAAGTCAAAATTGAATTCCTTTACCAAAACAAATAGCGTGGGGTAAGAATTGAGATTTGAATTTTGATATGAAAAGTGAAATTAAACTCCTTTACCAAAACAAATACAGTGGGGCACACCAGTTGATATTGAAGTTTATTTCTCTCTCCAGAAATAGTCTTTCTTCCACAAATTAAGAAGTGCTCCTCATTTGCCGGTTCACCACGCAAGGCCGACCGGGTCTACCATCTGTTGTTGTTGCTCGTTGTCAGCAATCGCCCATCAACCACCACTAAAGCAGTTCCTCTTGCCGGAGTTTCCTCCTCACGTATGCAAGGCCACCACTTTGTTCAATCATTGGGGCCGCCGTCGCCGATGATAGCCAAGTGCCAGCATCGTCTGCCGTAGTACTCCAGCTTCGCCAGGCTGCTGTCAGATTGGAGTTCAACTTCCAGAAGTCGTCGATGCCTCCATCACATCGCCATCCATCTTCATCCATCCATTTCCACTTGTTTCCGTAGAACTCATCGTGATATTGCTCACTGCATGCGCTTAGCCAGACTGCCGGAGAGCCATACTTTGGTCATCATCTGCTGCGAAAAAAAACCTCTTATTATATAGTGAGGAGCCTGCAGTGGAAGTTATTTAAATCTCTCAAAATTTAAGAGATTTCTTTTATTACAAATAAAATTGATTGAGCAGAAAGAAGCTGATATGGATTTGAGAGATTAAGTTGGGTCACTTGAGAAAATAAAAAGTTGGACAAAAGAAAAAATAATTACTTAGATAAAGTAATTTCTCAATTGCAAGAGTTCAAATTACATATATTGAAAAAAATGAACTTTTTGCGATTCATTCACATTAAGACATGACGTTCGTGAATAAATCGCAATGGGGCATTTGTAAGCAATTAAAATTTATGGTCCAATCAAATGACGACACGTGGATTTTCTTGATTATATATCAATTTTAATTTATTTTGGAATTTAAATAAATTAATTCCTAAAATAGATTAATAAATAATTGATAATTAATTTGGGCCCAACAAATTAAATGGGCTTAAACTAAATGAGATATGACCCAAGTCAAGTAAGCCCAAGTCAAATGAGGTCTGACTTAAGTCAAAAAAAGTCTATACAAATTAAATCAGGTCCAAGTGAAATAGGCCTGATTACAATCCAAACAAGTGAAGACCCAAGCTCGCAGGATATGACCCAAATAGGCTTGGGCCAATCACAATGCAAGTCATTTATGGGGGGTCTTCATCTCTCACCTATATAAAGGGAACACACACACATTCAATCACTCGAAGACGATGCTCTTGAAGAGATCGAGAACACGAGTAAAGCTCCCTCAAGATCTTCAAGCGAAGAACAAGTGAAGAATGATCTTCAAGTCTTCAAGATTCAAGTGAAGAACGATCTTCAAGTTTTCAAAGCTTCAAGCAAAGAACAAGTGAAGAACGATCTTCAAGTCTTCAAAGCTTCAAGTCAAGAACGATTTTCAAATCTTCAAGTTTCAAGCGAAGAACAGCCCAAGCAATCATCAAATCTTCAAACTTCAAGTGAAGTATAAGTCCAGAATCTTCAAGCAATCTTCAAGTCTTCAAGTCTTCAAGCTCAGATCTCCAAGTCTTCAAGCTTCAAGCGAAGAACAAGTCGAGGATCTTCAAGAAATCTTCAAGTCTTCAAAGCTTTAAGCGAAGAGCAAGTCTCAAGATCTTCAAGCTCCAAGCAAAGAACAAGTTCAAGCATCTTCAAGCTTCAAGTCAAGAACGGCCTTCGATCTTCAAGCTTCAAGTCAAGAAAAGCTCAAGATCATCTACAAAGTAACTTCAAGTCAAGAACGACCTCCAATTCGGGATCAAGGCTTCAAGTCCCCCAGATCAAACGTTCTTTGTGAAAAGCTCTCCAGTCAACGTTTAATCCGAACAAAGGTTCAACGCCTCCAGATCAACGTTCAAGACTACACACTCGAGGTCGGACAAGCTTCATTTGAAGATTCAGCTCAACACACACGCTGTTAATAAAGTCAAAGTCAACACGCTCAAGTCAAATAAAAGTCAAGTCAAGCCAAATGGTTCGAGAGAAGAATTAGAGGATTGATTGAGATTGTAACCCGCTTACATATTCTCCAAATTAAATCCATCAAGAAATTATCTTTGTACCCCAATTTGTATTTATTTTATTATAATACAAAATTTGTTGTTACAACTTAATCTCTATGTTTGATTTGTGTGGTTGATTATCCATTTCATGTGATTAGGATGTGAATTCAATTATTATGTGCCTTAGATGTTGATAGAATCATTTCATCATATAGGTTATATGCATTAGTCTTAGGTGAGTTAGTGATAATCATATTATGCTTAGAATTACATGATAGAACATTGGTAAAATTGATTCATGAGGATAATTGATCTAGTAGGAGGAACCAAACCAATAATAGCATAATACATAGAAATGAAATATAGATAAATCTCTCTGCCCCTAATAGAAAATTCTTCGAATAATATTTCTAGTTAGTTTATTAATAGCCATAAGTGCCTAGTGGGAGTTGTAAACTTTTGAATCGATCCTATAAGCTATTTTGACCTACATTCTCTTCTATTTTGACCTACATTCTCTTCATCTATGAGCTATTTTCTAGTCTAATCTATGAGATAAACTGTTGCAATGCATAAGTCTAGAAACACTTCTATCCATAGTATTGTTAATCTTGCTATCTTCTTAGATTAATATTTCATCCACATTCATTTCACTTTTTGCTATTGTTATTTGTTTGATTGTTTGCTTTAGTACTTTTAATAGATAATTGTTGCTTGTGACTACTTGTTACAACCCTAATCCAATTTCTATCATTCTTATAAAACATGACTAAATGTGAATCTGGCTACACAAGTTAACATCTCATGTGAATCGACACTTAACTTGGTCACCTAATACTACTCTGATAAAATACACTTACTCTATTCACGCGTAAAGAAATTACTCAAATTAGCGATCAGGAGTCAACTTTTAAAATATCAACTTTTTTTAGAAAAAGGGCTCACTCATGATCCTACACATATCCGATAAACAACTTCTCACAAAATAAATACTACTGAGTCATATCATTAATAATATGCCCTTCATCCCATTTTAAATTTCATATTTTTTGCTTTGTCTGTTCCAAAACAAATTTTATTACCCAAAAAAAGAAAATATTATAAAAATCCTAACCGATCGCTATATTTGTTTGCAGTTTTCAAATCTAAATTTTGGTTTTGTTTGGTTTTTAAAATCAAGATTCCAAATTCCACGTAAATTTAAAAACATACATAGTTATATACTCAATCCGTCCGCTTCTAAGGTGTCAATTTTATTATTTTTTGCGTCTAGTTCAAAGGTATACATAAACCCTATTTAGTAAAAAAGTACACAATATGACACATCACTTCCCTCTAATACAACTACTCACTTTACATATAATAATAAGGGTTAATTCCTAAAAAATTCACCACCTTATTGGGGTTTTTCAAAACTATCATGACCTTTTATTTTTGTCAATTCAATACACAATCTATTTAATATTTTCAATTCTATCACAACCTTTTATTTTTGTCAATTTAATACACGATCTATTTAATATTTTTAATTTTATCATAACTTTTATTTTTTCAATTTGATGCACCACTTATTTTATATTTTCAATTCAATTCATTACTTATTATTATTATTATTATTATTATTATTATTATTATTATTATTATTATTATTTAACAAATGGTGGCAGTAGTACTGAAATAAACACCTTAAAAATTAAAATGAAGAAAATAAGAATATTAAAAAGATAAAATTTCATGGGAGAACTATTTAATTATCTGACGCAATGGTTAATTATATATTTGATTAAAAATCTAAATTAAAAATTACGGTAAAAGGAGAAAAAAATTGTTTCAAGATCACAAAATTTCAGAAATAAAAAAATTAGAGAAAATCAACTAATTTTTATCAAATTTTAAAGCATATAAACTGATCAACTTCATTATTATCATAAAATCTAAAAGGAATAAAAGATTAAAAAGAAGTAAAATATTACGTGAATGATGATCTGAAGAATTCAGTCATATTGTCTGCAAAATAATTCATATAATAATAATAATAATAAGTAATGAATTGAATTGAAAATATAAAATAAGTGGTGTATCAAATTGCAAAAATAAAAGTTGTGATAGAATTAAAAATATTAAATAGATCGTGTATTGAATTGATAAAAATAAAAAATTATGATAGAATTGAAAATATTAAACAGATAGTGTATTGAATTGACAAAAATAAAAGGTCGTGTGATAGATTTGAAAATTCCTAATAAGATGGTGAATTTTTTAGGAATTAACCCTAATAATAATACTCCTTAATCCACGTGCAAAAAGCAAATGGACACCTTAGAATTGGACAGAGAGAGTACATTATAAATTTACCACTCACAGCTCACACTTAACACGCGTAATTACTTTATAATTAAATATGTCTTCCGTCTCAACTTCAACTTCATACTTTTCATTTGCTCTATATCCCAAATTCAACTTCACACTTCCAATAAAGAGAAAAACAACTAAGAAATATCCCTCTAACATGCTTTAATTTCAAATTTGTCATCACATTTTTAACACATATAACATACTTTATCACTTATTTATTATCCAAAAATACCATATTACACCCAAAGGTAAAAAAATAACTTTTTTTAAACTCAATATCTACAGTAAATATGAAAATAAATTTGGGACGAAAGAAGTATTAACTAAAAGTACTATATTACTCTCCAAAAATTAATAAAATTGATTAAAAAAAATATAACTTTTCTTAAACCTCTTATCTACTGTGGAAATTAATATAAGACAAAAGAATGATTAACTAGACATGCACGTTGGTTCGGAATTGTCGATTTTGATTCCTGAAAATGGAGAACCGAAACCAAACCGAAGGTAGAAAGGTTTTGGTTCCAAACCGGAACCGCCAATTTTGATTTGATATTATTTTTATTTTTAGCCTAAAAAGATAAAAAAAATAAAAAAATAAAAAAACCGACGGTTCGAACCGGAACAACCAGTTTTTTTTCTAAGAATGAGGAATCGAAACCGAACCAAAATATATCCAGTTTCGGTTTTATTTTTTCGGTTCCAGTATCGGCGGTTCCAATTCCGGTTAAAATCGCCTATTCCCCAGTTCGAACCGCCAGTTTCCCTTTTTTGGTGCATGTGTATGATTAACATTGTGGAAAAATATCAATTTTGGTCCTTTATGATAGGTCAAATCTAACTTCAGTCCACAAGTTTTGTAATTTCTCGAAAGTTGTCCTCTAGTGTCCGAAATTAGTTCATTTAGTCCACTTTTGATCATTTTTGTCCACTTTTGGTCCTTAAAGTTGTCGGATAAAGGACCAAAAGTGGACAAAAAGATCAAAAGTGGGCTAAAAGGTCTAATTTCGAACATTGAATGACCACTTTTGAGAAATTATCAATCCTTAAGACTGAAATTGGATTTGACCAACCATATGGGATCAAAATTGATATCTACCATTTAACATTGTTAAACTACATTGTTATGGGTATTATATTCCCCATGCGTAGCAGGCACAAAAGCCCAATAACCTCTATTATACCTGAAGAAAAAGGACCAACCCCCTAGCGGCCCAAACTGTGGACAGAACTGAAAGGACAATCGAGACAGCCCAAGGAGGTGGCGACAACCCGAAGGCCAGTCGAGGAAAGAACAAAGAGGATTCCACTAAACAGGCCGAAGCCAGAGAGCACCCTCGGCAAGTAACTGCAGCGACGACATCCTCCTGTCCGAGAGTTCGGACGAGCATCACAGCACTCAAAGTCAGCCTGTCCGAGGACCAAAGGGGCAATAGAAGCAGGATAGTGAAAAGCAAGCACCATCATGAAGGCTGACAAGTACCGCAGGCTAAAGGACAAGACTAACAAGAAGAATAGATGTCTTGGACAACAATCCTAACTAGAAGACAACAACTGACTGGCGAACCTTACTCTAATAACCAATGGAAAGCCAGCAAAGGACGGAGGCATTCTGTGGAACCCTGCAAAAGCAACCAACAATATCCAGACTTCTCCTACAGCTGGTCGGCGTACCAAACAGCTTCATTAAAGGTGGCTTGCCTCTATTCAAATGGCGCAAGGCGATTGGCTATGGTTTAGGGTTTTGAGACAATATAAATAGTCTCTCTCACAGGAGAGAGAGGATGTGACTAACACTTTGCTCCAGACATTACACTTGTAAAGGGAGGGTTTTATGAGTGTTATTCTAAGGGAGAGTAATAAAAAATCGGTTGAGTCCTTTGGTGAAAATTGAGTTTCTATTTGTTTGATCCCGTTGTTTGTAGTTTTATCATGTTTGATTGTGTTCGTTCTTGATTCCATTAATAAATATCTTTATCTCTTAAGCATTAATTAATAGGTCGAGAATAGCCATCAACATCTGGCGCCGTCTGTGGGAACACTGTTGGCAATTGGATCGTGTGGTTCAAACGTGATCGTTAGGATAAAAGATAAACAATAAGCAGCAGAAGCAATTAAACTGTTTACCGTACTTCTGGGTTGGTGTAGAGGTTGATCGTTGCAGAGAACCACCTCTCGATCTTCTGCTGTATGTCCCAAGTGTGATCCTGCTGTTGTGTGGGCAACAGTCTGCAGGATCTCTCAATCTGCTTCTCTTCCCTTCTCTCACCAAAAGAGGCGCAGGAATAATCTGAGGGTTCCAGGAAGCTGAGTTCACTTATATATTGGGCTACAGCAGGGACCAGGAGGAGAAATTGGGCTGGGCCTCAATTGAACTTAATTAACCAAGCTTAGCCCAAAGCTTTTAATTAAATCCAATAATAATAATATAGTCCACTAAAATATTATTACTGCACTACCCGTCCAATTCTAAAATTATGTTCTGGGCTCCTTCTTATTATAAGCCCGACAGTCTCCCCATGTTTAAGATATACAATGCCCATTAATTAATTAAGTTACTGACAACTCAAATTAATTAATATCTTATCCGAGAGTAGTACCACTCAACCTTATTATCATGCCGGAAATTAATCCACTTGCAAGATTTACATGATAAACCTTATGAGCTCCTCAAGGGGACATCATCAACCTATGTCGGACATGGATTCCTTCTACAATCAACAGCACACCATAGATACAGCACTACTTCCCAACTCACCGAGTTTGTTGATTTAATACTTATAAATCTCACCCATTGATGAATCAAAGAAATACATATTGCCCTACGTGTCGAGGTTATTGTATAGGGATTAAGAGTACGAACTTCCATAATAACAGAGATCAAGTACTTCTATAAGTCGAACGATCTCCGGCGGTCCTGCTCAATACACACAAGTGCACTAATGTGATTCTATAGCCAAGACAAGCTAATACCAAACCACACTACAACCATACCGATAGAGAGTCCCCGTCTATCTCAGTTGTGAGCATCTGTTTATACTTTATAAGGAAACCGATAATATGATCTTCTGCGTGTTGTCGTACAACATATTATCTACAGTATAAAGTAAATGGACTATTGCATCATGCATATAAAATAAATTATAAGATGCAATCATTTGATCAATGATTCTCATTTCAAATATTGTTATGACATTGTTCATACTAAAGCAAGACTTTTAGTATACAATCCAACAATCTCCCACTTATACTAAAAGACTATGCTGTCATGTCTTCCGCCATACATCTGATTCCTACTCCCACTTACGCGACCATTAAAAGCTCTCGCCTTAACGTCCTTGTAAATGGTTTACTAGGTCATCATCCGATGCAATCTAGGTGACAACAACCTACCCCTCATCATACAATTTCTCGTAACAGGTGGTACTTGCGCTCCATGTGTTTAATTGCCTTATGGACTTGTGATTTCTTCAAGTTTGCAACTGCACCAATATCATCAATGTAAATTGTGATTACCTTGGGCAAACTTAGAAACACTTCAAAGTCCATCATGAAGTCTCTAGAGTCATATAGATACTTTGGCTGCCTCATAGGCTCCAATTCATCATCTTTCCATGATGGAGTCCGGAGTCTGAAATATATTTCTATATAACACTCCTCCACATTATGACTCTACTTCCTAAGATTAAACACATAACCTTTGAGGAGAATTTACTGCCGTCCAATCTGACTAAAAAATCTGAATCTACGTAATCCACAAGAAGAAGTGAATCTGTTTAGTAAATCCACATATAATATCCAGTCCTTCTCAGGCACTTTATAAATGTCTTACCACAGTTCATCATTCTTGTTCCGGGTTACGTTGATACCTTCTGTTCATGCGTTCAGCAACACAGATATCCAACTTCGTTCATAGCATTCTTTAGATTAAGCTTCCTTATTCGCCGAAGCATAAGGAACCGCTTTCATCTACTTTATCTTCTTCTTGTGTCTTAAAGACACATTCACTTAGATAAATTTACATGCTAAACGAGTATGGACTGTATCATTTTATGAAACTTGAGATAAGCATAACATCCTTTCTTGTGATCCGTATTACCGTGATCAAAAGGATGTATTTTGCCTTTCTTTAGTCCTTCATCTTTACCGCTTTATAAACCGTACCCATACGACCGATAATACTCTTTCATTGTCTCCAATGAGTAAGATACTATCTAAGTATAGTACAAGAAACACCACCACGTTTTCGTCACTCTTTACAACACACAAGACTCATCCACTCATTGATTTAAATCCATGCCACTGGATTACCTAATCAAAACAGATGCTTCACTATCTTAATGCTTGCTTTAGTCCATCGCCGGACACTTTTAAGCTTACTATCAAAATGCTATTAGTACTTTGCAATGAATTACTCTGGTTGTTTCACATAGATGTTTTCCTCAAGACTTCCAATCAGGAAAGCTGTCTTGACATCTATTTGCTGTCTCTCATAATTTAATATGAGCAGCAATAAATAAAAGAATCCGGATCAATTTAAGCATAGCTACCAGCGAATATGTTCCCTCATAATCGAACCATTTCTTTCTGAGTACATCTTTTCGCAACAAGCTTTGCTTCCAAGATTTTCACCTTTCCGTATGATCCTCTTTTATTTCCTATGATCACTTGCAATGGTTTTTACACCATTTAGTGGTGATACAAGTTCCCAGACTTAATATAGAATCTTTAGATTCTATTTCAACATACATTGCAACTTACTAAGATTCCGCATTTTAATCTTGTAGTGCTACGTCGTATTCGTGGGACAATACCATGTTTACTAGGGATCAAGTCTCACGACTCTCCCAAAACATATATATATGGGTTGTCATACAACCCTCCCACTACGACAAGGCACTACATGTAATTGAGTATCAGACGTGACACGCGTTGCAGTTTACCTTGTGGTATATCCTCTTGTACACTTGGTACTTATACTTAGTGTTTTCCTCTCACTTCCTTTAGAACAACTTATACATGGGCTTGTGATTTATTACATAGTCATTTTCCAAAAATCTGGTTATTGTGTTAACAATTACCCTTCGATCTTTTGGACTAAATAAATCACTATCTATTTTTCTAGAATATCCCATATACAGACAAACGTTTCACGAATTACTGTATCTAGGGCATATCCATAAAATGAATTTAATTATTCCAAATAATTCATCATCTATCTAATAATAACCATAAGAGGCTTATTCCTTCTTTCCATCACACCATTCAGCTGGGGCATGCTCGGTGTAGTCAACTTGAGATTTAATCTCAACATCTGATTATTAGTTCCTAACTATCCTAAGAGGTCTTCATCATCACGATTGAATCGTAATGACATGATATATTTTCCATGACGCTCACTGTACCAGCCTTACAATTCTTGAATTAATCCAAAAACTTAGACATGCAGTGCATCAAATAAATATATCGGTTCCCAGAATAATCTTTGAATATTCATAACCACCTCTCGCCTGGATATTGTTAGGTTCGCTTGAATCAGAATGAACTAATTCCAACATATATATCTTTGGCTCTACACCCCACAGCCTTGAAAAGGCAGTTAATCATTTTTACTTCCAAGCAAGACTCGCAAGTCCGATAGTTTCCACTTCAGATAAACTTCACGGTCTATCGGCTATCAACTTTTGAATCATACTCAAGTAAAATGAATTAATCATAGACGCCAAAAGTATGTTTAGTTCATTTCCGAAGGTTCCTTTCTCTTACTTATATTAGAAGATGCATTATTTAATTACTATTTATTGCATTTGTGGGATGCACATGATTCAAGAGTATACTTTTTATCCACCAACGTATTTTAACGGGTTATAACCTCATTCCTCATTACCATGACCATGTCATTTAAATGAAATGAAGTGTCCATCCGTTAATGCATAGAAAGCGAAATTAAATTCTTTCTATGAAACGTACGAAAAGATAATTTCTCATAATCAATCGTTTATTCTTATCATGAGATAAATAAACAACTCCCACTGCAATAGCCACTACCTTTGTAGTTTTACCCATGTTATTAAAAATCTTATTCTTACTCAGTGATAAACATTTAGTAATTCCAGTATCTACATACTTCGTGTCAGTAGATGCCATTACTAATCATGTTTAAACCATTAGTAAATAAGATATTAAACTTGTTCACATAATGATGAAAAATGGCTTTCTTTTGCCACATGTTTTGTTAGAAGTTTCCTACCATATACAACCTCTCGTATTTCAGGTAGAACTTGCTCAAAACATCCAGACAAATTGTAAAGAATAAATTGATTTAGGTTTCCCTTTCAATTTCTATTCCAAGCTCTTCCAATTCATTCATCAATTCAACCATGATCTTCTGCCTTTTTAATTTACTCTAGTATCCGAAGAGTTACATGAGACCATCATATTTCTATGAACCTCTCATCTCTTCACTAGAGACTTTAATAGGCATCATGAGACGTCCTTTGTGAGAATAGACATGTATTTTCTTAAGCAGTAATTTTAAAATACAAGATTCTTTTCCAATCATCTAATTTGGACAAGTAAATATAATTTCTTTTAGTTAATAATTAGTGAAATAAAACCATTCGAAATTCAGAGAATCTCAAATAAATATTCCGATCAAATCTTCGAATTTTATCCTTTTATATTATTTCCCTCAAAAAAATATAAAAATAAAATTCACCGACATCTCAAACACCGTGAGTCTGCAAGCCACGTTAGGGTGGACGTTTACAAACCAGAACATTTACAAGAGAAGGTTTTACCCATTAATTTCATTTGTCAACCTAACTTTATGACAAAATAATTAATAGTCGGTTCCTCTTTAGCCATGCAAATAATAGCAGTGACTCCGTTGGGGAGGATACTAATTATTTACACCTAAGTGTACACCATTATTTGATCCCAAGTCCGCTGCCTAAGCTTATGTGCCTTACTGTTAGAGAAGTACACACGCGCTCAGATAACTTTCTACAACCATCAATTATATAAGTTTGTACTAGTGAACTGCATATAAGCTCATCCGTTAGGGAGGAAGGCACTATAGCCAACGCGCAAGTCCATATGCATCACATTACAAATAATAATTATTTAAAGAAGTTTGTACTAGTGATCCGTGAATAAACTCATCCGTTAGGGAGGAAGGCTCTAATGCCGACGCGCAAGTTTACTCACATCACTTACAAACCAATAATGGAGGCCGCGGGAATTAATTACCAATCCCCTCTCCCACTTAGTTATTTAATACCGAGGGTTTTAACATGCATATAATATTGCAGAATAAAATATACAACTTAGACATGCTTCTATTAACAGCAATTTAAATAAATAAATCACATAGAACATGCCTTTCATATATAACAATTAATTGTCAAGTTAAAAAAATTAAATCAGTTATATATCATAATTAATTGCATAAATGGTGGATCAATTAATTGGACCCTAGAGCAACAAATAAGTACAAAATGAGCAGCAGATCAAATAATTAATCAAGCCCATTATCCATGACCCATATACTCAACCCAAAAATAATTAATCAAGCCCATTAATAAATAACTAATTTATCATGCTTGGCCCATTACCCACAATTAATTAAAACCAGCAATTAATATTGGCTAGCAGCCCATTACCATTTTAATTAAAATTGGGCCATATAACTACAGCCCAAAACCATTTAATTAAAAAATGAGCAGCCCACAATGGTCCAGCAACCCAAACCAAATAGCACTCTATAAATAACTGAATTTGGGCCCATCAGCCAGCCCAACATCAACAAAAATTGGGCCTAAGGGGGGCAGCCCAATTTTCTTGCCTAGCAGCACAGTCCATACACAAAATTGCTGCCCTAGAAAGAAACAGCCGCACAACGCCCTCACCACCACCAGCCACAAACTGCCCAACCGTTCCGCAGCGCCGCTTTCGTGGGCAGCCGCTCCCGATGCTGGTTCTCCCAGCCGCAGACAGCCTTCCCCTCCCAGCGGCCGTGCCCACAGCCAACCGGCTGCTGCTCAGAATCGATCGCCCACGGCAGCCACCACACGGCATAAAACACCGCAGCATCTCGGCGCCGCTTCTATCGGCGGCCGTGCTGTCAACATCCGATGACGATACCCCAGATCGCCGGAGTCACCACGATCGCCCAGCAGATCATCGACTTCTTCAAGCTTTCACCGTTGCAAAAATGACCGCTGCAAGCAACCTCCGCCGGAATCGAGCCATCAGCACGCCGCCGTGTAAGGACCCAGCGGTGAAGAGTCACCATCGCTGCCGCCGACAGCATCGCTCATGCTGTTGCCGTCGATCAGCCATGACCGCCGCCAAACACCACAACAGGCAGACCATCGCCGATCGCCTACATGTAGCCGAGCGACGGCAATCCAAAGCTTGCACCGTCGTAGTCCACAACACTGCTGTCGCCGATCACTGCTCCCGGCCGCTGCCGCCGACCAGCCTTCGATTAGCCTGGAACCCGCCGGAAAAACTCAGACCCTTCTGGATCTGAAAAGGCTCCTTCGATTCACTGGTTCGACAGGCAGCCTTCACCGAGCAGTCGCCACGGCTTCGTCTACCAGCCTTCACGCGCCGTCGACTGACTCCTGCTTCCAGCCACCACGCGCCGCTGGTCTGATCTCTGACTTCCAGCCATCACACGCCGTCGGCCTGACATCCGTCCATCGGGTCCCGATCGTCGCCTGGAGGCTTCACGCCGGAAGTTCTAGCAACATCGACCCGACCAGGACCTAACATCACGCTACACACACATTCTCTCCACCGATTGCAACCCATGAAGGGCGTATTGATAATCAGGACATGAAACACGAGCCGCCACGAACAACGTGTGTGTGATATCCAGTGTGAACATTCATCGATAACGATCACAAAGGGCAGAATAATCAAAAGGGATTTCATGATAATCCATAATTAAACAAACCCTTAAAACATGCTATCTGACTTTGATTATAAATCACGATAAGCACAAAAACATGCGATTACATCCAGATCATATCACATAATCATATAATCACAAAAAACTCCTCCTAACGTCTCACGTATCACCACGAAACCAACGCTCTGATACCAATTGTTGGCAATTGGATCGTGTGGTTCAAACGTGATCGTTAGGATAAAAGATAAACAATAAGCAGCGGAAGCAATTAAACTGTTTACCGTACTTCTGGGTTGGTGTAGAGGTTGATCGTTGCAGAGAACCACCTCTCGATCTTCTGCTGTATGTCCCAAGTGTGATCCTGCTGTTGTGTGGGCAACAGTCTGCAGGATCTCTCAATCTGCTTCTCTTCCCTTCTCTCACCAAAAGAGGCGCAGGAATAATCTGAGGGTTCCAGGAAGCTGAGTTCACTTATATATTGGGCTACAGCAGGGACCAGGAGGAGAAATTGGGCTGGGCCTCAATTGAACTTAATTAACCAAGTTTAGCCCAAAGCTTTTAATTAAATCCAATAATAATAATATAGTCCACTAAAATATTATTACTGCACTACCCGTCCAATTCTAAAATTATGTTCTGGGCTCCTTCTTATTATAAGCCCGACAGTCTCCCCATGTTTAAGATATACAATGCCCATTAATTAATTAAGTTACTGACAACTCAAATTAATTAATATCTTATCCGAGAGTAGTACCACTCAACCTTATTATCATGCCGGAAATTAATCCACTTGCAAGATTTACATGATAAACCTTATGAGCTCCTCAAGGGGACATCATCAACCTATGTCGGACATGGATTCCTTCTACAATCAACAGCACACCATAGATACAGCACTACTTCCCAACTCACCGAGTTTGTTGATTTAATACTTATAAATCTCACCCATTGATGAATCAAAGAAATACATACTGCCCTACGTGTCGAGGTTATTGTATAGGGATTAAGAGCACGAACTTCCATAATAACAGAGATCAAGTACTTCTATAAGTCGAACGATCTCCGGCGATCCTGCTCAATACACACAAGTGCACTAATGTGATTCTATAGCCAAGACAAGCTAATACCAAACCACACTACAACCATACCGATAAAGAGTCCCCGTCTATCTCAGTTGTGAGCATCTGTTTATACTTTATAAGGAAACCGATAATATGATCTTCTGCGTGTTGTCGTACAACATATTATCTACAGTATAAAGTAAATGGACTATTGCATCATGCATATAAAATAAATTATAAGATGCAATCATTTGATCAATGATTCTCATTTCAAATATTGTTATGACATTGTTCATACTAAAGCAAGACTTTTAGTATACAATCCAACAATCTCCCACTTATACTAAAAGACTATGCTGTCATGTCTTCCGCCATACATCTGATTCCTACTCCCACTTACGCGACCATTAAAAGCTCTCGCCTTAACGTCCTTGTAAATGGTTTACTAGGTCATCATCCGATGCAATCTAGGTGACAACAACCTACCCCTCATCATACAATTTCTCGTAACAGGTGGTACTTGCGCTCCATGTGTTTAATTGCCTTATGGACTTGTGATTTCTTCAAGTTTGCAACTGCACCAATATCATCAATGTAAATTGTGATTACCTTGGGCAAACTTAGAAACACTTCAAAGTCCATCATGAAGTCTCTAGAGTCATATAGATACTTTGGCTGCCTCATAGGCTCCAATTCATCATCTTTCCATGATGGAGTCCGGAGTCTGAAATATATTTCTATATAACACTCCTCCACATTATGACTCTACTTCCTAAGATTAAACACATAACCTTTGAGGAGAATTTACTGCCGTCCAATCTGACTAAAAAATCTGAATCTACGTAATCCACAAGAAGAAGTGAATCTGTTTAGTAAATCCACATATAATATCCAGTCCTTCTCAGGCACTTTATAAATGTCTTACCACAGTTCATCATTCTTGTTCCGGGTTACGTTGATACCTTCTGTTCATGCGTTCAGCAACACAGATATCCAACTTCGTTCATAGCATTCTTTAGATTAAGCTTCCTTATTCGCCGAAGCATAAGGAACCGCTTTCATCTACTTTATCTTCTTCTTGTGTCTCAAAGACACATTCACTTAGATAAATTTACATGCTAAACGAGTATGGACTGTATCATTTTATGAAACTTGAGATAAGCATAACATCCTTTCTTGTGATCCGTATTACTGTGATCAAAAGGATGTATTTTCCCTTTCTTTAGTCCTTCATCTTTACCGCTTTATAAACCGTACCCATACGACCGATAATACTCTTTCATTGTCTCCAATGAGTAAGATACTATCTAAGTATAGTACAAGAAACACCACCACGTTTTCGTCACTCTTTACAACACACAAGACTCATCCACTCATTGATTTAAATCCATGCCACTGGATTACCTAATCAAAACAGATGCTTCACTATCTTAATGCTTGCTTTAGTCCATCGCCGGACACTTTTAAGCTTACTATCAAAATGCTATTAGTACTTTGCAATGAATTACTCTGGTTGCTTCACATAGATGTTTTCCTCAAGACTTCCAATCAGGAAAGCTGTCTTGACATCTATTTGCTGTCTCTCATAATTTAATATGAGCAGCAATAAATAAAAGAATCCGGATCAATTTAAGCATAGCTACCAGCGAATATGTTCCCTCATAATCGAACCATTTCTTTCTGAGTACATCTTTTCGCAACAAGCTTTGCTTCCAAGATTTTCACCTTTCCGTATGATCCTCTTTTATTTCCTATGATCACTTGCAATGGTTTTTACACCATTTAGTGGTCATACAAGTTCCCAGACTTAATATAGAATCTTTAGATTCTATTTCAACATACATTGCAACTTACTAAGATTCCGCATTTTAATCTTGTAGTGCTACGTCGTATTCGTGGGACAATACCATGTTTACTAGGGATCAAGTCTCACGACTCTCCCAAAACATATATATATGGGTTGTCATACAACCCTCCCACTACGACAAGGCACTACATGTAATTGAGTATCAGACGTGACACGCGTTGCAGTTTACCTTGTGGTATATCCTCTTGTACACTTGGTACTTATACTTAGTGTTTTCCTCTCACTTCCTTTAGAACAACTTATACATGGGCTTGTGATTTATTACATAGTCCTTTTCCAAAAATCTGGTTATTGTGTTAACAATTACCCTTTGATCTTTTGGACTAAATAAATCACTATCCATTTTTCTAGAATATCCCATATACAGACAAACGTTTCACGAATTACTGTATCTAGGGCATATCCATAAAATGAATTTAATTATTCCAAATAATTCATCATCTATCTAATAATAACCATAAGAGGCTTATTCCTTCTTTCCATCACACCATTCAGCTGGGGCATGCTCGGTGTAGTCAACTTGAGATTTAATCTCAACATCTGATTATTAGTTCCTAACTATCCTAAGAGGTCTTCATCATCACGATTGAATCGTAATGACATGATATATTTTCCATGACGCTCACTGTACCAGCCTTACAATTCTTGAATTAATCCAAGAACTTAGACATGCAGTGCATCAAATAAATATATCGGTTCCCAGAATAATCTTTGAATATTCATAACCACCTCTCGCCTGGATATTGTTAGGTTCGCTTGAATCAGAATGAACTAATTCCAACATATATATCTTTGGCTCTACACCCCACAGCCTTGAAAAGGCAGTTAATCATTTTTACTTCCAAGCAAGACTCGCAAGTCCAATAGTTTCCACTTAAGATAAACTTCACGGTCTATCGGCTATCAACTTTTGAATCATACTCAAGTAAAATGAATTAATCATAGACGCCAAAAGTATGTTTAGTTCATTTGCGAAGGTTCCTTTCTCTTACTTATATTAGAAGATGCATTATTTAATTACTATTTATTGCATTTGTGGGATGCACATGATTCAAGAGTATACTTTTTATCCACCAACGTATTTTAACGGGTTATAACCTCATTCCTCATTACCATGACCATGTCATTTAAATGAAATGAAGTGTCCATCCATTAATGCATAGAAAGCGAAATTAAATTCTTTCTATGAAACGTACGAAAAGATAATTTCTCATAATCAATCGTTTATTCTTATAATGAGATAAATAAACAACTCCCACTGCAATAGCCACTACCTTTGTAGTTTTACCCATGTTATTAAAAATCTTATTCTTACTCAGTGATAAACATTTAGTAATTCCAGTATCTACATACTTCGTGTCAGTAGATGCCATTACTAATCATGTTTAAACCATTAGTAAATAAGATATTAAACTTGTTCACATAATGATGAAAAATGGCTTTCTTTTGCCACATGTTTTGTTAGAAGTTTCCTACCACATACAACCTCTCGTATTTCAGGTAGAACTTGCTCAAAACATCCAGGCAAATTGTAAAGAATAAATTGATTTAGGTTTCCCTTTCAATTTCTATTCCAAGCTCTTCCAATTCATTCATCAATTCAACCATGATCTTCTGCCTTTTTAATTTACTCTAGTATCCGAAGAGTTACATGAGACCATCATATTTCTATGAACCTCTCATCTCTTCACTAGAGACTTTAATAGGCATCATGAGACGTCCTTTGTGAGAATAGACATGTATTTTCTTAAGCAGTAATTTTAAAATACAAGATTCTTTTCCAATCATCTAATTTGGACAAGTAAATATAATTTCTTTTAGTTAATAATTAGTGAAATAAAACCATTCGAAATTCAGAGAATCTCAAATAAATATTCCGATCAAATCTTCGAATTTTATCCTTTTATATTATTTCCCTCAAAAAAATATAAAAATAAAATTCACCGACATCTCAAGCACCGTGAGTCTGCAAGCCACGTTAGGGTGGACGTTTACAAACCAGAACATTTACAAGAGAAGGTTTTACCCATTAATTTCATTTGTCAACCTAACTTTATGACAAAATAATTAATAGTCGGTTCCTCTTTAGCCATGCAAATAATAGCAGTGACTCCGTTGGGGAGGATACTAATTATTTACACCTAAGTGTACACCATTATTTGATCCCAAGTCCGCTGCCTAAGCTTATGTGCCTTACTGTTAGAGAAGTACACACGCGCTCAGATAACTTTCTACAACCATCAATTATATAAGTTTGTACTAGTGAACCGCATATAAGCTCATCCGTTAGGGAGGAATGCACTATAGCCAACGCGCAAGTCCATATGCATCACATTACAAATAATAATTATTTAAAGAAGTTTGTACTAGTGATCCGTGAATAAACTCATCCGTTAGGGAGGAAGGCTCTAATGCCGACGCGCAAGTTTACTCACATCACTTACAAACCAATAATGGAGGCCGCGCGAATTAATTACCAATCCCCTCTCCCACTTAGTTATTTAATACCGAGGGTTTTAACATGCATATAATATTGCAGAATAAAATATACAACTTAGACATGCTTCTATTAACAGCAATTTAAATAAATAAATCACATAGAACATGCCATTCATATATAACAATTAATTGTCAAGTTAAAACAATTAAATCAGTTATATATCATAATTAATTGCATAAATGGTGGATCAATTAATTGGACCCTAGAGCAACAAATAAGCACAAAATGAGCAGCAGATCAAATAATTAATCAAGCCCATTATCCATGACCCATATACTCAACCCAAAAATAATTAATCAAGCCCATTAATAAATAACTAATTTATCATGCTTGGCCCATTACCCACAATTAATTAAAACCAGCAATTAATATTGGCTAGCAGCCCATTACCATTTTAATTAAAATTGGGCCATATAACTACAGCCCAAAACCATTTAATTAAAAAATGAGCAGCCCACAATGGTCCAGCAACCCAAACCAAACAGCACTCTATAAATAACTGAATTTGGGCCCATCAGCCAGCCCAACATCAACAAAAATTGGGCCTAAGGGGGGCAGCCCAATTTTCTTGCCTAGCAGCACAGTCCATACACAAAATTGCTGCCCTAGAAAGAAACAGCCGCACAACGCCCTCACCACCACCAGCCACAAACTGCCCAACCGTTCCGCAGCGCCGCTTTCGTGGGCAGCCGCTCCCGATGCTGGTTCTCCCAGACGCCGACAGCCTTCCCCTCCCAGCGGCCGCGCCCACAGCCAACCGGCTGCTGCTCAGAATCGATCGCCCACGGCAGATCATCGACTTCTTCAAGCTTTCACCGTTGCAAAAATGACCGCTGCAAGCAACCTCCGCCGGAATCGAGCCATCAGCACGCCGCCGTGTAAGGACCCAGCGGTGAAGAGTCACCATCGCTGCCACCGACAACATCGCTCATGCTGTTGCCGTCGATCAGCCATGACCGCCGCCAAACACCACAACAGGCAGACCATCGCCGATCGCCTACATGTAGCCGAGCGACGGCAATCCAAAGCTTGCACCGTCGCAGTCCACAACACTGCTGTCGCCGATCACTGCTCCCGGCCGCTGCCGCCGACCAGCCTTCGATTAGCCTGGAACCCGCCGGAAAAACTCAGACCCTTCTGGATCTGAAAAGGCTCCTTCGATTCACTGGTTCGACAGGCAGCCTTCACCGAGCAGTCGCCACGGCTTCGTCTACCAGCCTTCACGCGCCGTCGACTGACTCCTGCTTCCAGCCACCACGCGCCGCTGGTCTGATCTCTAACTTCCAGCCATCACACGCCGTCGGCCTGACATCCGTCCATCGGGTCCCGATCGTCGCCTGGAGGCTTCACGCCGGAAGTTCTAGCAACATCGACCCGACCAGGACCTAACATCACGCTACACACATGTTCTCTCCACCGATTGCAACCCATGAAGGGCGTATTGATAATCAGGACATGAAACACGAGCCGCCACGAACAACGTGTGTGTGATATCCAGTGTGAACATTCATCGATAACGATCACAAAGGGCAGAATAATCAAAAGGGATTTCATGATAATCCATAATTAAACAAACCCTTAAAACATGCTATCTGACTTTGATTATAAATCACGATAAGCACAAAAACATGCGATTACATCCAGATCATATCACATAATCATATAATCACAAAAAACTCCTCCTGACGTCTCACGTATCACCACGAAACCAACGCTCTGATACCAATTGTTGGCAATTGGATCGTGTGGTTCAAACGTGATCGTTAGGATAAAAGATAAACAATAAGCAGCGGAAGCAATTAAACTGTTTACCGTACTTCTGGGTTGGTGTAGAGGTTGATCGTTGCAGAGAACCACCTCTCGATCTTCTGCTGTATGTCCCAAGTGTGATCCTGCTGTTGTGTGGGCAACAGTCTGCAGGATCTCTCAATCTGCTTCTCTTCCCTTCTCTCACCAAAAGAGGCGCAGGAATAATCTGAGGGTTCCAGGAAGTTGAGTTCACTTATATATTGGGCTACAGCAGGGACCAGGAGGAGAAATTGGGCTGGGCCTTAATTGAACTTAATTAACCAAGCTTAGCCCAAAGCTTTTAATTAAATCCAATAATAATAATATAGTCCACTAAAATATTATTACTGCACTACCCGTCCAATCCCAAAATTATGTTCTGGGCTCCTTCTTATTATAAGCCCGACAGTCTCCCCATGTTTAAGATATACAATGCCCATTAATTAATTAAGTTACTGACAACTCAAATTAATTAATATCTTATCCGAGAGTAGTACCACTCAACCTTATTATCATGCCAGAGATTAATCCACTTGCAAGATTTACATGATAAACCTTATGAGCTCCTCAAGGGGACATCATCAACCTATGTCGGACATGGATTCCTTCTACAATCAACAACACACCATAGATACAGCACTACTTCCCAACTCACCGAGTTTGTTGATTTAATACTTATAAATCTCACCCATTGATGAATCAAAGAAATACATACTGCCCTACGTGTCGAGGTTATTGTATAGGGATTAAGAGCACGAACTTCCATAATAACAAAGATCAAGTACTTCTATAAGTCAGTATAAGTCGAACGATCTCCGGCGGTCCTGCTCAATACACACAAGTGCACTAATGTGATTCTATAGCCAAGACAAGCTAATACCAAACCACACTACAACCATACCGATAGAGAGTCCCCGTCTATCTCAGTTGTGAGCATCTGTTTATACTTTATAAGGAAACCGATAATATGATCTTCTGCGTGTTGTCGCACAACATATTATCTACAGTATAAAGTAAATGGAATATTGCATCATGCATATAAAATAAATTATAAGATGCAATCATTTGATCAATGATTCTCATTTCAAATATTGTTATTACATTGTTCATACTAAAGCAAGACTTTTAGTATACAATCCAACAAACACTACAATTAGCCACCCTTGTTCTTTACCTTGTCGAATTCTTGATTTGATTCCGTGAGAAAAATCTTTGGGTTTTGTTATGTGTCTGGAAATCAAAATGGGGGGTGAAGGGTTTACGGCCAATGGAAACGAAGAAATAGGGGAATGTTCCCGAGCCCAGCGAAACATCACGATAAGTGGAAATAATGTCCAAGTGAGCGCGCCGATCATGGAGGTGCCCACTCCGGCGAGGTCTATTCCCATCCCAAATTTAAGCAACCCCCTGAAGACAAAAGAGATGAACGAGAAAATTCGAAGGGTGATTAATGAGTATGCCGCAAGGGCTCTCTCGGCTCAACCGGCGAGGTTGAGCTTTAGCGGCCCTTGAAGAGAAAGCCACATCGATTTACGGGAAAATCTCGAAAGAAGGAAAGATGCCAGAAGGGAACATAGTAGAGAAGATGCCAGAAAAACTATTAATTTCATACGGAGAAGGAATGTTGAAGAAAGAGAGAGTGTGAACGACACTCCAGCAGAAGGTGGGCGTAGCGAATACCTTCGGCGCTCGAAAACGGGAGCTCAAAGGCAACATCAACATGGAGGAAATCCAAAGAGAAGGAACCCTCCACCCCCGGGGGTGCCAACGGGGAATGAAGCTCGAGCGCAACCACGACCCAGAAGAAATCAAGAGGCTGAGAACCATCCATCGAGGGAGAGGCCAAGAGGAGTAGAATCTCGCCAACCTCAGTCACAGAACCAAAGAAAGGGCCAACCTATGACTCGGGAAATGCCGGCGGAGAGCGAAGTCCCACGCAGGACCCCATCAGTCTCTAAGGAGGCATAACATGTGTAGAAGGCCGAGGAGCCAGTGATCTTGCTCGTCCTCGGTACCCTACTCACATGAGAGTCAGGATCCCTCATGGGAAGACCTACCCACAACTGAGTTATCCTTATCTCAGACCAGAAGGAACATGAAGCCCGTCTCGCGAAAAGGGATGAGACAAAGGGAAATCAAAGCAGAAGTGTGGTCAGAGAACGGGGAGGCATTACCGAGTGCCCCAACCAGATATCTACATGCCCTAATAAACGAAGAAGTGAACAAACACTTCGCAGACCTAGAAAGAAAGATGTCTGGGACAGGAAGGGTCCTCCAATCCTCAGTAGCTTCTTCACCCTTTACGGCGGAAATCAGTAATGCTCCTTGGCAACAAGGAATCAAGTTCCCCTCTAGTTTGATCTTTGATTATGATTACGACCCATATTCTCACATTGAAAAATATCTGATATGGATGAGAGCATAAGATGCAAATGAGATCACATTATGCCGGATGTTCCCGCTAACCCTGGCAAACAATGCTCACGCCTGGTTTAGGGCGATCCCGGCAGCCTCCATCAAAAGCTGGGGAGAATTGATGGAGGTATTCCTAATGCAGTACTCGTATCTTGGGGCACTGAAGGAACCAAAATGCAAATTGGCTAACATCCGCCAAGGTTCAACAGAAAGCTTACGAGATTTTTCGAAAAGGTTCAATGAGCAGAGGTCAATGGGAGAAGTCATGGGGGACGACGCCTGCCTCATCACGGTGATGGAAGCACTTCACCCAGAAACTAGTTTATAGAAGGCAGTACAACTTAAGCCGCCCATATCCTACGCTGCCTTCATGGTCATGGTGAACGAGTACATCCAAGTAGAAGATATCTCTAAAATGGCAAAAAAGGCGAGCAACCAAAATACCTCGGCAGAACCGAGCAAGAAGAGAGTCAGCGCAGGAGGAATAAAGGAATTAAAACACCGGACACTTTCAAACCATTCACGAAAGATACCAAGGTACAACAGATGTACGAGGAGCTAAAGTCAGGAACCAACTTGAATATTGTCGAGGTCTTCTACTACTTAAGGACCAGTAAGTTCTTCGGACACCGAGGCCATTCCTACAAACCTCGGAGCTCACGAATCCTTGGAAGTACTGTATGTACCACCTGACACATGATCATAACACCGACCAGTGCCGGGATCTTATCACGGAGTTGTGGAAGTTGTTTAAGGAAGGAAAGTTAAGAGAAATTATGCAGGCCCCATGGCCGAGGGTGTACAGGAGAGATGTTAATCTTCCCCCTCCCCCAGGTCAACAAAGGTCCCCCGGGCAGATGGCAGAATATAGAAGGATACCCCTACCCCCTCCACCTCCAAGACGGCCGTCGGTGTTCGATAGGATCGGGAGACCAGTCCCGAGGGGAGATAGACTTGGAGAGATACACATGATGGAGCCAATAGAGGAAACCCCTTATATTGGAACCTCCCAAGCACTGACCACAACATCGAAAAGGAAGAGGAAGTCAGAACTGAGGGATTTAGACCAACAAATCCCTCAAGTGTGGTCGCTATCGGTGGCAAAGGGAATAGCGGAGGCGGAGATCATCTTCACAGAGGCGTATTTGTATGGGGTAAGCACTTCTCATTCCGACCCTTTAGTCATTTCGCTGATATTGTTGGGAGTCAAAGTCCATAGATGTTAGGTAGACACCGGGGCGTATGCCAATATAATTTTTAAAGAGGTAGTCAAAGTAAGACCCTGCATTGACGAGATCAAAGGATTTGACAATGCGTTAACCAGGCCGACCATGGAGGTTGACTTATTAGTCCAATTGGAGGGGTTGGACGGGAAAACCCGAATGCAGAAACAGCTGACATTCAAGGTTGTAGACCAAGAATCCACCTACAACTGTATACCAGGATGCCCATTGATCCATGCCTTCGGAGCCATTCCGTCCACCCTTCACCAATGTCTCAAGTTTGTTACGGCTGATGGTAGGGTAGCGACTGTGATTGGAAATCAAAGAAGGGCAAGAGAATGCTCATTCGTGGAAAAGGTAGAGGGTTTGAGCTATCATGACATGGACTACGAGGTGTTAAGCTTCAAGGATATCATGGAAGAAGGAGAGGACCCTAAGGTGCGGATAGAAACTAAAAAACCACTGGAGGGGAAGCCAGAAGGGATAGAACCCGAAGTGATCCTGGTAGTCGCCGAAGGAAAAGAAGCAGATGAGCAAGGGGGTAATATGCTTGTGGCAACAACAGAAACGCATCCAGATATGATTGTTCAGGGATGGAAAGAAAAAAAAATAGTGGCAAGGGTGCTGAGACGAAAGCAAAAAACACCGAATGAAGATCCGAGGATGAAATTAAGAAAGGAGCCTCGGTGGCAAAAAAAACAGAAGTGGTACAGCTGGATCCTAAGGACGCTGATATCAAAGGCAAAATTGGGTCAGAGTGGGAAATCGAATTCAAGGAAGAACTAACCTAATTACTGAAAGAGAACTTGGATATGTTTGCCTAGAACCCGAATGAAACACCAGGAGTGCACCCAAAGTACGCCTGTCATAAGCTGAACATATACCCCAATATCTCACCATTCCACCAGAAAAAGAGGAAGTTCAGCCTAGAAAAAAATGCGGCTATGGAGCTGGAAGTGCATAAATTGTTGGCGAGCAGAAGAATTAGCGAATGCAAGTACCCGATAAGAGTACAAAATCCAGTTATGGTGAAAAAGAAGGAAGGGTCTTGGAGACTATGCATCATTCACCAATCTAAACAAGGCTTGCCCGAAAGACAGTTATCCTCTTCCGTCAATTGACCAGATGGTCGATGCCACGGCCAAACATGAGATAATGAGCTTTATGGATGCATTTTTGGGGTACCACCAGATCCCCATGCACCCAAATAATAAGGCAAATACGGCTTTCTTTTGTGAGAATGGAGTTTATGAATGGAATAACATGTCGTTTGGTCTGAAGAACGCGGGGGCTACCTATCAGATATTGGTTAACAAAATGTTCGAGGGAGAAATTGGGAAAATAGTCAAGGTCTACATGGATAATATCGTGGTGAAAAGCCTGAAAAGGATGGATCATTTCAACCATCTAGGAAAGGTTTTTAGAATCTTCCGACGCTATGGAATGAAACTAAACCCAAAGAAATGTACGTTTGGAGTGAGCAAGGGAAGTTTTCTCGGATATTTGGTCAGCTCAAGAGGGATCGAGATGAACCCAGAAAAGGTAGAAACAATCCTGAAGATGGATCCACCGAGGCACATGAAAGAAGTTCAGAACCTGAAGGGTAGGTTGGCCGCCTTAAACAGGCTCATGTCGAAAGCATTGGATAAATGTAAACCATTCTTCGACGTCATCAAAAAGGCTAAGTTTGAATGGATGGAAGAGTGCGGGAAGGCATTTTGACGAGATTAAAATGGAGTTATCATATCCCAAAATTCTCTCCAAACCTTCACAGGGCGAAACATTACAACTGTACTTGGCAGTGTCGAGGACAACAATCAGTTCGGTATTGGTCAAAATGGAGAAAAAGAATCAGAAGCCTGTATACTTCATAAGTCATTCCCTGAGAGACGCGGAGCTCAGATACCCGGTAATGGAGAAGATAGTGTATGCTCTCATTATGAGTTCGAGGAAGCTAAGGCCATACTTCATGGAACATACCACTGAGGTACTAACGGCATTCCCTTTGAGGCAAGTGCTCCAGAGACCAAATGCAGTGGGGAGGCTGCTCAAATGGTCCATCAAATTGGGGCAGTTCGATATAGCGTACCTATCGAGGAATGCAGTCAAGGGGCAAGTCATAGCGGACTTCATAGTAGAACTGACTTTTCCAGTTCCAACCGAGGAGGAAAAAAGAAAGCCTTGGATCATGCACGTGGATGGCTCAGCAACGTTAGTGGCATCAAGGGTCGGAATCATCATTCGAACGCCATCAGGGGAAACCTTCTCGATCGCAATCAGGTTCGGTTTTCTGGCCACTAACAATAAAGCAGAATATGAGGCCCTACTGAATGGTTTGAGGATGCCACTGGCCATGAGAGCAGATGAGCTGATGATATATAGCGACTCACAATAGGTGGTGAACCAGATGAAAGGAGAATATGAGGCCAAGGATGGGCACATGAGCCATTATAGAGGATTGGCCGCAGGCATACTGCAGAAATTCAAACAAGTGTTCCTAGAATGCATCGACATGAAAAATAATATGGGGGGCCGACGCCTTGGCCAAACTAGCCACCACGTTGAACGCTGAGGACCTAAATAACATCAACATCATAAGGCAGGAGAACCCATCAGACACCACTGTATGGGTTCTAAGTGATCAGCCGGCAGAGGAGTCATGGATGACACCGATCAAGGCATATTTGGAGGAAGGGAAGACACATGCGGATAAAGACAAGGCTCGGCAAATCATGCTTCGATCGACGAGATACGTCTTGATAGAAGGAAAGTTGTACAAGAGAGGGTATTCATCACCACTCCTAAAATGCCTAACTCCTAAAGAAGCGAGCTATGTACTAACGGAGATACATGAGGGCATATGCGGGAACCATACAGGAGGGATCGCTCTAGCACACAAAGTGGTCAGGCAAGGCTATTTCTAGTCGACACTAAAAAAAGATGCCACTCAATATGCGAGGGCATGTGCAACATGTCAAAGACTGGTTCTGATAGTTAGAGCACCCTCGGAACAACTAACCTCAGTGTTCAGCCTGTGGCCCTTCACGAAATGGGGAATTGATTTAATTAGACCGCTCCCGACCAGAAAAGGAGGAAACAAGTTTGCTATCATGGTGGTATATTATTTCACAAAGTGGGCAGAAGTAGAACCCCTCTCAACAATCACCGAGGCTAGGGTTGAGAAGTTTATTTGGGAAAATATTATATACCGGTTCGGGATACCATTTGCCATAGTGACCGACAATGGCAAGCAGTTTGACAACGCCAAACTCAGAAATTTTTGTGAAGATTACAACATTAAGAAATGGTCTTCCACACCATACCACCCACAGTCTAATGGGCAAGTCGAAGCAGTGAACAAGATCATCAAACACACTTTGAAAGCCAGGTTGGAGAAGCTAGATGGGAAATGGCCTGAGGAACTACCGGGAGTCCTGTGGTCATACAAAACAATGACGAGAAACTCCATTAATGAGACCCCATTCTCGATGGCCTTTGGTGCCGAGACGGTGATTCCCATGGAGATTGGAGAACCTAACCTTAGAATCGCTTTCCACCAAGAAGGGGCAATGATGAATTGATCCAAGATAGTCTAGACCTATTGGAGGAAAAGAGATTGAATGAGGAATTGCATAATGCGGTTCACAAGTAGAGAGCAGAGAGATTCTATAACTCCAAGATAAAGTTGAGGAGATTCAAAGGTAGAGAACTGGTGCTACGGAAAGTACTGGGCCCAACGGCGCAGGGTAACGACCAAAATTTGAAAGGCCCCTACGCGATCAAGAGAGTTCTGGAAGGAGGAGCATACGAGTTGGAAGAGGTAGATGGCAAGAAGATACCACACCCCTGGAATGCACAACATTGGAAAAAGTACTACCAATAAAATAGAGAACGGGGCGAATGAGGTTGGTGATACAACTTTTGTACAGCATTCAATTAAGGCATTAGGCCATACTCTGTGGAAATGAAAATTGTATAAAAATCTTTTTGGGATATGTGGTTAAGGAGATCACTATGCGTAGTGATATCATTGCTTTATGAATGTTAATTCGTAAACTTCACCCCATAAACTCAGAAAGAATACTACATAAATAAATAAAAGGATTATGAAATGGCAATGATGGCAATGGAGTTGAGACTAAAGAATAAAATATACCGAAGAAAAACTATCAAAAGGGAAAACGAAAGGCATGCCGAAATATAGGGGCAGGATCAAAAATCGGAACAAAAGGGAAAAGTATCGGATCTCTGGTAGAATCGGAATAAAAATACCAAAGTAATTGGGTCGAGAGTCAAAACAAGAGTCAAAATATCAGATGAGAATTACAAGGCTAATCAAGGGGGTCTCGGAATAATGGGAATAGCTTATTTCAGATAAAAGCTAAAATAGCGGAACCAGAAAGAAAAGGTAGCAACAGACCTCGGAACATCGTCAGAAGGGGACACAAACATACATATATAACGGATATATGTAAGGGTTGGAATATAAGGCTTGGAGTAAATGGAACAGACCTCGGAATGTCATTGGGAATAAACACGGATATGTACACAGGGCGGACGAATAGGAAGATCGGAAGATTAAGCTTGGAACAAGAAAAATGAGCCTCGGAATAACGCATGAAATGGCACGAAGGTACAATATGGAATAACCTAAGTAAAAATCAAAAACAGTGGAAATAAGAGGAAGGTTCAGAATCTCAGTATCGGGCAGAGCTTCAGAACCACAAATGCTCAGTGAGAACGAAGGACAAAAGCATAAACCTCCTTGCCGAGGGTAAACAAAGCAAAGACGCATTACAAGTGATAAAAGCAGAACTAAGAACACCGACAACCGTAAATTAACTAAAGGTAAATCAACTACTCGTAAATAGTCAAATTCACAAACCGAATGGACATGGCGAATATATCTGCCAGACAAAGGCAAAATAAAAAATAGAGGAAATCAGTAGCTGAAGTTCATACACAATCAGGGCAAATACAATTCCAAGCAACACCAGGTTGAGGGTAGAATAAAATTAACTGGCAAAGGAAAGAAACATGTGCACTTCAATCTTTTTTCGACTGCTGAGGGAACGGAAGATGCTCGCCATATTATCCTCTATCTCTTTTAACTGGGCTTCGGCATGGACGGCCCTCTCCTCTGCTGAACCAGGGCGCAGAATACGCTGCTCCAAGGCTTGAATACAAGCCTTGGCTTCAAACAACCTAGCACGCGCCTCAGCAGCCTCGACTCTCACAGCATCTCTAGCAATCTCAGTCTCGATCAAGCTCGCCTCTACAGACTCGAGAGTAGCCTGCCCTATATCAACCTCAAATTCTAAAACCTCCAATCATTCTCTCTGGTGTGCAACAATGGAGGTCAGTTCGGCATTCTCGATCTCCAAGGTATTCAATCTATCCTCGAAACTGGTGGAAGACCCTTTAGAATGGTCAACAAGCCGACTGGTAAACAAACGGTATTGGTCCATCAAGTGCAGAGAAGAGGTAAGGGAGACAACAACTCCAGCCATCACCGCCAAACTAGAGGAGTCTTGGGAAAGAGAATGGGGGACAGCAGTCGACAAAATACGGTGAGAGGCCCGATGAGAGGTACCTGCAATAAAATCCTGAGTCCCCAACTCCCGCAGTTCGGACAAGTCAGGTTCATTATCTTCCTCAACTGAGCTTTTTCCTCGCGCGTGGGCTCTCTCAGCGGCTAACCTGGCAGCTTCAGCATCATCGTCGGTAGGGTCAATGGTTGCGGCAACACCTGTAGGGTTCAGATTGGGAAGAATAACTGTTGGGGGAGCAGAACTAACATCAGCTCTAGGGGCAGACCTCACCCTCGGCCCAACCATCATGTCATAGTCCTCGGCCTCGGAACCGCTACCCACCCCAACTTCGGGAGCCTCCACTAGTTCAAGATCCTCCTCTGAACCCTCTTCGGGATCTTCCTCTGGATCCTCCTCAGGGTTCTCCTCCGGATCTTTCTCAGGGTCCTTCTCCGGATCCTCCTTAGGGTCCTCCTCCGGATCTTCCTCTGGGTTCTCCTCCGGATCCTCCTCGGAATGCATTTCGACCTCGGGCTCGGCAATAGGAAGATCTACAAAAGGACACCGTGGATAAGGATGCAATGAACACGATAAGGATAAGGTAGCTCGAACGGAGGTAATTATCCCCCTTAACCTTTTAGCGAGAAAGTCAAACTCACAAACGGAAAAGTATGGACGAGGCACATAGCTAATTCCAGTTGGCCGAGAAGGCCCACCATGCTCATAAACACTCCTTCCTCTCTTTCCAAGCAAGGAAACAGAGGTAAATTCAGAACCAGGAGTGGAAAAAACACCAGAAGGGGCAGTGAGAGAACGACGCAACCATGGACGGGGAGGAGACAAAGGGGCAAAATCCTATTTTCGGTAAGCTGCACAACCAACAGATCCTCGCTAAGTTTCATATCTTTAGACCCAACAGACAGGTCATACATCTCTTCATCTTCATCGCGAGAGTAAGAACGAGCGGAGTAGTCGGAGTCAGCTTCCTCATCCGAAAACTGATACACATACTTATACGGAGTTAACGACAAACCAGCCACGGAACCAGTAGATCCCACCAGAGACAGAGCACTCTGGAGCTTACCTGTAGAACAAGAGAGAAAGGTCAGACATGAAATAAAGGGAACATGAATGGACCAAGAAAAGGGAGTACCAGTGGTTGCGCTACGGCCAGAAGTAGACAACCCAACCAAAACCAAGATAGGCTCGGAAAGCAATGGAGAGACACGATAAGTATTTTCTCCATGAGATAAAATCTCATACACACGGAGAAAACCATCGCTCAGCCGCTCAAGGGGACGATGAGGGGGACCTGCATGACACAAATGTCAGAAAGGAACATCAGAGACCGCAGAAGATAATCCAGGACTCGGAAGACAGAGAAGAATCGTACACTTATCCAATGGAAGAAATCGAATAGGAAAAGTCACGGAAACACCATTGACACGGGTACGATAATCACCACCCAACCAGAACCAGACTTGCTCCCAACTTTGGCCAATAACATCAGAAGCCCCCATAAAATGATAGTTATCGTGGGGAAGAAAATGGTAGAAACCACCAGAACAACCAGATAGAGCATAAAAAAAGAGGAACTCTAGTTCGAACGGATCTCATATGGGGTGGCCCAACACATAAAACAGTGACATAGTAGATATCAGACGCAACCAAGAGGAGGGCAGTAGCTGGTCTATAGACATGTCCCACCTCTACAACCGCAAACCAATAACAGGGGGAAGTGGAAGACACAAACCACCAAGAAAGAGAGAATAGTAAAATGCAGTGCTACCTAGAGGGGGATCAGAAAGGGGAACACCATCCAAAGAAAGCTCGAAGACAACATTAGGATTACCATACTGTCGGTGGAGTTCCTCCAAGCGCCCTGGGGATAACCTGGAGGCCGGCATCCAATCAAGTCGATGGGCCATCCCTCGAAGTGCGGCCCCCAAGTCGCCGATATCCTGACGACCAGGAAGATAATCCTTCACATTCAGAGGGAGTACGGCGCCTAAATCTGCATCAATTAATATCACCACACTACTAGCACCTACGGCCGGTACAGCAGGGACAGATTGCCTACTTGGAGAGGGAATGGAAGTCGGGTTGTCACCCGAGAAAGAAGAAGTAGACAAATCCCTCAAGTTGGGACGCGGCATCCTGCGGAGGCAATTGGAACTACGAAGCGAGACCCTGCGGCGTACCGGCGTGCTCTCGGAAGTGTTCACCTCCTGAACATCAGGTGGAGGAGGAGTACCTTCACCAGACATCTTCCACTAATCAAAGAATTCAGGAATTAGGGTTTGGCGAAAATGAGGACAAAAGGGAGAAAGACTTTCAGAAATTGCAAAAATATCAAAAGAACATAGCTAAACGAAATACAAGAATATACGGGAAAGATACGAGAGATTTGAATTTTGAAAAACCAAAATAGAAATTGTCTGATAAGATAAAGGACGGCACGTATCATCATTGGAAATTATGAAGCAAAAACGGCTAAGATCCAATGGTTGGGATGTAGAGACCTTACAACTCCCAAGAAGAATGGAGGATCCAGATTGATCCACGCAGCACCTGACCAAAGACATGACTACCTACGACAGAAAAGCAACGGTTTATGTTTTAAATTGAAGATAAATTACCAAAATACCCTCGCGAGATCCACTAACAGGGAAGAGAAAGTACTTCATTCATAAATAGTGATTTACATAGGAGGCAAAAATCACCGAAAATCCTATTATCCAATAAAACAAAGGAAATACAAACAAGGTGCAGAATAAACTCCTAACAAGGAAGATACATTCGATTTAACACTAGGGGCTCCGGAATACTTCATTGATCAGCTAGGAAGGCTTCAGAATCAGTCGCATCTGTAGACTGTGGCTCCCTACCTCCGCGCGGCATATTTTCAAAGATACCTAAGAGAACCTCGGAAGTCATCAGCCTTGGCGAAACATCGACTTCTACCTCCAAGATTGATGGAATTAAAGGAAACACAGCGGCCTCGGTGGGCAGAGATTCAGAAACTTTGACAGTGGTGACCTGACCGGAAATGCGTGCGTCACTGAAGGTGGGACACTCAATCTCAGCAGAAACTTCTCGGGTAGGTCCCCTTGCAGATTCGATGGAGAGAATGGCAAGTGGATCCTCAATCCAGAATCAACTGCGGTGAGATCCAAGACATCATTAGCAAAGTCCTTATCAGATACACCCTCCTTAGACTCTCCGAATGACTCTTTAGGGACATCAATGATGAAGTCGGAATACTCACCGAGCACCCCAAAATCAACGTCGCCCCTCAAGGTCTCCCTAGGAGGCATTTTCTCCTCACTAATGGCTTGACGGAGGATAACGTGCATGTCATC
Source organism: Pogostemon cablin (assembly GCA_023678885.1). Classification (NCBI taxonomy): domain Eukaryota; kingdom Viridiplantae; phylum Streptophyta; class Magnoliopsida; order Lamiales; family Lamiaceae; genus Pogostemon; species Pogostemon cablin. Next base: position 13,274,436 of record CM042981.1, on the reverse strand, counting down.
GAGACAATCAGGATATGGCTTTAGGGAAGAGGCTTGAGCTAGAGCAGCAACGCAGGAACAGAAATAGTAAATCTTAGTCTTCAGAATGATAACTTCCCTATAACAGAGGTTGTCAGCCTCTGATAGGAGAAAAGCATCCTTCACGCGTTCTACTTCAGCCAAGGCCCCATCATGTTCCCTCAGTACCTCGGCTACAACATCCTCAGCAGCCCTGATCTTTTGAGTGGAGAAAACCTCTAATGTCTCCTTCTCCTGCCGAACTTTCTCGAGCTCTTATTCGAAAGATATTCAGAAAGCATCAAGACTGCTCTGAACCCGGGACAACTCGGCGTGGAACTAACCTTCTTTCACCACAACCTCTTCCTGATGTTTCACCTCCAAAGCTGCAACCTTATCCGAAAGTACCTTGTTCTGAAGTTCTAAAGCACTCCTCTCTTCTTCGAATTTGGCTAACAGGCTGTCATACTGGGCACGAAGGGTCTCGAAAGTTCTCTGGAGCTTAGCCTTTTTATCCTGATCGATCCTCAACTGACCCCTGATCAAAGCCTCAGGCGCGCTGGCTTCAAATGCTTTCTTTTCATAATCCTTCATTTTCTGAGTCACCGATATAACCTCATCTTAGAAACGGGAGTCATTTATTTCCAGTTCGGAAATACGGTGCAAGGCATTAACGGCGTAGATCTCTTGGCGACCCAGGTAGCTAGAGATGCTATGGAGAGAATCCTTGGCAGACATATTCTCCATATGATCGAGGAGCTCTCGGGTACAACCTTTAAAGGGAAAAGTGGCAGCACGAGCTAAACACGTCAGAGCATCAAAGTTAAACAAAAGCTCTTGAGTTTGGAGAAATGTTTTCCCGGCCTCATCCATGTGGCCATACCTTTATAAGAGCTCCTAGTCGGCTATTGGATCTATTGGAAGAAACAGAGTAGCATCATCCGACAAGGGCAGAGCAGAAGATGCACCTTCGGTAGAAGATCCACCATGTGACCAAAAACGCAAGGGGGTCTTCCCCCTATAATACCGCCACATCTCGGAAGGGGAACAACGAGATACCGGGTCATAGGAAGTTCCACTAGGGATCTGCTAAGGGTCAGACGGAGTGGTGACACCCGGTTGGCCAAAGGTGATGAAAGGAGATCGGACAAAGGCTTCAGGGGACGGAGAAGAGCTGATGTCACAAACTTCGACGTCTCCTGAGGAGCAGCACTAGGCGCAGTAGAGGAACCACCGGCAGCAACACTAACATATCGTCCCTGATTCTTTTCGAAGGACGCGTGATGAGAGCAGTACTATCATGAGTACCCTCCTCGGAAGTCTCGTCCACTAACTTGTAATTCCATTTCGGGGCAATGAACTTAGTGGCTGCAGTCTCAGATGCCCCTTTCTTAGACTTCGAAGCTTGAGGGGCTTTCTTGGAAACTTTCTCCCGAGGGCCCATAGCTGACACTTGGAAGAGATCGGCCTCCAACCTCAAAGTGACAGGATCAGAAGGCTCTTCAACCCTGACGGACATAAGAGGCTGCACGGCACCTTTGGAGAAGAAATCTTAGAAACTTTCTTCTTCCCTTTACTAAGCGTAGCCCGCTGGCGAGCAGAAGAGAGAGTAGCCATACGGGCAATATCAGGCATAAGGCATTTTCCTTCCCCTAAAGGTAACAAAAAGGAGGAAGGGTTAGTGTAAGAAGGGAAACTATACGATGAGCTCCGCGGACGAGGAATGAATCACAAATAAATCACCTGGCATGGCTATGGACGTGGTAGTAAAGTCGGTTCAGAAAAAGTTCTTTCCTCGGAGAACACACCGGTAATGGCGTCTCTTATCAGAGAGCTTACGAATGCGGAGGAAGACGCCCTGAAACTCTACTGACAACGTCTCAAGAGCACACGAATTGCCTACTGCACAAAGTAAAAGAAAGAAATGTTAGAATACCATTTGGACCTCTTAGAGGTTCTAACCAAGGAGCACGTAGATCCCAAAAATGCAAAGTTTTTTCAAATATCCCAAATAACATAGAAGAGAGCTGAAAAAAACATACACACACTGAGGACAAGTTTGAAGAATGAGCTTCTAGGGAGCAATGTTGGATTTCGAGGATCCCCGAGGTCATATACAGAATCTCCCTTCCAGGGCCCACGAACCCAGAACCACGGATTTTTCCACTCTTTAACAGAATTGGGCAAAGAAGCAACAAGATTGGTGTGGCGAGGTACCAAATAATAATATCCCTTCGTTCTGTAATTCGGGGTAAGCCGATATAGAAAATTAATTTCAGCGGTAGTCAAGAAGGAATACTTCTTCTTCCGAAAGAGAACTAAAATCCCCATCAAAGCCGTCCAACCATTGGGGGCCAATTGAGCAGGGGCTATACCCCAAAATTCAAAAATATCCCGAAGGCAAGGATGGAGAGGAAACCTAAGGCCAAGCTCAAGTTGCAACTCGTAGGCTGCAACAGCATTCAGTGGAGCATAGCACATGCGGCCATCATGGGAAGGAAGGAAGAAATCGATACCTTCCCCATACTGAAATTTGTTGAGAGCAACGACGATGCTCTTTCTCAACCACGAATCATCAAGAGTCGAGGAGACCTCAGCGGTGAAAAAGGGTGTATCCCGATCCCACCGCTGAAGTAGAAACGAAATCGATAACCCTCCAATTAAAAATAATCCAGGAAGGAGATGGGGGACCCGAACACTCATCTGAAGATGACAAGAAAGACCCCGAGCAACCGAGCGAAGAATCGGTCGAACGAGAAGCGGATCTAAGAGGAGAAGAAAAACCCCCGCAAGCTATACCGTGCTAATTGTAACGGGAAATAAAACGCGGAGAGATAGGGAGAAGGAAACCCTAAGCGCCGGCGGCAAGAAAACTCAGAGACACAAAATGAGAGAACCAGGAGAAGAAGGGAAAAGACAGAGAGGGGAGAATAATACCTGAAAGGAGAGGAAGAGCACACTGAATAAAAGGAACGCCAACCATTTACAGGATCAAATGAAAAAAAGAGGGAGAAGGGAAAGGGGAAACTAACAAAAGGTTTCAAATTTCAAAATTCAAATCGACAGTTACACCCAAATACCAGAAATACCCCCCACCTAAACGAAAATATCTCAAAGACGTCGCAGAGAACCCGATAATGCAGGAATTGATCAGGATAAAGATAGCGAGTATGAACAACGAAGAGCCGAGATGGAAAGAACCCTAATATCGCAGGCACCGAAGCATGAAGGATATAACCCGTGAAACACGGTTAGACCCTGAACAATCTCAAGTCATGAAATCATTCAGGCTCGAGGGGCTAATGTTATGGGTATTATATCCCCCATGCGTAGAAAGACCAAAAGCCCAATAACCTCTATTATACCTGAAGAAAAAGGCCCAACGCCATAGCGGCCCAAACTGTGGACAGAACTGAAAGGACAATCGAGACAACCCAAGGAGGTGGTGGCAACCCGAAGGCCCAGTCGAGGAAAGAACAAAGAGGAATCTACTAAACAGGCCGAAGCCAGAGAGCACCCTCGGCAAGTAACTGCAGCGACGATATCCTCTGCCCGAGAGTTCGAACGAGCGTCACAGCACTGAAAGTCAGCCTGTCCAATGACCAAAGGGGCAACAGAAGCAGGATAGTGAAAAACAAGCACCATCATGAAGGCTGACAAGTACCGCAGGCTAAAGGACAAGACTAACGGGAAGAAAAGGTGTCTTGGACAACAATCCTAACTAGAAGACAACAACTGACTGGCGAACCTTACTCTAATAACCAATGGGAAGCCAGCAAAGGACAGAGGCACTCTGTGGAATCCTGTAAAAGCAACCAACAACGTCCAAACTTCTCCTGCAGCTGGTCGGCGTACCAAACAACTTCATTAAAGGTGGCTTGTCTCCATCCAAATGACGCAAGGCGATTGGCTCTGGTTTAGGGTTTTGAGACAATATAAATAGTCTCTCTCACAGGAGAGAGAGGATGTGACTAACACTTTGCTCCAGACATTACACTTGTAAAGGGAGGGTTTTATGAGTGTTGTTCCAAGGGAGAGTAATTAAAAATTAGTTGAGTCTTTTGGTGGGAATTGAGTTTTCTATTGATTTGATCCCATTGTTTATAGTTTTATCATGTTTGATTGTGTTCATTCTTAATTCTGTTATTATATATCTTTATCTTATAAGCATTAATTAACGGGTTGGAGAACAGCCATCAACATACATAAAATAACAAATGAAAACCTAATTAAGGAAGGTAAGGAGGAGTACTTAGTCCATAACACCTAGTCCTAGATGGGGTAATATTTTGACGTTGAAGATTAATGGAAATCCAAACAGCGCCTAGATGTACCTCAGCTAATCCAAACTTACAAACAAGACAGCATTCCGTGCCGTTGTCTCTCTGGAATACTACTATAAATTGAACTCAGTAATCCAAATTCATTCTTCGAAACCTAAGAGGAGAAGGAACAGCAATGGATTTCGATCACATATTTTCCCATCTTAATCGCTTCAGAGCTTCTGCCAATTCATTCCTATCTGAATACGAGCCTCTATTGCTGCTTTTTGTTCCTCTCTTCACGCTGTATCTAGCCACTACTCTTCGCTCGTTTAGCCGCGTGATTTTCGAGAAAGGTTTGAAATCTGCAACCGTCGAGTTCGTCATGGCTTCCGTCAAGTAATCTTGTGCTTAATTTCTCTCTCCTTTTCTTTTCCAACTTATTTGTTCATTATTGTTATTTTTTCTTTTTATCAAGTTATTAACTATGTTCCTTTGTCTTACAAGGTTGGTGCCTGGTGTGCAGAGGTACATCGATGCTGAAAAGCAACAGGTACGACTTTTAGTGCTTATTCGTGTTTATTATACTTTCTACGCTCACTTTTATTTTTTTATTTTTTTTTTTGTGAAGCATAGATTAAGAAATAGCAGGATAATTTGGTTTTTCTTCATTAGATAGAGTGCACTCTATCTGTGTTGGGGGAGAATGATATTTTTGAAAATAAAGCCTATTGTGATTTTAGTTGTATGGAATGTATTTTCACTTTTTGAAATGTGTTAATGGAAGCAAATCAAAATGAAAAATGGGTCAATTTTGATGAGATGGGTAAGAGTATTATTTTGTAGTGTTCATTTAATGAAGTAGTCTTTGTTGGCCTTTTGTTTTGTGGCATTGATGATTTGATGGTATGGTGGTTGTAAATATATGTGTCACAGTTACATTAACTGCTCTTTTCTTCCGCTTGCTGCATAATTAATGCTATAAAGTTCACTTCATTATTTCATTTTAATTTTTACTGGTTATATTGAAAGCAGCAATAATCGATTTAAGTAGTGCAAATATACTATGATTTATAAGTAAAATCTTGAGAAATTACCAGCTTTGGCTGATTCCTCGAAAGATTTTTTGATAGCTCTGCAAGATTTTGAACGAAATTGATCGAATTATTAATCTCAGAACTCATCTGAACAATGTTTTTAAAATTAAATTTTGGTTAAAGTTTTTATGCTTTCAATTAGCAGGTTGTAGATAAGTTGCAAGGTTCTTTTTGATAGCTCCGCAAGATTTTGAACAAAATTGATCGAATTATTAATCTCAGACCTCATCTGAACAATGTTTTTTAAAATTAATTTTTGGTTAAGAGTTTTTATGCTTTGAACTAGCAGGTTGTAGATAAGTTGCAAGGTTCTGGTAAATCGGAAAGAGATGGCTGGAGGACCGAGTTGCCCAGGGTAGGCTTAGGAGTTGAGGTCATCGACAATATGAAAGAAGATAAACGTAAAGATGTGGCATGGCAGGGCAAATGTTCTGGTACAGTGTATGTCATTTTTTTTAATCATATGATCTTCTATGCCTTTTTGCTGAGATGTTTGCGTATGGAAACCTTCTTTTATGTTACATTTAATGATTCAAGTTTCTACATTTTGTGTGTTTTATGCAGCTAAAACCTCTTTTTATGTTACGTTTCATGATTCAAGTTTCTAAATTTTGTGTCTAATATGTAGCTACATTGCGGGGAATGAACAAGAAGGACACTTCTCTGTGATCAACGAGGCATGCTCAATGTTAGTAAGATATACACTGTACCTATATTTGCTTAGCAGTTTCAGTTTTCTGGAGTATGCTCAGATCTTATTTTGAAAAATTTCATGTTGACTATTATTCAGTTTAGTTTAAAACATAAAGTCGAAAAAGAATCACTGCTCCTTTTCTAGTTGGCAGAATCTGCTACTTGGACTGCTCCTAATTGATGGTTCATGAGCTGTAGAGCTATGAATCTTGGATACAGATGTGGAAATTGATAATCTTTTTCACTCTTATAACCCTCACAAATTTTCTTAATGTCCTCCTAGGTTTGCACATACGAATCCTCTGCATCTAGATGTATTCCGAAGTGTAGTAAGGTTTGAAGCAGAAGTTGTAACAATGACAGCTGCACTACTTGGAAGCAAGGAAAAGACTTGTGGGGGGCAAGTCTGTGGAAATATGACATCAGGAGGAACAGAAAGTATATTGTTGGCTGTGAAGACCTCAAGGGACTATATGAAAGTCAAAAAGGGAATAACGAGCCCAGAAATGTTGGTTAAATTTTAGTTGTTCAAATATTTTTATTTGGTATTTGAGAGGTCTTAGGACTAATTTATTCTTTAAAAATAGGATTATACCCATTTCAGCTCATTCAGCATATGACAAGGCTTCACAATATTTTAAAATCAAGTTGTGGCGTGTTCCTGTGGGCCAAGATTTTAAAGCTGATGTTAGATCAGTCAAACGACATATTAACAAGAACACAATAATGGTTAGACTTTTATCTGGTACTTTTTAAGGACCCTTTTATTGGGTTTTGGCTTTGCTGGAGGTTCTTGTAAATCTTCAATGCAACAACATTAAATATTTGCATCGCATTCCTTGATGCATATAATTTTCAATTGAAATTGCCTTATTACGAGTTCTAAATCAGTTTCAACTTCATCTGGGAAACTTCGAAGTTTTGGTGACCGACCATGTTAATGGCTTGTTCACTAGTTTGATCCAATTTTAGTTTTAACTGCTTGATTTACTATTTTTTCGCAGATTGTTGGATCGGCACCTGGCTTCCCTCATGGAATTATTGACCCAATTGAGGCATGCTTCATATAGACATTATATCACCATTCTTCTCAACTTCTTTGGCTTTTAGGAAAGCTAACCTAATAATGGTTATTTTTGTAGGAGCTTGGTGAGTTGGCTTCTACTTATGGAATTTGTTTTCATGTCGACCTTTGCCTTGGTGGCTTCGTATTGCCATTTGCTTGTAAACTTGGGTAAGCCCACCACAAGATTTGCAAAAATAATTATTCATCTTGTGTAGATCTCCATGCATAGGATTTTATCTTGTAATCTTTGGATATGATTCCTCTGTTATCTCAAATTTGTGATCTTATTACATTGCAGTCTTGTTGAGTAATATTCCTTCCCTATTTGTGTGTTGAATATCATATTCTTCATAATCTTTGACAAATAAAGAAAACTTAGTGCCAGTTTTCTTCCCTTAATCCTTCATGTTCACTGTACACTGATGCTGCCAAATTAAATAGAAGAATGGCATTTTTTTGAAGTGCTGAGATAAATTGACTGTGAAGCATAGTTGTACTAGCAGAAAGTAGCTGTAAGCTAGCCTTGTAATTCTAACCAAGTTTACTAATGACATTCATCTTCTTATTTTCTTTTTCCAGTTTAAAATCCTATATTTTTTAGGCTCTTAATTTTTCCAAGTTTTTCCAATTATGCTAGATCTTTGTTTCATTTACTATTACTATTCTTATTGGTTCCGTATGCCAGAAAAAACCAATCACCTTTTTGTATACCATTGCATCTTCATTCAGCAAGTTTTGCTGATAACATCTGATCTTTATCCCCTAGGTATCCTGTACCGCCATTCGATTTCTCTGTTCAGGGAGTAACATCTATATCTGTGGATGTACACAAGTATGGTCTGGCTCCTAAAGGTACAAGCGTGGTCTTATATAGGGATCATGAAATAAGGAAGGTACTAGATAAACTCCCTTTATTCTCTTGCCTTAAACGGACTGAGTTGCATCCAACTATATTTTTTGGTCTGATGATAGTTTAATTTCTATCTTGAATTTGTACATGAGCACGTAACTCATTCGATTATTTAAAACCAAATCCCTTCTTTGGTTGCTATTTTGTTTCTCTAGGTGTGTACTCCTTTTCCCTTCAATGCTGCCTTTTCTACTGGCTGGTTCCTGAATCACAGACAGGAGTAATAATGATATACTGCTGCATCATTTATACAATTTCACATTACTCCTATTATTTTGCTTTAATCCTCCACCCCACCACCCCACCCCACCCAACCCCCCCCCACCCCCCCAACAAAACACACACAAAATCAAACAAACAGCATTGTTCTGTGTCATGTTAATCTGGAAACTGAGACTGACTGTCCTAGAGAATTATCCATCTTGTCTACGTAATTCTCTTCATCCCTTTGTGCTTTATAATGTGCGCTATGTTCCATCTCTAATATCTCATACTCTACTGGCTTGTTGCGGGTGACATGGATCATTTGGCAATTTTGGATTTCTTGCACAGCATCAATTTGTTGCTGGTGCGTTACTTCTCCCATCTGAACTTTTTATCCCTTATAATCAATTGTGAAGAAATCGTGTATGCTTCATTTCAACACTCTTTTACTATATTTTTTCTTTTCTCATACAAATATCCCTCCCCCCCTCTATTAGTCACTGAATGGACTGGTGGGCTGTACGTATCTCCCACAATTGCTGGGAGCCGGCCTGGAGGTCTGATAGCTGGGGCTTGGGCCGCTATGATGTCTCTCGGGCTTGAAGGTAATGACTAACATCACCAACATTTGCTGATATTTGCTGGTTAACGTCTAGAGTAAAATGAGCAGGTGGTTGTGTTGCGAGTTGTGGCTGATTTTTTGATTTACGATGAATAGGTTATCTGGAAAACACTAGGAAGATTATGGAAGCGTCGAAGATAATAGAGAAGGGGTATGTAGAATAGATATCATCATAACTCGAATATTTTTTCTTCTTTCATCTTAGGCAACGTAGTATTGATCATGGATATCATTACAGAGTTCGACAAATCCCAGAGCTGTTCGTTGTCGGAAGGCCTGATATGACAATCGTGGCTTTTGGATCAGATGCATTGGACATATTTGAAGTGAACGACATCATGTCATCAAAAGGATGGCATCTGAATGCGCTGCAGAGGCCTAACAGGTATCACTTATGTCGGTAATTGCTCCTCTTGTTTTCTTCTCATCGTATTTCATCGAATACTAATTCTTTGCCATCGACAGCGTTCACATCTGCGTGACACTTCAACATGTAAACGTGACAGAAGAATTCCTCAAGGATTTGAGAGACTCAGTGAATGCTGTAAGTGCATCTTATGACCATCCATAAAATTTATGTTTTTTTCAGGGTTTTAAAGACGGGTATTCGGGTCAGGTGAAAGCGAATCCGGGTCCAATCGATGGCGGGAAAGCTCCGATATATGGGGCAGCTGGCAAAATGCCTGATAGAGCAATGGTTCAAGATCTGCTGGTCGATTTCATGGATAGCTCATGCTAGTTCACCCACCCATCCTGTATTTGTGCTGCTTGGGATAATTATATTGATTAATTTACTCCTGATTTAGCTTGTAAAAGAAATCCAATAACTTTTATTTTCATACAAAAAGAGTATTTTTTTTAAGTGGCTTCCAAAATCAATTATATATCTTTTAGTATTGTGTATTTCATTTAATATAAAAATGAGCACTCTTGATTTTCAAAGAGAGAGAATTAATTTTTTTTAGTCAAACATTATTTTTTCAATAAAAAATAACATTCAAATATAATAGTCAAGGCTTTCAAAAACCTTGTAATCCAAATATCACATTGTGTAAACCACCATATTGAGTAGAATACTCTATTTCAACTAAAACACAATCATATGTTTTTTATACTCTTCCAATTTTCGTATCATATGTTTTTTATTCTCTATTCCAATTTTCATTAGAGGCATAAATAAATACATAAAATGTATTTGGTTAATGAGAATCACTAGAACAAAAGAACAAGACCAAGCATCATTAAAAGGCTATACTCGTTTTTGTCACGTGGGATATAATACAATTAGAATAGAAATTTCTTACCTCTATTTGAAGCATTATTAGTGTATTTATTTATGATGTTGTCTTCCGTAATCAAAGAAATTAGAGTTTCTTCTTAAAAAAAACTCCTATTAATTAATTGAAGATGGTGAAAAAATTGAATTCAAATTGATAAAATTTAACATATAATTTCTTTGAATTTGACGAAAAAATACCCGAATTCAACCATTCTTCTTCTTTTAGGTTAACCATTCGAAATTACTTTCGAATCATAGAATGATTCCAAGTAAATTGCTTTCGATTAACAGAAGATGTAGATCAACGCTCTCGATTAACAAAAGATTTTGAATTTCTATTTAAGTGGTTGCGCGTAATATTATTGCAGAAGCTACGTGTTGGAGGCCCACTGATCGGGAAGAATTAGTAATAATTTATTGAAAGTTGAAACCCATAGTGAAAGCTGATCCATTAACATTAACCCATTTATAATACTGGATCGAGTACTTAATTAGTGTATAATCCATCCTACAGTAATCATACTTAAAAAAATATTAAAATAACGTCAATTCTTAGCTGAACTGGGCTCACTCAGGTCAACTCAAGTAGCAGGTTATGAATGACCCACATATTATTTTAATTATAATTATTTTATTAAAAATAGTATTTTATCTATATTTGTAATGATTAATTTTATTGTTATAAATTCTTGTGTTTGTACTACTTATTTTTTTATTTTACTTATATATTTTAAAGTATTATTATATAATTTAAAGTATTTTTGAATTATAAATATTTTTTTTCATAAAATCTGAAAAAAATTCTTAAATGAACACTTAATATATTTAATTAAAATTTAATGTGATTTTTAAAATTTATATATGTGTTATAGAAGTAGCTGTCTAATTATGATAGTTATTATTTTTTTAAAGCAATTACGATAGTTATTTAAAACAAAGTATAATACTATAATATATTAGATAGTTATTTAAAACAAAGTTTAATACAATAATATATTATATGTGCGTATATATGGTATATACATATATAATTAGCAAAATAAGTTTACAAAAATAAAAACTTAATTATTTTAAATTTATATATATATATATATATATATATATATATATATATATATATATTAGTTTTTAAAATTATTCAATTAATTTTTTATTATAAAAAAATACAAATAACTCTCTCGCCTACACGGATAGGTAAAATTATATGTAATTATGTGGAGTATTTATTATTAAAAGATATTATTAATTTATGTGACTCTTAATTATAAAATGATGTAACTCTTTTTATTAAAATTGTACTGTTATTTTTAAGTTGAGCACAATTATTTATTAATATAAAATTATATAATGTGCTAGTTTTTTTAGTATACTACATGGATTGATTATTTAATTTTTTATTAAATTTATAATGTTAATTAATTTAACAATATATAATTGCTATATATGAACACAATAATGTTTATGTTAATTAAAGATTTAGTTAAAGTCTAAATTTATATATTTTTGCTTGTTTTTCTTACATACACCGAATTCATTATTTTGTATTATTTTAAAATTTGATATCCGATGTAACTGGGTGCATAGATTCTAACAATGCATTTATCTTAATTATAAATGGTCGCCCTAACATAATACACTTAATATACTTTATAATTTAAGTATTACTCTACATCATTCTCAAAAAGTAATAGGCAAAAGCTCCTGTGCACCCGGGCGCACGGAACACTTTCCGTGCGCCTTTAGAAATTTGTGCTAAATTGTATACCTTTTAGTATACAGATGTGTACCTTTATCACGAACAACACTCCGTGCGCCTTTAGAATTTTGTGTTAAATTGTATACCCTTTAGTATAAAAATGTGTACCCTTTATTTTCTAAAGAAAAAAAAATATTAATGAAAAGTGTATACCCTTTAGAACAAAATTGTGTACCTTTTAGTAATTAAAGTGTATACCCTTTAGACCAAATTAATGTACCCTTACCTATAATACAAAATTTCTAAAGGCGCACGGAATGTGTTCCGTGCGCCCGGGTGCACGCAAGCCTCACTCAAAGTAATAATATTAATAAAAGAATTTTTTGATAATTTCTTATTTCTATATAAAAAATTAATACAAGATGATGAGTGTATATAACAAATCAAATAAATATAATATATTATTTAATTTAACAAACTTTACATTTGGTAGGTCTTGCGTGAGACCGTTTCACGTGATATCATTTTTAATTTTTTAAAATAATTATCACTTTCACTAGAAAACATTATCACTTTCGTTATAAAATGTTAATATTTTTATTTATACTAAAAATTGCTCATGAAATATCATCACTTTTTATTAATTTATTATCACTTTCTTTATAAAAATTATCACTTTCTGACTGTCTCAAACTTACCTGATACGGTCTCACACAAATCTTTGCCCTTTAAATTTTAATCTTAAGTAAATAAACATGTATTATATAACAAAATAATAATGATATCCCTTATAATTAAATTAGTACATATTTTGGATATCACATAATTAAAAAAAGAAAATTTATATTTTAAAATTAGTGATGTAAAATCTAAATTTAATAAAATATTGCAGTTTTAAATAAAATATATTTGCATTGTATATAATAGGGCTGTCAAAATTTTAAAATAAGACTTGCCTCATAAATATTTAATGGAAGATCCGTGAGATAGTTTTATCCTAAGATTTTTTTTTTATTATTTTGTGTTCATGTGATTAATTGTTCATGAATAGTATGACTGGGCGAATATCACTTTGTGTAATTTTTATAAAGAAAAATGATAATAAATTAATAAAAAAGTGATAATTCTATTTCATAAATAATTTATAGTATAAATAAAAAGTAATAATATTTTATATCGAAAGTAATAACATTTTATAACGAATTTCATTAATAATTTATAGTATAAATAAAATGTGATAATATTTTATATCGAAAGTGATAACACTTTATAACGAAAGTAATAACTATTTTAAAAGTGAAAAATAATCTCATGTGAAACGGTCTCACACAAGATCTACACTAAATAATAAATAAAAAACTAAATAAATTAAATTTTAATAACAATTTTAAAATTTTAAAAATTAAATATAATTTCACGTTAATAAAAATAAATCTTATTATATATATAAACATGATAATATACATCCTCTTCATAATTCTATGATTCGAATAGTGATTATCAATAAAATATTAGCTAAGATTTATGAAATTCTATCTCACTAAATTAGATCCGATTAAACAAAAAAAATCCAAATTTATTCATATTTTTAACTAATATAATAATAAATTGTAATTAAAAAAATTTTAATTAGTAATAAATTTTCTATTATATTTTAAAAATTTATTGTATAGTTGATATGGGTATCAAATTAAAAATTTTGAAAAGACAAATAATTATTATAATTTTTATTAATAATAAAGATGTATAAAGAGAATTATAAACATTTGAATTTTTTCATAAAAAGTAAATTTATTATTAGGACAAAATTATAAAAAGAAAGTATATGATTGGATGGTAATTAATGAGGAGGGGTGATATGTAATATCATTATTTTATGTTAAAGTTTCTTAAACAGGTAAAAAGTAGAGGAGAGAGGAGGGATTTGATAATCCAATGATCTAGAATTAAAGAGGATTAATTTAACGGATGAAAATAATTCGAGTCATATGTGAGTCTGGGTCAGCTAAGTAATCCCTTAAATAATTTAAATCGAAAACAAACAAATGAGATTTGATAGCATTGAACCGTTGGCCGTTATATGAAGTGCCCGCTAAAATTCTGATTTATTTTTCTCTGCAATAATCTATGATCTTCACACTCATTCAGATAAATCATATTTATTTTACTCGGAATCTGGGATCATTAACAGCTTCTTTTTCTCTCTGTTTTAGGCTGATTTTGTTATATTCTTTCGATTTTCCTAATTAGGTCAGAAGATAGTGGATCAGAATTCCCTTTTCTTAGGTTGCGGATGAGGATGAATATTTGAAGGTAATTTGCGTTTCAAACAATTTGGAATACTGCATATTGTTTTTTGCAAGCAATTTCTTTCAGAAGGGTTTGTATCTGGCTGCTTGAATTTCAAAATTCTGCCCTTGAATAGCAGGGTTCTCCATTGGGAGATGCCATAGGTTTATCTATCTCCTGCTTCCTTCTAATAAATACTCCACATCTTAGGGTAACGGGAATTAAGGAGTATTTATGTTCATTGATGGCGCTTGGTTAATAAAAAATGATTTTCAATTAGTTAATCACTCCCTTACTTTCATTAACTACTCCCCCTTCATCAGTCAAAACCCATTAACCATTCAATGATTCCTATTGGCATTACCATTGTAGAATTTATACTAAGCATCCCCTTAGTGTATCTGGTAAAGTGAGTTTTTATCCTTTGCTAAGCTTCACAAGTGTCAAAAAAAGAAATAACTTTTATTGCTTCAAAAGCACTTTGTGATTTTCTTTAGCTAAATCTACAGTGTTTGGATTTCTCACAGATGAATACAAGATAAGAATGTGATGTTGGCATTTTTATGTAGAATGCTTAGAGGCTTCATTAAGTTGTAACATGAGTTCTTGCAGTTAGTCTATTACTTAGGGTGAATGCAATGATTGCGGAGTATATTGACAATGTAAACCAATTCACCGGGTCAGAATTGATGTGGGTATGATGCCATTAACTTGTGCACCTTAATCTATTATTAACATTATCTTCATTTTATTAATCAAAACTTATATGATATTTTATGGTGCCTTTCTCTTAGATTAGATAATCTTTTATAGTACCATCCTCTTTTTAAAGTGGAAGAGTTATTGCTGAATCTTACAATGAAGTGTCAAAAGTTTCTCCCTAGGGATTACAGTGATGCCTTTTCCTTTCATTTCTGTCATTCTCCTGTAGTTTTCGGATTATACTTGTATAGTAGCTAATAAAAAATTGACAGGTTTAATGAAATGTCTATCATCGCACCAGACTGATTGTAGTTTTCCTGAATAGAACTTACACTCGCAAAGACTTTTTCCCTAGACAAGTTGCGGTGTCCATGATTTTATCTGGCTCTATGTCAACTCCCTTTACTTTAATATACTATTGGAAAAATCACGAGCTCATCTGGCTATCGAATCTTCATACTAGCAAACCTTTTATTGACTCAGAGAGTGATTTGCAATATATTACTTAATTTCCTCTCCTGTTTTTCTCTTCTAGTTGGCTGATCCTTCATAATGGCAACACTGTATTCAGTCATACATTACTTTGCTATTTTTGCATTTTACTTGGTCCACCTATGTAAGAAGCTATCTTCGGAAAACCCTCTCCACATATGCTTCTCCTGCCAATCTAATCTACTGATCAATCGCAACATATCTCTACATTTTAATGTATTATCATTGAGTAAGATATTCTCATTATATTAGCGTATTCCTTATATCATAATAGTGACGCAAAAAACTTCTTCAAGCACATGCATCAACTGTGACAAGATGTCAAGTTATTGGTTAACTAGGATTCTTGTATTTCACATTCCAATGCATAAATAGCAAATTCATCTTGAGTTTTACAGCGCATAATAGAAGATTTTACAACACACAATAGAAACAGAGTACAACAGTATGCCTCTTTATTATATTTCTTACAAACACATCATGATAAAACCACTCAAATATGAAATCCGCAATAGGATCTTAATTTGCAAATCTCTCTTATATAATTTTGTGGCATTAAGTACCAGCTCTGAACTTGGCTTATCCATCATTAGAGCTCCAAAACCAAGTCTACAAGGTCAAAAAAAAACTTAATTCAAGCTACAAGCAACGGTAACTCATTTTCTATAGCAGTTAATCATTTAATGGTAATGTGCTATATTATGTCATCAAGATATTATGTATGCATGCTTTAGCATATTTTAGTGTTATACTTCATTTTTCTGTCTGAAACCTGTAAATAATCCATTTTCCTAGGAGATCCATCAAATTTTAATGCAAACATTAAAGAACTACTATGGCTGTGTTTTGAAATCTTCTGGCTTTTGACAAATATTTCAGAAAAGACTAATATTGGACGTCAGTATCTTAAATAACCCACATATAATTAAAGGATCCTCAGAGATGTGTGTAGTGCATTAGTTACTTACAGTCTGCATCAGTTTTGACCCAAAGCTCGTTCCCAGTAGTGTCACCATTGCTTTTTGTAAGCTGGGTCAAATGAGTCTGTTTCTTGTAGCTCCATTCTTTTGAGATAGCATGAGGATATATTATGATATCTTCAGCAGAGGGTCGTAGTCCTTCACTATAAGATGCCACCAAAGGTGTATTGTTGTTTTTTATCTCATTTTTTATGGATTTATGAGACAGGTGACTAGTAGTTCCATTCTCAGGATGGACTTTCCGGTTGAAGATATGTAGGATCTGCATTACTATAGTTGTTAGAGGCAAAAGGCGCACGGAGGCACAAGGGCACTGTTGGAGCCAAGGCGAGAGGCGCTTGCCTCCTTTACACCTGCCTATTTTTTCTACAAATTATATACATAAATATAACCTACTCGGCACATAATTAAAGCAAATGAAGGTAATTAAAAACCACCTTACGTCACATAATAATCCTCCATAATATCACATAATAAGATAACAATACAAACATGCGTGCATAACCAGCTTTAAAAATCAAATAACTTTAAACTAACAAAATAATGTTGAAAAACACATAAATTACATAATTACTCATAAATAACATATTGAACATAAACACATAATATAAATACTAATAAAAAACAAATAAATATTAAATTACTGTAAAGTTCAACTTTAAATCTTCAAGCTAATGATACTAAGTGCATCAAGTACAATTCTTTAGCAAAGTAGCAAACTATCACTAATCAATAATCATCTTGATTAAATAGATAATGGTCATCCTCATCATAATCTAATAGTATCTTTTAAGCAACGAGATGTACTCTTTTTTTCTCTTAAGCATATGGGTATAATAGATACTCTAGGTAGAAAGGTTTGGTATTTTACTTGGAGCACCCTAACCTCTAACAACTACGGCAGTATCACATTCAAATAAACTCAACATCATTCATAACTGAGATGGATGTAATTAATATAAAAAATTTGAGCAGAAAATTAGAAAGTGTTTTATATATTTATACACACACCTTATGGAGCTTTGTCTCAGCTGTTGTAGAATCTATTACTCCTCCTGAGTTTGGTGCTGTACTTTTTGATAAGGCTTGGATTAATTTTCTCCTCAGCATCCTTTTCATAACATGTACTGCAGATTTGTCAGTTTCCTTTTCAGTACGCTTATCACCCCTTTCAGATTTAGTTCCAGATTCTTCTGCTTGTTTAGTCTTCTGAAAGAGCTCCCCAAGAGATGTCCTTTGTTCTTTCCTTACTGGTGGTGCCGTGTCTTGCAGTTCAATTGCTGATCCAAAAAGATAGCTTTGAAGTGGACAGATGACTGCTCCATTTCCACAGTTCTCAGAACCTTCAATAGGCTTTCCGCTCAATGTGATTGTGCTGCAGTGACTCATTCTTCCGGCACTCACATGACTGTTCCTTCCAGCACTCACATGACTGTTCCTTCCAGCACTCACATGACTGTTTCTTCCTGATGAAACATTATCTAGTATGTCGTCTTTTGATTCAGCTCCCAGAACTTTTTCCAACTCATCGTTGATTAGCTTCAGTTCATTTTCGGTGACTTCGGTTTCCTTTTCAGCTATGTGATCCACTGAAATGGAAAATGTTGGTGTTGCTGGGTCAGTGGTGATTGGTTCTCTACCTAGAGTACCGATTGCGAGGAATCCATGGAAAAGCTCAGTAAAATCATTTTCTGGGTCCTCTTCAAGGTCCTCCTCTTCCACTCTTGCAGCCTCTAGGCTGGTAAATGAGTTTCGAAGGTAGTAGTCTCTTTGGGCTTTGCCGAATGGCTTAGAACCATAACTTCCTTTTGGATAGCATTGTAGGTCGTCCAAGGATGGTTGACCTGTGAAACCTGTAAGCCAAGTACAAGAGATCCCTGAAAACTGAAATATATGGTAACTAAGGTTGACAAGGTAAGGTTCAACATTACAAACGCGTATTTAACTTCTTCTTTTTTTAATTGCAGAAGAATCAATTTGTCTCTTTTGATGTCTCTAGATCATCTTTTGGTTGATCAACTCAGAATCGTTTTATTTGTGCCCATGAAATGGTCTTGGGAGTGTCTTAGCTTCTTTAGAAGAATCAAATCCCGTTTATCAGCTCCAAGCGTACCTCAAACTTTTTGTCCATTTAATCAAGTTAACAACAATGATCTCTCAGTGAGCATGTTTATTATTGTAAACTGCAGTAGATTGTCAACTAAGATAGACCATGTCTTCTCTAAGTTATATAATGCTTTTCAGAATCATGTGAACTAATGTATTTAACTCACCGATGGAGAAATCTTTATGCGCTTCATTGCTATTCTGCTTGAACTTGCGATGCATCCAACCTAATATCTGCAATGAGGACAGAGGAGATGATCTTCATGAAACGAAAAATATTGAATATTGAAGATCCATAATATGTTATGATATTCTGATTTTTCACATAAATGATATATAATACCTTCATTTTGGTCGTACTATCAGATAGCTTGATAGTAGTTGGTGGATCAATTGAACTTTATATAGACTTAGTGTTACACGAACCAATAAACTACGTTCAAAAAGCTGAGGTTTGAAGTTAATGGGAATAACTGTCAACATGAAGAAGGTAAAAGGTTACCAGTAACATTTCCAAGTTCCTGTTCCTTTTCTTTTAATTTATTTATTTTATTGTTTCTGTTTTAAAGTTTTTAGAGGCTGATGATTTTCTGGATCCCAATAATTTATTTTCTAACACCTTTTTATGTAGTCTATAAGTTTTCAGCCATCAATATTGCTTATTTCCTAACTATTGCCTATTTATCCTGGAATAATCTTTTTAGGAGGGACCATTTACATATTTCTGCCAAATCGTCTTACATATTTTGCTCATTCAGACCTAAAATCTATGTCTGCATGTGCATGTTACCAGTTATAATGATTGATGTATGTTTGGCACTTCTTCTTGTATGTAACAAAATGCCTTTTGGAGGGTATTTACTAATTAGTAAATTCCTGACTTATCAGTAAGTTTGAACATCATAATATTGATTGGCACTGTCGTCGGTGACCCCTTTGATGTTAGGAACACAGTAGAGAATATTGTATGAAGCTAATACTTAAATATAATATGACATATAGGTAGATCTTTAGTCACATGAACTGTTAAATTCGATGATCATATTGGTTAATCATCGGTCCACGCATGACAGAGATCACAATGAAAGGGACATGAGCTACTTAAACTAACATAAACTCATTTGATAGCAGTTAGTTTAGGACTTTTAGCATTAGCCTTTACATGGATTTGTTCTCCTTTAATATTAAATACAAAACAAATGACACTACAAAAAGGATAGAAGCAAGACTGTTTATATTTCTTTATTCTTTGTGCTGCCAGATATAATTTGTCATAACCCCAACTAATAGTTTTTCTAGTATTTTTTAGTTCAATGATCAATAGGCCTGTCTGAATTATATGACTCAGGTTCAATTATTTTAAATAGAGTGAAATATCAAATACATTCTATCTTCTTTTATCAAGTATAAACAAATATTAATTTGCATTATAAATGGGATTTTAATTAATGAAATGCAAGAGATAATTTATCTTCTTTCATCAAGTTATAAATGACACATTAGAGCATTGCCTTAGTAATAGAAAAGTGAAGGTTTTGTAACCCAAAACAACCCCAATCTTTATGTGTCAGTGCAGTGATGCTATATGTGAAAAAGATGGTTCATAATGTGAAATTGCATATTAGAGGCAGGTGTTTGACATTCCCTTGAATTGGTATGCCCCACTACCAATTTGAATCAGATAATGGGCCATCTTAATTGTTGGATTCATTTTTTCAGAGGGCCATCTTAAGAGATATCAGTATCTGCACACATGGTCTGAATTGTCACTGGAAACAATCCATGTTAAATGGTGTTCTTATAATTTCTAAATCCCGCTTCTTGGAAAAGGAATATATTATTGCACAAGCACCCAATTTGATCTTTAAACACCTTGCAGTTTTTTCATAACTACCCACTCTAACTCAAAGTGAGACTATTTCAAGTTTAGTTACTCACCAATTACATTGGACTAGAGAAAGTGTTCAATGTATTGATTCATTTTAGATATCAAATCCAGGTTGCATAGCACTACTATCTGCAAGTTTATCTTGAAATTAAAAAAGTATGCAGTCAAGAAAGGCTTGCTGACCTGACTAAACTTATCTACATGCTGTTATTTTCATGTCTATTTGATATCTTCAATGAACCTTAACTTGCAAAAGATATTGTAATTCCACACATGGCATGAAATAATGTATCTTGTCTGCAACGTATTATGATCAAATGATGGTATTTTTTGAAACATTTCTGCAGGATTTTTTTAATAGATGTCCGAATGTCAAATCTGTTGAGCTATCGACAAACATCATGTTGTAGTCCTCATGAGAGAAAGAAGCCATATGAAGTATGCTGAGAACCTTTTGATCACATGAGGTATATACTACTATTGGTGTTTCTCTTGTAAAGTACAGTTATATGCAGGAGGCAGCTTGCTTGGGATGTATGCTCCAAATATTCATCATTCATTGGATACTTTTATTTTCATAATCAAGCTTTGATTAGCTTGTATAATGTTGGTAAACCAGCTGCAGATTTGGTGTTATGCTATCTATCATTGTAAAATATCTACCCAATTATAGTTAATGTGTACAATATCTGAAGAGATAAACTCAAGACTTCCACATTTTCTGTTTTCTGATAGACTTGATGAATATTTTATGTAGCTTCCATAAATATATTTAATGTAGCTTGGATATTTTTTCCATTCTCAACATTTTGATTTGACTAAACTCTTGCTATGCCGACTGATAAACTGTCCACAATTTCAACCACATAGGAAGCTAGTGGCTATTAACGTATCACCGCCAACCAACCTTTATGACCTGTGGCTAAAATTTCAACATATCATGGTATGGTATACTGTTAGTTTTATGAGGTTGCTAAAATTCAGTTGCAAATGGAACGTTATTACAGCCATGGATGAAGTGTACTGGATTCCTTGCATATGGTTAATCACTGTCATCTCCAAGGGGGGCTGCATTAGCCCACTGATTATTACAGCTTCTCACCCAAGTGAAGGTATGTCTCTCCTCTTTCACTCATCTAATCTAAGTAGGGGCCTATTCATTTGAGCAACACTTGTTTCGCATAAATTAAAAATGTGAGTTTGTGCTGATTGAACATTTTGTCGATTAATTAATCTACTTAAAGTCATGAGCATGGTATGTCATGGATTTTCTCCGATTAAAAAATGCAGTCCCCCTGCAACCCTCCTCCTTCCGACATCGTATTGTGCACTTTTTCTTTCTAAATTTTGTCTGAAATCATTGTCTGTACATAGTTTGCCTAGATGGGGCCATGTATATAAAATCTTGGGGTGAAATAAAGATCCAAAATCCAATTGCATAACTCTGTAATGACATTGTCAACCTCCATGACTTTAGCTTGTTTTGTGTAGCCCACCAAAGTAGAGCAGTTGTACTTTTTGAATCAACAAATATTGCTTTTTATGTCCTGTGTAGGAATACTAATTGAAAATCCAGCTAAGAGCATGGCAACTGCATGGATTCTAACATCTGGCCTTTCTTCTTTGTTGTTTCCCACATTTCATTTCCAAATTCCTTTTGATTAAAGCTTCTAATCATTCACATTATCTTCTATCCATGCTTGTCTAAAATCTTCACTCACCCCAGCTTCAATGTGTGGTCTGCATGTAGCCATGCATTCCAATTATTCCCAATGCTTTGTACCATTTACCTTGGTAAACATGGTAAAAAACTTGTGTGGGCGTTTTTCACTGAACAGACATTCCGGAAGAAAGAAAAAAAAAACTAGATTTTACCAACAGAATAAAATCGGTTAGAGATATTTACTAATGAATTACCAACAAAATCATTATATAAATTACCAGCGGAATTATTAACTATGGATTACCAATGAAATTATTTACCAACTGAATTGAATTTTTGTTGATAAAAATTTACCAATCACTATTTTTCCAACGGATTTCATTGTCTAAACAGATTTAACAATGAAATTATTATTTTTACATGCACCGCTTATTATTTCACGGAATTAGTTTGACACTCTTATGCAAGACTTTCTTCATTAATTTATTTTTTTGATGGTATAATAGATAAATAGTCTTACATTGAATGACTTTCGAAAAATATTCTGATGCGAAACTTTTTTCATTATAATACAGAACTCTTTAAATGTTTTTCAAAGAATGATTTTTTTATTTTGGCCGACTGAAAAAGTTTGTACTCTTTAGTCTTTTCATCCTTTTTATACTTGCACATATTATAAGAAGTTTTTTTGGGTGCGACGATATTAAAAGAAAATTATATTTTGATAATTTAATGATATAAAGTAAGGGTATCAATTGATCGGGTTTTGTGTCAACAACACAAAAAAAGCATGACAATATAACAATACGATAAGAAAATAAAATAATAAAAAAAAAATTGATTAAAGTGAAGATAAAATTTAAATAATATATATTTTTAAATTATTTATAATAATTTTTTAAATAATAATGGGTTATTAACATGTTAATGAACTATTATTGAATTAGTAGGTTACCTGCTAATACTAGTTGTGTTTAACGGTTTGACACGAATAATTCTTAACGAATTGACACGATTTTTAAACAAACACGATAAGATCAAACACTAATCCGCAATTATCATGTTATCGAGTCGTATTGGGAATTGTCACTCTTAATAGGCAAAGATTTGTGTGAGATCATCTCACATATGAATGAAAAGTTATATCTTTCATAACGAAAAGTGATACTCCCTCCGTCTCATCCTAATGATCACATATTTCCTTTTTGGGCGTTTCATTCTAATGGTTACATTTTCCTTTATAGCATATGGGACCCACATAAATTAATTATGTCTCTCTCCATGGGCCCATACATCACACTAATACACCTACCCACTTTACATTAAAATATTATTTCTCTCACCTCAATGCACATTAAAATACTATACTCATTAATCCATGTGCAAAAAGTAAACGTAACCATAAGGACGGGACGGAGGGAGTACTAAATTAATGAAAAGGTATAATGCAATTTCATGAACAATTTGTAGTGTAAATAAGAAGTGATAATATTTTATAGTGAAAGTAATACATAAAATAATAATTATTTTAAAAACGTAAAATGATCTCACATAATACGGTCTCACGCAAGACCTATTTTTCTTAATATAAAGATGATCAGTATGAGAGAATTTGACTAAATTAAAAAACATGGCACAGTATTATTATTATTATGATGATGAGTTTGACTTGGGTGGAATCAGTTCCATCAAATAAATTGGAGGAACTTGTGGTCCTCACTCTTCTTAATTAATTCCTCCTCCTTCATTAATATTATTTTTTATTTTATTTTTAAATTTATTATACTTAAATGACTATTATACCCTAAACCCTAGGGATAAATTATACCCTAAACCACAAAGGTAAAATTACCATTATACCTTAAACCCTAGGGATAAATTATACCCTAAACTACAAGAGTAAAATTACAATTATACTCTAAACCCTAAAAATAAATTATACCCTAAATAACAAGGATAAAATTACAATTATATCTCTAAAATTAAATAATAAAAAAACAGAGAAAAAAGCAATTACGGTAAAATAATCGAATTAGATGAAACAGCAAAACACAAATTGAAGATGAAGAAAGGATGTTGTAAATTTTGAATTTGGTGGACTAATTCCACCCCTCATTGCCTATTATAATAATATTATAAAGGTGCTAACTGTGTGTTATTTTTATTTAAACGTGTGAAAATAATGTTTGAACAAAGGAAAGAAAATATGTAAATATTTATGGACGGTGTATAATTTTCAATTGCTTGAAATAACTTATATTCAATTATATTTAACTTTTAAAAGTCAGCATTTTCTAAGTTATTATAATATAATAAATGTCTATATTTTATTTATTTTTTTTTTTGGGAAAGGAAGAGAGCACATGTAATGAGATGCGAAGAACAAAATTAGCTGATGATGATCCTCACAAATTTTTTTTCCCTCTCTTTTTTAATAGATCCTCACAAGTTGAAATGACTACCAAATGAATATTTCTGTGGAGATATTTAGTCTTATCATACTCACTTAATAATTCGCTTTAATGATTTGCCATAATGTTACACACATAAAACCAAAATTTATTTATTATTTATATTTATTTGGATGGAAAAGCTACCCTCACTCAATCCATTAGATATAGGAATCAAATACTTTTATTTATATAATATAGGATTAACTAAAATGATGGTGGTTTATGCTTTATGTTATTTCTGATTTAATCTTTTAACTTTAGGATTTTGTACTAACTTTGAGGATATACAATGATAATTTCATCTGTGGTAATAATTTATCCTTTAATTTATGTAATATTTAACCTTTAGTTTATACTCTAATTACGCTTAAAATTTTGGGTTTAATCAGTTTCTGATTATTATATAATTAAAAAGGGTTTACACGAACCCAATTGATACAACTTACAAGCATGTCTCAAGATTTAATGGCCATCATGTTTCTTAAGTATTAATTATGAACATAGTAGTCTAAAAGATTATAGGCTTAGTTTACCAACTTCATGGTTACAAAGAGCAGTGCCCTTAGTCAAGCAAGTCTAGCTCGTGATGAATATTTTTTTAAAATAATTTTACAATGTTAGTCTAAAATAAAATTATAAAAATTAATTATTAAAAAGATTTATTTAAAATTGAGTAAAACTTATGGAACCGTGAGTTATTTTTGTTAATTAGTTATTACTCTTACTTCTCAGTAAAAATATAGTTACTTTTATTAAAAATATGTTATCACTTTTTATTTATACAATAAATTATTCACGAAATTGTTTATAAGACGATAATTATTTTGAGTTGATATCTTATATCCTCAGGTACATAAGTTGTACAAGGGTATAATATTTTGTTCTAAAGAGTATACACTTTAATTAATATGGTATAATTTTTTCATTAAAAATGTCATTGAAATATGAATAGTATAAATATTTGATTAAAAACATAAAGTTTTTTTTCTCAGAAAATCAAGAATATAAGTTCTTACATTAAAGGGTATACTTTATATGGAGTATAACTTTTAGAAAGTGTGGGATTTAGGGGCACGGTGCCCTCGAGACACACAAGTTTTAGCATATTATTTTTTTATTAATTAGGTATCAATTTTTACACTTGTTATTTCTATCCCATAGTTCATTTTGTGAGATGGTTTTGAGTATTTTGTATTTTAAAATTCATGACTTTGTGGAACTAAAAAAGGTGAGTTATTGGTGAAGTGGGTTATTTATTATGCGAATTGTGGAAGACGGCAATGTACAAGTTGTTATAATGCAGATATTAACTCATTTTGAGGTTATAATTGTAAGTGGCTACTCACCAACCCTATCTATTTACAGAGAGTCTTATGCTTCGTTTCTTCATAGTTCAGGTATAACAAACCAAGGTTTTAATTATCCATCGATTAATGATTAACCTTTCTTAAATATATTCCGCAATTTGTTTATGTTGAAGGTTAAAAAACCACCATTCTTATTTACTGTACCACGGTGTTTAAAAAAAATTACACTTTTGGATTAATTTTGTTGACTTTAAAAGGTATTGTAATATTTTTATATAATAATAAAATATTATAAAGTAATGGTATGTGAGTGAAAAATGAGTAACAAAATTGAAATTAAAGGAACTTTGAGGTTGTTGGATAAAATGATACGTATTTCTTTTTTTTAGGTTTGTGGAACGGATGAATAAAGAAAGTGTGAAGAGTGGTGTGGGACAAATGAAGTAGTTTTACTAAAATAATCTTTACCAAATCAACACTTTCACCATCTAATTTGAATCTCATCACTACTGGAAATTTAAGACTAAGAAATGAGAAAATAGTCTGCATAAATCAAAACCCAACCCAACCCGTTAGACGGTGATTTATGGTCTGATATTGGTGTTATAGCAAAATTTGTATTTATGATTTAAAATCCATAAATTCGACTACAAAGATTCCATACGGATTTATTTTGAAGAGTATGTAAACGAGTTACAAGTTCTAATTAATCCTCTGATTCTTCTCTTAAATCAATTTTGACTTGACTTTAACTTTGACTTTTTGTTGACCGTGTATGTTGAGTCGAATATTTGGTTGAAGCTTGTTCGAGCTCAGATTTAAAGATTTATAACGTTAATTCAGAGGCATCGAGCCTTTGTTCGATCAAACCTTGGTTTGGGAGCTTTCTGCGTAAAACGTCGTTGTATGTGATAGAACGTCATTGACTCCACGAAGAACGTTGGATGAACTTGATGTGAAGAATGTTTAATTTGGGGGGCTTACCATCTTGATCTCGGATCGTAGGTCATTTTTTACTTTTTTTTTCGATAAGTAAAAATTTTATTAATAAGGCATGAGAATTGTCCCAAGATTACATAATGATAAAGAAAATAGTTTCTAAAATTCCTTGAGCTTCTATTACAGACTTTTAACAAACCCCAATCTAGATTCATAATTAAGATTCCATGCATAACTTTGGTTTGATCGACCAAATCTTAAAATTTGTGTCTTTTAATATACCTCTTTTGACATCAATGATCCAGCTCCAAACTCTACTCTTTATTTCCTCCATGATCCGATGAACCATTTCAAAAAATGATGGAATTTCTCAAACTTCATATAAGCCACACACAACAAATCCACACACTTGACATAATGTTTCTCCCTTTTTTACCTTGAATGAGGTTGCAAAATATCAAGAAATGGTCATGAATGTAGGTCATTTTTTTACTTGAAGATGACTCGAGAATCTTGAAGGAGCATTGCTCGTATTTTCAATCTCTTCAAATGTGTCGATGTGTTCAAGTATTTGAATATGTCCGAAATGAATGGAAATGAGCTTCTTTTATAGGTGAAGAATAAAAAACCTTTCATTTATAACTCGCAATGTCTATAACATATGTCATTTTGTGATTAAAGGTGCAGAGGTTATATGTTTCTTCTTGCGTTTGTTAGTTTATATGTGCACCAATCAATTACGTTACGAAATACGGGGTAGAAGTAGAATGGTATTACAACTGAAAATAAATGTGTAGAAAAAGAGGATCTTCTGACACCTTTAAGCAAGATCTTCAATCTTCGAGAGGGGTGAATCCAAGTCTAATGGGTAGGTAATGCTTCGATCTTGGCGGATCTTCTTCAAAAGTGAAATGACTTCTCATTTTCGATGAAGACAACACTGCTATCGCAAGTTCTCCGCCGAACTTTATACAATGGAGAATTGGATCGTCTAATGACTAGGCTGTTTTGCATGCTCGAAAACAAGTTGTGAGTTGCGTGGAATGCATGCTTGTGCCTATTTATTGGAGCTCCATTCTGCTCACCATAAATGCTGACATAGCGCAAATTCTCATCAGCTATAATCGCAAAAGGTTGTACCCACATGCAAGCTTATAAACATTAAGGAATTATTTCCTCACATGAGATAACAATAAACAGAATTTGACTAATTTGAATTTTCATAACAGAATTTGACTAATAAACATTAAGGAATTATTTCCTCACATGAGATAATCCTCATTGAAATCCTATTGAAATGTAAAATTTATAGTACTAGTTTGATATCACGTCAATTATTTGAAAAAAATATGGATGTGAGTTTTCAAAAATAACAATCTCATAATTATAGAATTTAAATAGGTAATATTTATTTTTCAGCAATATATAGGTAGAATTTTTTATTAGTTTTTTTTAAGTCATGATAATTAAACATCTCAGTCCTTAATTTAATCAAACACAAGTCACTAAATCTTGCATGCATTATATATAACAAATTCATTATTGATAAATTGATATTTAAATTCTTCTAAAAAATCTGCAAAACGGAGCCATAAATTCGATTAAATCCTTCATAAAAATAATGTTTTTTACATTATCGAATAAGTGTACTTTGAGCTCCACAAGACAAATTATTTCTTCAAACTAGGTGTGCGATTTTCACTATTTAGTAACATAATACTACTTTTCAAAAAAAAAAAAAAGTAACATAATACTATATTATTCTTTTGGACAACACATACCTGTCTCACAGCCAAATCATTTTTCATTAAATACTTATTAATTTTATTAAAAGTATTATTATTTTTTATTTAAAATATTATCACTTTTTATTTATATTATAAATTATTTTTAAAATAATTCGCTAAACTGCTATCAATTTTTATTAAAAAATTCACTTTTTATTCGTCTCATTAAAATCTTTCCATAAGACAGTCTCATACAAATCTTTGTCTATTTTTAAAATGGTGAACTAATATTTAAATATTTGTCTTAATAAAAATCTTTACTCTTGTTTAAACTTTGTAATTCAACTACGGTGCATCTGTGGCACTAGTGCACCTAAACGATTTCAACCGTTAGATCAAGTTTTAATTTAATATTTACTATTAATTAAATTAAATAATTAAAAAATAAAAATAGAAAACTATCCACTATCCCCAACTTTTAACCTATAAATTATTAAATGTAGTGCATTCCATAATCACCCTAAATTTTTATTGTAGGGTGATTTTTTCATATTTTTGTTGGGATAATTAATAATTTGAATAATAGTAATTTATTATTTTAATGAGCAATTTTTTTTGTATTTTAAAGAGTAAAATGAATGTGTATCGTGCAATGGGTTGAAACAAGGCAAGCTTATTCATTAAAGATATTATTACTTCCCGGTACCAAAACTATCTGTCTCACAAATAAATTCACATCACAAAAAAGAAATAATACACAATTCAATAATCTAACAACATACTATAATTTAATTTATGATTTATTTATTGCTTAAAAATACCAAATTACTCTTTAAAAAGAATAAAAAAGCAAATTTTCTAAAACTCTATATTTACAATTACTATGAATTTTATTATGGGACAGAGGTCATCTATAATATGAATGGTTCATAAATTAGTTAATTTGTCGTCATCACTTTTCAATAATCAAATATTATTTTTTATTAAAAATATAATTTATATATTATTCATTTAGTTAAATGAGATTCGTGAGATTGTTTTGCACAAATTTTTATACTTAGATAAACTCGCTTGTGAGACGTTACATATGTGAGACGGTTCGTGAAACGTGTTAAAGTATGTCTATTATATAGATAAAATATGCTTAATCATTGTTAAATTATGTTTTGTAAAGTATGATAAATGATGAAAGTATGATTTAAAAGTTGTTATAATATAATTTATTATTGACATACTTTAACTACAAATAAATATATTTTATTTATATAATAAGTATACTTTAATAATGAATGGACGCATCTCACATAAATTTATCATGAAAAATATTAATAATTTTTTTTTAAAAAAAAACTTGTTGATGTTTTAAGAAAAGTTTCCATCGAGGCAAATTATTCTATTGACAGTTCTATATATGGAATATTTTTTTATTTTTTTTATGTTATTTATATTTTTAAAATTTAATACTATTTACTTTTAAAATTAAATATTATTTTTTAGATATATTTATAATTAATGACACGATTTATTATAATTAAAATTGGTTCAGTTGATACTCACCCGTCAATCAATTGAGAAACAATAATTGGGCGAGTATTTGTAGTATTGTATGATTAATTGCGTTGGTTATAATTGGGATATTCAGCCAAATTTAAATAAGTAGCTTAGCTACACAAACACACACATCGATGTATGTATATGTCAAAATATCTCACCAACTCACCATCCTTACCCACTAAGCAAAACGTTAATTTCCTTTTTTAAGCAATATTAACCCCACCTAATATATCACAATCAATTCAATACTCTTTTAATGCATATTAATCAGAAT
Source organism: Pogostemon cablin (assembly GCA_023678885.1). Taxonomy (NCBI): domain Eukaryota; kingdom Viridiplantae; phylum Streptophyta; class Magnoliopsida; order Lamiales; family Lamiaceae; genus Pogostemon; species Pogostemon cablin. The sequence continues at coordinate 13,244,236 of CM042981.1, read as the reverse complement.
CTGATAATCAAAATAAAATTTTGAAAAAAACAAACTCTCATGAGATTGTCTCACGAGATCCTTTTATTTATTCTTAATTACATAGTCCTAAAGGTGTCACAACATTGGTTCAAGTTTACATATAACTTTGTATTATAAAATATTTTTTCTCATTTCCTACAACATATACATCTTTTCATTTTTATTTTTCTTTCTATTATGCTACAAGTTAACATTTCTTTTCTTATAGACAGCGTTTCATAAATCAATTATTTCTCTCAATGGGTCAAAACACATCTACTACCCATTATATAAATTAAAATATTAGACCCTAAAATCTATAACACAATAAAATATTATATCATAAAGAAACAAACATGTACTACATTATAGTAGAACTTAGAAAATAATAAGCAAAGTATTTTAATTTTTTTAAAGTTAAAAATGTTACTCCATATTACATGTACATTTTCTTTTTATCAGATTAATTGATACTGAGGGTATTTTCCTATTTTAAATTAATAATAAATAAAATATAAAATATGTGATGACAATTTTAAAATTAACGTGCATACATTACATAAGGGCGAACAAGTGATTTTGAATGAAAGAAATTATAGAGAATTGGAAATATAGTGGATTTGTTTTGTCCAAAGAAGGTGGATAAGCAGGGAGGAAGATTTGGTTTCGCTAGATTCAAGATTCATAAGGATAGAGAGGAAGAGGAGTTGCTGGAGAAACTGAACACCATATGATTGTAGCCTGCAAGTGAGGCGGAGAAGAAAAGAACACTGGAAACAAAGAAATATCTAATACATCAAGATAGCATTAGAGTTGAAGGAATTTCGTTCAAAGAAGCAACATTATCCCAGTTAACTAGTGTAAAGGAAGTTGGAGGTGCATCAGAGACAATTTCCTTTACACCAACTGAACAAGAGAAATCATGGTTAAATAATAGCCGTGTGGCCCGACTAAAAGAGGAGTTTGATTGGGAAGAAGATGGGGAGGAAGTGCAGAGAGAAGTGGGCAAAATATATAATGTTGCACATCTAGGAGATGAGATAATTTAATCTTTATACAAAGGAATTCATTGGGGGATCAAGAGGATATAAATATGGAAGAATGGTTCAATTCATGGTTCATGTGGAATAGACTGGAAAACGGAGGATGTGAGTTCTAGAAGACGCATATGGACTAATTGGTTCGGTGTACCAAAGATTCTTCAAAACAATTTGTTCCAAGGTAGGATCTTTCAAAACAGAAGAAGATTGGACATGGCAAGAGTAAAAATGGCAGTCCCAACCATGAAGCAGATTAATCTCATAATCAAAGTTAATGTTGAAGGAAAAACATACTCAATCAAAATAGCAGAGGAACAACAGAAAAGTTTGGCAGACAGGATCATCGACAGCAGTTCGGAATTAGATTCAGATGATGAAGTTTCAATTGACAGTTCGGAAGAGAACCCGACGAGGAGTGATCGTCCGGCAGACGTAAGATGGCCGGAGGAACCACAGAAATCCGGATATGGTGAAAATCGATTTTCAATGCTAGACACGTTGTATGGGCCTAGATATGGGCCAAGAACAAAACCCTGATTCCTTAACCAGCAGCCCGCCACCTGGTTGGGATGGTAAAATTTTTAGAAATGGGCCTGAACCCCATTTATAGAAGCTGGAAATAGGCATGCAGGTTGGGCTTTTAAAAGAAATTGATGGGGTTGATAAAACAGCCCACGAGTTTTCAACCCAAATTGAATCTGACTCCGTGAATGATGGTTCTAAAGAAATATCTGCAATTCCAGAGGTGATGAAGTCAAAGGGAGAAAATACCACTGGCGAAGATAAGTGAAGGAGAAATTAGTGACTGCAATGTTGAATCAGAGTGGAGAAGGAAGAAAGATACATTTCAGAGTAAAGATCGACAAAAAGAACAGAAGAATCGAACGAAATGTGGTAAGAAGAAGCTCTCTAAGAAAATAATTAAGAAGTAGATGGTTAATCTCAAAAAATTCTTGGCTGATTTACATTCATCGGGAGGTAAAAAAGGCACAAACACACATGGTTTGAATAAGAACGGAGAGGATGAACATGCCTGTAAAGAAGCAGAAGAAATATGGAAACTGGGGAAAGAGATTAGTTTTGTAGGTACGTCTTCTGACCTAGATATGATAAATTCAGCTAAAGAATTGGTACTTGAAAGGAAGGGATTAGACAAGAATAGGAGCAGGGAGAAAGAATCAGTTAGATGAAGATTTTTATTATAATTGTTGTGGCTTGGGGTCTATGGGCAAGAGGGAGGAAATAAGGAAGTGGTTAGAAAAAGAAAATTTGATGTTAGCATGATACAGGAAACAAAGATGGGGAAATAGAGGAGAAAGTCTGTAGAGATATTGGTGGTAGAACAAGCTTACAATATTGTTTTAAAGCTTCAGTAGGTAGGTCAGGTGGGATATTGACTATATGTAATCCAAGCGCTATAGCAGTAAGCAGCTGGTGGCATATGGAAGGAGCCTTGATAGTGAATGGAAGGTGGATTAGTAGCGGGATAGAGGTGTGCCTTATTAATGTCTATGGGTCGGGTTCTAGTAGAGAAAAATCCGACTTATGGGAGAGAATTTGTATTGTTATTCAGCAGGCTAGAGATTGTTTTATTTGTGTGGTCGGAGATTTCAATGCAGTAAGAAGAGAACATGAAAGAGCAGGTAGTGGTTCAGTTAGATATGGAGCAGATTCTAGAAGATTTGACAACTTTATCTTAGAAGCTGAGTTAATTGGTCTACCTCTTGTTGGAAGAACATTCACATGCTACAGAGTTAATGGGACTTGTAAGAGTAGGCTGGATAGGTTTCTACTGAACAGAAAATGGATGTCAGTTTGGACAGAAGTGTATCAGAGGGGGCTCAAAAGGGGTGCATCAGATCATGTGCCGATTATTTTGGAACAAAAGATGGTTAACTGGGGCCCAAAATCATTTCGTAGTTCGAATGCATGGTTGGATCATGAAAACTTCAAAAGTGCTATGGTGGAGAAATGGAAGAGTTATGTAGTAGCTGGGTGGGGTGGTTGTGTTCTTAAAGAGAAGCTGAGAAAATTGAAATGCGACCTTAAAGAGTGGAGCCAGAAGGTGTATGGTAATCTAGATCACAGGATTGAAAAGCGAAAAAAAGAGGTTATGAAATTGGACTTGATAGATGATGCTATTGGTTTGGAGGAGGAAGAGATTGTGGCTAGAAATAGAGAGAAAGCTCTATTACTTTGTGATCTTAAAACAAAGAGAAGGATGCTGAGCCAGAAAGCTGAATTTAAATGGCTTAAATATGGAGATTTAAACTCGGCGGCGTTTCATTGATCTATCAAGGGCAGACTTAAGAGAAACGAGATAAGAGAATTATATGTGGATGGTTGTTGGACTCAGGATGTGGGGCAAGTTAAAAATGCTATTTATGAATCATTCAAGAAACACTAGACAAAAGCTTAGACCAAGAATTGGTATGGACATAATTAAGAGGGTGGTTTCAGTTGAAGAAAACAAAATGCTCACAAGGCATTTCACAGAGCAAGAGGTTTTGGATGTTATCAAGAGCTGCAAGGAGGCTAAAAGCCCAGGTCCAGATGGGATAAATATATCTATATTCAAAGAGTTGTGGCTAGTTTTTCGGGAGGACTTTATGAGGTTTATGAATGAGTTTCATGCAAATGGGATCTTGACGAAGGGGCTGAATCACTCATTCATTACACTTATATAGAAAGTAGAGAATTCTGAGGAGATCAAGGATTTTAGGCGTGGCTGATCTTTACTTCAAGGAGTTGCATGAGAAGGTTCGTAGAGAGATAATGAAGCAAAATGTAAGATTCAAAATGAACGCTGATAAGCATCAAAGGATGAAGGAAACTCAGAAACGAGTTTGTGTGCAATGAAAGCGAATGATGCAAAAAATATTCCAGCGCATATGTGGTAAATTCAAAATAATTCTGGTACTGATCGGGAGAGATTTAGACAGTGAGCAGTATATGAATAGAAAGCTCTTTCAGTCTAGTTTCAAACGCAACAATGGAAAGTCATTTGGAGTTTTCTACAAGGAGTTATGCTCATTTTTCTGGAAGGTGGCAAGCTTACTCGAGAATCTGCCAAGTTCATGCAATGGAAGTTTTTGGAGTCTTTCCAACTAGATTTTCATGGTCAAGTGATCCTATTTTCTATCTTAACTTCTACAATAATGTTGTGCGTTGTTTTTACTGGTTGAAGTGTGATTAAAGATGGAGTTGCTTGTGTCACAGCCATTTTCAATGTTGCTGAATTTTCACTATATCCTGATGATGAAGAAGGTTCAGATTCGAGGACAAATCTTTTCCAACCAGGGAAGAATGACGCGGGAATTTTGGGTGAAGAGTTGAAGTATTCAACATGGAATAGCTACCCGTCAATGAAGATCATAAACTCAGCACCTCAAAAGAAAATGGTCCAACTAGGCAGTGCCAACTCAACATGGAGATCACCAACAGTCAATCAACTTCAAGAATTTATCTATTCTGATTGGGATGGAGTTATGGTGCATGCCATATACCTTTGGAAATCTCTTGAAGTATAGTTTTCAACAAAATTTACGGAAAAATAATATTCCTATAGAAAGTTATGGCCGTGGTCCGTATAAAATTTTATCTAAAGTATTGGCCAAAAGGTTGAAAGTGGCGATGAATTTTATTATTTCAGACGAACAATTTGCCTTTGTGGAATACAGACACATATCTGAATGTATTGTGGCTCTGCAAGGATTGATTGAAGAAGCAAATGAGAAAAAGAAGGAAATTTTTGTGTACAAAATTGATTTCTCCAAAGCCTACGACTCTGTGGAATAGAGTTTCCTTGAAGATATGATGAGAGCTTTTAACTTTGATGAGAATTGGATTAGATGGATCTTGGCAGTGTTACATCAGCACATGTGTCAGTGCTAGTCAATGGGAGTCCATCGGGAGACTTTAGTTTGGAAAGGGGACTAAGACAAGGGGTCCCATTATCCCCCTTCTTATTCATCCTTGTAGCTGAATGTGTTGGAATTATTGTGCCAAAAGGGATCGAGCAAAAAAAGGTATGAGCCGTGTGAAATTTGAGATAAAAGGCTACAACTCTCACATATCCAATACGCTAATGATACAGTCTTTGTCGGTAAAGTGAGTATAAAAAATGCAGTATTCCTAAAAAGATCATTGTGACTTTTGGAATGGATGTCAGGGCTAAAGATTAACATGGATAAATGTTCCCTAATTGGTTTGGGCAAAGAGGTAGGGACGGTTATGGACATGGCAGAAATTTTGGGATGCAAAGTTGGAAAGTTGCCAATGAAATACTTGGGGCTATCAGTTGGATCCTCCCACAAAAGGATCAGTGACTGGAATTACATAATTGATAAGGTTATAAATAGAATAAAGAAGTGGGAGAATCTTAATATCTCTATTGGAGGGAGGTTAACTTTGGTCAACTCTGTTCTTAACTCTATCCCAATCTATGCTCTGTCGATCTTTCGGGCACCTCTTGGAGTGTTAAAATCTATTGCCGCTATTCAAAGGCAGTTCTTATGGGGTGGGAGAGTGAATCCAAAAAAAGTATCTTGGGTCAAATGGAAATTGGTTACTATGTCTAAGGATCGAGGCGGTCTAGGACTGAGGGAGTAGGGAAGTCTTAATAAGGCTTTAATAGGAAAATGGGTATGGAAAGCATTAGAATATAACGAGAGTTTTTAGTTTAGAGTCATTAGGGCGAGAAACAAAATGAAGGAAGTGGGGGAGGCATGTTTAATGAGCGATAGAAAGTTTAAGGGGTGGTGGGGAGGGGTCTTAGAGTGTCAAAAAGATGATAGGGGGAATTGGTTCGAACAGAATATATAAAAAGAGGTAGTAAGTGGAGATAGAACTTCTTTCTGGGAGGATAAGTGGGTTGGAGATGAGGCTTTGAAGTCTAGATTCAGTAGGTTATTTCATCTTTGTAAGGATAAGAGAAAGTTAGTGTCAGAAATGGGTCTTTGGGAGGGAGAGTCATGGGTGTGGAAATTGGATTGAAAGAGAGAGTTAAGGATTAGTGAAACTAATATTATGGATGAGTTCTTTCTTTGATTAACAGGTTCCAAATTCAATATGGAAATGATTGGTGGAGATGGAATTGCTATAAACAGGGATACTATTTTGTTGGAGAAGTATGCGATATGCTCGAAGAAAGAAAGAGGAGAGAATCAACAACCATAAAGGAGATCTCAAGATTGATTTGGGATAGCGAGACCACAACAAAGATCAAAATTCATGCTTGGAGGGTGATCAATAAAGATATTCCGACAATATCAGAGCCCTTTAGGCGAAATTGTCTCCCGAATTCCGCGTCTAAGATATGTGCCCTATGCGACAACGAGGAGGAAACGATGAATCATGTAATGAGAAGCTGTAAGATAACTCAAGAATTAATGGCAAAATGCAATAAATGGTTAAGAACTCAGGTGCCGATCCATGAAGACCTAAAAGTAAGTCTTACTCAATTTGGAAATTCACTTGGTCATAAGAACAAAAATAAGCTTGTTTTGGATGTATTGCTTTGTTCTATTTGGATAGTATGGAAAGCTAGAAATCATATTGTCTTTAATTCGGGTAGTTGGAACCAACAGAAAGCTTTAGAGGAAATAAAAGCTCATACATGGTGTTGGTGGAAGTTGAAAAAGAGAGGGTTGAAAAATAATGCTAGTTACTCCTTATGGAGTAAAAATCCTATAGATTGTTTAGCATAAGTTTTAGTGTAGCATATTTTGTGAGTTTTGGATCACTCTATTTGATGGATTATTTTTGTAAAGTTTGGGGTAAATCTCATACCCGGGATGAAAACCGTTTTAGTCCCATAACTTTCCTCATGATTTTTTTCAGTCCCAAAAAAGATAAGTTTGTCAGGTTAGTCCCACCGGTAAAGAAATAGGGCAAAAAAGTCATATTTTCGCCGAAAAACACTAACATCACCAAAAAACGGTAGGTAATGACCGGAATCACGCTGGGGAGATGACGTGGCGCCTTGAGTCAACAATTAAAATATTATTTTAATGACAAAAAGGCATTTATTTTTTATTCAAATTTTAAGTAATTAAAAAACCAAGCTAAGGCCGCCATTGATGAGCTCACCCAGCTCCCTGCTTGGCATCCCACCTCCTGTTTGCCCCGAACGTCATATTCGAGCCTGAAGAGTACTCTAAGAAGAAGCTTGAAGAAGATCAAAACCACCACCAAAAAGATGACGATTTGGTTAACTCCAGCAAGAGGGCAATGCCGGTGGGGATGACCGGAGAAGATGAACATCAAGATTTTCAACACAGAGGCATCGGAAACACTTCCAACCCCCAGATTTCGAGCTTATTGCCGCTGTCTTTGGATTCTGACGTGATTGCTGACACAATCAAGTCGTTCTTTCCGATGGGTGCTTCCGACGAGGCGACTTTGTCGTCAATTCAGTTTCAGAGCTTCTTCACTCCCGATTTGATGCAGAGGAGCAGCCACTACAACCAGGATTTGTGGCTTTCTTTGCAGTCGTTTCCAGTTCCGATTCTGCTCCACCACCAGCAGCACAGCCCGAGTCAACACGCCAACCACGCGCATGCACAAGCACGTGTTCTACTCAGTAGCACCTCATTGGGCTTCGACACCTCCGGCGCTGGATGGCCAGAGCACCACCACTTCCAGATGCTCGCTGACTGGAACAACGGCTAAGACACTGCTAGTGAGAGTGGCGGAATCGCCGCCGCATCGGCAGGATACTTCTTCAACGCGCCACAAGCTGAAGATGTTAATTTAATTTAATTTAATTGATTGATTTTGGTTTTAATTTTTTTTTAATTTTTTAAAATTTGAAAAGAAAAATAAATGCCTTGTTGGCATTAAAATAATATTTTAATTATTGACTCAGGGCACCACGTCATCTCCCTGGCGCGATTCCGGTCATCACATGTCATTTTCCGGTTATGTCAGCATTTTTCGGTGAAAATAGAACGTTTTTGCCCTATTTCTTCACCGGTGGGACTAATCTCATTTTTAATAGAAATTTTTACTCATTTAGCCTGATTTTAATTTTCTCATTTACCGTACATAGGCAAATTAAGAAAAATTACCTTTTGTATGTCATGTGAGAAAAAGTGTGATAATTTTGAAATTAAAGTGTATATTAACAATATTGTAGTAGTTATCATTTTATTATATAGAAGAGTGAAGTTAAAATTAAAACAAACTAAAATGAACAGTATGTGAAGATAAATGGACAGAGAGTGTTCACTCCGTCCCAGAGTAATTTTTAGGCATTTTCATTTTAGGGTTCCCATAAAAAAATTTACATTTTCTTTATAGTAAGACAAAATCTTCTGCGCCCGACACACCATACTCTTTAGTATTTAAAGGTATTAATTGTATACTATTTAATACAAAAGAGTATGGGTGGGATACAAGAGACCAACTCTTATAATAAATGAGATCCACACAAAGTATTTAACTATTTATGGGATCCAAAACACTACACTAATACAACTATCTATATATTAAAAAAAAAATTATATTATCACTCACCCCAATACATAATAAAATATTGGAATATATTCCTTAATAAATGTTTGGGTTAATTGCAAAAAAAACTACGAACTTTACTCCTATTGCAAATTAATCCTTACTTTTGAAAAATTACAAAAAAAAAACCACATTTGAGTATTATTGCAAAAAAAACCCAAAAAATCCTACTTTTATTGAAAAATTGGTTTTTTTGCAACAATACTTAAAATTGGTTGTTTTTTTGTAATTTTTCAAAAGTTAGAATTAATTTGCAATAGGTGTAAACTTCGTTTTTTTTTTTTTCCAATTAACCCTAAATGTTTTAAAACAATTTTACCCATCTTTCTCTTTAATTAAATTAATACTCGATTTCTCCATTTTTTAAGTGAATATAAAAATAAAAATAAGTGTTTTTTGAACTGCACGAACAAAAATAAAGTGAAATATTCCGAGTGGAAGTATCATCTCCCACTAGTTGTTGGCTCGAAAACATTAAAATATAGGAGCATATTAATGTTGCAATCAACAACTTCAGAGTTATAACAAACAACAATTGACTCAGGTTAATAATAGTAAAAACAAAAGTTAAATACTGCAAAAATGGGGAACGAAATATTAGAGTTGGATAACCGACCACCAGAAAAATATACAGTATTTTTCGAATTTCTTGAAATTCTAAAATAAAGTAGAATTAAAAAATTATTTAATCAATAATACCGGTAGATATTAGGATAATAGATGACATGGGTCACGTAAGTAATCCCCTATTTTTATTCCCTTACATTCCCGGATTCCAAAGGTTCCACAAACGCAAACTAAATATTCCCATGACGTCCGGCAGCACTTTTCTGGCCAGTCCTTTCTGACAACTGCGCACCACCGCCGCAGGCGGCGAATCGACACCGTCCTCCGCCTCCCTCTCCCCTTCCACCAACTCCCCCACAGGCGTAGCAACAACGCTACTATCTAGATTCTCCGGCGATTCCCGAACACCGCCAGCAATTTCGAGTTTCCTCGCGCGAGCCAGCTGCTTGTCCTTTCTCTTACTCTTTCCGGCGGCCTTCTGGAGGCGGTGGTCACCATTGTTGAGGTGGTCCTCGAAAGCTTCTATGGCTTGGTGGATGAGCTCGCGGTGGGGAGAAGAGTCCCAGCGGAACCAGAAGCTAGTGTAACAGTGAAAGCAGTCACAGTCGAATAGGGCGGGTGAGTTGTGGCGGTGACCGTGGGTCTTCTTCTTGTCCTCTGAATTAGGGTTGGTGGATTTTAGGGATCTTGTTAGCATGTAGGCTAGGACTTCACGGTCTTGTAGAGAGAGAACGGATATGAGAGAGAGAATGACCGCCGGCAGAATATTGAGAACGGAGGAGTAACCCCCGTCGGAAGAGGCGGAGGAGGAAGAAAATGGATGAACTTTGCCTGTGTTTCTCATCTTCATTCTGTGGAGACTGGAGGGGAACAAATGCGACAGCGTTTGGATTTAGGGTAATAGGAGCAGAGGCTTGTTTGTGAAGTTTTTTTTTTTTTTTTTAATTAAAAATGAAGTTATAATTTAGGGTTAATTAAAAAGGGGTAAAATAGAGTTGTTTGGCGGAAGTAGGCCAGCGTGAATAAGAAAGGGGGCTTCTCAATTTACATTTACATACTCCATTTCCCCAAAATTCAATTTTACATTTATTATCAGCATGAATATTAAAAAAATATATTTTGTGACTTATTTTTAGAAATAATTTAACATTTTTTAGTAATAAAAAAATATGTTATATGTATTAAAGAGATGATGATAATTTTTATATTAATTAGGATATATTAGTTAAGCGTATCCTTTTACAGAAATATATGAAACTAAAATTGAAAGTAATCAAAACGAAAAATAAGTGGGTGGAGGAAATATTTTGTTTGGTTTAAAAATTATGAATTGTAATAATTTATATTTGTTTTGGATTAGATTTAGTAAAATTTGACTTTAGAGGATATATTTTTTTTTGGTTTAAAATATTAGATTTAGTAAAATTTAACTTTATATCAAATCAATGTGAGCAATGGATTTGAGAAAAAAGTTATTAATTGATACTGTGAGCGAAGTGAAGTAAAGAAAATACTATTATCTAAGGAAAGAAAATATATTTAAAAAAAATTGATATATTGTGGATTAATATGGTTCATAAATGTATGCAAGGATGGCTTTGTAGAATTACATATGAGATTTCAAAACCAAAACTCAATTTTCGAAAATTAAAATCACACACATCTAAGTTATTCGTTTTGAATTTTTTGTGGGTTTTGAAAACTTCACGAGTACAAAGACTACATTTTAGCCGACTCGGAATCTTTATTAACCCCACCATTTAATCATCATTTAACATTGCCCCAGAGCATAGCTCAAGTGGTAGAGGGGATGATAGAAAGATCTTCCAACTGAGCTTGGTTGCTGTAGGGTGGGGGTTCGAATCCTGTCTTTGGCATGGATTTGGCCCCTTGCAAGTACAAGTTTAACAGTGAGCCCTCTCTATAAGTCACTTGAGGCACATCCTGCGATTTACCTCCTCTATCAATCCCCAGGACAGGAGCGGTGGGGCCCTTAATGGTGGGGTACACCATTATTTAACATGTTAAATCCATCATTAATGAAAATAATAATATATAAAGAAAGATTTGTGTTTGATTAATTTTATTTGGAAAATAGAAAATCATCCCTTAAAAAAAACATATATTGAAATTAATTAAAACAGCATATCATTAAGAAGAAACATGCAAAGATTATTGAATACAATATGACAAACACTAGGTTGGAACCGTCTTTATTTTTAAAATCTATGGGACCGGATCATTTAATTAGAAATGGGTCAAGTATTTATGAATATGGATTCCCGTGCGTGAATTTGGTGGGGAGGCCCCTCATTTTTCACAGCCAGCATTCTCCCACCACCTCCGATAAGTTACTTGAGGCACATCCTGCGATTTACCTCCTCTATCAATCTCAGGACAGGAGCGGTGGGACCCTTAATGGTGGGGTACACCATCATTTAACATGTTAAATTCATCATTAATGAAAATAATAATATATAAAGAAAGATTTGTGTTTGATTAATTTTATTTGGAAAATAGAAAATCTTCCCTTAAAAAAAAACATACATTGAAATTAATTAAAACAACATATCATTAAGAAGAAACATGCAAAGATTATTGAATACAATATGACAAACACTAGGTTAGAACCGTCTTTATTTTTAAAATCTATGGGACCGGATCATTTAATTAGAAATGGGTCAAGTATTTATGAATATGGATTCCCGTGCGTGAATTTGGTGGGGAGGCCCCTCATTTTTCACAGCCAGCATTCTCCCACCACCTCCGATTCCAGAACCCTGATCCCCCGATGCCGATGCTAATTCAACCTTCGAACCCATCCCCATTACGATTCACCTCCCCGATCATCCCCAACCACGAGACTCGTCGGCCTCTTTGAAGATACAGTCCGCCGCAGTTCTCTCCCACCACCTATACTGCTCCCTCTCTTTCAGTTTTCCAACACAGACTCTAGATCCCCCTCCACTACCTTGAAATCTGCATCTACCCTCATTGATCTAGCAAATTCAGCACGTTGCCCACGTGCATCGTTCACTGTCAGCTTGTTGCTTCAATTGATTCACGATTATGTGTGGGAGACTGAGAAGGATAACTTATTAGGTAAGAATAACCTTAATGATGATGGTACTTTTGTGGAAATTCCCTCTAATTTGGTTTTTTGCTTTCCCCAATTCATCAATTGGTTAATTGTTCTGTTAATTATTTGGAGTCGTATGAATTTACTGAGGTAACTTGCCCTGTGAGGAAGGCTTTTGCTATCAGGGATATTCATTTAGGTTGGGTTGATGTTAAGAATGGTGAATTGGAGATTGCAGAGATTGATGAGAATGAAAAGGTATGTGGGGATAAATTAATAATTGTGAGAGATGGCATTAGGGAAATGAGATGGGCTTTTTTCCAGTGACTTGAAAATCTTAGGCTCAGCTTTGTTGCCTTTAGGATTAATCTATCCGAGAATTGGTGTGTTATTCGACTTGGTTGATTTTGGTAGGAAAATATATATAGGAGAATTAAATCTTGAAGTATTAGGTTTGAGTGGAATTCCTTTAGAATGTAAGTGCTGCGATCTTGAGTTTGTGAACCTGAAGAGTTCGTTTTGCAATCTTGAAACTGTGGATATCTTGGTTGGAATGGGCTCTAGAGACTTACATGTTTTGTGTAGTCAAGATGTACTTCAGCTGCGTATAGGTGACTGTATGATGAGTGAGGTGTGCATAAGGTGGTCTGGAGTAGTCATGAGCCTGTTGAAGGATATACCTTAGGTTGCGTAACATCTGATTCCACGTGTAAACTCTGAATGTCACTGGAAGCTGTAACGATAACGATCAACATTTAAATTGTATAAAGATGCAGAATATTTGGGGAAAGAGCAGGTATTATTGTCGTCTATGGAATCATCAGCCACTCTGATGGTGAAGTTGTCATAATTGATAGCTTTCACTATGTATTTCTGGGAGTTGAGATAAAAAAAAAAGTTTTGGCATTGTTTTCCCATTCTAATTGATAAATGGGATTGCCACAGTGTTTTGGATCATCCTTGAGTTGGAATGGGAAGCTGATGTTGTGAATGGCGCCGCAGGAAGAATGGGTGCAGAATGGGTACTCATGCTGGATGAATAGCATGTTTCAAGGATTTTCAGGAGTTGCAGAATGATGAGATATAAAGATGAGAGATAGAGATTCTCAGTGTTCATCATTTGGATTCAAGAATGAAATCTTCACAAACTGAAATTTATTAGGGAAAGACTTTTGCAGAGTTGGTGGAGTAGACTAGATGAAGTGAACTGAAACAGACAATAAATTTTTTATTACTATTTGTTTATGCTTTATTTTGTTTCGTTAACAACTTTTTAGGTTACTCTATTATGATTAATAGGTTACTTTTTGTAATGATATGTGTTACTATGAATAAAATTTTAAATTCTATATTGATATTTTTTTTATATTCATGAGGTTACTCTTTATAATAAATTAAGTTACTTTTTGAAATTATTTAGATTATTCTTTATAATTAATTGCACTACTCATTGAAATTAATTACAATAATTATATTTTTAATTTAAAGAGTAACCTAATTATTTCTACAGAGTAATCTAATTAATTCTATAGATTGATATATTAATTTGTATAGAGTGATATAGGAGTATTAATTTATTTATTTTTTCAGCGTGATTAATGGTCAACATATTTTTTAGGTTACTCTTTTTTATTAATTATGTTATTCTTTAGAAAGAATTAGGTTACTATGAACATATTTTTGGATTAGTCTTTTATGTTGATTTGTTATATATTGTTTTGTTTGACCAACATTTTAGGTTACTCATCTTTATAAATTAGGGTACTCTTTTATAATGAATTAAATTTCTCTATAATTGAAATTTTAATTTTCTGAAAATTAAGATTTTTTTATTATTATTAATTGGGTTACTATTTTAAATTAATTGGATTACTATGTGATTTAAAATTATAGAATACTAAAAACAAAATATACAAAAATCCATTGGATCACCCCTCCTCTCTCCCTCTCTACAATAACATAGTTACATATTCGTTGTGAGCTTCATGATCAATTTGCCTTGCAAAATTAGTATTGTTTATACTGAGTGTTAATTTCATTCATGCATTGGAGAAGCTATGTTTGGGCAATGCAGCATCTGATGTGCTCAGAAGAATTGAGGCCACGGATTAACAGAGATTCTTACGATGGAAGACAGATTGTTTTCCCTTGTAGAGATAGTGTTAGATTTATTTTAGGAACAACATTGTCATTCTGGTATTTGACATTGGAAAAACCCTTGATTTAAAGAGTAGGTTTTTGCTTTAATATTACTACTGCAGATAGCAAGTTAAACACCAATATACCATCAATGTAGTATGACCATGAAGCATTAAACTTGTCCATAAATATGCGAAAACAGAACTCTACAATTTTGAAAGAGTTCAACAATTGTTTTGCATTCAAAGAAAAGCCAAAATGGAAGTCTCTATCCAGACGTGTTCATCACCAGTTTAGCAGGTAACTATGACATACGTTGTTTGCTTGTTTTCTAGTTTTCTTCATGCTCATTGTATCTGCGATCCTCTTCATTCCACTACTAACATATCATCAAGATGGTAAAACATTAACAATTGAAATTTAAAATCAAACAACCCAAAGCATGATAAGCTCTGCTTTCACATAGGCAAGAAGCAAGAATTGATGGATTTCCAATTCCAACTAAGAGAATGAAATTTATTAGAGAAAGATACAGAGCACATTAAAAATCTCTCTACTCTCAATCACAAATAAGCCCAAAACATTAACAAACATGTGCGGTAAAACATGTGCGGTGGCGACAGACTGTCAGTGAGCAGCGCATCAGTTCCGGCAGTCTGACGGGCTTCGGCAGCAGATCTGTTTACAAATGGTGGGTGGTTGCACGGTGGGAAGCCGGTCGCGAGACACGACATCCGTGCGCGGTGGCAGATCTGACGCAGTGGAGACCGATCTCCGAAGATCTCAAGCTATTGTCCGTGATTGGAAAGAAGCCCCGGTAAAAGAAGCGATGGCCGGAGGGGAAGGCGGAGATGACAGCGATTTAATTGAGAAGCAATTGCTGAAGGAGAAGTGGAGATGCAGCGATTTAATTGGAGGATTTTCTGAAGTAAACCCAACAAACCCGTTAACCCGCGAAATTTTGGATTTAGGATTCGGTTGCATGAAATATTCATGGGACCGGTTCCACCCTATTCCGTTTCATACAATATAATCTCAATCAAAATTATTGAATCACACAGCATGAATAGGATTTTATGAATTTAACATCTACGGTCATTTTAGCACTTTCTAGGAAAAAAATTAAAATATTGTGAATTTTAATCCTTTATGTTTGTTGAGTTATTTTTCATGATTTTTTAAAAATAACATTTGGCAAAATCTTTTAGTAAGTAGAAAAAAAATTCAAATGATGTTCAGATAATTCTCTCTTCTTCATTAGAGTTGTAAAAATGTTGTAGAAATAGTAGTCACTCAATCATTTTCGAATAATCCTCCTCCTCCCTCCTCCCTCCTCCTCTCTTGATCAGTCTCGCGGATTAGTTGTGAAATTTTTATAGAGTAAAAATTTTGAGCAATGTTATCTATTCTGTTATTTTATATGGCCGCAGCTATTCGCACACACCGTTTTACTTCCATACACCCATTTGAATTTAAAATTAATAAATATATATACTAAATTACTAAACTATCCCTTAGACATACACACACTTATTACAATATTATTTCTAAAATAATAAATACAAACATACACATACCAAGCACTTTAACAATACACAAAAACATAAATACACACACATTCACATCAAACATTTAAGCAAAAATCACATAAACAAAACACACACCCACTCTTCTTCCTCCAACATTCACTAACCTAAATTTTCTCTCCATCTATAAACACTCATATTCGCTCACAAGAGCATCACGTCGAAAGAAGAAACACCTAAGGACGTAAAGGTACGTATATTTATGTGTTTACAACGATTAAAAAGTTAATTTTCGCATTTTTTTCCGTCGCTGCATTGTTCGACCAACCAGGGCCGAAAAACTTCATCGTGTTCGACCACAAATGATCGAAAATTTTCAACATTTTCGACCCCAGATGGTTGAAATTTTTCAAAAATTTCGACCAATGGTGGTTGAAATTTTCCAAAATTTTCGACCACCAACGACCGACATTTTCCAAAACTTTCGACCACAACTCGTCGAACAGTGTGTATTTTTTCGACAATATTCGATGGACTCGAAACTTAGTTTTCAATTTAAACCCCTTTCTTTTGTATGTAGGGATCGTTTCCTCCTACTAAATGTAGTTTTTAGTGTGTATGTTTGATGGAAGGTCTTTGTAGTAGAGGTTGATCTTCTCTTCTTTCTTCTTTCTTTTTCCTCCCTTCTCCTCCTCTTTCTCTCTTCCTTAATCTCTTCTTTCCTCTTTTTTTTTTTTTGTTTCAAATGTGCAAAGTAAAGTGGGTGTATGATTTAATGTTTACATTAAATGTGAGATTTGTGGAAGGGAATAGATGGTGTATACGGGTGTATTTCATTAAGGGTAATATAATATTTTTTAAGTGTGTGTATATATCATTTTTGTGTGTGTAAATATAATTGAGTGTATGAAGTAAAGCAGTATGTGCGAATAGCCGCGGCCATTTCATATTCAGTCTTTTTACTTATTTTCAATGTTTTCTTCTATAAAATGAAGATTTTCTATTTTAAAATAAAATTAATATAAACACATCCCTTTCTTTATATATTCTATATCTTATATGGATTTAACACAGTTAAATGTTAAACGAAGGGGTTATCAATTTTCAAAACGGATCTTCTGCGTCATTTTTGTGCATCATTTTCTGTGTCACACGTGTTAAATGATTGACACGAATAAAGGGAAAATAAATTCAACCATTACCCCTAGAGTTTAAGGTTTAGGGTATAGTTTCATCTCTCCTACGTGTCGTTCATTTAACGGTTTAGTAAATGAAATGATGTACCAAAATGGCACAGAATTCGAGCCGATCAGTTTCTCTCACTCATGCGATAATTCAAGTAGATCAGTTTCTCTCACTCATGTCATGCGACAATTCAAGCAGTAGTGACAAAGATAATTCGAGCCGCACTTCACCAAATCTTACAAGCAAGGTCAGCATTTCATCACCGCTTGAACACACAGCCTTACAAGAACTAATTAAAGCTACATTCAACCACCGTACAACATAACCATACGCAACCTTGCAAGAACAATTGCTACTTTTCGCCACCATACAATTAACATCACCATTTGATTAATATATCACACACACACAACATATATAGCTCATGCTATATACAGTCTAGCAGATATGGAGTGAGATACAAGTCTTTCCAATTATTACCACTATATATATATATATATATATATATATATAAATCGCAATAAATAAAATTTAGATATAATTGACGAAGATTTAGTCATGCTATCATGTTCTAACTTGTATGATTAGGATTGACATCAGAGATTGATGGAAAATATAGGTTAGTTTGATGTAATAAAAATAGATACAAAACATGGTTCTACAAAACAAAAGGTATTAATAACAAAAGTTAATTAATCAGCCTTTTTATCAGATTGTAGAGTTGGTGGCTTATCTTGAGCCATCTTGGCAAGATTCTCAATCTCATCCCTCTCTCTGAAATACCTCTCAAACGCTCGAGGAAGGAATCGTGGAATCAAGAAACAGAAGAGGTTCACCGCAAAGTAAGCCATATTCATCGCCGATAAACCCCTTCCAAACCAATACCACGCCACATCCTACGAACAAACATAAACATAAAATTGAGAATAAATGTAAAATGACAACTTCATCTAAAAGTTTAAGCAGGTAGGGGTATATTTTAAATGACCGCCTCATCTAAAACATTAAGCTTGAAGTTGAGACATAGAACAAATTTAGAAAATATTTTTTTATGCATATAAAAATCTCTTATTAATTTGTTGATAATATAAAATTTCTTTAAATTAATAAAATTTACCAATTCTAATAATATTCAATTATAATATTCTAAAAATTAACAATAATTTGTTCTAAAAATGGATAACATAAACACAAAATCGAGAATACATGTAAAATACCCTTTCATCTAAAAATTTATGCATGAAGGGGTATATTTTAAATGACCGCCCCATCTAAAAGATTAAGTTGGTAAATAGATAAATCGTTTAATACTTGATCAAGTTACTCTGACATCTCTGCAGGCATGGTTAATTTTTGCTTTGCATTTTGCCAGGTCATGGCTATGATACATTTAAATGACTGTCTCGTCTAAAAACTTAAGCAGATATAAATCGTTTAATACTTAATCAAATCCCTTTAACATTATACTTCAAATATACTTAATCAGTTCCTCATGTAGATGGTTTTCAAGTCACACCCCATCTAAAAGCTTAAACTAGCTTAAACTAGTAAGCTTGTACTTCCCCTCCATTTTACTAAATTTATTATCACACTTCCCCTCATTTTCCTATTTTAATGAAAGGGATCCACGTATGGACCACCACTCACTGCTAATACAACCCCACACTACACATAAAATAATAATATTCCTTAATCAACATGAAAAAAAGCAACCGATGACCTTTTACCGGGACGGAGGGAGTAGTAATTAGTAGTTCACTCTACCGATACAAGATTAATTCTTACTTGTAATTGGGCAGTAGCAGGGAGGGTTTTGTTGATCCAAACATCTTTCATCCAATCCAAAATAACGAACACCCGTCGCACGGTGTACAGCAGAGGCACCAGTGCTCTCACCGGAGCCGAAAACAGCGACAGCCCGCTGATTATATTCTCCGTCAGAATCTGGAACGACAGCAGGAACAGGTGCGGCGTCGCCGACCGGACTGCGTGCTCGTCCCCTCTCGCGAACCCCCCGAGAACGTACGCCAGCGGCAGGAACAACCCCACCGTCGTCCCCATCACCACGTACGCCCGGAACACCCTGCTTCCCTGGAACAGCTCCGCCGACGCCGCGCTCTTCCCGGCCACCGATGGGAAAACGAACCTGGAGAGCACCAGGATGTACGCCGTCGCCATCGCCGGAAACACCAGGTCCAGGAGAGGGACCAGCCCACTGACTGAGAACACCATGATGAAAGCCACCAGCTGTAGCTCGATCAAGCGGAGGGACCCCATCACGCCACCGCCCGCGGCCGCCGCCTGCTTGTTCCCCGGCGACGTCGTTTCGGCGACCGTGGATGGAGGAGGAGGTGGCACTGCCAGCGTTGCGCCCGACATTGTTGCAGTTGAATCACAGTTGCGGTGGAATTTCGATGAGAGAGAATGATGAGAGAGATCTGAGAAGAAGGATGGGGAGAGAGTGGGAGTAAAGGGAGCACCGAAGGAAGTGTAAAGGTTGCGTGAGGGAGTTACACGTGGAGCAACAACATCGGACCATGTAATAATTGGTGATACGTGGCGGCATTTTACGAAGCATGTAATGCAATGTTTGGACATTAACAAGTTTGGGTTCATGAATAAAAGTAGAAATTTATTTTATTGGGCCTAGCTGAAAAAATTTATCTTATTGGGCCTTGCTGAAGAAATTAATTTCAGCGTTTGAATCCCATATTTTAATTGTATTAGTGAGTGTGTGTGAATTCCTTGTATATTTAAAAAAATAATAATAAAAAAAATATATATATATAGACCCTTTGAGAGAGACGATAAAAATGGAAAAAAAATTACCCTTTAAATGGGATGGAGGAAGTATATTTTTTTTTAAAAAAATATTATTTTTTTTCCAATGAAAGAATCGGTTTAAATATGAGTTTCTTTCAACTTTTTTTACTTGTGATTCATTCAACAAAATTATAAGATGTCACATCAAAATATCATAATACTTACATACCCATTAATAACATGGTATTAGAGTTTAGTATATTGGTGTTACGGTACTAACACCGACCTAGGCTTGAGTATTACCATATTGACCATAAAGTAATAAGAAATTGATCTAGAATATTAACACATTAGTTAAACTAACTTTAGAATATTAGCAAATAGGTCGCATTAATCTTAAGGTGTGATTAATATGATTGTATGGAATTGTAATACAATTGAATGAATTTATAATGAAATAGAGAATTAGAAAATAAATAACTAAAAATTAAAATTTTTCATGATAAGTATTGCTTGTGAATAACTTAAGAAATGGAAAATGCATTTATTAGTTTATTCCAATTTGAATGTTATAAATATTTCACAATATACTGTAAGTATTGCATTATTTATGTTAGGGATGTATTGCGTGAGATCGTCTAATGGTGAGATCATTTTGCACTTGTTTAATTAGTAGTTACTTTTTATTAAAGATGCTATCACTTTTCTTTATTTAAATGTTACTCATTTTTCATTTATATTTAAAGGTAAAAGCTCCTGCGTTTCTGGGGACACGCCGTATCCCCATGTGAATACAACTATTCTCCCTTCATATTTTATTTAAACCTATGCATTGCTAAGGGGTTTAAATTGCAAAGGGACACAGTGTTCCCGTGTTTAGTGTGAAAATCTGCATGTTTTAGGGTCCGATTTAGCACCTTTTTGTAGGATTAATGTTCATATTTTAGCACTAAATGGTTCATTTTCATATATTTAAGATATTGGTGCATTTGGGGTGTTATTTCGTATTTTTAGGTAAAAAGGGATTAAAAGTACAAAGTTGAAATGAAGCGTGAATTTGTGCAAGATGTCAAGGAAACAGAGGACCACATTCTATAATTTTTCTGTATTTTTATAGAAGTTCAAACTGGTTGTGTGATACATGGTTAGAAAGCTACGGAAGTGAGGGTCGTGTGAGCGTAAAAATCACTTCAATCGGAGCTCGGATGAAGAAGTTATGCTTAAAACCGTGAGGTCGCGCAGCTGCCCGCGAGAATTCCGAAAATTCACGAAAATTACCCTCTATTTCCTATTTTCGTGGTGGTTAAGTTATTTCCTAATTTAATATCCATTCATATCTTCCATAATTATATTTTTCCTAATTTTTCAAGATCCCACATCCTTTTACTCTCTATCTTTTATTCCATTCTCACACATATATATACTTCGTTCTCATCACCCCCATAAAGTATGGAGAAATCGCATAATCTACCACCACCACATCACCTAGGGTTTTAGACCCTAACTCATCACCTTCCGCCATCCATCTCTACCCTTCACCCTCCTTTCACCTATCACACTCAGGCACGGTGTTTGCTACTTGAAAAGGAGAACGGAGGAGGATCATCAAGATGAAAAAAGGAGACAGAGAATTATTCCAGACAAGGGTTTTTCTTCCTTCTTTAATTTCTTATTGTTGATTTATAAACTCATGGGTAAGTTTCTTTTCATAGACATGGTTGTTGCTTGTAATACCATTGACTAGTTTCCTCTTGATAGTTTTAGGGTTTGAAAGTTTATCATGTTGATTTGAGACTTTAGACATCTATGATGATAATTTTTGCAAAATATTTATTCCTTATTGACATTTTATTTTAGACTTATATAATCATGTTTCTTAGTTCTTATGATATTATCATTGATTGATGTATGATTGAGTTTGAATGTGTTCCATGATTATATTTGTTATTTCGTGAAAATTGAAGGGGATTGACCAATATATAGCCTTTGTTTGTTTGACCATTAATATATGATACCTTATTATCTTTGCATAACCATTGTTAAAGAGAAATATGGTAAGGAAGCCCTAATTCAATTCCTTTAGTACCTATACATGATAGATATCTTGCACTAGCCTATATGGAATTTTGCATGTGAATCGCCTAGAAAGTGAATAAGGGGTTGTGGGTATTTAATTTCCTTAGTACCTAAAGGGAATAGGGAATTATCTTATTAATTTGGTCCTAGGAATTTATGTTCTTTAAAATTGTTAAATCTTAATTGTTCATGAGTGGTTTAGCATGCTTAAGTGATCATTCCTATAAAATTCTGCATGATTTGATTCAATTATCTATTTGTCTTATTTTGCATGATAAATTGAATTTTCCTAAAACTATATTTTTCTTGTCTCTTGAAACACCTGTGATTGAGTGTGGCTTCTATTTATTTATTTTATTTAGTATTTATTTTCTGCAATATTAGTTAATAATTCCAATTCACACAAGGTTTTTATGTCTTAATTATTAGTGGTGACAGTTATTTAGTGTGTATTTTGCTTAACTTTAATCCCTTGGATTCGATATTTTTTACTTGATCACATGATGAGCTACAATTGATTCCCTACACTTGAAGACACGCAAAAAGGTGAACAAGCACCCCGGAGGTACAAGAGTCTCACTCTAAATAACAGTTGGTCTCTTGTGTCTTAGGGTGCACAAAGTGTATAAAGATATAATATTTTATTCTAAACTTTAATTAATAAGGGTATCTATTGAAATGGGCAGCTGAAATATGAATAACATAAATGTTTAATTAAAAAAATTAAGTTTTTTCTTAAAAAAATCAAGGGTACATATTCTTATACTAAAGGGTACTCCCACTGTCCCATAAAATATTTCACACTTTTCTCATTTGTTTGTCCTACAAAACATTTTACACAAAAAAAGGAAACACCACTTTATCTAACAACCTCAAAAGTTACTTTAATTTTAAATTTGCACTATTTTTCATACACATATCATTACGTTATACTTTTATCATCTAATAATGCTACAATACCCTCCAAAGTCAATAAAGTTGGTCAAAAAGTGCAATTTTTTTAAAACAAAGTGGAACAGTAAAGTATTATAGGACGGAGGGTTTAATACTAAAAGGTAAAACTTAAAAAAAAAAGAGATTTGGGGGCACGGTGTCTCTAAGACACCAAGTTTTAGCTTATAAACATTATTACTTTTTTTTTTCGTCTTATGAAAATCATTACTTAAGACGGTCACTTTGCATTATGTTAAATTATTTTTTAGTAATATAAAAATTATTTATTTTTTCTGTCAACCCCAAAAGTATCAATTTAACTATTTTGTTAGTCCACCCTAAAAGTACTACTCCATTTTCTATTTTTCAGAGCATCTCACACGTCGGATGATATTAATATTTGAGTAATAAAAATATTTTTTTAAAAAAAAAATAAAGATATAAGGTTTTATACTAAAAGTCTTGTATTATACTTATCCTTTAAAATAAAATGTTATATCCTTAAATATTATGTTGTGTAATCAAGTGTGCTAGATACCAACTCTTAAAATATTACTCAATAAACCTTAAAATTAACCAATAAAATATAAGATAAACAATATGCTCATTACAATGAGACTATTTTATTTTTTATTATTAATTTTTTACTTTTCAATAATACTAAGAATTGTTTATAAGTAATAATTTTCATTTAATCTATCATTATCATATTTTATTAGTGAAATGTTATTATTCCCTCAGTCCTACAATATAATTCGTGTTTACTGTTTCACATGTTTAAAAAAATTTATTTTTTTATTAATTTTATTAATCAATATTTAATTGTATTAAATTAAAAAAAATTAAATATAAAATAATGTTATATGTATTAGATGGGAGTAACAATTTTGCAATTATTTTTTTTAAAGATTATTAAGTAAATGCATTACTTTTTAAAAGTATAAAGGATATTATAATACAAAATATTGTGAAGGCCGAGACTATTCACACCCATCATTTTACTACATACACCCATTTATATTTATAAAATTATATATATACACATATAAATGACTAAAATACCCTTATTTTAATTATACCCACATATATATTCCATCCATCATCTCAAACTACCCACATCCAAGAAGAAGAAAAGAAAAAGAGAGGGAAGATAAATACATACACCCACATACAACATTAACGTTTATAAAAAAGAGAAGAAGAGGAAGAAGTCCATCGTTTCCAATTAGTGTCTAAAATTCTATGGTTCTAATTTTAGGGTTCAAATTATACCAAATAAATTGTATTTTGTTTTGGGAACTGTTGTGGGTAGCATGATTGCTCGTTTTGTTAGGAAAATAGAATTGGACAATCCCTTAATTTAATAAACCCACATATATATTCCATCCATCCTCTCAAACTAAAAACATACACCCACATTCAAGAAGAAGAAAAGAAAAGGAGTGGGAAGATAAAAATATACACCCACATACAACATTAATGTTTAAAAAAAGAGAAGAAGAGGAAGAAGTCCATCATTTCCAATTATTGTTTATAAAATTCTATGGTTCTAGTTCTAGGGTTCAAATTATACCAAATAAGTTGTGTTTTGTTTTGGGAACTGTTGTGGGTAGCGTGATTGCTTGTTTTGTTAGGAAAATAGAATTGGACAGTGGGTGAATTGGAAAAAAAACAACCACATATGTTCGGCCCTAGTGTGTCGTGAATTGGAGGTTTGTTCGACCAACACTGGTCGACGCTTGGCTCAAGCTTTCGACCGGTGATGGATGAATTTTATGGATATGTTTGATCAGTCTTGGTTGAACACAATATTGTAAATTTTTAGCCAGATCTGGTCGAACAATATTACATTTCGTCGGTCCTGGTTGGTTGAACAACCTGACGTTGAGGAAAAAACCCTGCGTAAAATAATATTTTAATCGGTGAAAATATATAAATACACATACTCTTAGGTTCTTAGGTGTATCCTCTTCCGACATTATGTCCGTTTGAATGAATGCGATGATTTATAAGGTGGGGAAAAAACTAAGATTCTTCACAATAAATGTTGGGGAAGGGATTGTTGGATATTTTGGTTTGAGATAAAGTGAGGGGGAATTTTAATTGCGAAGATGATGGTGTGTACATTTATGATTTGGTGAAGTATTAGTGTGAATTTTGAGGTATATATCCGCAAATAATGTACTCCGTAACTCTTTTTGCGGGACGGAGGGATTATCATTTATGTATAATATTGTAATGTGTGATGTACTCTCTCCATCACAGGCAAACAACATCATTTGTTTCTTGCACATAGATTAAGAAGTATTATTATTTTATTATGTAAAGTGGATAGGTGTATTAGAGAGATGTGATGGGTAGTAGTGAGTCTTTTTTACTAAAAGAGAAAAATAGTGCAATTTGAATGGGACATCAAATATAGTAAAATAATGTTATTTGGGCGGGATGGAATGAGTATGAGTTTTAGGGGTATTTTAATAATTTAATATATTAATTTATTATTTATAAAATGAAATGGGTGTATGATAATAAAATGGAATATGCGAATACCCATGCATATTTCTTTTTAATACCGAAAAAAAAAACTCATTTAAGTAACACACAAATTTTTGTCAAAATTCATAATTTTTGTTCAAATATATACAAATAATAAATTAACAAAAGAAATGAAATGATAGAGAAATCGCGCGAAAGAGCGAAATATGGTATTTTCACTTCCCGCCGCGAGAAAGGGAAGACCAAGCAGTCAACTACCACCTCGAGAACCACCCATAACGTTACAACGTGTGGCCAATAACTACGCTCCACGTGTCGCCACACAGTCCTGCCTCCGATTTGCAGATGCTCACCGCGGCTCATTTTAGCCCTCTCCCCCCCATACTTAAATACCCTCTCTGATTCCCCCACGTGTCCAAAACCTCTCCCGCCTCGTGAAAATCTATCCGTTAACCCAAATCTCCCCCCTCTCTCTTTCTCTCTCTACCTCTACGCCAACGTCTCTTTTCAAGAAAAAAAAAAAAAGAAAAAAAAAAGAAAGAAAGAAAATTTGAAAAACACGAGAGAAAATATCAATAATGGGAAAGCTGATGTGCGACTCGACGGCGTCGTCTCCGGTGATCCCGTGGCGGGACCCCACCACCACCCCTTCCTCCGATCTCGTTGACCAGACGTCGGTTCCCCCGCCGCCGCCGGAAGTCGCCTGGGAAAGCGTGCCTGGATTGGAAGATCAGCAGAAGAGGCATTTGACGCGCCTGTATTCCAAGGGCGTCCTTTGGAAGCACCCGGAGGATAAGGACCTGAACATCGTGTTCAGGCTGATGCACGGCGGGGAGGTCGAGGCGGACGGGAACTGCCTCTTCACGGCGGCGCGTAAGTCCATGGGTGTGGAGGCGCCGGCGCGTGAGCTGAGGATGAGGACGGTGAGGAGATTCGTGGAGGATCTTGGATCTGTGGATGAGGACACGAGGAGATTTATTGAGTCGGCGATTCGGCATATGTATTCGCCGGATCTGAAGTCCGGGTGGGGGATCCATGTCGTACAGGAGGTTAAGCTTTTGGCCAAGAAGCAGGATCGTGAGTTCTTGGATTCCGCCATTGATGAGCTTGTTCAACTTGGCATGCAAAGGTACTTAGATCTAGATTTTTCCGATCTGCGTCCTCCTCATATAATCTTTTAGATCTTGTTCTTGAATAGTATCTCTCAGCCATCTCCTCTTTGTTACCGTGTTATTTATTTTCTTGATTTGGTGATCCCAATTTCTTGTTGTTATTGGACAATGTTTTCTGGTGTTTGTTGAAAAGATTATTTTATGATTTATGGAGCAAGCAATTTAGGGATGTTTTCAATTAACCATTTGATGTTTGAGTACATGGATTACATTTCTTATCATTTCCTCTTTTTTTTTTCGATCTTGCTTTGCATGTTTGACCGTTGTTATTAGGATTGATATTTTTATTTAATGGAATAAATATTTATGTGAAAGATAATATGTGGGTTCTCTTGATACATTGAATATTGCTCGATTCTGTGCTTCTAATAGTGGATTATGTATGATGTATAATGACATTTTAATTAGAACTTCTGTTTCCAAGTTGAAAATCTGCAACTTTTACTTAAACCTGTGGTGTATATGTGCATGTGGATGAGTGGTTTCTGATTCTTGCCTTTTTGATTGACTATTGTAGGGAAACGGGTGCTGAATCTATATTCAAAGAAAGATGTATTGCGGTTGATGATGGCCCGAGTTGGGCCAAGTACATGTCGATTTCCGGTGCCCCTGATGATGAATATGATATCATCAATCTGCAGTATACGGAAGAAGGTTTGTTGACTGTGGATGAGAATAGAGATGGTCATGCCGCCGCCTTTGGTGATGATATTGCGATAGAGTGTCTAGCCACGGAGTTCAAAAGAGAAATCTTTGTGGTATGGAGCTTTTTTTGTTCTTCTCCTTCCTCTGTTTGTATGTTCACTAGTCTCATTGATCATCGAACATCCAATAAGTTCAAACAACCTGTTGTTTTATGTTATGTTCTATATTATCTATTCAGTACTGATTCATCATCTTACACAGCTGCAAGCACATGGGTCCGACGCAATGGTTGATGAAGATAATTGTGTTTTCTTCTTGCCTCATCGTCCAAGAAGTGAAATATGCGAACCTCCTTTCTTTCTATTCATGAAAGGAACAGGTAAAACATTAAAACCCCTTTGAGTGTGTGCGTGTGTTTTGGTGTGTTTTGGTGTCAAGATAGTAATCGTAGTTGTTTACTGGCAGGATGGTGTGGAGCTGGAGCTGATCATTACGAGCCTCTTATAGCCCACCGATCAATGGTTACCTCCCCAGAGAAAGTTGCATTGGTACTTTAGACCGACCACCACCACCGTCTGGGGACGAGTTTTGTGTCTGTAGGAGTAGTAGGCTGATCGAAAATTCTTTACCGGAGAGATTTCCAAGTGCAACGTTGCTGTCGATTCTTTTTTTAGGTTTTGTTATGGAGGCATTCAATTTTTGGTTGAGAAAATTTGTGATTCTTGTTGTGAAACCCCTTTGGTTAGTGTGGTAATTAGAGTTGATAGGGCAGGGCGGCTTCTATTGGGTAGTGTTTAATCAGAGTGTAGCTGTTTTTGTGGTGTTGAATGGCATCTATGTGGTGTTGTTGTATGTGATCCATCTCTTGAGAAAGATGGAAATGAGCTAATTCTTCCAATTCTTAATTTCCAGTTCTTCAATAATTGAGCTTATTAAATTCATCATCAAAATCTTGAAACCACCCCTCTAATATTCGTATCATGATGAAGAAATATTTTTGGTCATTGTTATTTATTTATTTATTTAATAATTTTTCAGAGTTTTCGCATCTTGAATTGAACATGGTCTCTCTGCATTCGATTTGAATTCATTACCGTTACTGCACAAATATTAATAATTTTTTTTTCTAACTTATTTTTAGGTAATGTAACGTTTTTAATTAATAAGTAAATATACTTGCTATCTATTTTGGTTCGTTACATGCACATCCTAAAAATGAAAATAATACTCTATTCGTTCCGAATATTTTTAATCGTTTGTACGGGCACGTAAATTAAGAAGTTTTGTTTTTTTAATATATAATGTAAGAAAAAGTAGGAATAAATTAGTAATATTGAGAGAAAAAGTAAATAAAGTTGTTGGGAATGATAAATAAAGTATAAAAAAATAAATAAAGTTGTTGGGATTGATGAATAAAGTGGATAAGATGCGTAGTGTATTTTTACTATTAATGGAATTGATAAAAATACGGTGGACACCCCAAAATGAAAAGTGGGTAAAAATACGTGGGACAGAATCAGTACATAATGTAAATAATTTTATAATAATACTATAATATTACAAAAAATGCCACATTTTTACACTCAATTTAGTCATAATCAACTACTCCCTCCGTCCCATAGAAGTCAGTATAATTTTTTTTGGCATGGAGATTAAGGAGTATAATAATTTAATATAAAGTGAAGTAAAGTGAAGTGAGAGAAATAATATTTAATGTGTAGTGGGTAGTTGTATTAGAGGTGATATGTGGGACCATGAGAATAGATTAATTATTTTGTGTGGGTCCCATGTATTAAAAAGGAAATGTGTCAACTTTAGTGGGACAAACCAAAAAGGAAATTGTGTCAACTTGTATGGGACGGAGGGAGTATATTTTACACTTTATTTATTCAATTATCCAAATATCACTTCTCTTTCTCACATCATTACAACAAAAAGTGTTTTATTTTTTTTTAAAAATTTCATGCTACTAAATAAGTGTATGTATTATTGGGATGGATGGAGTAATAAATAGTAAAGAATGGAGTAATTTGTTAATAAAAAAGAATTACAAATTTGAAATTCAAATTATTTGTATGGTATTAATTAAGTACTCCACTTTCTTTTATAGTAATAAAAACTTAAGTTGAGAAAGAATAAATTTATTTCAGACGGATAGAGTAATAACTAGAGAAATAAAATTATTTGCACGTAAATTAAGGATTATTATTATTTAAATGTATAGTGGGTAGTTATATTAGTGAAAGTGTGGATCCCATATTTTAATTGTATTAGAGGGGTGTGTGGGGAATCCTTAGGGTGGAACGATCAAAATGAAAAAAAAAAGACAATCTTTAAATGAGATGGAGAGAGTATTATGGAAACATAATTATTTTTTAGTATTTGGAAGATTAATCTACAAGAAAGACTACTATTATATACAAAATGTAATAATTATACTGAGTAGTTGTCAATTAACTCTTTCAAATAGAGTAATTTTATTATATTTTAAAAAACAACTCTCGACTAATAATCTTTACACTCACTTAAACTTAATTCCTTGCTAGCACATCTCAATAATTTAATACTCCCTCCAATACTCACTTAAATTCATGCTAGCACATCTCAATAATTTAATACTCCTTCCAATGGGAGAAGTTGGAACAATTTTATACTGAGAAAATTTCTTGGGAGACGGGTTATTTGTGAGACATGTTGATTCATCATTAAAATATGTTTAATATTTGTTAAAGTACGCTTTCTAAATGATGTTGGATTATGCATTAAAGTATAATTTTAGCGTGTTATAATATAATTTATTATTAACATACTTTAACTACAAATAAGCATACTTTATCTATACAATAAGCATACTTTAGTGATAGATCGACCCGTTTCACAAGAGAGTCTCTCTTTTATATTTCATCTATTGTAAGTATGAACTATTATATATATATATATATATATATATATATATATATATATATATATATATATATATATATAATTTAAAAAAGGTACACTTTTTTATTAATTTTGTTGATTTTAGAGGGTATTGTGATATTTTTTTATAATAAAATACTTATATTATTATAAAATAATTGTATGTGTGAGAAAAAAGAGTAGCAAAATTAAAATTAAAGTTATTTTTGAAATTGTTAGATAAAGTAATATTTGGAATGTGAAGGGTGTTGTGGCACGATCGAATTAGGAAAATGTAAAGGGTGGTGTGAGAGGGGAAAGTATTAATCTTTGAGCATATGTTTTTTGTTTTTAAAGCATAGCGAGTTTATAAAGTTTCACAAGATAAAAAACGTAAATCAATGCTATTGGTATGTTTGTTGGAGGTTTATATAAGTTTTAAAAATTATGAATAATAATTATCCATTTATGTTTTGAGCTTAATTTAGTAATTATAAGTTTTACGTTGAATCAATATATAAAAAGTTGGTGATCATATGCGTAAGATAATATTAATTTTTATGTGAAAAAAAAAAAGATAGATAGTTAAAGAGTATTAATCGAGAAGAAAAATAGAAAAATGAGTAATTTGAAAATTAATAGAGTTTATATACTATGATGATTTTAAAATCTATATCTCAATTAAAAAGAAAAGAGAGGGAAAAAAAAAACTTTTAAAATCCTAATAAACATGACATTAATGCACCGTTGTTCCATGGAGTAATTTCTAATCCAATAGCCAAGCAAATGTCTGTGAATCACTGTTTTCCACCTCTATAAAAGTGTATAACTTTGAATCTAAAATAGGTAAATTATCATTACTTAACATTACATAGACTTTTACTTGAAATCGCATTTTTAAAAATAGTTATTATATTATTTTTCATTAAGTATATTATTACTTTTACTAATAATGTTATCACATTTTATTGAGTTGATATCCTGTGCACTTGGGTGCACACGTGTATTTATATGTGTATAAAATTTTATTCAATAGTGTATATATGTTTTTTAATAATTGTATAGTTTTTTTATATTCAGTTTTTCGTTAAAAGAACTAATAGAAAATTCACTAATAAAGTATATAGTGTACACTGTTTTTATTCATAAGCGTATAAGTTTTTAAAAATTGGTGCACGGTGGACATGATAATTAGCCATGTTTTATTTATATTGCGAAGTGTTTATTAAATTATAACCCGCTGTACTGCTTATTATTTTTCATTAATTCGAGTATTACTTTTTATTAAAATACTATTACTCTCTCAATCGTATTAAGAAAATTCACTTCTTGAATTACTTTTGAGGATAACTTAATATTTTTAAGTAATAAATAATATAAATGATAGAATATGTTGTGTGTTAAAAATGTAATGGAAAATTTAAAATTAAAGTGTATTACAGAGATATTAATTGAAATTTAGACGGATCAAAATAAAAAGTGTAAAGTAAAAGTTAGTATTAAGGAGATACTCTCTTATGAAACGGGTTATTTGTGAAACGGGTGTGAGACGGTTCGATCCATCACTAAAATATGCTTATTGCATAGATAAAATATGTTTATTTGTAATTAAAGTATGTCAATAATAAATTGTATTATAACATGAAAAAATCATACTTTAATGCATAATCAAGCAAACTTTATAAAATATACTTTAACAACCATTAAATATACTTTATCTAAATATTAAACATATTTTAATACGTCTCATAAACTGTCTCACAAAAGTAATATCTCACGAAAGAATTTGTCTTTAAGAAAATACTTATTTCCCTTATGAAAATTTTCGGTGAATCATATTTGTCACTTTAAAATAATAATGGAGTAATGAGTATATATATGATGTGCAACTATGAAATGGTAAAATTTATTTTAGAATAAAAAAATAATTATATCCTAAATTAATTCTATATCCAAAGATAAATCATAAATTTAGGAATGAAATACCATAATAAAAAAATGTAGGAGAATTATATTATGAGCTGTTTAGATGAAATTAAAATTCTAACTTTAAAATAATGAAAAAGCTTGTGTGTCCTTTAAAACACACTGTACTTTAATGAAAACACAAAAATTTCTAATATTAAAATTTTGCATTCTCATGAGGGAATGCTATGTCACTGGGACATAGGATACCAACTCTAAAATAATAAGGATTAATATGTGCTATTTAGGCGTAGGGTAGTAAAAGAACCATAAAGGTTTATGAATATAGAGTAAAACAATCTTTGAACAAGGAGGGTAAAATATTAAATAAAGTAACTTGTGAGACGAGTTATTTGTGAGGCGGGCGTGAGACGTGTCGATCTATCATTAAAGTATGTTTATTGTATATAGATAAAATATGTTTAATTATTGTTAAAGTATATTTTCTAAAATATATTGAATTATGGTATGATTTTAGTGTGTTATAATATAATTTATTATTAACATACTTTAACTACAAATAAACATACTTTAACTATACAATAAACATACTTTAGTGATAGGTCGACCCGTCTTACACCCAACTCACAAATAACTCGTATCACATGAGTGTTTCTCAAAATATTATATAGATTGCGAGGTGAAGATATAATTATATTCTAAAATAATAAGTTTTAAACTTTAAATGTTTGTTTTTCTTTGTTTTGTTTTTGTTTTTTTTTTATTAAGTTTTGAAGAGCAGGCTATACATAGATTTTAAAAACTAACTTTATATAAACATACAAAATCTATTATCTTCAAGCACCCATTTTTCATACATTATTTTTTTTAATTAATAATATTTCTCTTTAACTCTCTCATTTCATTTTTTTTTATCTAAGCTAATATCTTCTTAGATCTATCTCCAAAAGATTATTTATAATTTAAAGCATTTAGGTGAAATAAAGAATCTTTAAAATTTAGAGATTTAATTTTTTTATTCACTTAAAATATTTTCTCTATATTTATTCTCTTCCCATGCATATTAATTACATGATTTGTTCTTCCCACTATTTTATGTTTTTCCTTGTAATTTATTTTATATTTTTCTTCCAATAACCAAGATATTTTTTTTATGACTCTGAATGGGAAAATGATGTGAAGATGATATTAATTTCTATAAGAAATGTGGTGTTCAACAAGAATAGACGAAGGGGAGGCTCTATTACAGATCATAAAACTATATTTTATAATAGAATGGAATAATAAAATTAAATGAATAACAATGTTGTATTATAAATACGAAGAAATAAATAATCAAGTGAGAATTTTAAGAAATATGAGCATTGTAAGTAATTAAAATTTTAATACATTTAATTTTAAAGATTTTAATTATCCAAATTTGGAGAGTGTAACTATTATGTTAAAAAATAAAAATTGTTAAATTAATTTTTGAAGGTATATTTTTGTGTATAATTCTTTAAAAAATGCATAATTTGTTATTTGCTGAAAAACTTTTGGAGTTACCTTACCCATAAATTTAACATATGACATAAAATTAAAACATATCCAACTAAAAGTTCAAAACAAACGTAACAAACTTGTGTGATAGGTGCGAAGTAATTAACATTTCAATAAAAAAATAATATGTAATTGATAAAAAAGTTGATAATTGTTATGTAAATTAATTATTTCATAAATAATTCGGGAGTAACTTGAATTCTCTATTCCACATTCCATGTTCCATTGCTATTTCATAACATAATAAAATAAAATTATACCCTACAATTTACAATTAAATTCTTTGGTGATATTTGTTTTGGGTTTAAGTTGATTTAATAAATAAGTGAATATTGTTATTCTATATTATGTTTGTTTTAGCTTTAAGTATGATATATTTAAACTTTATGTCAAATCAAATATTAAAAGAGGTAAGAGAAGAGATAAAAGTAAGAGAGAGAAAGGAAGAAAAAATTATTAATTGAGGAGAGTTAATGTATAATAGGGGATGAGTAAGTTTTAATAGGGTTAGTAGGTGTATATATGTGAAATTTAAGGAGATTTAATAAATCTAAACTTGAGATATTAAACCCAAATCAAACATCACCTTGGGGCATGTGACATTATTCTAGGAAATAATAAAAAAACGAGTCATTTAATTAAGGAGTGAAATGCCAAATGAAATATCAAATTGGAATAGATGATCTGGACAGAGAGGGGAGGATGGAAAAGTCTTACAACTGAGCTGCCGCAATTGCAAGGTAAGGGTTCGAATCATGCATTTGATATGATTTTAGCTCCTTGCATGCACACTTAAATAGTAAGCTCTCTATAAGTCACATTCTGCGATTTACCTTCTCCACCAACCCTAAAACTGAATCGGTGATATATAATTATTTGTTTTTCAAATCCGACAAAAAATCAAAATAATCATCACTTAAAAGTAAATTAATACTCCCTCCATCCCGCAAAAAGAGTTACACTTCCTTTGTAAATTTACAAAGGAAGTGTAACTCTTTTTGCGGGACGGAGGGAGTACTCTACACGACATACAAAGTTCCATCATCCAGTACATAATAAATTTAGGGATAATTTTAGATTTAGTCCCGTAAAAATTGTTCAATGTCAAAAAGGTCAAAAAACTGACAGATTTAATCCTATAGGAATTTTTTTATCAAAATCTGTTAATAGTTGACGAAATATTTTGAACCATTAACAAGACCAAAATGGACTATGTCTATTTTGAAAGACAGAAAATAATATAAATTTGGTAGTTTATAATAATATAAGTTAATTTGGGATGAAAATTTTCGAAAATTATGATTATAATATTTTTATAAAATCAAAATTGCTAGTTATTAGACTCGTGTATTCCTACGAGACTATAATTGAATTGAAGTAATTCTTATGGACCAAACGCGATATTTTCCCAATAAATTTATATTGCAAAATTTTTTTTTTAAAGGTAGAAAGTTAGATAAAGTAAATACAAATTTAGATTGGACTGTTTAGGTGAAAGAAATATTGAAAATTAAGGAATGTGGTGAGATGGAGAATGTGGAAGCTGTATCCAGGTTGGTGCTGCGTTTGGGACGGCAAGAAACTCCATTAATATTTTGTCTTCACCCTAAATTATGTACCTTTTCCCGATGCACTAATAAAATATCCTCATAAATGCCCACTAGTAGACATGCACCCCGATTTTGGAATCGCCGGTTCCGGTATGGAATCATCGGTTCCGGTTCCAATGGAGAGGGAACCGAAATCGAACCGGGGATTTTAAGGTTTCGGTTCTCAAACCGGCGGTTCCGGAACCGCCGGTTTTACGGTTTTTTTAAAGTGCAATTTATTTATTAAATAACTAAATAAGTAAAACATCCTATTATTATAATGACCTTAATTAATTAATGACTCATCCTATTTGCACATCTTCTTCTATTAAATATACACCCTATTATTATAAAATTAAAATAAATATTTTTAAAAAATCTAAACTACCCTAAATTCATTAAATATATATATATATATATAAAGACTTGTGTGAGACCGTCTCACGTTCAGAAAGTAATAACTTTTAAATTGAAAAGTGATATTAAATTAATGAAAAATAATAATATTATTTCATGAACAATTTATAATATAAATGAAAAGTAATAATGTTTTATAGCGAAAGTGATAGCTATTTTAAAATGTGTAAAATGGTTTCACACAAGACCTATCATTTTTTACATACATCATTATTTCATGAACCCTAAATTACAAACATATTTTTATACTGATTTGGTCCTATCTATCCATCTATCTTTTATATAAAACAAACCTAAATTTCTACTTTTATTTTTATTTTTTTTAATTTTACTCTATTTAGAAATAATTTAATTTTAATTTTGACCGTTCAATTAATATTTTTTATTTCAATAATACAATTTAATCTAATTATACTAATAATAATGGATTTTGTTATTTAAATTTTATTTTTTATTTAACAATACTCCTTTGGTAAATATGAGAGATATTTTTGACATATTTAACTAATTTTTAATCATTAATTTAAATTAATATATCAATCATTATTCATATATTATAATTTAATTGACAAAGACTAGGGTGGGGAAGACTTTTTTTATAATCTGTGGAATCGGATCTTAAACTTAAATTTGGGTCAAAATATTTGGAAATACGGATTTTGTCTCTCTCCCGTACTCCTTATTCTCCGCTGCCAAATTCTACTCCTTCCGTCCCAATTAAAGAGGGCCTTTTTTGGCGAACGGGGCACACGCCGTACACCTTTAGAATTTTGTATTAAATTGTATACCCTTTAGTATAAAGATGTATACCCTTTATTTTCTGAAAAAAATAAAAAATAATAATGAAAAGTGTATACTCTTTAGAACATAATGGTGTACCTTATTAATTAAAGTGTATACCCTTTAGAACAAACTAATGTATCCTTACCCATAATACTAAATTCTAAAGGCGCACGGCACACCCAAGCCTCACTCCAGATGGATAGAGTAGCATTAAATGGACGTTTAAGATTAAAATTGAATAAAAACTAAATACAATAAAATTATTTAAACGGATACGATGTCTCTACATATGCGTTTAACCGATACGTTGTCATTCCTAAATATAAGTAAATTAATGTTATGAAAAAAATAAGCGTATATACAATACTATTTAATTTATAAATATAAAATTACATTATGTTAAAAAAAATTACATTTATATATTATATTATATACTTCCTCCGTCCGGTTGTAAGGTATCCATTTTCTTTTTGCACGTGAATTAAGAAATATTTATTATTATATGTAAAGTGGGTAGTTGTATTAGAGGGAAGTGGTGGGCCATATTGTATATTTTTTTACTAAATAAGGGAAATGGATACCTTTGAAGCGAACGCCAAAAAGAGTAAAATGGATACCTTAGAAACGAACGAAGGGAGTATAAATAATTAACAGTTTATAAGGGAGAGTATGTTTTTAGCTTGGTTGGAAGCAAATAAGAAATATCCCGAGGCAAGAAAACTGACATATATAGAAGAAAAATTGGCAATTGACCGTTGGAAGGATTTTTTATGTTCCTCCTGATGCTGGAAAATCTTATTATTTGAGAATTCTACTAAGTGTAGTGTGAGGACCAACATGGGAAAGAGACATATAATATTTTTCAAGAAGCTTGCTATGCAAGAGAATTACTTGAAGACGACAACGAATATATAGATGCAATTAAGAAATGTGCATTAATATGGGCTTTCAATAAGCTATTGAGAAACATATTTGTAAATCTATTAATTTCTGGAAGCATAAGCATGGCAAAACTGTGTGGGATGTATGTTGGAAAGAATTATCTGAGGATATATTATACAACGAGAGAAAAAGATTGAGACACCTAGAAATGACACACTAATAATTATACCGATATTTTGAACATTTAACAATTATTAATTGTATAATATAGTAGAATATCTTTAATTTTGTAGTTAATATATATATATATATATATATATATATATATATATATTTAATATATCATGTTTCAAAGATTAATTGCAGTTTTTTCAATAATATTTTAACAATTGAAGTTAATGGAATGATTCGTATTTAACAGGATAGACAAAAATCAAAAGATAATTTCAGTTATATAAATCATCTGTAGGAAAAAAAAAGTAGTTACTAAATGGTTATGGAGATGGTTTCATTATTTAGAGATTTAAAAAAAAAGGCATTGAACACTGCCACCTGTATGGAATTTATAACTATTATTAACTACTAGATTCATAGTTGATCAGTGGAAACTGACCAAAATGGTGAACAAGTACTGTTTTAGTTCTAATGTTGAATGTCAAACAGATCTCTACCTGATAGAATGATGGACAGTCGAATTTATTTTTGCAAATCTAAAAATTTGGTTCATGCCACATTAAATTATATTCCTATAACTAAACAATACACAAAAAATAATAAAACCCTATCTGTCAAGTCCTAATGATTACATTTGCTTCTTACACGGTGATTAATGAATATAATATTTTAATGTATAGTAGATAGTTGTATTAAAATAATAAGTGGGTCATATGGAGATGGTTTAATCGTTTCGTATGGGTCTCATGTACAAAAAATGGTAATGAAACCATTAGGAACTGATGCCCAAGTTGAAATTATGTAACTATAAGGGCGGGAGGACGTATGAAGTATAAGAAATAAAATCAATTATAGATAAAAATATTTATAATTATTTCCTTGCAAAACACATATGTGATAATTATAAACATAAATAAAAAAATAATATTACAACAAAATTCTAACAGATCAAAATCAAACGAGACAAGCTCAAACATATTCGTAGAGATAAAACTATTAAAACTAAAATATAATTAACAATAATCTTATAATAAAATGCTTAAAAAATATTCGCAAGTATAATTAATTCCATGCAAAACACAAATGAGATAATTATAAATATAAATAAAAAATAATATTACAACAAAATTCAAAATCTCATTATCCGAATTCATTCCCAGTGGCTCCATTTACTGACTGATTTCATAATGGATTTTCTTGGATTGGACCTCTAGGCATTATAATATTGCAAATAGCCATTTTTTGTACCTTAACTGGTGTAATTAGTGAAGGTGTGTAGCAGACAATTCTGTCAAAAAAATCTTGAAAGTTAGCCTCTTTCCCATTTGCTGCAATGTAACACTATCTCTTTAACCCTTCAATTTGATTCTAATGTGATGATACGATACGAATGCTAAGATCTCATAGTGTCTCTTTCTATGCTTATCCTTTTTCCATTTTTCATTTATTTCTTATCAATGATCGAATATTATAATCAAGAAAGCATACCAAAGTTGTCTCTTAAATACTAAGTAATCCTTGGTCAGTACAAAACTGACAATCGCTGAGTTTGGGTTGCTTATTCATGTGCTGTTTTGAACCGTTATGCGGATAAAATGGAAGATTTAGAATCGAGGAAGAAGTTTGGGGAAGTCGTGAATGCATAATCACCGACTAAAATATTCACCCAATTTAATTGTGTTGTGCACTGTAAATAATATTTGAATATTATTTATTTAATATTTTATTTTCCACATAAGAAGTGGATAAGAGAGAAACAGGAGTTAAGATTTAGTTTCTTAACTCCCATCTTCTGGGAAGAATATATATTGCATGGCAGTTGTCCTAAGAGGACATACGTTGAAACTCATTTTGCAGATCAGAGAACGCAAACGAAAGCGTTGTTTCTTTCTCTCGTCTTCTCTCCATAAATCACATGCAAATTCAGTATACATATTCTACGGATTGATACACATTCGTGGAAATTATTCTTTCAACCCCGTGTTGAAGGATTGACCCAGAGATCACAGTGCAACGTGAGTACCAACAGGTTCGTGTTTCTTCCGCTGCAACACAATCCTACGGTGAGAGGTAAGAGATTTCCTCTCTGTGCATGTGTAGGGTTCGTGTGTTTATGAACGTAAATTTTTCAACATTGGTATCAGAGCCAAATGGTTGGTACTCCGTTTGATTTTCTGGATTTAAAATATTTCAAGTTTTTAAGTTTTCTGCTTCTATGATTTGAACATTCTCGCATGAATTTTGGTGTGATGCTATATGATCGGTGTATTGTGTGCATTGATGGGTTATTTATGTGAGTATGAGGCAGATTATGATTATTTCCAGTAGAGATGTGTTAATGATGTTGACGTTCACCATGAAACTTGAAGGTGTGATTTTATCGTCATTTTTTTGTGCAAGTAAATGCATGTTTTGGTTACACCACTGGAAAGGACTCGTTGAGAGGAGTCCGTCAGTATTTTTTGTGAATTTTTTGGCCTTCTAAAACTCAAGTTATGAATTTTTGAAGTTTTGTTCGTATTTGGGCCTAAACTGCAAAATTCCAGAAAGTTTGGGGGTGTGATTTTGGAAATTCGATAAAGGTCAGGGACCATTTCTCAATTTACACAAAACTTGGGGTTGACCGGCTCAGACCAGTCAAACCGAACCAGATCGGACCGGCTTCGAACCGGACCAGTCAGGACCAGCCGGCTGACGGAGGACCGACAGTGGCGCGTGAATCACATGCTCCGATTAAGGCGGCGACGGCAGCGGCACGTGAACAGCACGTGCCGAAAACAAGCAATTCCGGTAACGGCGCGTGAAATACATGCGCCGGCTTAACCTCGGCGATGGCGGCGCGTCTCTTGCACGCGCCTGACTGCAGCCAACTTCTATCGGCGCGTGCGGACGCGTGGGGGCTGCTGCTAGTGCGTGGGAGTGCGTGCCGGCGCGTGAGATATTTCTGTCGGCGCGTTGGGGTGCGTGAGGGCGCGTGCAACCATTTTCCGACTGCTGTTTGATGTTTTTTGACTGTTTTCGATGCGTTGAGTCCGATGGTGATGTTTCCGAGGATGTTTGATGTCATCTTTAGTGTGTATGTGTGGTTTTACTTCATTTTGTGACATATTTGTTAAATTCGAACCTATGGGGTTACTATTTAGTTGCATTTTTTGATAATAATGTACCTTTATATGTCATTTAATTCTAAATTCATGGTGTTTGGTGATGTTTGAATTGTTCAAACTCCTGTATCCTATGAAAGTGGGAACCAAAGTGAGTTGGACTGATTCACTTGTGAATATACCTATTGCATCTTGGAAAGTTGTTTCCATATGCATTAAATAAAGAGGAAATTCATGTGATATAGTTTGACTAACACTGGTATGTTTGCTTTTGGTTGCTCGTTTTCTCAGAGGAATGTCAGGACAAGAAACAATTCCAGAGGAAGACATTAGGACTAAAAAAAAAAAATAAAGTCCTCCATGAATTCTTGAATTATAAAATGAAGCCTACACACAACACAAGGGACCACGCAATTGATCTGATTGAACTATACAACCGATTGTTGCCTTTGATTTATAGCAATGTGATTCCACGTGATAAGTATTTCGAAGTTTCCTGTCCTGAGACCTGGGCGAACACTTTGCCTTATTACCTACAAAAGGATTTTTGGGTTCAGTGGGAGACTTATGAAGTGAAGCCTAATGGTCGACCAATTATGGAAGATTTGGTTGATGTTTCTGTAGCAAGAGATAGGACACAGGCACTAAGATCAGCCTGCTTAAGGATGGGAAGGATTCGACGTTCTGATTCTTTAAGACTAAGTGGTCGAGAGAAGCGTCGGATAAAGAATCCTCATATAGATCCTTTGGGGCAAGCTATCTATAGTGTGGGGACTAAGAAATTTGATTATGAGCATCGATGTAAATCTAGTAATGATAAATTAGGGAGATTAATCCATAGATTTCCTTAATTCTTTTCCATTGTATTTCTAATTGGAAACTCAGGGAGTTCATTAGAATTTTATGTTCATGACTTGCCTGACTTGGTATTTTTACTATTGTGGATGGTTGTTTAAAGTTCAATTTATGAGTGGTTATTCAATGTTATTTGATTAATCATTTGAACAATGCCTTTTACGTTTTGAAATAAGAATCTAGTATTATGACACTTGATGAGATTGATGATTAGTAGTCTCCGAACTATTTTTCGAGATCAAGTCTTGTGTTATTTATTGAGATGTCTCTATTTGGCTTAACGTAAAGCTTAATAAAACATAATTAATATACTGAATTGCTTTAATCTCTATCAAAGAAATGAGCTTCGAAATTTATTGTCGCTGAGTTGAACAAAGTTGAGAAACTCATTGGTGACAATTATGACTCAAGGCGTGGTATGTATTGTATGAACAAGATGCATTGGATGCTATAAACCAAATGATAGTTGATCCAGGTGTGGATTTCGGAAACCAAGGGAGACGTGACCAAGAAGTCTACCAGGCATGGAAAAGTAAAATTTCATTGCACGAGGTATTCTTGTAAGCTCAGTAATCGATGCAGTGATCCATGAATGTGAGCAACAACCCACCGCACATGATATCTGGTGTATCTGCGTCAGATACAGTGGTACATTGGTTATAAGGCTTAGGCAGTAAAGTTTGACACTTTCAAAAGGAAACCTAATCATAAAATTAGACAAAATCTCAGGGAGATATCTAATATGATTATCGAACTTAATACTGCCGGTCATATACTCTCTGATGAATAGTAAATCTAAGCCCTGTTCCACTCTTTACCTGATCGTTGGAAACGTTTCAAATTCAACTTGACGCATTATAAAAGAATTAAAACTTTCAGTGATGCTTCTTGTCATGTTGAGTTAGAAGATGAGAGGCTCGGAGCCTCAAAGCCTTCTTCTGGGAGCTTCTATGCCAGTTCTACTTCTAAAGGAGCTTTAGACTTCAAAAAGAAAAGAATTGGAAGAAGAGAAAGAAGGGAAGACGATCTGATGGTGTTGGTGGTAAGCCTGAAAATAATCCAACTACAAAATTGATGAACGAAAAAAGAAAAACAAGCGTGACAAAAAGAATAAGAAAAAATAAAAGCAAGATGCCATGTTACAATGGTAGTAAGCTTGATCATTATGCTCGTGAATGCCCTGAGCCCAGGAGGGTAAAGGTGAATTCATCTTATTCTGTTTTGTGTGAAATTAATGTCTCGAGTGCTATCTTGTTGTCTGATTCTTATCCTTTGAGGATTATAGACTCAAGAGCAACGGACCATGTAACGAGAGACGGAAGAGCTTTTGTAGATTTTCACCAGGTTCCAAATTGGGACTAGGTGGAAATATGTAGGAAACAATGCACGAGTCGAAGTCAAAGGACTTGGGACTTGCAATTGGACCTTGATGATGGTCCGAACTTTATCCTACATGATGTTCTATATGCTCCGGAGATCACGCTAAATCGAATTTCTGTTTCATTTCTGCGTAATTTGGGTTATGATATATTATGCTTTAAAGGCGCTATGGTAATTAGCATTAATGATACTTGTTGTGCATCTGGACATATAACTGATGGCTTTATGGTTTTTATATTGTAATAGAATGACGTTTGGTATTTATGATGATTATTCATATTCGCTATATGCTCGTTCTTCTAGTAATGCAAACGTGAATGGTGATGTTTGGCATGCTAGATTAGGTCATATTGGGGCAAGATAGGATGAATAGACTTGTGAAAGAAGGATTGTTGAATCTTTCTTCTAAAGTCAAATTATCCAATTGGTGTATTCGCCAGGAGTAATCCAAATGGTGCACACATTATCTTGCTAGAAAATGACTAGAAAACTTTTTACTAAAGCTATTATGTCTTAATGTCCATTAGAAGTAATCCATTTTGATATATGTGATCCTGTAATTATGAGAGCACGAAATGGAGCTCACTATTTCATTACGTTCATTGATAATTATTCAGTCTACTTGACATCTCTAAGTCTGAAGCATTGGATTGTTTTAGACGATACTTGAGTGAAGTTGAAGACGTGAATATCTATCAGAACAATTCAAGGAATTTTGTAATGAAAAGGGTGTAATCTAACAATTATCCATTCCTTTTACGCCTCAACTACATAGTGTTGCTAAAAGAAGGAATATGACTTTGTTGGAGATGGTGAGATTCATGATGGCATGCATTGCTTGCGGCAGCTTATGTGCTTAATCATTTGCCTTCCAAATTAGTTGCTTCGACTCCATATGAATTTCGGATGGGTAGAAACCCAACTTGAGTAACCTTAGAGCTTGAGGATCAGCAGCTTATCTACATGATTCATCGAGTCAGTATGGAAAGTTGAATCCTAGAGGCAAACGTTCTAAGGGTTACGTGTTCATAGGAACTCAGGATGGCAGCTTAAAAGAGACAGAATCACATAATGCTCATTTTCTGGAACGAAATTTCCAAGTAGAAGGAAGGCATCAGGGATGCTATATCTATTTTCGAGATAGTAGAAAACTAATACCTACAAGATCCAAGTGGGAATAGTGGTTTAGATGATGGTGTGGATCTTGATAGATATTTGCCGATTGAGGATCAGGCATTTTATCTGCAAAAGACCATCATCAGCTATCTCGAAAAAGTTCTAGCTAGGAAATATGTGCCATTGAAAATTGAAATTGAAAATTGAAATCTTTCTCATGTTGATAAGGAAGAGCCCTAGAAGATTTAACTTGTCCGCTAAAGGAGAAATGGATGAAAGCAATAATAAGATGAGATGGAGTCTGTGAAGTCAAATCAAGTCTGAGACTTGTAGATCTTCCAAAGGGACGAAAGACAATTGGGAATAATTGGATTCTCAAAATCAATAGAAATGCTGATGGCTCAATAGAGAGGCATAAAGCTCGCTTGGTGGCAAAAGGATATACTCAACAAGAGGGTATAGACTATGTAGAACTTTTTCCACCTGCAGTGAGGCTTTGCCTTTATTCGTCTATTGTTGGCTATAGTGGCTGGTATGGATTAAGAGTTATACAAAATGGATGTTAAGACCATTTTTTTTCTCAATGGAGAATTAGAAGAAGAAATCTAAATGCAACAGCCTATAGGATTTATTCTTCAAGGTCAAGAGGATAAAGTTTGTAGATTGAAAAAGTCGATCTATGGACTCATACAATCCTTTACACAGTGGTATTTGAGATTTCTCACAATGATTATCTCATATAACTTCGTTATGATAAATGAAGGCCACTGTGTTTACTTTAAACGGTCCAATGGTTAATGTGTGATTCTATCCTTGTATGTGGATGACATACTACTAGCGGGTAATAGCAAAGAGTATCTTGAAACCATTAAAAGGTGGTTATCTTCAAACTTCAAAATGAAAGATATGGGTGAGGCAGAGTACATACTTGATGTGAAGATCCATAGAGATCGTTCAAAGAAGTTATTAGGTTTGTCTCAAGAGACTTATACCAAGAAACTTTTAGAACGATCCGAGATGGACACCTGTAAACCTAATGATACTCCTATTGTGAAAGACGAATTATTGAGTTAGCAAATGTGTCCCAAGGCTCTAGATGAGAAGTATGAAATGGCCAGAGTACCATATGTCAATGTGATTGACT
Source organism: Pogostemon cablin (assembly GCA_023678885.1). Lineage (NCBI taxonomy): Eukaryota > Viridiplantae > Streptophyta > Magnoliopsida > Lamiales > Lamiaceae > Pogostemon > Pogostemon cablin. The sequence continues at coordinate 13,199,290 of CM042981.1, read as the reverse complement.
GCAGACTATTCTATCTGTTATCAACGGAATTACAATACACTGAATGAGTGTGTAGACGCTGACTGGAGTGGTGATTTCGATAAACGTAAATCAACTCCTAGTTATGTCTTCTTGCTCAACAATGGAGCAATCTCATGGTGTAGCAAGAAACAGACTTGAATAGCACTGTCCACTAATGGAAGCTTAGTTTGTGGCATGTGCGTTTGCAGTTCAAGAGGCTATTTGGTTTAGAAGATTCATTAAATATTTGGAGGTCTCAAACACTCCAGTGGGAGCTGTTTTAATTAATTATGATAATCAGGTGGTTATTGCTTACACAAAAGACCCCAAATATCATGAAGAGACCAAACACATTGACATGAAGTTCAATTTTGTTAGAGATATTATAGATAAGAAGAAAGTGATTCTTACTTATATTTCTACTCGTTTGATGTTAGCAGATCCTTTTACTAAACCAATTTCTAGAGATGTATACATAGTACATGTAAGGGATTGGGTTTGCAAAGGATTTAAAACGATGAATTGAATATGTTTATGTATGTTAATGGAATAGTTAATAGTTTAACTATATACATGTTTTATATATTATATGTGATGGTTCATATATAATAGTATGTCGGCAAGTTATGATTGGCTCTCTCATACGAGCAATCGCCTCTGGCTCAGTGGGAGCGCAGAGATGAGGTTACAATAGTTAATGTAATCGGGATAGATTTCGCCATGAATCTAATCCAACTTGTTATAAAGCTAAATCGACGGAGATCCTATACGTTAGAGGGAGGATATCCGGATTAAGTGTATGGGACACACTTGAACTTTGATTTGCACGATGTCTAAATTAAATGAAATACGACATACGCTTTCTTGGAAGGAAGTTAAAGACATTGTGACATGAGTTTTAGGAAAACGACATGTGCCAAGTTGACCCCAACAGGATTGAGAAAATAATCTCTATTTTCTCAAAAGTATGAGTCCTTATCTATTGGTTACCCTTATGACTTTCTACTATATTCTAAGTCTTCACTTTGGTGTTGCTACTTTAGCATGCTACCAAAAGAGCTATGGTTAATAACGGCGATGCGGTACATATCTAGGAAATCAGCTATAGTGGGAGACTGTAGATACTTAGTGAGATGGGAAGAACGTCTTAATTTAACATATACTATTGTGATTCATTGACTAGTCAATCAAGCAGGGTCTTGATTATGAATACATAATTATTTTTGCAAAAGGGTTGAATATGCTTGTTTGCCTAATTTGTAGCACTCACGAGCAAGAATACTCGATCGTTGTAGTAGTATATCCCAAGAAAAATTATCAATCCAATAAGGAGTTATGTTCGGACTAGCAAAATACGTGAGCTCATGTTCATGTTGTTTTTGTAAAGATGATCGGGGGGTTTGGAGATTGATTAACAACTAAAGCAAGGAGCAAGTAAATAAGATAGCAAATAAGATAAATGACAAGTAAAGAAAATGGGTGCTAAAGTTCAAGTATGTAAAAACATGGGATTAGAAACATCCAAGCACACTCGATTCATATTATCATGCAAACGGAATTCAACTCAATTGATGTAGACTAAGGGTGATCACGATTGTATCCTAAGCTCCCTTTCGGGTTACAAAGGTTGTTGATCCATTTTAGGCTCCCAAAAGCACTTAAGATCAAAGCCCAACATTAACCCCTTCCATCTAGGTACTAGTTAGATTAAACTCTCCCTTTTTGTGTACTAAGGCCAACGAATGGATTGGTTCCCCTCATTGAATTCAAATATCCTTTCGGTCAAACCCAAACTCAATGTCTATTCATGCCTTCCTAATACTATAGAGGGTCGTTTCCGTCTCACTCCAAGCAATACATACATGAACATCATGATAGCATTTAATTACCACAAATAATCCATTGATCAACAATCCATTAAACCAATAAACATTCATGAATAACAAACCATGCCATCACAACATCAAGACAATTAAATTCCATGAATAGAAATCAACATCAATTAAATCAAAAACCAATTTAATCCACATGATAATATAAATCTAATATGCTCTTCATATTCCTAATCCCACTAGAGGGATTAGCCTAACATGATAAAAGTAATAAAACAAATAAATGATTCATTACAAATACCCATAGTCTTAGATCTAAAGAAATACAAAATGAATGGATTCTTCCCTATCAATTTCTTGAAGAGAATCTTCTATTCTTCTTGATCTCCACCTCTAGCTCTTGATTCCTTGAGATCTCTCACACCCAATGGAAGGGATGAAGTTTTGATGGAGAATTAATGGAGATGATGAAGATGGATCAAAATGGATGAAAGTGGATGAAGATGATGGTGGAAAATGGAAGAAATGGTGTGTGATGTGTGTGTAGAAGATGGGAATTTCGGATCTCATCTCCAAAGTGTTGAAATGGGGTCTATTTATACCCCATGTGGGCCTTCTAGAAGATTCCAGCAATTTCCTGCGTTTTTGCACCAACACGGCTCGAGCTCCGCCGCACGACCCGTGTTCTAACACAACGCACGCCTCGTGCGCAGCACACATTTTAATAAAAACACAAAACACAACCAAATAACACATAAAATACGAATAAAATAATATGAAAACACATATAAAAAGATACTAAAATGTAGGTGAAAATAACTCTAATCAACCCCCCAAACTTAAGGTGTTGCTCGTCCCCGAGCAACGAAAATGACAAATCAAAAGGAGAAATTTTCACCTAGAAAAAGACTCAACGAACATAAGCAATAACACGTCATTAGCAATAATAACAACAAACTATGCTAAGTCATCCTACAACATTAAAATCATGACATGAGAAATTAACAAGTTCAATCAAAAGAGAATAAAGTGTAATATAGTTCCTTTTAAGTCCAAGCCTCACAATGGATATTAATGTCTCTCAACACTCTTTTGAAATAGGGTAGATCACACTCATTAATTGATTGGCTCGACTCACTATAAACTTGCTCGCGGACTATACTCACAAACCACCAAAGTTTCAATTAATGATCAAAAAGGTCTTTAATTCGGATGTAATGATAGGCTCTTTGGTAGGGTAGAAAGTATATGGATAAGAGTGACTCAACAAGTGTAAGTAATCAAAGAGATGACCAATTTCCTCAACTTCTTCACTTTCTTTTCTTCCTTGCTTATCTTTACAAATCTCAAGCACTATTCATTAACTTTCCTTGGATCGAGCTTCTTTTGATGCAGGCTTCCTATCTTTGAATTTTATTTACTTAAGCATTTTGATGTTGTTTTACTCTTTTCTTACTTTGAGGTTGCATGTGCATTCTTGTTTTGCTCTTTTCATCATTTTTCTTGCTTGTTTACCATGTCCTTTTTCTTCTTTTGCTAATCAATCAATCCTTTCTAGCTACCATCTCCTCAATCACTCACACAAAGGTATATATAAGCTTGAATGGGTAATTAAGGCTTGTAATGTGCTAAATTCACAAGAAATAGGCTTATAGGCTCAAAATGGTTAACTAAGGATGATGTTCATGGTAGGGAACATATATGACAATGACTATAATAACAAGGATGGCCTTATATCATTTCACCAATCTCCACTAATCGGGCTCGTTCCTATAGTCCTTGAGCAAGTTCTAACTTCTCAAACACAACCGATCCACTCATGAAGAAATACCATGTATGCATGGTTGAGGCTCAAATGCTCACAAGCTTTTGCTAGGACCTTAAGGAACTTATAACACCACATTCATCTCAAAATTGAACAAGTTAAGTAAAACATTTCACAATTTGAAAGTGTAGAGATTCTTAATCATAATTTGTCATCACTTATCACCACAACCTTTTATCACTCACATTCAAAAATGACTCACGACATCCCTAAACAAACCACCAATCATCCCAAGACAAGAATAAAAATATACAAAACATAAAAATAAGGACTCAACAAATAAGACACAAAAAAAATAAAAAACATGCAAAAACACAAAATACCATCATCCATAAGAAAATTAAGCACACATTCATCCAACCTTTATTGAAAAGGAAATCCTAATTTACGAAAGTAAACCTCCCATAAACATAACAAATGAAGTAGCATGCTAGTCACAACAATCCAAATCAAAATCAATTCATTTCAAGTAATAAAATGATAAGGTGTAGAGTACTCCCTCAATAGGCATTTGGTAAGGAAATCGTTAGCTTCAAGCTCCATCATGCTTCCAATACCTCTCATTCATGCTCAAACACTCAACAAACACCATTATTTCAACAATTTCATTATAAATATGGACTATAATGCACTTCAACACCACCACACACTCTCCCCCCAAACTTAATTCGAACCAAGAGTTGAGACTTAAGTTTGCAAAAAGTGGTGAGACTTACCCTTGTAGTTTTCATTGATGATCTTCTTGTTGAAAAGTAACCGCGTCCATACGACTCAAGCTATGTACACCACGTACTATCACCCCCCAAACTTAACTCGAGACAAGAGTCTCGAATTAAGTTTGCAACAAATGGTGGAACATGTCAACTTGAATCCATGAAGCATTTCTCTTTTCTTCAATGAACATTTTTCTCCATGAGCACAATCAACCTACAAGGCCAAAACAAACAAACAACAAAAACAAAGCAATAAAGATAGTGATGGGGTGCCTCCCATCGAGCGCTAAGTTTAACGTCTTCAAGCTAGACGAATGTGTAGCTCATCTTTCACATAAAGTATCCACAAAGAGGGTCTCCCTTTGTGATGGATCCACATAGTGCTTCACACGATGACCATTGACCAAGAACTCTCCCCCGTTCTCATCTATAACCTTTAGAGCTCCCCCATCAAGTACTTCCTTTACCACATAAGGTCCTCTCCATTTGGACTTCAACTTGCCTGGGAAAAGTCTTAGTCGAGAATTGAATACCAACACCTTCTCACCCTTTTCAAAGCTCTTCTTCCTCAAACGAGCATCATGCCACCTCTTGGTTTTCTCCTTAAAAATCCTTGAGTTTTCATAAGCATTTTCTCTAAATTCCTCAAGCTCATTCAATTGTAAGAATCTTACCTTCTTCGAAGCTTTCATGTCAAAATTCAACTTCTTAATGGCCCAATAAGCTTTATGCTCTAACTCCACGGGAAGATGGCAAGACTTGCCATAGACAATTTGAAAAGGAGACATACCAAGAGTGGTCTTGAATGCGGTTCGAAAGGCCCACAATGCATCATCAAGTTTATTTGACCAATCCTTTCTACTCACACTCACTGTTTTCTCCAAGACTTGTTTGATTTGTCGATTAGAAATTTCAGCTTGACCATTCGTTTGAGGGTGATACGGAGTAGACACTCGATGCTTCACTCCATAAGTCTTGAGAATGTTCTCCATGAGCTTATTTATGAAGTGACTACCCCCATCACTTACCAACACTCTAGGTACTCCAAATCTTGTGAAGATATGCTTCTTTAGAAACCCCATGACCACTCTAGCATCACTTGTTCTCGAAGGTATGGCCTCAACCCATTTCGAGACATAGTCGACCGCCAATAGGATGTATATGAATCCATTAGATTGAGGAAATGGTCCCATGAAATCGATACCCCACACATCAAATATCTCCACTTCTTGAAAGCTCTTAAGGGGCATCTCATCCCACTTGGAGATTCCTCCCATTCTTTGACATCGATCACAACCCTCTACAAATTTCTTACAACTCTTGAACAAAAATGGCCAATACAACCCCGATTGTAAGACTTTTGCAGCGGTCTTTTGAGCTCCAAAATGGCCTCCACTAGGTGAAGAGTGGCAAAACTCCAACACACTATTCCATTCTTCCTCGGGCACACATCTTCGCACAAGAGAATCATTGCACATCTTGTACAAGAATGGATCATCCCACAAGTAACTTCTAACATCATGAAAGAACTTCTTGGATTGATACTTATTAAGCTCATAAGGCCTCCTTCCACTAGCCAAGTAATTCACATAGTCCGCATACCACGGGCTTCCTTCTTGCTCCACTAAAGCTTCAATTTGATAGCAATCACACTCCAAGATTTCTTCATCGGGAAAAACCTCTTTGATTAACTCATAAGTACCTTCACAATGCTCCCTCGACTCTAACCTTGAAAGATGGTCGGCTATCACATTCTCCGTGCCCTTCTTATCTCTCACTTCAATATCAAATTCTTGAAGAAGTAGTACCCATCTTATCACCCTTGGCTTTGCATCCTTCTTTGCCATGAGATACTTGATAGCGGCATGGTCGGTGTATACAATAGTTTTCGTTCCTACCAAATAAGGACGAAATTTATCAAATGCGTATACTACCGCCAATAACTCTTTTTCGGTAGTAGTGTAATTCCTTTGAGCCGCATCAAATGTCTTGCTTGCATAGTAGATGGCTCGGAATTTTTTCTCTCTTAGTTGCCCCAAAACCACTCCAAGAGCTACATCACTTGCATCACACATCAATATAAATGGCTCCTTCCAATTGGGGGTGATCAAGATGGGTGATGAAATTAAAGCTCCTTTAGCACCTGAAAAGCATTTAAACAATTATCATCAAACTTAAATGGCACCTCTTTTTCAAGGAGATGAGATAGAGGTTTAGAAAATGAAGAAAAATCCTTGATGAATCTACGATAGAACCCGGCATGGCCAAGGAACGATCGTACTCCCTTCTCATTTGTTGGCGGTGGAAGCTTCTCTATGGCAACAACTTTGGCTCGGTCAACTTGCAATCCCTTTGAAGAGATGTGATGTCCAAGTACAATGCCATCATTTACCATGAAATGGCACTTCTCCCAATTCAACACTAAATTAGTGTCTTGACATCGCTTCAAAACAATAGCAAGGTTAGACAAACAATTATCAAAAGAAGAACCAAACACCGAAAAGTCATCCATGAACATTTCCATTATATTCTCAATTAATCCTTCAAAGATTGCCATCATACACCTTTGAAAGGTGGCCGGTGCATTGCAAAGTCCAAATGGCAATCTTCGAAAAGCAAATATTCCATAAGGACAAGTGAAAGCGGTCTTTTCTTGGTCTTCGGGTGCTATGAGAATTTGGTTATACCCGGAATACCCATCAAGAAAGCAATAAAACTCATATCCGGCCAACCTATCCAACATTTGATCCAAGAAAGGTAAGGGGAAATGATCTTTACGTGTGTTTTCATTAAGCTTTCTATAATCAACACACACACGCCACCCCGTCACCGTCCTAGTGGCTATGATCTCATCTTTATCGGTCTTCACTATAGTCATACCCCCTTTTTTAGATACTACATGCAACGGGCTCACATAGGGGCTATCACTAATAGGAAAAATCATATCAGAGTCTAACCACTTAAGAACCTCTTTTTTTACCACTTCTTGCATGATAGGATTAAGTCTTCTTTGGTTTTGAACACAAGCTTTCCCTTCATCCTCAAGTCTTATCCTATGCATGCAAATTGTTGGACTAATTCCCTTCAAATCATCAATACACCAACCAATAGCCGACTTATGCTCTTTAAGGACATTAAACAATTTATCAAGTTGACTAGAGGTTAGAGATGATGATACAATTACCGGATATGTCTCATTTTCACCAAGGTAGGCATAAGTAAGATGATCGGGTAGAGGCTTCAACTCCACCTTCTTTTACTTTTTCTCTTCTTGCTCGAGTAGATCTCTAAGTGGTAAGAACTTTTCATTTCCCTTTGATATGGCGGCTGCAACCTCTTGAGCTTCACTATAATCGCCTAGATCAAGTAAACAATTAATCAATTCTTCATTTAAATCAAGAGAAGTAGTAGAAATATTAGAAAGAGATAGAGAATTGCTCAAGCAAAGTTCAAGTGGATCCTTGGTTACAATGGAAGGCCAACTCTCCTCGACTCTTCCCTTTACAACATCCACACTTTTACATTCTTCATCATTCATTGGATATTGCATGGCCTTGTGTAGAGAGAATACCACTTCCTCATCATTAACCCTCAACTTCAATTCTCCCTTGTAGACATTAATAAGAGCTCTCCTGGTAGCAAGAAACGGTCTCCCAAAAATTAATGGCACATTTTCATCCTCCTCCATGTCTAGAACAACAAAATCCACCGGAAAGACAAACTTATCAACTTTTACCAACACATCTTCAACTACTCCTTTTGGATGTGTCAATGATTGATCCGCCAATTGAAGTGTGATGGAAGTTGGCTTTACTTCACCTAATCCAAGCTTCTTGAATATGGAGAGAGGCATGAGATTAATGCTTGCACCGAGGTCACAAAGAGCCTTGTTCTTCTTGTTCTTTCCAATTTCACATGGTATAATGAAACTACCCGGATCCTTCAATTTTTGTGGAAGTTTCCGTTGTAGAATGGCACTACACTCTTCGGTTAGATTAACCGTTTCATTGTCCACAAGACTTCTTTTCTTTCCCATGATGTCCTTCAAAAAACGAGCATAATGAGGCATTTGATCCAAAGCATCGGCGAAAGGGATATTGATTTGAATCTTCTTGAAGATTTCAAGAAACTTTTTGAACCTCTCATCTAAACCCTTCTTCAAGAACCTTTGAGGAAAAGGAACCGGTACTTGGGTCTTTGGTATTCCCCAACTATCTCTTTCAACTTCAACTTCCTTTTCCCTTAACTCCTTTGCCTTCTTCCACTTTGGAATTCTCTCTATCTTCTCTTCATCTTTCTTTTGCTCAACAATTTCTTTTTTCTTGCTTACTTCCCCCATTCCAATCTCTTCTTGCACCAACCCTTCTTCCACCTTGCTTTCCACTTCACTTTCAATGACAATACTATCTTCTTTAGGCATCGGAGGCTCCTCATACTCTTTTCCACTTCTAAGAGTGATAGCTTTGCAATCTTCTTTAGGATTAGTTACCGTGGTAGATGGAAACTTTCCTTGTTGGTGTTGAGATCCCACGGAAGAAGCAATTTGACCCATTTGATACTCAAAAGCTCTCATCCTATTGTCGGATTTTTTCTCATTTTCCTCCATTCTAGCCTCCATCTTTTTCATGAATGTTAACAATGTCTCTTCCACCGATGCTTTCCCCTCTCCATTTGGTGGTTTAGCACTCGGATCGAATCCCGGAGGATATGACACGGTGGCTTGAGGATTAGAGTAAGAAAGATTTTCATGCTTCCTCGGAGCTTGATAATTTTCACTTGATTGGTTGAAATTGCTTCCCCGAGCTTGTCCTTGATATCCTTCTTGAAAATTACCTTGATTAGAAGGATAATTACCTTGGAAATTCCCTTGACGTTGAAAATTTCCTTGGTAGTTTCTCCTATCTAAGTAGGCAACATCCTCTATACTTTGCATAACATGGCTCTCATCATTCACAATAGCACTTGTGCTTCCCCCTTGAGTTACTCCTTGAGTGATCAAATTCAATTGTTTTGTTAAAGCTTGAATGCTCTCATTGAATTCTTTCATTCCTTCATTTTGAAACACATCACTCTTCACTTTGTTCACACTCTCCACTTGAGCTACTTTTCCAAAGGCATAACCTCCCATTACTCGCTCGGATGGCCATTGATAAGCATTCATCGCAATGTCTTCAAAGATATCTGATTAGAGCTATTTTCACCTATATTTTAGTGTCTTTTTATATGTATTTTCGTATTATTTTATCCGTATTTTATATGTTATTTGGTTATGTTTTGTATTTTTATTGAAATGTGTGTGAATGAACTTAAACGTAAGATTTTCACTTTTTATTGGATGCTAAACATGATAAGGAAGATGTAGGAAAAAGCGGATCTCAATTCGGAGTTGAAACGAGGGAGAACGAGCCAAAATAGTGAAGAAATGCAGGAGCCAGCACCAACACGGGCCGTGTAGCCAACACGGCCCTGTAAGAGTTGGCCGTGTGGCGACATCTAGTCATTCAACACGGGCAACTTCCGATCATGTCCAGTCGCACGAGTCGAGTCGGGAGCACGAGCCGTGTCGCCAACACGGCCCTGTAAGAAGGTGGCCGTGTGGCGACATCAGAAGAGCCAACACGACTACACCTGTGCCCGTGTTACAACACACGACTCGTGTTACAGCACACGAGCCGTGTTGCGTAACACGGCCCTGTAAGGCGAGGCCGTGCGGGAGCATCAGAAGACACAACACGGCCACCTCGTGGCCGTGTTGCAGAGCACGACTCGTGCCGGGTATTTTCCTGCAGAAATTTCCAGATCCTTCTAGAAGCCTCCAAAGGGGTATAAATACCCCTTTATTCAACAATTGGAAAGGAATCCGAAATCCTATCATCTACACACACATCACACACCATTTCTTCCATTTTCCACCATCATCTTCATCCATCTTCATCCATCTTCATCCACCCATCATATCTTCCATTTTTGGTGCTAAAGACTTCAAAATCAAGAGCTAGAGGTGGAGATCAAGAAGAATAGAAGATTCTCTTCAAGAAATTGATAGGGAAGAATCCATTCATTTTGTATTTCTTTAGATCTTAGACTATGGGTAATTGTAATGAATCATTTAATTGTTTTGTTACTTTTACTATGATAGGCTAATCCCTCTAGTGGGATTAGGAATATGAAGAGCATATTAGATTTATATTATCATGTGGATTAAATTGGTTTTTGATTTAATTGATGTTGATTTCTATTCATGGAGTTTAATTGTCTTGAGGTTATGATGGCATGGTTTGTTATTCATGAATGTTTATTGGTTTAATGGATTGTTGATCAATGGATTATTTGTGGTAATTAAATGCTATCATGATGTTCATGTATGTATTGCTTGGAGTGAGACGGAAACGACCCTCTATAGTATTAGGAAGGCATGAATAGACATTGAGTTTGGGTTCGACCGAAAGGATATTTAAATTCAATGAGGGGAACCAATCCATTCGTTGGCCTTAGTACACAAAAAGGGAGAGTTTAATCTAACTAGTACCTAGATGGAAGGGGTTAATGTTGGGCTTTGATCTTAAGTGCTTTTGGGAGTCTTAAATGGATCAAAAACCTTTGTAACCCGAAAGGGAGCTTAGGATACAATCGTGATCACCCTTAGTCTACATCAATTGAATTGAATTCCGTTTGCATGATAATATGAATCGAGTGTGCTTGGATGTTTCTAATCCCATGATTTTCCATACTTGAACTTTAGCACCCATTTTCTTTACTTGTCATTTATCTTATTTGCTATCTTATTTACTTGCTTCTTGTTTTAGTTGTTATCCAATCTCAAAACCCCCGATCATCTTTACAAAAACAACAATGAACATGAGCTCACGTATTTGCTAGTCCGAAAATAACTCCTTATTGGATTGATAATTTTTCTTGGGATATACTACTACAACGATCGAGTATTCTTGCTCGTGAGTGCTAAAAATAGGCAAACAATATCCATGGCTTTTATAGCATCCACTCCAAATATAGACCCTCCGGATGAGGCATCTACATGCATCCGATTTTGTTGATTCAACCCTTGGTAAAAGAAATACACTTGTTGATTCTCATGAAAATCGTGTTGAGGACACTTTCAGAGCATCTCTTTGTAGCGTTCCCATGCTTCATAAAAATTTTCATCCGGAAGTTGCCTAAATTGAGTGATAAGGCTTTTCAATTGGAGCGTCTTTGAAGGAGGAAAATACTTGTTTAGGAACCTTTGCTCAAGATCTTCCCATGTATTACAACTTCCCAAATGAATTGTATTGTACCATGCTTTAGCCTTGTCTCTTAAAGAAAAAGAGAACAACCTCATTCGAATAGCATCCTCCGACACTCCCTTCATCTTGACGGTATTTGCAACCTCCAAGAAAGTAGATAGATGAGTGTTCGGGTCTTCAAGAGGACCTCCCCCAAACTGATTTGCTTTAACCATGTTGATCAATCCGGTCTTGATTTCATAATCATTGGCTTGAACCGGAGGAACCATATTGTGCACGGCCCTCGGTTGGAAGTAATCCCGAATTGCTCTAGGCCTTGGCAACTCTTGTTGTTGAAATATCTTTTGAACTTCTTGATTTGCAAGCAATTGCATATACTCTTGATTTTGAGCAAAGAAATTCCTCATTATCTCCGCTTGATTCTCTTGCACTCCTTCTTGTACCCCCCTTGATCTTGTAAAGGATCTTGGGGTGGGTCATAATTAACATTGTCTCCCCTTTGATTCTCCATATTTTTTTCTTTTCTAACTTTACGCCTCTCTCGCTTCCTTTGTCGTGCGGTCCTTTCAATCTCCAAATTCAAAGGAATGATCGATTGATTTTCCTTTGATCTTGTGATCATAAAACACCTACGAAAAGGCCAAGAGTGAGACCACAAACAACAATAGTAAATAAAATAAAATAAAATAAATCCTTATCAAGAACAACTAAAACAATAACACAGTACTCGACTAGTCCGTCAAACTCCCCTTTGGCAACGGCGCCATTTTCTTGTTTGCCTAATTTGTAGCACTCACGAGCAAGAATACTCGATCGTTGTAGTAGTATATCCCAAGAAAAATTATCAATCCAATAAGGAGTTATGTTCGGACTAGCAAAATACGTGAGCTCATGTTCATGTTGTTTTTGTAAAGATGATCGGGGGTTTGGAGATTGATTAACAACTAAAGCAAGGAGCAAGTAAATAAGATAGCAAATAAGATAAATGACAAGTAAAGAAAATGAGTGCTAAAGTTCAAGTATGTAAAAACATGGGATTAGAAACATCCAAGCACACTCGATTCATATTATCATGCAAACGGAATTCAACTCAATTGATGTAGACTAAGGGTGATCACGATTGTATCCTAAGCTCCCTTTCGGGTTACAAAGGTTGTTGATCCATTTTAGACTCCCAAAAGCACTTAAGATCAAAGCCCAACATTAACCCCTTTCATCTAGGTACTAGTTAGATTAAACTCTCCCTTTTTGTGTACTAAGGCCAACGAATGGATTGGTTCCCCTCATTGAATTCAAATATCCTTTCGGTCAAACCCAAACTCAATGTCTATTCATGCCTTCCTAATACTATAGAGGGTCGTTTTCGTCTCACTCCAAGCAATACATACATGAACATCATGATAGCATTTAATTACCACAAATAATCCATTGATCAACAATCCATTAAACCAATAAACATTCATGAATAACAAACCATGCCATCACAACATCAAGACAATTAAATTCCATGAATAGAAATCAACATCAATTAAATCAAAAACCAATTTAATCCACATGATAATATAAATCTAATATGCTCTTCATATTCCTAATCCCACTAGAGGGATTAGCCTAACATGATAAAAGTAATAAAACAAATAAATGATTCATTACAAATACCCATAGTCTTAGATCTAAAGAAATACAAAATGAATGGATTCTTCCCTATCAATTTCTTGAAGAGAATCTTCTATTCTTCTTGATCTCCACCTCTAGCTCTTGATTCCTTGAGATCTCTCACACCCAATGGAAGGGATGAAGTTTTGATGGAGAATTAATGGAGATGATGAAGATGGATCAAAATGGATGAAAGTGGATGAAGATGATGGTGGAAAATGGAAGAAATGGTGTGTGATGTGTGTGTAGAAGATGGGAATTTCGGATCTCATCTCCAAAGTGTTGAAATGGGGTCTATTTATACCCCATGTGGGCCTTCTAGAAGATTCAAGCAATTTCCTGCGTTTTTGCACCAACACGGCTCGAGCTCCGCCGCACGACCCGTGTTATAATACAACGCATGCCTCGTGCGCAGCACACGGCCACAGGGGTGGCCGTGTTGTGTTTTCTGACGTTCGCGCACGGCTTTCTCGACAGGCCCGTGCGCGGTGCACGGGCCGTGTTTCTGTACTCAGCACGGGGCATGTTCTGTACTCGGCCACAGGCGTGGCCGAGTTGGTGTTTCGAGTGTCAGCGCACGGCCACTTCTTACTGGGCCGTGCGCTGTACACGGCCCGTGTTCTTGCTGCCCTACTTCCTCTTTTCACTGTTTTGGCTCGTTCTCCCTCGTTTCAACTCCGAATTGAGATCTGCTTTTTCATACATCTTCCTTATCATGTTTAGCATCCAATAAAAAGTGAAAATATTAAGTTTAAGCTCATTCACACACATTTCAATAAAAACACAAAACACAACCAAATAACACATAAAATACGGATAAAATAATACGAAAACACATATAAAAAGATACTAAAATGTAGGTGAAAATAGCTCTAATCAATGCTCTGACGAATTCAGGGATTGGAAAGAGATATGTCAACTTATGTTAAATATTCAAGAGTTCTGGGGTATAGCGAGCTTGTTGAGTTTCATTGATAAACTGGTTGAGTTGCTATATATCTCTAACAAGTATATGACAATTAAAACTCATATCTCGTGGGTCACACGATGTATTAATCTGTACGAGAATATGATTCATGAAGAAATTGAGTCATGTGATTTTTGACTTCATATGTGAGTAGGAGATGTAAATAATATTTGAATATTATTTATTTAATATTTTATTTTCCACATAAGAAGTGGATAAGAGAGAAACAGGAGTTAAGATTTAGCTTCTTAACTCCCATCTTCTGGGAAGAATATATACTGCATGGCAGTTGTCCTAAGAGGACAGATGTTGAAACGCATTTTGCATATCAGAGAACGCAAACAAAAGCGTTGTTTCTTTCTCTCATCTTCTCTCCATAAATCACATGCAAATTCAGTATACATATTCTATGGATTGATACACATTCGTGGAAATTATTCTTTCAACCCCGTGTTGAAGGATTGACCTAGAGATCACAGTGCAACGTGAGTACCAACAGGTTCGTGTTTCTTCCGCTGCAACACAATCCTACGGTGAGAGGTAAGAGATTTCCTCTCTGTGCATGTGTAGGGTTCGTATGTTTATGAACGTGAATTTTCCAACCATTTCACTATCTCATTTATCTATATTTACGCAGGAGATGATCTTTTTTATTTAGTTGATAAAATATGATTATATGCTAATTCTAACATAAAGCTAGCAACGCACGTAATTTCATTATCTACCAATTTACAATACTTATACTTACTTTAAATTAAAATGACAAAACAGGTGATTAATTCTTTATCTTTTCTTTTGCCATATATATTTTTTCTTCGGTTTCAAGATGATGAAGAAGATTAGATGTGTTCAGGTATTAATACCTTGAACCAGAACGACAAATTAGAGTTTTCTTCCTACCTAAACAGTAGGAAGGGGAGGTCCCTCGCTGAAAATTTTGTAAAGCTGTTTTAACAACGTGGAAATTTGAAATTGTTGTTAAAGTATATTTTCTAAATATGATAAATGATGAATTAAAATATAATTTTAGGGTGTTATAATATGATTCATTATTAACATACTTTAACTATAAATAAACATATTTTATCTATATAATAAACATATTTTAGTAATGATCAACCTGTCTCACAACCATCTCACGAAAACTTCATCTCACAAAAGAATGTCTCTTTAATTTAATTATATTAAAATCACTAATATCATTTTAAAAAAAAATTTAATGATCCGCGTAATACGCGGGTTTCATACTAATATTTAATAAATAATTGAATAGCTTCAATACGATGCATATGGATTCATATATAAATAGTGAAAAGTACATATCGTACGGTAAGTCTTCGCATTCTTATTTATACTTTTCTGTACAATACTCCCTCCGTCCCGGCGTAAGAAGGTCATTTATTTTTTTGCACGTAAATTAAAGAATATTATTATTTAATGTATAGTTGGTAGTTGTATTAGTGGGAGTGTGGGTCCCATATTTTAATTGTATTAGAAGAGGTGTGTGGGTTCCATGTGTGTAAAAAAGGAAATGAGACTCTTTGAGTGGGACGACCAAAATAGAAAAATGACCCTATTAGCTTGTGACGGATGGAATATATAAACTGTTACTACTTTACATAACATAGAATAATTTTATACTTGCGTATGAAATATGTTATAATTCTTTCGAAAAGAGTAACACTCGATATTCTAAATCCACATTAAAGAGTAATACATTCCCTAAGTAACAAAAGAATTAAGTATTTTTTTAGCAACTAATTAAATTAATTGCTACAAAGATATTCTGTTCATCGGCTCGGATTCTTTGTGTTATTTTGATACATCATCTTATGTTCCACACCGTTAGATTGATGACACGTAGGAGAGAGAAACTATACCCTAAAACTTAAACCCTAAGGGGCATTGATTGGATTTATTTCTCTTCTTACGTATTAATCACTTAATGTGTGACATAGAAAATGAAGCACAAAAATGATGCAGGAGATCCGGTGTGTGTCTATTCATAAAAGCCTAAACCCTAAAATTTAGCTAAGTTAATTTATCAGCCAATTAAAATTTTTAGTCGGTAAAGTGGTTGTTTGTAAATAAAAATTCAAATCTGTTGGTAATTATTTTTGTTCATAATTCATTGCTAATAATTATGTTGATAATTTATATAATGATTTCATTGATAATCTATTGATAAATATTAACGAATATTATTCTATTTTAATAAAAATGTTGTAAATCGTTGGTACTCTATCACTAAAAGTCAAATTCAATTTTTTTTGGTAATACATTAATATTTATCAATAGTAGTTAATCCATTTACCCAATTATTTTATTTTATTTTATTTTTTAGAGTAAGGAAGGAGTAAAGGTTAACTTAGATCTAACTTTGAGATATTATGAATAAAGAAAACAAGTGTGAACATAGATTGAACATGAATCATGCCTTCTGTACTTCAATTCATGACCAATAACAACTCATTTTTGCATATGTGATTTTTGTAATGCCTAAAGCTACAACTTGACTCCTTCCTCGAAATTACATTGTGATTATTATTAATTAACATTTCCATCAATTATGAAATTAATATATTTTTTTCATCTCCAAAAGTTAGTAATCTCCGTCTTGGGCCATATATTTTTTGATTCACCATAGAGTAAAGCCATATACTTTTTTATTCCCCCAACTATCTTTCTACTTTCCAATAGCCCAAAATGGGATTGGCTACAAACAAGATTTATTTATGTACAACTCTTTTTAACCCCTTTGAAATGATATCATCTCTCATCATATATTTGAATTCGATTGTTAACAGGTTCGGCTCGAAAGTTATTGAGCTCGACTCGTAAATTAAGTTTGTCAAGTTTTATTGAATTTTATCAAACCTAAAAATAATTATTATATTTGTTAATAATTATTTAGTATTACCAAATTTTTTTTTTAACAACGAAATTTATTAACGAAATTCAATTAGTGGGTAATTATCAACAGATTACTAATTAAAGTTATATTCGTGATTTAGCAACATAATTCCAATAATTATAATATTTTTATCAACGAAATAATATCTATTGCCATTTACCAATGGAATTATTGTATAAATTATCAAAGGAACTATTAGCAACAAATCGAAACGAAATTTGATTTTCATTATAAAAATTTACCGACTACCATTTTAACAACAAAGATTTTGGTGTTAATTTGTTTGATAATCCAATTTAACAATGAATTTAAGATTTTTATCAATAGAATATAATTAAGATATTACCAATGGAATATTCAGTTGGAAAAAAAAATATTTTTTTTATATTATACAAAATAGCACACTATTGGAATATTCCGTTGGCAAAAAATAGTGTGTCGTGGGGTTGTTGAATAGTGTGCTATTTCTTTAGGGGTCGGCTATTTGCACCCCCGAATTCACTAAACGTATCCTATTAATATTTAAATTAAAATATCCATATTTAATAAGACAAAAATACCCTTATAAAAAATTATATATTAAATTCATATTATTTATATCTTATATTTAAACTTACCCCATATATTAAACCCTAATTTAAAAACCCTAATTTTTAAAACTCTACATTAATTCAATATCTTACGCTTAATTTTAAAACCGGAGTTTGAGTGCCACCATCATCTACAACAAGAGCGACGCCTGAAATGATAATGTGTCGCCATCATTTCTAATTAATCTTAGTATTTGAATTAATGAATTAAATGAAATGATTTATTGTGCAGTGAATATTCTGGGTGGCCATTGATTGGGGCATCACTGTATCACCTCACTCTGCTCCTAATATTCACAACATTTTTAAACAAAAACTCGACTTTTATAAACAGATATTTCGACTGATTAATTAATCTTAATATGAGTTTTTTTCTCAAAAATTCATTATAACGTATTAACTTGGTTGAATAAAAAAGAATGAAGAAGAATACGCAAGCGAATCAAGTGGCCGGAATAGGTGGTAATAAAGTGGTTGCCGGAAATGATTCTATTGATGGATTTACAGAATTGTCTTTATTGGAGTATGTTTAGCAATATGTATATATGCTTTTATTAAAAAAATATATTGAGGTGCATTTAGTAAATGGGGTACGTTTAGTTAATTTGGGGTACGAATAACTGGTTCCATTTCTTTATTTGGGGTATTAACTTATTTATGAGATGGAAAAAAATATGAATTTATTTATGGACGGAAAGAATATTAGTTTACCATTTTGTAATAAAAACAGAGGGCATTGATTTGGCTTTTGAGCAATCCCTTAATCTCAATATGTGTCTTATGCCCCATGTGTCGATCTTGCTATGCAATAAATTTAATCACAAGAGCATAGAGAACTCGATGAATGGTCACTACCCCATTAATTTGTAAGAGTGAGACTCTTGTGTCTCTGGGGACACACTGTGCTCATTTGCATTTCCGTGTCCCTTTGCAATTTAAACCCCTAGATTTAAATAGAATATGGAGAGGGAGAGTTATGTTCACATGGGAATACAGTGTGTCCCGGGGGCGCAGGAGCTATTGCCAATTTGTAATAACTAAACATACGAGGCATGATAGCCGTCGAATCAACAAGCTATTTAAAATTTGGATGTTAATAATGAACAATATAGAAAATTTCCAAAGAATTGGTGCACGGATGTTTAATATTTGTATGTCATACAGTAGATAGGCTAACATGTCAGCTTTACGTTCGGTGATAATGAGCGAACATGTTCAGTTACAGTGATCGAACAATTTGAATTTGATTGGTTACAATAAGCGAATTATTTAAAATCTTAATTATTCTTTTAAGGTATTTAGGTATTTGTAATTAAGGATATTTTAGACTTATTTATTTATGGAGTAGGTTTAGTAAATTTGGGTTACGAATAGTCAACCCCTAAAATAATGGAAAATGTGACTATTTTACGTGAAGATATATTAGTAAGATTGCTAAAAGTGATAATATTTTAATAGAAAAATTGGTACTCAATTAATAAAAATTGATAGTCGTGTAATTTAAAAAATGTAAAATTACTCTCACATGTCACGGTCCCACGCAAGAATTGGGGGATTTTGAGCTGCTTAATTGGATTAAAAAAAAATTGTCTCTTGAAATACAATTTTTTTTTTTTAGAAAAAATTACATATAAAAATGCGGTATATCTATATATCATATAATTTTTTTATGCGACACAATTAAATGATGTAAAATTACATACATAACGTACCAGTACCAAAAAAAACTTAAAACACGAGCACTGATTATTTGTAAAAAAAATAGTATTCTCTCGTCCGGTTCTAAGGTGTTCATTTGTTTTTTGTACGTGAATTTAGGAGTATTATTATTATATGTAAAGTGAGTAGTTGTATTAGAGGGAAGTAGTTGACATATTGTGTATTTTTTTACTAAATATGAAAAATGAATATCTTTGAAGCGGGCGCCAAAAATAGTAAAATGGATATCTTAGAAGCGGACGATAGGGTATATAATTGTAATAATGCTATTTTTTTAAAAAAATTTAAAATTTTAATCTAAGATTACGTATTTATTAATCTAAAATCTAATAACTCAGATTTTATAAGTGCACTAATATACGAGTGTAACGTTATAAGATTCAAATTTTATTGACTTCTCATGGTTTGGTTTTTTAGGTAATAAAAAAAAAGGTTAATTATGCAAAAAGTCTCAATCTTTTCGCGAATTACGAATTAGTTCAAACTTTTCAATAATTATAAATAAGTTCTCGATATTTTGTCTCTTTTGCAAATCAAGCCACCGGGCACCTGGAGGCCTGCCCGGTGGTTGACCTGTCGTGTCCCCACCCATGTGTCACTATGCCAAAACTGTGCATTAACAACGCTGGATTAACAACGGGGATTTCAATACCCGTGGTTAAAAGTCTAAAATTTTGCTGAAAAGCTCTCCCCGTTGCTGTAGCTAAAAAAAATCGCTCATTAACAACGGGGATTCTCTTCCGTCGTCGTAGGTTCGTTGTTAAAGGTACTCTAACCATTTTTATTTATTTTTTAATTATTTTTTTAAATTAAAATATATTACATATAAATTCGACACTTAGAATTATTTTCTTCTTCCATGTGCCCTAGTTTCGATGTTTTCGCCGCTAAAACTCAATCCTTCTGGTCGCTTGTTTCTGGCGCATCCTTCCGACGGCAAGCAGCACAGGTCATCGCTCGTTTCCGGCGTAAAATTCCGATGGCAAGTAGCAAGTTCTGTGAGCAGAGGTAGTGGCTGCGCAGGTCGTCGCTTGCTTCTGGCGCATCCTTCCAATCAGCCATTTTGCTTTCTTCTTCTTCGCATACAGCTCCCCCTCCACTTTCTATTTATTTCTGTACAACGACGCGTCTGCCCCGGCCTTCTCCGCTTCTGCCTCTTTCTCCTTCTCGTATAGGTACGCTTCTGTAGCTTTTTGTTTCCTATACATGCCCACCCCTTTATCCCTGACTCGTTCAGTTCGAATTCGAACTCCAATCACAGTGATTTTTCTAAACAATGGTAGCTTTTGATTGTTTAAAATCCCATGTTCCCAATTTTATAAAATTCCTAAAATCGTGTCTTTCTTGGAGAGCTAGAAACGAGTGATAGTACATACCCCTTTGTCATGTCGGTTGTGCTTTAAAGTCTTTCTCTCCCTTCTTCTTAGTATCGAAGGACAGATTATTGTGGCCCTATTTTACTGATTTTTCATTATTTTCCTTTTAATTGTTATCAGTATTCATTTTCTATTTTTTTCATTATTTTCTTGAAACATCAGCTATAATGTCGCTGAGTATATGCAATAATTTCAGCTTGCTGTATAATTGCCTGACCGGTTATGTTACCGGATATCGAGCTGAGGAAATTCTTGGATGTATTTGGTTAGTGTTTCTCTTGAATTTCTTAGTTATTCGTTTGGGCTTCCTTTCCTCATTTGATGTGTGGATGAACTGTTTTCTCTGACTTGAATACGTTCTAAAGAGAGAGAGAGAGTTTATTGATGGTTCATTGATGGTTATGATAGAAGAAAATGATATTATTTGAATTAGCATATGATTGGATATAATCAGTGAGGGTGGATTTTTGGGATATGTACCGTCTGAGTTTCTGAGATAGAGTATTGTGTGTTGCTTGTGGTAGATCAGGCGAAGTAATATGAAGTTCTCATTGTTCTTGATGCCTGATGGAGTGAAGGAAAATATATGATGAAGAGAATCTTGTGGAATAATTGTATTCATGGCTGTTATGCCATATTTCTTAAACCCCTCTGTTACCTTCTCTGTTTTTTGAATTGCACTTTGGTTTATTTTTCACTTCTTCATAAAAGCGTTGCCATCCTTCAATTTGCTGAGGCAACATCAGATAGAAATTAAAAATATTTCTTCACGGTCTAAAACTTCCATGGTTGACCATGGATAGACATTAAAAAAATCAATTTAAACACACACTGAAATTTCCGTACTCTTTTGTTGACCATGGTTAGCTTAATATACAATTAAGTAATAATTAATTAATAAAGAAATAGTCAAAAGGCATAATCTTTAGTATACTAAAAGAGGGTCAAGTTTTAATGAGGTGGCAGCACAAGGTGAATTTGGAGATGATGTGGCATTTTATCAGCTTTTTTAATTTTTTTTGCTTGGTTATGAATTTCGGTGCACACATCATGATTTAGATATAGTTTAGGAGTTGATTTGCAAATTTTCTAAACTGTAAGAATAAAATTCTCCACAAACCCTAATTTTATTCCACGCCAGTTGCCATCTCTCTTCCGTCTCTCACCCCAAGGCCGAAGCCTCTCTGGCCTCCGCTCTCTAATCTCATTTTTGCCTTGCCCAAAAAAAATAAATAAAGCTTCTCCACCGACTGGAGAGGAGGCGCGAGTAGGTGATGATGACGAAAGACGTCGCAATTATAACAACCATGGCGATCAACGGCAGACTGAAATCAACCGGCAGTTTTGACGGCGGTGGTGATGTCAAATCCGACGCATAGGAAGGCGGTGGGTGGGAAGACAGAGCTTGGACGGGTTGCGGAGAAGGAGAGGATGGCGTCGGTAAGGGTGCATGGGGGGAGACGACGGTGGCAGTGAGGTGAATGTTGGCAAAATGTCACGCATAATAATAGCGACCAGCGACCTGCACTCATCCCGCCCAAATATCCCCCTCTCTGCCTTAATCTTTGTATAGTCAGCACTGATCTCTTCATCCTAATCTCTGTATAGTCGTTGAATAGATCGGCTTATACCAAGGTAACTTCTCTACCATGATTGAATCTCAAATCTCGCATCTGTTTGATCTGACCACCCGAGGAGGGACTCGCCGGGGAATCGTTACCGGGTGGCGCCGAAGCTTCCAAGCTTGTGGAGGAAGCTAAGGAATTGCAGGAACGTTTCCCGCACCTCGCGCTCCTCCAGCGCGTCGCATCACTTGAATATCGAATCAGCTCCCTCCGCAATATGTTCATGATTTATTTTTTATTTTTTATCTTTGCAAGTTGGAACTTGGAAGAGGAGTTGGTGAGAGCCAGATATAATGTTCATGATTTATTTTTTATTTTTTATTTTTCACCTAGATTTATTAAATTTATAATGCTCATTTCATAATTATGAATATTTTTGCATAGAATCTCCATTCTGATGTTATGTTGCATTCACATTAGGGTTCAAATGAAGTGGGGAAACTTTTGGTGGAGTACGAAGTGATCCTTCTATCACAGAAGACATATTTGATAGAGCATAAGTAAGAGATCAAAATCAGAACCGTTATTTAAAAGGTACCATTTGCTATCCCTTCTTTCAAGGATATGAATTTATTTTGAGGGAAATGCCAAATTGCACAATAAGTTGTTTAGCTTAACTAAATATGCTTTAGAATAATAAGAAAGTGATTTTTTGCATGGGTTCCATTAGAAATTGTTATTAAAAAATGCATGAACTTATCTTATATTCAATTATGATGTCATGTAATTTACGCATGTGCCACATAGTTGGAATACTTAGGTGTAACTTGTCAATCTGTTCTTCATTTCTATCGTTTGGCAAATAACTTACAATTATTGGTTGGACCTATTAAGGATAATTACATAGGTGTGTTTCATTAAGAACTTTCAGTCCCAAAATTGATGGGAAGATAAAATGCCTTCTTAATGTGTTCTTCATTTTCATAGTTTGGTAAATAGACATATTTAAAATATATTCAAATATATGAAAAAGGATTGGATATACAAGGATAGGAGGTCCGATGAGTACAAGACTGGGTTGGACTCTTTCATGCATTTTGCCAAACAAAATGTTAATAACACGGATGCCATGTCATGCCCTTGTGTTTATTGTGGAAATGCAAAGAAGATTCCACATGCTCATGTGAGATCACACTTGCTTCTTTTTGGTATGGATAAAACGTACCACACTTTCGTGTGGCATGGAGAAACGGCCACAAATAGTCACCCAACATATGAAGATGCCCACAAAAGGACAGATGATCATTATTCTACAAGACAATCCTTTGATGATATGGTTCAAGCTGCATATGAGAGTGAGGACAATCCAGAAAAATTCACTGAGCTTTTAGAAGATGCCGAAAAGCCATTATATCATGGCTGTTCTAAATTCACTAAGTTGTCGACAATTGTAAAATTATACAACTTGAAGGCGAAATATAGTTGGAGTGATAGAAGCATGACCGAGCTACTTGAATTGTTATGTGATATGCTCCCAGATCAAAATGAATTGCCTTCGTCACTGTATGAAGCAAAGAAAAGTTTGGCCACTTTAGGGATGGATTATCAAAAAATCCATGCTTGCCCTCAAGACTGCATCCTATATCGAAAAGAGTTCAAAGACCATACAAGTTGCCCAACTTGTGGTAAGTCTAGGTGGAAGGTTTTGGACAAAGGCATCATAAAAGAAGGAGTCCCCGCAAAGGTGTTATGGTACTTTCCACCTATTCCTAGATTTCGTAGGATGTTTAAAAATAAAGAGCTGGCCAAAGATCTGACATGGCATGCTAGCACTCGAGTAGAATGTGAAGGCTCTCTAGAGCATCCTGCGGATTCACCTTGTTGGAAGACTGTGGACACACTATACCCTGAATTTGCTGATGACTCAAGAAATCTTCGATTGGCCTTGTCAGCTGATGGGATCAACCCTCATGGTACTATGAGCTCCACATATAGTTGTTGGCCAGTTATGTTAATCACATACAATCTTCCTCCTCAATTGTGCATGAAGAGAAAATTTATGATGCTCACACTGTTGATTTCGGGTCCTCGGCAGCCTGGAAATGACATTGATGTCTACCTAGCACCCTTGATTGATGATTTAAAAAGCTTATGGGAAGGTATCCAAGCATATGATGCATATAAGGCTGAGGGTTTCCTCTTAAAAGCTGTCTTGTTATGGACTATCAATGATTATCCAGCGTACGGCAACCTGTCGGGCTGCACAGTGAAAGGATATTATGGGTGTGCCGTATGTGGTGAAGATACGCCCTCAATAAGGCTTCGTAAGAGTCGAAAAATTGTGTACACTAAAGTGAGAAGATTCCTAAAATCTTATCATCCATATCGTAAGCTAAAGAAAGCATTTGATGGGAAACAAGAGTTAAGACCACCTCCAAAGCATATGACGGGGGAAGAAGTTTATGAGAAAGTAAGAGGAATTCGCTGCACATGGGGAAAAAAGAGTTGCGATTCAAAAAAGAAAGAGGGTAAAGTGGCTTACAAGAAGCCTTCGATATTCTTTGAACTTCCATATTGGAAGCATTTGGATGTTAGACATTGTCTTGATGTGATGCACATTGAAAACAATGTATGTGAAAGTGTCATCGGCACACTTCTCCACATTCCGGGTAAAACTAAGGATGGAGAAAATGCAAGAAATGACCTTGTGGAGATGGGAATAAGGCCGGAATTGGCACCTATTAAAAAGGGTGAAAGAACTTATTTGCCTGCAGCTTGTTATACATTGAGTACGGCCGAGAAAAAAAGGTGTATTCCTCTTTGCATGGTATGAAGGTCCCCAGTGGTTACTCATCTAATATTCGCAATCTTGTTAAGGATTCAAAAATTGTCGTGCTTAAATCACATGATTGTCATACCTTGATGCATCATTTGCTACCAATCGCAATCCGTGGTATCTTGCCATATAATGTCAGATATGCCATTACTCGATTGTGCTTCTTCTTCAATTCGTTGTGTAGCAAAGTCATTGATGTATCGAAATTAGATGAACTTCAGGATGACATTGTAAAGACGCTGTGTTTGTTGGAGAAGTACTTTCCCCCGTCCTTCTTCGATATAATGATTCATTTGACAGTACACTTGGTAAAAGAGGTGGAATTGTGTGGGCCAGTGTGGTATAGGTGGATGTATCCATTTGAAAGGTACATGCGGGTACTGAAGAGTTATGTACGTTGTCGTGCGCGGCCTGAGGGTGCATGGCCGAGGGTTACATTGCGGAAGAGGCAGTGGAGTTTTGTTCAGATTTCCTTGCAAATGTGCACTCAATCGGTATTCCATCTCAAAATCAAAGAAATGATGAGCTCACAAAACCTTTATCAGCTGCTTCCGCATGTACTCTCAATAGGGAGGAGTTAGTACAAGCTCATCTCCATGTGTTGACAAATGATCTTGAGATAGACCCTTACGTCGAGTACATTGTCCTATTCATATAAATTTTCAGAGCTATATCTTATTATTCGACATGCTAATTACTTAATGAATACATCGTTTAGGAAGCACCTTGCGCATATTCGAGCAACGTATGGAGTGAAGGGCAAGTCTGAAAAATGGCTTCAGGAGAAGCACAACAAGTTGTTTATCAATTGGTTACATGAACTTGTGAGTTATACATAAACACAATTACTCTCAATCATGTATTGTAGTACATTCTAATTCTTTCTCGAATTGTAGGTTGATCTAGAGAATGAAAATTCTAGCACACAGATTTCACAACGTTTAAAATCCCTCGCTCGTGGCCCTATGAGATCTGTTTGTAAGTATGATAGCTACCGTGTAAATGGGGTTATCTATTATACAAAAGAATTCGATAATCGTCAAATGGTGCAAAATTCAGGAGTAAGCATAGTGGCAAAGACCATGCAAGTTTCAAGTGCTAAAGACAAGAATCCAGTTGTGTCTGACATGATCTTTTATGGATACATTGATGAAATATGGGAACTAGACTACATACACTTTCGAATTCCGATTTTCAAATGTACTTGGGTAGATAATAGAAATGGGATCAAAGTAGATGAATTCGGATTCACCTTGGTTAACCTAAACAAAGTTGGATTCAAAGATGATTCTTTCATTTTGGCTAGTTTGGCAAAGCAAGTCTTTTACATTGAGGACCCATTGGATTCTGCATGGTCTATTATGCTTTCGACTCCCACTAGGGATTTCTTTGAGTACACTACACGTGGTGAGCTTGAAGACAATGCAATCAACCACTTTTCATTTAGTAAAGGGCTTAATCAGTTAGATACAACTGCAATAGATGAAAATGATCCACCACTTGTACGTGAAGGAGTTGATGGGATTTGGATTGACCGCCCTAATGTTTGATATTGTTGGTACTTTTTATATTATGCATATTCTTTCATAGTTCTTCATTTTCTGCTATATTACGTAGAATCATATTAACTCTTATATGTTTTTATTGTTTTACAGGTTTAGATATAAAATGAGAGGTCAGAAAAGGAATAAAGTAGATAAAAGACAACAAAACAAACTTGCTGATGATACTTTAAAAGACGGTGCTGATGGAAAAAGAAAGGGAGCTCTGAATGATGAAGATAAAATTGAAGAAGCTGAGACTGGATCTCATAGTACTTTTGATTAAAAATTACCTTTTTTTTAATTTTTTGTATCGTCATTTAAATTATCTTAGCAGTTTCCTTGATTTGGTTATTTTTACTTGTTTTTTAAGTTCACATTCGTGGTTGATCCTAAATGGAGGAAAGGGTGCCTAAAATCGGCTGCAGCGAAATGGAGACAATACAAGAACAAACTGACACAATATGTTACAAAAAACGTTGGAACTCCCGATTTGCACACCCCTCCCAAAGGAGAATATATTGACCCGACTGATTGGTCACGTTTTGTAATTTCTCGCTTATCAGATCAATTCAAGGTATGATTTATATTGATGTATTCTTAATGTGGTAAAATATTATCTAATTTATTCTCCCTGTATAGAAAACTAGTGAAGACCATTCAAAGTTGAGAGCTCTAAACAAGTATCCACACCATATGGCACGAAAATGTTATGCTAATCTTGCTGAGGAGAATGTAAGTAAACAATATTATATGTATGTGAAGTATATCATTGTAATTATATTGGTATACTTGCTAATGTTGTTTTCATGAAGCCCTCGTTATTGACGGGAGATGATGAGGTTGATCGAGCCACACTATGGTCTGAGGCGAGGAAAAGCAAAGATGGAACATACCACAGTGAAGATCTGAAGGAAACTGTTTCAAAAATTGTACGTAAAAATTTATTAAAATTAGCTCCTATTAATCTTCATGGTTTGTCTTGCGAGGATAACTCTTAAATAATTTGTGATGCAAGTATGCATTGTTGTAATTTGGGTACTCTCTTCATTATATTATAATAAATTGTATGAATTACAGACCCAATTTGTAGAGAGAAAAAAATCTGCTGGAGATTCCAATTTGTTCCACTCTTCTGAAGATATTCTCGAAAATGCACTTGACTCCAAAGAACATGCTGGGCGTGTTAGAGGTGTTGGAGGTCATGTCACTCCGTCGACCTACTTCAACATTGGAAAAGGAAAAAAAGTTGATAAAGAGCTATTAGCAAGACAAGAACGATTCATCATGGCTCAAGAGATGCGCTTGCGAAAGCTGGAAGAAGAATTTTATAATAATCGTGAAGGCAAAGGCAGTTGCTCAACTAAAGGTATTCATCCTTGTCCAGAGGGAGAAGAAGACCCGCTTATGCTCAACGATGATGATGATGATGTAAGGATTGTCAACAAGGGTGTAGCTTTCAAGGTAAATATGGTCTTGTTTACATAGTAAAATTAAATGTTTACCATGCCGAAAACTATTAATTAAGTATAATTTATTGCAATATGTAGGCTTGCAAAAAAAAGAAAAGGGATGAAGAGATTGAAATGGATACATTAGATCCCGATTCCGTTCCTCTAGATTTGTATGTCCTATATTGCTTTTTTAACTTTCCACGCTGTAATAAGGTGGTGAACATCCAATTAGATAAAGACCTATTTGGTCATGAGCGTGATCTCCACATCCACCTTGAAGATGTTGTTCCATTCTGTAAATTAAAGCCAATTTCGTACACTTGCATTGTTGTTTTCATGTGGTATAGTTCATGAATTCCTATTGTTCAATATTATTTCGATATTATATTTAATAGTTACCTCATTCTAATCTAAATTTTGTATTCTTAGGTACTTGTACAAAAGCTATCCTCATAAATTGGTTGACGAAATCAGATTCGTAGATCCCTATGCCATTGGGTTTCAACCAACAACTGCAATGGATGATGCGATTGAAAGCAGAGCTCGTTATCTTTCCAAACGATTCAACGAGATTCTAGACGACCAAATTTGTGTGGCACCATGTAACGTTGGGTAAATTCAAGTTAACTTATAATTCAGTTTTGTGGTTTTTTTTATTTTTTATTATTATTTCACTTTATAGAATATTACATTATCTTGTGCATGTACGTAGTGAGCACTGGATTCTCACGATAATAGATCCACTCAAAGAAGAAGTTTGTTTGTTAGATCCTTACTATAATGGGATTCATGACGCCGTTTGGAAGCAAGTAGTTGAATTGTAAGTTATTAACTAAATTAATTATTACTTCATTTAATCTTATCATATAAATGTGTAGAATTATGAACCAAATAAATAAATTTTAATTGCAATGTAGGGCTTTGAAAATGTTTAATGCAAAAGTGGATGCGGGTAAGAAGGGTCGGAAAAAGATAACTTGGAAAGTGATAAAGGTAAGATTGAAATTGTTTAATATTAAGCATGTAATTGTTATTGATTCACGCCTATTACATTTGTCATAGGCGCCAAAGCAACCTGACGGGAGACAATGTGGTTTTTATGTGCTTCGCTACCTATTAGATTTAATGCAATTTGATGGAATAGTGAACATTGAAATGATACAATCAATTGTAAGTAGCCTTATTATATTTCTATTATTTATTAGTCTCATGATACTGTGGTATAAATGCTTACTTAATTTTGTGCCCCATAGTTCATTGGAAAAAAATACAGCGAAATGGATATCGATGAAGTGCGAAAAGAGTGGGCTTCATGCATCCAACAACACATGTCAACGACTCGTCTAGGAAGAGGTAAACATTGTAATATATCTTGTAATGAGAATAATAACTTATACGATTGTGCTAACCTTAGCTTATGTCTTCTTTACCAGCCTTACGAAAAGACTAAAGTGTGTCTAAGGGAAAGGAAAACATGATGAACACTTTGTTGTTTATGTTTATGGGAAGACGGTATTTGTCGATCATGGATACATTATGAAGTATTTTAATTGTTGTTGGTGAATTGTATTGGTTAGAGAGATGTTGGGATGTTATATTCGAACGTATTGATGTTGGTTTTTGTATTTGGAGTTCAATTACTTTCGAATGCATTGATGTAATTGAATTAGTTATGTTGTATTGAAGATCAGGGATTATGACTATTTTAATTATTAAACAAGTTAAAATTTTGATAATAACAACGGGGATATAGCATACGACAACGGGCATAAACCGTTGTCAAAGAGAGCTATGACAACGGGGATTGCCCGTTGTTAAAAAGAACAATATTTTTAAAATTAATCTACAACAACGGGGATAAAACTAACAACAACGGTGATAAACTGTTGTTAAATAGAATTTACGACAACGGGCAAAATTCCGTTGTTAAAAGTAAGACCCTTTAACAACTCCTGGATTAACAACAGAGATTTCGAGCTACAACAACGGTTAATCTGCGTTGTTAAATTAATCTACAATAACGGGGATAAAACTAACAACAACGGTGATTCACCGTTGTTAAAGAGTACTTACAACAACGGGGAAATGCCGTTGTTAAAAGAATGACATTTTTAACAACTCCCGGATTAACAACGGATATTTTGAGGTACAACAACGGGTAATCCCCGTTGTTAAATTCATCTACAACAACGGGGATTCAATTAATGACAACGGGGATTCCCCGTTGTTAAAGCTGACATACGACGACGGGTCAAAAACCGTTGTTAAAGGGTAGGTACCTTTAACAACTCCCGGATTGACAACGGAGATTTTGAGGTACAACGACGGGTAATCCCCGTTGTTAAATTCGTCTACAACAACGGGGATTCAATTAATGACAACGGGAATTCCCCGTTGTTAAAGATGACATACGACGACGGGTCAAAAACCGTTGTTAAAGGGTAGGTACCTTTAACAACTCCCGGATTGACAACGGATTTTATTAGCAACAACAACGGGGATAATCCATTGTTAAAAATGCCCTACGACAACGGGTATTTCACCGTTGTTAAAAGTCCAGACTTTTAACAACTCCCGGGTTAACAACGGAGCTGCAGGGGCTACGACAACGGGGATTCTCCGTTGTCTTTCCACAGTTTTGGCATAGTGTGTTAAATCCATGTATTTAAAAAAATTTAATTGAGAAAAATGACGTCGTTTTCATAAGACTGATACACTTTTGTCTTTCTTTTCTTTTTTTCTACTCCAATTGAGGTTCTTCTTCCTCCGCCACTGGCGGAGCTGCCCTCTTCCTCCGCCGCTAGCGGAGCTGCCCTCTGAGCTGCAATGGAATCAAACGACTCCAATTTCTTGTTCATTTTCCTGCTCGATCTATCCCTTATAATCGCCATACTCTCAGTCTCTCATTCGCACCCAACGAATTTCTTCAACCTCCGCCTGAGTCTCTTCATCTAGCGGCGGCAAAGGCAATACCGACAAAATCACTGCCAGGGTATTCACAATAGTTGTAGGAATTAATTAAATTAATTAATTAAATTAATTGGATTTAATTGGTTAGTAAGGGTTGATTGTTAAATTAATCACCAATTAAATGAGTATAGTGGGTGAGTGTAATTTGACTCATCTACTGAAGAGGTTATGTGAGGCGTAATGAGAATTAATACGAAATTATTATCCCACGTGTGAGGAAAATCCTCAAAAATTGGATCAAGCCGGAAGACGAATCATTTCATAAATGCTGATTGGAGTAGGTTCGTTGAATTTGGATGCAATAACCCTCTATAATTGCTGATTAGAGGAAATCACGCAATCAGCAATCAAATCATCATAATTGCTGATTAGAGAAAATCACGCAATCAGCAATTAATACGTCACAATCACCATTATGGCTGAGTGGAATGGTGCACCTATAAATAGGATCATTCACCATTCATTCAAACACACCACAATCAACAAGCATTTGCATCACAAAACTTTTGCATCTTAGTTAATGATCCAGTTCTCCATCTTCTTTCGTTCGTCGGAGTTCCAGGGATTGCGGTGCTGCCTCGCCAGAAAGAAAAAGTCATTTTACCTTTGGGGAAGATTCGTCAAGACCGGAGCACTACCGGGGCATGTTTCTTCTTGCGAGAAGAGGTTCTACCTTGACTCGGCTTCTACACGCTGTTCTCTTGAAGATTCTGTAAAAAGGTATAAGAAGATCCTCTGCTTCTTTTCCTTTAATTTCATTTGTAATCTTGTTAGTACTATATTTAGTACATTCTCTCTTCTACATTTCTATCCATAATACTGTAAAGTGATTGGTTGGTGCATATATAAACCAACAATCGCAAGAAGAAACACCTAGCCTCTGCACCCATCGATCACCATGACAACTGATATGGATATTGATGGAGCATCAATCCCAAAAGTAGGTGAAACCTCCAACGTCAATAGGGACTCTGTTGGGACTTATACTCAAAGAGTAATTGTGAATCCTGTTAGGTTTGAATCCTAAAGGATGCATCCTCCAATGGGGATGCCGAGACCATTCGTGGCTCCGGCTTCGGTGGAGAAGCCCGAGAAGTTCACGGGTGTTGACTTCAAGAGGTGACAGCAAAAGATGCTGTTTTACCTTACCACACTGAATCTGGTGAGTTTCCTAAAAGAGACTGCACCAGTGGCGAATGAGAATGAGCTGATACGCAAAAGCGTATAGCTCTTGATCAGTGGACCTCCGCTGATTACTTGTGCAAGAACTATATCCTCAGTAGACTTAGTGATGCATTGTACAACGTATATCTAAACACGAAGCTATTCTATCAGCTAACCACACTTTGAATAAGATTCCACACAAATCTAAGGATCAAACTCCTTATAAAATGTGGAAGGGACCAAACCGTCATACAAATACCTCAAAGTATGGGGGTGTTTGGCCAAGGTTGAAGTGCCACTACCTAAACAAGTTAGAATTAGACCTAAAATGGTTGATTTCATATTTGTTGGGTATGCACTTAACAGTAGTGCCTACAGATTTCCGATTCACAAATCAGAGATATCTGACATGACTGAAGGCACTGTGATAGAGTCAAGGAATGCAATATTCTTTGAAAATATATTTCCTAGTAAAGGAAATGAACAAGTGAGTTTAGCAAAAGATCACTTGAAGATAGTATTACGGTTTAGTCTACCCAAGAAAGTGTAGAACCAAGATGTAGTAAAAGAGCTAGAGTAGAAAAGGACTTTGGTCAAGATTTCTTCACCTATATAGTTGAAGATGAGCCCAAATCTGTAACTGAAGCTCTATCTCGTCCAGATACACCATTCTAGAAAGAAGCCGTAAACAGTGAAATTGACTCCATCATGCAAAACTATACGTGGGAATTGATAGATTTACCAAAAGGTTGTAAGACCTTAGGATGCAAGTGGATCCTAAATAGAAAGTATAATGCTGATGGGTCGATAGATAAGTATAAAGCCAGGTTGGTGGCTAAAGGCTTCAGACAAAAGGAAAGGTATGATTTCTTTGATACCTACTCACCTGTGACGCGAATTATGTCTATTCATGTTCTTATATCGATTATTGCATTGCACAATCTAGAGATCCATCAAATGGATGTGAAGACAACCTTCTTAAATGGTGAGTTAGAGGAAGAAATATACATGGACCAACCAGAAGGCTTTATAGCACCTTGAAATAAGAAAAAGGCGTGCAAACTCGTACGATCGTTGTATGGACTTAAACAAGCTCCAAAACAATGGCATGTGAAGTTTGACAATACAATGATGTCAAATGGTTTTCGAATCAACGAGTGTGACACGTGTGTGTGTGTGAAAACTACACCAAATGGATTTATCATTATGCGCCTCTATGTAGATGATATGCTTATCATGGGAAGCAGTCATGACATAATCGTTGATAATAAAAGGATGTTGAGTCAAAATTTTGACATGAAGGACATGGGTATAGCGAATGTGATACTTGGAATTAAAATTCAAAAGACATATGATGGAATTGCATTGTCACAATCTCATTACGTTGAGCAAGTGTTGAAGAAGTTCAATGCATTCGACGATCCACCGGCTAAGACACCCATAGATCCAAATGTGCACCTTAGAAAAAACAAAGATGAACCAGTAGCTCAATCTGAGTATGCAAGGGTTATAGGAAGTATAATGTACATAACAAATTGTACACGTCCTGATATAGCGTGTTCAGTTAACAAACTGAGTAGATACACGAGTAACCCAAGCAATGAGCACTGGAAAGCATTGAGAAGAGTGTTGAGATACTTGAAATACACTCTTGATGTGGGGCTACATTATTCTAAGTATCCAGCAGTACTTAAAGGGTACAGTGGTGCAAACTGGATATCTGACACAAAAGACTCGTTCTCCACAAGTGGATACGTATTCACTATTGGAGGTGGAGCAGTGTCTTGGAGGTCTACAAAACAGACCTGTATAGCCCGTTACACAATGGAATCTGAGTTCATAGCTTTAAACAAAGCTAGGGAAGAAGTTGAATGGCTTAGAAATTTCCTAGAGGACATTCAATGTTGGAACAAACTAGTCCTTACGGTGATGGTACATTGTGACAGTCAAGCCACAATTGGAAGAGCTCTTAGTGATATGTACAATGGAAAGTCTAGACATATCCGTGGGCGACACAACATGGTGAGACGATTGATCTCGAGTGGTGTAATGTCAATTGACTACGTGAGGTCAAAAGATAATATAGCGTATCCGCTCACGAAAGCAATTAATCAAGATCAAATGAATAAATTGCTAGAAGGAATGGGATTAAAATTCACAAAGAAAAGAGCTGAAACAGTGGAAACCCAACTTTGATGACTGGGGATCCCAAGAACTTGGTTCAATGGAAAAATGAAACTGTGGAGGTTCAAATGAAAATTTGTACCTACCATTCCTTAGTAGAGCAATATTACCAAGTATGGGAACCCGTATTGTGGTGAGATTAAGTCTTTGACTTTTAATGATTCCTAAAAGGCCTAGTGAAGGCTAGTTGAGTATAACAGGGTACTCAAAATAAGAGATCACCTATGTAAGTGTGAAGTGAGTGGCCGCTTCAAGTGAAACACTTATGAATCCAAAGGGGGTCTATGGCCGAAACGGAACGTGAGAACAAAGATGATGAGAGGCATTGATGCGTTCGCACTGTTGTCTAAGTGTACGCTAAGGAGGAGTAGTTCAAAGACCTTGTGTCTACTAAGCCACCGGTATACTCGATAGTGTTAGACTATGGAAGGTTCAAAGTCCCAAGCTACCTATCTGGATACATTAGTGTCTCACGAGGACTGGATTGTGTATCTGCATTTCATGTGGGTTCACCAAATTCCACTCATGTGGGGGATTGTAGGAATTAATTAATTAATTAATTAAATTAATTGGATTTAATTGGTTAGTAAGGGTCGATTGTTAAATTAATCACCAATTAAATGAGTGTGTGGGTGAGTGTAATTTGGCTCATCTACTGGAGAGGTTATGTGAGGCGTAATGGGAATTAATATGAAATTATTATCCCACGTGTGAGGAAAATCCTCAAAAATCGGATCAAGCCGGAAGACGAATCCTTTCATAAATGCTGATTGGAGTAGGTTCGTTGAATCTGGATGTAATAACCCTCCATAATTTCTGATTAGAGAAAATCATGCAATTAGCAATCAAATCGTTATAATTGCTAATTAGAGAAAATCACGCAATCAACAATTAATACGTCACAATCACCATTATGGCTGAGTGGAATGGTGCACCTATAAATAGGGTCATTCACCATTCATTCAAACACACCACAATCAACAAGCATTTGCATCACAAAGCTTTTGCATCTTAGTTAATGATCCAGTTCTCTATCTTCTTTCGTTCGTCGGAGTTCCAACGATTGCGGTGCTGCCTCGCCAGAAAGGAAAAGTTGTTTTACCTTTGGGAAAGATTCGCCAAGACCGGAGCACTACCGGGACATGTTTTTTTTTGTGGGAAGAGGTTCTACCTTGACTCGGCTTCTACACGCTGTTCTTTTGAAGATTCTGTAAAAATGTGTAAGAAGATTCTCTACTTCTTCTTCTTTAATTTCATTTGTAATCTTGTTAGTACTATATTTTGTACATTCTTCCTTCTATATTTCTATCCATAATATTGTAAAGTGATTGGTTTGTACATATATAAACCAACAATAGCAGTGTAAACTCTCGTCGTTCCCTCACATAATCAATTTGTTCCAAACTCCGATGACTGCGGTGCTGGTGGTGGGTTTGTCCTAGATCTGAAGCCTGACGTGAATCCTTCGCCAATCTTTCCAAAATGTATGGCCCTCTCGGCTCTCATTACCTTGAAGCTCGGTTTCATCCAAATCGTCATCGTTTCTTCCACCGAGATGTCCATGGAAGTTCTGCAGAAACTTGACGGGCACCTCTTTGGAAGGTGGATTCCCAACGCTGTCACGACCGAGGACGGCTGCCTCCTCTCCATGCCATGACTTCCAGTCGGCCATCACTGGCGGAACCTTAGAAAGATCTTCAACGTCAACATCGCGACGCCGCAGAAGCTGGATTCGCTGCAGGGCCACGAAGTGGAGGCTGCAGGGGGAGGAGCCGCTATGGACGTGAGGTTGGTGGTTTTCGGGATGGTGGTGCAGCTGCTATCGACGAAGACGGTATTCTCTAACGACATAGTTGATCCGACGTCGGGCTCCATGAAAGAACTGCTACAGCTGATCAATAACGTCATGGTGCTGGCCACCAAACAAATCCTTTCATGAAGAGGTTTGATGTACAGGGCATCCGCCGAAAAATCAGCTAGTCATATGAACGGTTGCAGTATCTGATCATTGAGATGATTCACCGGCGGAGGAGTGGTGGAGATGTCTTTGATGGTCTTCTGGATGTTCACGTATCAGTTTTGGGAGAAGAAAACGACGTCGTATTCATTAATTATTTTTAAATACGTGAATTTAACACATGGGTGGTGACATGTGATAAACAGTGACACGTCAGCCACCGGGTAAGCCTCCAGCTGCCCGGTGGCTTGATTTGCAAAAGGGACAAAAGATCGAGAACTTATTTGTAATTATTGAAAAGTTTGGATTAATTCGCAATTCGCAAAAAGGTTGGGACTTTTAGCGTAATTAACCCTAAAAAAATTATAAGGTACTCCCTTCATCCGTCCGCTTTCAAGGGTATCATTTTTTCATTTTGAGCGTCGGCCCCCAAAGGTTTCATTTCATTTTTTATCCACACACACCCACTAATACAACTAAAAAATGGGACCCACATCTCCACTAATATAACTATCTACTACACATTAAATAATTCCCCTTAATTTTTGTGCCCAAAAGTAAATGACACCCTTGAATCCGGACGGAGGGAGTATGTTAAGTTAGGTGAGAGTGATATTTTGTAATTAAAATACCTTTTGAGGTTATTAATTGATGTGAATTTTTTTTTTTGGTGAAGATAAATGGACGAAAACAGAAAGTGCGAAGATAAATGTGGGATGGAGAAAGTAGTTGATTTTAAATACCCAATTAAAATAAATTTAAAATATAAAAAATGAATAGTCGATTTTTAAAAGAGCAAAGAAATATCCCCTAAATTTGAAAATTTTAGTGGTGATAGAAATCTTGGAATTCTAGAGTATAGCAATATAGATGTGGGTCATATCTTTTGGTTTGCACAAGAGGATACTTACTTTGCAAGGTTTGAAATTTATAAGGAAAATGGGATGTCCCAAACTAGGTGCTAGGATATTCCATGCTGAAAAATTAGGATACAGTGGACTCAAAAGTAATGGCTAAGGGTAATAAACTTTCAACACATATCGAGCGTAATAAGAAGTATCATATTCAGAATTACAAAGTCTTTTTTTATTTTAATTATTTGATAATTTATTTTTATTATACTCCCATAGGTAATCATTTATTTTTTACATGTGAATTAAGAAATAGTGTTATTTTACATAAAATAGATAAAATTATATGAGTGGTGAGTGGTGAGTTATGTGTATGTTCCTTTTATTAAAGAGAAAAAATGAATACCTTTAGAGATGACAATCAAAATTTCAAAATAGATACCTTATCAACGGATGAAAGGAATATATTATTTATTTTTAATACAATTTTTCAAAAAATTTTTATTATTTGTTTCATAAAAAGTTAATAAAGTGAGTAAAAGTAACTTTAAAAACATAAAATAAATGAACGCAAATACTTATGTGAGATCGTTTTACGGAATGACTTTCTTGGTACAGATGAAAGTGATAATCTATATAATGAAAAGTGACACTCAATTGATGAAAAGTGATAACGGTGTTGAGAACTATATATTTTATGAATAATATAAAATATAAATAGAAAGTGATAAAAATTTAAAAGAAAAGTGATAACGTCTTTAATAAAAAATGATAACTAATTAAAAAAGCGTAAAATTGTCTCACCGTATGACAGTCTTACACAAAACTACCCCATAAATGAATTATTCTATAGGATGGAGGGAGAATTATATTTTACGATGCTATTTTGGGTCCCTGAATTCTAAAACACATAAAACGAACACAAAACAATAACAAAAACACCTTAAAAACTAGGTGAATTACGCCACAATTACTAACTGCTACGTATAAACCTGTGTAATTAATTTGAACATTTGCACAATTAAGAATGAAATTCATTCTTACAAATAGTTTTGTTGATAATCAATTATTAACCTTTTAATTAAGTTTGGTGACAATAGAGACTGGTTAAACACAATATATATAGATTTTCAAAATGCTGATTAGTTGAGTTGTTAATCAGTTGCGTGAGGAGTCACAGGGAGACGTGATGCTGCTGCAAATGTTTCCATGGAAAGTTCAGGTTTAAGGGGAGTTGTGATAAAGGATATCAATGAAGAAGAAGAGATTGCTGCTGCTGCAAGGGATGTTGAACATTTTTAATTTAGTTTGATTTAGTTTTTGATCGAGTTTATCGAGTCTGATCACTTTTATTTAAAGCTCTAATTTGTGCTAACTATTTGATGGTTTTGTTGAATTGATGAATGACGATTTATTTATCTGCTTTACTGAACTATTTTAATTTTAAATGCTCTGAAATCTAGTTGATTATGCTGTTCTTTAAACTCAGTTTTTAATTTCTACATTAATTTGATGAACACTTGTTGTTCATGTTTTCTAGTTACACTTCATTTGAACTTACCACTGATGTTATTGAACTTAGTTATATTGCTATACTAGTATTTCGACCCGTGCGATGCACGAGATTGTGTTTATCATTACTGATTTTTATTTTGTTATTTTAATTTTTTGAAGATTGAATAATCATAAAGTTAATCTGATTATGTTGTTAAATTTTGAATATTTTAAATTTAAGTTTTCGTTTTTATCAAAATATTTTATTAATCTTAAAGCATAATACTTTAAGTAATTTCGAACAAATTTATTGTTATGGTTATGAGAACAAAGTTACTCTTACGTTTTAATTTATTTATATTGAACGTATTTGTTATATTTTTATTTTATAATTAAATTATGCTTTTTCTATGTGTTTATATATGTTCTAAATGCTTATAAATGTTTAAAAGAAAATTACTTGTAGATCTCATAACTTTGTAATATATGTTTTTCAAAGCATAAAAGAGATCTTGTATTTCAACGTTATATTAATTAATCATGTATTTTACAAAATAAATCTAAGAGATCTTGTATTTCAACGTTACATTAATTAATCGTGTATTTTACAAAATAAATCTTTTATGATTAACACGCTAATGATATGCTTTTGAGACATTTATTTTTTAGAGATTATAAAGGATATTTTGTTCCATAATTCATCCCCGATAATTCAGTTAAATATATGATAAAATTATAAGCCTGAAAGTTAATCTAGGAGTAATTATGATAATATATTCACATATATATATATATATATATATATATATATATATATATATATATATATTAGAGATCAATTAGTTGCATAATATGATAATAAATTAGTTAAATATATTGTACAATCTATTTTTATCCAATATTTAGATAATTTAAAAAAAAATTACTGAATTATTAAAACATATGCAAAATTCATATTAAACAGATCATGCTTATTCAATAGCAGAACTCAATATATTTCTTTATTCAAATTTAATTTTATTTAATTTATTCATACGATAATAATACATTAGAAACTGAAATGTTTTAGTGAAAACAAAAGGAGATGTAGCAAATTATTCTTAAGAGTTCTTGTCTGCATCATATCAATAATGACGCTGATTCTTTAAACTCGAAACGTAACGGAAGAGTGATTCAAAAGTTCAAAAAGAAATCTTGATACAACAGTAGCGTTGATTTCAATCCTTAGCATAAAAATACCCTGTGAAAATATGAATCTATCTTCCTTTTTTACAGCCAACAGATTCCACATATGATCATCATAGATGATATATATCTCATGATGATCGAGTAATGAAATCTTCTTCAAGACATCACAAATTAAATGTGGAAGAACCTGTGTGAAAGAAAATAAATATATCATTAAATCATTAGTTAAATTAAAAATTATTATAAAATGTAAAGCATTTTAACTTGAGTGGTTAAATATTAACTTAAAACAAAATAAAGCAAATATTACCAAGATATCACTATATAAATCATGTTGCGTAAGTGTATATGCAAACAATAAATACATTGAATTTTTCTGATATTTCTTGCAAAATTCTGAACTATCTAATTCTGATAAACCAATGGAAGGTGCACTAAGAGCTATCCGATCTAATGAATATTAAATTTTAATATTATTAAAACAGAATAATGCAATAAAGTGTATAAAATATTCCAAAAATACATGTCTAATCTCACCTTCGAAGCGTAAGTAGAAACCGCAAGAATTATAGAGCTTTATAATGAAGCAATTTTTGTTTATATCGCAGTATAGTGTAACAATTTTGCAGTCGAATTCTGAATAGTAATTCACAAAAGCAGGCCAACCAAAACCGAATTTTGTGTTGTCACCACCGTGCTTAAGGAATACGTACACACTTTTATCATGGACATATTTAACCTTACAAATATGTGTTGATTTTTCAAGAATTACATCACCAACATACTGAGGAAAGATCTGCAAATGAGAAATATTAAGATGCTATTTATTAAATTGGCCCATTAATATACAAGATTTATTGCGTCTTATAGGAGAGAAAAATATCTTCATACCAGATAAAAAAACATCATTAAAATTTAGAACTAACAAATGTTTAGGAATATTACCAAACTTTGATTAAACTTAGATAAAAAAACAACGTCGTGTCGATTCCATTGAATTAGATTCATAACCTGCATTATGCAAAAATTAGATAAAATAATTTAATCATTTTAATTCTGATTAATTATATAAATTACTTAACTTTTGAGTAAATTCGCCACAGACCACCATTCTTGGTTATCTCACCATAAGAGTGGGTATCAAAACACGTTTTCACCAAGTTTTTGGGTTGGATGTATCCCATAATTAAAGAAATGACTTGTAAATACTCAATAACAGTACACAGTCAGCTATAATAAAAATATATATAGTGTGTCATAGAAGAGTTGAACTTATGACATAGTAATCAGATTCAATCACGAACTAACGATTACTGATAGAAGAGTAGAACTTATGACATAGTAATCAAATTCAATCACGAACTAACGATCAGAATTCTCTAAATAGGTATGTACATGAATAAATGTAGAAAAAAAGTGACAGGATTTTGATTAATGCCTCCATTAGAATCTCTAATATAGAATACATCTTAATATGTATTATGTACCAAATTACAATTTATTTATCGTAGAGAAGCCAAAGTGAGAAATTTGTTCAAAATTTCATTTAATCAGCTACACAAAAAAAAAAAACATAAAATTACACACACACATTTTGGTGTAGTTATCACATTAAAACTTCACCACAAATGAATCGACTTTGACTTGCAACAAGACATGGTTCTCTAATATATTCCAATATCAATGATGATTCACATGAATCAATGATTAATTATTTGTACCTAGAACCATGCAATGTGCACCAGTGCCCATTTAAATCCAACCAAGATCTACTCTTCTATATTTTGTATACCAAGCTTGGCCTCAAATTTGGTGAAAGCTTTCTATACTACAACTAAAATAAATCAAAATAATTTGAAAATATTAACAATGATCAACCATATCTTTATCTAAATGGCTTGATGCCCAGTCTTAGTCAATATCCCATGTGGTATAAAAACAGTATGTAAACAGAAAGCTGGTGGACCAAGAAAACAAAGTATATTCTACAGAAGCAAGTAATTTTCAGAAAAAAAAAAGGTGAACAAATACTTGCAAACCAAAAACTGATTTTGCTTGATGCTTAATGGAAATCTCACTTAAAAAAATAGCTCCTTCAATTCTTCGAAGGCTGATGACATCTCACTTCAATTTCCTCCAGTGCAGTACCTTTAAATACCAACAAATGAATGATACAAATCCTTCAAAAAGTGTTTTACCCAAAATACACAGAGGAGAATGCAATAGTAAAGGACGAAAAGTATAAAAGACTACAAAAGAAAGTGAACAAAGACATATAAACCAATACCTCCTAGGAATTTAAGAACCGAAGGTAAATTACACACTTGACTAATAATATTTTTCATTACTCAATATCCTTTCTTCCTGAGAAAATGACTACATAAAATTAGTATGAACTACTATAATTATTATTTGAATAAGAATTTCTGAAACCTTAAGAGATATGACTGAGGTAAGAGTTTAACATATGACCTGATAGTCCAAATTCTTACATAATAGGCATTATTTTCTTCAGTATTAATATTCAGTGAACAACAACCAGCCGCATTCAACAATCAAGTTCGCCAAACAATATAACAAAAAAAACTGGCATGGTATTATCCTTATCAAGATGAAGGAATTTCCTAGCTAAGCAGTTCTATATTATAATCACTATCATTATGTTTATCATAGATATTGTAGCATGCATGCTGCATTGTGATAAACCAAATTCAATATCTTTCCAAGATTATCCTATTTGAAGGCTAAAAGAATTGCAGACAACTAAAAGAATTGTACTTCATAAGAAAAAGTTTCAACACATTATGTAGTTCTTAAATATCATACCTATATATCTATAGTATTTCTTCAGAAAGCTCCAAAAGTCGCCTCTATGATCCAAGAACTACCAGCGATCCTGTCATTTCTCAGTGAATAGAAAATTAGATTGAATTTAGCTCCATGATTTTTCTTAGAGAGGAAGATTTGGTGTATACATTCTTATTCAATACAGTAACAAAAAAAAGACACACATTCATATGTTCTGCACCGTAATTCAAT
This sequence comes from Pogostemon cablin, assembly GCA_023678885.1. Taxonomy (NCBI): domain Eukaryota; kingdom Viridiplantae; phylum Streptophyta; class Magnoliopsida; order Lamiales; family Lamiaceae; genus Pogostemon; species Pogostemon cablin. The sequence continues at coordinate 13,156,211 of CM042981.1, read as the reverse complement.
GATTAGTCAAGAAAAAATTAACAAAGAGTAGGCAAATACTTCCAGAAATTCAGCACCATAATCTAAGAATCAGTGAAAAAAAAGTTGAGTGGACCTACCAAGAGTAGCAATGAATACACTTACTTCAGTGTCTTCTTCGGGAGCTTGGCCGGCGCTTGTTTCATTCTTCTTAGGAAGCTTCTTTAGAAGAATTTTCCCAAAGAAAAACAAAAAAATATAAGGCAAAGGGCAATGTATCCCCAAAACAAAGATGCTGTTGATTCTCTACACAAAACATATACTTTTGCAGTGCCCATTATTATCTATAGAGACTACCAAAACCACAAAGAAAGGAAGGCATGCAACACATATTTCTCTTAAATTGAATGCGAAATAAATCAGAGAAAGAATGGGAGATCACCTAATTCAACATCTTATGCAATTCATCCCTTGCCTCGACTACACAGTCCCTATCATTGCTATCCACCACAAATATGAGATCATGAATGTTTTGGAAGTAGAACCTCCACAATGGATGGATCTGAAAAAGGGAGTAGATGATATAATTCTTTGCAAAACTCATCATACATGAAAATATTATTGAAGAATCATGGCATTCCACAAACCCATGAGATGAATACTTGTAAGGAATTAAGATAAGCTGAACATGAAGATCTCAAGTTCAATATTATTAATAGCTACATAATGATAACATAAATATCAAAAGAAGAACTAAAAAACAAAAGTTTCCACCTTGTCCCGTCCACCAACATCCTAAACAATGAAGCTGATGTTCTTGTACTTAATAATCTCCCTATCGAAGCCTATAGATCAATAGTAAACCCAAGCAAAGGATGATCTGCATCCCTCTAATAATTTTCCAGACAGCCTGTTTGGGAAATGGACTAGCATGTCCTAATATCCAGTGCTGAAAATTCCCTGAAATAGTGGTAAGAAATGAGTGCAAACAAATAAATGAAAACAGAGGAAACATATTACCCGTAAAATTTTAACCAACCTTTGAATAATCCCAGCAAAAACCAAAAAGAGGTAATTCTATCCTATAATGGCACTGAATCACATTGCAAAATAGGACGCAGTCAAGGTATATTAACTTATCTATGAAATGACAATACAATTGAAGATAAATATTCAGAGTATCAATTCAAAGTACACAATACACATTGTCATTATAGAACTCAATCTTTGAACAATTCCTTAGACTTGAATTTCAAAGATTAAATAAATAAAAATATATCATAAGTAAAAAACACAACCCAACTTTGCACTTAGAGTAACTTAATCTAATTGTCATAATCAGTTTAAGAAAGTTTATAGTGTTCTAAACCTAATGTATAAAAGACAATTAAATTTCATTATTTTTACTTATACTTACAGGTACTTCTATCTTAAAAATATGTGTGGAAGTGGAGTTTGGCTTTTCACTTTAAATTGACCAAGATAGCATTTAGAATGGTCAAAATTTCACTCCAAGTAGTTTCAATCATTTAAGCATTAAAAAAATAGTTATATCTAAAACTCTAATATACATTTATCAATTTTCTTCATAGCTTATATAGTAATGGTCTGCAACAGACAATCCACAAACCACAAAATATTAGTATTTAGAAAAAAAGTGGTAATTATAATTTTAAGAATAAACTTGTCATTCATTTCGGAGTGAACCATAAGCTATTTATTATCAATAATTCAGTTAAGATGTACTTCTATTAAATCAATTTACTAACCACTCCAAGAAAGAAAACAAAAATAATAATAAAAAAAGTAAGCGTAAAAATCTCGTTTTCAACTTTTGAATCAGAAATATTTTCAGTAGTGGATAAAATAATAAACCAATACTTACAACAACAGGACTAAGACATGATATCTGAGATATGATAAGAGAGAAATACTATATGACGTAAAAATATAGGTTTAGTGTTGGAATGTTAGAGAAGTTTATTCATTTGTGATTAACAATTTCATATTATTATGAAACAGTAAAGATACTTACAGAGAAGGAGAACTACTATGAAACTATTATCTTTCTTTCTGGATTAATGAAATCTCATAGAATGCAGCTTTTAGGTATGAACTGAAATGATGCCACTCAATTCGCTTTTGACGTTTTTTTCCATATAACCCCGGTGGGGTTATGGTTTGACTCATTACATCAGTGTAATCTTTTTTCCACCTTCATTGTTTTCTTCTTACATTTCCTCCACTATTTCAAACAACAAACAATATTAGTTATTTTCCTTCATAGCTTCTTTAAATTTCCCATTGTCATATAAATAACTACTTTCTCTAATAACCTTGCATATTAAACAATAGACATCAATCCATAATTGATTATATCCTTAATGAATCAGAAAAAATATAAAGTGGAGAAACTTTTATGAGTGCAAGCGGATATAGTAGACACATATATTAATGTGTGCAAGCAATCTTTTTTTTTTTTAATTTTATTCAGAAGTATTGAATGATAAATACTAAATGGGATGCTAAATAATGCTAGATGAATTAATAATTCGTGTATTTTAGAAAAAATTCATGACAATATATCCAATAACAATGTGCCCAAAATTTTTACTTAAAAAAGTATAATTGATTGAACACAATCACCATATACCTTAATTTTAACCATCAGTAAGCATTACCTATTTCCACAGACTCCTATAACAACTTTGAACTCTTAAACTTTTTTTTCCTAATGAAACAATAATATTGTTCCTAGAGAAGTAAAAAAAAAATAATAATAATTTGATAATAAAATAAAATTTTGTCATAAGCAACACCTTTCCTGCCTTAAAACTCATTCAATACATGAATCTTTAATACTACTTAAAACGCAAATCCTAAGACCGTAGTACATAGAGACTGTGTGGTGATATATATAAACATGCCCACAACTAATAAAAAGTGCTGCAAGTTGCTCCATAATACAACATACAGACTCACCAATAAAACTCAATTACTCGGTACAATAATTAAGCTCCTCCCCTTTCACAACAAAAACAGATATGATGGCCTTAATTTTCATAAGTTCACACAAAATGATAACAATTATACAAAAGCCAAATAATACAAAGAAACAGATATGATAGCCTTAATTATCAAATGCATCTAAATTCATACAAAATACATTAATCTTACTTAAAGTTTTAACATATTATGTCAGTAACCAAGAAAGGCATCCATATTCCCAAATAAGAAATATAAAATATAAATAAAATAAATCTTAATGTAGAAATTGAGAATTTTACCATGAAAGTAGTAGGATACTAAAATCTTATATTGATAAATAAAACTTTGTAGGATACTAAAGACCACTCATACTATTCTAGAACCATTGGTGGTTATTTTCAGTAAACTGGAATTCAATTTTTTTTTTATTAATTCCTAGTTTGTGTATAATACATGCAATAATATTATAATTTATAAACTATATATTTACATGAAAAGGGAAAACTAAATTAACATGAATTTTTATTTAATCAAGTCTTTTATGTAGACATATATTTTAGTTACAAAAATGCAAAGCAGAACACATACAACACATACCGTAACAATACGAAAAATACTTACGCAGGGTTGAATACACATAGATATCATGCCACATAACTAAGTCTAATGTAGTGTTACAAACACGCCACACATCAACATTGAAATATAAATGGCAACCATAAAAAAATTCAAGCTATTCAGGTTGCTAATCACCAAGGGCAGAGCTACAGAAATTTATAACAAAATATGCAATGTTTGCAAGGTAGAAACTTGATATGACAACCACTCGACAACGAACCAACTGTTCAAGAATAAAGGGGGAAAAAACAAAGAGAAAACCAACCTCTTACAGTAAGCATAACGAATCATCAAGTCATTATCACATACATGAAGGAAGAATGATGAGTGTGTAAATGCACAAGTTTGACACCATGTTTTGTGCTAGTTTTGGAGAGTTTTGAGGTGGAAATAGGTGGAAAACCTATACATATTGTGAATTAGCATGAATCAGGTGTTAGTGGAGCTATTTGAGTGGTTTTCATAGCAAAAACGGAGTGGAAGTACCAAGAATCGAAGAGACAAAGTCGAGACCACGCGAACCGCCAAGGAAAGAGTAGGGTTCGACCTGATGGAGGAGAATTCGACCTCTCCTACAGGTCGAACCAGTGTTGCAAAAAGTGCAGAAGGAGGGTTCGACCACGACACCAGGGGTTCGACCTGTTCAACTGGTCGAACCATGGTCGAACCAGTTCGCGAGAAGATGGGTTCGACCACGACGTTGGGGTTTGACCTGACAGCTGGTCGAACCAGGAGCGGAAATTGTCCAGTGGTGAGGTTCGACATGGGGTTCGACCAAAGAGGGAGTGGTTCGACCTGTACAAGAGGTCGAACCAAGTGCAGAATATGTCCAGTAGCAGGGTTCGACCTATGGTTCGACATGTGGCTAGTGGTTTGACTTGTTTGACGAGGTCGAACCAAAACGCGGAAACTTACCTTATCCGAATTTTCGAGGCCAAAACGCGTGGGATCACTTGAAAAGCCGATTCCAAGCCCTAGAGACGTGATTACAAGTATAAAAGGAGGCTCATGCAGTCAAGAAAATGACGACGCGAGGAGCTTAAGATCGTGAATCATAAGAGGAGACAAGAGAAGAGATTGGTGATCCATCCGGAGGACGGTGACAGAGGCTTCCCGAGAGGTTCAAGTAAGATTGGTCCATCTAACCATGAATGTTCTTAGATCAATCATGGGCTAGAGCCACTTGGGTAGTTCTAGGGTTATGAAGGTTTCATGAGTTAATTTGTATTTCGTGTGTATACTCCGTACAACACTACTTGTGGTTTATTTTATATAAGAGTGCACGTTTTTAATCCATACTCATAGTTGTTTTGTGCATCAATAATCATTGTGTAGAGTCTGAATGCATGACATGGTTATTGGTTGAGTGCGTTCACTAATGAGCAGGGTTATTATTATAATTCTAAGTGAAGGGATTCCGAGGTTTTATTAGAACCGTCTTATATGAATGTTTGTTAATTGAATTGAATTCGGGTTAACAAGTAGGATTAAGAGTATAACTTTATAGTACCTAAAAAGAAAGATCAAATCGTGTTAGAGTACTAAGTGCACGGGAAATAATTGATTATGATAGTACCTAGAAAGGGAGGTAAAGTATACGTCTTGCTCTGAGGATACTCACATGTGTCAAAAGCTTATCTATTTGTGTCCATAGAATAGATTTGTATGGTCTAGCGATGCGTCCATAAATCACAAGACAGAGTTGGACATCGACACACGAAAGTATGAATTAACGAACGAAACTGGATGGTTTGACGAACTACCTATTATCTTATTTGATCACAACTACTATTTCTTTGTTCTTGATATTTATTTGCTATTTTTATTATTACTTAGCTTACAAACCTACAAGTTTAATTATCAACATAGTCATAATTGCTAGAAAATAACAAAAGTAATATTTATCCGTCCCTTGGATTCGATATTTAACTTGGTCACCTTCGAAACTACAATTGATATCCTTCATACTTGGGGATTAAAGTTGTGTGTTGAGAAAACGCCCATCAAGTTTTTGGCGCCGTTGCCGGGGACGGCTTACAATATCTTTTTGTTATTTTTAGTTTATTAAGGCTATTTTTCTTATTTTGTTGTTTTAATTCTAGTTATTTTTAGGTGCATGCTCACGAGATCAAAGAAAGGTGAACTTGAACCCTATAATCCTGAAATCGGGGCATCATCAAGAAAGAAGAAGAAGAAGAAGAAAAGCAAGGCAAGAACTTTTGATCTAACTGAAGCTCTGAATTTTGGAGTTGAAGTTGACGAGCAGAATTCGCAGACGATTGAAGCTACAACTGAAGTTAATTCGGGAGTAAAGACAGTCAACATGGCAGCGAATCCGGATAATCTAGCCATCCAAGAGGTTTTCAGAAACAATGGGGCTAAAAATTTTGGGTTTCTAGGAGCGAGGGGAACTAATTCAACTTTCGATCTTCATCCCGCTCTTATTAGCATGATAGAAAGGAACTCCTTTTCAGGAGGGTCTATCGAGGATCCGCAGCAGCATCTGAACAAGTTCTTGGGCTATGCAAGTACTAAAAAAGACGCAGGAGAACATGAAGATACTAGAAAGATCCTTTTGTTCAAATTCTCGTTTACTGAAAAGGCAAGAGATTGGTACGACACTATCAACGCAGCTGAGTGCACCACTTGGGAGCAACTGAAGTTAAGGTTCTTAGAGAGGTACATGCCACCTTCAAAGGTGTTTAAGATGAAGCAAGACATTAATCAATTTGCTATGGGTGGAGGTGAAAAATTTCATGAAGCATGGGATAGATTCAATGACATGGTTAGGAAGTGTCCTCAACATGGGCTATCTAAAGCTCAATATATCAGTATATTCTACAATGGATTGGACTGTGATTCACGAGTGTTATTGGATGCTTCTTCTAATGGAGCATTGCTTACAAAGTCATCCGTAGAGGCCGAAAAGTTGTTTGAAGATATTTCGATGAATTCGAGGGATTGACCAATTGATAGAGTTAGAGGTACTTATGTCCTTGATAAGGTAGCTAAGGTTGAACAAGCAATGGTGAAAACATGTAGAGAGGATGAGATCGTCTCTAGCTTGTCCAATATCAACAAGCTACTTGAATCCCAACAGAAGCAAATCAGCGAATTATCTCAGCGCGTACCAATCATGCAGCAGGAGTTAAAGAATGAGGGACCAATCCAAGAGGAGTTGGAAGAGGCACACTATGCCATGGGTCAAAGTATTCAAGGGACTAGGTATCCAGATCAAGGAAACCGGAATTACCAAGGGAACTATCGAGGAAACTTTAATAATCGTGGTCCCCCTGGTGGTTATCAACAGCCTAGGAGGTCGGAGTTCTCATGGAGCAATTCGAATAATGTGATTCAACCTCCGATGGGTGTTGATCCGGGTGCTAAGGTGGAAGAAGGGAAACCGGGTCTTGAGGATACTGTGAACAGGTATATGGCCAAGAATGATGAAAGAGTTAACCGCCTTGAGGCCAAACTTGAAAAGAAAATCGATGCAAACCATGAGGTTATATCTAAGCAGGTGAAGGACCTTACGTTGCTGTGGGGGAGATGGCAGGAAGTGTTAACAAGCTTACTCAAACTCTTGAGAAGGGGAAGTTCCAGTCTCAAAGTATTGAGAATCCAAGGTCCTGCAACGCCATCACATTGAGGTCGGGAATGCAGTACGAGGGACCTATGAGGCCGGAATCAAATTTGGACATGTCTAGGGCGAGGTTCGACCATGGTTCGACCAACATTGAAGGTCGAACCATACAGGGGAGGTCGAACCAACACACTGGACACGATCAGGAGAGATTGCAGCATCGGTTCGACCAAACTGCAGATGGTTCGACCTGTCCCACAGGTCGAACCATGGTCGAACCCGACAACTCGGGGCACTCTATTTTTCCAGAACACCGATTTGACCAAATCAATCTTGGTTCGACCTATCCAACAGGTCAAACCCAGGTCGAACCGCACCACTTGGAGCACTCTATTTTGTCGTAGCAACGGTTCGACCACGATGGTCATGGTTCGACCTATCAACCAGGTCGAACCTTGGTCGAACCAGATGGCGGAAGGAGTACAGTAGGCCGGTTCAATCTAGGTGCCCGTGGTTCGACCTACTCAACAGGTCGAACCCAGGTCGAACCTCAAATTCAAAAAGAGAGCCGTTGTCCAGAAGGTAGGTTCGACCAGTACGTACATGGTTCGACTTGTTCTACAGGTCGAACCCTGGTCGAACCCCATCATAAATTGCATGTTGCTACTCCAAACACTCTCGATGATGTTGATGCTACTCCAGTGGTTTGGAATGAGCAAAGTACAGAGATAATAGCTAAGAAAAAGTGAGAGAGAGCCAAGCAATTGAGAGCCGAAAAGGAGAAAGCGGAGAAGGTTGATCGTGATGAATGGGGGATTCCCAAAACAAAGATACCTCCGCCGTTTCCTTACAAGCTTGTGAAGAAGGGATTGGAAGAGAAGTTCAAGAAGTTTTCAGAGATAATGAACAAAATAAGCTTGAGCATTCATTTCTCAGAGGCAATCATGGAGATGCCGTACTATGCCCGATTTCTTAAAGACATATTGTTGAAGAAAAGGAGCTTAACCGAAATTGAAAAGGTGAATTTATCTGAGAATTGCAGCTCAATCATCCAAAGGAAGCTGTCGCAAAAGATGAAGGATCCGGGGAGCTTCACTATTCTATGTGAGATCGGGAAGGGGCCGGCACGGCGAGCTTTGTGCGATCTAGGGGCAAGCATCAATTTGATGCCTTTGTCCATCTTTCAGAGGCTTGTTTTGGGGGAGTTGACCCCTACAACAGTGGTTCTCCAATTGGCGGACAGGTCGATGACGTTTCCAAAAGGTATAATTGAAGACGTTCTCGTCAAAGTGGAGAAGCTAGTCTTTCCTGTGGACTTTCTTGTGCTAGAGATGGAAGAAGACAAGGATAATATCCTTTTAATTTTGGGAAGACCTTTCCTTGCTACTGCTGGAGCTATGATTGATGTTCAGAAAGGAGAACTTAGATTGCGGATGGACAAGGAAGAAGTTCTTTTCAACTTGGACAAAGCAATGAAGATGCCCATGGAGTCGCAGTGTTATAATATTGACGTGGTGGAGGAGATTGTGAAGGAGGATATGTCTCTGATCCTGTCAAAGGAACCTCTTGAGACATGTTTGATGGAATCTCTTACTTATCCCACTACGGAGCTTGACGGACTCTCCAATGAGGTATGTATTGACTTTCTTGAAAACTTACTTGCTTTGGGTGATGACAGGTTTGAATCGGGAAGAACTATGGTGGAAGAAGTCAAGTGGACTAGGAAGTACTTGCCTTTGGATAATGAGAGCCCTCCGATGGAAGTGAGGAAGGAGGAGTTGAAACTTTTGCCGGAACACTTGAAGTACGCCTTTCTTGGCGACAATGAAAAATATCCGGTAATTGTATCTTCTTCTCTTGATGATGATCAACTTGAGGAGTTGTTGAACGTTCTTAGAAAGTATAAATCTGCAATTGGTTGGTCTCTTGGGAATTTGAAAGGAATTAGTCCTTCGTATTGTATGCATAGGATAAGATTGTTAGACGAGGCAAAGGCAAGTGTTCAGAATCAGCGGAGGGTTAATCCCGCGATTCAAGAGGTAACTTGGAAGCAAATCCTTACGTGGTTGGATGCTGGAATCATATATCCTATTAGTGATAGTCCCCATGTGAGTCCATTGCATGTAGTTGCTAAAAAAGGGGGTATGACAGATTAGGGTGTGTAATAAAATTATGATGTATACAGAAATGTTAAAAAAATTGGGAGTTAACTGAAATCTAAATGTAAAATTCCATTGATAAATCCTTTAACCAAAAAAAAATAAAACACATGAGAGAAAAATGGTGCGAACAAACAGCAATGATAAAGTGTGAGAAATACAGAGAAATCGCGATGCAGAAAATTGAGAATTGCAAACAATAGATGAAAGTAGAGTGATTTAAATACCGATTACAGAAGTTTCTGAAGGAAGAAGCCCCTAGACGGGGAGAATAGGGAACGCCCAGAATTGAGGGATAACCATGTGCAGTAGGGAGCATGCCATTGGAAAATACTTCAGATTAATCGACGGCGGCAAAATAATCCCTGAACAGGGGAGAAGGAGAACCGCGACTCCCAAAATTGGTGGTGGTGAGAGATAACGTGATATACCCAATAACATACCGCAGCGGGGGAAGATTCCAAGAGGTGGCGGTGGGAAATCGGGCACATCGAATTGGCCCCAAATCAATTGCAGGGGAAGACCATCGTGCACAAATGGAGGCCTTGAGATGCCCTGATAAATGGTGGACCCGATGCGCAGACGACAGCGAGTTGGGAAATTGCCCTAGGCAGTGAAATCAAAACCAAAAAACAGCGATTGAGTGTTGCAACTGGTATCTCCGACGACTGTGTTATCGTGGATAGCCGTCAATAGGCCCGACCGACAGAAAAGGGCCCAGACGGAGCTGGTACGCACTTGTAAGAGCGAGAGATACCAAATGGGAGAATCGGTCCCCAATTCAAATCGTGAAGAAAATAGAAATTCACCGTGAGGAATAACGAAAGTATGAGAACGGCGAGATGCAGATAATTCAAGAGAGAAGGGATTAAACCCTTTGTGTGTTACCGGTAGGTATAATTGAAAGGATGTGGATGGCGGCAGGTGCTAGTAAAACCCTAGAGAAAAGAGGGAGAAAATTTTTAAACAGAGTTCATTACCGATGACAGAAGAATGGAAAAGGGAATATGGCCATCACGTAAGAGATATGTAAGAGAGAGGACATTAATAGATGCAACAATAACCTTAACCAAATAGTATAGTGTAGAGCGAAGGGATAGAATACCTAAATAAGGGCAGAAAGAATATCCTTAAAAACCGGTTCAGAAGCGGAAAAACAAAGTGCCCCATTAGGGGCTTTTATATATATATATATATATATATATTGTAATGTTTCTTTGCATCAGGTTGTGTGGTAGCGGATAGAAGTAATTGGGGAAGATTATTGATGTAAGTATTGAGATCAATGTCTTCACATTTGGAATCACACCGATCCCCAAATATTTTTTAACCACTAACTATTTTATGTTATTAGAATTGTACTGTATTTGATATTTCTATAATAGTGTAGCATTTCTAGAAGATTCTAGAAGTAATCAGGACGAAGTAGAAGTTGATTGAGAGCTGATCAAGTCATAACACCAAAAAAATTCTAGAAGGCAGTTATGGTAGCACATCCTTGACCATTACTTGTTATTGGCGTGAATTCCTGCAGACCTTCCTCCTCTATATATAGGAATGCTGGACGTTCAAAGAAGTTTGAGTGAAAACCCCCGCTGCAGAATAGAGAGACACCATACTTACACTGTTTATCTTTCAGTTTCTCCTATAGTATTTTCATAAGTATTGTCACACATCTTGCTACACTTAGTGTATAGTATTATCCCGTGCGTTTTGTATGCACTGTCACATAAAGTGGAAGTGCATGCTTGAAGTAGGCTTAGATTTAACAATTTAGGTTTGTCATTTAGGATCTTGTTTGGATCGAAATATTTGATTTTGTATTCGAGAGTGGAAAGAAGTGTTTCCATCTCAAGAATCTATTTTTGTAATCACTTTTTCCAAGTTAGTGATATTTATACTATCCGGTTGTAACAAAAGAGATCGAGTTTGTGGGAAGATTGAGTAATCTGTGTGTTCAAGTCTTTTGCTGTTTCAAATTGGCATATTCTGTTCAAGTTAGTAACACTAGTGTTGTACATAGAGTTTTTGACACTTCAGACAATATCGTTGTCACGGTCATACTGCACTCTTAACACATTCCGACACACGAGATATCAACACGGTCATACTGCACTCTTAACACATTCCGACACACGAGATATCAAGTCTTACAATATTAAGTGATCAGACCCATGTCCTCGAAAATGACTAATTAATTATTCTGTGTTGTTGCATGACATAAGAAACCCATTTATTGACCCTCGCATGCAAAAAAAAGGGTCTATTTACTCCAAAAATTTCAATTTAAATCTAATTTGTCATTTAATTGCAAAAATTATGATTTAATGGTCTCTTATTGCCCATCTAACATCATAGTATAACCTTCTAAATTATTGTCCTGAAGGAGTTTATTTATTAGACCTCACATGAAAAAAAAAATGCAATTGAACTTAAAATTTTCAAGGTAGATCTAATTTGTAACTTAATTGCAAAAATTAAGACAATGTTCTCTTATTATCATCCCGACTACATAGTATCCTAGAATTACAAATTCCCTAAAGATCTGCTGCGAAATTGCAATTTTCCTAAAGAACACTCTCTATATATTATAGGTAGAATACTCTGTACATATATAGTTGTTGCATTAGAATAGTCTCGTTTGGCCAAAGCTTTAATGTGATATAAATAGAATTTGTATAGAGGGAATGAGGGAGTTGGAAAATAAAGTAAAAGCCATCTTTATGAAATGTTGCCTAAATATTCTGAGCGCGTGCGTGCCGACTACTACCACATCAATTATTTGCACACGGCCGACTCACGAGGAAAATGCCCTTCTCGCTTCAATTACAAAAATAAGACCACCACCTTATAACGACAATTATTTATGGACTTCCCAATTACGGAATGAGTTATGTAAAATTGATTTTTTTAAAAAATTAAACTTACTTAAGAAGTGATATGAGTGAGGCTTGCGTGCGCCCAGGCCCACGGGAACATATTATGTGCACCTTTATAAATTTAGTATTATGGGTAAGGGTACATAGATATACACTTTAATTAATAAAATGTACATCATTTTGTTCTAAAGGGTATGCACTTTTCATTAATATTTTTTTTCTTTAGAAAATAAATGGTACACATTTTTATACTAAAGGGTATACAATTTAATACAAAATTCTATAGCCGCACGGGGTGTTGTTCATGCGCCCAGATACACACAATAATTTTCTTTAGAAAATAAAGGGTACAAATCTGTATACTAAAGGGTATACAATTTAGCACAAAATTCTAAAAGCGCACGGAATGTGGTCCGTGCGCCCTGGTGCACAGGAGTTTTTGCCAAGTGATATATAATTAATAAAAAGTGATCATTATTTAAATAAATTATTTTATAAACAATTCTAATATAAATATTAAGTTATGATCAGGGGCGTATCTATTAAGCCTAGAGCCCATTATTTGTTAGGTATGTATATTTTATTTTCATTTAAAGCCCAGTCCAAACATGATATTAGCCCACCCAAAAAAGACTTTTAATAAACATTTCATTCATGTGAGTCCAAGCCCCAAGGCCCAAGCCTAGCCCTCTTCACAATGATTTAAATAATTAGCCCAATTTACAATAATTTAATTAATTAATTAATTGCACCAAATCCTTGAAATGAATGACAAGTTAGTAACGGAGAAAAAAAAAGTTTTACTCTCTTCCTTAAATAAATAATTATATATATATATAATTTATTTATTATTATTATTTATTTATCTTAAAATAAATTTAGTCCACCCCTTAATTGAATCCTGGATCCACCCCTGGTTATGATACCTTTAACAAAAAATATAATTAATTAAAAAAAAGTATAAAATGATATCACAACGCTCCTTTCTTATACTATATGTTTTATAAAAAATATCAAAATGAATTTGGTGAGATGACTTCGAAGAAGTAGTATTTTTTAATAAAAAGTGATATCATAACTATTTCACAAAAAAAATCTTAAGATAAATGAAAAATGATATCATGTCCGTTCCAAATCAACTTTCACCTTAACAATATACAAAAACTACAAAAAAAAACTTATCTGTTAACAAATGAATATTTCGTTGATAATTTTCTTTTGTTAATAAAGCGGTGGTTTGTAAATTTTTAGCAACAAAAATTTAATTCCATTGGTAAATATTTTCTTTGGTAATCAGTGCCAATAATTTTGTTGGCAATTTATATAATGATTTCGTAGGTAATCCATTAGTAATTAACAACAGATTTTATTCTGTTGGTAAAAATAGAATAAATTCGTTGGCATTCTTTTGGTAAAAGAAAAATGTTATGGCAATCAGTTGGTAGTTACAATTGATTGAATTCCATTACCGAAAAAGAGTTTTTTTTTTCTATTTTTAGTGGAAAGGGTATGAAAGTTGATCTGAGACAGGGAAAGTATCATTTATAATGAAAAGTGATAACTAATTAAAAACAAGTATTTAGGCATCGGATGTTCTATGACATTTTTGTGTTATGTCTTTTGTTATACGCATTAAATGAGTGACACTTATACGAGAAGACAATTTGAACCTTTTCTCGTATGATTAATATTTTGTGTATAATGTGATTTGTTTGCCTTATAATTAATTGTATGATGTTTGGTATCATGGAAAAATGAGATTGTTGATAACTATGTATTAGTTATTTTGTGTTTGTTAATGAGTATTAACAACTAAAATAACAAGGAAAATGATATATTAATTTACCCTCAATTTATTTTTATTAATTAATTAATAATAATAATAATGAGACACTCTCTTGTGAGACGGGTCGACTCATCACCAAAGTATGTTTATTGTATAGATAAAGTATGCTTATTTGTAGTTAAAGTATGTCAATAATAAATCAAATTATAACACGCTAAAATCATACTTTAATGCATAATTTAACATAGAAAACATACTTTAACAACCATGAAACATATTTTATCTAAATAATAGACATATTTTAACACGTCTCATAAACCGTCTCACGTAAGTAATGTCTCACAAGAGACTTTGTCTTATTATTATTATGGGAAAATGATATAATAGTAAAATTATGTGTAATACCCAAGTATTAAATGATGATGTTGTGTATCCCTACTCTTGAGGTGGGATACACAATACCAAGGGAAAGATATTATTAATAGTGAGCTGAAAATTATATCGGGCGACAAGTATTAGGAATACATCGGACAAACGTGGTATTACAGGGGAGAATGCACCAATCCCACCATAATATTGCCAAGCAAACGACGTTCTGACAATTGTTTCTTCAACGGTAATAAAAAAAGTTTGATTTACTGTTGAATTTTAGAAATCATTGAAAATGTTGTTGAAAAATGACGTTCCAATAACCTTTTCTTCAACAGTAATAATTCATTGGAATATCCTTAGAATCATGAATTCCAACAATGTTTTAACATCTTTCAACGTTTTTTTGTCTTTGAAATTCGTCAGGTTTCTTGTAATGTTCGTTCCTCGGAGTAACTATTTTATTGTATTATATTTAATGGTTTTAGTGTATTCTATTTAATGGTTTTAATTACTGTAAATGCATTTAAATGAGATAAATCTTTTGCGAGATGTTGCGGTTGTGAGACAAGTTGTGAGACATATTAAAGTATGATTGTTATATACTCCCTCCGTCCCTCATTAAAAGGGTCATTTGCTTTTTGGTACGTAGATTAAAGAGTATTATTATTTAATGTGTAGTGGGTAGTTGTATTAGTAGGAGCATGGGTCCCAATATTTAATTGTATTAAAGGGGGTGTGTGGGTTTCATATGTGTAAAAAATGAAAGGAGACTCTTTGGGTGGGACGACCAAAATGGCAAAATGACTCTCTTAGCCTGGGACGGAGGGAGTAAGTAAAATATATTTATTGATAGTTAAAAATGTCTTGTGAAGTATATATGATGAATG
The DNA here is from genome assembly GCA_023678885.1 of Pogostemon cablin. NCBI lineage: Eukaryota > Viridiplantae > Streptophyta > Magnoliopsida > Lamiales > Lamiaceae > Pogostemon > Pogostemon cablin. The sequence goes on along the minus strand of CM042981.1, from coordinate 13,140,981 downwards.
ATGCATTAAAATACTATTATAGAGTGTTATAATATGATTTATTACAAACGTACTTTAATTATTAATTAACGTATTTTACTTGTATAATAAACGTACTTTAATGATGGGTCGACCCGTCTCACCAGAGTGTGTCAAGTAAGAAAATGATTCAAATTGAAATACCAAATTAAGTATGGTAAAGAAAGCAGGGGGAAGATGAGAAGTTCAAAACCATATGCTGAAAGAAACACAAAACCAAAGCACCTAACTTCATACTATTCACTGTACATCACCATATATGAATGCTTTTCAAAAAGTAGTCTTTTATTAGGTATCAACTTTATTAAAATTACTCATGACAAAGAACCATGTGGAGAATCACCCCCAATTAAAAAAAAAATGAAAACTCTTCTTTACATCACACCCACCCACTATATAAACACCCCTTCAAATCTCTTGCTCCTTTCGTGGGATACTTCTAACTTAACCTATTTACAAAATTCCCAAGAAAAAAACACACACACACATACATACATTTCTTCTCTATATTCATACATCAATGGAGTGTTCTATCAAGGAACAAAAGGTTGAAGCCATGAAGAAGTACAATAGGGCACAATTTGTTTATAATCTTGTTCTCTACTCCCTAACATCTATGATCACTTGCTTCTTCTTTTCCTACCCATTTTGGTTCCCTTCACTCGATATTTACCACCTTTTATCCTCTATTCCAACCGATGTTTCATTTTTCCTCAACCCTAAATGCTTCTTCATTTTGGGAAATCTCATTGTTTTGATCCTCGTAGGGGAGTCGAAACTCAAACAATCATCGTCTTCTTCTTCTTCCTCCTCAGATTTCTACGATGAGTATGTTTCAAGAAGTCGAAGTGGCCATCATAATGTGAGCCTCAAGAAGGTTCATGTAAAGGAAGAGAAGAAAGAAGTGAAAGTGTGCAAGAGTGGTTTGGGCCATGAAGAAAAGAAAAAGGGTATGAGGAAGAGCAAAAGTGAGGTTTGGGGTGAAAGTGGGATGCATGTTAAGAGTATGGGGAAAAAAGAGGAGTTCCACAAGAGTAGTAGTATGAGTAATGATGAACAAAAGAAAATGGGAATGAGGAGTTGCAAGAGTGAGATTTGGAGTGAAAGTGAGATAGTGAGGAGAGAGAAGCCTAAGGGGAAAGGGGAGAGAGAGACTCACAAGAGTAGTATGAATCATGAGGAAGAGAAAATGGGAATGAGAAGTTGCAAAAGTGAGATTTGGGATCATGGAGGAGACATAGTGATGAGAGAGAAAACTCTAGGGAAAGTGGAGGAGGAGATCATTCATAGTGGTGTGAATGAATATGAAGAGAAGAAGATGGGAATGAGGAGTTGCAAAAGTGAGATTTGGGATCATGGAGGTGACTTAGTGATGAGAGAGAAACCTAAGGGGAAGGATGAGGAGGAGTGTATCCACAAGAGTAGTATTATTCATGAAGAAAAGAAAATGGGCATGATTTGGGATGGAAATGGGGTAAAGAAGAGAGATAAATCCAAGGGGCAAAGAGAGGAAGAGATCAAACATGAAGAAAAGAAAATGGGAATGAGGAGCTGCAAAAGTGAAATTTGGGACAACAATGGAAGTGAAATCAATGGGCAATTAAGGAAGGAGCTGAAGATCATGAGCAATGAAGAAAATGGAGGTGGGTTGAGGAGTAGCAAAAGTGCAGTTTGGGGTGAAGGTGGAATTATGAAAAAAACTAGGGACCAACCTGCAAAAGAGGAAGATCTAAACAAAAGAGTGGAAGCCTTCATTGCTAGAGTTAACAATCAAAGGTTGCTTGAAGCTAAATTAGTTGATCATGCATGATTGTAACCATAAGTACTAATCATCTTCTAATGTTAAAGATTAATTAATCATATAGAAGTAGATTTTAATAATTTAAATATTTATAACTAAATTAATTGAAGATCAGGATTTCAATGAACTGATTTTATAATTAATTAGAATAAGTTATGCAAGTTATAAGGTAATATAAGGCACCAATTATCTTAATTTTATGAGATGCCACAATTTATCCTTTTTGTTATTATAATAATAATATAATAATAGTAATATTATTTGGTGTTTTTAAATTTGAGTTCTAAATTAATGTTGGTACACAGTACTATACACTAGTTATTCTCCATCAATGGTTAAAACATTTAGAAGTAACTCTAGCTGTAGCAATGAACTAGTTTTTAGTGTTTGGAAATGTTATAATTGAAAATAAGTATTTTTTTTTATTTTAGGTGGTTTTAGTTATCGCCCAAATCGTTGTCTTACTATAAATGTTGATACAAATAACATATTAGAACTTTCTGAAATCTGAAATAAGAGGTACCTTTCTCACTTCATCTAGATTTTATAATTAATAAAAATAAAAAAATAAATAAAAAAGAAAAGATAGTGGTTTTAGTGAGTGGAGTTTGACAGTTGAAATCTGAGGTGGCCAAATGTGACTGCTTACTCAGTGACAAATAAAGTTGTTTACTTAGCATGGAAGATATGGATTTAGCTACACATATTTCTTCTTTTGACAAAATCACCAGAGATTATTAATATCTTATTCCAAGACCACACAACATATCAGTAAAGTAAAAATAAAACAAAAGAAACAATATACATGGTATGAAATAAATTAATAACAATTATAATTATATTTAATATGTAAAAGTTGTATATACTGGAAAAATCACGGTAATGAAAATGATTTAAAGCCAAAGTCCCAAAAGGCCCAGTACATTTTAAAAACCAGGTGGCTGATTTATAGAGGTTCAGTCAGCCAATAATAAATGAAGGAGAGGTGATTGGTTGGGGTAATGGTGATATGAGAATGGAGCAATAGACATCAGAGAAAATATCAATTTTGGTCCTCTACGTTTGATCAAATTCAACTTTAGTCCTTATGTTTGGTAAATTCTCAATCTTGGTTCTCTAGTGTTCGATTTTAATAATTTTTGTCTACTTTTAATCACTTTTTCGCCGAAAATTTCTTAAAGTCATCGGAAAATAGAGCGTGAGATGCACGCACCGAAAATTTATGAAATTAGTCGTTATTGCATCATTCTCTGTAAACTGTGAGTGTATAATAAAAGAGTTTTATGCTCAATTTCTAGAGAGTGTTTTTCTCAATTAATTTCCTTATGTTTGATTAGCTGATTTTTTTTCTCTTAATAATCCGCTTTTACAACCTAAGTTAAACGGGCAAAACTACTCGTCAAGAATATGTATCAATTATTCAATTTAGAGATCTGAAAAAAACAATTATACTATTAAATTTTCAATATCTAACCGTACGATTGGTGAATAAGATGAGATAAAAGAGTATTATGGTGGTAAATATTATGTATACTAAAATAAGTAAATAATATGAAAAAATAAATTTGTTTGATAGAACGTAATATGAATAATTATTTCTAGGTACACACTTAATATTTATTATTACTATGAGATATATCAATTTAAAAAATTACTCCTAGATACAAAAAATTAAGATAAATTACTCAATATACCCCAAACTTAATGTGACCTAACAATTTTTATAATGCACATACATAACATTATCTTTGTTGCACATAATATTTACGACTTTTTTTGCTGCACATAACACTTACGATTTTTTTCTGCTTCACATAATATTTATTGTTTGACGTATTATTTTTACTGCACATAAATTTCTTGCTGCACATAATGTAAATAATTGTATGCATCGTAACTGTTTGTGTGCAGTATATTATAAGAGTAAAGTTGGAATATCACTATATATATATGTAGTTAATAGTAATATTTTTTTAAGTTTGTATCTTATAGTAATTAAGGAGATTTTAATGTACCTAACAGTAAGTATCCCAATATAATAAAGATTAAGATTAATATTGTTGACTGTTTGATTGATAGTATTAATATGAGGTATAGAGTGTAATATTACCTTTATAGCCACATTAAATTTGTACATTTTCATTTGTATCCACTTCTTATAAGTAATAGGCAAATAAAATTAAAATTACATTAATTAATTACATAATATAAAACAATTCAAATTAATAAATTAAATAAAATTAATTAAAATTTCGATTGCTGATACTACAAAAAAAAGTTTACCAAGAATTATCAATGGATCAGCAATAAAAATGATATTTTTGTTTTAGCAAAAGAATGCCAACGGATTTATTTTCTATTTTAGCAACGGAATTCAATTCGTTGGTAATTACAATCACTATATAAATTACCAACAGAATTATTAGCAACGGATTACCAACAAAATTTGTTTATAGTTGCTAAAAATTTACCAACCACCACTTTCCCAACAGATTTCGTTGCTAATCCGTTGGTAAACCAATTTAACAATGGAATTAAGCCTTTTAACAATGAAATATTCGGTTGATAAAAAATATTTTTTTTTAGTGTGATAGGTAGAAATGTTATTTATATTCAATATTATATTTTAAATTATTTTTTTTATCATTATAATTTTCTTAACACAATTTTTTATTAAATTTTTATTGTAAGTTTTATTTATAAAATAAATAAAAAACATTTCAAAATTATTAAAACAAAAGATTATTCTATACTTCTCTGTCTTAACTCTGTGCGTCTTCATCCTCTTTATAAAAAAATTAAATAAAAATTGTACATCCTCCTAATTCCTATGTATACCTCGCACCATAATTTAATTCAAATTTATGAGTTGGACCTGGTGCACCGATGTACCTAAACGATGTTAATCGTTAGATTAAATTTTAATTAAATCTTCATTATTAAATAAAATAAAATAATTATAAATTTTAATAAACAACCACCAGACGCACTACTCCTACATTTAACCTAGGCATGCACATTTTAATCGGAATCGGCGGAACCGACGGTTCCGGAACTGGCCTAAATGGAACCGAAACCGGATATATTTCGGTTCGGTTCCGGTTTCGAACCGGCGATTTTTTCAATTTTTTTTGTTTTTTTTACGTTTCAAGGCTAAAATAAAAAAAAAGAGAGAATCGGAACCGAAACCGGCCTACCCTCGGTTCGGTTCCGGTTCTATATTTTCCCAAACCGGAACCGGCGGTTCCGCCGTGCATGTCTAATTTAACCCATTAACTCTAGGGTGCACACCCCAAAATCACCCCAAATTTTATTCAAGAAACAAAATTTTAATATGAGCCATGGAATCGATTAACAAAATGTTCAAGAAAGAGGGGAAAAGAAAAGGAAAAAGAAAAATTACTACAATACCAGTTCTTGAACACGCTTCTAAAATTAAACTGGGAATTCTAGAATATCTGTGGATAGCCTCTGCATGATTTGCTTTGAAACTCTCTTTTGCAAGTTTCAGGAACACGACTACACTGTCGAGTAGTCAAGAACCCTAATTTTAGAAAACCTAAATTAAATCTAATTCAAACATTCTAAATCTAATATGTTAGTTAGGGTAAAAAAATCCTAATTGAGTTTCACAAATTCATTCTTTTAACTCTTGATTCAAATCACAAAATAAAATTTAAATAAAGACGAATAGGGAATCGATCATAAGTGCAAAGATAAAAATACATGACCACGAGATGCAATAAATGGAGGCGAACAATAGCCGACGGAGGACAACATCGGTGAGGATGGGCAGCGACGAGTGATAGTGAGTGGCCAGTGGGTGGTGGCAGACTAAGAATGATTTATTTGTTCATAAACCCAACGACGCAGTAATTAGGAAGAAAGGGGAGAAAAATGAATGTGACGGGTGTTAAATGTGGGATTTCATTCTTTTGTATGAATGAATGACGGTTCAGAACTGTATTATTAATACAACACGTATTATTTGTATCTAATGTAAACTACCAAACGCCATAAAAGCCCATGCATATTGGTAGCCCATAAAATAGGCTACCAAGAGAAGGGTAACCATAAACATTAAGTCCTAAAAAGGATATAAACTACTTGTATGTTTGATTTGTTTATAGTTGATCTATACCCATCTATTCTCTCTCTATGAACACCTATCACTCCCAATATTCCATTTTCAATTTCACATCATCTATTCGTTTCATCATACTTTATACACAAAAGAAAAATACTAAAAAATTTAAAATAAATAACCTCCTAACATAATATATTCTAGAATAATACTATCAAGAATTTGATTAGTAGCGTAAGTTATGCTGAGAAAATGATCTAATAAAGCCAAGGGTGGGTTGTTTCCCAGCAGAGTTGGGTGTATTTCGAAGCGTTGCTTATTTTTTAAAAGAATACTTTTATAATTATCTGTAGAGGTGGAATGATATTAATTAAAACCCAAATTGGCATAAAATAATTATATAATGGGCTTATTTGTATGACCACATAACAAATAATTTTGGCCCATTGAAGTAGGCCCAATAGACAAAATTAGTATACTCACTAGCCTAATTTTCACCAAAAGTTTACTGGAGAACTCGCCCATATGGACAAAATGCAATTATTTTAGTTGGAACATATTATCGAACATAAACAGATTTATTGTATACTAAAGAAATGTGATTGCATCTCTTTTCTTCAGTAAAATAATGAGTGAGTCCTTGAATTAATATATTTCACGTAAACTATATCTATTTATAAAAAAATTATTTTAAATATTCTAAGTCATAAATTAAGTAGTTTTTATTTTAAATATTCTAAGTCATAAAATAAGTATTATCCTCTAAGAGTAAAAATAAAATAGGATATGAATCACTTAATTCGCATAATTAATTATTCCTGATTTATAAAAATGTTTGTTATAATAATAATAATAATAATAATAATATATTTATAATTATATATAGGGTCACTTTTAAAATATACTACTAGTTTTTCTAAACATGTGTCGCACGTTCTACTTTATAATACGTATTGCTTAAAATAAGTTACAATTTTCGTGCAACTATAGAATGAGTCATAATTTTAAATTTTATGTGAAATATATATATATATATATATATATATATATATATATAAATGCATGAGGATTAAGAAAATATCATATTTCATTAAATGATGTAAGATAAAAGGATGAATATTAATTTTGGGTGGATAATTCAAATTGGAAAAAATAGTTGTTACGTCTGATAATAAAAAAATTGTTAGTTCGACAATGGATTTGTAATGACAATAAATCATACTCCATCCCAAGATTATTTGCACACTTTATTTTCTAATCCGTTCCAAAATTATTTATACACTCAAAAATGAAAACAACATATAATATCAATATCCTTACAATACTAAAATATTATAAAATTGTCACGTTCTTTTTACACACAATTTAATAACGAAATAAAGGAAACAATGAAATAAAAAAAGAAAGAAAAAGAAAAAAAAAAGTTAAGCTCTATTAGGTCGTGGGCTAATTTGTCCAAGCCTAGAAGGTCCAGTTTTAAACGGCCTGGATAAATGCGGCCCTAACACTTTTTTTTAGGGCTAATCAAACTTTTTAACAACTCATTGGTCAGAACATTTCTGTGCTCATCGAGAATTACAAGGTTGGTATTTCGTTGACAGTGACAATGCATTCAAGTGATTACGTGTATGGCAAGCCAAAGCATCTTAAAAAAATTGGCATCAAATGATTCATTGTCTTCATCTCAAGAGACGAATACGATCTCAAATTTGTTGAATCTGTGTTATTGGAGTTCATTGTATATCACAAATTTTGTGGTGAATGAACAGCATCATAATATAATCCCAAATGTTTTACTCCTCAAACCATTAGTTGTAACCTACAAAATTTAATCATACAAATAAAACAACCAAGTTTCACACTTTGATAGAGAGGAAACTGATACACATACCTCAAAAAAGATAGTAAATTGAGTGTCACTCAGTTCAATTAAGTAATGGATTTTGATTTCCTACACAAGTCTACAAAATTAAGAACAAAAAATATCTAAGTCTAAATCCCAGCCAACATAAAGCTTAACTTGGTGAATATTTTTCAAGAATCAAGAAACAAGCATCAACACATACGGCCCCCCAAAATCCCATCTTCATCATTTTGAATTTTATGTAATCAAATATTTCAATTTCAATGCCAAACTTCTAAAAGGGCTACGGAAATTTTTTTCCTTTTCCCCTCTAAATAAAGACTTGAAGCTATAAGCATACAATTCATTAAGTATAATTAGAACATGAATCAACAATATAAAGCAGTTTTGATTAACCCACAAATAAATAAATAAATAAAATACCTGGGCGCCATTGTTCCGAATGAGCTGATCCTTACCCTTATAGGGCAAACAACTATGGTGGTTCATCGTCTAAATTTAAAATTAACATTGCAGTTAATCCTATGTATTTTTAAGAGTAACATCTAATTATCTAAAGAGTAACTTTTTCTGAAATGCACCATACACCCAATTACTCACAAGCTCCTAGGAATGTAAGCGAATCAAACTATTTGCAAACTATTCGAGTCTCAGTTCGATAAAATATTCGTTCGAATTTGTTCGTTGGCCTTAACGCCAAACCGAACTCAAATTTTGAACTTAAATAGTTTATCAAACCAAACTCAAACCTAGGGGTATTTGACTTGAAAGTTTGCGAACGTATTCATTAGCGGGCCTGTTAAAAGCTCGCAAACGTATTCATTAACAGACTCGTTAATAGTTCCGTAATATACATTACTATTTTTTATTTATTAAATAATTAAATATTTTATATTAAAAAATTCAAATATGATAATAATTTATGTGATTATTTAAATGGCAAAGTCTCTTGTGAGACTCTACTTATATGAGACCGTTTGTGAAACGTGTTAAAATATGTCTATTATATAAATAAAGTATGTTTAATGGTTATTAAAGTATGTTTTGTAAAGTATGATGGATGATGAATTAAAGTATGATTTTAAGATGTTATAATATGATTCATTATTGACATACTTTAACTACAAATAAGCATACTTTACCTATATGATAAGCATACTTTAATAATGGGTTAACCCGTCTCACAACCGTGTCACAAAAAATTTGTTTCACAGGAGAGTGTCTCTATTTAAATAATTAAATGTCTTTTTAACTTTTATTATCATCTTTTGTTTGTTTGTTTATTTATTTAATATTGACAATGACTTGTGTGAGACCGTGTCACGGAAGGACTTTCATGAGACGGATAAAAAGAATAACATTAGATATTCATAAACAAAATATTCATGAACGAGTTACCTTATATCAAAATGTCTACTACAAAAAAAAATATTATATGTTCATGAACGAGTTGCCTTATATGTTCGTGAACATGTTCGCGAGCCTTAACAAATAGTCTCGATTTGAACTTGAGTTCGATATATATTATTTTTCCCGATAAGTTCGAGCTCGGATTAAAGTTCGATTATTCCTTAACAAACAATATTCAAGTCCACTAGAGGATGTTTATTTCCGTGTTTAAAACTCCAGAATTGGAATTCAAAATCCACACCTAAATTTTAATAAGCACCCTTTATATACCTATATACATTTTCTCTCCTCAATTAATACATTATTTCTCTTTTATCTCTCTTCTCCCATCTTTTTTGTTACATAAATTAATCAAAACCAACTTATATATATTATCTCTCCTCAATTAATACACCTCATCTTTTTTTCTACAAAAATTAATACATTTTTACACATCAAATATAAAGTTAAAACCTACCATATCAAAAACTTAAAACAAACATAATATTACTATTCACGGTTTTCAAAATCCACGAAACCACAAAACAAACATCACCCTAATATTCGGCTTAACTTAATTCGATGGGGTGTAAACGAACAGAGCGTGTGGCGAGCAGCTCGTGACTCGGCACATTAAGAGCTCGTTTATATTCGTTAAATTAAGCTCGTTATGTAAACGAATAGAGTTTGAGCATTGCATAGCTCGTATGTTAAAAGCTCGTGAACAAGCTCGTTTAGTGTTTGTTTATATATATATATATATAATTTAGGGTTTATTACTATATGGTACACACTTTTAAGCTAAAATACTCTGAAAAATAAGGAGAAAAAAATTATTCTCCACTACACAAAATAACATTAAAGGGACCATATTACCCTTAATAAAATAAACCAGATTTCAATTTTTCTCTCCTGTGATGACGTCTCCTCCCACAGTGTATCATCGACGAGACGCTGCCTTTCACAAGTTCTTCCGACAGAGCGCCGCCGCCCAGGGCTCACGATTTATAGTCGGATGCACCGACTGCTTTTTCTTGGTGGATTCGCGTCTTGCCGCGGGTTCTCATGGTCTGTGCTTTGTAACCTCAGGGATTTAGACCCTGATTTTTTTCCCAATCTATGCGGTCGACTCCGTCGGCTGATTTCCACTGCCACTGTTTTGCTTTACTGCTAGATGCGACTTCCGCTGGATACATACGGCAAGTTTTCCTGATGCGGTCGTCCCTTCGTCGCTGTTTTCTGGAGTTCCCTAATTTCTACCCTAAATCGTCGCATATGGCTAAATCATCATCTTATGTGTTTTCTCATATTCTGCCGCCTCCGAATTACAAGCCATTGACACGATCTTGAGGTGGCTTTGCATCCAAGCCGACAGCTCATCTCAATCAGATATATTCCATCTGCATCATCGTCAGTCGAGGACGACTGTTCCATAATCGCCGGTACCACTGGTTCAGATATCACCCAATTGTTCCTTGCTCGCGAAGGAGGATTGGCTGTCCCTTTCGAATTTATCAGATACCGGCCTCTCCTCCGTGGCTAAGGAGCATCCAGAGTGTCTTTCGGTTGCGGAGGTGGATTACTAGGCTTGTGGTGGGGCTTCTGGTTGGGCTTCCGACGAGGTTGTCAGCAATTTCTTCACAGTTCACTCGTCTTCTTCCTCTCATCGATAACCTTACTCATCTCAATCGAATTCAATTGAAATTAAATTCATCCCTGCTCAAGTGCCTATGTCACATTGGAATTGATTTTGCCCTCTAAAGGTTTGTCTGACGCTGCTTTTGTTCTGAAACAAATCAATTGGTATGAGTTTTAATGGTGAACTATTTATTTGTGTAGCCGCTTCTGTTCTTCTTTCGTTTTCTCGCGTCTGATTTTGAGTTATTGGTGTAGCTCCAAGTTAATTTTTGCAAGTCTGAAACATTTGGGCTTGTTTTTTTGGTGTTCTCGTGTGTCTTCTTTTGAAGCTCTGTTTTGGAGGGTTTGAAAATTATTTCTGATAATGTTATTTGTCAATGATTTCTTTGCATTTCTGAATTTCAGCTGTTTTTCTATTTAGTGTTTATGATTGTTGTTAAATTTTTGGAATTTTAAGAGGATGAGAATTATTATGTATTTGGGGACTGTCTTTAGAACTGAGTGTTGCTAATGAATGTGAAGGTGAAAGCTCGTGTGCAATGCTGCTCGTTTTGTATATAAACAACATTTAATCAATCTTAACTTATTATAATGTAAAATTGAATAGTTAATGGTGCCAACTAATTTGGTGTGAATGGCAATGTCCTTTGCTTTGTAACTGTTAAAGCTTTTATTTTATTTTAGGCGATTACATGCTTAAGGCTTAACTAGTTCATAGATTTCTTGCTAGCACAAGTGTTCTTGAAACAATATATACTTCTGTAAATTTGATTGAAACATAGAATGAGGATACACACTTCATTCATTCGTATTATATTGCAGACTTTGCAGTTTTATTTGCATTTGGAATCAATGTAATTATAATTTACAAAAGCTATTTCATGTTCCATTCATTCTTGCTAATGTAAAATTGCAGGCAAACACTAGTGAGATGGGAAGCATTTTCAGAGGAAAACTGAAAGAAGATTTTCTACATATCAAATGGAAATGGAACAGAGATAGAGACAGTTGGTTACTTTCATGAAATAAGTCCAAGATGTGTGCTGCAATACAACTTATTGAGATTACCAGTCTTTTTACACGAAAAAATTGAAAACATGGTGAAAAAAATGTGTAAAAGAAAATGTGAAAAAAAAATATACAAAAAAAAATTAGCAAAAAAAAATTATAAAAATATGTGCAAACAAAATGTGCAAAAAAAAATTTGCAAAACAAAATGTGCAAAATAGAATATGTAAAAGAAATTGTGCAAAATAAAATGTGCAAACAAAAATTTGCAAAGCAAAATGTGCAAAATAAATTGTGCAAACCCTACCCCTCACCCACAGCCGGACATCCACCGGTCGGTTACAAGACCGCCGCCGCCGGAACTTAAAATGTGCAAACAAAATGTGCAAAAACAAATTTGTGCAAACAAATTGTGCAAACGCATAGGGGTATTTATGGTATCACAATCATAATTGTGTAATTATGAGTATTAGTGCTTTGAGTCATGTAGTTTATAGTAATTATGCATAATTTTGTGTATCCAATAATAAGTGACCCTATAATTTAAACTCATTCCGTCCGCTTCAAAGGTATCCATTTCACTATTTCTGGCGTTCGCTTAAAAGTTATCAATTTCCTCTATTTAGTAAAAAAAGTACAGAATATGACCCACCACTTCCTCTAATACAACTACTCACTTTATCTATAATAATAATACTCCTTAATCCACGTGCAAAAAGTAAATAAAGACCCTAAAACTGTTCACGTGCAAAAAGCAAACGGTTACCTTTGAAGTGGAGGGAGGGAGTACTATTATTCTTTATAGTATAAATATAATATTAAAAATATTTGAACGAATTTATACATGTTAAATTTCCTTATTTTTATGAAATAATAAAAAATATATATATTTTATTGATAGTTGATGAATATATTTTGTTATTTTAAAATAGTGATGTGTTTGTTTATCATATTCACGAACGAAATTATATAGATGTTCAGAATAAAAGTTTCATGAACACTTTATAAAATATGTTCACGAACAAAAGCTCTCGCGAATAAAACGAGCTCGAGCTCGTTTATTTTTTAACAAAAAGAACTCAATCTTCGTAAAGCTCGTGTCCTCTCCGCTCGTTTACAAGCCTAATCCTGTCAGTGCCTCAGTGCCTTTGAGTTTGGAGGAAAAAAAAAAACTTGATTACGGAAGGGTATTTGGGGGAGGTTGTGAAAATGAAGTCAAATTAGGGATTTTATTACAAATTCCATTTCCATGTGCGTTCCCATGGTACGAAGAGTAGGCGAAGCCGAACCCATCCCCGAATAGGGAGGAAATGAAGATTGAAATGAAAGCAGCCTTTCGGAGATATCAAGAGTTTTAACCCCCTTGACAACTCCGAAATCTCATCTCAAACATTTTTTTTATCTCTGTTTGTTTAATCACCAGATTCATCCCTTCTGATTTTCGGGCACACCTTCGGATCATGGCTGCTCTCTCTTCATCCAATCACGCCTGTTCTTCATCTTCACCTTATCCCACCTCTTCCTTTCATCAATTTCGCGATGCTGTTCCCTTTTCAGCGAATAAATTGACCTCCAAAAACGTTTCCTTTCGATCCAAATGCAGCCCTACGCCCAATGTGATTCTCATGCAAGATGGTTCGTGTCTATTTCCCCTTGATTTCTCTTATCCCCTTTTAGATTCTTAATTTATGTTCAATTTTATGCTGATGAACTGCAGTTGTTCACGTTCTGAATTTGTTACACTGTGTCGTTATAAATTAGAAACGGGAAAGAGTGCATACTGAGTTGTGTGAATTAGAGTTCTGATGGCGAAATCCCTTTTTTCGTTTTTGAATTGTTGTTGAAATTTGTAACATGTTATGCTCTCACTTCCGTAGTCATATCTAAATTCTTGAATCTTTTAGGAGCTGTGGCAGCTAAAATAGCTGCTGCCAGTGAAGCTCCTGTGGGAAAATTGAAAGAGGGGTTGTTATCTGTTGCTCCTCCTGAAGAACTTAAAAGGCCAATTGAAGATTCGGATGGGACTAAATCCACTGTCAGTATCACTGTTGTGGGAGCCTCCGGAGACCTTGCCAAAAAGAAAATTTTCCCTGCACTTTTTGCTCTTTACTATGAGGATTGCCTTCCTGAGGTGTGCTCATGTCTTGCATTATTGTTTTTATTTTAGTATTTTGCCTTTATATATGAATTTGTCGCGAAGTGGACCATTGGAATACGAAGACTGGATCGCACGGGCAGTTGTGGACCTGTGGTTGATTTTTAGCAAAACGGATCAACGGTTTAATCTTTCCCATTTGTTTCAGCATTTCACTATCTTTGGTTATGCGCGTAGCAAGATGACTGATGCAGAGTTGAGGGAAATGGTTAGCAGAACACTTACTTGCAGAATTGATAAGAGGTAATTAAGATCCTTGCTAACCCCCACCCAAACATCACACACATTGATGTCTTAGCTTGGGGTATGGATTGGCTATCAGCTCTTGTGATAAAGATTCTAAGCGCTTTTGTGTTTCTTCAGGGAAAATTGTGGTGAAAAGATGGAACAATTTCTGAAAAGATGTTTCTATCATGCCGGTCAATATGATTCTCCCCAAAATTTTGTGGAGCTTGATAGGAAACTAAAGGAGCATGAGGTAACTTGGAATGATTTTGTTTTAGTATTATTTTTGACTTGGGGTCCTAGATTGTTTTTCCACTCATTTATGCTTGTTCAGGACCAATTTTGGAATGATTTTGTTTTAGTATTATTTGTGACTTGGGGTCCTAGATTGTTTTCCACTCATTAATGCTTGTTGAGGACCAATTTTTGGTTGTGGATTCTTGAAATTTCTCAATGATATACTCTTTTAGTTAGATTATTCTTTGTGGAACAGTTTAGTGTAGACCTGAAAATCTGTTTGTTTAGATCAATTCTAGGCAGTGAGAACCTATATCTTGAAATCCTTTTTTAGATATCAAAATGTGGAAGACAGTCTCTTTATGAATTAAGATATAGCAGTATCTTTGGGGTTGAAGAATTCATTGTTTTGATGTTCTTATTATGGTTTACTCTTTAGGCTGGAAAGGTTTCCTATAGACTTTTTTACTTATCGATCCCACCAAACATATTTGATGCTGTAAAATGTGCCAGTCTCTCTGCTTCTGCTGCTAGTGGATGGACCAGGGTCATTGTTGAGAAACCTTTTGGCCGAGATTCTGAATCCTCAGCTGCTTTGACTAGTTCTCTTAAGCAATACCTACAGGAGGATCAGATTTTCAGGTAAAATTTCTATTCTTTAGGAGTAAATGTGCGTTCTTTCTTGGATGGGTTTTTAAAATAAAAATGAGTTTGCAATTATTTTACTCACAATATCCTTTACCTTGGTATTCATTATAGGATAGATCATTATCTCGGAAAGGAGCTAGTAGAGAACCTTTCTGTCCTTCGCTTCTCCAACCTTATCTTTGAGCCGTTATGGTCACGACAGTATATAAGAAATGTTCAGCTGATATTCTCGGAGGATTTTGGCACTGAAGGAAGAGGAGGGTAAATAGTCATGTCATTTTAAAACTAATCAATGAAGTTCCTGAACCTTTTCTTATTTGATTGTTTTCTCTTTGTACAAGTTACTTTGATCATTATGGAATAATACGAGACATAATGCAAAATCATCTGCTTCAAATATTGGCCCTTTTTGCCATGGAAACACCTGTCAGTCTGGATGCAGAAGACATCAGAAATGAAAAGGTTTTTCCTTGCTCCAGATATATATTGTGTGTGTGTGCGTATGTGTGAAATGCGATATTGCTTGATTTTCCTGGGAGAAATCGAAGTCATATTCATATCTAGTTCTGGATTGAACAGGTTAAAGTTTTGCGTTCCATGAGGCCACTTAGCATTGATGATGTTATGATAGGACAGTATAAGAGTCACACAAAAGAGGTGTTTCTTATCCTGGTTATACAGATGACAAAACTGTACCCAATGATAGTTTGACGCCAACTTTTGCTGCTGCTGCACTTTTCATAGATAATGCGAGATGGGACGGGGTGCCTTTTCTCATGAAGGCTGGGAAAGCACTGCATAATAGGAGGTTATAAAGTTTCTCATTTGGAAAATTGGCATCCCTTGTCTACTCCCTAAATTTGTTTATCTCTGTTTCTGCTCAACCTGTATTTATATGTTACTCTTTTGTTCCTTCTCAGGGCTGAAATACGGGTTCAGTTTAGACATGTACCTGGGAATTTATACAATCGAACGATTGGCACTGATCTTGACCTAGCAACAAATGAACTTGTTATACGTGTTCAACCTGATGAAGCTATTTATCTTAAGATCAATAACAAAGTGCCGGTCTTGGGAATGAGATTGGACCGAAGTAATCTTAACCTTCTATATAAAGCCAGGTATGTAATTATTTGCAAAGGTTCTAATTCTTGATATGATTTTCTGATGGAAAAGATTGTCAAATTAATGGATCTACTATGGTACGTCTTCTGAGTCCAATATTATTCTGATACCTTGCATTTTGGCTTTTCTGCAACTGTTCATTCTTCAGGGCGTTGCACTTTTGATACATTGAAATTGAATCCTTATTATTTTAAATTAAACTAATCACAACGTACTTTTGAATGCTACTCTGGGTTCTGAATTGGAAATCAGAAATTTGAATGTAGCTTGTTGTGTTGTGTAGGTACGCAAAGGAGATTCCTGATGCGTACGAGAGACTTGTTCTTGATGCTATTGAAGGTGAAAGGAGACTATTCATAAGGAGTGATGAATTAGATGCTGCTTGGTCGCTCTTCACCCCATTGCTGAAGGAGCTCGAAGAAAAGAAAATAATCCCGGAGTATTATCCTTATGGGAGTCGAGGGCCAGTCGGGGCTCATTACCTTGCAGCCAGATACAACGTTAAATGGGGTGATCTTGGTGTCGATGAATGACAGCATCTTCAACGTTTGCTTGGCTGATTAGTATTTTTCTTTTCTTTTTTTTCTTTCCTGGAGAGAGAATAGGAGCTATAAGAGCATAATTCCTTTTATCAATTTAGCAAATGCAATAGCTATTGCTGATAAAATGTTTGCTGCAATTTTTTTTTTTTTTCTTTTTTTAATTTAGAAATCAGCCTATTCGATCAAATCTGAACAGAACAATGCCTGCTTGGCTTTGACTGAGTTTGTCTTAAATTCCAAAAAGAAATATTAAATTTAGGGAAAAATTCATTGTCATATGTTGGTAAATCATGCTATGTGAGACAGTGTTAGAAATTCGACTTGCCATGATATTGATATAAAAATAATTAATTATGACTTTATATTATATGAATCTTTGCATTTGCTTTTTGTGTTGACATCAACATGTGTATATTTTAGTCGTATATTTATGCTACGTTTTTTGTTAATCTAGGTTTTGAAAACTAGTGAATAATATTGTATGTTTAATTTGAGTTTTTTTTATATAGGATATGTTTTAATTTCACATCAAATCTACGTGTAAGAGATCCATGGTGAAATGTGTAAAATTGTATTTATTGATGTGAGTAGAATAGAGAGAATGAGTATTAGTTTAGTATTAATCGAGAAAAGTAAATGTATAAATTATAAAACGTCCGTGACTTAGGATTAATATGATTTGCCAAGCTATTTTCATTTTTAGGTTGATTTTATTTATTTATTTATTTTTTTAATGGTTTCTTATAAGAAATCAAGTCTCCCCTGCCCCTTCATGGTGTAAAGAAGTGTTTCACATATAATTTCACGAAATAGTCGAGATTTGCAAAATAATGGCTATATTTTAGCAATTATTAATAAAAGAGTGGAGGAAAATAAATAAATAAATAAACAGATGATCTATGATGCTAATTATTCTGGAGTGTGATTGAGTGGGTAGTATGATGTCAACATCAGTGGTTCTTTAATTTAGTTGGACCACTCATTACGAATTTTGCATCAATGTAATATGTCAATTTTGTTAGTGCGCATGTAGAAATAAATCAAAGTTTGGAACCAACACTTTACTCTTCACAAAAACCCCACTCCAATCATTGGCTACTTTTAACTCCTCACTCTAACTATGTATATTTTGTTTGGGGATAACATATTTATTTATCTACTAACTTTGCCAAATTTTGAATTTAGTCCACAAATTTTTCACTTTAGAAAATCGTCCATTATATTTAAAAATTTTTTGAAAATGAAAATTTTGAAAATCATTCATAATGTTTGAAAAATTTAAAAATCGTCCATTATGTCTACTAAGTTCAACAAAACCGTCTTATTACAGCAATTATATTAAAAAAAATAGCCCAACTAATAATTTATATTATATTATTATTTAGCCAAATTTGCTTCGATATTCCGTATTTCAAAATGGTATCAGAGCCCTAAGTTTATTTATGAATGAAAAATTATTATAAACTTATATCTCTTAATAAGAGGAGAGTTTCAAAGAAATATGGATTCGAACAAAAGTTCGACATCCGAGAGTGACAGTACTATAAACCCTATTCAAAGCTGGAGAAACAGGGACTTCTGACCTGTTGGATATGATGAAACAAGCAGCCCTATACAACAATATTATAATATTCTGTATAGACAATATGCGAAAAAGAATACGAGGACGCCGATCGATCATGGGATAGTATCGATCGGAGGTGAAAACTGGCGGATGCTCGTGCTAACCACACCAAGGAAGAACATCTAGAGGAAGGACGCCAGATGGAGATAAGATACTCCAAAAAAGTATCAAAAAACATAGTGGAACTCCTAAGTTTCACTGAGATGCATGGACGTGTTCCCAAACACGAACAATGGAGGAGAAGACCAAACCAGGGTCCAAGAGGATCTGCAAGCCTTATCACTTTTCACATTGGACCGAATGACAGAGTGGAAGGAGATCGAGACAGATAACTCTAAGACAAACCAAGATCTTAGAGACTTACAGAAGATGGTGAAATTCTTTGGAGAATATTGCTAGAACATGTGCAAGACGATATTTGAGATCAGACTCAAGATGGATAAGGTGGAGACGTTGCAGAACAAACAACTCGACCACATTAAGAAGTTGATAAAGCTAGTAGAGTCCTTGGAAACTAAAGTGACCGGAAGAAGGTCAGCGGAGGGTTGCCAGCAACCTTCGAAATAGAACCCCTTTTATACCAAAAGGGGAAAGACGACAGAGGTCACAAGGCTAAAGTCCGAAAGCGAGAAGTTGATTGATGTCCTTCGAGGAGAATCCACATCCCCAGATGGAAAGAGCAAATCTTGAATATCTACAAGATCTATATGAGTCCTTTCAAGGATAATCAATTATAGATCTAAAGATGAATGTGGGAGAAACATCAAGCTCACAAAAACAGTCGCAGGCTTCGCAGATACAATGTGCTTCGAGCCAAAATGAAAGAACTTCAGGATTACATGGAATCCCGGGAGTAAGATAGGAAGAGACAACCCAACAACAACAAGGAAACTTCAAGATGAAGGCAATGGGGTTGTCAACAGGAGCAAGCCGAGTTCAAGGATCTAATCTACACAACACCCCATATGATCGGTCTCATCTTGAATCGATAAATCCATACGGTTTGATTCTAAACCTCGACACTCTAGACTTTAAGAATAGAGAGACCCTGATCGATGAGTGGACAAATGCAATGAAGATTGCAGAGGAGCACTGGAGCTGGATAAAGAAGGGTTCATCAGATTCCTAACCATGAGCCTGGATGTATCAGTAAAGTTCGCCTGGGAGGAGCTCTCAGACGAAGTCAAGAAGAAAGCCATGGAGGGCGAAGACCTCAGCAATATTGTTGATCGCATGGCCAAGATTTTCAAGATCCAGTTCATTGGAGTAGGCTACTTCGAGGGAATAGAAGAAGAAAAGAAAAAGAAGTATAAGAATGCCCTATACAGCCTGGAGCTACTTGACATCTATCACGTAGATGAGTACATCAAACTCTTCACAGAGTATAGATGGAAATCGAAGATCAACGAGGAGGAAGTATTCCATCTGCTCTTTGCTAAGATCCCAAGCCCATGGAGAGAAATGTTGATCAGAGAATATATACCATGTGAGCTGAACTCAATAGCAAGAAGGATGTCTTTTCTCAAAGCCAAGATTGCGAAGTGGTATCATCAGGCATCACTACAAAAAAACTACAAGAGATTAAGGGGAATCGACAAGATATTATCATTATATTGTGAGAATAATGATCTTCCAACTATCATTGGAAGAAGTCCAAAGAGGCAGAAAAGGATGAAGAAAAATCATCCTTACACACAAAGAAGCAGAGGATGGACGTCCAGAAGACCAAGATCTTTTTGGTCCAACAAAAGGCTCGAAGCTATAAATCAGAGCAAAGGTCGGACCATCCAGATGGAGTTCAAGAAGTCAAGCATTATCCTTAGGGTCAAACCAGAGGAGTACATGAAGAACTCCCACAAGAAAGATATTCCGAAGAGTAGCCACACGAGCCAATAAAAGATTCAAAGATTGTAACTGCTATACGTGTGGAGCCAGAGGGCATATCTCACCAGATTGCCCAAAAAATCAGAAGCGGGGAGTATGACAGTTTGAAACCACTCCAGAAATAGATAAAGCGTTTACTTCTAAGATCTAGTACAGGTATATCAGTTCGAAGATATACCCTCAGACGAGAGCATCTATGAAGAAGAGTTCTTCAGTCAGGACGAATCCTCTGCAGATGAGTCGGAGTGAAGAAGAAAACTTCAGACAGGAGATGCAAGAGGACATGTCTGGATTCTTTTCCCAGACATCCATTTCTCATAGGACTCTAATGAGAATTATGAAGGAGGATCTAAGACTCAATCTATACGACGGATTTACCATGGAACGACTGGAGCGATTCCTCAGCTTCAAAAAGAGAAAGCATAACATCATATATAAGGTGATCGAAGGGGAGATTGCCATACCAATGGAGCTCACGAGTAATGTGATAGAAATACAACTAGTCCCTGTTGATGAAATCAAAAGGGGGCTAAGTAAACTCAAGGAAGGAATGGCTAAGACTATGTCTTAGATCCATATCGGAGCAATCTGGTTCCTCATCAAAGCAACTTTCAAAGAAGGTATCGATACACCAATCGATATTGTAATCTTTGATAAGAGGATCAAGAATACAAGAGAGGCTTACTTGGGAGGAATCTCAGGAAACCTATATGCAGGCAAGGTGACATCCTACATATACCCAAGGATTTCCTACAATCTGGCAGATAAAGACTTCAATAGGGCACTCACCCTTCATCAAGATTTCAAGAACAAAGATCTGATGAAAGAAGGGAATAGGCCTTACTCTATTACCTACAGTATCTCGTATGCTTTGTTCAACACCCATCATTCGGATCTATTTCAAATGAAGGAGTATATTGAGATACCAGAGGTGTTCGAGAGAATTGCATGTGCAACTAGGCCTGAAATAATAGAGTTACCACCAATCCACGACATGAATTTGCAGATTAGAGACAAACCAGTCTGGAGCAGACAAGATAGCCTCAGATTCGACCAGAGAAGAATTTCTTTCCAAGAAGATAGAATGATTAGTAAAATATGGAAAAAGAAGCCAATCATGGAGTGATCTAGGATCCGGAAACGTTCACAACTAAAGGTGAACTGAAGCCCAGAAGGATGGAGAGGAGTCGAAGTAATATTCGACATTACTAAAAAGAAAAACTCTTTCTTATGATGTCTTATATTATCTCTAACAGCCAACAACGGGGAGATACTAAGGACAACTCAAACTCGGAGAACTTGAGCTGATAATAGAAGGGATAGCAGGAAGATTCCCAGAGCAACTAGTGCTGGGATTCGAGTTTCTTGAGGATCACAAACTTTGGGAACGATTACAAGATGGAATGGAGTTTATGGTCAAGGGAAAAAGATACAAGGTTTACCAATAGAGGCTCGGGGTTATAAGCTCTGATCCACCCATGGCCACAAGTCCGTTCTCAATATATATCACTGTTGGGATGATATATAAGGAGCATCATGCAGAATATTTTGCAGCATATATTGATTCAGAAGCCGGCATCTGCACAGCAAAAGAAGGAGTCTTTCATAAAGACTCAGGTGAAGAATTGCCAACGGTACTAGGAAAAGATTTCTCACAAAGGGTGCTAATCCTTAACAGAGGAATCAAGCAAGCGGATATCATGATTGGAGGAGCGGATCGTACCCCATGGTGCAAGGTAAAGACTTCACCAATATATTTTCATGATACCAGAGCAGATATTCTATTAGGAAACAATTTTCTACAGACATTCAAGAGTTTTACCCAAGAAAACGCAACAAGAAGGCTTATTTTCACAACCCTTTATGAACATAAGATCATAGCACCAAGAATGTGTAATGCATTTCAAAGAAAAATGCCCATCATATTTCGCAAGAAAGGGCGGATCCAAACAAAATCGATGAAATAGAAGAAATCCGAGCAAACGTTGTGATGAAGGAAAACTTAGCCATCCAAAGATGAATGATCGAAAGAGATATGGCGAAGCAGTACTTCAAATGAGAATCGAGACCAGATGAGGATGGAAGATGGAGAAACTAAAAGAAAACACAATCCACCTTCTCAAGACAAGCTTAGGAGAAAGCTTACAGAAAGATGCCACAATCGAAGAGCAAACAACTTTGGAGGACGTCAAAAGGAAGATACAGAGGAACTTCAATGAGGATCCTCTAGCCTGGTGGGGCAAAAACGAGCTCAAAACCTCTCTCAAAGTGAAAGAAGGAAAGGTGTATGAGTTCGTAAGATACAAGCCTATCCTGATGAATCAAGAAGATCAGAAGGATATGCAGCAAATACTTAACGAACATCTAGACCTTAAGTTGATATCTCCAGAAGTATCTCCATACAGCAGTCCAGAATTTTTTGTTCGAAATCATGGAGAAGTCAAGCGGGAAAAGTCGAGACTTGTGATCAACTACAAAGGGATCAACAACATCTTGGATTTCGATGGATACTACATACCAAGTAGGGAATACTTGGTCAACTATATCAAGAATGCCAAGGTATTCTCAAAGTTCAATTGCAAATCTGGTTCTACCAGATTATGATGGAAGAAGGAAGCAAGAAATTCACAGCCTTCTCCACACCACAAGGTCATTATATCTGGAATGTTATGCCTATGGGCTAGGCAAACGCACCCCAGATATACCAAAGAAAGATGGATAATCTTTTCAAGAATTATTTCTCATTCATGTTTGTCTATGTGGATGATATCCTCATAGCCTCTAAAAACATGAAGGAACATTTGGTACACCTGGAAGTCTTTTCAGAAGTATGTCACAAGGAAGGATTGGTGCTTTTGAAAAGAAGGCAGTAATTACAACGAGACAGATCGAGTTTCTTGGAGTAGAGATTGATGAGTCTAGAATTATTCTACAACCACACGTTGTAGAAAAGGTTCAAGGATTTCCTGAAGATCTCAAAGACAAGAAGCAACTCCAAAGCTTTCTAGGAGTGGTCAACTTTGCTGGAATGTTCATCAATAATCTAACACAATATAGGAAGGTGTTCAGTCCTCTATTAAAGAAAGATGCAGAATTCAAATGGGAGGAATCACACTGAGAGATGGTTAAGCAATTAAAGGAGGTTTGCAAAAAGCTCCTGAAGTTAGCCATTCCAAACG
The DNA here is from genome assembly GCA_023678885.1 of Pogostemon cablin. Lineage (NCBI taxonomy): Eukaryota > Viridiplantae > Streptophyta > Magnoliopsida > Lamiales > Lamiaceae > Pogostemon > Pogostemon cablin. Next base: position 13,117,560 of record CM042981.1, on the reverse strand, counting down.
ACGAGGATGATCTGGTACTATATACAGAAGCCAGTGACTATTGGTGGGCGGCGGTTCTAACTAAGTCCACACTAGAAGTAGAGGTGCCATGCAGATACTGTAGCAGGCTCTTTACGGAGAATGAGACAAAGAGATGTCACATCAATGAAAGGGAGTTCTTTGCGGTTCGGAAGGCATTTAAGAAATGGCCGCTATTTTTTCTCGAGAAGAAATTCATCCTTAAAATTGACAACACAAGTGTTAAAGCCATTTTGAAAAATAAAATTGAATCAAAACCAGAAAAGGCTAGACTATCAAGATGGCAAGCTGAATGCCAATATTATGATTTTAATATTGTCATTATTAAATCTGTTGATAATGTTTTGGCAGATTTCCTGATGAGATATGGAGGGAGCTGAAATAGACTCTATCTTGACTGTTTCAAGGTACTTGATGGACAACCTTGGGTTACTCCAAAGGGAATTCGAGAATCTAGCACTTAATGCAAAGCGTGCTGGAAGAATATAGAAAGACGATCAGACCAAAGTGTCCAATCGCATGCGAGTCTATTCGAGTCATTACGAGAGCCACTCTTCCGGCCAGTTGATAGCAATAGCAATCGACAAAAGGAGAGTAGTCGAGAATGGAGCTCTAAATCCGGAGCAAGGGATTCAAGTACCCTTAGCACGAGTCATAAATTGGAACTTCCAAAAGAAGAATCGATCTAAGGAGAAATTGAGGCTCTGGAGTCACATCTAGAGTCGACGAGTCAACCCAGCACCTCTGGGGTTAAAGAGGGAGATATCAACCACAGGCCTATGGCGGGCACTACTAAGGTTGGTATTAACTTAGCTGATTTATCTTATTGGCAGGAGTACCAGGCCAGCCGGGAGAAATTAAGCACCAGATAAGGAATCCGATCGGAGAAATGATGGGTGAATATATCTAGAGAATATCCTCGAATTTGGATGCGAGAATGCTCAAATTTAAATGATATAAAGCAATTGTATGATTTTGGGACGCTAGCTTCAATATTTACTTTTGCACCAAGCTTCCCAGAGCTTTCAAAATTGCCAGAGTGGCTAGAAAAAATATTTTTCAAGGCATGGAAAAACAACTCGACTCTATCCAGAGGAGATGTATTGGAGCTTTACTTCACTAAGTGCGGCTCTAGAACCAGTTGAAAAAGGCAATCATGAGGCCTTTCATTTCATCAAGCTAAGAAGACCCGATATTTCAGCATCAAACAAAGTCAATGAGTCTTCTGGAAAGGAGCCAGTATTGGTCTCTACATTTTCTGAGGAACAAATCTCTACGCGAAGAGCGAGGGGTTTGTATGTCTGCATTCAGGCAATGATTCAGGTGAAGTTCCCATTCAAGTTTGAACACAAGTCGTTGAATGCTTCTTTTCTATTAAACACTTTAACAGGGAAGAAGACATGATTTGCTGAGAAGGCCTTCACTGAAAAACAAGACCTTCTTTGGAAAAATAAGATCCCGATGAGTGAACAAACTCATCGAAGATATTGTAACATGGTCCATTTCGGGCAATGGTCAAATAAAATATTCACAAGCTGTTCCAACAAAACTGAACCAGAGTTTGGAAAAGGAATAAGGTTGGGTATAGGGAAGATCAGAATTGCTGAAACACCTCCAGCAAAAGAGACACGTGGAAAGAAGAGGGTAAAATGACTCTTAAAAAAGTAAGAGCCAGATAAATTTTCTGAAAGGGTAAGGGACATGTGACCGACAAGAAGAATGGCCCACAAGAAGGCATCCAATAAAGAAAAGGAACCAGCCAGCCACTAAAACTGGAATCCAATGGAGGTGACGTAAGTGCTGACGCAAATATGGTAACGTAAGCAGTGACGCCACAAAGAATTAAGAGGCTTTGAAATTTAGATTTTAAATTCGAAAGCCTCTATAAATAGCAGGGCTGAGAAAGCAGAAGACATCGATCATTCCCCTCTGTTTTCTCTCTAAGTAAACATTGTATTAATTTCATTTCTTTTCTTGTATGAATGTTTTTATTTCGACTACCATAGGTAGCTAGAGGAGTCTTCTCCACTTGTTTAGGTAGTATGAGTATGTAATAATATTTTCATTCAATAAATAAATAATCTTGGGCTACTGCCCACATGCAACCTTCCATTTTTCTGCAAACTTGATCTCCATACTTTTCGACGAGAAACAGTAGCAGCATCCTGTACACCCGGCGTAGGAAGCGAACTAGCGTAGTGTTGAGGTCCACTGAAGGAATGGGATAAAACCATCACACTGCGGGGCACGTGGTTGGCTATGAGGAGCAGCTGTAAAACCTTCCGCATACCTGGTGGATCGACAGTCAAAAAAGGTATTGTTACTGTTATAAGTTGGTCAATTACGAGATTAATGTTATTTAGTTATTATATGGAAGCATGCTGGGCCTATATGATCGTAATGAACAATTTCTATTTTGAAAAATGTGAAAGGGAGATAAAAGTGGTTAAAGAAAATATTGTATAAATTAATTGGGGTAAAGGACCATAAAGTTGAGTTTTATAAAATTAGTGGACTTATTTATAAATTGTTATAAAATTAGTGGACTAATTTCAAAATTGAAAAGTTAATAGACTAATTTCAAAACTGTTATAAAGTTCATGGACTATTTTCAAAATTGAAAAAATTAATGGACTAATTTCAAAATAAGTGAAAGTTAGTGGACGAAAAATTTTATTTTCCCTTCTGTTTGAATTAAAAGCTATTCCCTCCGTCCCCACAAATGTTTGCATGCCTCTTTCGGCACGCATATTAAGAAAAGTGATAATGATGCAGTGAATTATTTCATGAATAATTTATAATATAAATAAAAAGTGTAAATATTTTAAAAGAAAAATGACTAACATTTTTAATAAAAAAATGATAACTAATGAAAAAAAGAGTAAAATAATCTTACCGTGAGACGATTTCACCCAAGACTGTCCCATAATATCTTAATGCATCTAATTAACAGTTTTTTTATGATAATGTGTCATAACTAGAACTAGAATCTTCTGGTGATAACGTTTAATTTTTAGGTTAATTTGATTTTATTTAATTTTTTTTTAGTTAATTCCATTAATGTGTTAACTTTTATTTAAGATTTTCCTTAATTGTGATTAAGATGATGAGGTGTTATTTTCTTTTTATGATTTACATGTAATTTATATACAACTACATCATTTTAATTTTCTAAGTTATTTATATCTTTTTAATTTAAATTTAGTATATTATTTACAATATGTATTTCTTTTAAATTATTAAATTTTAGTTTTCATTATATATAAAAAATAATGACAAACACCTTTTATTTTTTCTCCATTAATAATATGCATTGACATTTAAAATATTTTTATTTTGAATTAGATTACATTACTTTAATATATATATATATATATATATATATATATATATATATATATATATATATATATATATATATATATATATATATATATATATATTCTTTATCAAAATATCCTTACATAAGATAATTTAAATTCTATTTTTAATTTTCTATTAATAATTAGTCAATCAATTGCTAATATTAATCCAACAAAAGTTAATTTTTTGGAAAATACTCAATTACTATATATATATATATATATATATATATATATATATATATATATATATATATATATATATATATATATATATTATAAAGTGAATATAAAAAAATGTACGCATTCCTGTTTCATTTTGATCACTTCTAACCTCTTTTAATATTTTTTTTCTTATGTTTACTTTATTAAGTTCATTTTATCTTTTCATAAATATAAAAATATTAATTAATTTATTTTTATTATTTTTTTCTTAATATCTCTCAATAGCTTCCTTTGTGATATGGAAATTATAAATTAATTTTTTTAATTATTTAACTTCCTAGATTTTTATTTTTATAATTGAATATTGGTATTATAATTTAAAATGCATAATTTCATATTATATTACATTTTTTTTTTATCAAAGTTGTTCATTTTATATTTGTTCATTTCTAATATTTTATATAATATATATATTTTTTCTTTTCTTGATTATGTTTTTTTTTCTATTTTCATTCTTTTTTTCTCTATTTATATTAAAATTTATATTAAGAATTTGTGTATTTTATTTTGCATAAATTTGCATTTCCTTTCAAACGGTTCTTACTCAATGTATATTTATTTAATGACATCTTTTTGAGAATTTTTTTGTTGATGTGGCATAACTAGAATTATTTGGTGATTACAAATAAATTTTAAATTATTTTAATATTATTTATTATTTTAATTAATTTTATTAATGTGTTGATTTTATTTTACAATTTTCATTAATCGTGATTGAGATTATGAGGTCTAATCAAAATTCTTTTTAAGAATTTTATATATAATTTATATATACCTACATTATTTTAATTTTCTATGTTATTTATTATCTTTTACCTTTTAAATTTAAATCTAATGTATATATTATTTACAATATGTATATTTTTAACTTAATAAATTTTAATATACGTTTCATTACTTTACTAAAAAAAATAATATATGACAAACACCTTTCTTTTCTTCATTAATATCCAGTGACATTTAAAATAATTTCAATTTACATTAGATTACATTATTTTTTAATATATATATATATATATATATATATATATATATATATATATATATATATATATATATATATATATATATATATATATATATATATATATATATATATATTTTCTTCATTAATATCCAGTGACATTTAAAATAATTTCAATTTACATTAGATTACATTATTTTTAAATATATATATATATATATATATATATATTCTTTATACAAATTTCAGATAATTTTAATTTCTATTTAATTTTTTTGTATATATTAAATAAAAACATCTATTTGATAGGCTCTTTTAGATGATGTGGCACAAATAGAATTGTTTGGTGATGAATATAATTTTTACATTGTTTTGACTTTATTTAGTTATTTATTTTAGTTAATTCCATTAATGTGTTGACTTTAATTTTTATAATTTTTCTTAATTGTGATTGAGATTATAAAGTGTCTTCAAAATTCTTTTTAGTAATTATATATAATTTATATATACCTACATTATTTTAATTTTTTAGGTTATTTATTACCTTTTTAATTTAAATATAATGTATATAAAATTTATAATACGTATATTTTTAATTTATTAAATTTTAATATTTTATTATTTTACTAAAAAAACTATGGCAAGCACCTTTTTTTCTTCATTAACTTGCATTGATATTTAAAATAATTTTAATTTAAATTAGATTACATTTAAAAATATATATATTCTTTATACAAGCTTCAAGATAATTTTAATTTTAACTTTTATTTTAAAAAATAAATAAATTAATGATTAGTCAATGACTAATCTTAATTAATCAAAAGCTACACCTTCTATTTTCTCCATTAACATGCATATTTAAAATAATTTCAATTTAAATTAGATTACATTAAAAACAGTATTCTTTATACAAGTTTCAAGATTATTTTAATTTTTTTAAAATAAATTTATTAATATTCTTAATCAATCAAAAGCTAATTTTTTGGAAATAATAATGATATATCATTTAATACTAAATTACTCAACAATATCTATATAAACAAAAATAAATAAACACACATTTATGTTTCATTTCGATCACTTCTAACTCCTTTTAATTTTTTTCGTATGTTTACTTTATTATGTTCATTTTATCTTTTCCCAAATATAATAATATTATTTAATTTATTTTTGTCATTTTTTCTTATTTTTTATACATCTTTAAGATGATGTGGCATCTCTCAATGACTTCCTTTGTGATATGAAAATTTTAAATTAATTTTTTTAATAATTTAACTTCCTAATTTTTTTATTTATCGAAAATTAATTTTTTTATTTAAAATGCATAATTTCATATTCTTTTACGAAATTTATTTTATCAGAGTTGTTTATTTTATATTTGTTTATTTTTAATATCTTATACAATATGTTTATTTTATTATTTATTATTTTTTCTTTTCTTAATTCTTTTTTATTTTTCTTTATTTTCTTCTATTTTTTCTCTACTTATATGAAGCTTTATATATTATGTATATTAAGGGTTTCTTTATTTTACTCTGTGTACATTTTTATTTCATTTCAAATGGTTCTAATTCAATGTATATTTATTTATTTATTATGTTAATATATTGTTGGAATTTTTTTAAATTATGGATCCTTTTATCAAAGTATGTAGTTCAATCATTTTTTGGTACTGAAACTCTCACTCACATGTTTTCTTGGCGATAACAAGTGTTTGATTGAGTAAAAAAATTTTAAATTTGTATCCAAGTCATCATTATGATCTAGAAAAATAAAAGTGGATCATAATATGTGGATTGTGGAGTAAAATTAAAAATAATATATATATGTCTTATGTGGAAGTTTTGGTCTAATATCACTTTAGATTGGTTGAGGTTATGTACACATTTTAAAATACTAGAGTTGAATTTTATTCTATTTAAAGTTAATAGTATAGAATGTAACTTTATAATTAAATGGTTTTAGATGAAAATTCGAATTTACTGCTATGTCATTGTTTTATGATGATTTTAGATGGTTTTAGTTGAACAATTTAATTAAATATTATTTTTACCATCATGATACAATATTTACAAATAAATAACTAAGCATTGTATTACATTCAGTTTAAAAATATATATATATCAAAGTGTTCATTTATTATTATTATTATTATTAATTATTAATTATTTAAGTTTTTTTTAATATTTATTTTATACTTACATCATGTAATACCCGTGAATTTTTCATATTTATGTGATAATATAATTTGTATTTAGTCATTTTTATAATTATTTGATAATTATGTGGTAATTGTTTCTACATTTTATTTGTCTTTGCATTTTTATTTGATACATTTATGACAAGAATGATGACAATTTGCGAATATTTATAAGTGCATATATATTTACTAGCATTAATTTGGAGATATAATTGAATAGTCTCATGTGTATAAATATATTATTTTTTAATTATTAAGTATTGCACGAATATTTATAATGAATAATAATAATAATAATAATAATAATAAAATTACTATAAATAATATAATAATATTAACAATTATTATTACATTCCATGGCTATTAGTTGGTTCATTAGCAGAATGCGCATATGATACGTGGAATACTAGGAAATAGGCGATAGAAAACAAATTTATTTTTTTTATAATAAAAGTTGAAGGGTGGTCTCGACTCTTACACTTATATATATGGGGGCTACTATTAGCATTTGGTTGATAGAGAGGGACGCAAACGTCGAGTAAAAAAAAAGAGAAAGAGAGAGAGGGGGAAGAGAAAAGAGAGGGAAAGAGGGAGGAGAGAGGGGCGTGTCGGAACAAGTAGAAAGGGATTAGTTACAATTTTTTACGAGGTCTATAGTATTGTCGGAATTCAGGTAAGTAGAGATCCAACTACAATGCATAAACATGTTGTGTGTGAATTATTTGTGATTATTTGGTGAATATTATTTTGTAAATTATTTATGATTAAATTGGGATACAAGTTGTGAACTTATGTGATTTGAAGTAAGTAGAAGTCCAACTACAATGCATAAAAATGTTGTGTGTGGATTATTTGTAATTGATATGTGATAATTATGTTATGAGATAATTGTGATTAGTTTAATTACGTCATGAATTATTTGGGATTAATTTGTGATACAAGCTGTGAATTTATGTGATTTTGAAAAAGTAGGGTTCATATTAAACAATATTATTTGTAAATTATTTGTAATAAATTGGTGGTACAAGTTGTGATCTATATGATTTGAAATAATATCATTGTCCTATATAGATCTGTGTGTTCGGAAACTGTTGAATATAGACCTGTATGATCTGAGAAGATATTGTCTATAAGGATCCGTGTGATCCGAGATGAAGTTATTATTTTAAAAATGGATCCGTGTGATTTAAGGTGAAGTTGTTATTGTATGAATGGATTTATGTGACTGGGTGAAGTTGTTGGTTTAGAAGTGAATTTGTATGAATTTCAGTTAAGTTGTTGCTTTACTGTGATTATATGTTGACATTGATGTCATAAATGGTTCATGATGCATATTTAGTTTCTCCTACTTGCATACCATGCATAATCATGAAAAGTGTTTTTCCCAAAATTAATAAGATACTAATGGTATGTGCGGCCACTATATATGCACTCTTTCATGGACCGCCAAAAATCGGTCCAAGTCATGTGATGACTCACCCCATTCAGGGATCGCGGAGCGATACGAGTCATGTGTTGACTCAACGAGTCGCTTGTCGGCTCACTTTTATTCAGGGATCACGGGGTGATCCGAGTAATGTATTGATTCAACGTGTCATTTATTGGCTCATCTTTATTTGGGGTTCGGAAAAATTGTCCCCAATACTTTGTTCAGGGATTGAAAAAAAATTGATCCGACACTAAGTGTGTCTATTGAGCTCATTTGGGGTGCATATCATAAGTGTGTCGTGGTGATTCTGCAACGTGAACAAATTTCAAAATAAAAGAGACCAACTAGAAATACTAGGAAATAGGCGATAGAAAACTAAATACATTTCCATGCACTGTCATGCATGATTTGTACTTATTGAGATTTTAGCTCACTAGTTTATGCATTGTAGGTATATTGTATATACGATGCGGGTGTTTGGGGTGCCGTCAGATCCTGAGAGTTGTATACATGGATGACGACCTGTTGGCCGAGCCGTTGTAATGAGCTATTTTATGAAAATCATATTGTACAAAAAAAGAAAAATGAAAAGAATAATTATTTTTGTTTATTGGTGTGAAAATTGGGGTCGTGACACATCACTTGAAGAAAACTTAGCGAAAATTATTAAATGAACACATGTGAACACTAAATGTATTAAGGCAAAGCCCCAATAGTAAGAATAAGTGTTGCTGATGAACATTTTAATGCTTGCAAACCATGGATTTTTTTTTATCATTAGCGAAAATCGTCGAAATAAAAGAATACAAACATAATTTATTTTAAGTTATTAGTATCTTTTTTATTTTTTTGTTCTAAAATCTTTATATATTTCTTTTTAATATTCATGCAAATAATATTATTGTATTATTTTAATTTAAATTATATAATTCAAATATGATGTATTTTAGCTCTTTAATTATCATACAATTTTTAATTAACTATTTATATATTTCAATTTTTTAACTATAATAATAATTGAAAATTAATATAATATTAATCTTAAAATTCGAATAGTTATTTATTTAAATAAATTAACTGCTCCTTATTTGTCTTTAAAATAACATATTTAAGAGTTACTCAATTTTAATATATTTAAGTGAAAATTTCATTATGAATATGTATTTTTAATTTTAAATACTCATCATCATATTTATAAAATAATAAAAGTTTTACTTAATTAAATTAATAATATATATATATATATATATATATATATATATATATATATATATATATATATATATATATTAATAAATTATCTTATTAAAAATATGTATAAATCTCGTGCATCGCATGTGGTCTATACTAGTATATATATATAATAGGCTGAATTTTGAAAACACAAAACCGATTATGAAATCACTGCTCCTCAAACAACTTAAACATATAATTGTTGCTCTTAAATCATAGCTTGATTCATAAGATTCTTAAATCATGATTTTTAAAACGCACTAACTCAAACAAACATATTTAAAACAAATATGAAGTGTAACTATTCGATCGAATTCAAAACCCACATAAATCTTGAGACAAACATAACATAATTTCTTTTATATGACATAATAACTTACTGCAAGTTTTATATGATTATTTTCTATAATAAATACATCTAAAAATTGCTCTTATATAGTTGTTAAAAGTGAAAATCTGTGTGTTTTAGCATTTAATTTAATACTTTTTTTATGGGAATTGTTGTCATATATTAGCACAAGTGTCTTATATTCAATATATTTGAGAAAAATACGCATTTGAGTGTTTTTATTGTATTTTAGGTGGAAAAATGATCAAAAGTGCAAAATTTGAGAAAAAGAGAAACTTGTGTAAGGATACTAAAAAACACACGTCTAACTTGTGTAATTTGTGTGAATTCATGTGGAAGTTCAAACTGGGCATGTGATACACCATTGAAAAGTCACGGAAGAGATGATTGTTTTAGCGCAAGAATCACTCAAATCGGAGTTAATTTGGATGTAGAAGTTATGCGCGAAATAGTAAGACTGCGTAAGGCTATTCGACCAAGCACCTCCCGTTCGACCAAGTTGGTCGAACGGGGTGTGTTGAGAGTAGAATTTTACGTATTTTAAGTGTGCATAGTACACCATTTTATTTAGGAAAGTCATTATTTTTACATAAAATTATGTATGTTTGAGTATTTACAAGTAAGCTGTTTGTTGAAAAGCTGTAAGTCTTCTTTGATTATCTACTAGTGAATTAGTCACTTAATCCATATATTTCATACCTTTACCAAAGAGCCAACATTACATCATAATGCAAGACCTTTGTAATCATATTGTCGAAATTATTCCTTTAGTCAAGATTTGAGAGGATTGCCAAGTGTATGGTTACGTGTGTGTTTGAATTGATTTGGAGTGTAAACACCTTACCCTAAAGTGTATATCTCATACTTGAGCATTGAGCATAAATTCTACCCGTGAGAATGGGTGGATGAGCATTCCGAAAGGTTAAAGTGGATAATTTCAAGTGTATGTTCGTAGATGGATGGTTGTCTTATTATTTGAAGTATGATTCTCGAATTGTTATGCATTCTGATTTGTGTAAGCTGTGAGATTTTCGCTCAATTATTCTATTGATTTTCTTTGTAGTTGCCTCGGGATGAGTAACAGATAAGTTTGGGGGGTTTATTAAGAGTGGAATTTCATGCGTTTTATGTATGCACATTACACCATTTTGTTTAGAAAAGTCATTGTTTTGCATGGAATTGTGTATGTTTGAGTATTTACATGATTTTGAGAAATTAAGGTGTTTTTATGAGTTTTGAAGGCCTAAAACAGGGAAAACAAATTATAGTCGAAAACAGTATGGAACAGAATTGGAAAGACCTAGCTCCACCACCCGCTTCGTACCAGCTCGAGCCAAGCTGGGGGTGCTCGATGATCCAATCGAGCCGAGTTGGGGGTCCAGGAGGTCAAGCACAAGGTCAGCAAGCCAGCCAGCCACGACTCGGTAGCAGCTCGACATCTTCAAACTCAGCTCGAGGCGAGCTGGGTGCCGAGCAGCGTAATTTATAAAAGGAGATCACAACACACAGGAGAAAGAAGACACTTATAAATTCACGCTCAACACATCAGATTTCACGTCTTTCACATCAGCCCATCATCCATCCACCATGAAGGAGTTTCAAGTGCAAGTTGAGAGAGATCAGATAATTGGAGAGACGGAGAAGGATTGCGAATCTAAACTGATGCTAAGGTTTCGTCTCATCTTTACTTTTCCTTTGTCGTGATTTTTTTGTATGAATTCTATAGTCATGAGTGTTGTTTGTAATCTCATGGGATAATTTCCTTTATAGTTTTAAGGTATGTAGGATATATTTAATTGATTTGGAGATCTAGACCAATTTTGTGAATTCATGCAGTTGATATTCTGATTTTACTTGATTTATTCAAACTTTGTTTTTTCTGCTTCGTAAAGTCTTCATCGTAAATTCATGTCATCTGCTATAATGCTTGATTTAGATTATTATGTTAGCTTGTATGCTTTCATGAGCTGAATTGCCTATTTGTTAGGGATTTGGTAGTTATGCTATAAACATTTTAAGTTCAAGAACTGATAAATCAGATACTTAAACTATTTAGTGGAACAATGCAATTAAACTTTCAAGTAGGAAGTGAATAGAGCCTTGTAGTACTTTAAAAGAATATCTTGTTAGTCAAATTTGTCATTCGGAGGTATTGCGTTTGCGTTGATTGGTATCTTGGAAGATGTTTGGTAATATTCACGCACCTTAGGATTTAAATCAAATTATATTGTTAGCTTTAAATTAGATTATATCCGGTGGGAAAACAAGGTTTTGTGGTGTATTTTCATAGATGTATGAATAATCAATTGAAAGTTTAGGAATCCAAATTAATTGATCTATACCTGATACTTTAGAACTGTTGTTAGTCTCTTGATTTAATCTTAAATTCTTCTTATTTGCTTTATTTATTAAGTTATTTAATATTTTAGTATTTTGTTAATTAAATTTACAAACTGAAATTTGGTTACTAATTCTGATTAGTTTAGTAATTATAAGAAATAAATAATTAGTTGTCCTTTTGGGTTCGATAATAAAACTTGGTTACTTGCCAGTACAATTGATATCATTCACACTTGAGGATTTAATTGAAGTGCATAGAAAATGCTCAACATGGTGTCAAATTATTCCAAAATGCTTGTTCAACCTTCCTGACCCAGTTGGACCTTTGTTCGACCAGCACCTCTGGTCGAACGGGATGCTTGGGAGCTTGTTAGATCGCCAATGTTTTGTTCGACCCTTATTCGACCAAGTTAAATGCCATTCGACCAAGCCCCGGGGTCAAACGGGCATGCAGAATGCTCCAAATCCATACTTGTTACACCTCCAGTGTGTGCCAGTGCGTATTTTAAAGTGAAAATCCCGTTAGAGATACATTGGAAGAGTCTGCAAGTATAAAAGGACACAACTCACTTCCAAAAATATATTATCTTACACTACCTCCACAAGGGGGATCACCCCCACACTATCCACATCTATCCCTTCCTCCATCTATCACTATGAAGATTCGTCTGTGGAATCAAGGAGCAGAACCAAGATGATTTGAAGAAACAGAAGAAAAAAGGAAGGAAATCGCTACACCAAGGGTTTTCTAATTCTTTTCTTCTATTTTATGATTTTCTAAATCATGGGTAAGATCTATCCAACCCTCATGCGTGTTACTTGTAACACCATGGGCTAGAATATTTTTAGTAATGCTAGGGTTTTAAAGGTTTAATGACTTAATTGAACTCTCTTGTGTACTCATCCGACAACACTACTTGTGAATTATTTCATATTTGATTATACTTTTTAAACTTATATTCACGATCGTTTTGTGCATCTTCAACTGTTATATAGAGTCTGAATATATATCTAATTGCATGTTATGATTCTAAGAGAGAGGACTCCAAGGCTTCATTAGAACTGTCAAATATGAATGTTTGTTAATTGTATAAATTGCGGGTTAATAAGCAGGATTAAGAGGGTAATTTTGTAGTACATGAAAAGGGAGATCATATCGGGTTTGATTACCAACCTAAGGGGAAAGGATTGATAATGATAGTACCTAGAAAGTGGGGTGAAATTTATATCTCTCACTCCAAAGTGATTCACACGTGTTACATGCTTACTTGCTTGTGTCTATAGAGTAAGTTTGCATGATTTAGTAATGCGTCCATAATTTACAAGGAAGATTTGGTCGGTACAATTGAGAGGAAAATTAAGGAGTAAAATTTGATTACTTTAGGGCTACATATTCTCCGTACTTGAGACACATTCATATACTTTTTAGTTCTATTTTATTTTTAATTGTTATTTAATTAATTTGCATAATAGAGTAATAATTTTATACATTACTTTAAATTGTCAAACTTATCTTAATTAATTTAGTTTATAATTAAATTGATAAAATACCAATATTTAACTTGATTATTTGTGGTGTTATAACTGATATCCTTATTTTTTTTGGAGATTATTAAGTGTGCAAAGAAAACGAATAACAATAGTTAATGGATTTTTTAATGGAAACAAGCATATCCTTTGAGTATTTTAATTTTATATTACGTCAATATGTAAAAGTTATGCAATCATGTGTATGAAATATTAATTGAAGCGAGATCAGAACAAATAGGAGAAGAGAGAGAAAAAAAGCTATTATGTAAATATAATGTATGAAAGATAAGTAAATTTATGATTAATAGAATTTGTTTGTGTATCTAGAGTTTCATTTAAAAACTTGGTTTAAAGAAAAGAAAAAAAAAACATTTGTGAATGTATCTTCCTAAAATCATTCTGAGTTATATTTTTAATAAAAGTGATAATTGATCAATAAAAAAATAATAACATTCAAATAAAATATTTCATGAATAATTCATTAGGATAGATAAAAAAATGTACTATAACATACTATATTTTATTGAAAAATGATACTCTATCCGTCCCACATAACGTTTATGTATTTTCAAATTCAACGTCTGATAAAACAGTTTATATTTTTTTTATAGTAAATGAGACATACACAAAATATTTAAATATCTTAATGGGACTCACAATACTATATTAATACGTACAATTACCCACTGTACATTAAAATAACTCCATATTTCTCACCTCAATACATATTAACATATTACTCCCTCTGTCCCACAAAAAATTGCACCCTTAATTCCGGCACGGGAATTAAGAAAGTGATAATTTTTAGGGGTATAATGATATTTTTTTGTAATAAATAAATGATAAAGTATGCTAGATAATACTATTAGAAAAATAGGGTATTATGACATTTATAAGTGTCATGTAAGAATAACTAATAATGCAGCACTGAGATTAAGAAAGTGATAACTTTTAGGGGTATAATGATATTTTTTGTAATAAATAAATGATAAAATATGTTAGATAGCAGTACTAGAAAATAAGTATTATGACATTTATAAGTGTCATGTAAGAATAATTAATAATACATTTAACTTAATAAGACATTTCTATAAAGTGTATTATAATCCAGTGTATTAATAGGTAACAAACTATTAATACACTTTTATATGGCATTACACACCACTTTGAACTACACTTAAATAATTATTAATTTAATTAATAAATTAATTTCATTTAAATACCATTAATTTAAATAAAAGACAATAAATAGTAAGTTCAAAACGTATTAAAAAATTACTAAGTGATACATTCGCTTCAGAAAATTACCGATAAATATAAAATTATATTTTTATTTTTTTCATAATACCTATACCTATCCGTACATTAGTTTCATTGTTAAGATAAAAATAAAAATACGTTATTTATACGAATGTACATTAGTGTACATTCTATTGAGAGAAACTTAAAATACGCGATTAAATTGAAGAACCCTACCAATGTACATTAGTGTGTATTTTTGAGAGAGAAACAGAAAATACGTGATTAAACTGTAAAACCCTACGAATGTACATCAGTGTGCATTTTTGGGAGAAAATAGAAAATTCACAATTGAAAGTTGAAACTATTGTTAAGTACATTAGTGTGCATTCTTAGAGAGAACGCAATTAAATTGAAGAACCCTACGAATGTACATTAATGTGCTTCTTTGAGAAAGAATCAGAAAATGCGTGATTAATTAAATTAAAAATAGGGTTGTTATAATTATCCTTAAATCTTCCACTCATTATTTTTATTTAATTTAGTGTGTAGATTAGTGTTCAATGAAACTAGTGTTAAGTGAAAATATTGAAATATTCAACGTTGTAAATAAGGGTGTAGTAGGGCCCCTAGTGGGTTGGGCCTCCAAAAATAGAATAAGGGCTACGTATAAATTGACCCAGTGGAAATACACTTTATTTGGCATTATCAGGCCCAATATCAAGAGTTCCCAATGATGAGCGTTTTCTCAACACACAAAATTAATCCTCAAGTATAAGGATATCAATTGTAGTCTCGATAGGACCAAGTGATTATCGAACCCTAGAAACGGATTATTATCAATTCAATTATATTCTAGTCAACTAAGATTATGTTGGTAAATATGAGTTGGTTTGATTATGAAACTAAATAAGATAAATTGAAATAGCAAAGTAATTAAGCAAGCAATAAAGAAATTTCGGTGGTGTTAAAGTAGTAATAGAGTAGTTCTTCAGGTAATCCATTTTTATTCATTAATTTTTTTTTCCATGTGTTGATGTCCGACTCTACCTTGTGTTCATGGACGCATCACTAAACCATGCAAGCGTACTCTATAGACAGAAGTAAGCAAGCGTATGACACGTGTGAATATCCTCGGAGCAAGTCGTATACTTCACCCCCTTTTCTAGGTACTATCATAATCAATTATTTCCCGTGCACTTAGTACTCTAACCCGATTTGATCTCCCTTTTTAGGTACTATAAAGTTACACTCTTTATCCTACTTATTAACCCGAATATGATTCAATTAACAAGTATCTATATAAGTGATGGGTGTTTTCTCAACACACAATTTAAATCCCCAAGTATGAAGGATATCAATTGTAGTTTCGAAGGTGACCAAGTTAAATATCGAATCCACGGGACGGATAAATATTACTTTAGTTATTTTCTAGCAATTATGACTATGTTGAGAATTATAATTGTTGGTTTGTAAACTAAGTAATAATTAAAATAGCAAATAAATAACAAGAACAAGAGAATAGTAGTTGTGATCAAATAAGATGATAGGTAGTTCGTCAGGTCATCCAGTTTCATTCGTTAATTCATACTTCCATGTGTCGATGTCCGACTCTGCCTTGTAGAATATGAACGCATCGCTAGACCATGCAAATCTATTCTATAGACACAAATAGATAAGCTTTTGACACGTGTGAGTATCTTCAGAGCAAGACGTATACTTTACCTCCCTTTCTAGGTACTATCATAATCAATTATTTCCCGTGCACTTAGTACTCTAACCCGATTTGATCTCCCTTTTTAGGTACTATAAAGTTATACTCTTAATCCTACTTGTTAACCCGAATTCAATTCAATTAACAAACATTCATATAAGATGGTTCTAATAAAACCTCGGAATCTCTTCACTTAGAATTATAACAATAAACCCTGCTCATTAGTGAACGCACTCAATCAATAACTATGTTATGCATTCAGACTGTACACAACGATTATTGATGCACAAAAAGACTATGAGTATGGATTAAAAATGCACAATCTTATATAAAATAAATCACAAGTAGTGTTGTACGGAGTATACACACGAAATACAAATCAACTCATGAAATCTTCATAACCCTAGAACTACCGAAGTGGCTCTAGCCCATGATTGATCTAGGAACAATCATGGTTAGATGGACCAATCTTACTTGACTCTCCAGCGGACTCTAAAAGCTCTCTTGTATTGTGTTGTTGGTGATTTTGGGACTTTTGTGACTAGTGACTTGACTGCATGAGCCTCCTTTTATACTTGTAATCACGTCTCTAGGGCTTAGAATAGGTTTTTCAAGTGATCCCACGCGTTTTGGCCTCAAAAATCTGGATAAGGTAAGTTCTCGCACGATGGTTCGACCTCAGCAAACAGGTCGAATCACTGACCGCAGGTCGAACCACAGGTCGAACCACGCTACTGGACAATTTCTGCACTTGGTTCGACTTCTTGTACAGGTCGAACCCCTAGAGTCTTGGTCAAACCACAGGTTGAACCACGCTACTGGACAATTTCTGCTCTTGATTCGACCAACCGTCAGATCGAATCCCCAACGTCGTGGTCGAACCAACTTTCTCGCGAACTGGTTCGACCATGGTTCGACCTGATAGACAGGTCGAACCCCTCAAGTCGTGGTCGAACCCCTCTCCTGTACTCTTTCAACGCTGGTTCGACCTGCTGGAGAGGTCGAACCCTCCTCCAACAGGTCGAACCCACCTCTCTCCTTGGCGGTTCACGTGGTCTCGACTTCGTCTTTTCGATTCTTAGCACTTCCACTCTGATTTTGCTATGAAACCCACTTAAATAGCTCCACTAACAGCTGGTTCATGCTAATTCACAATATATATAGGTTTTCCACCTATTTCCACCTCAAAATTCTCCAAAACTAGCAAAAAACATGATGCCAAACTTGTGAATTTACACATTCATCAATAAGTCAATTCTAATAAGACTTCGAAATCCCTTCACTTAGAATTATAACATACAATCATGCTCAGCGGTGAACTCACTCAATCAATAACTAAGAGATATATTCAGACTCTACATAATAGTTAATGATGCACAAAACGACCATGAGTATGAATTGAAAAACACACAATCTTATATAAAATAAACCACAAGTAGTGTTGTACGGAGTTTACACATAAAAATCCGATTAACTCATAAAACTTTTATAACCCTAGAACTACCAAGGTGGTTCTAGCCCATGATTAATCTAAGAACAATCATGGCTAGTTGGTATGATCTTACTTGACTTGCCAGACGAACCTCTCTCACGACCCCTTCGGATGATGGTAGGGTTTGGTGGATGAAAGAGAATGTATGTTGTCTTCTGTTGTGCCATCTTCCTCCTGCGAAAGCTCTTCTTTTATACTCATGGGACCTCCTTATGGGCTTAGGATGGGCCTTCGCTTGAAGCACATGTCAAATTTGATAAAAGAAATCCAGATTTATCATAAATTGCATCAGCGACACGCCGTTCGACCAAGACATACTGGTCGAACAAGGCCTCCAACTCGATTAAGCTCTCTGGAAGATTTTGGCATTCTGTTCGACCAAACTGCTCTTTCTCGACCACATTGATGCTTGGTCGAGCAAGCCCTTCAAGTCAAACGAGCTCACTGTAAGTTTTGTCCACTTTGTTTAACTTCTTCTCATCTGCTCGACCAAGCCGATGTTGGTCGAGCAATACCTCCAAGTCGAGCTACCTTTCTGGACGGGTTTTGGCAATCTGCTCAACTTGTCACCCTATGTTCAACCAAACTGATGTTGGTCGAACAGGCTATCTTGATCGAACGACACTCTAATCTCGTCTCCAAAATCGTGTCTTCCAATTCCGAGCCTTTTTCACATGTTTTTATATGCAAATATGCTCAAATAGCCCTTGTATCCTCTGATTCGTGACTTTCCCATAAACGTACCGATTCGTCTCAATAAAAGACTAAATCGTACTCCATTTTCACATAAATCAGAGCCCAAAATATGTGAATTTACACTCTCATCAAATCCCCAAACTTACATGTTGCTCGTCCCGAGAAAACGAAAATCAGACAAATCCAGAGAGTGTAATCACAAGGCACAACATATCCTAACACATGCAATTATATTAACTTAAAACATGCAACTATCATACCTTTCATTCATATAAAAACATCAATCAATCACAATACTTCTAGTAGTGCTAAGTCATCTAACTCACGGCTAAGTATTTACTCTCTCACTCAAGTGTAAAAAATATACACCTTATGGTTGATATCAACACTCAATTTCAATTTATATACTCGCGTAACCATAAGCTTGTCAAAGGTCTCAAAACTCTATCTATAATCGACTTAATACTAGGATCACAAAGGACTTGCTTCAAGGATGTAATGTCGGCTTTTTGGTTAAGGTGGAAGAATATAGATAAGTGACTAACTTTACTAGTAAAGAGTTACCTTGGTATAATATTTTCAGTGGCTCCCTTCGTCACTTCTTTGTCTTAACAATCTAGTTCATGCACCATTCCTCCATCTTTACTTGGATCAACTTCTTTTCCATAGTAACACACCAATTCCGGTGTTCTTCAAGTGTAAGGGTATCAGTTTCGGGCACTACCCTCTCTAACATTCGGGATAGCGATTTCAGGCACTATCCCTCACAAGATTTAACTTCTTGTCTCTTGAATTTGCTTTCACCAAATCTCTCCTCCTAATCCACGTCAATATTTAACTTCTTGTCTTCTTGTCTCTTGTCTCTTGTAATTGGTGTTTAAGGCTCAAAAGGTAAACGACTCATTATCAAGGCTTGCCAAAGAAAAGTTTAAGGCTCAAAAGGGCTTACAAAGATAATTAAATAATAGGGTAAGATAAATTTGACTAAGAACTCAATCAACAATAATGGCCTAAGATCACTTCCTAGTATCTATCAATTATAGATTTCACACAAGACTCCAAGTCAAATTCTAGAATACGATTATACAAACGACTCTCAAGAATAAACGATCATGCGTATAGCACGATCAAAAGGCTCAAATCCTCACAAGGTTAATAGAATCATAAGCACTCTTCAAAGCATGCAATCAACATCAATTTCTTATGAACTACAAGTACAAATAGAACATGCTTACCATTAACAAATTATCATGCATCAATATAAAAGCCCATTCATATCATGAATTCATCCCAAGCGCATAACACTCATCATTCAATCATCATCATAATCAAATACAGACCACTCACGCATGAATCACCACTGCACTCAAACACTCAAGCCGGAACCTGTAAAGTAGAAAAGAGAATGGAAGATCATAACAAAAAACCTGACGCTCATCACTCCTCCGGAGCATCATCATCATCCGATTCTCTCTCATCATCATTATCTCCCATCTCCAGCCACCACCGGTCCATATCTTTATAAAGAGCGGTGAGATTCCTATCCATCATGCGCCCATGATCTTGCAACTGCCTCAACCATCCATCCATCTCAACATAACCCGTATTGAGTGTAGCATAGTTAGCATTCACAAGTGCTAGCTGTCTATTCATTTCTTGCTGGTTCGCGTTGAGCGTGGCGAAATGCTCATGCATCAGTCAAAATTGCTTCTGATAGAACTAATCTTGGGCCACCCAATATTCTTGCTGCGACTGCGGTTGTTGCTGTGGTGGTGGTGGTTCGAAGAATTCTTGCTCGAGCGGCTGCTGGGGCTGCATCGAAGGCATGTCCTCTTGATACTCAAAAGCTTGTGGTGGCTGTGGCTCCTCCTCCTCGAAATCAGCTAGACCTCTAATAAGAACCATGTCCTCGTCCAAGCTAATTCCTTGCTCACGCAAATCAGCCAACAATCTCCAATTCCCTCTTCCCAAGCACGTCCTAGATATCACTGTGTGTGCTGTCGTGTTCATCAACCAATTATTATTATCCCTCACAGTGGTAAGGTCAGCTATCACCAGCGAAAACTGATGTGTGCGGGGCTTCTTCCCTCGGATGAACATCCAAGCATCATCCACTCTCTCAATAAGCCCCATCCTGACACACGAGGTCAAGATCAAGTTCGAATCACCTCGAACAGGCTCATACCTACTCAAATCAATCCTGTAGTACTCCACTATGATGGTGATCAGCCTTAATGTTTACTCTCTGAAAACCGTGCATGGTGAACTTGTAAAGTTGATAGAAAAGTAAGATGCTACATTAAAGCGAACTCCGTTGAGCATGCACCATAGGACATAGAGCTCTCCTCTTGGAATACAGCTCCCTTCAGACCTTGCAAATAATGTATTTCCTAAAATCCGGTCTATATAAGCAATAACGGGGTTGCGAATGAAGGTAACCTTAGAAGTGTTGGAATTGTAGTCCTCTTGCCTCCCCGTTATAGCTCTCCAAAACTCGTCTGCCCTGAAGTCATCTTGCTCATTCCCAACCACATTCTCACAGCTAATAATTTTGTTGAACTCTCGAGCCCACATAGTCTGCTCTTGACCACCTATTTTCATGTGAATGCCATAGGAAAGATATCCATCACCATGCTCCACTCTCAGTGTGCACAAAACTTTCGCAGTGATATGAAAGTATGTCTCCCTTTTCATCTCCATGAATGCTGCGATGCCCACTCAGTTGAACATCTAACAAATTTCGTTAATGATGTGCATATCTATCATGGCTCGATCGTCTTGATACCTCGTCCTTCTTATCTTCAGCAAGATTGCATTCCACAACTCCTCTTTCTCTTCCCAATCACCAATCTTGATTCCAAAATCCCTTGGAGTTTTTCTTTTATCTATCTTTATCTTTTTTACTATCTCCACCAATGGGGGTGACTTGTTTTCCTTTCTCTTTGAAGAAGAAGCAATCTCTTTTCGGTTACGAAATAGTGCTCGAGAAAGGGTGACAGAGGTGGGTGTGTCGAATGAGATGAAATACCTTTTTAAAAATAGCTCCCAGTCCCCGTTCGACCTCAGCTCGACTTGTTAGGGATGGTCGAACAACGTTTGTAAGTCAAACGACCCAGATCTGACCTTTAAAATTGCCTAGCTCGACCTCCGTTTGACCTGAATTTCTTGATCGAACAGCACGCAGAAGTCGAGCAATGTGTGTAGTTGAGTCCCTATTTTTCCCTGACTTGTTCGACTTTCGTTCGACCTCTATGTCTTGGTCGAACAACTCGTGCTAAGTCGAACAATGTCTCTGGACAAATTCGATATTTTGCTCGACCTATGTTCGACTTAGATTCCTTCGTCGAACAATATGGTCGAGATCGAACAACCTTTCTGGACAACTTGTGCATTTTGCTTGACCTCCGTTCGACCTAATGCTTGGGGTCGAACAGGTATTGGAAGTCGAGTAACTTGCCTCGTTGTGCCCCCTGTTCTTCTCTGTCTTGCTCGACCATCATTCGACTTCATACTTCTAGTTGAGCAAACTCTCTGAAAGATTTTCACCATTTGCTCAACCATTGCTTGACCAAAAAGCCTAGTCGAACAAACTCTCTGAAAGATTTTCACCATTTGCTCAACCATTGCTTGACCAAAAAGCCTTGTCGAATAGCTCCTGTTAGGTCGAACAACTCACGATCTTCCTCAATTTCGTACCCTTCTCATATTTCCCTGCAACATTCAACTCTAGGACAACATCAAATATCAAGATATCCAAAAATTAAGTTAGAGAAACCATATAACATCAAGTGTAACTCCGCAATCACACCAAAAACAACAACTCTCCACTAAACACTAGGCAAATTGCAAAAAAATCGTTGCATCAAAACCGGCTAAAGTTTTAATACACTGCAAAAAATCAACTCCCCTAGCAAATGTTACAAAGAAAAGATCATATTCTCCGTGCTATAATGAGGTAAGTACATCACACCCCCCAAACTTAGTAGAAACCATAGTCGAAACTAAGTTTGTAAAGAGGTATAATTTTCGAATGATAAGCACGTCTAATATAAAAATTTCTTACTCATACTAATGAAATTAAAGAAATAAAATGGGAGGGAAAGCCCCCAACATGCGCTCATATTTAACGTCGGAGAGTCACGACGGTACCAATCTTGTGCAAGGTATCCTCAAAGATGACTCAAGCATCATACGACGACTTTTAAAGCTTTAAACGATGCCCATTCGCCGTGATAATGTCCCCATCTTTGTCCATAAGCTCAAAACTCCCCCCTCCGCAGGCTCTATGGATGATGAACGGCCCTGTCCACTTCGATTTTAATTTCTCTGCGAAGAGCTTCAAGCGAGAATTAAAAAGTAATACCTCATCACCTTGCTTGAACTCCTTGTATGAGATCTTTGAATCATGCCATTTCTTCATTCTCTCCTTATAGATCTCGACAAGTTCAAACTTCTCAATGCCCAAAAAGCTTTGTGTTGAATCTCTACGGGCAAGTTGCATGGCTTTTCATAGACAATTTGATACGGTGATATATCCCACATCGTCTTGTGAGCAGTCCGGAACCCCCACAAAACATCATTGAGCTTAATAGCCCAATTCTTTCTATTGGTTCCGACTACCTTCTCCAAGATTTGCTTCACTTGGCGGTTGGAGACTTCCGCTTGCCCATTTGCTTGAGGGTGATAAGGTGTAGTAACCCTATGCTTGACTCCATAATTCTTAAGCACCTTTTCAAGAAACTTGTTGACGAAGTGAGAACCTTCATCACTCACTAATGCTCTAGGAACTCCATAGCGGGCAAAGATATGTTTCTTCAAGAAAGATAAAACTGTCCTCGAATCAATCACGCGAGTGGGAATAGCTTCCACCCACTTAGAAACATAGTCCACTGCTAAAAGAATGTAAAGAAATCCATTAGATGGGGGAAAAGGACCATGAAATTGATCCCCTATACATCGAAGATATCAACAATAATGCTCGGCTGTAGTGGCATCTCATCTCTGCGACTTATGTTCCCCATCTTTTGACATATATCACACGACACCACATAGGTCTCACAATCTTTAAACAAGGTAGGCCAATAAAGGGCTGACTGAAGTACTTTTGCTGTCATCTTTTGAGCCCCGAAGTGCCACCCGTTAGGCTGTGCATGGCAAAACTCAAGAACGCTCTCCATCTCCATCTCCGGCATATACCTATAGACTATGGAATCCATACATATTTAGTAGACAAACGGATCATACCATATGAAGGTCTCAACATCTCGCTTGAACTTTGCGAGTTGGTATCGGTTGAGATATCTTGGGATTTCTCCTACATCAATGTAATTAACATAATCCGCATACCATGGATCCATCCCTTGGGCAGCCACTACACATGCTTTTTCAGCTCCTTCAACAAGCACTGCCATGATCTTCTCATCAGGGAACATCTCTTTTATGTAATCAAACGAATCATCACAGTGTTCCCTACCAAGATGTTTTTCGTACCTTTTTTATCTCGGATCTCCATATCAAACTCCTACAGAAGAAGAATCCATCTAATGATCCTTGGCTTTATTTTCTTCTTCTCCATCAAGTACCAAATTGCAGAGTGATCCGTGTACACTATCATCTTCGTGCCAACCAAGTACTGTCAAAACTTATTGAATGCGTACACTACAGCAAGAAACTCATTTTCACTCACCGTGTAGTTCTTTTGTGCCGCATGAAAGTCTTACTCGAATAGTAAATGGCGCAAAAATTCTTATTCTTTAACTGCCTAAGCACCACTCCAAGTGCTAAATCACTCGCATCACACATAAGTACAAATGACTGAGTCCAATCCGGTGTGATCAAGATAGGTGCAGTAATAAGCGCTTCCTTCAAAACCTGAAAAGCTGCTAAACACTCTTCATAAAACACGAAAGGCACATCCTTTTCAAGTAAATGAGATAAGGGCTTGGAGTATTTCTAGAAGTATTTAATGAATCTTCTATAGAAACCGGCATGTCCAAGAAAAGACCGCACTCCCTTCTCATTCGTAGGTGGTGGAAGATTCTCAATTGCCACCACCTTTGCTCTATCCACCTGCAATCCCTTGGCTGATACATGATAGCCAAGAACAACCACATCTCTTACCATGAAGTGGCACTTCTCCCAATTCAAGACAAGATTAGTTTTTTGGCATCTCTTCAAAACAGTAGCAAGGTTAGATAAACAAACATAAAAAAAGGAACCAAACACAGAAAAGTCATCCATAAACACCTCCATGATTTTCTCTATCAACCCATCAAATATGGCCATCATGCAATGCTAAAATGTAGTAGGCGCGTTACACAATCCAAAAAGCATATTTCTAAAGGCAAAAGTTCCATACGGGCAAGTGAAGTAGTCTTCTCTTGATCCTCGGGTACAATCATGATTTGATTATAACCCGAGTACCCATCTAAGAAGCAATAATACTCATACCCAGCAATACGATCAAGTATTTGATCCATGAAAGGAAGGGGAAAATGGTCTTTGCATGTATTTTCATTCAACTTTTTGTAGTCCGTACACACACGTCATCCCGTAGGAATCCTAGTGGCTAACATCTCACCATCTTCAGCTTTCACTATAGTCATGTCCCCCTTTTTAGCAACAACATGCAATGGACTCACATGGGGACTATCACTAATAGGATAAATAATCTCTGCATCTAGCCATGTTAGGATTTGCTTCCTAACCACTTCTTGAATAGCGGGATTCACCCTCCGCTGATTCTGAATGCTACTCTTGGCCTCATCTAACAATCTTATTTGATGCATGCAATACGAAGGACTAATATCTTTCAAATTGTCAAGAGACCAACCAATCGCAGACTTATACTTCCTAAGCACATCCAACAATTCCTCAAGTTGATCATCATCAAGAGAAGAAGATACAATTACCGGATATTTTCCATTGTCACCAAGATAAGCATACTTCAAGTGCTCCGGTAGCGATTTCAACTCCTCTTTCTTCTCTTTTTGAGGTGCACTCTCTCTGTCTAAAGGCAAGTACTTCCTTGTCCACTTCACGTCTTCAACCTTTGTCTTTTGCGATTCATACATGTCATTACCTAAAGCAAGCAAGTTTTCAAGAAATTCGATGCATACCTTATTGGAGAGTTCATCTAGCTCCTTAGTGGGAAAAGTAAGAGACTCCATCAAGCATGTCTCAAGAGAATCCTTAGAAAAAATCAGAGACATGTCTTCATTAACGATCTCCTCCACCACATCAATGCTGTGGCACTGCATCTCCATCGGCATCTTCATTGTTTTATCCAAGTTAAACAGGACTTCTTCTTTATCCATCCTCAACCGTAGCTCACCCTTTTGCACATCTACCATAGCTCCAGCAGTCGCAAGGAATGGTCTCCCTAAGATCAAGGGAGCATTATTCTTGTCGTCTTCCATCTGTAGCACAAGAAAATCCACAGGAAAGGTAAGCTTTTCAACTTTGACTAGAACGTCTTCGATCACGCCTTTAAGAAATGTTATAGACCTATCCACTAGCTGTAGAGACACAGATGTGGGAGTTAACTCCCCCAAACCAAGCCTTTTAAAAGTGGACAACGACATCAAATTGATGCTTGCCCCTAGATCACACAACCTTTCCAATTTCGCATAAAATTGTGAAGCTTTCCGGATCCTTAAGCTTAGCTTGCAGCTTTCTCTGAATGATCGAGCTACAGTTCTCTGACAAATTCACCATCTCAATTCCATCCAAGCTTCTCTTCTTTAAAAGAATATCCTTTAGAAAACGGGCATAATACGGCATCTCCAATATTGCTTCAAAGAAAGGAATGTTCAAACTTATTTTATTTATGATTTCTGAAAATTTCTTGAACTTCTCTTCCAATCCTTTCTTAACTAGCTTGAGAGGAAAGGGCGGAGGTATCTTTGTTTTGGGAATCCCCCATTCATTTTGTTCAATCTTCTCCGCTTTATCTTTCTCGGCTCTCAACCTCTTTGCCCTTTCCTACTTCTTTTCAACCACTGTAAGCTCGGTATTTTGCTTTTGAGATGTAGCTGGAGTGTTCCGATCAACAGGTGTCGCATTCGGTATCGAATCGGGCTCTAAACTGTTCTGCTCGACCTCCGTTCGACCAGGGTGGTTTGGTCGAACAACTTGCTTTTGGTCGAGCAGCCCATCTGATCGTATAATCTAGTCCATAACATGTTGCTTGACCGTCGTTTGACCAGAGTTGTTTGGTCGAACAGATTAGTTATGGTAGAACGAATTCCCAAATCGCGAGCTATCAGCGTATTGCTTCTATTCGGCCTCTGTTCGACCAATATGTTCAGGCCGAATGGCATGGTGTTGGTCGAACGGTTGGTCAGAAAACAGAGTATCGTAATTCTATTTTTCCTGAGGTTGTTCGACCACTGCTCGACTAGATAGTCTGGTCGAGCAACTCCTCTGTTACCTTCAGTATGACTTGAAGGCATCATCGGACCCTCATATTGCATCCCAGACCTCAATGTGATGGCATGGCAAGACTTTGGATTCTCAATACTTTGAGATGGAAACTTCCCCTTCTCAAAAGGTTGAATCAATTTGTTTACATTCCCAGCCATCTCCCCCATCAACAACGTGAGGTCTTTTACTTGCCTAGACAAATCCTTATGATTATCATCAATCTTCTTCTCTAACTTTGCCTCGAGACGGTCTACTCTTGCATCATTCCTCATCATGTACCTGTTCACGGTATCCTCAAAACTCGACTTCCCTTCTTCCACTTTAGCTCCTGGATCAACACCAATAGGAGACTGCAACGCATTGTTCAGATTGCTCCATGAAAACTCTGGCCTCCTAGGTTGTTGTAATTACCCGGGGGACCACGGTTGTTGTAATTCCCCTGATAATTCTGGTTTCCTTGATTCGGGTATCTAGTTCCTTGAATACTTTGACCCATGGCGTAGTTTGCCTCCTCGATCTCCTCTTGGCTTGCTCCTTCATAGTCACCTTCCTGCTGCATTATTGGTACTCTCTGGGATAAATCAGTGATATGCTTTTGTTGACTCTAGTAGCTTACTAATGTTAGCCAAGCTAGAGACGATCTCATAATCTCTCCTCGACTTTACCATAGTGTGTTCAACCTGTGTGACTTTTCCAAGGACATAAGTGCCTCTCACTCTATCAGTCAGCCAATCCTTTGAGTTTATCAAAATATCCTCGAAAAGCTTCTCGGCCTCGATGGGTGACTTCGTAAGCAATGCTCCATTAGAAGAAGAATCAAGTAATACTCGAGAGTTGCAGTCCAACCCATTGTAGAATATACTAATGTACTGAGCCTTAGATAGCCCATGTTGAGGACACTTATGAAGCATGTCCTTGAACCTTTCCCAAGCTTCATGAAACTTCTCATTGCCATGGATAGAGAATTGATTGATTTCTTGCTTCATCTTGAACACCTTGGAAGGTGGCATGTATCGTTCCAAGAATTTCACTTTCAACTTCTCCCATGTATCACATTCAGCAGCCTTAAGATTATCGTACCAATCTCTCGCCTTTTCATTCAACTAGAATTTAAACAATATGATCTTCCTCGCATCCTCATGAGCTCCTGCATCTTTTTGTGTACAAGCATAACCAAGAAACTTATTAAGATGTTGCTGAGGATCTTCGAATGTTTCCCCAGAGAAGGGACTCCTTTCAATCATGGTGATCAGAGCAGGGTGTAAATCAAAATCGGCTCCGGTCCTTCTCGCTCCTAACAACCCAGCATTGCCCTCTTCGTTGTTCTTAAAGACTTAACGAATGGCAAGTGTATCAGGATTCACTGCCATGTTGACTGTTTCTACTTCTAAATTATCTTCGGTTACAGCTTCAATCATTTGCGAATTTAGTACGTCAACTTCAACTCCTAAATTAAGAGCTTCAGTTGGGTCTACGTTCTTGCTCTTACTCTTCTTCTTCTTCTTTTTCTTCCTTGACGATGCTCCGATCTCTGGATTATATGGTTCTAATTCACATTTCTTTGATCTTGGGAGCATACACCTAAGAAGAATAAGTGTTAAAATCAACAAAAAGAATAAGATAATCTTTATTAAACTAGATATAATTAAAAGATATTTAATGTCGTCCTCGGCAATGGCGCCAAGAACTTGATGAGTGTTTTCTCAACACACAAAATTAATCCTCAGTATAAGGATATCAATTGTAGTCTCGATAGGCGACCAAGTGATTATCAAACCCAAGGGACGGATTATTATCAATTCAATTATATTCTAGTCAACTAAGATTATATTGGTAAATATGAGTTGGTTTGATTATGAAACTAAATAACATAAATTGAAATAGCAAAGTAATTAAGCAAGCAATAGAGAAATTTCGTTGGTGTTCAAGTAGTAATAGAGTAGTTCTTCAGGTAATCTAGTTTTATTCATTAATTTTATTTCCATGTGTTGATGTCCGACTCTACCTTGTGGTTCATGGACGCATCACTAAACCATGCAAGCGTACTCTATAGACACAAGTAAGCAAGAGTATGACACGTGTGAATATCCTCGGAGAAAGTCGTATACTTCACCCCCCTTTCTAGATACTATCATAATCAATTATTTCCCGTGCACTTAGTACTCTAACCTGATTTGATCTCCCTTTTTAGGTACTATAAAGTTATACTCTTTATCCTACTTATTAACCCGAATATGATTCAATTAACAAGTATCTATATAAGACAGTTCTAATAAGACTTCGAAATCCTTTCACTTAGAATTATAACATATAATCCTGCTCAGCGGTGAACGCACTCAATTAATAACCAAGAGATGTATTCAGACTCTACATAACAGTTAATGATGCACAAAATGACCGTGAGTATGAATTGAAAAAAATGCAATCTTATATAAAATAAACCACAAGTAGTGTTGTACGGAGTTTACACATGGAAATCCGATTAACTCGTAAAACTTTCATAACCCTAGAACTATCAAGGTGGTTCTAGCCCACGATTGATCTAGGAACAATCATGGCTAGTTGGTATGATCTTACTTGACTTGCCAGATGGACCTCTCTCACGACCCCTTCGGATGATGGTAGGGTTTGGTGGATGAAGAAGAATGTATGTTGTCTTCTGTTGTGTCCCTCTTCCTCTTGCGAAAGCTCTTATTTTATATTCATGGGACCTCCTTATGGGCTTAGGATGGGCCTTCGCTTGAAGCACACGTCAAATTTGATAAAAGACATCCTGAATTACCATAAATAGCATCAGCGACATGCCGTTCGACCAAGGCACACTGGTCGAACAAGGCCTCCAACTCAAGCAAGCTCTCTGGATAATTTTGGCATTCTGTTCGACCAAACTGCTCTTTCTTGACCACATTGTTGCTTGGTCGAGCAAGCCCTTCAAGTTAAACGAGCTCACTGTAAGTTTTGTCCACTTTGTTCGACTTCTTCTCATCTGCTCGGCCAAACCGATGTTGGTCAAGAAACACCTTCAAGTCGAGCTACCTCTCTGGATGGGTTTCGGCAATCTGCTCGACTTGTCACCCTCTATTCGACCAAATGATGTTGGTCGAAGAAGCTATCTTGGTCGAACGACACTCTAATCTCGCCTCCAAAATTGTGTCTTTCAATTCCGAGCCTTTTTCACATATTTTCCTATACAAATATGCTCAAATAGCCCTTGTATTCTCTGATTCGTGACTTTTCCCATAAACGTACCATTTCGTCTCAATAAAAGACTAAATCGTACTCCATTTCCACACAAATCATAGCCCAAAACATGTAAATTTACACTCTCATCAAACCCACAAACTTACATGTTGCTCGTCCCGAGGCAACGAAAATCAGACAAATCCAGAGAATGTAATCACAAGACGCAACATATCCTAACACATGCAATTATATTAACTTAAAACATGCAATTATCATACCTTTCATTCACATAAAAACATCAATCAATCACAATACTTCTACGAGTGCTAAGTCATCTAGCTCACGGGTAAGTATTTACTCTCTCACTCAAGTGTAAAAGATATCACCTTATGGTTGATATCAATACTTAATTTCAATTTATATACTCGCGTAACCATAAGCTTGTCAAACGTCTCAAAACTCCATCTATAATCGACTCAATACTAGGATCAAAAAGGACTTGCTTTAAGGATGTAATGTCGGCTCTTTGGTTAAGGTGGATGAATATAGATAAGTGACTAACTTTACTAGTAAAGAGTTACCTTGGTATAATATTTTCAGTTGCTCCCTTCGTCACTTCTTTGCCTTAACAATCTAGTTCATGCACCATTCCTCCATCTTTACTTGGATCCACTTCTTTTCTGTAGTAACACGCCAATTCCGGTGTTCTTCAAGTATAAGGATACTAGTTTTGGGCACTACCCTCTCTATCATTCGGGATACCGGTTTCAGGCACTATCCCTCACAAGATTTAACTTGTCTCTCGAATTTGCTTTCACCAAATCTCTTCTACTAATCCACGTCAAGGTTTCCTCGAGCATTAGTCTACATCCACTCTTTACTAGTAATTGATGTTTAAGGCTCAAAAGGTAAACGACTCATTATCAAGGCTTGCCTAAGAAAAACTTAAGGCTCATAATATCCCTGGTCCAGAATCCAAAAGAACCCCGTTCACCCATTGAATCGTCGCGGTGGCCACCCTGAAAAAGATCCGAATTCTCTAGATCCCTCAATATGCCGGCGACTCTAATCCGACCACGCATCTCAACAAGTTCGTGGGATGGATGTTGGCGCAAGGGAGTTCAGAGGAGGACCGATGCAAGATGTTCCCCCTGAAACTGGGAGATAAAACACATTCGTGGTTCGAATTACTTTCGATCAACTTGGTCGACTCGTGGGCTCAACTCGCTATGTCCTTCTCGTCCCACTTTGCATACCTGAGGTAGGGAAAAGAGTTTAAACAAAAGAGGTTTTGGTAGCACGCTCAAGGATTTCATGAAGAGCTTCAATGAGCAGTGTGCTAATACGGAAGAGATCTCAGACGAGACGTCCACTATTTTGGCAGTAGCGACTTTGCTCCCAGGATCTCCAATATGGACAAGTTGCCAGCAAAAGCTGCCAATAAATTACGCGGCCTTCATGGCCACGACACAAGCATTCATTCACAGTTAGAAAATCCTCGAAGAATATAAAAAGTCCAAAGGCGACCACAAGGAAGGCGATAAAAAGAAAAAGAAGAAAGATAAAGATTATAAAACTCCATCCTCGTTCAAACCGTTTCCGGAGGATGATCATGTACAAGAAATGACCAAAGTGCTCGAGCTGACTCCCGAAGAGATATTCAACAAAATCCAGGACACTAATTTGCTGAGCCCCCCGTCAAAAATACGAGCAGAATTGGCTAAATTGAACAAGAAGAAATTCTGCAAGTATCACAAATCCATTAGCCACGACACCAATAATTGTCGGGATCTGTTAGATGAGTTAATAAAGTTGTTATATTCAACAAAATCCAGGACACCAATTTCCTGAGCCCTCCGCCAAAAATATGAGCGGACCCGACTAAACTGAACAAGAAGAAATTCTGCAAGCATCACAAATCCATCGAACACGACACCAATAATTATCAGGATCTATTTACCGAGCTAATAAAGTTGTTTGAGAATAGAAAGCTGGACAGACTGGTTATGGGCCCAAAGCAGAGAATGGAGCTGCCCCCGGTACCGAACGAGCGACCAAAGGGACCCATTTGCCCCCAAGGACGGGATGACCCGAGCGAACGTCTGCCCTCACTGCCTCGAGAGGTGTACACAGTGGGGGAAAACTACGTAGGAACATCTCAGGCGTTGACCACCAAATCCCATAGAAAAAGAAAGGCTGACATATGAGAGCTCGACAGGTTCCAATACATGCTGATGGCGAGCCCTCGACTACCCGCACACGAAGCCAACATACTTTTCTCTGAGGAGGACCTAGCCGAGGTATGAACCCCACATAATGACCCGCTGGTCATCTCCGCCACGATCTCAGGGGTAAGAGTACATCGGTGCCTGATTGATGTGGGCTCTTATACGAATATAACATTCAAAAGGCCTTTCGAAGCCATCGGAGGATCCATCCATCATAAGGTGTCTTCGTGTGACGATAAAATTTGAGGTTTTGGTAACACCATCACTACCCCTCTAATGCAAGCGGACATGTCGATCCAGATAGTGGATAAGAAATAAGTAGTAAGGGCTCAACACACTCTTGAGTTCAAGGTAGTTGACCTTCCATCACCATACAATTTCATTCTAGGAAGAACATTCATACATCAATTCAACTCTGTCCCTTCTACACACCATCAATGCTTGAAGTTCGTAACCACTGACGGAAGAGTCAGTACCATCAGAGGCAACCAAAGGAAAGCAAGAGAATGCTCATTTATCGAAAGGGGAGAGGGACTCAACTAACACGACCCACATTTCCAGTTGTTAGTGGAAGATGGCGAATGAGTCGAGGAAGCCCCGCCTTCTATTGACCCACCACTAGAGGACCTGGACCCAGAGAATGCCTGGAAGTTCTGACCCTTCGGCGATAAAGAAATCAATTTATCCCCAATCACTGTTGAGGATCCAAGATCCGAAAAGAAAAGAAAAAGAGAGGAACAGTCGAGGAAGCCGAAGCCATTAGACTGGAACCGAGCAATCCAGATCTGGAACTATATGTTGGGTCGCAGCTGAAGAAACCGCACTGGATGGCTTTAATAGAATTTTTGAAAGCTAACCTAGATGTATTCGCCTGGGCACCAACAGACATACAAGGGATAGACCCCAAGCACGCGTGCCATCAACTCAATGTGTACCGTCCACTCGAATAAAAGAAAAGGATGTACAGTCCAAAAAAATATGAGATCAACGAGATAGAAGCCAGGAAGCTGCTGGCAAATAATCTCGTAAGAGAAGCCCTATTCCCCTCATGGGTGGCTAACCTAGTCCTAGTCCAAAAGGCTAACAAATCTTGGAGACTCTGCATCGATTTCACGAATCTCAACAAGGCATGCCCTAAGGACAGTTTCCTCCTGCCTCAATCGATCAAATAGTGGACGCAACGGCGGGCCATGAGCTGATGAGTTTCATGGATGTATACTCGGGCTATCATCAAATCCCCATGCTTCCAGATGATGTCGAAAGAACGGCATTCTACACTAAGAGAAATCTACTGTGCTGGGTAATGATGCCGTTCGATTTGAAAAACACGGGAGCCACTTACCAGAGGCTGGTTAACAAGATGTTCCAAGAAGAGTTAGGCAAAACCATGGAGGTGTATGTGGATGATATGTTGGTCAAAAGCAAAGCTGTAGATGACCACGTACACCATCTAGGTAAGGCATTTGGCATCCTACGACATTACAGCATGAAACTAAACCCAAAAAAGTGCACCTTCGGAGTATCGGCATGAAAATTCCTCGGCTACATGGTAAGCAAAAGGGGAATAGAAGCAAACCCAGATAAAGTAAAAGTCATATAAGATATGGAGCCCCCTAAGCACGCTAAAGGAGTACAAAAGTTGGCAGGAAAGATTACGTCCCTTAGCCGCTTTCTATCCAGAGCATCGAACAAGTCTAAACCCCTTCTAGAAGTGATCCAAAAGGAAAAATTTGACTGGACGCCGGTGGCCCAGAAGGCTTTCGATGAACTAAAAGCTATCCTGGCCAACACGCAGACTCTTTCGAAACCACGACCAGGAGAGACCCTCAGTTTGTACTTAGCCACTTTAGAGTCGACATTAAGTGCGGTCCTGGTCCGCACGGAGGGAAAATAACAAGAACCGGTGTATTACATAAGCCAAATGCTCAGGGATACGGAACTCAGATACCCTGCAGTCGAGTCACTCGTTTACGCTTTGGTGATGAGCGCGCCGAAACTGAGGCCTTACTTCTTAGGACACCCAATTGAGGAAGTAATGTCTTTCCCATTGAGGCAAGTGCTCTCAAAACCAGACTCGGCATAGAGACTAATGAAGGGCCGTGGAATTAAGTCAATTTGATATCAAGTATGTCCCCAAAACGAACATTAAAGCATAAGCCCTAGCAGAATTCATAGTGGAGCTCACCATACCCACCTTACCAGGAGAAGTAGTTACCAAACCTTGGCAGATGTCAGTAGACGGATCATCCACAGCGCATGCCGCCGGAGCCGACGTCGTCCTCATAGTCCCCACTGGCGAGGTGTTTTGTTCGGCCATTAGGTTTGGATTTCCTGCAACCATCAATGAAGCTGAATACAAAGCCTTACTCTCTAGCATGAGAATGGCATTGACAGTCGGGGCAAAAGGGTGATGATCTTCAGCGATTCCGAGCATATAGTCAATCAAATAAAGGGATATTATTAGATAAAAGACCAACAACTGGCGAGATACCAGAAGTTAGTCGTAGAGATAATCCCAGAGTTCGATCACATATACATCACACAAGTACCCAGACAGCTTAACATGCAAGCCGATGCGCTAGCTTGATTAGCAACTTCAAAGAACGCCGAGCAGTTGGGGATTGTTAGTGTGTTGAAGAAAGAATCCCCAAGTGATAAGATAATCTGGCAAATTGACAAAGAGAAAACATGGTTGACTCCCATCAAGACCTTTTTGGAAGAAGAAAGAGAGCCATAGGATAAGATGGAAGCCAAATGATTGCGACTCTGAGCTGCCAAATACACCCTGGTGAACGGCGTGCTGTACAAAAGGGGATACTTGATGCCGCTGTTGAGATGCCTGAACAAAGAGGAAGCCACCAAGGTCCTCTCCGAAATACATGAGGATGTTTGCAGAAACCACTAGGGAGGACAAGCTCTAGCTCAAAAAATCATCAGGCAAGGGTTTTTTTGCCCACCCTCAGAAAAGACACAATCGAGTATGCTCGGGTGTTTAAGAGCTGCCAGATATAAGCCCCCATAATCAGAAGCCCCTCCACTGAGTTAATCACGATGGCTGCACCATGGGCCTTAGCGAAATGAGAAATTGGCTTAATCGGCCAGTTCCCACCAGACAGAGGAGGCGTGAAGTACACAATAGTCGCAGTTGATTATTTCTCAAAATGAGCGGAGGTAGAGGTGCTAGCAACCATCAATGAAGCCAACATGATAGGGTTCATATGGAAGAACATCGTCTGCCGCTTTGGAATACCTAACGCTATAGTAACCAACAATGGAAAACAATTCGAAGGAGCACAACTCCAAAGATTTTGCGACGGGTTGGGAATCAATAAACTATTCTCATCACCATATTACCCCTAGTCAAACGGGCAAGTAGAAGCAGTGAATAAAGTAATCAAGCATACTCTCAAACAAGATTGGAGAGCCTCAAGAAGAGCTGGGCCCCACAGCTACCCGGAGTCACGTGGTCATACAGCACCACTGGTAGGACATCAACAGGAGAAACTTTGTTTTCCCTAACGTACGACACCAAAGCGATCATCCGAGCAGAAGTGGCCCATTCGAATTTTTGAGTATCCCATCAAGAAGAAAATCCCAATCTTGAAGCCTTAAAACTCAGTCTTGACTTGGTGGAGGAACTCCGATTACAAGCAGCGGAGAGGCACGAGATTTACAAATCCAGATTTGATGCTCAATACAACAAGAAATTCCATCGGAGGGACTTCGTAGCCGGAGACTTGGTAATAAGGAAAATTTGTCAGCAAGGTGGTGGTGTGTTTGGCGCAAACTGGGAAAGCCCATACTTAGTAAAAAGAAACCTGGGTAATAGAGCATATGAGCTCAGCGAACTGGATAGTGAAGGCATCAAGCACCCATGGAACGCTTAGAACCTAAAGCATTTCTATGCTTAAAATGCACTTGGCCAAATCGCAACATGTACATATTGTAGGAAAAGTTATAAGGCCGTATGAGTGTAATCTCACGTAAAGGCCCATAGTAAATAAAAGTGCGAGGAAAAAATGCACTCTGTACCACAATCTATAGAATGTTAAAACCCCCAAAACATGTTCAGAATATGCCCTACGAAGGCTACAAAGTGTCCTACTAGGACATAACAATAGTCAGAATAAAGGCATAAAAACTAAGAGGACATACTAGTTCCCCCACCAGCACCAACACCATCACCACCGCCACCACCAGAAAAGTCATGAAGGCTCCTCATCCAAGCCACCTCTGCTTCCAGTTGAACATGTAATGTTGGCTCTTTGGTTAAGGTAGGAAATATATGGATAAGTGACTCAAAAATTGGATCAATCAAGTGTGCACTCCATCATGATGTTTCATTCTTCTTACTTACTTCAATTAAATACAACATCCTCCTCAACTCTTTCACTTCTCTTTTCTTAAGAACAATATTTTTTTTCCTTCTTTTTTTTCCTTTTTTCCTTTTTTTTCTCGAGGTACCAGTTTCGGGCACTACCTCGCGCATCCTCCATAGGGTACTAGATTTAAGCACTACCCTAGGGTGTTTATTTCCATAGAGTACTAGATTTAAGCACTACTCTGTGATTTTTCTTAGATGCATTTTCAAGCTCAATCACTGCTTCAACACCAATTTCATTCCTTCGCAAGCTATTATCAAACTCCATTAACACACTTTGAAAACCCATTAATTCTCTTCTTGAAGGACAATTAAGGATCAAAAATTCAGATTCTCAAAGTGGTTATTTCTCGTAGGCTGCCAAATAATGAGGTTTTTAGGCTCAACGGGGCTAACTACTGATAATAATCATTCGGTAGGGAATTATTTGGCTAAGTGACTCATAAATTTAAGGATGTCCTTAAATCATCTCCCATCATCTAACACACATATAGTCTCAAGTAAAACAAGAGTCAAGTTCTAGAATACACACAAAAGAATGATACTCACCAGAAAAGAAATATTATGTGATTATGTAACATGATCAACGAGGCTCAAAATCTCACATGGGATTTTAACAATTAATAGAGCACTTTTCATGGTAAGTAATATCCCACAAGTACACATAGAATTTCATACCACAATATAATTCAAGTACACTTCCTTCATTAATTTCAAAAGCATATGAATTTTAGGCACAATTTAAAATATAAGTTCACATGGATCACCAAAACCAAGATCTTAATCCTTTCACTCCTACTAATTTAAAGCACACATAAAAATTAGAATAAGAAAACGAGGGCACCTGATTTCTCTTCAACATATGCACGAGCTCCTTGAGTTGTTCAACTCGGTTAGGTCAAAGCCTCAGCATAGAACTCATCTTGCCACCTAGTTACCTTGTTCTATGATCGTCACAGGATTCATCAATAATAAAATAAGAGATACCAGAAAAATCAACAAGACAAAAAATTAAAAATTCGACCAATAACACTATGAAACACACAAAAACAACACACCAAACATTAGGTATGTTGTAAAAAAATGACATATCAACACCGGTTAAAATATTAATATACCGCAAAAAATCAACCTCCTAACAAACAAACAACAAACGAAAGGAAAAATTATACCCTTGGTGCTCATAAGACGAGGTAAGTACATCACACCCCCCAAACTTAGTAAAAACGTAAATCGAAACTAAGTTTGAAAAGAGATGTAATTGTCGAAACGTGAGCACCTTAAATATAATAAATCATCACTTACACAAAAGAAACACGAAAGCAATAAAAATGGAAATGACAAGCCCACAACAGGCGCTCATATTTAACATTGGAGAGTCACGATGGTACCACTTTTCGAACTACTGGATTAAAAGACGGTCTTCTCGCATCCTCACCTTCAAATATTTTCTTTCTATCGACTAGAGAGGTC
This sequence comes from Pogostemon cablin, assembly GCA_023678885.1. Classification (NCBI taxonomy): domain Eukaryota; kingdom Viridiplantae; phylum Streptophyta; class Magnoliopsida; order Lamiales; family Lamiaceae; genus Pogostemon; species Pogostemon cablin. The sequence goes on along the minus strand of CM042981.1, from coordinate 13,079,080 downwards.
TGGTTGAACGGAATGAGTCTGGTTGAACGGAGGCTCTATAATCTGAACTTGACTTTTCTTCTCAACAGGTGCTCGTTCGACCATAGTTCGACCAGAGAGGTCTGGTTGAACGAAACGGCTTTGGTCAAACAGTGAATTAGAAAACAGAGCATCGTTTCTCTATTTTTCCAAAATTGGTTCAACCGCAATTCAACCATCAGGTCTGGTCGAACTGCATGGGGCTAATCGAATGGAAGCCCTGCTCTCATTATTTTTGTCCACATGATTTATCGGACCTTCATACTGTGTCTCGAACCTCAATATGATGGCATTATTCTCCAACGTTTGTGTCAATTGATTCATGTTTTCGGCCATCTGCCCCATAATCAAGGTAAGGTCCTTCAACTGCTTAGATAAATCTGCATGATCAACATTCATTCTTGCTTCGATGCGGTCAACTCTTGCATCATTCTCAGCCATGTATCGATTAAAGGTATCTTCAACACTCTTCACTTCGTGCTGCTGCAAACTAGGCCCCCTTTGTGTCAACTATTTAATCTATTTCTGTTGGAACTCTAGTAGCTTGTTGATGTTAGCTAAACTAGAGACGATCTCATCATCCCTATTCGGCTTTACCACTTGACGTTCAACATGTGTCACCTTACCTAGTACATAAGTTCCTCTTACTCTTTCCGTAGGCCAATCACGTGAATTCATAGAGATGTCTTTAAACAACTTATCTACTTCAAGTGTTGTCTTTGATAATAGCGCTCCTCCTAATGATGCATTAATAAGAACACGCAACTCACAATTCAATCCATAGTAGAATATGCTTATGTACTGAGCCTTAGACATTCCATGTTGTGGGCACCTCCTGAGCATATCTTTAAACCTATCCGATGCCTCATGAAATTTTTCACCCTAATTCATAGCAAATTGGGTGATATCTTGCTTCATTCTTAAGATCCTTGAGGGTGGCATGTATCTTTCTAAGAACTTCTATTGCAGTTGGTCCCATAAAGTACAATTCGTGGCATTAAGAGTTTCATACCAATGTTCTGCCCCATCAATTAATAAGAACTTGAATAGGGCGATCTGCTTAGCATTGTCATTAGCTCCAACACCCTTCTGAGTGTTTGCATAATCAAGGAATCTTCTGAGATGCTGATATATATCTTCAAAGAGACCTCCAGAAAAGGGATTCTTCTCCACCATGTTAATAAGAGCGGGATGTATTTCAAAATTATCATCTTTCCCCCTTGCTTCTATCAACCTCATGTTATCAATCCCATTGTTCAAAAAAATTTCGCGGATTGCAATATTGTCCAGATTCTGCCTTGCTCCGGCCATGTTAAGCTCAGTGTGTTATTCCTTCCTCTTCTTTTCTTAGTGCACAAGTACCTCAGAAAAATTCAAGGTTAGATAGAAATAAATAATCACAAATAAAAGCCTTAATCAACTAGAAATAATAAAATCAATAATAACAGCCGTCCCCGACAATGGCGCTAAAAACTTGATGAGCATTTTCTCAACACACAATTAATCCCCAAGTATGAAGGATATCAATTGCAACTTAAGCAAGCGACCAAGTTAAATATCGAACCCAAAGGACGGCGTATTATCAATTTAAGTATTGAATTATTTAATTACTAAATAATTAATTAAAATAACAAATAAAATAAAATATACTGGAAGAATACGAAAGTGGATCAAGTAGGTGAATAGGTAGCTCTAGGATAATTCAGTTTCACTCATTAATCTCCCTTTCATGTATCAATGTCCGGCTCTGCCTTGTGGAATATGGACGCATCACTAAACCATGCAAAGCTACCCTATAGACACAAGTCAATGTGCGTTTAACACGTGTGAATAATCTCGGAGCAAGAGATGTAATTTCACCCCCCTTTCTAGGTACTATCAACATCAATTATTTCCCACGTCTGGAATTTAACCCGATATGATCTCCCTGTATAGGTACTATAAAATTTCCCTCTTTATCCTTTTTACTAACTCAAATTCAATTCAATTAATAAACATTCATATATGATAGTTTTAATGAAGTTTCGGAGTCCCCTCAATTAGAATCATAACATAAAACCCTGTTCAGCAGTGAACGTGCTCAATCAACAACCAAGATATATATTCAGACTCTATATAACAATTGAAGATGCACAAACCGACCATGAATATGAGTTACAAACGTGCAACAATATATATAAAATAAATCCACAAGTAGTATTGTATGTAGGACACATAAGAGAGTTTAATTAATTCATAAAACCTTCAAAACCCTAGATCTACCGAAACGGTTCTAGCCTATGAGTTTCGGAGAACAATCATGGGGGTTAGATAGATCTTACCCATATGTCTGGAAAATACAAGATAAATTTAGAAATGAAAAAAATCCCAGATGAGGGAGTCGTCGCGTCCTTCTCCGTCTTGAATCCTCCTATTGGTTCTCCTCTTGATTCCACAAACGAATCTTCACAGTGATGGATGGATGGATGAAAGGATGTGGATGATGGTTGGGGTGAACCCCCCTTTGTGGGGTGTGAATGATTGTGTTGTGGTCTTACATATCAATAATGATATGATCTTCATCCCCTTTTATACTTTTAAGCTCTCCTTATGGACCTTGGATGAGCTTTTTCTTGGAAAATACTAAAATACATGCACTGGGGTGTAAAACCCGTCGAAATCAGAATTCTGCGTCCTCGTTCGACCAAAGTGGTTTTGGTCGAACTGGAGGCTTTGGTCGAATAGGATGTCTGTAAGTTGAAATTTCCAGTTAGACTTGACTTTCGCCATTTGACTTGGCTTCACTTGGTCGAACGGCAGTTCAAGCTGCATGCGCAGTCTCGCCATTTCGTGAATAACTTCCTCATTCAAACTCTGATTTTAGTGATTCTTATGCTCACGCGATCCTATCTTCCTTGAATTTCTATCCATATAAATAACTCACAGAAAATCCAATATTTGAATGTGTAACAGGTCATGCAAAATGACACATCTGTTCTGTTCAGCACAGCTTGCGCGACGTCACCATTTTGATCATTACTTTCTCGTTTGGATTTCGATTGAGGTGTTCTTTACGCCAAAATGATCCTCTCTTTTGTGGCTTTCCAATCATATATTACACTTCTAGTTCAGAGATCCAAAAGAATACAGAAACATTACACAAGTTGGACTTGCATTTTCCAACATTCCTATACAAGTTGCACCTTTTTTCCAACTTGGCACTTTTGATCCCTTTTTTCACCTAAAACACAATAAAATACCTCAAACACATATTTTTATCAAATATATTGGATATAAGATATTTTTTTGCTAATATATAAGAATAATTCCCATAAAAAAATATGTTAAATTGGACACTAAAATACGCTTATTTTCACTCTCATCAGCCACACGCTCCCTTTCACGCTCCAGTTCATGCTCAGCAAGATAACGAGCAGCCTCCATCTTATGAACTTGGCTCTCAGCCAGTCAGGCCCTCTCTCTGTAAGTCGTGGACCAAGCATTCATGGCAGAGATCAGCTGCTCAGTCACCATGGTCTGTCGGATCTTCGCAACAGCTGGAAAATCCTCGGCACGAGCGGAGGCTCCAGCGCTAATGCCAATTCCAGGAAGAATGACTTGTCCAGACTTAGTTAGGAGGAGGAAGCGGCATAAAAAAGTCAGAGCGTGACCAACGCTGACCAAGGCAGTATTTTCAATCTCATGGGGCCCGGTGCTCTAAAGCCAACGGGACAACACGGGGTTCCACGAATGGGCAGGAATGAACCCGGCCTCTGAAACACTCAACTCTGTCTTAATGGCCGTCCGAGCCTTGCCTATGCTCTGCAGTTACAACAGCTCTTCCAAGGCTCTGCGTTGATGAACTGCCTCCTCTCGAGCCGATGCGAGATCCTCCGAGTGCCTTCGTTCCACCTCCTCCATCTCCTGCTTTACCTGGGTCAACTCTGCTTCATGTCGACGGCTGAGAGCAGCGGACTGAGCTATCTCCTGACCTTAGCGGGCTAAGACAATCGACGCCTGACTCAAGTAGCTCAGAGCCCACAACTAATATCGGTCACTGCATGGATAAGATCGTCAGAGTTTAGAGCCTCGATGGTATCACTCTCCTCCTTGTTAAAGCTAACAGGGACTACCTCCATAGCTCTTTGCATAAAGGTGGGTAGATCCAGCTAAGTGAAATTTTATGAGTTTGACCCGTAGAGGCTGCGGAGTACCGATGGAAATGGGCGAACATCTGAGGAGGAGGCGCCGATCTTGAATCCCAAGGGGTCTCGATCGAAGGGACCCCAAAGTGGCCCCGCCAGTGAAGAGACCAAAGCTCTCTGCTCGAGCCCTCTTACTCGGGGGCTCGAAAGGACCGCTACAGAAAGTGCTTGATCATCCAAGATGACTCCACCCGGTCCTCCAGGCTGACGTTGTACCGGACGGACGACTAGGGAAGAACTACCCGAATTAGGCAGGAGGTAGTCCTCCTCCTGTTTCCTTTCATGCTCGACAACCATGTCGCCAAACCCCTCATGACTGAGAGGATCGAGAACCCCTTTATCTGCTTCTACCCAGACGACCTCCCTGGAGGCACGAGTGTCCGCGAATCTAGCATGAGAACACCCTCCGGTGGGGCTTGGGGCTTGGCTCCATGGACGAAGCATCGTCCACTTCTATTATTTTTGCCAAAGGACTCGGTTCGACAGTCCCCGAACTGAGTAGGATGGACGGCCCACCTGACACCACCATTACCCCGACTGGAATATCCGAAACAATGGTTGAGGCTCCCGACAACTCGGAGCTCGTCTCGGCATGGGCGGCCACAGTCACTGCCAATGGAGAAATGGGCACTTTTGGATCCATCATGAGCCCGTGCTTGATCAAGAGCTTGTCAGTGATTATGTCTGTACTCCTCTCCTGTGGACTCAACTTGCTGATAACGTCCACAAGCTCCATAAATCTATTGGAAAGAGGGGACCCCACACACTTATCTCTATTTGCAAATAAGATAAAAATAAAAATCAATTGACAAGCCACAAAGTGGAGATAGAGTTAAAATAGAAAATATAAATCGTAAGGACCGGACCCGCACGCGCGCGAAGAAGCTGAAAGGCGGAAGGAACCCTAATCTGCGCCGGCTTCCATGCCCCCATTGCCCGACACTACCACTCTTTCCAATTCTTAATAGAGGAAAACTTCCCAGATAATGAGATCCCACTTTTAGGGTTGACACGATAAAATCCTTTGACGGAATGCTCCTCCAAAGGACGACACAGATACTCGATCTCCTTTGGGGATAGGTGGCAATAGCCCCTTTCACAAAATAGAATGACGTATCCAATCACCGTCGCCCAGGCATTTGGGGTTAGTTGAGCCGGTGCTGGTTCCAGTAATCAAGTAGGCAGCCAAACACAGATGAAGAGGCAGTGAAACCCTAGCTTCAACATCGAGCCATTCACCGCTATGTGCCCCTAATGAAAGCGTGTGAATAATGAGGTAAGGCTACGTCCTTATATACTGGCAAAACCCCCCACCCCAACCGACGCGACTCTGATAGAAGGGCAATAAAGGTGAGATGCTTCCCCCAATTGACATAATGATTAGACGGCGCTTCAAAAAGTTAACCGGGATCTTGAAACATCACACCAGAATCTTCCAGAAACGCCGCGTCGCATCAGAAAATTCAAAATTCAAACTGGAAAATCAGGATACACGCGCTAATTAAGAAGGCTCCGCCTCCACTCGCCCTACCCTCGTAACGACGAAGCCTGGGGGCTAATGTAGTAGGGCCCCCAGTGGGGTGGGCCTCCAATAATAGAATATGGGCTACGTATAAATGGGCCCAGTGGAAATACATTTTATTTGGCATTATCAGGCCCAATATCAAGAGTTCCCAATAGAAGAAAGGCCGAGCACATTCACTCGACTCTCTCGGTCGGGACGAGTCCTTCGACTATCCCACTTAGCCACTTGTGCCACCTAGCTTGGAAGCTATTCAGATATCCTCTAGAATTCGGACATAGGGGACATCCTAAAACAGATCGTAAAAATAGCCGCATGAGACTATGGCATTTAATGTCTACAATGTCAGCATTTATTGTGATGTGACTTGACGATACATCCGGAGATTTTAATAACGTCGGGCCACTCAATATATAGGGCATGCCCTAATGAATAAAGAACAACACAATATTCACCTCCAAAAGGCACAAGATCGCCTGGAGGGAACCGATGAGCATTTTTTTCTCTCTACTAAATCGCCACATCATACTATCATTGACGGAGGATAAAATACAACTATCTACAAAGAGTAAAGCTGGAAAAAGAAATAGACGTATATATTTATTAGTAATTAGATTATATACATGCGTACCTATTAATAATAATCCCTTTAAATAATAATTTAAAAAAATTGTTTATAACTTGATCCGCTTCCCGGGAGTTTCTAACTCGGATTAATCCAGATTTAAAGTTTTAAAATTTTACCATTTTAGTTCATATGAAATTCTTTTCTTGTTGGTCTTTGTTTTTATTTTTATTTTCATTTTATTTCGTCTTTTTATTTGTCTTTGTTTATATTTTGGTTTTTTATTTTAATTTTATTTTAACTTTAATAATCAAGTAAATATATAAATAATAAAATTAATTGATTATATTTATGATTAATTTTTTAGTTATTTTTATCTTATTAATTTATTCTTAATTAATATACTCAACGTATAATATATAAAAAAATTAATTATAAATTAATGAAATTATACTTACTGTATTAATCATTTACATATTAATTTTAATAAAAAGTTTTATAACTATAGTATTATGTTTAATTTAATTATGTTATAATTAAAATAATTTATACAATATATATATATATATGTATATATATATATAAATATCATTCAATTTTTAATATTAATAATTATTTATTTTATTTAATTTATTTTTATTATTATATAATTTTAAATAAATCTCATTAAATAACATTATTTGTATCTATTATATAATTTTATGACTATTATATGTTTTATTTAATTTGATTACATTTAAAATATATTGTTATTAAATAAAAAGTATTAGTTATTATAAATAAATATAAAAAGTTATTAACACTTTGACTAATGTATTAATAAAGTTATATTAATACATTTTTTAGATAGTATATTAATAGATAATATAATAGTGTAGTTAATATTATTTTATTGGGTAGTGTATTAATAGATATTATAATTATGTAGTTATAGAATTAATGTATTATCAAAATAGGATCAATACATTTCAAATAGATGTATTAAAATTAATGTAGTTTTAGTCCTTTTTTTAAGTAGTGTAGATATGATTTTTTTGTAAATGGGGAATGATGGTTATTTTTTACTTTTTGTTTTTTTTGAAAATGTGCAAATTTTTGTAGGACAACCAAAAATGAAAAGTGTGACATCTGAAATGGGACGGAGGGAGTATTATTTTTTTAATCCTAGTGCAAAAAGGAAACATAAACATTTTAACGGTACTGAGGGAATAATTAATTAATGAAAAAGTGAAATAATCTTATAACAATATGCGTTGATATTAGGTGCATCCAGGTGCAAAGGTACATCTATATGTGTATAACTTTTTGTTCTATTTTGTATACATGTTATTCTATTTTGTATATGTGTTTTTAATAATTGTATACTTTTTTCACACTAAATTTTCATTTAAAAAACTAGCATACATATGTGTATAACTTTTTATTCAATAGTGTATACATATTTTTTAATAATTGTATATATTTTTTTACACAATTTTTCATTTAAAAAGCTAACAATTAAATTGTATACATTTTTGTTATATATTTTTATTTATATTTATATATGTTTTTAAAGTAGTTGCACCCTATACTAGGGTGTACTATGTGCACAGAGCCTAACAATATTGCTCTGCTTTAAAAATTGGGGAAAATAAAGCTTAAATACGCTAACCTATTTTTAAAAGTTGTCCTGTTTTTCGATTGTTTTTAAATTAGTTTATTAATCTTTTAAAATTTGACAGCTAATTAAGTCTATTTACCGGCAGAGCAAATGACACAATCGGTAATGCCGCATGCACATCTAATGTATAATGAAAAATAATTTTTTTTCCCTTAAGTACATCTCTTTTTAAATTAGTCCATAATATTTTTAAATTTTGAAATTAATCCTTTAACTTTTAAAATTTAAATATAATCTTAAATGTGTCATAATATACTTAGTACTACGAGCTAATTCACACATCTCGCAAAAATTCACCTGTGCCACAAATGGTCCTCCATGCAAATGATTCTCTCTATAAATAGCTCACATTATTACAGTTCAAATACAATTTGGTTGCGCGAGATCTGTACCTCAAATAATCTAACCTACCAATTACTCTCCACGTATAAATCCGAAAAAATATTATATTTTTAAATTGTAGATTGTTCATTTCGATTATATATTTTTATAATTTTATTCTAGGTCATAATTATTAGTTGCATGAAAAAGCAATATCTGTGTGAAACATTAGAGGAAAACCTTTGAAGCCCAAAACCCCGAATATATCGAACACATTATTGGATAAATTCAACCAAATCTCACATAAAGAACCCTAATTCACTTTCCGCTAGTTTGTGAACTCATGAATATATGACATCTACTACTCATTCTCTACTACATGGGTTGGGTTGATTATTGTTGAGCAATTATCGAACTCATGAATATGGACATCTACTACTCATTCTCTACTACATGAGTTAGATTAATTATTGTTGAGGAATTCACAAAATTATACTCCTCCGTCCCATAGTTATGTTCACCGTTACTGTAGATACGGAGTTTAAGAAAAGTTGCTTGACCAACTTTATTGACTTTTTAGGGGTATTGTGGTATTTTTAAGTAATAAAAAAATTATAAAGTAAGTTATATGTGTTAGGTGGGAGTGGTATTTTTGAAATTAAGATAACTTTTGAGATTGTTAATTAATGTGAACTTTCATTTTTTGGGTGGTGAACATAAGTTTAGGACGAACGAAACGGAAAGTGAGAACATAAGTGTGGGACGGAGGATGATTACTTATTATTGTTGTATATATATGGAGTACTCCCTCCGTCCTGTCCTAATAGTTACGATTCCTTTGTATTTATAATTATTATTTTAAATTATAATTCATTTTGCTGTCAAAATGTGACAAGTTGATTACTCCTTCCGTCCCGTCCTAATAGTCACGCTTCCTTTGTAATTTACAAAGGAAGCGTGACTATTAGGACGGGACGGAGGGAGTAATCAACTTGTCACATTTTGACAGCAAAATGAATTATAATTTAAAATAATAATTATAAATAAATAAAAACACGCACACACACATTTGAATTCTTTTTCTTCTCCTCCTTGTCGGTTTTTAAAAAGATTCGTAATTGTCTGTCTATTTATAGAGTGATTGACGGAAAGACTATAAACAAATAAAGCAAATTAATTCAACGTTGTACAGTAAATTTGTTCTAAACAAAAAATCAAATTATAAAGCCGGATTGTATATAAAAATGTAGTACTCATGTGTAAGACGGGTACATGTGAAATGAACTATGAAATGAATTATGAAATTGATCGATCTATCATTAAAGTATACTAATTGTTATATAGATAATAGTATGCTTATAATTAGTAGCTAAAGTATTTTGTTGTGAATCGATAAAACTTTAAAACATATTTTAATTCATTATATTCATCTTATTTTAAGAAAAAATAAAAAATATTATAACTATAAATTACCGTACTTTATTTATATAACAATCATATTTTAATAACGAATTGATCCTCTCACATAATTACAATCTTACAAGGCACTTTTGTCAAACATGTAATATCATTATTTTAATTTCGTAGCTTATTCTTTACTTTAGGGCTGTGTTTATTTCTAGTCTAATAAACGGATTATAATTTAAGAGTGAGGCTTGCGTGCACCCGGGCGCACGGAACACATTCCGTGCGCCTTTATAAATTTTGTATTATGGGTAAGGGTACATTAATTTGGTCTAAAGGGTATACACTTTAATTACTAAAAGGTATACAATTTTGTTCTAAAGGGTATACACTTTTTATTAATATTTTTTTTTCTTTAGAAAATAAAGGGTACACATTTTTATACTAAAGGGTATACAATCTAACACAAAATTCTAAAGGCGCACGGAGTGTTGTCCGTGCGCCCAAAATTTTCTTTAGAAAATAAATGGTACACATCTGTATACTAAAAGGTATACAATTTAGCACAAATTTCTAAAGGCGCACGGAAAGTGTTCCGTGCGCCCGGGTGCACAGGAGCTTTTGCCATAATTTAAACATTAAAAGACATATATTCCGTTTAATTGGATTATAAAATTTATTTTTAAAATGATTTAGTACAGTTTTAGATGAAACCATCTTGCATTTTCATAATTAAGTATTATTTTTTATTAGAAATGTTATTTATGTTTTTAGTGTTAATCTCTTATTATATACTTCTTCCGGCCACTTGAAATGTACTTTTTTGTTTTTTGCGCGTGGATTAAGGAATATTATTATTATATGTAAAGTGAGTAGTTGTATTAGAGGAAGTGGTATGCCATATAGTATTTTTTTTTTACTAAATAGGGAAAATGGATACCTTTAAAGTGAACGCCCAAAATGGTTAAATTGATACATTATAAGTGGTCAGAGGGAGTACATTAAATAAGTTACATGTATGGGACAAAAAAATCTCCATCTTTCTTTATAAGTTTGATAATTTTCTTTTAGATTACTCCCTCCTCCAACATCAATGTATTCATTTGCTTTTTTTCACTTAAATTAAGAAATATAATTATTTTATATGTAATGGGTAGTTGTATTAATGAAATATATGAGTATCATATTTTATTTGTATTATTGGAGGATGTGGGTTCATGTGTCTAAAAAGAAAAATTAATAGATTAATGGTGCACAACCTAAATTAGTAAAATGAATTGATTAAAGATGGAGGGGGAGTATTAATTTTGTTAATTTTGCCAATCTTATGTTTTATTGATCCATCCAACAATGACAATGTAACGGAAAAAATGGATTGCCCTTCCCAAACTCAAATTGTGTTTAAAAAGTTTAAGGTGACAAGCAACAAGACTTGATGATGAACCTTCTCTTCATAACCCCATAATCATACAAACTCAGTGAACTCATTGCATACACTTATACACAAGTTATTACCGCAGTAACTGATCACACGACCAGCCAAAAAATTTACTAATTCTAATTATTTTAATTTAAAAAAAAAAAAAAAGAGTGTGTGTCTGTGGATGGTTGATGAAAATGTAGCAACATTTTAACACGTCCCCTTCATCAATCAAGAGGCCCCATTTCCCGAGTGTAGTCTACTCTCATGGAAAACCAACAGCAACACCCAAACACGCCCTTATCAGACCACCATAAACAGCCCCCCAACCGGACCTCCAACAAGGACCGCCACAAGAAGGTCGACGGCCGCGGCCGCAGGATCCGGATACCCGCCCTCTCCGCCGCCCGGATTTTCCAGCTCACCCGCGAGCTCGGCCACAAGACCGACGGCGAGACCATCCAGTGGCTGCTCCACCACGCCGAGCCCTCCATCCTCGCCGCCACCGGCTCCGGCACCATCCCCGCCTCCGCCTTCACCGCCGCCGGCTCCTCCGTCTCCGACCCGGCCATGATCGCTGAGGATCACGTCTTCGGGAGATCAATGGGGGTTTGGCCCGCTTTTAGTGGGTTCGGGTCGGGGATTTATAATCAGGGCCCGAACTCGGGTTCAATGGTGGGTAAACTCGGGTTTCAGGGGTTGGAGTTTCCGGGTTTGGAGCTTGGACTTTCCCACGAAGGGCAGCTTAATCTTCAGGCGTTCAGCCAGTTTTACCAGCAGATTGGGGGGCAAAATGGGGATTCCACCAGCCATGAACAAAATCAGGCCAAGGAAAATTCGCAGTAGGGATTAGGGATTAATTAATTTAATATTCCTCTTATTTTGATGATTGTTTTTTTACATAGTATATTAGTATATTATAGTGTATAAATACGATAGAAAGAAGAGAGTGATTGAGCAGAGCAAATCGTTCTGAACTCAATGTTGATGAGTATGCACACGTGGAGGCCTTATTTGTGTACAACATTTGCTTCATTAATGTCTGCAAACTGGTAATTCTTCTTCATCTTCATTAATTCTTCCTAATTAATTATTATATTTAAAAAAAAATATGGATATTAATGAGGTTTCATTCTGATATTGAATTGCAGCGTATGGCAGGGTGCAATGAAGGTTGCTTGTGATTTTGCAGTGTGGTGTCCAATTTTGAGGGGTGTTGTTAATTTTGGATTCTAGTACTCTCAAAACTTAGGTTTTATATAGTGGCTTCTTTCTTCAATCTTGCAACATTCTTCGCATACAAGATTTTTATGTAGGAGCTGTATTTCATTATAAATATATACTACTATAATATATATATATATATATATATATATGATTGATAGTATGTGTGTTCAAGAAGGAGAAGGCATGATAATTTTCACTCCGTCGTTGTGACTCATCATTTGCCAATTGAAAGTATCGTTTTCTTGAATCTTCCTCTTCCTACTGATTATAAGTTTGAATGATTGATACATAAGGGTAGCCTCAATGGGTTGCTTCCCACAAATCACCAATTTTTTTATGCTTCGGTGATATGTCTTCCAATGTTGTTTGTCAAATTACTTAAATTACTAAATAAAAGAAAAGGTAAATAAAAAAGAAATGAGGATTATTTGAGAATGGTATCAAATTTAAAGAATAGGATTATATCCTAAAATTTGAGAATGGTTTGATAACATCATTGAAAAAAAAATTGATTGCATGGTTGGAGATGGCTTAAGAGATAAAGAAAATTCAGCTACTATCTCCTAATTTTTAGGTGGCATCTATTCAAACTGTGATAAAAAAAAAAAAAGTTAGTGGAGAATTTAATATTTTGTTTTAAAAATATACATTTTAATTAATGATAGTATAACTTTTTTTTGAAGAGATCGGTTAAAATATAAATAGTAACACTCAAGTTCTAGCCTACCAAAAATATTATACTAAAATGACACAAAAATCCAAACCGATTTATTCCTAGTTTTAAATCATTCGAAATAAGTATCTTTTTCTATTTTTAAAAATAATTTCCAGAATCTTTAGTCCTAACAAAAATAGGGGAACACTTGCCAGCAGGTCTAATTACACTCCAAATTCCTTAATTAAGTACTAAATTATAATATTCATTTTCTACGTAATATGGATCCACTAAGGTTAGATTACCTCACTAAGGTAATGTTTGGTTTGGGGTTATGTGAAGTTTGAAAATCATGAATAATGCGTTCTAGTTTGATTTGGATTTTGGGTATGGTATGTTTTAACTTTATATCAAATCATTGTATTTATTTATTTAAAAAATTAAATAAAAGATGAGAGATAAAGAGGGAAAGTTTATTAATTGAGGAGAGAGAATATAGTAAGTATATAGAGGGATTATTTTTAAAATTTGATTGTGAATTTTGAAAATCAAAACCTAGGTTTGACATTGCCTAAATTAATTGACATCTTAATATAATAACTCCTCTAGTATTCATTCATGCGGTTCTAAATGTAAGAGGTGATCTATAACTCATTTTACGTTAAACTCATACAATGCAATTAAGGTAAAAACAATTACGACGAGACATGCAATACATATAATAATCACAATTGCATCAATACCAAAAATATAACTCCTAAATTTATTATAAGACAAACCATATATATTCATAAATAAAATCAATCAAAGCCAAGAATAAGAAAGTATCATAAATTAATCGAAAATTCATATATCGATTAAATAACTCAAGCAATGTAAATAGTAAGGAGATGAGAAATAAAATTGTATAAAAATAAATATTATTAGATTAGAATTAATCAAATGAAATTGTCATTCCAAGGGATCTTTTCTTTACCTTGGTGATGCCCCTTCTTAAAAAGCATTGTATTTATTTAAAAAACTAAATTACATTAATGAATGAAATAAAAATACTATAAAGCTCTACCTAAATTACTCTCTAAATTAGGGTTTTAAAAATGAAGAGATGGGGAAATGAAAATGAATTCTACCTCAATGCGTTCCCTGTTGCTTCTGGAACTTATATAATAAGTATAATACAATTTTATGGGCCAGCAATATTAATCAATAGCATAAAAGCAAATACTTGTGTAAACTGAGTTTTATAGTGTAAATCATGTGGTGTTTCCTTTTAATCCTATTATACTATATATATTGTTAAGATTTACATCTTAAACCCGATTCACATGAGACTAACTCAAGCATAAAAAGAACTTACATAACACAATGTCATAGGCCTGCAATATTAATCTCTAGAATAAAAATAAGGATGACTTTGAGCAGGGGCATTTAGAATTTTAATTTTCTTTTTTTCCTCAAATTTTAAAAGGATGTTTTCAAATGTTCAAAATAACGAAAAAACGACTCAAAAATATAAATCAAGTCAAAAAAGTTGAGTTAATACCTTTTTTTTTTAATTTAGAGAGTTAATATCGTATTAATATAAGTCAATGACTTTTTCGTAATTTTTTACATTTTTAAACATCCTCTTAAAATTTGGCAAAAAAAAAATTAAAAATATGATCGCACAATGACTTTTTTCTAAAAATATAGAGCTAATAGGCGGCTGTCTTAATACAATATAAGAATAAATATTTTTTAAATCGGGTTCACATCTATAGTTATGTGAATTCTATAGTTTATATCGTACATTATTTTTTGGGTTGAATGTTTTATTTTAGGATTTATAATATTTAAGAGTATTATTTTCTTAAAATTTTTAAATAGAAGAGTTTACATGCACAATAGACTAGTACGCACTCTCGACTCCAAAATTGATTTAATTTTCACGTAGGCCCATTTATCAATTGCTTACCATTTCGTTGTGCAAGAGGCTGCCATTTTCAATTAAATTAGGCCCATAATAATCAATTTAAAATTGGGCCTCAAATTCTATCAATTGGGCTTTAAAAAAAAAAAGAGGTGTAAAGATTTGGCTGCAGCTGTGAAGGCTGAAATTGTAGCTTGCATGCAGTTTTTATTTTGACTCGTTTATGTTCGTTTTATCTTTATTAAGCCTCATTTATGTTATGTAGCATATTAGGTATATTATATGTACTCCTATATCTTATCAATAATTATTCAGTATACATTTTTATATAAAATATATTTATTTAATTTATTTATTTAAGTAGAAAAATATGTATTTTTATTATTATATATGAATACTGATTAATAAAAAAAATAGTATATCACATTATTATATATATATATCAGAGACCCTGCCCGTAGAAGAATGGATTTTTTGTTTATTATTATTATTTTATTTTATTTTTTTTATTTTGAGAAAAGAAGAAGAATGGATCTTGTATGCAACTATGAATGAATTATTGGGAGATAGTCCCATCGTAATCATTAGTAACAAACACTATAAAATACACCTGACAATTTGCTATAATATTAATATTATATTTATTATGTCGTGTTTGTTTCATCATTTGTTTAATAGTATATACTTATTTAATCGGATTGGTCCAACATTGAGGCGTGAACTACATCGCCATTGGACCATATTACCCCCAATCTATACATATAAAATAAAGTATTAGGTCCATTCCACAATTTCTACGTCCAAACACTTTTAATTTTTAAACTCGATAATTTATTTATTAATTAAAAATATATTTATCGTTTACAATTTTATTAATGTAAGCATAAATTAAACGTAAGCAATTAATTTATTAATTGACATGAATCTTTGATCTTCATGATTTTCACATCCATAATCACGACTAGAAGACTTACCTTGTAATTTACATAATGTGCGAGATATAAGATAAAGTAATAGGTCGATTCATAATGTCAATATTAAATATAGACTAATATAAGTCATGGCAGTTTTATATCATTTATTTACTTGGCATAATTCCTTCCATGTACTATGATATTAGTTTTCAACCCAACTTGACTCATAAACGTAAAGATCAATAATGGTTCATAAGTATCTCAATTTGAGATAAAATCTTGTTTAATTAATGTCAACATTCATGTATATACTAAAATGACAAAACAAGATATATCAATTAGAAACAAATCATAATAAGCTCTTAATATCAATTGTTCATCATAAGTTTGTTACAATCTTTCAATGATCTCATATTCATGTAATGTTCAATGAATGTCTTTATAGAAGATGTAACGGATCCAAAATCATAAGATTGGTGTCATTATTCTCAATTGATATCTTTGTTTCTAAAGTTCTTCTTAACAACAAAATACTTTCATTCCATACGTTTTAGCACATTTGGAATATTCATCGTTTTAGAGAAGAACAATGCAGCGGAATAATCGTAATAAGTTTTCAGCGACTTGATATTAATATCAACTTATTTCAAGTCCTGAAATTAAGTTCCACATCCAATTACTTTAAATTGTAGCCTCAAATCATGCTACAAGTAAACTTTAATTGTGAATGAAGCTTTCACAAACTTCTTCATACTTTTGCATGATACAATATCTCCAACTAAGAAACATAAAAGTCGAAGTGAACTTTCTTGTATCAAATGATAATCTTAATCTGAATTTAAATTTAATTACATATAAGTAATTAGAATTTCGATAAGTAAGCACGGGTGCTTTAGTTCATACAAAAATACTCTATTATTTCCTTATGCAATATTTTAGTGATCCATTTATGAAACACTTCAATAATGACCAAGCATTCTAACTGTAAGGCTGATATTTGGTCTTTGTATAATTTTGTATATCTTAAGGTACCAATAACATATGCATAAGGAATATTATGGTATGATCCAATTCATTCTTGGACATTATATAAGGTTAAACTTATAATGTCTCTTCCGGATTGGAACGTGCTTTGCAAATATCTTTTCATCCATAATTTCTATTGAACTTTAATAACATATACTTACCGAGACATCTTTAACGTTATTGTGATATGTATCGAAATAATTCTATCTCAATCACATAACTTGTCACACCATATGTTTCATTCCAAAGTTATTTGAAAGAAATTTATTGGTTTCATATAATAAACCAAGATCATCAGTTGCAAGCAAGTTTATCATTAACATATATAATTAATGTGCTCCCACTGACTTTCAGATTTGTATCCCGATTTATGATGTTTTTCTTAAATCCAAAAGATCTTTTAAAAGGACAACATTCTTAAGTTCGTATATTGATTTTTTAAGTTTACACGTCATGTGATATTTTCCTTCAATGAAAAAACTCTTGAGTTGATCCATTTAACTTCTTATACCAAATCACCATTTAGAAAAGCAGGCATAACATTTATTTGATGCAACTCTAGTCATAATGAGTTACAAAGCCATGATAATTCTAATGGAGTCCTGTATAGAAATAACTCATTGTATCTCTTTACAATTATGCCATCTTTTTGAGTAAATCTTTAGCAACAACTCTAGTTTTATATCTTTTGATATTATCATCATAAAGATACATCCGTATCAAATTTTCTTATAACTTTTTGGCAATTCTTACAAGATATAAACTTCATTATGAGTCATTGATTTCAACTCGTCTTTCAAAGCATTTACTCATTTAATATAATTAGTAATTTCCATGACTTATTCCAAAATTAGAATTTTATCATTTATTATAATGTCAAATTTTAGCTCATTTTATTATACCACATATACAATCGTTAGAAATAGTGGATACGTTATCCTTAAGACATTCTTAATGCTATTTGATGTGATATATCTAATAAAAGCTCATTGAGCATTGATTTAGTAAAATCATATTCATTAAGAGAGTAGAATAATTTATATGTTGACCTTAAAAGTTATTTGACTATTCGACAACTATATAACAACTTTAGAAAAAAATTTAGATAAATGTATTTTTAAATTCTCCACCAAACTTCTTCAATAACCACATTTCATGGTTTCATACTCCCACTGATTTTACAACTTTTAATAAATTTGACATTCCAATTTTAAAATTCTCGTACTATGGTTAAGACCTTAAAATCCATGCCCTTTTGACTTTAAGGATAATCTATAAAGAAATCACTTAAGTTTCTTATATTCAATTTCTTTTCACGTGGATGTAAATCATTATTCTTACAGGGCAATTTAAAACATGCAACTGACTAAGATCGAGTTTTCTATCCATGCACAGTTCATAAGGTGTTTGAAAACTATTTTACTGGAAACTCGACCATATTTAAGTGGCAGTTTTAAGTGCATAAATCCACAAAATATGGGTATAGATTAATCATTCAACATGCTTCCAACTATATTCAATGAAGTACAATTATATGTTTCTGCAACAACAATTTATTGTGGTGTGCAGTATTAAGTATAAATGTTAGCTTTTCTTGTAATTTAGTGATTGAGCATGATAATTCATCATATTTTCCATAAAATTCATCACTTCTTTCCATCATTATAATTTTCACTAATCTATCTAATTTTCTCAACTTCATTAATAAATGCTCATCGAGCATTTATAGAATGAGATTTTTCTTACAAAGATAGATATAACCATAATGTGAATATTTAAATTTAAAATTAAAGATGATGAAATATCATTATTCTTTAAGAAATGTATTATCATAAGACTCACAATTAGTGGTGTAAACTATTATAAGAAGTTCTGTAGTTATCGAGACTCTATTCTTTGTGTGTTTTAGTTTGCTTTTCTTTAATGCAATTCACACAAATGTCTAGATCAGTAAGAGCCTAAATCATGAAAGGCTTTATTCTTAATTAATCTTTGGAATAATTCTTTTGAAAAGTTACCCCAAACATTAATGTCACGTTTAGTTCCAACTTCATTATTTTTAAGCAAACATAATGTTTAGATTATTTCTTAAACCTTTCCTTTAATTTGAACCAATATTTCAGCATTACGTGAATTTAATTTACATTTCATTTATCTTTCATGGTGCTATGGTTCATTTGGATCAGGTCATACTGAGAAGGTAGTGAGTTTGTAAATTGCACTAATAATTTTTCAATCATATTCATTATGGAAGTATTAAGTCTTGCTGCAATATTTGTTATCTTTAATGATGAGTTCATGTATGCCATGAGAACCATCAAACTTTATGGTGGTTAAAGTAACCATTAGCATCTCATCAAGAGATTTATTAGTAATTCAGACATGCTAGACTTAATTTCTTAATCACATTTATTCGCATAAACAATAGGCTCAGTCTGTTTGACCTAACCCGATCATTATAGTCAGATTACTTAGCTTTTATTGCTAGTACAAGCAAAGAAGCAATTTATCTTGAAGTGACAAATAAAATCCAAAACACTTTGGTGAAATTAGATTTATTCTCACTATTTAAATTACTTTAATCCATTTTGTAATGGAATAGATGCAGCATGCGAGTAGAAACTAATGAATATAGTCACTTTAAGAATAAGAATAATATAATTTATTTCAAGAATACCTTGAGTAATTTAATAACAGATTCAGGATCGGAGGCAATTAATGTATATTGAAGTTCTCCTTTGGGCGATACAACAATATACAATCATGATTGTTGAGAGTAAAAATTAGCGTGTTTGAGTGTCCAATTTAACACCTTTTTGATGGGAATTGATGTTGTATATTAGCACAAGTGTCTTATATTTAATATATATAAGAAAAAGATACACTTGAGGTGTTTTATTGTATTTTAGGTGGAAAAAGGATTTAAAGTGCAAAGTTGGAGAAAAGGTGCAACTTGTGCAATGAATGCTGAAAAACACAAGTCCAACTTGTGTAATATTTCTGTATTTGTGTGAAGATCAAAACTGATGTTGGGATATATGATTGGAAAGCCACAGAAGAGAGAGTCTTTTTGGAGTAAAGAACACCTCAATCGAATTTCAAACGAGGAACTTATGAGCAAAATGGTGACGTCGCGCGAGCTGTGCCGAACATAATAGATGTTTTGCTTTCTATGGCTTTTTACATATACAAATCTTAGAATTTTTATGAGTTCTTTATATGGATAGAAAGACAAGGAAGAGAGGATCGTGTGAGCGTAAGAATCACTCAAATTGGAGCTCAGATGTGGAAGTTATACGCAAAATAGTGAGATGGCGCAAGTGTGATTCGACCATGACAATCCAGTTCGACCAGACCCCTTGGTCGAACTAAAGCCATTTTGGTCGAATCAGAAGCCTGAAGTGCGAATTATCACCGATTTCAATTCGACCAGGGTTCGACCAAGCCCTAGTTCGAACCCTAGGTCAAACTCCATGCCTAGGATGCGTTCGGATCTGATTTTTACATCCCAAGTGCGTGTTTCTGCGTATTTTTCAAGAAAAAACCCATCCTAGGTCCATAAGGAGAGATTACAAGTATAAAAGGGGATGTAGATCATACCAAGAAAACAAGAGAATAGAGATTGAATTGGAGAGAGGCCACAACAATACTATACCCCACAAGGAGGATCACCCCCAACCATCATCCACATCCTTTCATCCATCCATCCATCACTTTGAAGATTCGTTCGTAGAATCAAGAGGAGAACCAAGAGAATAATTCAAGACGGAGAAGGACGCGACGACGCCCACATCTAGGATTTTATTCATTTCCTAATTTATCTTGTATTTTTCGGACATATGGGTAAGATCTATCCAACACCCATGATTGTTCTTCGTAACATCATGGGCTAGAGACTTTTTGGTAGAACTAGGGTTGTAAAGGTTTTACGAATTAATTGAACTTTCTTGTGTAAACTCCATACAACACTACTTGTGAATTTATTTTATATATGATTGTGCTTTCTTAATCCATATTCATGGTCGTTTTGTGCATCTTCAATTGGTATATAGAGTCTGAATATATATCTTGGTTGTAGATTGAGTGCGTTCACCGCTGAACAGGATTCCATGTTATGATTCTAAGTGAGGGGACTCTGAAGCTTCATTAGAACTATCATATATGAATACTTATTAATTGAATTGAATTCGGGTTATTAAATAGGATAAAGAGGGTAATTTTATAGTATCTATAAAGGGAGATCATATCGGGTTAGAGTACCAATTGGCGAGGAAAATAATTGATACTGATAGTACCTAGAAAGGAGGGTAGAATTATATCTCTTGCTCCGAGGTTATTCACACGTGTTACACGCATATTTACTTGTGTCTATAGAGTAGATATGCATGGTTTAGTGATGCATCTATATTCCACAAGGCAGAGTCGGACATCAACACACGAAAGGGAGATTAATGAGTAAAACTAGATTATCCTAGAGCTACCTATTCTCCTACTTGATCCACTTTCGTATTCTTCTAGTGATATTTTATTTTATTCGTTATTTTAATTAATTATTTAGTAGATTATAATTAAATTCTAAAAACTATATTGCCACACTTGTCTTAATTAATTTAGTAAATAATTAAATTAATAATACGCCGTCCTTTGTGTTCGATATTCACTTGGTCGCTTGCTTAAGCTGCAATTAATATCCTTAATATTTGGGAATTAATTTTGCGTACAAAGAAAACGCGCATCAAGTTCTTAGCGCCGTTGCCGGGGACGGCTGTTATTATTAGTTTATTATTTCTATTTTTATTAAGACTTTTATTTGTGATTATTTCATTCTATATAATCTTGAATTTTTCTGAGGTACTTGTGCACTAGGAAAAGTAGAGGAAAGAAAGAAAGAATATCACATTGAGCTAAACATGGCCGGAGCAAGGCAGAATCCGGATAATGTTGTCATACGTAAAATTTTCACTAACTATGGGATTGGCAACATGGGGTTGATAGGAGCAAGGGGAAAGATGATGATTTTGAGATGCATCCCGCTCTTATTAACATGGTAGAGAAGAATCCATTTTCTGGAGGTTGCTTTGAAGATCCATATCAGTATCTCCAAAAATTTCTTAGTTATGCAAACACTTAGAAAGGTGCTGGAGCTAATGATAATGCTAGAAGAATCGCCCTATTCAAGTTCTCTTTGATTGATGGAGCAGAAGTTTGGTATGAGACTCTTGATAAGAATGAGGCAAGACATCACCCAATTTGTTATGAATCAGGGTGGGAGATTTTATGAGGCGTGGGACAGGTTTAAAGATATGCTCAAAAGGTGCCCACAGCATGGGATGTCTAAGGTGAATACATAAGTATCTTCTACTATGGATTGGATTGTGAGTCGCGTGTTTTTATTGATGCATCATCAGAAGGAGAGCTGTTATCTAAGACAGCACTTGAAGCAGGAAAGTTGTTTAAAGACATCTCTATAAATTCACGTGACTGACCTATGGAAAGAGTAAGAGGATCATATATACTTGGCAATGTGGCACAGGTTAAACATCAAAGGGTGAAGCCGAATAGGGATGATGAGATCGTCTATAGTCTAGCTAACATCAACAAGCTACTAGAGTCCCAGTAGAAGCAGATTACAAAGTTGACACAAAGGGGGTCTAGTATGAAGCAGCACGAAGTGAGAAATTTTGAAGATACCTTCAATCGATAAATGGCTGAGAATGATGCAAGGGTTGACCACATCGAAGCTAGAATAAATATTGATCATGCAAATTTATCTAAGCAGTTGAAGGACTTAACTTGGATTATGGGGCAGATGACCGCGAACGTGAATCAACTGACATAAAAATTAGAGAATAAAGCCATCACGTTGAGGTCTGAAATGCAGTACGAGGGACAGATGAAGCCGGAATCAAAATTTGAAGTGAAAGAAGCCCAGCTCGACCCCGATTCAACCAGCACAGGTGGTCGAATTAGGCAGAAGAGGTCGAACCAGACACCTAGGCGACATCCGGAAGAAGCAGAGGGTCAGTTCAACCAAAAACAGATCGATTCGACCAGAAGCTCTGATCGAACTTAGGTCAAACGCCACTGTTCAGGATGCTCTATTTTGTCTGATGCCCGATTTGACCACGATCACTCCGGTTCAACTAACCCTACTAGTCCAACCCAGGTCGAACGATACTGTTTAGAGCACTCTGTTTTTGTCTGAAGACCGATTTGATCACGATCACTTGGATTCGATCAACCCTGTTGATCGAACCATGGTCGAACCGGCCTGTAAGGGGGAGAATGAACTTTCAGATGTTTAGTTCGACCATTATTCACCAAGTTCGACCACTTACCCAGGTCGAACTCAGGTCGAACCCTACTGTCCTGCACCATTTTCCAAGTCGAATGCTTTATTTGATGTTGATGCTATTCCAATACCATTCCAAGGACAGAATACTGAGCTTATAGTTGAGAAGAAGTGGGAAAGAGTAAAGAGGTTGAGAGCCGAGATGCTTAGACTGCAGATGGATAATGAAGATGTGGTTTTCTCTCTTGATCAAGCCATGAAGATGCCCATGGAAACTCAATCATGCAAGAGCATAGATGTGGTTTCTAACTTGTTTAATCTTGATTTTAAAAGAACAGATAATTCTAAATTTGAGTGAAAGATTTACAAGGAGGTGTCTAGATAGCATTGGAAGGAAGGAAATTCTGAGGATCATATTCTTGTTACCAAGAAAGGTGAGGTGTTGAGTGTAGACAAGAAGAGGGAAAGAAAGTATTTGAAGGTGAGGATGCGAGAAGACCGCCATCTAATCCAGTAGTTCAAAAGGTTATATCCATCGTGACTCTCCGACGTTAAATATGAGCGCCTATTGGGGGCTTTCCCTTTCGATTATTGCTTTATTTCTTTAGTGTGAGTAAGAAATTTTTATATTTAAGGTGCTTACTATTCGGCAATTACATCTCTTTTCAAACTTAGTTTCAACTTATGTTTTTACTAAGTTTGGGGGAGTGTGATGTTCTTACCTCATTGAAGCACCAAGAGTATAATCTTTTCTTTGTAATGTTTGCTAGGGGAGTTAATTTTTTGCGGTATGTTGAAACTTTAATCAGTTTTGATGTGTCGATTTTTTGTAATTTACCTAGTGTTTAGTGGTGTTTCTAGTGTGTAGAGTCGATTAGATAGTCAATTAAGTCTTTCTTATAGTTCTCCTATATTATTATTTATGAATCCTGTGATGATAAGTGTGTTTGAGCTTTGATGATAGAAAAAGGTAAAAGAGTGGCAAGACGAGTTCTACGCTGAGGAGCTCGTGTATACGTTGAAGAAAAATTAGGTGCCCTCGTTTCCTTATTCTAATTTTTATATGTGCTTTTAATTCATGGAGTGGAAGGATTGAGTTTATGTTTTGGTGATCCATGTGAGCTTATATGTTTAAATTGTGCTTGAAATTCATATGCTCTTGAAATTGATGAATGAATTGTATTTGAGTTATATTGTGATATGAAGTTCTATGTGTACTTGTGGGATATTACTTATCATGGAAAGTGCTCTGTTGCATGTTGAAAACCCATGTGAGATTTTGAGCCTTATTCATGTTAGATAACCACATGATATTTTCTTTCTGGTGAGTATCGTTATTGTGCGTGTATTCTAGAACTTGCCTCTTGTCTTATTTGAAACTACATGTGTGTTAGATGATGGGAGATGATTTTAGGCCATCCTTAAATTTATAAGTCACTTAGCCAAATAATTTCCTACTAAATAATTATATATTCGTAGTTAGCCATTTTGAGCCTAAAAGCTTTATTTCTTTGGCAACCTACGAAGATAGCCATTTTGATATCCTATTTGAGCCTTAAATTCCTATATTTAGTGGAGAATTAAATGCTGTCAAAGTGTGTGAATTGATTTTCATGGAGTTTGGAAGGAATAAAATATTTGGAGCTGTACAAGTAATTATGAGCAAAAAAAAAATATGAGCTAAAAAATAAGTTGCTTAGGGGTAGTGCCCGAAACTGGTACCCCGAGATGTTAGAGGTAGTACCCGAAATTGGTACCTCGAGAAAAAAAAGGAAAGAAAAAGTATGTTGAGCTTGAAGAAAAGGAGAGAATAAAATTAGAAGAGCAAGAAGCTGGATAACCTTGAAGCGTAGAAAATCTGCAGTACAAAAGATATCCGGTTTTAATTCTCTACTAATTAAGTCACTTATCCATATATTTCCTATCCTTACCAAAGAGCCAACATTACATCTAAAAGAAAAGTCCTTTTTGATCTCATTGTCGAATCATACTTTAAGTGGTGGAGAGTTTGAGACGTTTGGCAAGCTTATGGTTACACATGCACTTGAATTGAATCTGAGCTTAAACACCTAACCCATAAGTGTAAATCTTTTACACTAGAATGCAAGTGATATATACTTCCTGTGAGAACATGTGAATGGAGCATTTGAATTGGTGGTGATTGTCTTAACTTGTATGCTATGAATTGATTATTACATGTAATGAGAGTTGCATGACCTAAGTTGAGGACAATGGTATTTTGAATATGGTATGTGTTATAGTCCTTGTTTCCCCACTAATTTTTATACTCTCTTTCTCTTTATTTTTATTTTGTTGCCTTGAGAGTGAAAATTAGCGCGTTTGAGTATCCAATTTAACACCTTTTTGATGAAAATTGATGTTGTATATTAACACAAGTGTCTTATATTCAATATATGTGAGAAAAAGATACACTTGAGGTGTTTTATTATGTTTTAGGTGAAAAAAGGATCTAAAGTACAAAGTTGGAGAAAGGGTGCAACTTATGCAATGAATGCTGAAAAATACACGTCCAAATTGTGCAATATTTCTATATTTGTGTGGAGATCAAAATTGGTGTTTGGATACATGGTTGGAAATCTACAGAAGAGAGGGTCCTTTTGGAGTAAAGAACACCTCAATCGAGTTCCAAACGAGGAAGTTATGAGCAAAATGGTGACGTCGCGCGAGCTGTGCCGAACATAACGGGTGTTCTTTTTTTCATGGCTTTTTATAGATTCAAATCTTGGATTTTTGTGAGTTCTTTATATGGATAGAAATCCAAGGGAGAGAGGATCGCGTGAGCATAAGAATCACTCAAATTGGAGCTCGGATGTGGAAGTTATATGCGAAACAGTGAGACGGCGCAAGTGTGATTCGACCATAACAATCCAGTTCGACCAGACCCCTTGGTCGAACCCAAGCTATTTTGGTCGGATAAGAAGCCTGAAGTGCGAATTATCACTGAGTTCGATTCGACCAGGGTTCGACCAAGCCCTAGGTCGAACCGTAGGTCGAACTCCATGCCTAGGATGCGTCCGGATCCGATTTTTACACTCCAAGTGCGTGTTTCTGCATGTTTTTTAAGAAAAAGCACATCCTAGGTCCATAAGAAGAGCTTACAAGTATAAAAGGGGATGTAGATCACACCAAGAAAATAAGAGAATAGAGACTGAATTGGATAAAGGCAACAACAATACTACACCCCACAAGGAGGGATCACCCCCCAACCATTATCCACATCATTTCCTCCATCCATCCATCACTTTGAAGATTCGTTCGTGGAATTAAGTGGAGAACCAAGAGGAGAATTCAAGATGGAGAAGGACGCGACGACGCCCACATCTAGGGTTTTATTCGTTTCCTAATTTATCTTGTATTTTCTGGACATATGGGTAAGATCTATCCAACACCCATGATTGTTCTTTGTAACATCATGGGCTAGAGCCTTTTTGGTAGAACTAGGGTTGTGAAGGTTTTACGAATTAATTAAATTTTGTGTGTATACTCCATACAATACTACTTGTGAATTTATTTTATATATGATTGTGCTTTCTTAATCCATATTCACGGTCGTTTTGTGCATCTTCAATTGGTATATAGAGTCTGAATATATATCTTGATTGTAGATTGAGTGCGTTCACCGCTGTACAGGATTCCATGTTATGATTCTAAGTGAGGGGACTCCGAAGCTTCATTAGAACTATCATATATGAATACTTATTAATTGAATTGAATTCGCGTTATTAAGTAGGATAAAGAGGATAATTTTATAGTACATATAAAGGGAGATCATATCGGGTTAGAGTAAAAATTGGCCAGGAAAATAATTGATACTGATAGTACCTAGAAAAGGGGGTGGAATTATATCTCTTGCTCTGAGGTTATTCACACGTGTTACACGCATGTTTACTTGTGTCTATAGAGTAGATATACATGGCTTAGTGATGCGTTCATATTCCACAAGGCAGAGTCGGATATCAACACACGAAAGAAAGATTAATGAGTGAAACTAGATTATCCTAGAGCTACCTATTCTCCTACTTGATCCACTTTCGTATTTTTCTAGTGATATTTTATTTTATTCGTTATTTTAATTAATTGTTTAGTAGATTATAATTAAATTCTAAAAACTATATTGTCATGTCTTAATTAATTTAGTAAATAATTAAATTAATAATACGTCGTCCTTTGGGTTCGATATTCACTTAGTCGCTTACTTAAGCTGCAATTGATATCCTTAATACTTGGGGATTAATTTTGCGTGCAAAGAAAACGCGCATCAATGATCATAATGATACTTGCAAATTTAACATAATTTGATTATAACACCCCCACAATAATAAAATATATTTACAATAATAATATGTATATTTATTATAATAATATATATTAACAATATAATAAGATATATAGTGGAGCTTGCATGCATATAGCAATTATAAATATGTAGTTATATATTATTATTATAATAATAATATATTATTAATAATTACATAATAATAATAATAATTATTATTATTATTATTATAATAATGATAACATACAATACTAATATTAATAAAAGATAGGTGTATGTAATAATATTGTTATAATTAAAACATCATGCAATTAAGTATGATGTATGTATGGACTGAGTAGCAGACACGTAACCTTCACGGTGGTCTACCAACGCACTAGCACACCTGGCCAAATAGGGATGCATCCACGCACGTCTAATTTACATGCACAAGCACACGTATGAATTACTACAGTAAGCCTTAGTAGGGGTGATCATTACCCTAGGCATTCTTCTCCTATAAATAGTCCTCCCTGCATTCAATTTTAACTTACCCACTTCACAGAAATATCTTCACCATTATATAGTTATACGCTTACAGAGCTAACCGAGAGGAAGGAGGGAGTGCTTGGGTTGAGAGGTAAGTTCACTTTCGGTTACCAATTCTTATCATATTGTGGGTTAAAATGATCCCCTCGTCACGTAGAGTATAAATATGAAACCCGTATATTCTGAACGGAAACAAAACCTTTTAGTATCATATCTTAAAATGTTCGTCTCTCAACATAAATCCCAAATACCAATGTCATTTGTAGTTTCGGTGTCTTAATTATTAGATATTTTGTGTTAAAGTTTTCATACATGATGCCTTATATTATATATCATTTTGAATCATTTTTCACAAGGAATACAACCATATAATTTGTTTTAATTTTGAACGTGAAAATGAAGCATGCATGCACACATAAAGCTTAATTTTGGTCCCATTTAAATATAATATTTTAATACATGGTTTTAACACTTATCTTATGAGGATCGCAATGGTGCTTTCGGATTTTAATTGAAATTGTTTAAACCTAATTTAAATAATTTACAATGAATTTAGCAAATATAAATTGAGAATTTATAAAATAACTTACGATTAATGCATGCATGTTTTCAGGGAACTTTATTCAAAATATTTTATTTCGTTCACATTTTAATTTTATATATATATATATATATATATATATATATATATATATATATATATATATATATATATATATATTTCAGCTTTATTTTAAGGAAACTCTAAATTTAGTTTATTAGACATTTTAAATTTAGTTCAGCAAATTCTTTCAGGTTTTCAAGATATCAGTTATCATTCATAATTTTCTACTCACTTTAAGGTAGGGGTAACTTCTACTCTTCACCGAGTATTATTACATTCCATGTTATGATTACTATTATTAATGTGTGTACGTAATAGACATGTATATATAATTGAAAAATATTTCCACATTTGCAGCTCGATACTAATTGACATATTGTCGGACGCTACCGGAGCCGGCGCTAATTGACATATTGGTGGACCTTGAGCCGTCGTTGA
This sequence comes from Pogostemon cablin, assembly GCA_023678885.1. Lineage (NCBI taxonomy): Eukaryota > Viridiplantae > Streptophyta > Magnoliopsida > Lamiales > Lamiaceae > Pogostemon > Pogostemon cablin. The sequence goes on along the minus strand of CM042981.1, from coordinate 13,050,096 downwards.
CACATATTTATCGACTGCCATATTATTTTATTTTATATATTTTTCTTACATATATATATTAGCCAATGCAATCATTGATGTTCCCCTACTGAGTGTATTTTAGACGCTCACATTGTTATTTTGAATTTCAGATCCTACAGAAGGTGAAGAAGCATGACTTAAGTGGATTTTACATCTTTGTGATATATGCATACTTTGTAAAATATTATACATGATGTTGCAACTCTTGTCCTAGAACATCATGTTACGACTTCCGCTTATGTGCTACATTCAGTGACGCCCATGTTCTAGGGCAACTTTTATTATATATTTATCTGTTCATTTAATTATTCATTTATTTATCTTTTAAAAAAATATGAGAATATCCTTATTAAAAGAATTTAGGGCGTTACAGGTGGTATCAGAGCAATCTACAATTTAGGTAGACATGCGGTAAAATATATATTTTTATGTTCTCCTACTTGAATATATTTCATCTATGTGTTTTCTTTAAATTTTGACCTTGAATTGATTTAGGCGGGGGGTTATACTTATTTGATCTAAGTTTACTTTTTGATATATTACCTAATCTACACCAGATGTCAGACATCCTACGACAATGGAGGTTAGACAGGGTACGCCTTCTTGGGCGTTCAGAGGAAGACGATATTGGCCATCATCTTGCACAAGTTGCCCTTTTCCAGAGAGGGCTACTTGCACGTGGAATTCCATATGGAGATTTGGAGTTCTGTGTCATCATTGCAAACTCACTCCCTGATAATTGGAAAATTCATGCGAATTTTCTAATAGCCCAGATGTTGCACCTTTCCCTAGACGGGAGCCAGGCCACAGTTAACTACCGAGAATTCATATTCTTCTTGTTTATTGAGTGGGTGTATTCAGATCTACCCCCACCCACTGCTAGGGGGTAGTGCTACAGGAATTAGACGAAGAGGTGCCGGAGGTGGAACCGGTAGTGGAAGATTATCTGGTTGATGAGGCTACACTGCCAAATGGTCACGCCCCACACTATTATGAGTTTTTACCATAGACTTCATATAGTACAGGAGTTGTAGGATTTCAAAGAACTATTTATCTATCTATAAAAAAAGACCTAAGTCGTTTACGTACTAGTATGACTGTCATGTATTTGACCATTTTGAATGACCTTTATGATGTCTATATACATATATATATATATATATATATATATATATATATAAAGGTGCAAAGTCACCGATTTTGGTATAACTTGTTAGTTTATTTTATTTGCCACTTAGTTTTTATACTATGAACTGTATCTTACACATGATAAGTTTGTTATATGTATCAAAAATAGATCATGAGATGTGGAACTACACGAAATACTCAACCTCAAGAGGAGGCACAGAACCCACGAGCTAACCCTGGTGATAACTTAATAACTGTACTCAGAGGTTTAGCTGAACACTTTACTGGGAACCCAGCAGCACCACCACAATATTTTGAACCTCGATATGAGACAATAATATAATAATTCAGATGATTCCACCTTCCAACATTTAATGGCAAGGGAGATCCAACTGAGGCAGAAGAGTGGATAAGATCCATGGAACGTATCTTTAATCATACGGAATTAAGAGATCCAGAATGTCTCGTGCGCTATCTTTCAACTGGTTGATGAAGCTGACTACTGGTGGGAATCCAACTGTCGAACCAAATCAGCTTATCAAATAAATAATTTGATCTGGAGGGAATTTAAGGAGATATTGATCCAGCACTACATGCCTCAATCATATCAAGATCAGAAGGAGAATGAGTTCCTTTATCTAAAACAAGGATCCATGACGGTATTAGAATATGAACGAAAATTTAATCAACTCTCAAGGTACGTACCTCATTTGGTCGATAACGAAAGCAAGAAAGCAAGGCGATTTGAGAAAGGATTACGCCCAGAAATCAGCACAATTCTTGTCGGACATGGAGAAACAACATTTGCCGAAACTTTTGCTAGAGCCCAAGAAATTGAGTCCCATATGCACACTGAAGTAAAAGGTGTTACTATGCCTGTAAAAAAGAAATGGGTGGAAAGAGATTTTAAGAAAGGAAATAGCAATAATCAAGGGAGGAATTTCAAAGCAGGGAAGAATCCAATCCAAATAACGTAAAATAACATTCCAAGCTACCCAAAATATGGAAAAAAAACACTTTGGAGAATGTCTATACGGATCCAAAATTTGCTATCGATGCAAAGTACCTGGGCACACTCTTGCGAACTGTCCAAAAAATAATACAAGAGAAGGAAAGACAGCCGGGACCGCTCGTGTTTTTGCTCTGACACAATCTGAAACTACAAATGAACCCAACATGATGAGAGGTATGATAAAAATTCATGGTCTACTTGTACTCGTATTATTTAATACTGGAGTCACACATTCTTTTATATTTGCCAAGCTTTATAAAAAGATAAAGGATAAAATTGTCAAAGTAGATGATGATATTTTTGATGTATCCATGCCATCAGGAGAAGCCATGCAAACTGAACGATTATGTAGAAATTTGGAATTAGAATTTGATGGCAATATTCTGTTAGCAAATCTACATATGATAAGAATGAAAGACTTTGATATTATCTTAGGAATGGACTAGCTTAGAGCTAATCAAGCGAATATCCAATGTCATGAAAAGGAAGTCATTTTCCAGATGCCCGACAATGATGAATTTTGCCTTTCAAGGCATAAAATACGGGTATATGCCAAGAATAATATCAGCTATGAAAGCAGTTAAAATGCTGAGAAAAGGCAACTGTCAAGCTTATTTTGTCAATATTGTGGATTCAAATAACTCAGAAGATATTGATAGAATACCTATCGTAAGGGAATATAAGGATGTATTTCCTGAAGACCTACTTGGATTACTGTCGGAACGACAAGTGGAATTCACCATTGATTTAGTCCCAGCAGTAGCACATGTATCTAAAGCACCATACAGAATGGCACCAAAGGAGTTGCAAGAACTGAAAGTGCCATTACAGGAATTGCTGGACAAGGGTTTTATCCGACCCAGTATTTCCCCATAGGGAGCACCAGTGTTGTTCGTAAAGAAGAAAGATGGAACATACAGATTGTGCATTGACTACAGAGAACTTAACAAGCTCACCATCAAGAACAAGTACCCATTGCCAAGAATTGAAGATCTATTTGATCAACTGAAAGGTGCCAGCGTATTCTCAAAAATTGATCTACGGTCTGGATATCACCAAGTAAAAATCAAGAATAGTGACATCCCATAGACAGCTTTTCGAACACGTTATGGACATTACGAGTTCGTTGTAATGCCTTTTGCGCTAAGCAATGCACCCTCAGTATTCATGGACCTAATGAATCGAGTATTCCACTCATATTTGGATCAATTTATGATCGTATTCATTGACGATATCCTGGTGTACTCTAAGGATCAAATACAATATGAAGAACACCTTAGAATATCCTGGAGTTACTGAGAAAAGAAAGATTGTATGCTAAATTCAAGAAATATGAGTTTTGGCTAGATCGAGTTAATTTTCTCGGGCATATCATCTCAGCTCATGGAATCGAAGTAGATCCAATAAAAGTGGAAGCTATCAAGGGATGGAAGGCCCCAACAAATGTGAATGAAGTACGAAGTTTCCTATGGTTGGCAGGATACTATAGAAGGTTCATTGATGGATTCTCAAAAATTGCAAGGCCGCTGACCCAATTAAGACGCAAAGGAGTAAAGTTCCAGTAGATAAAAGAATGTGAAGATAGATTCCAAGAGTTGAAGAAAAGGGTTACAACTGCCCCTGTACTAACTATCCTAGATGGCACAGAAGGATTTATGATATATAGCGATGTCTCGAAGCAAGGATTGGGATGCGTACTAACGCAAATGGGAAAGGTGATCGCCTATGCCACAAGACAACTAAGAACACATTAACAAAACTACCCACTCACGATCTAGAATTGGCTGCGGTAGTTTATGCTTTAAAAATTTGGCGACGCTATTTGTATGGAAGTAAGTGTAAGATTTACACCGACCACAAAAGCCTAAAATATTTCTTTGAGAAGAAGGAGTTGAATATAAGACAAAGAAGATGGTTGGAGTTAGTGAAAGACTATGATTGCACAATATTTTATCATCCAGGGAAAGCAAACTTAGTGGCTGACGCCTTAAACAAAAAAAATAAAGGAGAGTTAGCATGCTCTATAACAACTCAAAAACAACTGGTGGATGAGTTTTCTCGGATGAGTCTAGAAGTGGTAATACCTCCAAGTAGTATCAAGGCAATGATCAATGAAATTATAGTTAAGCCCTCATTAAGGGATAGGGTGATAAAGGATCAGGAAGAAGATGAGTTCTTTAAAAAGATTAATGAACGCATAAAGTCTGGAGATGGAAAGGGATTTTTTCTAACTAATGAAGGAGCATTGGTCTATGGAAAAAGATTATGTGTGCCTAAAAATGAGGAACTTGTGAGAGAAATTTTAGCTGAAGCTCATAATACCCCATACGTTGTGCATCCAGGAGGTACCAATATGTATCATGACTTGAAGAAGATTTTCTGGTGGAAGAATATGAAGAAGGATATTACATAATTTGTGCAAAATTGTATGACATGTCAGCAAGTAAAAGCAGAACACCAACGACCCTCAAGATTTCTGATACCACTCGAGATTCCTGAGTGGAAATGGGAACACATCACGATGGACTTTGTTGTTGGCTTACCAAAATCAGCATGAGGAAATTAACCCATATGGGTTATAGTTGATCGCTTAACAAAGTCAGCACATTTTTTGCCTGTCAAAATGACTTATGGATTGGATCAACTTGCTCAAATATATATCGAAGAGATTGTTAGATTACATGGAGTACCAGTTTCCATAGTCTCAGACAGAGATTCAAGATTCACGTCAAAATTTTAGTATAGCTTGCAAAATGCAATTGGAACGAAGCTAAATTTTAGCACAGCTTTTCACCCTCAAATTGACGGACAATCTGAAAGGACTATACAAACCTTAGAAGACATGCTGAGAGCATGCAAACTGGATGTTGGCGGAGGATGGGAAAAATACTTGCCATTAGTTGAGTTGGCTTATAACAACAGTTTTCAAGCCACAATCGGCATGGCCTCTTATGAAGCACTTTATGGCAGGAAAATGTAGATCACCTCTTTATTTGGATGAAATTGGAGAAAAGAAAATTTTAGGACCGGAATTAATAAAAAAAACAGTTGAGGCAATCAACAAAATCAGAGGAAGGATTGTAATGGCTCAGAATAGGCATAAATCTTATGTAGATAAGCGGTGTAAAGATCTGCAGTTTCAAGAAGGAGATAATTTTTTTCTCAAAGTTTCACTAATGAAGGGAATTTCTCATTTCGGAAAGAGAGGGAAGCTCAAACCGAGATTCATTGGACCATACGAGATTTTAGAAAAAGTTGGCAATTTAGCTTATCAATTGCATTACCTCCCGAACTAGCAGGAGTACACGACGTGTTTTATATATCAATGCTACGAAAATAAGTGTTCGACTCGAGCCTCGTAGTCAACCAAGAATTAATACCAGTTAGCGATGATCTGGCTTATGAAGAATTTCCTATAGCTAATCTTGATAGGAAAATTCACAAGTTAAGAAACCGTGACATCTCTTTAGTTAAAGTCCAATGGAGTGGACATAATGAAGAGGAAGCAACGTGGGAACTAGAAGAGGATAAACGAGTGAAATACCCAAATCTCCCTACATTTGGTAAGTAGAATTTCGAGGACGAAATTTTATTTTTAGTAGGGGAGGATATAGCACCCCCACAATAATAAAATATATTTACAATACTAATATGTATATTTATTATAATAACATGTATATTTATTATATTAATATATATTAACAATATAATAAGATATATAGTGGAGCTTGCATGCATATAGCAATTATAAATATATAGTTATATATTATTATTATAATAATAATAGTATTATTAATAATTACATAATAATATAATAGAAATTATAACATACAACACTAATATTAATAAAAGATAGGTGTATGCAATAATATTGTTATAATTAAAACTTCATACAATTAAGTAGGATGTATGTATGGAGTGAGTAGCAGACACGTAACCTTCACGGTGGTCTGCCAACGCACTAGCACACCTGGCCAAATAGGGATGCATCCACGTACGTCTAATTTACATGCACAAGCACACGTATGAATTACTACAATAAGCCTTAGTAGGGGTGATCATTACCCTAGGCATTCTTCTCCTATGAATAGTCCTCCCTGCATTCAATTTTAACTCACCCACTTCACATAAACATCTTCACCATCATATAGTTATACGCTTACAAAGCTAACCGAGAGGAAGGAGAGAGTGCTTAGGTTGAGAGGTAAGTTCACTTCTGATTACCAATTCTTATCACATTATAGGTTAAAATGATCCCCTCGTCACGTAGAGTATAAATATTAAACCCGTATGTTCTGAATTTTTGTCGACGAAAACAAAACCTTATAGTGTAATATATTAAAATATTCGTCTCTCAACGTAGATCCCAAATACCAAAGTCGTTTTTTGGTGTTTTAATTATTAGATATTTTGTGTTAAAGTTTTTATACATGATGCCTTATATTATATACCATTTTGAATTATTTTTCACAAGGAATACAACTATATAATTTGTTTTAATTTTGAACGTGAAAATGAAGCATGCATGCACACGTAAAACTGAATTTTGGTCCCATTTTCCTATAATATTTTAATACATTAACCCTCATCTTATGAGGATCGCAGAGGTGCTTTCGGATTTTTAATTAGAAATGTATAAATCTAATTTAAATAATTTACAATAAATTTAGCAAATATAAATTGAGAATTTATAAAATAACTTACGATTAATGCATGCATGTTTTCAGGGAATTTTATTCAAAATATTTTATTTCATTCTTAGTTTTAATAAAATTCTCATTTCTTATCCTAATTAACTATAGTTAACTAGTAGTATTCACATTTTAATAATATATATATATATATATATATATATATATATATATATATATATATATATATATATATATATCAGCTTTATTTTAAGGAAACTCTAAATTTAGTTTATTAGACATTTTATATTTAGTTCAGCAAATTCTTTCAGGTTTTTAAAGTATCAATTATCATTCATAATTTTTTACTCACTTTAAGGTATGGGTAACTTCTACTCTTTACCGAGTATTATTACATTCCATGTTATGATTGTTATTGTTAATGTGTGTACGTAATAGACATGTATATACAATTGGAAAATATTTTCACATTTGCAGCTCGATACTAATTGATATATTGCCGGACGCCACCGGAGCCGGTGCTAATTGATATTTTGGCGGACCTTGAGCCGTCGTTGACACATATTTATCGACCACCACATTATTTTATTTTATATATTTTTCTTACATATATATTAGTCAATGCAATCATTGATATTCCCCTACTGAGTGTATTTTAGAAGCTCACCCTATTATTTTGAATTTTAGATCCCACAGAAGGTGAAGAAGCCTGACTTAAGTGGATTTTACATCTTTGCGATATTTGCATACTTTGTAAAATACTATACATGATGTTGCAACTCTTGTCCTAGAACATCATGTTATGACTTCCGCTTATGTGCTACATTCAGTGACGCCCATGTTCTAGGGCAATTTTTATTATCTATTTATCAGTTCATTTAATTATTTATTTATTTGTCTTTTAAAAAAAATGTGAGAATATCCTTATTAAAAGAATTTAGGGCGTTACATTGATAATTAAATATTTTCATTAAAACTATTTTTTCATCTTTTGACATACAAAACAGTGTGACATAATCTATAAATTATCAATTTATTACACTCATATTCATGAATTATAAAGACTAGCAATCACCTTTGGTGAATTTAAAGTCTTATAATTATGAATTTTTTTAACAACCCATATATTAAATTCTTTTTATACATGTATCACATAAATATAGGAAATTAAAATTTAATTATATGATTTAATATTAATCTTTCAGGTCAGACCACTTTAGTGATTAACAGACCAACATTAATTAAATAAATTTAAATCGTAAAATTATCCATTATAATCTTATCAAAGATTCTCATAATAGATTATACTCAATGGCATATTGAGTAATAAGCAAAACATTATTTCATAAGCATTCATAAAACGAAGTCAATACCATAAATTAAAACCTTAAGACTGTCATCATAAATATACATAATATATCCATACAATCATAATTAAGATATCATGTATAATTTATATTCGTATTCCAACAAATTTGGCATCTTAATATATTTGACACATTATTCATTATAAATAAGCTATGAGCCATTAAACAATAAGTTAGATACTTCGTTAAAGCAAGTAGATGTATATCTCATTAAATGACTACATGAGCATCAAATATGTACCTTAATATATGTCTAATATCTAATAAATTTCATAATCATTATTTTATTTCTTAAGTCACAATATCACTTTCTCAAATAAACATGAGATAATATGTTCATAAACTGAGACGAAATTCACTTCCATGTGTCGGTGAACATACAATCAAATTATTCAGTACTACTTTAATGAATGAAAACTTTAATCATGATTCATGCGCAAGACATTTGAAGAGAAAATTTAATAAATTAATTATAATTAAATTCAAATTGCCATTTGCTATGAATCACATGACTTTAATTGTGGCATACAATACACATGATTAAAATAAGATGCATTAAATCAATTAAGTTAATGACAACTTCATGTTTAAGTAAATAATTTACATTAAGTCCAAAATTCAATGATATGATCGAGATTAATTGATAATCATACTTCTATAATTTTCTTGAAATATGGTAGTGGACAGATGTAATACATGTTTTGTAAATCTCATCCGATTAGCATATAATTGGCAGATTCATTCAATCATATTGCAGCTTCATAAAATAATATTAAGCATTCAATGAAAAATCATGAGATCCTAAACCATGCTCTGATACCACATGTAAGCATAAATTAAACGTAAGTAATTAATTCATTAATTGACATGGATCTTAGATCTTCATGATTTTCACATTCATAAACACAATTAGAAGACTTACCTTGATTTGTCATTAATCGTGTTATTCCTTTGATATGTTCTTACGAATTACGCTGGGAACTGATTTCTCTCTCCTCACCTATTTTCTTTAAGGCACAGTACGTGAAACTTTATGTGATAGAGAATTCATAAAATTGTGTCTCTTTTATAAATGGAGAGAGAACCAAGTCGGGATATTAAATCTTTATCAAATCACATTCTATTAATATGATTGTTATCCATAAATATATATGTCCTTATTATCTCATATATATAATTTATTTAAACCATATCTTTATTTAAGATATTTGATCATAATAAATATCATATATATTTAATTATTAATGGCACTAGACCATAATAATCTTACAACTCATTCCTCCACATTATTATTATCAAACAAATTCAGTATCTTTTCTTTCATTTAATTAAAATTTAGGGTCATTCTGCGGTGCGCCCGGTGCACCTGCAGTTAGTGGGTTAAAAACAAGGGGAGTGGGTAGTTTTTTAAAAAAATTAATTATTTTATTTTATTTGATGATAGAGATCGAATTAAAATATAATCTAACGGTTAAGATCGTCCTGATGCACCAAGTGCACAGCAGACGAACTCTAAAATTTAAGATTCTCTTTACAATCTTTATACTACTATTTGACAGTTTTTCCTAAGCTGATGTGGCATGCTTGAGAGTTCACTTTGATGACATGTAATTTTTCTGTATTTTTGAATTTTTTTTCATGTTTGCTAAATTGAATATTCTCTTTCTTTTAAGAGTAACTAATCAATAATAAATTATTGACCCATTTAAAATTAATATTGATTTTATTAAATTTAATAGCATTTAATTTTTTTGTGTATATATATTTGAATCAATGAGATAAAAATACGCTAATATTTCATTTCACATCCTCATTCTCTATCTCGATAACTCACTCCGTCACTACTCTTTCTTTTCATTTCTCATTTACAAAGAAAATGTGAAGAGTCAATCAAAAGAAATTGAGTATTATAAATTTTTATATTTTTATTTTATTTTTAAACATTTATGTAGTGATTTAATTTCATTATACTCTTTTGGAATTATTTTTACTTATGATGTTTTTAATAATTTTTAAATTAGAGAATTATTTTGATATGGTTAATCTCCACAAATTTTATTTATTTTTTGTACTAAATTTAGTAAAATATGTATTGCAGTCGTGGAAGATTCTCCTTCCAAAAATTTATAAGCTCGAGGAGACAAGAAAGGGAGGGAGAAAAAAGTACAAACTAAAGAAAATTTTCAAAATATTAGTTACCAACTTGATTGGTTAGTTATGAGATTATCATTTGATTATAACCATGAATATTTAATATTTTATATAATAATGAGTCATGTATTTTTTTATTTCTAATTAATTTTTAATATCTTTTCTAGGTCTAAGTATTATTTTTTATGTTCATGAATCATAATTTATTGTGATCTATTTTTTATATTTTTGTTTATTATGTATAGTTGCACTAAATTTAATTACATGTAAAATTAAATTTTATTTATTTGTTAATTAAATTGAGCATTATTTAAATATAAATTTTTAGTTTAATTAGTGTCTTATGATATTTCGTGATGGTTTAAAAATAAAAATTCAACAATCCTACTACGTGATTATATATAAAATTTAGATTTCTATAAAATGTAAATAAATTATAAGAAAGTAATATTTAAAAATTGTTTCAATGAACATAAAATTACTAAAATAATAATGCACCAATTATATTCTAAAAATAAATAGATAAAATCTGGGAAAAAAAGTTTACATATACAAAAATTATATACGTTACATTCGAAACTATGCAAAAATATAAATTAAAGAATAAAAACTACATACAATATTGCATCACGCAAATAACAAATCAATAAAAATTTGAGAGAATTTCATAAAATCTTTGCTAATTGTAATAATTTAAACCGTCTTTATGTATCTTTGAGAGTTTTTAACGTTTATGTGGAATTTTTTGTGTTTCTTTTTCTTTTTTAATAATATAATACTTTCATATTTCTTAGATATTTTATTTCAATTTATTTTAATATTTATTTACATACTCAAGTTAATTTTCTACAGTTAAAAAATAATGTAAATGAGGTAATCAATCAATTATTAATATACACAAATATTTTTTATATTTAGAAAAATAATGTAAATGAGTTAATTTTCTATATTTAAAAAAATAAGGTAAATGAGACAATCTATATTTCGTGTACATTTTATATATTAAAATCATTATAATTATCAATTAAGAAATATATGAAATTTAAATAGATTTTATGTGATTAATTTTAAGGATTTAATTTATTATTATCATTAAATCTAAATATGTAAAATTGAATCTAGATTAGATTGATTGCTAATTCTTTTGAATTTTTTTTTCCACTAATAGATAGATAGATATGAATTTATTATTTTATTATTCGCTCTAAATTTCTACTGTTATAAATTTAAATATACGAATTTGCCGCTAAATATATAAATTTCAGATTTAAATATAAATATATAAATTTTTACTATTACTCTCATTAATGTTATAAAATTCTTATATTATTATAATATATTGAGTGAATTTAATTATGCACTAATCAATCCATTCTAAAATTTACAATCTATCTATTATTATATCAATCAATGAAAGCTAATCTTATGGACATGTTGAATGAATTATAATCACTATTATTATATTAATTATTTTATTTTATTATTATTTTTTTCATTTATGTCTGATTAGCCATAGTTTAGTGGGCATGACCAATTAAAGAAATTATCGAACCACAGGGAGGAAGGTACTAGAGTTTAAGCGATCTCAAGTTTATCGTGATTTTATAAGGACGACGGAAGAGAGGATATGATGCAAATAAACGCAATTACACTAATGAAAGAAATAAAGATAAAATGAATGCAAAGATAAAAGGGTTCCAAATGATGCAAGGATGAGATTAACAACAATCATGACATAGATAATTAAGTAATCATGCAATTAATTCTAATCTCTCATGGACAAGGTATAGAAGCGATCACTAATTCCACCTAAACTCTCTCTCGAGATGGATAGGATGTAGACCCTCAACAAGACTCCCAAAAGCACATAGGATCGAGACCATAGCAAACATCTCCCACTAGGTACTAATTACTCAATGAGTTTCCTAATTAGGTACAAATCATAGGCAATATTCCCTTTTAAGGTACTATGAATTTACTAATGGCTTGGTTCTCCTCACCTAATCAACCAATCTCTCGATTAAGCTAATCAAATGTTCTATCAAATGGTTCTAAATCTAGAAGGATATCTCTATCTCATTCTAAATTAATGCACATGAAGTGTATGATGAAATGATTCAATGAACTATCCTAAACACATAATTGATTTCTCAATCTAATCACATGTCCATGACAATTAATCACACAAATCATCATATACATCAAGCAATCAACAATCAATGATAGAAATAACACAAAGCCCATTCAAGATTAAAATCAATTTGCATAAAAATTAAATTATCCAACACCAATCATGGAGCTAATCTCACAAAGGAGATTAGCCTCTCATAGTTACAAGAAATTCAACATAGACATTAAAATCCTTACAAACCATGATCAATCTATAAAGAAATGCACAAAAATTAGAATTAGATTCCCCCTTTGAAGTGCTTCAATGGAGATCTCCTTCTTCTTCTTGTGATCTCACTCTCCCTTGCTTCCTTGATCACTTGGATGGTGGATTTGATGGAGGGGATCAAGTGTAGATGGGTGGATGAAGAATGGATGAAGATAAAGGTGAAAAATGGAGGAAATGGTGTGTGATCTATGTGAACAGTTGAAACCCTGGCCAAAATCTGATCCAAAATTGAAGTATTGGGTATTTATACCCCTTGGAAAGCTTCTAGAAGGATTCTGATTTTTTACAGAATTTACACCTACACGGCTCGTGCTCTGCACACGGCCACAGGGGTGGCCGTGTTGTGTAATCTGGTGTCCACGCACGGCTTTCGTTACAGGCCCGTGTTTGGTACACGGCCCGTGTTTCTGCACTGGACACGGGTCGTGTTTCCGGGCTCGGCTGGCCGTGTTGTGCTGTCTGCTTCACTGTTTTGGCTCGTTCTTTCTCGTTTCAACTCCGAATTGAGATCCATTTTTTCCTATACCTTCCTTATCATCTCTAGCATCCAATAAAAAATAAAAATCATAGGTTTAAGCTCATTCACACATATTTCAATAAAAACACAAAACACAACCAAATAGAACACAAATACGGATAAAAATATACGAAAACTCACATAAAAAGATACTAAAATTTAGGTGAAAATATCACTCATCAATGTCTCAAATTATTTAATCTTTGTAATAAAAAATTATTTTGTTTCTATGTTTAAATTTAAACTTATTTAATATTAAAATTATTTTAGTGTATATATCTGCCTAAATTTTGGGTTTAAATCTAAATATATAAATTTCTGCAGTTACTTCATTCAATGCAGTTGTTGCCTGAATGAATTTAATTATGCATTAATCAATTAATTCTAAAATCTACATTCTATATATTATAATATCAATTGGAGCTAATCTTATGGACACACTGAATGAATTAAAATCACTATTATTATATTTATTATTTTATTTTATTTTTATTTTTTATTATTTTTCATTTATATCTCAAATTACTTAAGTTTTGTAATAAAATATTATTTTATTTCTGTTTAAATTTAAACATTTTTCTATTAATCCATGAGAGTTCATAGTGCATTTGGAGATTACTTTTAGGGTTACAAATAATTATTTTGAGAAAATATTTAATTATAACTATTTTGATCAATTTGTTTATTGAAATGATATTATTTTTGAAATTATTAATTTATCATATTTATAGAAAGATTGTCATATTCTAAAAGTCATGATGAATATTAATTTAATGTAAGATAGTTCAATGGAAGCAGATTTAATTAGAATTTAGGAATTTCTCTAATTAGATTTAAAGTTGGGAGATTATAGATAGAAATGTAATAATTATGATGAAGTTGTTATTGAAATCCAAAAAAATATATATATAATTATAGACATTGGTGATAAAATTAGAATTATCCTTAGAATAATTCATTTGAGTATGAATTTGATTTTAGATAAATGGGATATTTTGAAGAGAAAATCGTTATAACACATTATTTGACTAAATAAAAATAATAGTAGGATCAAATTGTAGCTATATTTTGTTATTAGTCCCATGTAAATAGAGGGGAGTATTTGAGTTTTTATAGTATTTGTATGTTTAGGAGAATGTTCAACACAAATTAGAAATTCAATTATCTTAGATTTAATTAGAATTTAGGAATTTCTCTAATTAGATTTAAAGTTGGCAGATTATAGATGGAAAGGTAATAATTATGATGAAAGTGTTGTTAAAATCCAAAAAAAAAAAATTAATTATAGATATTGGTGATAAAATTAGAATTATCCTTAGAATAATTCATTTGAGTATGAATTTGATTTTAGATAAATTGAAGAGAAAATCATTATAACACATTATTTGACTAAATAAAAAATAGTAGAGGCAAATTGTAACTACATATTGTTATTAGTCCAATGTAAATAGGGGGAGTATTTGAGTTTTTATAGTATTATGTTTAGGAGAAAGTCCAACATAAATTAGAAATTCAATTATCTTAGATTTTTATAATATAATTACAGGTTTTGAACTTTTGAATCATCGGTTCAAATTAAATATTGGTGTTTTGATAATACTCCCTGCGTCCCAGGCTAAGACAAGTTGAATTTCCTATTATATTTTCGGTGTTTTATTGGTGTTTCACAATATAAAAATACTATACCCTACAAATGATCATTAAACCCTTGGGACAAGTATTAAATTTTGGGCATTGATTGTGCCAAATGTCAATCATTTAATTTATGAAACAGTAGATTAAACACCATTGTGAAACAAGTGATCTCATTTGAGGCTAAGAGGGCCAGAGACCTTATGTTAAACATAAGGTCTCTGGCCCTCATTACCTGGGACGGGGGGAGTATTTTATCAAAAAGATATATTAGAGGTTAGATTAGAGATCATCATTATGTACAAGATTTATAATGAATAGCTTATTACATAGAGTGAGGCTTGCGTGCACCCGGGCGCACGGAACACATTCCGTGCGCCTTTAGAAATTTTGTATTATGGGTAAGGGTACATTAATTTGGTCTAAAGGGTATACACTTTAATTACTAAAAGGTACACAATTTTGTTCTAAAGGGTTATACACTTTTCATTAATATTTTTTTTTCTTTAGAAAATAAAGGGTACACATTTTTATACTAAAGGGTATACAATTTAACACAAAATTCTAAAGGCGCACGGAGTGTTGTTCGTGCGCCCAGATTTTTCTTTAGAAAATAAAGGGTACACATCTGTATACTAAAAGGTATACAATTTAGCACAAATTTCTAAATGCGCACGGAAAGTGTTCCGTGCGCCCGGGTGCACAGGAGCTTTTGCCTATTACATATGTAATTGATATATACATAATTTTTATTATATTTAAATAAGAAATTATTATAAACAATTATTTTTTTATTTTTAAGATACTCACATGATCAGTTTTATAAATAAATATAATTAATTTTATATTTTAATAATTATATTAATAAATTATCTCATTAAAAAAAGGTATCACGTGCTTCGCAAGAGTTCTATATTAGTTACAATAAATTTTACAAACAAAACAAATACTCAAATCCCAATTTTCAATCTCAATAACTCATTTCCTCCGATGTATAAAATAAATTACATATAATCATTTTAATTATAATTAATTGTTTTCCAGTTTCACTTTTTTTTATTTTGAATCGTTCCACCAAGTTTGCACTCCTGAAAAAAAAAAAAGTCAAAACAATCATTCTCCCCATGCTCTTTATTAAAAAAATAATTATACTTAAAATACCTATCATACTTTATTATTTATTAATTAAAAAAAATATTATAATATCCTTAAAAATTATTAATTTCCTTAATTACTGTGTCAGTCCTAAAAAGAGACTGAGAGAGTATTAATTATAAAACATTTGTCGTTCTAGTATGCAATTAAGTGTATGGTTTCCCATTTCTAAAAAGTGTTAACTATTGAATACTATTACTTTTAAAATATCTAGTGTTTTATTTTTTTCAAAAAAGTTCATACAAAAAAATACTCCCAAAAGAGTAATAGAAGTTCTATAAGTGGAGTAATGTTTATTAACTAAATTTAAATAAAACATTTTTAAATAATGGTTGCGGAATAATTGAGCACAAAATTAGTAATAAATGATTGAGGAACACTTGTGTGCACAAACAAGAATGGGAGACAAATTAATATTTTTGGTGTTGTATAGCAAATCTTAGCTGATTAAGAATAATAAATTATTATAATAAAATAGAAGATGGATGTCATAGAAAAGGCAAAGGTGTGGCAAGAAAGTTAGGAAGAGCATTAAATCATGCTAGATTTTGCGAGATGGAAAAAGTGATTCGAATCCTTTATTTTGTTTTTATTGTAAGATTTTGTAAGTGGAAATGGTAAAAAGTGGCCACTTTTGGATAACTGTAATTTTAAGTGGCCACATTTGTTATACATAATTTTTTCTAGCCACTTTGAAATGAATTGACCAAAATGCCCTTGTGGGGGACCCACTTTTCAGGTGGTTGCAGATGAGATTCCACACTTTTTGACCCAAAGTACAGTAAAGGAATCGGATTCTTCTTTATTTGTGAATAAAGTGTGGAAGTACAATACCTAATACCTAGTACTACATGTAGGCATGTGCTCCCGTAACTCCCCCATATCCATACAAAATAATGAGGATAATATATAGTGGAGATTGAAAAATGGGGGTGGTCGTCCAACACATATTAAAATTTTTTGTACCAGAGGTTGAGCATTTGGGAGCAAATTTCCAGTAATTTTGGAGAGAATTAAGATATTTGGGTAGCAGGTGTACAAGGTATGTTAAAACAAGTTTTATAATTGTGATGCCCTAATTTTATAATTGTTGACATGGCTCATGAGTGTATTCTAATTATTCAACGTTTTTATAATAGAATAGAAAAAATTGTATGACTTGTTGAATAATTTTGTAACATTCAAAAGTTTTTCTCTCTTAAATCTTCACCACTCATGTTACATCTTGATTTTTTTAATTAATCTTTTCAAATTTGTTAAACAATGGTGAGTAGGCCGAATGGATTCAGTTGCTGGGCCGAGTAAAACAACTTTTTTGGCCGAATAGAACACCCGTCGGCCGAAATGCCCAAAAAATGATCTTTTTATTTTGTGAAACTTAGTAGGCCGAATAGAAGAAGTTAGTGGGCCGAATAGAATAGCTTGGTGGGCCGAATAGAGTAACCGTTGGCCGAATAGCCCAAAAAAATTATTTAAATTTCAGAAAGTTAGTAGGCCGAATAGAAGAAGTTAGTGGGCCGAATAGAACAACTTTGTGGGCCGAATAAAACACCCGTTGGCCGAAATGCCCAAAAAATGTTCTTTTATTTTCTGAAACTTAGTAGGCCGAATAGAAGAAGTTAGTGGGGCGAATAGAATAGCTTGGTGGGCCGAATAGAGAAACCGTTGGCCGAATAGAGAAAGCGTTGGTAGGCCGAATAGAAACTCAATGTTGGCCGAATAGAGCAAGTTACTAGGCCGAATAGGAGACACTTTTGGGCCGAATAGAGGAATAATTGGCCGAATAGAAGAAAAAAATACTGACACATTTTAAGGTGTGTCAAGGGTTTAGGGTTTTGTTGAAACAATGTAGGTTTGCATACATTAATTTGTTGACTGGATAGAATACAAATTTAGTACAAATTTTCTAATGATTTAATGATGCAACTAATTATCTAATCTTTTAATGTTGATGTCATTAAAGTTGTTTTTGAAAAAATGTGCAGATGAGTTATAGAAAAGCTGGGATATGTTGGGGTGGAGCATGGGAAGGATTGCAATATATAGGTGGAGTGGTGAACTGGTTGTTCTTGCCAGAGGCCAGTTTGTGTTATAGTAGCTTGCTAAAAGAAATTCATGACATAGTGCAAGTTGATTTGGGGCATTGGGGTTATGTAGTTCATTCTCTAGTTGATTACAATGGCCGTTTGTTCAAATATAAGATAAAGAATGATGCACGTGTGGCAGAAGTGTTCAACTGTGTTGATGATGTCGGAATGATGTACGTCACACTCTGTCCTATCACGGGTGCAGGGAGTAGTATGGTTTTAGGGATGGGTTATGATGACGGAGGTGCTGGTACGAGCAATGACCCATGTACGAGGGCAAATTCTTCTGGGAGGCATGATTTTGATTTGAATGTGGAGTGTTGTCCGGCCTCAGAGATGCAGTGTGCTGGTTTTAGAGAATCTGTAGATGCAGAATCTGGTGATTTCTCTGGTGAGGGTGCGGAGGACGTAGACGGTTGTAACGATGATGATGATGACCCCGGGAATAGAACGGTGGAAGAAGGGGATCGCATACAGCAGGATACTAATCAGTCTTCTAGCGAAAGCGATGATGGTGCTGAGGAGAGAAGACACCAATTGTATGAAGAAATATGTGATTACATACGTAAGAGAGGAGGGCCTAGCTTTCTTGAACCGATTAATCGTGAGTTGCGCCGTCCTGAAATGCAGTCAGAAGAGTTGCGTAGTGCACGGCCCAACACCCGTCCTTGGTTGATTCCAGGCATGCCGATTGAAGCAGAGAGAGTAGATCAGCTGACTGGCCTTGAGATTGATGCGTCTGGTGTTATTGAAAAGAACAGTGTATTTCAGACAAAAGAGAAGATCCAGACAGCAGTAGGCATGTATAACTTGAGGCACGGAGTGGAGACCTATGTTGAAAGATCTAGCACGACAAGGTACAACGTTGTATGTAACATGAAGGGTCAAACAGGCTGTCCATTTAAGTTGCACGCAAGAATGAGCTCTGGGTTGTGGAGAGTGGTTAAATTCGTCGAACATCTTGGTTGTTTAAATGATCCAGACAGATCTGCTCCTACACAGGTGTCGTCCAAAGTAATCGGTCAATATTTTGTTGATAGGCAGTTTGATAAGGTTCATGGCCTCCGACCCAGTGCGATGATAGATGAGATCAAGACTGATTTTGGATTCAACATTAGCTACAATATAGCGTTAAAGGCGAAACACTACGCTGTTGGACACACGTACGGGGATCACGATAGCTCATACGAATTGCTCCCTGCTTACATGTATCAGTTGGAATCCACAAATCCCGGTACGTACACCCGAATATCTGTCGATGAAGATGACCGTTTAAAGTTTACATTTTATGCACTTGGAGCATCGAGGCGGGGTTTTTAGAGTCTGGTCGTCCGGTCATTGTCATTGACGGCACTCATACGAAGGGTAGTCACAGAGGAACCGTGTTTGTCGCAGTCACGCATGATCCAAACCATCAGATATTTCCACTCGCCTTAGGCACTGGCGATGTTGAGAGCAACATGTCGTGGACGTGGTTTCTAGAAAGGTTACGCGAGTCCTACGGATGTCCACGAGACCTGTTGATAGTTTCTGACGGTCATGCCAGTATTGCACACGCTATTTCTACTGTGTACCCTGATGCCCATCACGGTCTATGTGGCTACCATTTAAAGCGCAGATTGGCTGGCTTTGGAAAGAACGTTTTATATACATTCCATCGTGCGATGGATGTATACCTACCGAGAGATTTTGATAAGTGAGTCAACCAACATATTACACTTTTGTAATTTTTTTTACAAGAACGAGTTGGTACAATGTCTTCTTTAACCTAATTTTACCACTCCTACATTGTTATTTGCAGGATGATGGACTTACTGAGATGTGGGACACGATCGCAGGAGTTAATGGAGTTGATTGGGTCGTGGGGATATGAGAGATGGTCAAGGGTGCATTGTCCTGTCAATAGATACGAGTTTATGACCTCAAACGCAGCTGAGTCGTATAACAATGCCATCCTTTGGGCGCGGAAGTTACCTATCTGCACAATGCTAGAGGTTTGTCGGACTACCACTGAGAGGTGGTTTTACGAACGTCGAACAGCAGCTGAACAACGGAGTACCATCCTATGCCAGCGTCTCCATGACGAACTAGTGGAACTTTCTCAATCAGCCCAAAAGCTAGAATTTTCCATGCTCCTTGAAAATAAGTTTACGATCAAGGATGCTAGTAATATATTCACTGTTGATCTGAACTACTACACCTGCACATGTCAGAAGTTCCAGAAAGAACTTGTTCCATGCATTCATGCGATGAAGGCAATAGAGTACGCAGTCATTACCTTACTTACTTGCATTGTTATAATTTTTATGTGTCTCTTACACTATACGTTGTACAGTGCTTGCGGTTTGCCAGCCAGCGGTTTTGTGTCTACAGCTTATCATAATACGAGTGTCGTGAATATGTGGCGTGGTCCAGTATTACTTTTTGACAATAAATTTCATTTAATAAATTAAATATATGAGTTCATATAATACAACATAATCTACCTTTAAAAAGAAAATAAAAATGAAAATTAAAATTTACTAAGTTCATCCTATTCTAGCACACTGAAAGATCGTGAAGGCAACGTGCTTACGGAAGCGCAGGATGTGACCAGGGGTGTCCCAGTTAAAGTTCCTTACTAACAGTCCCTCTATGGTTCTCAGACAGGCTGGTCCGCAACTCGAACCGTCCTCTTGCTTGAAACAATACTCTCTGGGAGCTGGTGATAGAGGGAATGTGTGCGGGACCCCGGATGAGTCAAGCTCGCGCATCAGAGATGGGATGACACGTCTGTATGGTAGAGTCTCCAGTATCCGGCGCTCCTTCATGTCGGGCTCCTCATCCCATTTATGGCGAAACGAGTCAAAACAAATGAATTTCATTTGCTTTGTAAGGACCACACATGGGTAATAGTGCCCTGAGGTGTGGACAATGAACAATAACTGCCAAAGAAAGTTAAAAGGAACGCATACATTAGATGTAAAAACACTAGAGTCATTCTAGGGGATATTATCATGTAAGTGAAACAATGATTAGGATATAATACCATATCACAATCAATCCAGGATCTCGACCCCCTCCACATTGGCAATGAACCTCGGGCGTACTGACGGAGATCTGTCAACAATTCATTAGTTATGTTGGCATATGTTGATCTATCATCCCTAAACTGACCCGTGTGCTCATTCCATACTGCTTGTACTCGGACCTTACACGAGAATCATTCATAATATTAGTCTCAAAAAATTAAATACCAAAATTGCCACAGTCAATTATAATGAATTAATTTACTTACAGAGAACTCCATGTCCATAATGCAGTAGGGGCCCACCTCCGGATGCACGTGTACACCTATGTCAGAGGGGCGCTCCGATAATAAGCGGAGGTATGCATCCAGGTGCTGAAAATCCATCGAATAAAATTAACAATTGATGACATAATGAAAATATTTACAACAATTTATATAAACACGAACTAAATATTTCTGACCTCACTTCCAAACCAAACACTGGGGTTCTCCATCTCAGTGAAAAAGGAAGCCCCTACTGTAAAACTAAGACCAACGTCGATCCTGCATTCAATAATTCATTAAAATCAAAGCACATTGTTTAAAGTAATATATGATAACGTCTACACTACTGGCGTAGTACTTACTGTTCTCTGCTTGAAATAAATCTGCGGTACAGTTCCCATCGGCGCTCTCGGTCTGTCGTGGTAAATGGAGACTGTAACGCTGCAGATGGATTTCGCTGCCTCTTAGACCGCATTATACCCTCTTCATCACCCCTGGGTGTGGGGGCCATCGGGCTGAGCGCCTCCACCGGTCTAGTAGGGGAATGTCTAACCCCTGACCTCGAGCTGGTTAGCCCAGCTTCAGATATCCTGGTCTGCGCAAGCTCTGATCGAAGGCGCCTAATCTCAGCCGTAAGTGCCTGTCGAAAATAGTGAGCTGTTTGATGCTCAGACACAACCTGACAAGCAAGGTTGTGTAAAAATTCATCCTGTTGATCCAGCCTACGAAAGACCCTTTCTTGGAAGTCCTGATCATATCCCTGGTGGGGTTGATCACCTCGGTATGCGTCCCTAGAGCCACTCCCATGAAAACCTGGGGAATCATTCATCCTATCGTCAAGAGGCTGCTGCGCGTCTGCGTCGTAACGATGTTGTTCGTCATGCTCTTTCATAAATCGAGCATGCCAGCCAGCACTCGGATCATAGGAACCGGGCTCAACATACGTCCTCTCCCCTGAAGCATATCCGCTGTGATCAGGACTGGGAGTACAGCGAGGTTGGTAAGAATGGGGATCCCGATTTGTCATCCAAGCCGCAGCATCATCCGCATGTTGGCCCCTCCACGCATCATCAACAGCCACACCCGTATAGTACCGCTGATCCCATGGATTACCGGTAGGATCGTATGCCCGGACAGCCTTTGTGCTGGTTTTAGAGAATGACTTTGTGTACATCCCCATGATCAACCCCTCCAAAGGCTCATCCTCTATGCCAATCCAATACCCTTGGCTAAGCTCATCAGGAAGGATCATCGGAAAATCAACCACATCAAGAGCCTGATTCAAAATAAACAATTACATAAGAAACAATATAAAACATATATGTCTTCACTAAATGGATTAATAAGTCATACCTGATCAAACAGAGTCCTATCAACCCTCTTCCATTTGCGAAAAATCCATCGCAAGCAGAGTGGCCTTAAATTCAACCTACCGTGGGGAACATGGCCATACGGTGCAGCAACGGCAGGTAGACGCTCGTACGCCCAAACCTGTCACACGTAAACCACATATGTCAGATAATTAATACTAAAATTGAAAATACACTATAACTTTAATATATCAAACCTAAAACACGTACCAGTAATGCGAATGTGCACCCGTAAAAGTGGTATCTGTACCGATCGGGATTTGCTTTAGCTGGGACTTTGGTCACAATGTGGTCCATAAAGTGCAAAAGCGTCATATAGCTGACCTGTCCCCAAGGGAATAAATCCCATCTCTGTTCGTCCTCCACTAGGCACCAGACCCAGTTGTCTACTCCCACCTTGGTGACATCCGACCCAAGGAGAAAGTAGTACAACAACAGAACTTTAGCAACCTTAACTGCGTCCTCAGGGCTAACACCTATAAATCTTCGCCCTTCAAAGTCACTAGCAATCTGACTTACTAAAGGTCTCTCACCCTGACCATAAAACCTATCATATAACCCACCAGACGGGATACCATACGTCTCGTTCGGATCAAAGCCGAGTCTATCCCGAAAACAGAGTCCCATAATCCTCATGAACTCTACCCGGCTAAATCTAAGGCACACGTCTCCAACCTGAAAATACCTGGCCGTTAAATCGTCCCCCCTATGTATGATCTCACAGGTCATGAGACTGTGCAGATGAGCATTCGCGTTCCACTCATCGCTGAGATCCCAGTAATGACCAAAACATGATCTCTTAAATATCTCCTCCGCATTACCCCCAACCCTAGTTAACTGCCTACGAATGATATCCATAACTACCCCAGGTTTGCAGTAATTATGTATACTGCATTGTTGACCATGCATGGAAGGATGCTTCCATTCACCCTGCACATATATATTTTTTTTTGCTAAATAAGACATAAATTCATAATTATGGGCAAAATAACAATAAGTTCATGAAAACCCTAAAACGAAATATTTGAACACAAACATTTACTCTATTCGGCCCAAAGTTCCTTCTATTCGGCCTACCAATTCCTCTATTCGGCCTACAGAGTTGTTCTATTCGGCCAACTCTAAATCTCTATTCGGCCAACAAAAATTTCATTAAATTTAAAAATACAAGTCTTCCAGTTTACTCTATTCGGCCAACACTTGTTCTATTAGGCCTAAAGATTTGTTCTATTCGGCCTAAAGAAAACCTCTATTCGGCCTACCAAAATTAAAAAAGTCATTACTACACTTTGTTCTATTCGGCCTACACACTTGTTCTATTCGGCCTGAAGTATTGTTCTATTCGGCCTACTGAAAACCCCTATTCGGCCAACCAAAATTATATGTCATTGCTCATATATTTTGCTCTATTCGGCCTACACATGTTCTATTCGGCCTGAAGTATTGTTCTATTCGGCCTGAAGTATTGTTCTATTCGGCCTACACTTGTTCTATTCGGCCTGAAGTTTTGTTCTATTCGGCCTACACTTGTTCTATTCGGCCTGAAGTTTTGTTCTATTCGGCCTGACGTTTTGTTCTATTCGGCCTGAAGAATTGTTCTATTCGGCCTACTGAAAACATCTACTCAGCCAAGACAATATTTAAAAAAAACAAAAAATAAATGAACACCACTGCATTCCTACTACAGTAAAGGCCAATTCAACACCTTACATTACATTACACACAGTACATTATAGGTATTTTAACATGCCAATAACAATGCTTATATACATACCTGAAAATTTGTCATTTCAAGTTGATGCACTCTGGAGACCGCAAATGGAGAATTCTGGAGACCGCAAATGGAGAATTCTCCACCAAGAAATGCACTGTTCTTCACTGGGACGAATGGAGAGAAGAAGAGAGAGGTGTTGGACGAATGGAGAGAAGAAGAGAGAGTGTGTTGGACGAAATATGAGATAGAAAGAAACAAAGAAACAAAGAATGAAGGGAGAGAAAAAGGTGAAAGTGATGGGTATTGATGTACCCCACCAACCCACATCCAAAATCTTAAATTCAAAATTTAAAACTTCAAAAAATGTGGTCCACCCACCCCGCATTTATTGCAGTCAAAACTGACATGATGATGGTTCAATTATTTTCGTCCTTTGTGTAACAGTTATGGGGGTAATTTGGGGAATCCACTTGAAAGTGGCTAGTAAAAATTGGTTTTAAGAGATGTGGCTATTTTAAATTGTACTTTATCAGAAGTGGCCATTAAAAAATCGGACTCATTTTGTAATCCATTATTTGAAGTAAAAACATATTCATTAACTTACGAACAAGCTTTATGTGACCGTTCATGTGATAACATTATTAAATATTCAAGGGATAAAAAGTGATAATGGTGCGTGAACTATTTTATGAACAATTTATAGTATAAATAAAAAAGGGTAAAATGCACTTTTGATCCCGTACGAATAGTCTCATTTCATTTTTGGTCCTCTACATAACATTTTTGGTCCCGTTGTTTTATTTTTAAATTTCCGACAGTTCATTAACGGAATCTCTCGTAGATGGTTGATGTGGGTATTAGAAAATAAATTGATTTTTTATTTTGCATAAATTAAAAATTTCCTTCCATTTAGCAAAATTAAAGGACACTGCCCATTAGAAAAAATTGAATATATCTCATCGCATGAGATCCACTATCAGTCACCGGGCCACCATTCGCCACCACCCGCCGGAGCCATTGCCAGCCGACCATCGTAGATCGGTCACCATCGTGCGCCGCCAACCTTAATTTATCTCTCTCTCTCCATACCCAAATTTCAGAAGCACAACAAACTTACTGGGAGAGGAAGAGTAATCAGGAGAGGGCTCATGTGTGTGTGCGCGGCCAGGGTCGTCCGTTTGCCACAGATTCATTCACATTTCACTACCTCATCTCCGGGACACACACGCTGCTCCCTCCACAGTCCAACGGTGGAAGAGTATCAGATCTGTCCGCATAATTATGAACAGTATCAGATCTGGCCCGTACGAGATCTTCAGACCGGAAAGGGCGGCTGTCTCATCTTTTCACGGCGGATGGTAATAGGGCTTCCGACCGGTGGAGTTCGTGACTTCGGCGGCGATCGACGGACAGCAGCGAATTTGAAAATTGATGAACGGCAGTTGCTGGTGGTGTGGCGGTCGACGGCGGCTGGAGCGCATCCGGGCTCACTCACTGCGTTTGCGAGGCAGCGACGGTTCGCTCGCATCAGCTACGACGGCGGCGTGCAGCGATGAACCACGGTGGCAACATCAGATCTGGAATTGAAGGGTGAAATGAGGGTAATTTTTACCATTCAACCCAAGCGAAAAGGAGAGGGGGTAAATTCACCACGGATGAGGTTGAGAAGGTGAAGGGATTAACTCCAGGTTGAGAAGAATGGGGGTGGACTGGTGGGTTCTGGGTATCAGGAAGAATAAGCCTGAATGGAATTATGTTTTACTTTTATTTGATTTTTTATGTTAATAATTTCCTTTTGATTTTATTATTATTATTATTATTATTATTATTATTATTATTATTTAGTTAACATTTTTCATCCAAAAATTAACGGACGGGACTAAAAGTGTAACTTTTGGGACCAAAAAAAAGGTTCGGGACCAAAAGTGAAATCACACTTCTTGTATGAGACCAGAAGTGTATTTTACCCAAATAAAAAGTGATAACATTTTTTAATGAAAGTGATAACATTTTATAACAGAAATAATAATAATATTATCACTTTTTATTCGTCTCACGATCTCACACGAGTCTTTGCATTAATTTATGACAAAAATAAAACACTTACTCCCTCCTCCTCCATATAGAAATTCCCCAATAATTACATTTGGTTTCATGCTCTTTCATCTTTTTATTTCTCTCTTTCCTTTTTCGCTACCACTTTAATCATTGCAAAACATATTATAATTCAAAATCGACATATTGTTTGTAGTTCGACTTGTACTATTGAACAATATCTATGATTTCAATCCATTCACGGTTAAGCACGAAAAGAATACTCATAAAGAAAGTTTAACGATGGGAAACTCCGACAGAAAACGACGGTGGGTCTTACATGCATATTTTGTAGGTCACAACCGGCAATGATAATTCACCTTAATTTGGAACTGTTCGTTTTGTGAATCACATAAGAATGAAATGGATTGGAATGCTCCCACAAATTTTGAAATTTCCTAAAATCATGGAATTGACTAACTATAAAAATATTATATTATATTATGATTAATTATACTGTGCACCCGAATGCACCCTAAGATAGAGTGTACCCACTTTAAAAAACGTATACAAATATAAACAAAACCATATACAATTATAAACAAAAATGTATACAATTTAATTGTTAGTTTTTTAATGAAAAATTGAGTGTAAAAATATACAATTATAAAAAAATATGTATACATTATTGAATAAAAAATTATGCACATATGATGCTAGTTTTTTAATGAAAAATTTAGTGTAAAAAAAGTATACAATTATTAAGAAACACGTATACAAAATAGTATAAAAAATTATACACCATATGATGCACCCTTACACCCGGGTGCACCTAATATCAACCCTTATATTATTAATTTATGTATAATATGATGGATTGATTCATCTAAGGATCATATATTATAACTTATCTTATAAGAGAGTGTTTTTTAAGTTATACTTTTTAAAGGCAATATTTAATTTTTTAAATGCTCAAATATAGAATAATCTAAGGCACACCTTATTTATTTTGGGAGTCCAACTAGGGTGCACTTGGTGCATCGATGCATATGAACAATTTTAACCGTTAAATTAATTTTTAATTCAACCTCTACCATTAAATAAAATAAAATAATTAATTTTTTTATAAAAAAACTACCCAAACTACCCATTATAACCTATAAATATGAGGGTGCACCGGTGCACCATAGAATCGTCATTATTTTGGATATAATCAAGAATCCTATTGATTTTTTTATGGCTAGTTATTCGTTGCACCCAAGTGCACCGTAAATTTACTTTAAAAAATTTATACAAATGTATATACTAATGTTGAGAGTAGAATTTCACGCATTTTATGTGTGCACATTACACCGTTTTACTTAGAAAAATTATTATTTTTGCATGGAATTGTGTATGTTTGAGTATATACATAATTTTGAGGCTACTAAGGTATTTTTGTGAGTTTTAAAGGCTGGAAACAGGGGAAAACAGATCAAAGTAGGGAGCAGTATGGAACAGACCCGGAACGGACCAGCTCGGGAGCTGCTCGGATGTCAGCTCGGGGTCGAGTTGGAGCTGCTCGATAGTCCTATTCAGCTGAGCTGATGCTCAGAGGGCCCTACGTGACGTGGTAAGTAGCCCTGACGCAGATCGAATGCCGCTTCAGCAGCACCAATACCCAGCTCGAGCCGAGCGGGGTGCCAAGCGGGTATTTTTTGGGCCCAGTAGCAGTCTGTTCGATTTAGCAGTGTATTTACGTCTCACATATCGTGTTTTAGCCAATTTTAGAAACGAAAGAGTCCTGAAAACAACCCAAGACATAAAAGGAGGGATCACTACACACACAAACGGGAACCCACATCATATCCATCATGAATTCACGCCCAATAACAGAACACATCAGATTCACATTAGTTTACATTCATCCATCAATCTTGAAGGGGGTCCAAGTGCTAATTGAGGGAGATCGGACGATCGGAGAGACGGAGAAGGAACGCAGACCTACACTGACGCTAGGGTTTCGTGTTTCTTATCTTTCTTCTTCCTTTATTTTGATTATTGTTATGAATTTTATATTCATGAGTGTTGATTGTAATCTCATGGGCTAATTCCCATTACAGTTCTAGGGTTTGAAGGTTAGATTCAATTGATTTGGAGACCTAGACCAAAATTGGTGATTTTATGCAGATAATATTTTAATTTCACTTGGTTTATTCAGACTTTGTTTTCTGCTTCGTAATGTCTTCATAATAAATTCATTTCACTGTCCTTGATGCTTGGTTTAATATGTTAGCTTGTGTGCGTTCATGATTGATATTGTCTATATGTTAGGAATTAGAATTTCGAGAACTAGTAAAATCAAATACTTGAATTGTTTAGTGGAACAATGTAATTAAACATTCAAGTAGGAAGTGAATAAAGCATTGTAGTACTTTCAGAAAATATCTTGTTAGTCAAACTTACCATCCAGAGGTATTGTTGTTGCGTTGATTAGTATCTAGGAAAGAGACTAGGTAATATTCACGCACCTTAGGGTTAAAAATAGATTGTACTGTTAGCTTTGTTACGGATCATATCCGGTGGGAAAATAGGGTTATATGGTGAATTTTCATAGAATCTGCATGAATGAACAATTGGAAGTCTATGAATTCAAATTAATTAATCTATACCGGATTACCTTAGAATTTTTTATTCTCTCTTAAATTAATCTTAAATCTTTCTTTTGTGATTTTTATTTTATTAGTTATTTAAATTTCAGTATTTAGATATTAAATTACAACACCTTGGAAATTGGTTACTTGTTCTGATTAAGTTAGTGATTTTAGAAGTAGATAATTAGATGTCCTGTGTGTTCGATAATTAAACTTGGTCGCTTGCCGCTACAATTGACATCCTTTACACTTGGGAATTTAATTGAAGGACGTAAAAAACGTTCATCAAGTTTTTGGCGCCGTTGTGCCGGGGACAGTTTTAATTGTTTATTTTCTTTCATTACTAATTTAATTAGAATATTTTTATTGAGATTTAATTTTGTTTAACTTGAATTTATCTAGAGTTGCATGCACACTAGGTCAAATAAGGGAGCACAAGATCTCAAATTTGATCCGGAGGTTAAGCTTCTGCGAGGAAAAGGAGATAAGCAGCAAAGAATCTCAACGCACAACTTATAGCTACTAAGGTACCACCTCCGAAAAAGAAAACGGAGACACCAGATCTTAAAGCAATCGTAGAGGAGGAAGAAGAGTAAATTGAAAATCAGGTTATCCCAAAAGAAGTTGAAGCTGAATCAGAATCAGAATCAGAAACAGAAACAGCAGTTATGGGAAATAAACAGTCACATGAGGATGACATCGTCATCCGAGAGACATTCAAGTCCACCAATGTAGGAGGATCAGGCGTAGTTGGAGCCATTCAAGCCAATGAGTCGAACGACATAAGGCTAGCCCTGATTAATATGGTGGAGAAAAATTCCTTCGCCGGAGGCATTTTCGATGAACCCTACGGACATCTTAAACATTTCAACAGCTACATGGATACGATGAAAGTCTCCGATGCTACTAATGACAGATGGAAGATGAGACTTTTTCAGTTTTCGCTAGTTGATAAGGTGATGGAGTGGTATGATAACTTGGAAGGTAACCGTTATTCTAACTAGACTGAGCTGCAGCAGCTGTTTGTGGATCGATTTACGCCACCGGGTAAGATTCTTACATTGAAATAAGAAATCAATCAGTTCAAGCAGCGGAGAGATGAATTATTTGGAGAGGCGTGGGAGAGATTTAGAGATGCTTTGAGGAGATGCCTACAACATTGATTTAAAATGTCCCAACTCATAGTGTCTTCTACAATGGCCTTGACAACGATTTGAGAGTGTTAGTTGATGCTTCTGCTGAAGGAATTATTTTTGGAAAAAACTTCAAATGTTATAGAGAAACTATTTGATGATATTTCTACGAATTCTAGGGATTGACCTTTTGAAAGAGTCTGTGGAAGTTATGTACTTGGAAGCGTTGCTCAGATTGAAGGGAAATTATCTGAAACTGATAAGAATGATAAGGTTGTCTCTCAGTTGAACAGATGAACAAACACCTGGTAACTCTGATATCAAGTAATAATGGGGAAGGCAACCAAGGGACTGTAAGTGATGATGTGGTGATGAACCTTCAAGAGGTTGAGGACTCCAATTGGGCAATGGGGCAGAGACTCCAAGGTATAAGAGCACCTCAGAATTGGCAAGGAAATAGCTACCCTCAAGGAAATTCCAACCAAATGAATAACCAAGGGGGAGGTCCTAGTAATCAAGGAGGAAACTGGAAGAATCAGAAGAGGCGTGAAAACATTACTTATTCAAATCCGAATAATACAGTTCCATACCCTCCTAATTTTGATCATGGAGCCAATGCTGAAGAAGGAAAGGCCAGTATTGATGAAGTGTTGGCTAGGTACATGAAGAAGAATGATGCTGACATTAACAAGATTAATAACTGCATTGTACTCATGGACTCAAATATGACAAAGAAAATTGAGGAAGTGAACAAGCAGTTGCAGAATCTGACATATACCATAGGCCAGATCTCCACCACAGTGAATCAGCAGCAGTAGCAGTTTCAGAAAGGGAAGTTTCCGTTAGATACAAAAATCAACCTGAAGGAGTGCAATGCGATCACTTTGAGGTCCGAAAGCAATATAAAGGTCCAGAACTTATTCAGAATGAAACAGAACTGATGCAGGATGAAACAGGGACGGAGCAGGACCACTAGGCCATGGCTCGACAGCCAGCTCGGTCGAGCTAGGTCCCCAAGGTGCTGAGCTGGAGCCAAGCGGGGTTCAGACTGGTTCAGATGTGGTTCAGGGTTCGGTCCAACTCTAGCTCGGCTCAGTTTGCCCTTCCCAAGGTGGCTTGCTTGAGCCGAGCTGTCCTCCGAGATTTCCAGCGTATCCAAACTCTGTATAGAGCCAATTTGAACTGGAAATCGCTGATAAAAAGTGGTAGAAAGTAAAGAAACTGAGAGAAACAAAAGTGGTATTCGAGAAAGATAGTTTGGGACTTCCGATAACAAAGGTACCAATTCATTTTCCTAAGAGATTCTTGACAAAGAGCCTTGATGAGAAGTTCAGAAAGTTCGCTGATGTAATGAGGAACATCCATATCAGTATTCCCTTCTCCGAGGCCTTGGATCAGATGTCGTACTATGAAAGGTTCATCAAGGAACTCATATCCAGAAAGAGGAGCATGAACTGTGTGGAGACAGTGAACTTGACAGAAAACTGTAGCTCGGTGATTCAAGAAAAATTTCCCAAAAAGTTGAAGTATACTGGTAGCTTCATCATTCCTTGTGAGATTGGAAAATGGCCAACTAGGAGAGTATTATGTGATCCTGGAGCCAGTATAAATTTGATGCCCTTCTTAGTATTCAAGAAGCTTGGTTTGGGGGAGTTGAAGCCTACATCTGTGGTCTTACAGTTAGCAGATAGGTCATTGACATATCCCGAGGGGGTTATTGAAGATGTGCTAGTGAAGGTGTCGAATCTAATTTTTCCTATGGACTTCCTTGTTCTTGATATGGAGGATGACATGGATGGAACATCTCTGATCTTGGGGCGTCCATTCTGCAACTGGAAGAGCTCTGATTGATGTGTTCAAAGGGGAGTTGAGGGTGAGGGTGAATGAAAAAGAAATTATCTTTTCTTTGAACAAGGCGATGCAGTGGCTACAGAACAGTAGGAATGCAAGTTTGTGGAAGTAGTAGAGAAGATCGTGGAGGATGACCTGCCTTTAATCCTGTCTATGGATCCTGTTGAAACATGCATAAGCGTATCTCTTACTTTACCTACTACTGATCTTGATTAAATGTCTAATGAACTTGCTATTGAATTTCTTAAAACCTTACTTAATATTGATGAGAGCAGGTACAAGCACGAAGACTAAGCAGTGGAGGAAGTTATGTGGACAAAGCAATATTTACCTCTACGTGTTGAAGGGGACAACATCAAGGAAGAGAAAAAAGTTGAGCTCAAGCCACTTCCATATCATCTCATGTACGCTTATTCGGGGGAGAATGAAACTTTTTTGGTAATTGTATCTTCTTCTCTATCTAAAAGTGAACTTGATAAATAGCTAGTTGTTTTAAGAAAGCATAAGTCTGCTATAGGGTGGTCGATTGAAGATTTGAAAGGAATTAATCCTACTTTTTGCATGCATAAAATAAGACTTGAAGATGAAAATAAATATTTTAAGCAGCACTAGCAGAGGTTGAACCCTGCTATGCAAGAGGTTGTTAGAAAACAAGTGCTTTCATAGTTAGATGCAGGAATTATCTTTCCTATTAGCGATAGAACCTATGTGAGTCCTTTGCATATGGGAGTTGAAAAGGGGGAAATCAACACATAATTGAGGGAACTCATCCATTCTTATCGTGAATTCACTCCTAAAATTAGAACATGTCATATTCACATCAGTTTATATTCATCCATCCATCTTGAAGGGGGTTCGCTAGGGTTTCGTGTTTCTCATCTTTTCCTTTCTTTTGTCTTGATTTGTGATATAAATTGCATAGCCATGAGTGTTGATTGTAACCTCATGGACTAATTTCTTATACAGTTCTAGGGTTTGATGGTTTGATTTAATTGATTTGGGAACCTAGACCAAGATTGGGAATTTATGCAGTTGATATTCTGAATTTATTTATTTAATCAGACTTTGTTTTTATGCTTCGTAACGTCTTCATAATAATTCATGTCATTGCCTGTGATGCTTGGTTTATTGTGTTAGCTTATGTGCATTTATTATTTGCGTTGTCTATCTGTTATGAATTAAAGTAGTTTGTCCGTGAACACATTAATTCTAATGAACTGGTAAATCAGAACTTGAATTGTTTAGTGGAACAATACAATTAAACATTAAGTAGGAAGTGAATAAAATCTTGTAGTAATTTCATAGAATATCTTGTTAGTCGAACTTACCATCCGGAGATATTGTTCTTTGCTTTAATTAGTATTTAGAAATGAGGGTTGCTAATATTCACGCACCTTAGGAAATAAATCAAAATATAATGTTAGCTTAAAATCGGGTCATATCTGGTGGGTTAACAGGATTAAGTGGTGTATTTTTTATTGATACCGCATGAATGAACACTTGGAAGTCTAGGAACCCAAAGTAGTTAGTTTATACCTAATACCTAGAATTGTTCCTTATCTCTTGATTTAAAACTTGAATTTATTTCTTTGGCTTTTAATTATTCAGTTATTTATTATTTCCGTACTTTAGTTAATTAATTCAAAAACTCTGGATATTGGTTACTCAATTCTGATTAGTTAGTAAATTAGAATAAATAGATAATTAACTGTTTCATTGGGATCGATAATTTAGTTTGGGTTCTTGTCGCTACAATTAACATCCTTACACTTGAGGATTTTAATTGAAATGCATAAAAAACGCCTATCAACTAATAAATAAAAATGTGTACACTTTGTTATCGAATTTTAAGTTTTTTTTAATGAAAAACTGAAGAATTTTCTGTAAGTTTTTTTTAATGAAAAACTGAATGTAAAAAAACTACATAATTATTAAGAAACTTGTATAAAATATTAAATAAAAATGTATACACATATCGGTGCAAGCGTGCACTGGATGCACTGGATATCAAATTTTTTTAAAATGTTATATAATAAAATATATATTTTTCTTTAATAAAAAAAGACTTGGATAAAACATATCGTAAAAATTATGAGCCAACTAGAGTGTATCGGGTGCACCGGTGCATCTGGATAATTGTAATTGTTAGATCAATTTACAATTCAATCTCCACCATTAAATAAATAAAATAAATAATTAAAAAAATTACCTACTCCCTCATTTTAACCTATAAACTTATGGTGTACCAGTACACTAAGTGCATCCAGAATCGCCCAAAAAATATAGGTAGAAAATAAATTCAAACTTGTTATTTAATCAAGCAAAGAAAATGCGGATTTCTTATTTTAAATGCAATAGTACAGCCCAACCATATACATGTTCTCCTTTTTTCACTCTATTAGAAGGTAAGTTGAATTAAGTGAGTGTTTTTAATGAACGCAAAATACATACTCCCGCGTTAAGGTTGACATTTGCTTTTTGCACAATATTTAAAAGATAAAATATTTTAATACGTGGTGAGGTGAGATAAATAATATTTAATTCAAAAGGTAATTGTATTAGTGTTATGTGTGGGCCCTACATGAAATAATTAATTATTTTGTGTGGGCCCAACATGACAAAAATGAAATATAAACCTTAATGCGGGACGGTGGAGTATGAATCATTTATGCCAATTTTAGGTTGGATTAGTATTTATCTTTATGGTTTATTATTATTTTTTAAGTATGATTGTAATTTTAGGAAAAAAAACTGTGTGAAATTGTTTTATGGAATGATTTTCATGAGACAAATAAAAAGTCATAATATTTTAATAAAAAATGATACTTAATTGATGAAAAAGTGATAATAGTGCGGTAAACAATTTCATAAATAATTTATAGTGTAAATGAAAAATGATAATGTTTTAAAGGAGTCTCTACTGTTAGGTACATTGTAATCTCCTTAATTACTATGAGATACAAACATACAAAAAAATTACTACTAACTATATAAATATATAGTGATATTATAATATTACCCTTACAATGTGCTGCACATAAATGTTTGTGTGCAGCATAAAAATTCGTGTGCAGCAAAAATTATGTGCAGTAAAAAAAGTGTGTGCAGCAAAAAAATGTGTGAATCGTAAGTGTCATGTGCAGTGATAAAATTATATACTCCTACTCTCCGGCGGTGGGCTGACGGTGATTCGGCGGCCAGCCGAAGGCGGTCCGGTAATGGGTGGGTGAGGGATTTAGGGTGTGTGGTTTAAAGTGTATGGATTATAATGAATTAAGGTTATATTTGGTATTTTACTTTAATATTTTGTATGTGAGAGTAATTATTTGAATTCATTGTATCTCATAGTAATTTATGGTTCAAAGTGTGTACCTATGAGTAATTTTTTCTATTTTGAAATAAAATTGATATTAACATTTTTAATAAAAAGTAGTAATAATTAATTAAGAAAGCGTAAAATGATCTCACCGTGATACGATCTCAACAAAATTGCTTCGTAATTTTATTTTGACAAACACTTGTATGAATTAGGTTCATACATGTGCTATGTTTTTTTTATTATTATTATTCTTTTTTTACATAAGAAATTACTTTGTAGAAAGATGAAGGATTAATATTTTGAATAAAAAATATTATTCCTCAAATTCTTGTAGCTTGACTTACCAATTATCTTTATTACATGAGATATTACTCTTTAAACAGATGAATTATTACTTTTCTAAATGAAAATTATTATTGTTTAAAATTCTAATATGTCGTGACTTTTATATTCTTGTTTAGCAGAACTTGAGTAGTAATATTTTTTATTAAAAAAATTGCAATTCATCTTTTTAAAAAGTACTCCCTCCGTCCCACAAAATCCTTTACACTTTTCTCATTTGTTTGTCCCACAATACCCTTCACATCCCAAAAAAAGAAAAATCATTTTATCCAACAACCTCAAAAGTTACTTTAATTTCAAATTTGCCACTCCTTTTTCACACACATACCATTATTTTATATTTTTTATTACCTAAAAATACTACAATACCCTCTAAAGTCAATAAAATTGATTAAAAATTGCAACTTTTCTTAAACAACGTTGAACAGTAAATGTGAAGCGTATTGTAGGACAGAGGGAGTAACTTAAAATGAATGGTGAATCGAGTTTACATCAGACTCACCCTTTTATTATTGTAATTCATATAATATTTAAATTTATCATTCATGATCTATCTTATACTCTTTACATTTGTCATTTTGATTTATTTCAACATTTCTTTATTTGTAAGTAGAATTCACACAAAATAATTAATATATTTTCATAGTTATTATTCTTAAATAAGTTCATAAGTGTTTTATCTTTAAAAGGTCATGACTTATTCAAAAATACTCCTTTACATTTGTCATTTTGATTTATTCCAAATTAAGAGTTTACATACAATACTAATATATCTAGTGGTCACATTAAAAGATTATATCAACAAACCTAAACATTAATCTAGGGAGTAATTGTCTTTGAGGTGGTGTATAAATTATTTGAAATGAAACAAATCTCTTTAATTAATAATTTGTATAAAATTTTGAAAATATATTGAGATTAACTAAAATTAATAATTTGTATAAAACTTTGAAAATATATTGAGATTTCATTTCAGTTAATCTGTTTATGTAATTTGAAATTATATTGAGATTCATTTCAGTTACTATGTTCCAAGTAATTGATGAATTATATCGTCAACGTTTGATGAATTATGTCGTCAATGTTTGAAAATATATTGAAATTTTATTTCAGTTACTCTGTTCTATATAATTGATGAAATATGTTGTCAACGAAATGTAAAAAAATAAAAAAATTTGTTGTCAACGCGTTTTATGGCGAATTGCCTTCTTTTATTTTTTCAACGTCCTTTCATTTTGTAATAAATACTTATATAAATTTTTGTAATAATTTTTGTAATACATACTTTATTCTAATACATACTTTATAAATTTTTGTAATAAGTTAATATCTCATACATCCGAATATAGCAAAAACTTGTGTGGGGACACAGGAGACCAACTCCTCGAATATACGCATGTATCCATATCCATATCAATTTTATTTAATAATTCTTCCGTCCCATAAAACCTTTCACACTTTCCTCATTTGTTTGTCTCATAAAATCTTTCACATCCCAAAAGAAGAAACATTACTTTATCTAACAACCTCAAAAGTTACTTTAATTTCAAATTTATCACTCTTTTTTCATACACATATAATTATTTTATACTCCCTCCGTCCCAGAGAACCGTTCACCTTTCCTTTGTAATTTACAAAGGAAAGGTGAACGGTTCTCTAGGACGGAGGGAGTACTTTTCTATTACTTAAAAATACTACAACACCCTCCAAAGTCAATAAAGTTGGTCAAAAAGTGCAACTTTTCTTGAACAACGTGGAACAGTAAACGTGAAAAGTATTATGGGACGGATGGAGTAATATTTTTTTTTAATAATATGTTACTTTTATATATTCGCTTTTTATTAAAAAAATACGTTAAAAATTTACTAACAAACTATATTAGTTCTTATTTATTGGTTTATATATATTTTTATTAATAAATATATGGTATATTGGGATGATCTGAACCGTTAAATTATTTTTTTAATTCTATTTCCACCATCAAATAAAATAAAATAATAAAATTTAAAAAATAATAATAACTATCAACTTTCCTTATTTTTAACTCATTAACCAAAATGCATGAATCACTTAATTTAAACATTATCATTATTAAATATGGACGATCTTATCCAAATTCGTACATTAATTTAGGGCAGATATAGATTATTAGATAAAGATTATTAATCATTTTTTTTTTTTTAGTTTGTATACTTAAAATGTTGGAGTAGCAAAACTTAGTTAATGAAACAGTGGTATGTCAAACAAATGAAGAATCATCAGCTCCAGATTTAAATTAATGATCAGATTACAGTAATGACTCCGGAACATTTGGAATTTAAAATTTTAGTCAGATATTAAAATTATGAGTTAAACTCGAGTGTGCAATTAAAATTATGAGTTAAACTAGGGTGTGCATATGGGGCATCGGTACACCTAATTAATATAAACTCTTAGATAAAAAAACCAGCTTATAACAATCATTAGATCAAATAAATTAATTAAAATTTTAAAAAATAAAACTAAACCTTAAAAAAAACTACTCATTAACCACAAATGCCCTGATGCACTACAGAATAATCTAAAAGTATACTCTCCTCCCTAAAATAAAATTTGGATACTCCCTCTAAAATAAAATTAGGGATGGTGTGCTTACTGGACTCCTCACAAATGTGAGTGACCCAGGTTTAATTTCTCTTGGGAACGAATAAGTGCCGGGTGCAAGCATTAAAAAAACTAACAAAATTAACAGAAAAATTCGCAAACAAAATATATACATTTTTGTTCATAAGTATATATTTTTGTTTATAATTGTATACGTTTCTGAAAATTTGTTCACCTGAGTGCACTCCCAGGAGAATTAGCCTTTAAAAAACCATTATAATACATTTAATCATCTCAAATTTGTTATCCACGTGAATTGCCCGTACCGTTTAGTATTTATTTATTTATACATAATTGGTTTTTTTTAATCAGTATTTTAATAAAATTTATATTATTATTAATTGAATATACTTTCTACCGCCACTTACAAGGTATTTATTTTATTATTTTGGGCGTTCACTTTAAAAATATCCATATTCTCTATTTAGTAAAAAAGTACACCACATGGCTCACTACTTCCGTCTAATACAACTACCCACTACACATAATAATAATAATAATGCTCCTTAATTTATGCGTTAAAAGTAAACAATTATCTTTTAAGTGGCACGTATAAATTCTATTATGTTGGAGATAATTTGTTTTAATTATGTACTATATTTTATCCATTCGTTCATTTACGGTATTAATTACTACTATACTGCAATTATTTATTTTTATATTTAATTTTTTGTTTATATATATATATATAATAATTTATTTATTTATTTAAATCTATATATTTTATAAATAAATTGTTAATTAATTACAGATAATATATATTTTTTACATATAATATAAATGTAATTTTTTTTAATATAACATAATTTTATCTTTATCAATTAAATTATATGGTATTCATACTTATTTTTCATAACATCAATCATTACGTTATGTATGTATATTTAAAGTGACAACGTATAAGGCGCATTCTTATTTAAGCCGAATTGATAATGAACATGATTTTTCAAATTAATAGATTGAAAACGTTCCATTCTTT
The DNA here is from genome assembly GCA_023678885.1 of Pogostemon cablin. Taxonomy (NCBI): domain Eukaryota; kingdom Viridiplantae; phylum Streptophyta; class Magnoliopsida; order Lamiales; family Lamiaceae; genus Pogostemon; species Pogostemon cablin. The sequence goes on along the minus strand of CM042981.1, from coordinate 13,010,684 downwards.
TAAAAACTCATATATAAACATTGAACAAATATAATTTTATCCAGAAATACTTTAAAATAAACATTTAGTAGTAAATACTTTTCAATTATAATAATTTAAAATATATTACAATTGGACACAAGACACGTTAAACTAGATCCACAAGTGGATAAGAAGCAACAATAAATCTTATCAATTAGTTTACATCTTTCTTTCCTCATTCATCCCTACCTTATCAATAGTGAACATATTTAAGTGTATCATGCTTGCTTCACCATATATAATATTCAGTATTTTTAATGCTATTAATCAATTTATTTATATATATTCTTCATCAAACAATAATCAAACATGTTTTGGTTCCAATGGTGCACCCCATAATTTACAGGTTAAAAATAGGTTAAAAGTTGGGTAGTGTATATTTTTATTTTTTTTATTTAATTAATAATAGAAATTAAATTAAGATTTGATTTAAAGGTTCAATTGTTCAGTGCATCGATGTTACATATTATTGAACTCTCAATTTATTTGTTCAATTATTCTCACCTTAATACTCTATTGTAGTATAATAGTTTATACCTCACTAATTAATACAAATGTTTCATGTGGCTATTCATTTATAATTAATTATTAACATTCCACCATTATCTGACATTGTATATTCTTTTAATTTTAGAAAAAGAAAGAAAGATATGAAAACAATTAAATTAATTTATCTATGCGATTACACCTCATAATTACTTTATTCCTTTTCATCTAATCATTTATAACCAAAATCTAGGTAAAATATACTATGGAAAGACATAACCTTAGGAAATAAACCCAATGAGTGAATGTGATGACTAAATTTTAAAAAAATAATAATCTAGAGAGAGAATATTGTTGTAGACTGAGTGAAATGGATCTTATCTTTCCCTTTCACTTTTATTTTTCTTTTTTTTTTTTGGAATAAACAATTTTAAATTTAGGGTGAGAAAGACACTTTGAGTTAATTATGCATTTTTTTAAAAAATATTAATATTAATTATTTTATTTGAGTAATTATACTTGTCATGACATGTTATTTAGTATGTCTCTAATTTTCTTCACTTCAAACACTTTATTATTAATCTTGTGTGTCCCCTGGCTCCCCATCGAACACAACCCTCCCCTCCATATTCTATTTAAACATATGTATTGTTAGGAGTTTAAATTGCAAAGGGGTACGATGTCCCAAGGCACAATAACCTCACTCTAGAGGATTGTATGCATTTATAGTACTCCCTCCGTCCCATACTTATCTGCACCGGTATGGTAGATACGAAGTTTAAGAAAAATTACTTTTTGACCAACTTTATTGACTTTTTAGGGGTATTGTAGTATTTTTAGGTAATTTATAAATCATAAAGAATGTTATGTGTGTTAGGTGGGAGTAGTATATGATAACTTTTGAGGTTGTTGGTTAATGTGAAATTTTCTTTTTTGGATGGTGAAGATAAGTATGAGATAGACTAAAACGGAAGTGTGAAAATAAGTGTGGGACGGAGGGAGTAATTATTTTATCTCTAAAGTAACAACATTTGTATGAGATTGTGAGCATGTGAAATTGTTTTAACATTTTTCTTAAATAGCTATAAAAACATTTTATATAAAATAAAATATATTAGTATGACTTATTCGATATGATCCGTAGAGAAGCAAGTGGGGTTTGAGAGGGTGAAAGACAAAGGCCGTTTCAGCCAGCCTTTGTAACCATGACTCCTAAGCCTTTCTCCATCTCTACTTTCTTTTCTGCAAACAAATCCCCTCTCTCTCTCTCTCTCTCTCACACACATGTATGAAAAAGTGAAACCGTTGTGTGTGAGAAGGAGTCCCTCCAAAAACTCTTGGTACAGCTCACGAGCCCACTGTCATATTTGTTAACAAACATTTGAGGCCCCTTTTCTCCTCTGAATTCACCAACGCATTCTGATTTCACTGCACACCAGAAAATTATTATCTGGGATTTCTTTTTTCACTCTCAATTCTTCCTCTCTTTCTGCAAAAATCTTCCTTTGTTTCTCTCCCTCATTAAGATGAATTACTGGTCTTCATCAGTTGGAGTTGATGACGAGTTTGAGAAGCTGGTCACTAGAATGAACCCTCCAAGGTAATTTCTCATAATCTCTCTCCTATTCTTATTAACTCAACTTGGAGATTTTTCTGTTGATTTCCTTGAATTGGTCAATTGTGTTTCTGTGTGCATGTTGAAGGTGTAATCTTCGTGAAATAATGATTCTATCTCGAGAAAATAGATTTTAAATATGTGTGTGTGTGTGTGTGTGTTTGTTGACTCTTGTTCTTGAATTGGGACTTTGTAGGGTGAATATTGACAATGCATCTGACAGGAAGGCAACTTTGATCAAGGTATGAGGGCTCTTGTTTGCTGCTTAAATTGATTTTGATTGAATTAGGAATATAAAAAATTACTGTTTGATCTGAGAACTATTGATGTAATTACATGATTGTTTTCTCTCTGGGGAACTTTGCAGGTTGATAGTGCTAATAAGAGGGGAAGCCTGTTGGAGGTGGTGCAAGTTCTTACTGATCTGAATCTGATAATCACGAGGGCTTACATTTCTTCTGATGGTGAATGGTTTATGGATGGTGAGTTTCATTTATCCTTTTGTGTTAATTGGTTGAGAATCTGATGATGTTTTCTAGTACTGAATGCAGGATTTCTTGGTTTTGATTGTCGAATGCAGTCTTTCATGTTACAGATGAATTCGGGAATAAGGTCAACGATGATACAATATCTGATCGAATTCAACAGGTAGAATTCATTTATCCAAAATCATCCTTTGGTTTTAATAACAAGAAGGTTGTATTGCTTTCTAGATTGATATCCATCTTTCTTAATTGCTTGCGGCATCGTCTTTTTTGGAAACAACATTGTGGCTTTTCTATGGAGTGGGAGTGGTACATTTTTCGTCTCTTGTTTAATTTTGTGTAGCATTTCAATCGGAACCAAAGGAGAGGCGGTATCCGATTGCTTATATATTATGAAATAACCTTGATTATATGTAATGTGTGAATATTTGTATTGCAAGTTTGTAATACAGTATTATTAATAGCACTATTCAAAGCATGAATAATGAATGCTTTCTTGGCTTGATTATTATATTGTGGTTTCTTTTGCTTTGTTCTTAATTCTAAGACTAAGTCCTGTATTAAGTATCGCATCATCATCAAATGATCCTTCTTGTTAAATTATATTACAGTCCCTGGGACGAAGAGGGCGTAGCTTCTCGTCACTTGAAAGATCTGTGGGTGTGGAATCTGCTGCAGAGCACACTACTATTGAGTTGTCCGGTAGAGACAGACCAGGGTTGCTCTCCGAGGTCTTTGCTGTTCTTGCCGACCACAAATGTAATGTAGTAGCAGCAGAAGTATGGACCCACAACTCAAGAATGGCTTCAGTTGTTTACATCACTGACGAAGTGAATGGATTGGCAATAAACGACCCTGATCGACTCAATAACATCAAACAGCTTCTACTCTACGTTCTAAAAGGAAACAGAGAATGGCGAAGTGCCAACACTGCTGTTTCTGTTGGTTCTACCCATACACAGAGAAGGTTGCATCAGATGATGTATGCTGACCGTGATTATGATGATCAGAGCGTTGTTACTTCAACTAGTGAACGGATGAAACCTCGTGTCCATGTTGAAAACTGTGAGGAAAAAGGGTACACGGTGGTGAACTTGAGGTGTCCAGACCGACCTAAGCTGATCTTCGATACAGTATGCACCATAACAGATATGCAATACGTTATATTTCATGGCACCATTATCGCTGAAGGACCTGAGGCTCAACAGGTGACGATTTAATTGAACATGCCACAATGTAAATATTTTCACTTTTGTTATGCATTTAATTTTCTTTGCATACATAGTAGTTTCCTTGTCCAAGAGAACTATAGATATGCAATAAATAACATGGTCTCGTTTTATTTGGTTCTTGGCTGCCAAGTTCGAGTCATGTGGACCACGTATAATTTATTTCGGTTTTATGCAAATCTATGCATTCGAAAAGCCTTATGCAATCATCAATCAATCTTCCTATTGAGTCCCACTTTTAATTTTTGGTTGAATGTTTTGCTTTGTTAGGAATATTACATAAGACACATGGATGGATGCCCCATTAATTCAGAAGCAGAGCGACAGCGTGTAATTCATTGCTTGGAAGCAGCAATCAAAAGAAGATCATCTGAGGTGCCTAATCGATGATGCAGCTTTGACACACACACTCAACACCCCAATGCGTTCATGTTTAGTTACATCTGTTTACTTGACATGATGCAGGGAATAAGATTGGAATTATGCAGCGAGGACAGAGTAGGTCTTCTATCTGATGTTACTCGTATTTTTAGGGAAAATGGACTGTCGGTCACCAGAGCTGAGGTCACAACAAGGGGCACACAAGCTGTAAACGCCTTCTACGTAACTGATGCATCAGGCCATCTGGTGAAAAGTGAAACCATTGAGGCAGTTAGGAAAGAAATAGGATTAACTATACTCCGAGTGAAGGAGGATGCCTACTCTAGTTCACCTCCAGAGCAGCAGAGTGGTGGCCGATTCTCTTTGGGTAGTCTATTTCGATCAAGATCAGAGAAGTTCCTTTACAATTTAGGTCTCATCAAATCATGCTCCTGAGAGGTAACCAAACGGCGCCCTCGTTCCGGTAAATATTAGTTGGCTTAAACATGTACCTAGAGCAGCTCAAAGATTTAGTTCAGGCCTAAAGGCAATGCAGTGATTTATTAAACATGTAAAGCTAAATAAAGGAAACTGTACATTTGCTGTGTGTTTATACCCTTCATTTGTTTGGAGGTCATTCTAATTATACATATTATTCTTCATTGTCCATGTTGTGGCGTTTTTTTTACCACAACTCATTATTTTCTTGTGTGTGTGTGTGTTTGTGTGGGGGGGGGGGGGGGGGGGTGCGGGGGGTGGAGATGAGGTTCATTTTGCAAAGCAAAAGCATCTACACCACCTACTAATGTAGTGTAGTATAAAGGTAGTTCTCAAGAATAGGGAATGTGATGCCAAGAGTAAATAATGAGATGAATCCAGAATTTTGTTTTGATTTTTGTATTATTATAGGGGGGCAAACTTTTAAAAACTAAAAGAAAGGGTTAGAAGTCGAGAGGCAAATCTATAAAAAATTAGGGCATACCTTGAGTAAAAGCATCTCACGGTATACTTTTGTAATTAGTTATTATCTTCACTATAAAATGTTAATATCATTTTTCATTATATTATAAATAAATAAATTGTAATCACTTTTCAATTAATTGAGTATCATTTTATATTATTGTAGTTATCACATTTTATCTATTTCACGTAAACTCTTTCATGATATTGCCTAAAAATTAAGTCTGAATAAAAAAAATCCATGTGTATTCCCAAAAATACTCCTATAAATTAAATTTTAAAATAAAATAAAATAATTAATTAATTAAAAAATAAAAATAAAAATCAATACTGCCAACGTCCCACTTGGTAATAAATCCATGTGTGTATATGGCACATGAATTTTTGTTTGTGATGTGTGGGTTGGCAAATATTATCTTTCCACATCATTTGGCAGTCTTTTTTGCCCTATCCTCCCAAGAATGTGTGATATATGTGCTTTGCTATTGCCCCACCCACCTTAAATATGGATTGACTCAACCAATTATTTTTTCTCCCTTATTTTATTTTTAATGGATTGACTCAACCGACTATTATTTTTCTCTATTCTTTTATAATGGACATCTTTTACGTCTTCTTCTTGATTTGCTAATAAACCATGGTGATTTTTATCCCTTTTTTTGGATTGATAATTAATATAGCTTTTATTGTATATATAGAACAAATCTAACATAAATGATTAGCAAAGATTAAAAGAAAGTAAGTATAAGAGAGTTAATGATTGTTGTTTTTTGTATTCTAATGTTGGAGAGGGTAGGGAGAGTCTTTTACAAGCATTTCAATGCTATTAAATGAAATAGATTATAAGTGAAAGTTAGTCATATTTCTCGGTGCATTTAATGCACATCTTATCTCCGTAAATGCACATTTAACTTTCGTAATTATGCTAACTTTGAGGAGAGTGTACTAGGGCTTCTTTTCTCTTTATCAATTTAGTCCATGAGGTTAATTTGATTATCTCTTCGAGAGGTTTATGAGGTTAACCGACAAACGGTAAATCTCTTTGAAGGTAGCTCAGAGCCGACGGGGGATGAAGCTGGGTTGAGTTGATGGGTCGTGATATAGGTTTGGTGGCCCGGTATTGTAGGCCTAGTCCTATATAGTTGGGTTTGGTGGGGTCTATCACACATTCTATCATGATACTTTCCATTCTTACAATAAAAATTAGCAATCTTTGTATTCATATTCACTAACAACGGTTAGTAAAAATCATCGTTTCATTAAACTATATCACTCATCTCAAACATATCATTGTCGGTGAAATCATCCATAAAATCCAACACTATCACGTGACCTATTTGATTCTACTTTATCTTCACGGATAAGAGACGAGAGAACCAAATTAATATCAATCAAATTGAAAAGTAAATTGACAAATATTAGAAAAATGAAAGTTATGTTTGCTAAGTAAACAGCAGAAAACTAGTCAATAGGAGTCTCTTAAAATGATAATCACGAAATTTTGGTTGGTTTTCGGCTAATTAATGTGTAACATGGCATTTTCTAGGAAATTTTTCTGAAAAAAAATTAATAATAAGTAAAAATAAAAAAACAAACAAACAAACTTGACTGATTAGTCATCTCCATAGTCCATCATGTAATGTAACAATTTCTTGTTGGCCCAAAATAATGAACTAACGTTTTAAACTTGCAACCTTGGTTCTTAGCACTCCCTCCATCCCCTTTCAAGGGTTCCATTTTATCATTTACGGTGTATATGTGTCCAAGGGTCTCATTTTCATTTATGTACAATAAGGGACCCACTAATAATACTCCTATTAACCCTAAATTATTTGCAAATTACTCATTTACCCTCCTCATATTAATAAAGTGGGGGCTAAAAAAGTAAAACTTACACATTACCTACCTACTACATATTAAATAATAATACTCTTAATCTCTATACCAAAAACCAAATGATACCCTTGAAAATTGACGAAGAGAGTATTTTGGATGAAAAAACAAAATTGGTCTTGGACTGTGGACAAAATTTACTTATTTTTCTTCTTGTCACTTCTATCTACAATACTCGTGTGTGTATGAGTGAGTTGAGTTCTATTTGGGGAAAACAAAATTTGTTTTTGATATCAGAATTTAGGTTTAGTCGGATTTTTTTTTATTTTATTTACTTTCAGTATATTTTTTAATATGTGACCTAATACCCTAAGCCAATTTTGGATGAAAAATAGTATTTCCTTCTTCCATAAATATTGTGAAATAAACGGAATGACTTCTGTGAATTTAATAAAAAATGATACTTCCTTTATCTTATAAACAAATTCTCATTTACTTGTTCATTTAATAAATAAGATCAACCCCAAAATAACGAAATATCAATCGATCCAAAACCCTCATGACATACTTTAATTTCAAAACTATCACCTCATTATAACTCACTTAACAAACTTTATAATTAATTTATTACCTACAAATATCATTACCCTAAAAGGAAGTCAAAAAATAATTTTTCTAGAATGATGTATTTACAGTAACTTTGAGTTTCATTATGAGACTCACACACACTCAAATACAATTAAGATATGGGGCTCACACTCTCACTAATACAATTACTCAATACACATTAGTATATAATAATACTCCCTCTGTCTCATCCTAATGGTTACATATTTCTTTTTCGGGTGTTCCATCCTAATGATTACATTTTCATTTTTAGCAAATGGGATCCACACAAATTAATTAGTTCTCTCTCCATGGACCCACACATCACACTAATACACCTACCTACTTTACATTAAAATATTATTTCTCTCACTTCAATACACATTAAAACTACCTAGTTTATATTAAAATATTATTTCTATCACTTCAATACATATTAAAATATTATATTTATTAATCCCCGTGCAAAAAGCAAACGTAATCATAAAGATAGAATGGAGGGAGTACTCCTTAATCAACATACAAAAAGTAAAAGATTCTCTTTTGGTGGGATAGAGAGAGTATATATATATTCACTCCGTCTCAAAAATATTTTCATATTTTTTTCACGTACATTAAGAAAGTTGATACTTTAGACGTATTTTGATATTTTTTTATAATAAATAAATAATAAAGTAAGTTAAGTGTGTCGGTTTAAGTTGATATATTTTTAAATCAAGTTACATCCAAGTTACACCCTTATTTCATTTCATCACTAAAGAAATAGAGAAAAGAAAAAAATGTGAACAGAGGAAAGTAATTCAAATTAGAAAAATAAGTCGTGCGCAAATGCATTTAAATTGAAATCAAATAAAGAACAAAAATCACACCATTAAATGAATCCTAGTAATAGAATTAGAATAAAGAATCCCACGAGTACATTGCAGTCGTTCAAATATTAGTAATCTCAATAGGAGTTGTCAATCTTCTTATCAAGCTTCAATAACTTTTCGTTCATTTTATCAAATCAATTCATGTGCATTATCCGAAAGTTATTAACAGTTTACCATGTAATTAAATAGACTTCAGATGATAAAATTATTAGTTAATAAGATTGTACTACCCCAACCTAACGTTTACGCAATTCTATTTTAAGCGTTTCATCCTAAGGTTTACATGTTCCTTGATAATAAATGGGTTCCACACAATTCAATCCATATATCTTTATATAACTGACACACGAGCTTGGTTGGAAAGACCTTCCAACTGAGCTTGGTTGCTACAGGCTGGGGTTCGAATACTGCCTTTGGCATGGATTTGGCCCCTTCAAGCACAAGTTTAACAGTGAGCCCTCTCTATAAGCCACTTGAGGCACATCCTGCGATTTACCTCCTCCACCAATCTCCAGGGCAGGGGCGGTGGGAGCCCCTAATGGTGGGGTACACCATTTTTATATAACTCACACAAGACACTAATACAACTATTACCCACACAAAATAATCTATACTCCATCCGTCCCATTCAAAGAGGATTTTTTTTTTCATTTTGGTCGTCTCACCCAAAGGGTCTCCTTTCCTTTTTTACATACATGGGACCCTCACGCTCCCTCTAATACAATTAAAATATGGAACTCACATTCCCACTAATACAACTACCCACTATATATTAAATAACTAGTATGGATCACATGTATTACACGGGTTGTAAAGTTACAATTTAAAAAAATATATAATTCAAGTTTAATATAACTATTTATTCAAAATTTTTAAAAATATAATTCAAGTTTAATATAACTATTTATTCAATTATAAATAAGTTTATATTGAAGAGTAAAATTCAATTTATATGTACATTCAAATAAATTTGCTCCCATTGATAAAAGTTTAATATCATTGTTAAAATGATTTACCAAATAAAATTTAAAAAATTTTATTGAATTGGTTACTTAATTTTTGTTATGATTTTTGTTGCATAATTAAATTAATCAAAAAATTTTAAAATATGTTAATTTAATTATTGAAGAAAAAAAATATAATAAAGTTAATTAATAAAAAAATCAATATAAATCAATTCAATGAAATAAAAAAAAAAGAAATTTTATCAAAATTAATTTAAAAAATTATAATATTAACCATAAAAAAATAGTAATTTAAAGAAATCAAAAGATTAAAATATAAAAAAATAAAAGAAAAATAGAATTATAATAAAAAATAGATATCTTTCTTCCGACTTTGAATAGAACTTGAAAAAAAATTTTGTTCTTTACGTGTGTTTGTATAAAGAACAAATAAATAGTTTTATTTATATGTAAAAAGTAGATTATTTGCACAAAAATTCACATGAAAAATTCCAAAAAAATAAATATAAAAATAAATAAAAACCAAAAAGAAGTTTAAATAGAAACAAAATAATAAGTAAAAGAGAATTTAAAAAATATAAAAGAAACAGCAAAAATTAATTTAAAAAAATAGAAAACTTTCTTTAAAAAGTGAAAATAACTTTTGTTCGTTGTGGTGAATAATTTATGTGAACGAATAAATAAATATTCTTATTATATAGGTGGAGAGGGATAAATTTAATTAAATTTAATTTTTTATGTTTATGCAAAGTTATCATTTTAAAAAAATATATGATTTAAATTTAATATAATTATTTTTATAATTTAATATTTTTATTATTATACTCTCTTTCAATATATTAAAGATTGTGAAATTTGAATTTATGCACACCATGACGCAAGTGGTTTGCCTTTTGATTAAATTTAATAATTAAAAATATATGATAAAATATAACAAAATTAATAAAAAAAATTGAATAATATAAATTAAAAATAGAATAGCATCTATTCTTTAGAAGTTAAAGAAAATTTGAAGAGAATAATTTCTAAAAATTGAACTTAAAATATAAAGAAATTCAAAAGAACTAAATACTTATGAATCAAAAGAAATTAAAAATAAAATATAACAAACAATCAAAAGAAAATTAAATAAAATAAATAAAAAATTAAATACTAATTTGAAGAAAGCTTCAAGAGTATAATTTCTCTATATATAGTTGAATGGATGAATAAATGGTCTTATTTATTTATAAGTGAAGAGAAAATTAAATTTATTTATTTAACTAAATAAGATTTTGTTTTGATTTGATTATATCCAATACGTAATTAAATCTTTAAGTAAATACATGTATTTATCTACAATAAATTTTAATTAATACTTCCTTCGTTCCATAATTAAGTTCACCGACACTGTAGATATGGAGTTTAAGAAAAATTACTTTTTGACCAACTTTATTGACTTTTTGAGGTATTGTGGCATTTTTAAGTAATAAATAAATTATAATGTATGTTATGTGTGTTAGGTGGGAGTAGTATTTTTGAAATTAAGATAACTTTTGAGATTTTTGGTTAATGTGAAGTTTCTTTTTTTGGGTGGTGAACATAAGTGTGGAACGGACGAAAACGGAAGGTGTGAACATAAGCGTGGGACGGAGGGAGTAATTATTTTTGATTGGATCACATTCATATTCAAATCTTATAATAAACATACATAATTATCTATATTAAATAAATTTAAAAAATTTATGGAGATGAAACCTTATTAAAATTAAACTCTTTGTATTAAAGATAAGATTAGATTAGATTAGATTTAATTTTTATTTAATCTAATCAATATAAATATTTCAACATTAAAGAAAATTTATAAGAATATTTATGTATTTATCATAAAATATTAATTAGTAATTATTAAAATTAAAATTAATTCAGATGAGACACATTATTAAAATTCAAAAAAATTTGTAAATTTAATCATGAAAAAAATTTAATAACATAAAAAAATCAAAAGATTAAAAATTACTAATAAAATTAAAAAAATCGAATTAAAACAAAAAGAAATTAAATAAATTCAAAAAATAATCTAAAGAAAGATCATAAAAAAATTAATTAAAAAATAATAAAACTCACCATAAAAAAATTATTAACGAAAAAAAATTAAAGAAAAAAAACTTACATACTCATCAAAAAAACAGAATAAAAACAAAAATTAATCAAAAAAATATTTAAAAAATTATAAAAAATAAATTAAAAATATCACATCCATATTCAATCTTAAAAAAAAAGGAAAGTAATAAAAAAATATATTAAAATATATATCACATCCATATTCAATCTTTAAAAAAATAATTAGGTATCATTAAATTTTAATGTTGGTTAAAATATATTAAAGAAAAGACAAAAAAAAATTAGAACAAATAAAATTTAAAGGAAATAACGGAAATAATTAAAAAACTTTAAAAATATCTGTCAAAAAAAAACTTTAAAATAATATATAAAAACTATAATAAAAATAATATATATTATTAAAAATAAAAAATAAATTTATTATAAATAAATACAAATTAGAAAAGAAAAGGAAATTATAACAAAATTAATTAAATAAATTTGTAAAATCACAAAAAAAATGATAACGTAAAAAAGAAAATACATACTAATAATTAAAAAAAGAGAATTAAAACAAACAAAAAAATTAAATAAAAGAATATAATCAAAATAAAACCATAACAAAATGAATTATTATTTTTAATTAACCGTTAAAAAAATTAATTACGTAAAAAATAAAAAAAATAATAAATTACATACTAAAAATTAAAAGAAAAAAGAAAAGTTGAATAAAAGAAAAAGATTAAATAAAAATAAAAAAATAATTGTTGATGCGTGTTCTTGGCTAGTTAATTTATGTTTAAGAGATAAAGATTATCGTGTAACTGAACCAAGAACGATCACAATAAAAAAAGATAAATCATAAATAAGAGATCGCAAACGATAGGAAAGCGAATTCCCACCAAAGAACTCAATTGATTTTTATTACTCTTCCTTAGAACAACACTCATAAAATCCTCCAATTACAAGTGTAATGTCTAAAGTGAGAATGAATAATCTGCTTCTCTCTTGTGAGAGAAGCTATTTATACTACCAACAAAACCCTAGTGGGCGTCCAATCCCGTCGTGCCACCTGGATGGAGACAAACCGCCATTAATGAAGTTGCCAGATACGCCGACCAGCCTGGGGAGGAGACTGGGTGCCATGGTTCATCTTTGCAGGGTGTTACAGACCGCTTTTGTTCTGTGTTGTTCGTCCGAACTCCTGGGTAGGGGGAGGGATGCCGCCGAGCTTCCCCGCCGAGGGTGCTTCGGACTTCTGTCCTTTTATTGGGTTCCTTCCTCGACCTTTCTTAAGTTGGACCTTTGAACTGGAGGTAGTTCCTTTGTGCTGCCTTAGTTGTCCATTCAACACTCCTTCCCGAATTGAGCCGCTTTAAGATTGGGTCTCCTTCTTTAAGTATTTAAGGGTTATTGGGTCTTGGGCCTACTAAGCATGGGGATATAATACACATAACAATAATCAAAAGAGAATATAAAAATAGTAAGTAAATATAAGCAAAAGTAAAATCATAAAAGATTAATCATGAAAATTAATGTTCATTTAGTAGGAAAATCATAAGATTATAAAATCATATACTAACAATTAAAAAAAAGAACGAAAATCAATAAATAAATAAATAAATAAATACATAAATAAATAAATAAATAAAATTTTGAGAAATATAAACGCAACAACAAAACATAATCAATAAAAATAATAATAATAAAAACGAATACCTTTCTTTAGAATTTGAAGAAAGCTTCTTTTGTTCGTCATGATTGAATAAATTATGTGTGTAAAACGAATTAATAAATAGTCTTATTTATAGGTGGAGATGGGATAAATATTCTAAATTTTAAAGTAAATATATGTATTAATCTATATTAATTTTTAAATATAATAATTTATAATATTATATTCAAATCTTAAAATAATATATGTATTTATCTATATTAAATTTTAATTAACAATTAGAATAATTGAGATTTTTAATTTTAATTAAAATTAAAATAATTGAAATTAATTCTGGTGACTACACCTCATCAAAATTAAATTCTCCTTTAGTATATTAAAGATAATACTCCTTAATAAAAAAGCAAAAGACCCTCTTACGCCAAAACAGGGGGAATATATCTTTATAGGACCCACACACAACACTAATATAATTACCCAATGTAGTATATCTTTCAATTCAATATACATTAAAATATTATATTTCATAATATCCGTTCAAAAAGAAAATGTGAGGGAGTATAGAAATCATGTGGAGAATTAAATATGGCAAATTATCTAGATCGAACTGACCACTAAAGATATTCAAGATAGCGCAATGCACCTTGATTTTCTAAGTTTGGGCCATGTCAAAGTGAACGGTGAAATCACGTTTAATGTATACTAATTATTGAACTAGAAAATACTTAGATTTAAAGTCACATCAGGAGTGATATTCATACCCCTAATGCTGTGGAAGCATTTCTCAAAGTATATAAATACCACCCCACACACATCACTCATATATTTTCATACACCAGTCATGTGGCTTTCCATTCTACGGTTGAAGCTTACACCTAAGACACAAAGTAATCGCACTTGCGGCGTTCCATCCAACTTCCTCGAGTTTTTGATTCTAAATTCCAGGCCCTGCTTGAGTATAAAAAACACACTTTCTGTAATCAGATATCACAGCCCAGTAGTAACGTCTAGGCGAACGGCCAAGGTTATCAAACATTACAGTATACATGATGCCAAAATGAGTAATCGCAGTGCACTTCGCATGACTACAGTATTACATCAATTAATTGATTATTATAGTGAAAAGGAGGAAAATTTGCGCGCAGCCAACACTACTACAAAAGCAGCAGGTTGGATTTGACAAAAATACAATTACTTTTCTTTTTTCCTCATACTGAAATACAAGTAACTCAGAGTTGAACAGAGCCTAATAGAGCAGAAGGTCCTCTATATCGCAAATAGGACAAGATGACAAAAGAGCAGTTAAATCTCTTGATTGTCCTATCTATAGGAAAATCAAAATTTAAACCTCTGGAAGTTCGCCACACTCGCTTATAACAACCCTCTTTGTAGGACGATCACCTCTGTCGGTTCCTTGTGATTCAATCAACCTCACAACATCCATGCCCTCCAAAACTTGTCCGAACACAACATGCTTCCCATCCAACCATGGAGTCTGTTGGTTATGCAGGCAACAGTCAACATGTTATACATTAACTCATTATAGTACCATGAAAACTGCACTCTTACAGAAAACTTCAAGTTCCAAGTAAAAGACAGAACTAAAAGGGAAATGACAGGCAGAAAAGTGATCTAAGTCATGTCTCCCATGGTATAAAATCTCATAAATCATACTCCCTCCATCCCATAAACAAAATTCACGCTTTCTATTTTTGTCCTTCCCATAAACAAGTTCACACCTCCAAATAAGGAAATACACAAAAATCAATAACCTTACAACACACTTTAATTTCAAAATTGCCACCCCTTTACAACTCACATTACTTACTTTATAATTTATTTATTACTTAAAAATACCAAACTACCCCTAAAAGTAAACTTTTTCTTAAACTCCGTATCTACAATAACTGTGAATTTCTCTTTGGGACGGAGGGAGTATGTGATTCTTAAATCACACATTTTTTCTGCCTTTCTTTAACTCAATTCCATTATAATGTTGTTCTTCGACTTTGCAAGCATATTACAGTCTCTAACAAGCAGACAAGGAGGATTGTTAGTTCACCTTCTTGGATAAAAACAAGTAAGACAAGGAGGATTGTTAGTTCACGTTCTTGGATAAAGACAAGGACATTATTCGTTAAGAGTCAAAAAGGAATTGGTACACAAAGATCACTTTACATAATGCAAAAAGGAATTTGTTCGGAACTTTCCTCCAGAAGAACATTAGTTAAATTTGCGTTCATATATTTATAAATAAATTGATGCCTGGAGTTCATGGATGCACTTTAGAGAGAGAACAGAATTTTCTATAAAAGGCAGTTAGGCTTTGATCCCTGTCAACTACTATAATTTATACAGGATGTGATAACATTCATCTGTAACATTTGTCTTCCCCCATTGGAATACCCTTTACAGTCTTCGGATTTAATTTTAAGGATAGGTTTTTACTGAGAGGCTTTGTTCTCTCCCTTTTGATTGAATCACAATTTGATTGATCTTATTGTTGAGATCACACTATTGTGTTCTCTTGTAACTTTCCCAGCCGCATCTTCTGAATGTATTTATTTTCCCTTTAAACCACAAACGTTTTAGCCTGTCAGACGATTTTTCAAATTTTGTTGTATCTACTTCTTAACTCTTCTGCTGTTATCTTATGTATGTTATAACATTGTTAAGTCATAGGTAATCTTCTAAACTCTGCGTAGAGATTTTCAATACTTACGTACACAGCACTATATATATAGTTATCAGTATTAAGTAATATAAATGGTATTTTTAAAATTTAAATTCCTTTCTCACCATATTCTACAAAAAAAGGCAGAATTCATATCAGTCAAGGATTCTCAAAATCTTCCCATGTCTATAAACAACTAGTTACAAAATCATACTATTAGATATAATCTCTCATTCAGAACTCTAACCTCCTCAACTCCCATTAATTGCCACCTTGGGTAACAACCTCAGTAGGTTTCAGTGAGAGAGTGTGCTATTATGAGATTTTTTAAAGAAGTTGGCTAGAAGAAGAAAATGAAAAGGAGAAAAAGAAAAATATTTTTGACAGAGAGACGAATGGAGTTTTCTGTGGTCAACAGAAGAGTTTAAGAAAAAAGTGTCGGGTTGGGATTATTTATGATTTCCTTTTATCCTAAAATCAGTCTTTTAATGTTTAACATCTTTTTCTTGTATAGCCTAAATTATGGAGTATAAGCTTGGTTATTTATAAATTTTTATTTTATAATTAATTCATGTTACTAAGTCAGAATGAAATTCAAAGCTCTTAAATTTCGTGGTTTAGATGATGAAATATCCAAGAGTTAGGATGCACTCTTTTCTTAGTTCATCTAATAAATTTTGTTCTGCATATTCAGGTGGGAAACTGTTATGATGTCCCACATCGGTTCCACACGCAAGTGTGGAAAGGCATATAAGTGGGGGTCAACCCTTCACCTTCAGCCATGGTTTTAGGTGAAGTTAGGGCTCCCTAGTTTATGTGCCTAACAATTTGGTCCGACCTGCCGGATTTGGACGGGCCACGGGAAGGGGCTACCCGATGTGTGGGCCCAGGGGTTGCCACCCCGGATGTGGGCCCAGAGGGGTTGCCACCCGGAGTTGTGGGCCCAGAGGGGTTGCCACCCGGAGTTGTGGGCCCTAGGTATGCGGGTTGCCACCCAGAGTGTGCCGTCCGTGGACGTCCGGTTCGAAGCGGTATGGATTGTTACGATGTCCCACATCGGTTCCACACGCAAGTGTGGAAAGGCATATAAGTGGGGGTCAACCCTTCGCCTTCAGCCATGGTTTTAGGTGAGGTTAGGGCTCCCTAGCTTGTATGCCTAACAATTTGGTCCGACCTGCCGGATCTGGACGGGCCACGGGAAGGGGCTACCCAATGTGTGGGCCCAGGGGGGTTGCCACCAGGAGTTGTGGGCCCTAGGTATGCGGGTTGCCACCCAGAGTGTGCCTTCCGTGGACGTCCGGTTCAAAGGGGGATGGATTGTTATGATGTCCCACATCGGTTCCACACGCAAGTGTGGAAAGGCATATAAGTGGGGTCAACCCTTCACCTTCAGCCATGGTTTTAGGTGAAGTTAGGGCTCCCTAGTTTATGTGCTTAACAGAAACTTTACTTAAAGTTTTCTTATATAAGCGAGTTCACATTATAAAATAAACCAAAAGAATTAGCCTATAAAATTTAAATGAAATTGAAGTACTTAAAGTACTACTTTTCAAAGTATTCCACCAGGTGAACTGTCATGTTATTTTACTAACGACAAATCAATCTCAAATAGGAATTCGAAATTATTGATAACTTTTATGATGTCTTGCAAACAATATTCATCATTGATAAGTATAGCTTCCCACTTAACTAGTTGCTAATCTCCGACGCACAAACATTTTAGGGTTAAAAGGTTGGTGTTAGCATCGGCAGAGGAGTAATATCAGTATGATTATTTTTGTTCGTTTTTAATAGTTGAATGTAAAGCCAATGAAGTTTAATCATTTTTTCTTTATGTAAAACAAGGCTTGATTGAACACATAGCTGTGCTAGAATTAAGTATTTGTATAATGAAATTAGATTATATTATTAAGTGCATTTTTTAGGAAAAAAAGAAATGTTCTTTAAATTATATTATGTATTAATCACAGTTAAACATTCAAAACTTTACTTATCTTGATATTATTTTATGTGTTTTGTTACAGAAGTAAGAAAAAGAGTAAGAAAATTAGAATGTCACAGAAGGATGATCAATTAATATGAACTGGGTGAAACAGTGAGAATATCTGCATGTGTGTTCACAACTGACACAACCACAGTGCATTTAATAAAAGAAAAACTCCAAAACTCTCATTTTTAAATTTAAAATATCGGCTGAATGCACAATGAAGTTACGGAAGGAGAGTAAAAGTTGCAGCCTTCTCATCAAACTTTCACTTGTTTGATTTATAGCGCTTAAACTGTTTGAAATTTTTTGTGAGAGTATGTATTGTGGATATTATATCAAGAATTAAGCTTCCCCACATCAACACTTTGTCCCTTATTTTTTATCCACAAGTGAAAAGGCATATGAAAACATCTCTATTACGTGATATTTACAGAAAAAGAAAAGAAACAGAAATGCAGTGGGGTCCAAGACTGTGCTTGTATTTTGACTTCAAAGAACAGGAACAAGATACAGATGTTACCACATGCATTTTTATTTTTATTGTTTGGATGCTCGATAGGGAAATATATTTCACAGATCTGCATACCTTGACAGTACAAATGAAAAATTGGCTTCCATTGGTATTAGGGCCAGCATTTGCCATACTAACAACTCCAGGTCCAGTGTGAACCACTAACAAATAGAATGGTAAGCACTTATTAGTCACTAACAATAATGAAATACACCATTAACAATTTATCGAAAGAAAATTATTAAACTCACGCTTAAAGTTTTCATCTTTAAAATTACGACCGTATATGCTTTTACCACCAGTGCCCTGAGAAGAAACATGTCCAAATAATGTGGTCACTGATAAATTGCTCCAACAGTTAAAAAAGATTTAAACAATAAAAATAAAACATAAAAATCAATAACAACTAGAAACGACTTCTATAGCAGCAGAAGTCAAAATCATGATAAAATGTATGTAAATCAACATTATTAAATTTACATCTACTTGTAATGTCATAAACAGCAAACGAAGGTGTTTGAGAACTTGTTCTCTATGCAACAATGAATGTAAAGAATTTCTTGCTACCACTTATGAAAATGCATTGAGGCTAGTTATGAACCATTCTATTGAATCTTCCAGCAGTAATTATAGAATGGTTTAGAATGTGATTCATAAGTCGAGTGTCTCGTTGCAAAGTTTCTGCCAAACAGTTTCCAACTGTACAAATAAGTTTGAAAGAGATACGCAAGCAAAACAGAAACAAGCTACAAGATTGATAAGAAAAGCAGAAAGGAAAAAGAAAAAGAAAAAAAAAACACTATAGTTTGCCTAGAAATTAGATAAAGCCAGACCCAAAGGACTAAGGATGATATGCTGTCGGATTGAACGAAAGAAGAAATACTTTACAAGGAATCAGCTTACACTTTACTTAATAACACCATACTCTTATAGAGTTCACAGTTCTGAACCTAAAATTCTAACAGTTGCATAAAATATTTCTCAGAATTTTAGCAATATCCAAGAGATTGAAGACAGCAAGATATCATACATTCAATCCTGTTGCAATCATATAACATTAAAATTGTGTGTTAAAATAGGCTCTTTCCGAATTTAACGAGACAGCTTTACAATAGTGAAGGCTTACAAAGTACGAACAATGGCAAAAAGTGCAGTGCTAGAAGAGATAATATAGTCATCAACATAGCTTTCAAAGAAGGCTCTTTGAAAAAACCAAAAGACAAGCCCAAATTCAAAAAGCTCTTAATAAAGAAACCACCATTAGTTCAACATAAAGTAGCAAAGCACCATATCTCCACCAATGCCAGGAGGCCAAAAAAAAGCATATGCAAACAAAATATTTAACATGTGCTAGCTATTGAAAGAGCTTACATTGCCTTTGTCAAAATCTCCTCCTTGAATCATGAAATCCTTAATAACACGGTGGAATGAAGAACCTTTGAAACCAAATCCCTTCTCCCCTGTTCAATTATATATCCATTAAAGATAAAGTCAAAGGTAACCAAATACATAGTAACAAGTTTTGGAGGTTGAAATAGTAGGTACCTGTACATAAAGCACGGAAGTTTTCTGTAGTTTGTGGCACATCATCGCCATACAATCCAATAACAACTCTTCCAACAAGCTTTCCTACTGGGTTTCCAATGCTTATGTCAAAATAAACTTTGTTTGTCACTTTTGATTGCAATGTAGCTTCCTAAGGAAAGCATAAAAAGTCAAGGATGTAAATATTGAGTACTGCTAGGCAACTCAAAGTAGGCAAAAAAAAAAAAAAAAAATCCAACTAAAAATAAATAAATAAACAAATAAACAAACAAACCTAAATAAAACTATTCCTTTTCAGTTTATGGAAGATAATTTCCTTTTCTGAACATGCGTTTATCCTCTATACTTTAAAAAAAGGGTGTAAAAGCTTTACAACAAATTACTATTCAGGAGCTTTCTCACTATTGAAAAACAACGAATCCTGTATTTGCATTATGGTAGCATAGCATCTCATAAACTAGTCACCAACTGAGTCATATTAATATAACCCCCTGAACATCCAAAGTGTTTCACATCATGCTTCATCCATCATATCTCTGGAAATGATTTAAAGAAAAAAAAAACCAATCGTACTTGACAAAGCATAACGAGCATGATGAAAAAAAAGCCAATAAACCAAGAATATAGTGAATCTAATATCTAAAGAAGATAAATTCTTATCCGACTAATTTTTTTCACTCTACCAACAAGCACATACATAGTTATTAAGGGCGCAAGGCGCACCAAGGCGCACCGAGGCATATTTTTGTGCCTGAGGCGCGCCTCGGAATTAAATGTATAATATAACACCATTATTTATTCTATACTAAATATAACCAATATACAACATATTTACCTAATAAAATAATTTTATAAGGCATATAATATAACAATTTATATGAGTATGACATATGAACTAAGCCATTTAAGTCAAAATTAAACATGCACATACGAAAATTCATAATATTTGAAATAAAATAAGTCAATCAAAGCATCACACAAAAATCTAGAAGCAAATATATTTTAATTATCATCTTCTTCATCATCAATTTGTTCTTCCTCATTAAAATCGTTTTCTTCTTCAAATCTAACATTATCTTCTTCTTCATCCTCTTCATCTAATAATCTTAAAGTAGTTCTCTTTTCCTTCATACTTCTTTCCCTTTCCTTTTTGACCAAATGGTAGTTGCCCCCGATGATTTCCCTCTAACTTTAAGGTTAATACTAGTTTGCTCTGGTAAGACGGCTACGGAAGGCAAACAAACCGGCAGCAACGGCGGCGGCGAGTGACAGCGACGACAGAGGGTCAGGCGTGCCGTCACCGCCGTCGGACGCGCGGAGGCAGTTGAAGGCTGGAGCAATTGGTATGTGTTTGTCGCGTAGGTGGAGTGAAGAGTGAACCGTAACTTCTAACTCTTAAATCCCTAATTTAATATTTGGGATATAGACTTATAGTACAAAGGGCATCTTGATGGGTCTTAACTCAGGAGGAAGAACTGGTAAACCCTAATTAAAAGTGCTATTTCACTATAAAAGTGTTACTTCAACTATCAAAAATGAAAAACAACACAAAAACAGGTCATTCTCAAGGCGTGCCTAAGGCGCGCCCAAGGCGCACACGTCGAGGTGCAAAAAGGCGCACAAAGGCACGCGCCTTGAAACTTCGTGCCTTGAAAACCTATATTGAGGCGCCAGGGGTATAGCCTTGGGGGAGGCGCGCCTTTAATAACTATGAGCACATAATGAGGGTATCCAATTATAACATCAGTATGAAGACAATTCACGAAAGAAAAAGCCTAGAGGACATATAAATATCACATATATTAAGCAAAAAAGCCAGAAGTTCATTTAAAGATTAACAATGATTGGTCTACTTCCACATTTCTCCATATTTAAACAAAAGAAATGATTGGTACATTCACTAAACAAATCTCGTTAATTCATTAAGACTAAAGACCACAAGCAGAAGCCATTACATCGATAAACGTACTCATTTAAAATTATATTTAGCCAACTGCATTTTCAAACACGAAAATAAATCATAACGAACAAAACCTCTGCCATGGCTCGAACTGTGAAAGGCATAGAGCTGGTTATACTTCTAGTAGGACAATTCAAACTTGAAGTGGAGAGGCTGAAAGAGCCGGAGAAAGAGGTCGCCGAAGACAACGCATGTTCACGAAGCTTCAGAGATGCGGAAGAGCAGACCGAGCTCGTAGTTTTAGCAGGTGCAACACTTCGTGGAGCTGAAATAGAGCTAATGTTCGACTGCAAATCAAAGAACACACAGAAATTCAAAACAACGGAAAAATGCGAATCAAATAGATGCAAATTACAAGCAAAAAAAAAAAAGAAAAAATCATTGTTCCAAAATAAGAAAGGGGAAAGTTAGGGTTTAGGAAGTGGCAAGCACACCAGAGATGCAAATGAAGCCGCCATTGTTGGTTCTTCCCTCTGTGGAGGAGGAGAAGATAGTGAGGGTGAGTTGTGCGAGGGTTTGGCAATGCCTTGGGGGTTGTAGTTGGAAGATTAGGTTAGTGGAATGACGGAGCTGACGATATTTAAATATGTTTGGAAGGGTATTGGATATTTTGATAATGACAAATTAATCCTCTCAAAGAATCCTCTCCTGAAAATTGATGGAATGTTTGGTTGATTGAATGAACCAAGGGTGAGCCAATTTCGGTTAGAACCAGGCGAGCCGAATCGAACTGAAATAACAATTTCAGTTTGATTTTGAATAACAAAATTAGGTTCAGTTTTTTATTTTATAAATTTTAATGTTCGATTTTCAAATAAAAAAAGAATCAAAATAATTGAAAATCGAACCGAATTTCATATGTATATAATTTTTTTGGCAAACATCTATATAAACCGAGTTTACGGTGTAAAGTTTTTTATCTCCTTTCAATTCTATAATACCATGTGTATTGTTAGTGTTTAAATTAAAGAGTGATTATAGAGTTTACACCGTAAACTCGATTCACATGAGACTATCTCTAATTTTTTATACTTCTTTCCTCCCGGACCACCTTTCCATTTAGTATTTACTATACCACATTATTTTTAAAAAAAATATATTTCAACTCTTCTTTTTCTGGGTAAAATTGTACATCTGAGTAGTTGATCATTTCAGATTAACTTTGGGATCAAAGTTAATCCCAAATACAGTACACAAATACACATAATTTAGTCTGTTACATATAATTCCATTTGGATAATTAAGTCTTGTACATTTTTTTCTACTTGAACATTACACATTAGATTTAGAATCAACATGAATTATTTCATAATCCACCTAAACTATCAAATAAGTTGAAAATTTTCTTCTCATTGCATCTTAATTGCCCTTTTCAATTTATTGAAAAATTCATTCCAATTCAACAAAATAAATATAGGATCAATCATTAAAATCAACTCAAGGGAACGCATTTGCAATTAATGGCCATTCCAAATCCAAATCTCACCCCATTGAAAAGAAATTCAATTGGCAGTATCTTCTTAGTAATAACTGTGATAGTAAAATAAATTATGGAAAGACAAAGGATGCACCGAAACAGCAAATAAATATAGAGTTTCAAGAAGAACCATTTTCAATATATGGATAGATGCACATAAACAGTTGGCTCTTAGTCTGCCACTCAACTTCATTTCAAACAAGAAAGGTATAACACCCCTAATATTTACATGATAAAAATAGTACTAATAATATATTTATAAAACAATATATAATAATGATATTTATATAATCATAGTTTTATTAAAATAGTATTATTAATATTTATATAATAATAATAATAATTATTATTATAATAAATAGTGTACATGGTCAAGTTCGTAGTCAAACAAATCAGAGGAACTAAATGCTTGGCTAGGGAGAGTACACGTGGGTTACTTAAACAGAATAACATGCAGTCTTTGAAACACCTGAACCACACATGTAAACCATTTATATATAAGGTCACGTCTTCAAGTTTTGACATGCATGCCACGTACATGCAGCTAGTGTATAGGACTAATGATTACCTATAGGAACCTAACCCCAAATTTGACTATAAATAGGGCCAAGCACTATGCACCCATGCACAACTAACTACAACCTCACATATATACACAAGGAAGAGCTTACGGGATTAAGAGATTAGTTCACTTTTAATTGTCCATTCTTATCACATTATAGGTTAAAATGATCCTCTCACTACGTAGACTTTAAGTATTAAATCCACTTGTTTCAAATTTTCGCCAACGGGAATAAAATCCTATAGTGTTATATCTTAAAATGCTCGTCTCTTAACGTATATAGATTCCAAATATTAAAGCCGTTTGTTGTTTGGGTGTCTTAATTATTAGATATTTTCTGTTAAAATTTTCATGCATGATACCTTACATTATATACCATTTTGAAGCATTTTTTTTCAAGGAGTATAACCATATAACTTGTTTTAATTTTTTACGTAAAAATGAAGTATGCATGTACACGTAAGGTTGAATTTTGGTCACATTTTCTTATAATATTTTAATACAAGATTTTAACCTCATCTCAAGAGGATCACAAATATATTTTCAAATTTTTAATTGGAATTGTATAAACCTAGTTTTAATAATTTACAATAAGTTTAGAGTTTAGGGAATATAAAGGAGATATTGATAAATGGTAATTATAAGTGGAAAATTTAGTTCACTATTTAGATGCACAATTTCATTTATATTTAGTGTCACGCCCATAAAACATTAACTCAGTGCATAAACATAGATTATTTTATTAAAATAATATTAATAAGAATTCACATAGATTCATGCATATTTTTAAACGTGTTAAACATTAATTTGATTTTTATTAAATTCTTATTTTTAGTAGAATTATTGTCTTTTTTATGCGACTTAAATATAGTAAATTATTATAATCCACATTTTAAGATTACAAATATTAATTTCACCTTTAGTTTATGAAAAACATAAAGTTAGTTTTATTAGAAATTTTAAACTTAGTATAGCAAATTTTTTCAGGAGTTCAAGATACCAAATAATTTATCATAATTTTCTGCTCATCTTAAGGTAGGGGTAACTTCTACTCTTTACCGAGTATTATTACATTTCATGTTTATGATAGCTATTGTTAATGTGTGTACGTAATAGACATGTATAAACTATTAGAAAATATTTCCACATTTGCAGCTCGATACTAATTGACATATTGCCGGAGCCGGCGCTAATTGACATATTGGCGGACTTTGAGCCGTCGTTGACACATATTTATCGACTGCTATATTATTTTATTTTATACATTTATTTTACTTATATATATTAGCAAGTGCAATCATTGATGTTCCCCTACTGAGTGTATTTTAGACGCTCACCCTATTATTTTGAATTTCAGATTCTACAGAAGGTGAAGAAGCGTGACTTAAGTGGAATTTTATATCTTGGCGATATTTGCATGTTTTGTAAAATAAACTACTTGATGTTGTAGCTCTTGTCCCGGAACATCATGTTATGACTTCCGTTTATGTGCTACATTCAGTGACGCCCATGTTCTAGGGCAACTCTTTTTATTTATTATACTATTTATTTATTTATCTTTCTATTTATTTTTGAAAAAACAAATATCAGAATATCCTATTTAAAGAATTTAGGGCGTTACAGGTGGTATCAGAGCAGGTCTACAATTTAGGTAGGCATGTGATAAAGTATATGTCTTTATGTTCTCCTACTTGAACATATTTGCATCTACGCATTTTATTTAAATTTTGACCTTGAATTGATTTAGGCAGGGGTTATACTTACTTGATCTAAGTTTTGTTTTTGATATATTACCTAATCTACACCAGATGTCCGATATCCTATGACAATGGAGGTTAGACAGGATACGCCTTCTTGGGCGTTCGGAGGAAGACGATATTGGTCATCATCTTGCACAAGTTGCCCTTTTCCAGAGAGGACTACTTGCACGTGAAATTCCGTATGGAGATTTGGAGTTCTGTGTCATCGTTGCAAACTCACTCCCAGATAATTGGAGAATTCGTGCGAATTCTCTAATAGCTCAGATGTTGCACCTTCCCCTAGACGGAAGCCAGGCCACAGTTAACTATCGAGAATTCATATCCTTCTTGTTTACGGAGTGGATACATTCTGATCTGTCTCCACCCACTGCTAGGGGGGTAGTGCTACAGGAATTGAATGGGGAGGTGCCGGAGGTGGAACCAATAGTAGAAGATTATCTGGTTGATGAGGCTACAGTGCCAAATGGTCACACCCCACACTATTATGGGTTTTTACCATAGTCTCTATATAGTGCGAGAGTCGTAGGGTTTCGGAACACTATCTACCTATCTATCTATTAGGAAAAAAAAGACCTAAGTCGTTTACGTATTAGTATGACTGTCATGTATTTGATCATTTTGTATGACCTTTTATGATGCCTATTAATAACTTATCATGTGTAAGATACAGTTCATAGTATAAAAACTAAGTGGCAAATAAAATAAATTTATAAGTTATACCAAAATTGGTGACTTTGTACCTTTATATATATATATATATATATATATATATATATAAAGGTACAAAGTCACCAATTTTGGTATAACTTGTAAATTTATTTTATTTGCCACTTAGTTTTTATACTATGAACTGTATCTTACACATGATAAGTTGTTATACGTGTTGAAATAGATCATGAGACGCGGAACTACACGAAACAATCAACCTCAAGGGGGGCACAGAATCCACGAGCTAACCCTGGCGATGACTTAATAACTGTACTCAGGGATTTAGCCGAACACTTTACTAGGAACCCAGCACCACCACCACAATATTTTGAGCCTCAACATGAGACAATAATAGAACAATTTAGACGATTCAACCCTCCAACATTTAACGGCAACGGAGATCCAACTGAAGCTGAAATATGAATCAGATCCATGGAACGTATCTTTAACCATATGGAATTAAGGGATGCCCAGAAAGTCTCGTGCGCTATCTTTCAACTGGTTGATGAAGCTGACTACTGGTGGGAATCCAACTGTCGAACCTAATCAGCTGATCAAATAAATAATTTAACTTTGAGAGAATTTAAAGAAATATTGATCCAGAACTACATGCCTCAGTCGTATCAAGACCAGAAGGAGAATGAGTTCATTTATCTAAAACAAGGATCCATGACAATACTAGAGTATGAACGAAAATTTAATCAACTCTCAAGTTATACACCACATTTGGTCGATAACGAAAGCAAGAAAGTAAGGCGATTTGAGAAAGGATTACGCCCAGAAATTAGCACAATTCTTGCTGGACAAGGAGAAACAACATTTGCCAAAATTTTTGCTAGAACCCAAGAAATTAAGTCTCGTTTGCACACTGAAGAAAAAGGTGTTAGTATACCTGCAAAAAAAAATGGGTGGAAAGAGATTTCAAGAAAGGAACTAGCAGTAATCAAGTGAGAAATTTTAAAGCAGGGAAGAATCCAATCCAAAGAACGCAAAACATCACCCCAAGTTGCCCGAAATATAGAAAGAAACACTTTGGAGAATGTCTGTACAGATCCAGAATTTGCTATCGATGCAAAGTACCTGGGCACACTCTTGCAAACTGTCCAAAGAATAATACAAGAGAAGGGAAGACAGCAAAGACCGCTCATGTTTTGCTCTGACACAATTTGAAATTGCTGATGAACCCAACATGATGATAGGTATGATAACAATTTATGATATACCTGTACTCGTGTTATTTGATACTGGAGCTACACATTTTTTTGTATCTTCCGAGCTTTATAAAAAGATAGAGAACAAGTTTATCACAGTAGATAATGATGTTCTTGAGGTATCCATACCGTTAGGAGAAACCATACAAACGGAACGGTTATGTAAAAATTTGGAATTAGAATTCAATGGTAAGATTCTGTTAGCAAATCTACATGTGATAAGAATGAAATATTTCGATATTATCTTAGGAATGGATTGGCTTAAAGCTAATCATGCGAATATCCAATGTCATGAAAAGGAAGTCATTTTTTGGATGCCCGACAACAATGAATTTACCTTTCAAGGCACAAAATACGGGTATATGCTAAGAATAATATCAGCTATGAAAGCAGTTAAAATGCTGAGAAAAGGCAATTGTCAAGCTTATTTGGTCAATATTGTGGATTCAAATAAATATGAAGATATTGATGGAATACCTATCGTAAGGGAATACAAGGATGTATTTCCTGAAGATCTACCTGGATTATCGCCAAAACGACAAGTGGAATTCACCATTGATTTAGTCCCAGCAGCAGCACCTGTATCTAAAGCACGCTACTGAATGGCACCAAAGGAGTTGCAAGAGTTAAAAGTACAATTGCAAGAATTGTTGGACAAGGGTTTTATCCAACCAGTGTTTCCCCATGGACCAGTGTTGTTCGTAAAGAAGAAAGATGGAACATACAGATTGTGCATTGACTACAGAGAACTTAACAAGCTCACCATCAAGAACAAGTACCCATTGCCAAGAATTGAAGATCTATTTGATCAACTGAAAGGTGCCAGCATATTCTCAAAAATTGATCTACGATCTGGATATCACCAAGTGAAAATTAAGGATAGTGACATCCCAAAGATAACTTTTTGAACATTTCGTGGACATTACGAGTTTATTGTAATACCTTTTGGACTAAGTAATGCACCCACGGTGCTCATGGACCTAATGAACCGAGTATTTCACTCATATTTGAATCAATTTGTGATCGTATTCATTGACGATATCCTGGTGTACTCTAAGGATCAAAGGTAACATGAAGAACACCTCAGAACTATCCTGGAGTTACTGTGAAGGGAAAGGTTGTATGCCAAATTCAAAAAATATGAGTTTTGGCTAGATCGAGTTAACTTCCTCGGGCATATCATCTTAGCTAGTGGAATCGAAGTGGATCCAATAAAAGTGGAAGCTATCAAGGAATGGAAGGCCCTAACAAATGTGAATGAAGTACGAAGTTTCCTAGGATTAGCAAGATACTATAGAAGGTTCATTGAAGGATTCTCAAAAATTGCAAGGCCATTGACCCAATTAACACGCAAATGAGTAAAGTTCCAGTAGATAAAAGAATGTGAAGACAGCTTCCAAGAGTTGAAGAAAAGGCTTACAACTGCCCCTGTACTAACTCTCCCAGATGGCACAGAAGGATTTGTGATCTATAGCGATGCCTCGAAGCAAGGATTGGGGTACATGCTAATGTAAAGGAGAAAAGTGATCGCTTATGCCTCAAGACAACTAAAAACACATGAACAAAACTACCCTACTCACGATTTAGAGTTAGCTGCAGTAGTTTATGCTTTAAAAATTTGACGACACTATTTGTATGGAGGTAAGTGTGAAATTTACACTGACCACAAAAGTTTAAAATATTTCTTTGAGCAAAAAGAGTTGAACATGAGACAAAGAAGATGGTTGGAGTTAGTGAAAGATTATGATTGCACAATATTGTACCATCCAGGAAAAGCAAATGTGGTGGTTGATGCCTCAAGCAGAAAGAATAAAGGAGAGTTAGCTTGCGTCATAACAACTCAAAAGCAACTGGTGGATGAGTTTTCTCATATGAGTTTAGAAGTGATAATACCTCCAAGTAGTATCAAAGCAATGATCAATGCAATTATAGTTAAGCCCTCGTTAAGGGATATGGTGATAAAGGATCAAGAGGAAGATGAGTTCTTTAAAAGGATTAAGGAACGCATAAAGTCTGAAGAAGGAAAATGATTTTTTCTAACTAATGAAGGAGCATTGGTATATGGAAAAAGATTATGCGTGCCTAAAAATGAGGAACTTGTGAGAGAAATTTTAGTTGAAACTCACAATACTCCATATGTTGTGCACCCAGGAGGGACCAAGATATATCATGACTTGAAGAAGATTTTCTGGTGGAAGAATATGAAGAAGGGTATTGCATCATTCGTGCAAAAATGCATGACATGTCAGCAAGTAAAAGCAGAACACCAAAGACCCTCAGGGCTTCTGATGCCACTCGAGATTCCTGAGTGGAAATGGGAGCACATCACGATGGACTTCGTTGATAGCTTACCAAAATCAGCACGAGGAAATCAAGTCATATGGGTTATAGTGGATCGCTTAACGAAGTCAACACATTTTATGCCTGTCAAAATGACTTATGGATTGGATAGACTTGCACAAATATACATCGAAGAGATTATTAGGCTACATGCAGTGCTAGTTTCTATAGTCTTAGACAGAGATTCAAGATTTACGTCAAAATTTTGGTATAGCTTGCAAAATACAATGGGAACGAAGTTAAATTTCAGCACAACTTTTCATCCTCAAACCGACGGATAATCTGAAAGGACCATACAAACCTTAGAAGACATGCTGAGAGCATGCATGATGAATTTTGGCGGAGGTTGGGAAAAATACTTGCCATTAATTGAGTTTGCTTATAACAACGTCTTTCAAGCCACAATCGGCATGACCCCTTATGAGGCACTTTACGATCGAAAATGCAGATCACCTCTCTATTGGGATGAAGTTCGAGAAAAGAACATTTTAGGGTCAGAATTAATAGAAAAGGCAGTTGAGGCAATCAAGAAAATCAGAGGAAGGATTGTAACAGCTCAGAATAGGCAAAAATCTTATGCAGATAAGTAGCGTAAGGACTTGCAATTTCAAGAAGGAAATGAAGTTTTTCTCAAAGTTTCACCAATGAAGGAAATCTCTCGTTTTGGAAAGAGAGGGAAGCTTAAGCTGAGATTTATTAGACCATATGAGATATTGAAAAAAGTTAGCAAATTAGCTTATCGCCTGGCATTACCTCCCGAGCTGGCAGGAGTACACGACGTGTTTCATATATCAATATTATGAAAATACATGTTCGACCCAAGCCACGTGGTCAACAAAGAAACAATATCAGTTAGCGACGATCTTGCTTACGAAGAATTTCCTATAGCTATTCTTGATAGAAAAATTCACAAGTTAAGAAACCGCGACATCTCTCTAGTCAAAGTACAATGGAGTTGACACAATCAAGAAGAAGCAATGTGAGAATGAGAAAATGACATGCGAGAGAAATACCCAAATCTCCCAACATTTGGTAAGTAGAATTTCGAGGACGAAATTTTTTTTTTAATAAGGGAGGATATAACACCCCTAATATTTACATGATAAAAATAGTACTAATAATATATTTATAGAACAATATATAGTAATAATATTTATATAATCATAGTTACTATTAAAAATAGTATTATTAATATTTATATAATAATAATAATTATTATTATTATTATAATAAATAGTGTACATGGTAGTCAAACAAATCAGAGAAACTAAATGCTTGGCTAGGGAGAGTACACGTGGGTTACTTAAACAGATTAACATGCAGCCTTTGAAACACCTGAGCCACACACGTAAACCATTTATATATAAGGCCACGTCTTCAAGTTTTGACATGCATGCCACGTACGTGCAGCTAGTGTATAGGCAGGGGCAGACGCACATTGGGCCCAGGGGGGCACTGGGCCTCCCTGAACTTTTCAAAATAATTAGTATATATATAATAAAAGTAATATATCTATAAGTGGCCTAGTGGTTTGCTTAATGGATGAGGTAGTGAGAGGTTGGGAGTTTGACTCTCACAAAGCTACTCTTTCTTTCATTTTAAATTGATTATTTATTTCTTTTTTATATCATATCATTATATTATTATTTATTTATAGGTTTATTTAACATATTTTCTCGTAAAGAAAAAAATAATATTTTTATCTGATATATTTAAAAGATTAAAATTTCAAAATTATCAATCTCATCTAATACATACAACACACTTTACATTTATGTAAAAATACTAAAATATCTAAAAAATGTTAGTAAAGTTAGTAAATAAATAATTTTTCTTAAATAATATGGAACTGTAAATATGAATTGTTTTATAAGAGGAAGGAATTTGGGCCCCTTGGACAAATTTCCTCCGTCCGCCACTGTGTATAGGACTAATGATTACCTATAGGAACCTAACCCCAAATTTGACTATAAATAGGGCCGAGTACTAAGCACCCATGCACAACTAAATACAACCTCACATATATACACAAGGAAGAGCTTACGGGATTAAGAGGTTAGTTCACTTTTAATTGTCCATTCTTATCACATTATAGGTTAAAATGATCCTCTCACCACGTAGACTTTAAGTATTAAATCCACTTGTTTTAAACTTTCGCCGACGGAAATAAAACCCTATAGTGTTATATCTTAAAATGTTCGTCTCTTAACGTATATAGATACCAAATATTAAATTCGTTTGTTGTTTTGGTGTCTTAATTATTAGATATTTTCTATTAAAATTTTCATGCATGATACCTAACATTATATACCATTTTGAAGTATTTTTTTTCAAGGAGTACAACCATATAACTTGTTTTAATTTTTGACGTAAAAATGAAGTATGCATGTACACGTAAGGTTGAATTTTGATCACATTTTCTTATAATATTATAATACATGGTTTTAACCCTTGTCTCAAGAGGATTGATGAGTGTGTAAATTCACAAGTTTGGCGCTATGTTTTGTGCTAGTTTTGGAGAGTTTTGATGTGGAAATAGGTGGAAAACCTATATATATTGTGAATTATCATGAATCAGGTGTTAGTGGAGCTATTTGAGTGTTTTCTTAGTAAAAACGGAGTGCAAGAGCCAAGAATCGAAGAGACGGAGTCGAAGCCACACGAACCGCCCAAGAAGTAGGTGGGTTCGACCTGGCTGGAGGAGGGTTCGACCTCTCCAGCAGGTCGAACCAACGTTGCTGGACGTACAGAGATTGATTCGACCACGACTCGGATGGTTCGACCTGGCCATCAGGTCGATCCATGGTCGAACCAATTTGTAAGAAGGAGGATTCGACCACAACGTTTGGGTTCGACTTGCCAGTTGGTCGAATCGGGAGCGGGAGTTGTCCAGTGCTGAGGTTCGACCTGGGGTTCGACCAAGGCCTAAGTGGTTCGACCTGTCCAGAAGGTCGAACCTGTGCAGAATTCTTCCAGTAGCGGGATTCGACCTGTGGCTAGGGGTTCGACCTGCTTGACGTGGTCGAACCTGTGTGCGAGAACTTACCTTATCCGGATTTTCGAGGCCGAAACGCGTGAGATCACTTAGAAAACCCATTCCAAACCCTAGAGACGTGATTACAAGTATAAAAGGAGGCTCATACAGAGAATAAAGAGAGCTTTTGATCGTCAATCGTAGGAGAGACAAGAGTAGAGGTGGTGATCCATCCGGAGGGCTGTGACAGAGGTTCGCTGAAGGTTCAAGTAAGAATGATCAATCTAACCATGATTGTTCCTAGATCAATCATGGGCTAGAACCACCTTGGTAGTTCTAGGGTTATGAAAGTTTCATGATGTAATTCGTGTTTCGTGTGTAAAACTCCGTACAACACTACCTGTGGTTTGTTTTATATAAGATTGCATATTTAATCCATACTCATAGTCGTTTTATGCATCAATGATCATTGTGTAGAGTCTGAATACATAACATGATTATTGATTGAGTGCGTTCACTACTGAGCAGGGTTTATTATTATAATTCTAAGTGAAGGGATTCCGAAGTATTATTAGAACTGTCTTATATAAATATTCATGAATTGAATTGAATTCGGGTTGATGAATAGGATAAAGAGTATAACTTTATAGTACCTAAAAAGGGAGATCAAATCGGGTTAGATTCTAGACGTAGAAGATAATTGATTATGATAGTACCTAGAAAGGGGGGTGAAGCATATCTCTTGCTCCGATGTTATTCACACGTGTCAAGCGCATATTTACTTGTGTCTATAGAGTAAACTTGCATGGTCTAGTGATGCGTCCACCAACCACAGGGCAGAGTCGGACACCATCACATGAAAATACGAATTGCTAGTGAAACTGGATGACCCGACGAACTACCTATCATTCTTATTGATCACAACTCACTTTTCTCTACTCTTGCTATTTCTTTTGTTATTTCGATTAGAAGTTATTATCCATTAAACCTTTACAATTACCAACATAGTCTAAAATATACTAGAAGATAACAAAATTGATATTTATCCATCCCGTGGGTTCGATATTGTAACTTGGCCATCTTCGCGACTACAATTGATATCCTTATACTTGAGGATTAATTTGTGTGTTGAGAAAACCCCTATCAAGTTCTTGGCGCCGTTGCCGGGGACGGCTGTAATTATTAATTTTATTATTTCTAGTTTGATTAAGATATTTTTTTCTTTTATTTGTGATTATTTATTTCTATCTAACCTTGAATTTTTTCGAGTTACTTGTGTGCTTGAAAAATGAGAGGAAGGAAAAGAAGGAATATCGCATTGAGCTAAACATGGCCGGAGCAAGGCAGAATCCGGATAATGTTTCCATTCGTGAAATTTTCACGAACTTTGGGAATGTCAACATGGGGTTGATAGGAGCAAGGGGGGAAGTTGATTATTTTGAGATAAATCCCGCTCTTATTAACATGGTAGAGAAGAATCCCTTTTCTGGAGGTTGTTTTGAAGATCCATATCAACATCTCCGAAGATTTATTGGTTATGCAAACACTCAAAAGGGCAGTGGAGCGAATGATAATGCTAGGCGGATCGCCTTATTCAAGTTCTCTTTGATTGATAAGGCGGAAGCTTGGTATGAGACTCTTGATGCCACAGATTGCACTACATGGGACCAACTGCAGCAGAAGTTCTTAGAGAGATACATGCCACCCTCAAGGATCTTAAGAATGAAGCAAGAGATTACTCGATTTGTTATGAATCAGGGTGAGAAATTTTATGAGGCATGGGATAGGTTTAAAGACATGCTCAGGAGGTGCCCACAGCATGGAATGTCTAAGGCTGACTACATAAGTATCTTCTATTATGGATTGGATTGTGAGTCGCGTGTTTTTATTGATGCATCATCAGGAGGAGCGTTGTTATCTAAGACAGCACTTGAAGTAGAAAAATTATTTGAAGACATCTCTATGAATTCACGTGACTGGCCTATAGAGAGAGATAGAGGATCATATGTACTTGGCAAGGTAGCGCAGGTTGAACATCAAGTGAAGCCTAGTAGGGATGATGAGATCGTCTCTAGTCTAGCTAACATCAACAAGCTACTAGAGTCCCACCAAAGGCAAATCACAGAGTTGACACAAAGGGGACCTAGTATGCGGCAGCACGAAGTGAAGAGTGTTGAAGATACCTTCAATCGATACATGGATGAGAATGATGCAAGGATTGATTGTCTTGAGGATACCATGAATGTTGATCATGCAGATTCAGCTAAGCAGTTGAAGGAGCTTACTTTGATTATGGGGCAGATGACCGCGAATGTGAATCAATTGACAGAAAAATTAGAAGATAAAGCCATCACATTAAGGTCTGGAACGCAGTACGAGGGACATAGCTAATCCTCGGTTCGACCAAAACCCAGAGGGTTCGACCTGGCATTCAGGTCGAACCATGGTCGAACCATACCATGCGGAGCACTCTGTTTTTCTAGAACACTGGTTCGACCAAAGCAAGGGTGTGTCGAACCTCTTCATCCGGAGTGCTCTATTTTGTCGCAGCAACAGTTCGACCACGACCGTAATGGTTCGACCGACCCAGCAGGTCGAACCCAGGTCGAACCGGAGGATATAAACTATACAGTGAGGCAGTTCGACCTACGGGTCAGTGGTTCAACATCTAACACTGGTCGAACCCTAGTCGAACCTCAAGAGCAGAAAGAGAGCAGTCTTCCAGGAGATAGGTTCGACCATTACGTACTTGGTTCGACCTACTCAATAGGTCGAACCCAGGTCGAACCTCAAATTCAAAAAAAGAGCCGTTTTCCAGAAGGTAGGTTCGACCAGTACGTGCCTGGTTCGACCTGTTCCACAGGTCGAACCCTGGTCGAACCCATCCAGAAGTTGCCCGTTTCTGCGCCGAATGCTCCGCATGATGTTGATGCTACTCCAGTGGTTCGGAATGAGCAAAGTACAGAGATAATAGCTGAGAATAAGTGGGAAAAAACAAAGAGATTGAGAGCCAAGAAGGATAAAGCGAAGGAGGTTGAACGTGATGAATGGGGAAGACCAAAGTCCAAGATACCTCCTCCGTTTCCTTCGAGATTGGCCGAGAAGGGATTGGAAGAAAAGTTCAAGAGGTTTCACGATGTCATGAGCAAGGTAAGCTTGAACATTCCTTTTTCTGAAGCAATCATGGAGATGTCATACTATGCCCGATTCCTCAAGAATATTATATCAAAGAAGAGAAGCTTGAACGGAGTGGAGACGGTAAACCTATCAGAGAATTGCAGCTCGATCCTTCAAAGGAAGCTGCCTGCAAAGTTAAAGGATCCGGGAAGCTTCACCATTCTTTGTGACATTGGAAAAGGGTCGGCACATAAAGCCTTGTGTGATTTGGGGGCAAGCGTTAATTTGATGCCTTTGTCCATATTTAAAAGGCTTGGTTTGGGGGAGTTAACTCCCACGAATATTGCTCTTCAATTGGCGGATAGATCCATGACTTGTCCGAAGGGTTTGATTGAAGATGTTTTAGTGAGAGTGGATAAGTTAGTTTTTCCCGTGGATTTTCTTGTACTTGACATGGAAGATGATAAGGGTGATATTCCCCTTATTTTGGGACGGTCGTTCCTTGCCACAGCTGGAGCTATGATAGATGTTAAGGAAGGAAAGCTTAGACTGCGAATGGATAATGAAGATGTGGTTTTCTCTCTTGATCATGCAATGAAGATGCCCATGGAGACTCAATCATGCAAGAGCATTGATATGATTTCTA
Organism: Pogostemon cablin; assembly: GCA_023678885.1. Classification (NCBI taxonomy): domain Eukaryota; kingdom Viridiplantae; phylum Streptophyta; class Magnoliopsida; order Lamiales; family Lamiaceae; genus Pogostemon; species Pogostemon cablin. The sequence continues at coordinate 12,974,023 of CM042981.1, read as the reverse complement.
ACTTGTTTAATCTTGATTTTTCTAAGACAGGTGATTCTGAATTTAAGTGGAAGATTGACAAGGGGGTGTCTAGACAGCTATGGGAGGAAGGAAATTTCAATGATCATATACTTGTGACCAAGAAAGGTGAGGTGTTGAGTGTAGACAAGAAGAGGGAAAGAAAGTACTTGAAGGTGAGGATGCGACAAGACCATCCTGTGATCCAGTAGTTCAAAGGGGTAATCCGTCGTGACTCTCTGACGTTAAACATGAGCGCCTGTTTGGGGCTTACCTTTCCATTTTATTGCTTTATTTCTTTCGTGTGAGTAAGAAATTTTTATATTTAAGGTGCTTACTAATCGGCAATTACATCTCTTTTCAAACTTAGTTTCGATTTACGTTTTTACTAAGTTTTGGGGGGTGTGATGTACTTACCTCATTAAAGCACCAAGAATATAATATTTTCTTTGTAATGTTTGCTAGGGGAGTTGATTTTTTGCGGTATATTGAAACTTTAATCGGTTTTGATGTGTCGATTTTTTGCAATTTGCCTAGTGTTCAGTGGTGTTTCTAGTGTGTGGAGTCGATTACATAGTCAATTAATTCTTTCGTATAGTTCTCCTATTTTATTATTGATGAATCCTGTGATGATGAGTATGCATGAGCTTTGATAATAGAAAAGGGTAACTAGGTGGCAAGACGAGTTCTACATTGAGGTTTTGACTTGAGGAGCTCATGCAGACGTTGAAGAAAAATCAGGTGCCCTCGTTTCTTTTTTCTAATTTTTATATGTGCTTTTAATTCATAGGAGTGGAAGGATTAAGTTTAAGGTGGTGATCCATGTGAGCTTATTGTTTAAAATTATCTTTGGAATTCATATGCTCTTGAAATTGATGAAGGAAGTGTACTTGAGTTATATTATGATATGAAGTTCTATGTGTACATGTGGGATATTGCTTACCATGAAAAGTGCTCTGTTACTTGTTAAAAACCTATGTGAGATTTTGAGCCTCGTTGATCATGTACATAATCACATGATATTTTTTCTGGTGAGTATCGTTCTTGTGCGTGTATTCTAGAACTTGCCTTGAGTCTCCTTGAATATTCAAGATTAGTCTAGCGGATTATGGAAATGATATTAGGCCATCTTTGATATTTAACCCATATTTTCCCATATACTTTACCTAAATTCATTAAATCCCTAGTCAGCCCATTTGAGCCTTATTAAATCCATTCTTTGATAGCCAATAAAGCTTAATTGAAGAGAGTGGTAATTTGAGGGATGATAAGGATAATGAAAAAAGAGTCTTAAGGAAAAAAAAGAAAATTCATGGAGTAGTGCTTAAATCTAGTACTTCATGCAAACAAATACCCTTGGGTAGTGCTTAAATCTAGTACCCTATGGAGGATGTGAGAGGTAGTGCCCGAAACTGGTACCTCGAAAGAGAAAGAAAAGAGAAAAAAAAAGGTGAAGAAAGGAGAATGATGGAGTTGAAGAGCAAGAAATTGTTGGAAAAAAAATATGTTGTGCTTGAAGGAGAAAGATGGAAGAGTATTGTGCTTAATTGTAGTGATGAGGTAGAATGAAAGATCGAGAGAGACTGCAGCTTGATTGATCCGAGTTTTGAGTCACTTATCCATATATTTCCCACCTATTCCAAAGAGCCTACATTACAACCTAATAAAAGACCTTTTTTATCCATGATTTACTAGCTACAAGTAAAAGGAGAGTTGAGACAATAGGTAAGCTTATGGTTACGCATGCACTTGAATTGAATTTGAGCGTAAACACCTTAACCCATAAGTGTACATTTTTACACTTGAGTGCGAGTGATATATACTTCTTGTGAGGACATGTTGATGGAGCATTTGAATTGGTGGTGATTGTCTTAACTTGTATGCTTTGAATTGATTATTACATGTAATGAGAGTTGCATGACCTAAGTTGATGACGATTGTATTTTGAATGGATATTGGTCATAGTTCTTGTTTCCCTGCTAATTTTCATACTCTCTTTCTCTTTATCTTTATTTTGTTGCCTCGGGACGAGCAACGGGTAAGTTTGGAGGATTGATGAGAGTGAAAATAAGCATGTTTTAATATCCAATTTAACACATTTTTTATTGATATTGTAGTCTTATATTAGCACAATGGTCTTATATTCATTATATGTGAGAAAAATGTGCACTTGAGGTGTTTTGTTGTGTTTTAGGTGGAAAAAGGATCAAAAGAGCCAAGTTTGAGAAAAGGTGCAATTTGTGCAAGAATGCTGATAAACGCACATCCAACTTATATAATTATTCTGTATTGATCTGGAGCTCTGAACGGGAAGTGTGATACATGGTTGGAAAGCCACTGAAGAGAGGGTCGTTTTGGCGTAAAGAACATCCCATTCGGAGTCCGAACGAGGAAGTTATGAGCAAAGTGGTGACGCCGCGCGAGCTGTGCCGAACAGAATTGCAGTGCTACTTTACATGGCCTGTTACATATACAATTCTTGGAGTTTTTGTGATTTCTTTATATGAATAGAAAGCCAAGGAAGAGAGGATCGCGTGAGCACAAAAATCACTCAATTCGGAGGTCGGATGTGAAAGTTATACGCGAAATGGAGAGACTGCGCAAATCCAGTAGCAGGGTTCGACCTGGGGTTCGACCTGGGGCAAGTGGTTCGACCTGTTTGACGAGGTCGAACCTACATGCGGGAACTTACGTATTTTCGAGGCCAAAATGCGTGGGATCACTTGAAAAGCCCATTCCAAGCCCTAGAGACGTGATTACAAGTATAAAAGGAGGCTCATGCAGTCAAGAAAAACGTCACCAATCACCGAGGAGAGGTCACAACCATACAACACCCCACAAGGGGGGATCACCCCCCATTCATCATCCACTTCCTTTCCTCCATCCATCCATCACTTTGAAGATTCGTTTGTGGAATCAAGAGGAGAATCAAGAGGAGGATTCAAGACGGAGAAGGACGCGAAGACGCCATATCAATGATTTATTCGTTTCCTAATTTATCTTGTATTTTCTGGACATCCGGGTAAGATCTATCCAACACCCATGTGTATTTTCTACAACACCATGGGCTAGAGCCTTTTTGGTAGATCTAGGAGTTTTGATGGTTTTATGAATTAATTGAACTTCCATGTATACACTCCGTACAACACTACTTGTGGTTTATTTTATATATGATTGTACTTTTTTAATCCATATTCACGGTCGTTTTGTGCATCTTCAATTGGTATATAGAGTCTGAATATATATCTTGGTTGTAGATTGAGTGCGTTCACCGCTGAACAGGATTCCATGTTATGATTCTAAGTGAGGGGACTCCGAAGCTTCATTAGAACTATCATATATGAATACTTATTAATTGAATTGAATTCGGGTTATTAAGTAGGATAAAGAGGGTAATTTTATAGTACCTATAAAGGGAGATCATATCGAGTTAGAGTACCAATCCTAGGGGGAAATAATTGATACTGATAGTACCTAGAAAGGGGGGTAAAATTACGTCTCTTGCTTCGAGGTTATTCACACGTGTTACACGCATGTTTACTTGTGTCTATAGAGTAGATATGCATGGTTTAGTGATGCGTCCATATTCCACAAGGCAGAGTCGGACATTGACACATGGAAGAGAAGTTAAGTAGTGAAACTGGATTATGCTAGAGCTACATATTCTCTTACTTGATCCACTTTCGTATTCTTCAAGTGATGTTTATTTTATTTGTTATTTTAATTACTTGTTTATTAGTTTAATCATCCTAAACCTCAAACTAAATTGCCAACTTGTCTTAATTAATTTAGATAATAATTAAATTGATAATACGCCGTCCTTTGGGTTCGATATTCACTTGGTCGCTTGCTTAAGCTGCAATTGATATCCTTAATACTTGGGGATTTTTTGCGGTATGTTGAAACTTTAATCGGTTTTGATGTGTCGATTTTTTGCAATTTGCCTAGTGTTCAGTGGAGTTTCTAGTGTGTGGAGTTGATTAGATAGTCAATTAATTCTTTCTTATAGTTCTCCTATTTTATTATTAATGAATCCTGTGATGATGAGTTTGTTTGAGCTTTGATGTAGGAGAATAGGTAGCTCTAGCATAATCCAGTTTCACTACTTAACTTCTCTTCCATGTGTCAATGTCCGACTCTGCCTTGTGGAATATGGACGCATCACTAAACCATGCATATCTACTCTATAGACACAAGTAAACATGCGTGTAACACGTGTGAATAACCTCGGAGCAAGAGACGTAATTTTACCCCCCTTTCTAGGTACTATCAGTATCAATTATTTCCCCCTAGGATTGGTACTCTAACCCGATATGATCTCCCTTTATAGGTACTATAAAATTGCCCTCTTTATCCTACTTAATAACCCAAATTCAATTCAATTAATAAGTATTCATATATGATAGTTCTAATGAAGCTTCGGAGTCCCCTCACTTAGAATCATAACATGGAATCCTGTTCAGCGGTGAACGCACTCAATCTACAACCAAGATATATATTCAGACTCTATATACCAATTGAAGATGCACAAAACGACCGTGAATATGGATTAAGAAAGTACAATCATATATAAAATAAACCACAAGTAGTGTTGTACGGAGTGTATACATGGAAGTTCAATTAATTCATAAAACCATCAAAACTCCTAGATCTACCAAAAAGGCTCTAGCCCATGGTGTTGTAGGAAATACACATGGGTGTTGGATAGATCTTACCCGGATGTCCAGAAAATACAAGATAAATTAGAAAACGAATAAACCCTTGATATGGCGTCTTCGCGTCCTTCTCCGTCTTGAATCCTCCTCTTGATTCTCCTCTTGATTCCACAAACGAATCTTCAAAGTGATGGATGGATGGAGGAAATGAAGTGGATGATGGATGGGGGGTGATCCCCCCTTGTGGGGTGTTGTATGGTTGTGGCCTCTCCTCGGTGATTGGTGACGTTTTTCTTGACTGCATGAGCCTCCTTTTATACTTGTAATCACGTCTCTAGGGCTTGGAATGGGCTTTTCAAGTGATCCCACGTGTTTTGGCCTCGAAAATACATAAGTTCCCGCATGTAGGTTCGACCTCGTCAAACAGGTCGAACCACTTGCCCCAGGTCGAACCCCAGGTCGAACCCTGCTACTGGATTTGCGCAGTCTCTCCGTTTCACGTATAACTTTCACATCCGACCTCCGAATTGAGTGATTTTTGTGCTCACGTAATCCTCTCTTCCTTGGATTTCTATCTATATAAAGAAATCACAAAAACTCCAAGAATTGAATATGTAACAGGCCATGGAAAGTAGCACTGCAATTCTGTTTGGCATAGCTCGCGCGGCGTCACCACTTTGCTCATAACTTCCTCGTTCGGACTCCGAATGGGATGTTCTTTATGCCAAAACGACCCTCTCTTCAGTGGCTTTCCAACCATATATCACACTTCCCGTTCATAGCTCCACATCAATACAGAATAATTACATAATTTGGGTGTGCGTTTATCAGCATTCTTGCACAAATTGCACCTTTTCTCAAACTTGGCTCTTTTGATCCTTTTTCCACCTAAAACACAACAAAACACCTCAAGTGCATTTTTTTCTCACATATAATGAATATAAGACCATTGTGCTAATATAAGACTATAATATCAATCAAAAATGTGTTAAATTGGATATTAAAACATGCTTATTTTCACTCTCATCAAGGATCACAAAAATATTTTCGAATTTTTAATTGGAATTGTATAAACCTAATTTTAATAATTTACAATAAGTTTAGAGTTTAGGGAATATAAAGGAGATATTGATAAATGGTAATTATAAGTGAAAATTTTAGTTCACTATTTAGATGCACGATTTCGTTTATATTTAGTGTCACACCCATAAAACATTAACTCAGTGCATAAACATAGATTATTTTATTAAAATAATAATAATAAGAATTTACATAGATTCATGCATATTTTTAAACGTGTTAAACATTAAATTTGATTTTTATTAAATTCTTATTTTTAGTAGAATTATTGTCTTTTTTATGCGACTTAAATATAGTAAATTATTAGAATCCATATTTTAAGATTACAAATATTAATTTCTCCTTTAGTTTATGAAAAACATAAATTTAGTTTTATTAGAAATTTTAAACTCAGTATTGCAAATTTTTTCAGGAGTTCAAGATACCAAATAATTTGTCCTAATTTTCTACTCATCTTAAGGTAGGGGTAACTTCTACTCTTCACCGAGTATTATTACATTCCATATTTATGATTGCTATTGTTAATGTGTGTACGTAATTGACATGTATATATTATTAGAAAATATTTCTACATTTGCAGCTCGATACTAATTGACATATTGCCGGACGCAGCCGGAGCCGGCACTAATTGACATATTGGCGGACTTTGAGCGTTGTTGACACATATTATCGACTGCTATATTATTTTATTTTATACATTTATCTTACTTATATATATTAGCAAGTGCAATCATTGATGTTCCCCTACTGAGTGTATTTTAGACGCTCACTCTATTATTTTGAATTTCAGATTCTACAGAAGGTGAAGAATCGTGACTTAAGTGGAATTTTTTATCTTAGCGATATTTGCATGTTTTATAATATAAACTACTTGATGTTGTAGCTCTTGTCCCGGAACATCATATTATGACTTCCACTTATGTGCTACATTCAGTGACGCCCATGTTCTAGGATAACTCTTTTTATTTATTATACTATTTATTTATTTATCTTTCTATTTATTTTTGAAAAAACAAAAATAAGAATATCCTATTTAAAGAATTTAGGGCGTTACAAAAGGAGTGTCAAGGCCTAAAAAGGTGTAGTTTGATCCTACTGTAATGTAGTTAAGAATATTACTTGTGAAAGAAGATCAACAATTAGAGCACTTGCAACTGAGTCAAAAGGTCAGTAAAACTAATGTTGGTATGTGAATCAAATAAGGAGCAATCAAAGCACGCACAAATGCCATAATTTCTGAGTTAGCTATAAAAAATAATAAGAATTAAAAAAAACTCCAAAGGCTTATTTTTGTTTGCAAGCTATAAATCATGACATTTCATCAAATAACTTATGTGATGGAATGCACAATGTGGTTCATATTAATGAAAATTATTTATAAATGAATGGCTCAAGGAGAGGTACTATCTAGTACGAAGGGAAGAACCTCATAAATCATGTAAGTCCAAAAGATTTATTACAACGGTAATGTTCGCGTGTGCAGTATCAATGCCTATATTTTCTAGTGATGGATATGTGCTATTTGATGGGAAAATAACTATTTTCCACTTCAAAAAGACAAGACCAGCACAAAAGAATTCCAAAAACTAGGTTCGGGGACTATGGTTATTAAACCATCAATAACGTCAACAAAGATGTCATCAAGGCTTGTGTAATTAATCAAATAAACTATTAGACCTCATTAATTAGATCACCATCTAGTTTAAAGCATATCCAAGTCACCTAAACTTCTGATTTTTCAAAAGGGTGATAGCTATATGCCTTTTTTTCTCTCTCATTCTATTTCTTACAAATTATACCAGCTATAAAAGAAAATGGACTCCACATATGAGCAAAAGATATAATTATCCAACAAAGCAATGCAAAATAGCACATTCTTGGCAATGATTCAGAGTTTAGTAGAGCTGTAACATTTTATGGATTCAACATCATATTCCTAAACCAACCTCCAAATTTACCAAATACAAATGTCAATGATTTAGGATGGTTTAGAGGCTTAAAGTCCTTACAAGTGGAAACTACAAGTTATAATATTGATGGTTTGATAAGGAATGTGAGATCTCTAATGAAAAAATTACAGCTTCTACACTCAACAATGTCTTCCTAAGTTTGCAAGGTTGTCCACTAGAAATTATGAAGGCAAATGGAGGTATCAACAATAAGTTATAACACAAGGGGAAAGGAAAGTTGATCAAAGAGAATGATTTGCCTATCAGCATAGAGGTTGATGAAAACTTGATAACGGCATGCATCAACAAGCTTTTGAGGTTGAATCTATCTATGAGCCTATTTATGACATTTCAAGTATAATGCACCACTTAGACCATCTCCAGCAGTTAACTCCATTTTGCAGCACATTTTTCCCTAAAATGCAGTTAACTCAATAAATTAATCTCCAGCAATTGACTCTATTTTGCAGCACATTCATTTTATTAAGGATAAAGGGTCGAATATGACCCTAAACTTATATCATCTAAGCCCTCCAACTTTTATTTTGGTCATGTAAACCCTTCATCTTTTGAAAAGAGATCAAATGCACCCTCTAACTTTTGTAAATCAAACAAATGAGTATTTTGACTATTTCCTTCAAATTTTTATAATATTTCCAAACCAAGCTTTAACAACACATTATTTACTATAAGTAATTAATTATTTCTTATGTTATTTTTGGCAATAATCACAAATTAAACATATTTTGGCGTGGCGCTTAAAAAATTAAATATAAATGGATACCAATAATATTTGAGGTGGTGAAAACAAAGAATATTAAATTAATTAATCAAGAATAAGATTTTAAATTACAACACACCTTTTACAACATGGCTTGTGCACTTTATTTTTACTCAATTTTTGAAACGGTAGAAACAAATGAAATTTGAAGGAAAATTCAGTATATAGGTTAGGTAAAATAATATAAATAAAAAATAAAATAAAAATAAAATTTGAAAGTAGTAAAATGTGGGGAATTAGCTAAAAGGGGTCCAATATGATCCTTTATTGGAAGATGAGGGGCTAGGATGAACAAAAATTTAGTTTAGGGGCTTAAATGATCCGGGGTGAAAAGGTTAGGGTCTTAATTGACCCTTTTCCCTTTTATTAATTAATATTATTTTTATTTATTTTTACATTTAATTTATTTTTTATTATTACTTTTATTTTTGAATACAAAAACTAATATAATAAAAATATTAATACGCCTAAAATTAAAATAACATAATCATTAAAATTACGTTATAATTTATTTAAACATGAAATTAAGACAACGCTTAAAATTGAAATTACATTACAAAATTCTCCCTCCGTCCGCTTTCAAGGGTATCATTTTTCAATTTTGGCCGTCCGCCCCCAAGAGCCTCATTTCCTTTTTTATATATATAGGACCCACACACATCCACTAATACAACTAAAAAATGGGACTCACACCTCCACTAATACAACTACCCACTCTACATTAAATAATAATACTCCTTAATCCACGTGTAAAAAGCAAATAGTACCCATAAAGGCGAACGGATGGAGTACATAAACAAACAAATTAAACTTATTTAAAAATGTAGAATTTTTTTCACATATATATTAATTTACTATTAAAACTAACAATCATAATATTTTTTCAATTATTTAAATTAATTATTATAAATAAGTAAAAAATAAAAAAAACATAAAAGTGGACACTAAATATATACAACATACATATTAATTTATCATTAACCATTAAAATATTTTATGTTATTTAAACTAATAATTGTAAATAAGAAAAAGAAAAAGAAAAAAAAGGATGCATCCATCATTGTAGCGTTTGGATTTTCCAAATGCTACAGTATTTTTCTTCATTTTGCATCCAAATTTGCGGGCTTGCTAGAGGGAGTTCGTGACTGGATTTTTCAGTTGCAGGCCCATATCCAGCCTTGCTGGGGAGGCTTTTAGAAGTTTGATATTTATGTTAGGCACTAATGTTTATGGCATAAACAATTGTCATTTCGATGTGTTTGATGCTTAAGTTGTAAACATTAATATTTAGGTAAGTCTTACCTTTTTTGGATATTTACAGCATAAGAAATTAATAATAGAATGTCATTTTGCTATTAAGCTAGCTATAAACTTGTTTATATGGTAGGAAATGTTTATGATAATAAATAAAATGTTACCCACTAATTTTTTTACGAGTCTAATTTGATAAAATAATTAATTCGTGTAATACACGGGGAGTCACAAGTTAGTGTATAAATTTTTAATATAGGTGCACGGAGCACTAAGCGCATGAAAGAATTTGTTTATCAATTAATACTATCCTACGCACTCATAATGAAATTAAAATACTCAGTCCATTTGTTTAAAAGAGACGTATTTGTTTTTTACAAGTAGATTAATAAGTATTATTATTTAATATATGATGAGTAATTGTATTAATAGATATATGAATCCTATAGTTTGTAGGAATAGATATATGTGGACTTCATATGCAGGGTAGCAACACCTTTAGGGGCACATAGCCAGATACACCAAATGAAAAAAATGGGTTTTTAAAGTGGATTGAGGGAGTATATTATATCAAAGAAACCTATATCATCACTTTTATGATCCTTTAAACCCATGTAACCCTCAAAATTTTAGATTCAATGGGCTAGTAACAAATGTAGGGCTAGACATGCACGCTGGTCCAGACGTCAGTTTCGGTTCCGATTTCAGAAAATAAGGAATTAGAACCGAATCGGTCATAGAACGATTTCAATTTGGTTTTGGAACCGTCGATTCTGATTTTCTCTCTCTATTTTTTTATTTTTAGCCTTAAACCGTAAAATAAAAAATAGAAGAATCGCCAGTTTTGGTTCCATGAAATGAGAAATCAGAAACGGATTGGAATATACTCCCTCCGTCCCATTTCAGATTTCACGTTTAAGAAAAGTTACTTTTTTGACCAACTTTATTTATTTTTTAAGGGTATTATAATATTTTTAGATAATAAATAAATTATAAAGTAATGTTACGAGTGTGAAAAATGGTGCAAATTTGAAATTAAAATAATTTTTGAGGTTGTTGGGTAAAGTTGAATTTCTTTTTTTTTTTGGGTGTGAAAGCTATTGTATGACAAAGTGTGAAAGCTATTGCCCCAAGAGCATAACTTAAGTGGTAGAAGGGAAGGTGGAAATGTCTATCAACTGAGTTTGGTTGCTGCAGGTCTAGTTTCGGTTCTATTTTGTGCATGTCTACTATGCTCTATCTGGATTCTAGGGTATCCACGTAATTTTATTTATTGTGATAATGGTAAAAAATAGTCATTCTTGATTAAAAGTAATTTTTAGTAGCCACAAGTCTTAAAAATAATTTATTCTAGCCACTTTTAATGGAACAGACCAAAATGCCCTTGAAAGGGACCCACTGATCACATGTTTGAGGTCTCTTTTTGACCAAAAAGTACAAAAGTACAATAACTTATTTTACAGTTTATTGAATGCATTAATTTATTATTTTTATATGCCTCATGAATATATTTTTTTATTAAAATACAAAAAGATGAATTAATTTTATTCGTATGAATTTTTTTTAATTTTTTCTGGGAAAAAAAAGTGTTGGCCGAATAGAATAAAAAGTGTTGGCCGAATAGAACAAAATTGTTGGCGGAATAGGCCGAATAGAAGAAATATTTTTTTCAAATTTTTTTAATTTTTTCTGAAAAAAAAAAGTGTTGGCCGAATAGAACAAATAGTATTGGCCGAATATAATAAAATTGTTGGCCGAATAAGCCGAATAGAAGAAATATTTGTTCGAATTCTTTTTAAATTTTTTTCTGGAAAAAAGTGTTGGCCGAATAGAACAAATAGTGTTGGCCGAATAGAACAAAATTGTTAGCCGAATAGGCCGAACAAAAGAAATATTTTTTTGATTTTTTTAATTTTTTTTTTAGAAAAAAAGTGTTGGCCGAATAGAACAAAATTGTTGGCCGAATATGCCGAATAGAAGAAATATTTTTTTTGAATTTTTTTAATTTTTTTTTGAAAAAAAATGTTGGCCGAATAGAATAGACAAAATTGGTGGACGAATAGGCCGAATAGAAGAAATATTTTTTTCGAATTTTTTTTAATTTTTCTGAAAAAAAAAATGTTGGCCGAATAGACCGAATAGAAGAAATATTTTTTCAATTTTTTTTAAAATTTTTTTTGGAAAAAAAATATTTCCTATAATTTTAAATGTAGTCTCATCCACCCTATTTAATGCAGTCAACACTGACATAATCATGTCCTCATTATTGTCGTCCTTTATCTAATAGTTATGGGGGTAATTTGGGGAGTCCACCAAATAATGACTAGTAAAAATTATATATAAGAGAGGTGACTATTTAAAATTATATTTAGTGAATAGTGGCCGTTATTTATTTATCTAAAATTAACAGAAAATTCTAAACATCACCATTAAAATATTCGAGCATGCCTATGCCTGTGGTGATGGTATCAAGACACAGGTGTTGCAGCCCCTCACAGCTCAACTTCCTCCCACTCTTGGCCGCTTGCAAGGACTACATTGGGCTTCTCCCTCACTCTCCCCTCCAAGGCATAGTAGATTACGAACCAGAGCACAAATGGCAGATGCCATTTCCCCCAAAGTAATCGATTCCCATGTGCACGTTTGGGCGTCACCTCAGCGGGTACCTCTTCCATTTCCTAACCTAAATCAAATGTTCCCTTGAATTCACAGTGGGATTTCCCCTTTTCTTAGGCTGCAGAAAAATACCCGTATTTTCCAGGTCAGGAGCCCACATTGACGGGTCATGTTGACTTCTTGCTTCAGGTAGGATTTTGCTGAATTTGTTCTTTTACTCTTTCATGCTAAATTTTTAGAGGGAGAAATTTGATTTGGTAGTTGAGCTGGAATGATCTTCTATTTGCCTGATTCTTTCTTTTGGGGGGAGGGGTGTTGTGTGTGGATTTATTTATTATTTCTGAAAAAGAGAAATGTGCTTTTTGAGTTTTGAATTATTGGTGTTATTCCTAGATTTTCTTGATGTTTCTCCACCATAAAACCAAAAACGAGTGTATATATATACTAAATATATGTATGTAATTTGTAGTGCATGGAAGAAGCTGGAGTATATGGTGCCCTCATAGTGCAGCCCATTAATCATAAGTTTGATCATTCCTATGTAACAAGGTCAGTCTCTCCTAAGACGCTCCTCTCCACCTTCTGATTTTTGCACCATTTTATTATGAGCTGTATTAGTATAAAATAGCTATGGTAACAGAAAGAACTTTGAATTCAAACTTCATTCTGCTGCACTGCTAGGCAAAGCCATCAATATGGTGATCATCAGCATATCTAATAATGCTCCATTTTTTTCATTTATTTTGAAATTGTAAAATTGAACTGCAAATCATATTATCTTGACCATAGCTTACAAAAAGTTTAATTTTGTACAGTGTGTTGAACCAATATCCATCTAAATTTGTTGGTTGTTGCCTTTCGAATCCAGTCGAAGATGGCACTGGCATTAAACAGCTTGAAGATCTTATTTCTAAGGTTTAAAGTGTCTTTAAGTATCTTACACCATTGTTCAGTTTCACTGAATCATGTTAATTTCAAATGATGTTGTGCCAGGATGGTTATCGCGCGGTGCGCTTCAATCCGTATTTGTGGCCATCTGGTGAACTGGTGTGTTTCAATCCATTCTAGTGTACATTTTTACGATCTTTGATTTCTGTTAATCCCCTCAAATCTTGCTCAAACTTATATTCTCTCCTTCAGCCTGTGCTTGTACGTTACTTTCTAAAGGAACATTTGAAGAGAAGATTACTTTATAACCTTCGGATCAACCGAATTAATTTTTAATGGTTTTGCAGATGACAAATGAAGTTGGGAAGGCCATGTTCGCCAAAGCCGGAGAGCTTGGGACACCAGTCGGTTTCACGTGCATGAAGGTCTTAGTATCCTCGTTGAACATAATTCTTGAATCACCCATTCAGTTGCTTCCCAGATAGTATATTTTCATATTTTTATTCTGCCACACAAGTAAAAAATTAAAGATGTAATCTTGTTTCCAGGGTCTTGATCTCCATCTCTCAGAAATTGAAGAACTGTGTACTGAATATCCTTCGACTGTTGTTCTGCTAGACCATCTCGGTTTCCGTAAACCCCCACAGTAAGCTACCAATTACTTAGTATTCTGAAGAATCTTCCACCGTCACATATAGTAATTTATTACCAGGTTCACAATGGTCTCCTTTCAGGAACTATGATGAAGAAAAACTTTTTCTAAACTGCTGAACCTTTCTAGATTTCCACAGGCAAGACTTTAACCTATTATTGTTTAGGGAAGTGAGAATGGGTAAAACTAGATATCATTTAAGGATGCTTTCTTGATTTTTGAGTTGTACATAGGGGAAAGTATTTCCCATCCTTCATAAAATATATGAACAAGACCTTATAAACTACATTCAATCTGTGAAGGTATTTTCTTGCTTTCTGTCATCTCTTTTGAAATCACATATAAGTCTTTCAGGAGTGTGTTAAGGTTCTTGCTTTCCGATCCGACTACATCTGCTTTTGTCTTTGAATGTCCTCAATTATTCATGCCATATCCACCGAAAACGCCACTTTCATACTTCATCTACTGAACCCATGAAATGCATAAACTGAAGGTTCGAAAGAGTAGTTAGTAAAGGGTTCATTTGTCCTGTGTTTTTGGTTAATGCCATTGCCATCTTAACAAATGCAGGTTTACATAAAATTTAGTGCTCTGTTCAGAGTGTCAAGAAATCCATACCCGTATGAAGATCTAGCCGACGCTTTATCCAAAATAATCTCCAGCTATGGAGCTAACCGCATCATGTGGTGAAGGTGATTTATATACAATCAATCAATCTATTGTTTAGTTGAACGGATGGATCTGAGACGAGCGAACGGATTGTTCGAGCCTCATGCTGTGACTTCCCCTACGTTGTCCCAGAGTGCGGTTACAAAGCAAAAGAAGCAGTGGTTCAACTCATAGAGAAAGCCAAGTTATCATCTTCTGAGTCAGAGTGGATCATGGGTAGAACAGTTTACCAACTCTTCAACAATGGCTGGTCTACTTCCTGAATATCCAACATATGAAAGGGATGAGCAGCATATGAAAGGCATGTATTTATATAATTGATACACTCCATTTTAGTCACACACACAACTTTCTTTTTGGCTCTGCATAATGGGTTGCTAATAACCATGATATGGTTATTGTAAATTGAGGAGGGAAGATGTAGAAAGTTTTACATATATAATTTTAAGACAAATTGTGTGAAACATGTGTTAGACAGATAGAAAATGAGTATATACTAAAAATTAATACTATTTGAGGTGAAAAGGGATGGAAGTGAATTTGAATTATTTTTTGAAATATTATTGTGATAAATGAAAAGTGAGTAGTACTAACTACTAATCAATAAGAAGTGAACAGTTTCACGTAGAGGCATTTTTGCATTAGACTTGCTTTAATTTTAAATGCCATGATATTATGGGCATCTAAGTGTCCAAAAATATTTTTATAGGATTAATTTTTGAGTGCGAATGTGGTGCACTTAGTGCCCCGTTGTATCTGGACGATCATAATTGTTAGATTCATTTTTAATCTAATCTTAACCATTAAATAAAATAATATAATTTTTTTTTTAAATAACCACTTACTATCCATTTTCTACCATGAACATATGGATGCACCCAGAATCACCTTTAATTTTTTATTTGAGAGTTTGTTATTTTTTATGTAGTGTTGTTATAGTTAATTTATTTATAATTATATGATTCAGTCTGATTTATAGTTTTAAGCTTATTTTTTAGCTTTAGGTTCTATTTTATTATTGTCTTTAGGATTTTTATCGTCACTCCATTCTTAATTAATAAAATGTACAAAATATATTTTGTGCTCCCAAATTCACGAAATATAAACTCATATTAAATGACTAAAATATTTGTATTCGTCATATCACAAAAGTATTAATGTTATTGTGTTTAATATCAACTTCATTAAAATCTTTCTTGTTACTTATTTTATTATTATTATCACCATTACTATTGTTATTATTATTATTATTTAAATCATTTAAACTTATATAACGTAAGGGCTACATTTTTTTTCTAAAAGTTTGTAAAAAAAATATAAATTAAAATGTTAAAATAGTTAGGTAAAAATTTGTGTGCATCAATTACACAAAAATATTATTTCAATGCATCTATAAAAGAATAACAGTATGGAGTATAGTTTATAAGAAAAATGTATAAAGCACACATGCATAAATATTACTCAACTCACAATAGTTACGCTAAGGCCAGCATGAATCATAAGGTTGTACGTACAAACAATTATATAGTACAATATTTTGCTCTTATTTTATTTAACATGAAAATAAATCTAAATAAGCAAAGATATTATCATTATATATTATTAAAATACATTGGCTAAAACGTTTATGGGACCATTTCAAGGAATGAATTATATGAAATAAATAAAATGTTATGATATTTTTCATGTAAAATAATACATGATTGATAAAAAATAATATTTCAGAAATAATTATTAGAATAAATGAAAATTAATTATATAGAAAGAGTAAAAATGGTGTTTAACGATCTCACAATACCATCAGTGTAGCGTGATTTTTTCTACTTTTTAACGAGATTTACTTAAAAAATTAAAGTTAGAAAATCTCACATGAACATCATAAAAATATGATGGGCAAAAATTACGTTTACTTTTACTTGAATAATCCTTCTCTTTTTATACTAGTAACTGAACCCGTACGTTGTACAGATGTGATATTTTTAGGGCAACAACTTCACTTAATTTTATGATTTTTGACCAAATATTATTTATTTGAATTATATCTAACCTAATGTTTAAATATTAAAGTCTAATGTAATTATGGGCAAAGCACCTCTAAAACTTTGTGAGACTGTTAAGTTGATCAATTCATAAGATTTACTAATATCTTTTGCAATGAGGTTAAAATGCATCTTTTTTCAAAATTATAAAATCAAATTTTATATTACTAATTTATAAACATCAATCAATTAGTGAAATATTTTACTATTAATTAACTCAATCAAACTTCAATTGCAAATAATTTAAAAGACTCATCTAAAGTTTCGTGTATATAGTTATTTAATTATTTTAATGGGTGGCTGAGATCTGTTTGAAAATTTTGAATATGTTCAAAGATATTATTCAATTTTTAGTAAATAATATCTTATTTCTGATTTGAAAAAATCATAACTATAATTATTTAATTATTTTAATGGGTGACTAAGATTTGACCTTAAACCCTAAACACTCTAGAAACATTATGCAACAAACCCTAAACCTAAACCCTTATAATTATTTAATTATTTTAATTGGTGGTGGATGTTAGTTTGAAAAATAGATGATCAAGATTTAAATTAAATTATTTCCTGATTTGAAAAAATCATAATTATAATTATTTAATTGTTTTAATTTAATAGGTGACTGATGATGAGAGTGGAAATTTACGTTTTTTTTATCTCACAATACCTTGATTTTATTAGAATAAGGCCATATATTCGTGTTGGAATGCGTGGTTTATGTATTTTGCACGACTATGATGCTTCTAATGGTTTTTGTGGAGTTTTGAAGGTTAAAATAGGGTAAGAATGAAGCAAAATCGAAGACGGGAAAGAAAAGAGCTGAGAAGGGGCTTACTCGAGTTGCATGAGTCAGCACAACTTAGCAACTCGAGTCGAGTAAGGTGCCGTAGAGGTGCAGAATTGATCAGTGAGCCAACTCGACTTGTCTTGCACAACTCGACTTGCAGCTCGAGTCGAGCTACGTATGGGGCGATTCGAGTTGTATGTCGTGTGAGGCAGAGCAGCATCGAATTTTGTCCAGTGAGTCAACACGAGTTGACAGGCGATGACTCGACTTGCTAGCTCGACTCGTATTGATGTATGGAGAAAAATCAGTTTCAGAGCATGGCAGCTCGACTTGACAGGCGGACGCACGAGTTGGCAGCACGACTCGAGGTGGGTTACTCGAGATGCATTATAAAGCAACTCGAGTCGTGTTGGCAACTCGAGTTGGTCAATACAACTCGTGTTGCGTTAGTATAGGCCGAAAATCAAGATTTTTAAATCCCCTGTGTGTGACACACTTGAGATAGAGCCCAGGAGAGTCAGTTTTCGTGGCCCATGATATAGAAGGAGGATCAGAACACTTGGAGAGAAGACCGATCATTCACCACAGAAACACACCGTGAATTCAATTCACACTCCATCCACCCACATCCACTCACATCATAATTCATCCATCCATTCATCCTATCGATCCGGAAGAAGAATCAAGCGCGGTTAAGAGAGTAATCCAATCGGAGAGACGGAGGAAAGACGCAAGCCACGTGACACTAGGGTTTCATTTTCTTTTCTTAATTTCTTCTTTTGTGATTTTGTTATGTATTTGATAGCCATGAGGGTTGTTTGTGACCTCATGGGCTAAAAACTCTTTACAGTTCTAAGGATTGAAGGTTAGGGTAGTTGATTTGGAACCCTAGACAAAGTATTGTGATTTCATGCTATTAAGATTCTTATTTATTTGATTTATTTCAGATTATATTATATTTTTGTAACGTCTTCATAGCATGCTATTGATATTGCCCGTGATACTTGGTATGTTGTGTTAGCTTGTGTGCATATATATTTAATATTGTCTGTTTGCTAGGGATTATAGTAGTTTGCCCTTGAACATAATAATCCTAATGGCTGGTAAATAAGATACTTGATATTCTTAGTGGAATAATGCAATTAGAAAATCAAGTAGGAAGCGAATAAGTTTAAGTATTACTTTCAGAAAATATATGTTAGTCGAATTGGCCATTCGGAGGTTTATGAAATTCGTTTTATTAGTATCTAAGAAGAAGGTTCAAAACTATTCGCGCATCATCTTATGATGTATTTTCATTGAAATAGCATGAATGAACAATAGGACGTCTAGAAAATCAAATCAATTGCACTACAACTGAAACTTTAGAGCTGTTACTTCTCTCTTGATTCAATCTCGAATATTCCTTGCTTTTATTTATTTTGTTAATTATTATTTAAATTCTTTAGTTATTAATTCATTCAAATCCTAGAAATTGGTTACGATAATTCTAGTTAAATAGTAATTTAAGATAAAATAAATAGTTAGTTGTCTCAGTGGGAATGATATTTTATTTTAACTGGGGTACTTGCCTCTACAATTGACATCCCTATACTTGGGAATTTTAATTGGAGTGCGCAGAAAAAGCCTAACAAGTTTATGGCACCGTGCTGCCGGGGAGAGTAAATTATTTATTTACTTTTGTTAATTATTTAATTAGAGTTTTTGCTTTGGGATTTAATTATCTACACCTTGAATTTTCTTGAAGTTGCATGCACACTAGATCAAAGAAGGAAACACAAAATCTTGAATTTGATCCAGAGTTTGAAGCATCTGCAAGAAAGAGGAGATGAGCAACAAATAATTTCAAAGCACCTCCAAAGGTTGCTAAGGCACCAGTTCAGAAGAAGAAAGTGGATATACCTGAGCCTAAAGCAGTCATAGAGAAGGATAAAGAACAGATTGAGGATTAGACTATCCCAGAAGCAGCTGAATCAGAAGTTGAATCAGAGATAGTAGTAGAAACAACAGTTATGGGAGAAAGAGTCGCAAATAAGGATGACATTGTCATCCGGGAGACATTCAAGTCTACTAACTTGGGAGGATCAGGCGTAGTTGGGACCGTTCAAGCTGATGAGGCGAACGATAAAAGGTCAGCCCTGATACATATGGTGGAGAAAAACCCCTTTATTAGAGGTGT
This sequence comes from Pogostemon cablin, assembly GCA_023678885.1. NCBI lineage: Eukaryota > Viridiplantae > Streptophyta > Magnoliopsida > Lamiales > Lamiaceae > Pogostemon > Pogostemon cablin. The sequence continues at coordinate 12,954,480 of CM042981.1, read as the reverse complement.
ATTTGATGAACCCTATGGATATTTGAAGCGCTTCAATAGCTACACGGATACAGTTAAAGCCGCTGATGCTACCAATGACAGATGGAAGATGAGGCTTTTTCAGTTTTCTTAGTTGACAAGGTGAGGAAGTGGTATGACAAGCTCAAATGAGACAGTTGCTCTAATTGGACTGAGTTGCAGCAACTGTTTGTGGACCGTTTTATGCCACCTGGAAAAATTCTTTTACTGAAACAAGAGATAAATCAATTTAAGAAGGGAAGAGATGAGTCGTTTGGAGAAGCTTGGGAGAGATTTACTGATCTGTTGACAAGATGCCCACAACATGGATTTAAGAAGTCCCAACTCATCAGTGTCTTCTACAATGGCCTCGACAATGACTTGAGAGTGTTGGTGGATGCATCTGTTGGAGGAATAATTTTTGGTAAAACGTCGAATGCTGTTGAGAAATTATTCGATGATATCTCCATAAACTCTAGAGATTGGCCGTCAGAGAGGATCCGTGGAAGTTATATACTTGGCAAAGTGGCAAAAGTTGAAGAGAAGTTTTCCGAGGCTGACAGAAATGATAAGGTTATCTCTCAATTGCATCAATATCAAATACTGGGGGAGGCAACCCCTGCCAGCAAGTGATGATGTAGTAATGAATGTTCAAGGGGTTGAGGATGTAAATTGGGCCATGGGGCAGAGTCTCCAAGGTTCAAGAGCGCTTCCAAATTGGCAGGGAAATAGGTACCCCAAGGAAATTCTAACCAAAGGAATAACCAAGGGGAATGTCCCAGCAATCAAACAGGCCCCGGCAATCAAGGAGGATGGCAGAATCAGCAAAGGCATGAGAACTTTGCTTATTCAAATCCGAATAATCTTGTTCCATTCCCTCCTAATTTTGATCATGGAGCCAAAACTGAAGAGGGGAAGCCAAGTATTGATGATGTGTTGGCAAAATACATGCAGAAGAATGATGTTGCCATCAACAAGATCAATAACTGTATAGTGTTCATGGACTCCAATATGACAAAACTGAATGAGGAAATGAATAAGCAGTTGCAGAGTCTCACATATTCAATGGGTCAGATCTCTACTATGGTAAATCAGTAGCAGCAGCAGATAATGAAGGGAAAATTTCCTTCAGATACAGAAATTAACCCGAAGGAGAGTGCAAATGCGATTACTTTGAGGTCGGGAAGCAGTGTAGTCAAGAATTGATGAAGGACATGACAGAAATGAGGCAGGATGTAAGAGAAAAAGAACAGGTAACTTGGTCACTAGTTCAGTCCCTGTTCAAGCCGAGTCAAGATTGGGGGTGATCATGTTGAGCCAAACGACGTTCCTGCGAATCAGACAAAGCTTCAGGATGCCATTCAACCCCAGCTTGATACAAGCTCACCTCCAGTAATTCCAGCATATCCAAATTCTGTTGTGAACCAATCTGATCAAGCTATTGCAGATAAAAAATGGCAGTGGGCAAAGAGGTTGAGAGAAATGGAAGAGATTTTCGAGAGAGATAGTTTGGGACTTCCAAAAATAAATGTACCACTTCCGTTTCCTCAAAGGCAGTTGTCGAAGAGCTTGGATGAAAAGTTCAAAAAGTTTACTGAAGTTATGAGGGATGTCCAAGCCACTATTCCATTTTCAGAGGCCTTAGATCAGATGCCACATTATGCGAGGTTCATTAAGGAACTCATCTCGAGAAAAAGAAAGCTGAACAGTGTGGAGACAGTGAGTTTGACTGAAAACTGTAGCTCTATTATTCAGAAAAAGCTACCAGAAAAATTGAAGGATCTAGGTAGCTTCATCATTCCTTGTGAGATAGGAAAAGGACCGTCAAGAAGAGCATTGTGTGATCTAGGAGCCAGCATAAACTTGATGTCTTTATCAGTGTACAAGAAGCTTGGTTTGGGGGAGTTGAAACCCTCATCTGTTGCTTTACAGTTAGTAGATAGATTGTTGACATACCCCGAGGGAGTGATTGAAGATGTGCTGGTAAAGGTGTCAGATTTGATTTTTCCTGTGGATTTCCTAGTACTCAATATAGAGAATAAAGAGGATGGCGCGCCTCTTATCTTAGGGCGTCCATTTCTTGCTACTGGAAGAGCTCAGATAGATATATTCAATGGAGAGTTGAAGCTTAGAGCCGATGATAAGAAAATGGTTTTCTTGTTGAATAAGGATATGCAGTGGCCTAAAGATCAGCAGAAATGCAAGTATGTGGATATAGTGGACACAAAGCATGATGAGAACTTTGCCTAGTCTGATTCAGAGTTTGAGAGTTTGTCCAACGATGCATGTATTGACTACCTTGAAAAGTTACTTGCATTAGGTGATGCTAGGTATGAACAGATAAGGAAGACCACAGCTGATATGGTGAATCGAAATAAGATGATCACTATTGATGAAGAGAGAAGGAAACCTGTGGCAGAAAAAGTTGAATATGAGGAGAAAAGATTTGAAGTAGTAGAGGAGATCGACAAAGCAAGAGGATCTCTTACTTATCCTATTACTAACTCTGATGTTATGTTTGATTATGTTTTGGTTGTAGGAATCATGGATGATCCATATTTGAAGCCTCCGGATTTACCTCCGAATTTTTCTTCCTATATGGGTGTTGAAAATTCTAACTTGCTCAGTCCGTGTTTTTTCATGGAGGATCATGTATTGGTGATGAAGAAAGGTGAGGTGGTTGTAGCAGCTAATGATAGAGGAATGAAGTACTTGAAGGTACGAATGCGAGGGGACTGTGCTTCAATTTAGTAGTTCGAGAAAGAGGTATCCGTCATGACTCTCCGACATTAAACATGAGCAGTTGTTGGGGGCCGATCCTCCCATTTTATTTGATTTATTGAGTCCGTGTCAATGTAGAAATTTTATTAGGTGTTGTTCGACTATGGTATACACTTCTTTACAACTTTATGCTCTCACTTCATTTGATCTAAGTTTGGGGGGATACGTGTACACCTGCGTCTTGCTGCACCAAAGTAAAGTTGCTTCATTGTGTTGTGTGCTTGAATGATTAATTTTTTGCAATTTTTTGGTATTTTTGATTTATTTGATTATATTGAGAGGTTGATTTTTTGTGATTGTCCAGGTGTGTGTCGTTTGTGTGTTTTTGTTGTATGCTTTTCCTAGTTCAGTGTGGTTATTTTTGGGTTCTTGAGGATGATTGTTGGATCTTTTTATTGGCACTTGATTGAATTGAAATTGTGATTAATTGATAATGTGGTGTTGTGGTATAATGGTGATGATCCAGTTAGATGTGTACTTGGATGTTGGAATACTTAAAGTTGTTGCATGTATTAAAATTGGTTCATAAGCTTATGTAGGAGTGCTCATTATTCTGTTAAACCTTGTGAGATTTGAGCTTCTAAGAATCCTGAAAACTACACATGATTAGTTTTATACTTGAGAGCATCGTTTACATGCATGTATTCTAGAACTTGACTTTTAATCTGCTTGAGATTAGATGATTGATTAGATGATGGGAAATGACCTTAGGTCATTTTGTTCTTTACTGAGTCACTTGCCAAATGTTTATCCTACCTTGTTATATTATCCATAGCTTCCCATTTGAGCCTTAAAGCCTTATTAATTGGAAGCCTATACACATAGCCAATTTAATCCTTTAAAAACTTTTAAATACCTATCCTAGTAGAGAATAAATGAGACAGATTGGTGTAGTGTGAAATAAAATCTGGAAAGATGAATGTTGGCGGAAAATGATTGAAGATGAAGTATGGTTAAAAACTTGCAAAAAGGTGGGTAGTGCTCGAAATTGGTACCCCAATTATAGGGTAGTACCTGAAACTGGTACCCTAATTTAAAAGGAAGAGAAAGAGATAAAAGAAGACGTTGAGCTTGAAAGTAATGAGAGAATTTCATGCTATTAAGATTCTTATTTATTTGATTTATTTCAGATTATATTATATGTTTGTAACGTCTTCATAGCATGCTATTGATATTGCCCATGATGCTTGGTATGTTGTGTTAGCTTGTGTGCATATGTATTTAATATTGTCTGTTTGCTAGGGATTATAGTAGTTTGCCCGTGAACACAATAATCCTAAGGGTTGGTAAATAAGATACTTGATATTTTTAGTGGAACAATACAATTAGGAAATCAAGTAGGAAGCGAATAAGTTTGAGTATTACTTTTAGAAAATATATGTTAGTCGAATTGGCTATCCGGAGGTTTATGAAATTTGTTTTATTAGTATTTAGGAAGGAGGTTCAAAACTGTTCGCGCATCATCTTATGATGTATTTTCATTAAAATAACATGAATGAACAATAGGACGTCTAGAAAATCAAATCAATTGCACTACAACTGATACCTTAGAGCTGTTACTTCTCTCTTGATTAAATCTCGAATATTCCTTACTTTTATTTATTTTGTTAATTATTATTTAAATTCTTTAGTTATTAATTCATTCAAATCCTAGAAATTGGTTACGATAATTCTAGTTAAATAGTAATTTAAGGTAAAATAAATAGTTAGCTGTCTCAGTGGGAACGATATTTTATTTTAATTGGTATTTGCCTCTACAATTGACATCCCTACACTTGGGGATTTTAATTGGAGTGCACAGAAAAAGCCTAACAGTTGACTGAAAACATATATTATATTATAAACCCAAAACCTAAACGCTAAACCTTTAACCCTAAACCCTCTGTAGTCCCTAAACCCTAAACTCTCTGGAAACATTATGCCATAAACCCTAAACCCTTATAATTATTTAATTATTTTAATAGGTGGCTGAAATTTGTTTGAGAAATAGATTGTCAGGATTTGGATTAAATTATTTTCTTATTTGAAAAAGTCATACTTACAATTATTTAATTATTTTAATGGGTGGCTGAGATTTGTTTAAAAATTTTTATTATATTCAAATAATATACTATTTAATATTTTTCAATTTTTTAATAAGTAATATATTTAATATTATTTAATTTTTAATAAATAATATCTTATTTCCTAATTCAAAAAAGTCATAATTATAAATATTTAATTATTTTAATGGGTAGCAAAGATTTATTTGATAAATAGATAGTTATGATTTGGACTAAATTATTTTCTGATTTGAAAAAGTCAAAACCCTAAAATCCTTAACCCTTTGGAAACATTAAATTATTTCGTAATTTTGAAAAAGTTATAATTATAATTATTTAACTATTTTAATGGGTGGTTGAGATTTGTTTAAAAAATAGACGGTTAGGATTGAACTTATATTTAATATTATTAATTTTTTAATAAATAATATCTTATTTTTTAATTTGAAAAATTCATAATTATAATTATTTAATTATTTTAATGGGTGACTGAGATTTGTTTAAAATAAATCCTAAAACGTTAAACCCTAAAACCCTAAACCCTAAATCTTTTGGAAACATTAAATTATTTCCTAATTTAAAAAAGTTATAATTACAATTATTTGATTATATTAATGGGTGACTGAGATTTGTTTGAGAAATAGATAGTCAGGATTGAGACTAAATTATTTCCTGATTTGAATAAGTCAAAATCATAAAACCCTAAACCCTAAAACCCTAAACCCTTTGAAAATATTAAACTGAGATTTGTTTGAGAAATAGATGGCCAGGATTGGATTTATTATAATTATTTAATTATTTTAATGGTTGGCTGAGATTTGTTTAAGAAACAGATGGCCAAGATTAGATTTATTCTAGGTTGGACTAAATTATTTCTTAATTTGAAAAAGTTATAATTACAATTATTTAATTTAATATTTTAATGGGTGGCTGAGATTTGTTTGAGAAATAGATGGTCAGGATTGGATTTATCTAGATGTCAAGATTTGGACTAAATTATTTTCTGATTTAAAAAAAAATAATTATAATATATAATTATTTTAACGGATGACTGACTGAAAACATTATGTCATACGCCATAAAACCCTAAACCCTTAACCCTAAAACCCTAAACCTAAACCCTTTGGAAATATTAAATTATTTCCTAATTTGAAAAAGTTATAATTACAATTATTTAATTATTTTAATGGGTAATTGAGATTTGTTTGAAAATAGATGGTTAGGATTGGATTTATATTTAATATTATTAATTTTTTAATAAATAATACTCCCTCCGTCCACTGTCAATCTATCCATTTTACCATTTTGGGATGTCCATCTTTAATCTATCCATTTTCCTTTTTGGATTATGGGACCCACACCCTCCGTTAATACAAATAAAACATGGGACTCACACCCTCCACTAGTATAACTACCTACTACATATAAATAATAATACTCCTTAATCTATGTGCAAAAAGCAAATGGATACATTAAGGATGGACGAATGGAGTATCTTATTTCCTAATTTAAAAAAGTCATAATCATAATTATTTAATTATTTTAATGGGTGGCTGAGATTTGTTTGAAAAATAGATGGCAAGGATTGAATTTATTATAATTATTTAATTATTTCCTAATTTGAAAAAAATCATAATTTCAATTATTTAATTTAATTATTTTAATGTGTGGCTGAGATTTGTTCGAGAAATAGATGATCAGGGTCAGGATTGGATTTATTATAATTATTTAATTATTTTCTAATTTAAAAAAGTCATAATTACAATTATTTAATTTAATTATTTCAATGGGTGGCTGAGATTTGTTTGAAAAATAGATAGGCAGGATTTGATTTATTCTTGGTTGAGATTTTTTTGAAAAATAGATGGTTAGGATTGGATTTCTATTTAATATTATTAATTTTTTAATAAATAATATCTTATTTCCTAATTTGAAAAAGTCTAAATTATAATTATTTAATTATTTTAATGGGTGCTCGACTTAAAATGCTTAAATCCGGGAGGTTTAGCGCCTGAATCCCAGATTATAGGCCGTTCTTGGAAGAACTTTGACTTAAGCATGCTTACATTTGGGCAATTTAGCGCTTGAATTCCAGATTATAGGCCGTTCACTGAAAAACTTGACTGTAGAACACTTAATCCGGGCAGTTTATCACCTGAATCCCAAATTATAGGCCGTTCACTGAAAAACTTGACTGTAGAACGTTTAATCCGGGCGGTTTAGAACCTGAATCCCAAATGTATTTCGTTCTTGAGTTGATTCTCGTTGAAGAATTCGAAGAACTATTCAGACAACTCTGAAGTCTTTGATCTTCGTAGAGAATCGCTCTCGGTGTATCTAGAATGAATGGAGGAGGGCTCCTTATATAGGTGAAGGGTGAGGAAGCCCCATATATAACTCGCAATTTGATTGGTCAATTGATGATTTGACTTAATTCTGCGGGCTTGGGCCTTTTTATCCCTGCAATTTGATTGATCAATATTTGATTTGACATCTATTCTGTAGGCTTTGACCTTTCCAGGCTTTGTTTGACTTGCGCTTGTTTGACTTGGGTCAGGCTACATTTGAGTTTGGCTTATTTGACTTGGGTCAGACCTAATTTAATGTAAGCCTCATTTAATTTGTTGGGCTTAAATTAATTATCAATTATTTATCAATTTATTTTAGGAATTAATTTATTAAATCCCCAAATAAAATATAATAAATTAAAATTAATATTTTAATAATGAAAATCCACGTGTTGTCATTTAATTGAACTGTTAATTTTATTTTCTTACAAAATAATATATTTAATTTAATATTATTAAAATTTTAATAAATAAAATCTTATTTCCTAATTTGAAAAGGTTTCTTTGACTTAGACTGATGACCACCAGGTTCAAACTACATTCATCATAGTTGTCTGAGAGGATCATAAGTCTCAATATAATTAAGTCAAGTCAAATCCTCAGCCGCTTTTATAGGAAGATGAGCGGAAAGGGCATTCAATGCCTGGAATCCAATAGGAAGGCTGTTTTTCGTACGAAATTTCTCTTCAAGCCCTGTTCATTCACAAGCTACATCGGTGGTTAAGAAGGCGTCATAATTATAATTATTTAATTATTTTAATGAGTGACTGGGATTTGTTCGTAATTATAATTATTTAATTATTTTAATGGGTGACTGAGATTTTATGAAAAATAGATAGTCAGAATTTTACTAAATTATTTCCTAATTTGAAAAATGTCATAATTATAATTATTTAATTATTTTAATGAGTGGCTGAGATTTGTTTTAAAAATAGATGGTCAAGATTAGATTTATTCTGCTTTTATATATATATATTAGGATATTAAATATATTATCACTTTTTATTAAAAATATTATTATACTACAAATTATTTATAAAATAATTTACAGTATAATTATCATTTTTATTAATTTTAATTTCATTTTTTATTAAAATAATATACCTTCTTATCCTCTAATAAATCTTCGTTCTGTAAAACTGTTTGCATATATGATAAATAAGCTTGTAACGAAGATTAAGAAACAAATACTACATCAATCAAGTGGATAGGGCCCACTAAATGCAATAACAAACTAACAAAGAAATAAATTTAAACCGACAAGCCTGCAAATATTAAAATTTAGCTACATGCATTTTAATTCCATCTACTAATAAGGACTCATTGCTACTACGTCTTTGACAACAAGAGCTCAAACCTTTTCCATCGCATAGATCATTTATGGCTTCGAATAGATCCTCTCTAGTATCATTCTCGACGTCTAGGAGTATGCATGCATTTCGGTTCGGAATCACCGATTCCAAGAAATTAGGAATAGGAACCGAACCGCTCCTAAGGTGTTCCATTTTAGTTTTAAAACCACCGTTCCCGATTCCTAGTTTTTTAGAAGAAAAAAAACTTTCCAGCCTCTAATTGTTAAGAATAGGAAATAGAGAAACTGCCGGTTTAAATCGGAATAATACTGATTTCAATTACATTTTGTCTCGTTTCAGTTCGTACCGCTACTTTTGATTAAAATGTGCATGTCTTTGAGATCAAGAATGGAGATAAGAATCGCCACAAACTTGAATCGTTATTGAAAAATGTGATCCACCGAAAATTATATCGTCAAAGATAAATAGTGTGTATCTATGTACCAGATTTTAAATGAATATCCCTAACGATATGTATGATTAGTATGATATAATGGAATGAGAATGGAATTATCATTCCTAATTCTATTCTCGGAATCATGATTTCATTTCGAATAATCATTTTATAAAAAAAGAAATGATGATTCCTCCCACCATTATTTATTCCTTATTTAAAGGAATCAACTTTTTACATTTGTTTATTTTCAATGTAGCATAAAATATATATTAAAATTATTTTTTATTTATTTTTATCTATGACACATCTCTATTTATATAATTACGAAAATTATAACTAAGTTAATATTTTATGCTTAACGTGTAATATTGATTGAGAACTTTGGTATTAAATTATTTATTTATTAAAAATAAAATTTTAAGTAAACTTTAAATTCTTTAAAATTTTGATTAAAAAATTATATAATTATTCTAATATTTATTCGAAATTATAAATTAATAAATTATATAAAAAATAATATTATTTATTAAATAGAATATATGTATATACTTACAATATTAAATATTATTTTTATTTTTATATACTATTTAATAATTTTGTAAATTATGTGCGACTTTTTTATTTTAAATAATATGAAAATTTTAATTTATTTTCAATTGTATAATTGGTTTTATTTGTAAACTAGATCGTACACATCCGTGCGTTATATGGAAAGAATTATATTATAGTATAAAATTATTTATTTTTTATATTTAAATTATTATTTTTATGTTAATTATAATATATTTATTTATTTATTTATATGAATGTATGTATTTTATAAATAAAACGATAATTATTTATACATAATATATGAATGTAATTTTTCTTTTTGTTAATATAACGTAATTTCTATTAATTAAATCTTATAATACGTATATTTATTTTTTTATAATATCAATTTTTACTTATATTTAAAGACGACAACGTTTAGGGAAAGCACTTATTTACTCGTATTAGTTCAAATATTAACTACATATATTCATACACGTCCATTAAAAATGTCAATTATAATACACGTACCCATCTCAAATTGCGAGTTACTTGCATCCATTTAATATTCATTTATTTTATAAGTATATGTTAATTTTTTAATGCTTAAATTAGTATTATAATAAAAATTAGGGTTAATTGTATTAAAATACACCACATTTTTCTCTTTTTTCAATTTAATCACGAACTTTTTTTATTGTCAAAAAAATACATGACCTTCTATTTTTTTTCAATTTAATCACAAACTTTCTCTTTATCAATTAAATACATGATCTTTTTGTATTTTCTCAATTAAATCACAAATTTATCTTTTTTTTAGTTAATTAAATATACATGATTTTAATATTTTGTATTTTAATCAAAATTCTTTCATAAATAAAAAAGTCTATTAAACAGTTTTGACAAATTTTTACTAATAATATTTTTTTAAGAATTAATAGAAAAATAAACTTCTAAGACAACCCAATTATACAACGACTAGATATATTTTTAGTCCGGTTAATATTAATTAAGAATGATATTTTATACATATATTAAATATAAATTATATAATATAATTTTATTAATAATAATTAGGAAGTGAATTTTGTATTGATTATTTAAAAAATAAAGGTGACATCAATTAATATTTCTTGGGCAAAAGCTCCTGTGCACCCGGGCGCACGGAACACTTTCCGTGCGCCTTTAGAAATTTGTGCTAAATTGTATACCTTTTAGTATACAGATGTGTACCCTTTATTTTCTAAAGAAAAATCTGGGCGCACGAACAACACTCCGTGCGCCTTTAGAATTTTGTGTTAAATTGTATACCCTTTAGTATAAAAATGTGTACCCTTTATTTTCTAAAGAAAAAAAATATTAATGAAAAGTGTATACCCTTTAGAACAAAATTATGTACCTTTTAGTAATTAAAGTGTATACCCTTTAGACCAAATTAATGTACCCTTACCCATAATACAAAATTTCTAAAGGCGCACGGAATGTGTTCCGTGCGCCCGGGTGCACGCAAGCCTCACTCTATTTCTTGCAAACATTTTTTATGTGGAGTTTTTTTATAGTTTTTTATTTTTATTTTATTTTATAATATTTAGATAATAAATATTTTATTTTTTTCTTATTTAATTATCTATTCAAGTATTAATTTAAAAAAAATTATCAAACCTCAAATTATTTAAAAAGACAACCAATTAAATTTGAAACAAATTACGTGATTTTTTATGAATTTTTTTACAATTTATTTATTATTTAAAATGCAATCCATGCATTATGTTTAAATTATTTAATGTGAATTGATTTTTCATTAACAAAAGAATTTTGAACAAATGGCAAAATATAAAAGATTATAAGAAAAATTTTGTAATTAAATTGAAAAAATATAGAAAAGACATGTATTTAATTGATAAAGAGAAAGTTCGTGGTTAAATTGATAAAAAATAAGGAGGTCATGTATTTTTTTGATAATAAAAAAAATTCGTGATTAAATTGAAAAAAAGGAAAAGATTATGTATTTTAATGCAATTATCCCTTAAAATTATACTACTTCCTCCTTCCAAAATTAGTCTTTATCTTTTTTTTTTTTTTGTCTATCCCCTAGAAGTCTTTACATTACTAAAATAATAAAAAAAATCATAACAACTAACCTCTCACTCACATTATATTTTCAGAAATATCACACATGTTACTTGTATCCATTTAATATTCATTTATTTTATATATGTTAATTTTTAATGCTTAAATTAATATTATAATAAAAAATTATACTACTTCCCCCTTTCAAAATTAGTCTTCATCCCTAGAAGTCTTTGCATTCCTAAAATAATAAAAAAATCATAACTAACCTCTCACTCACACTATAATACTATATTTACAAAAATATCACACATTCTTAGGGTACCAAAAAACATCTGTCTCATTGTTATCCGTATTTGTACCAAATATGTTTTCCAACGATATTAGTACTTTAACATGTAGAACTATATCTTATGTTTTCTAATGATCAAACATGTACTTTTGCATAAACTTTTGTATAATATGTATTTCTCACATGTCATTTTATTACTACTCGTACCCGTCACGTTTAGAATTTTTATTACGGTACATTTCAAACCCGTTTATTATACTCGCTGGGTCCAAATTAACAATTAAAAATCACTATTATTTGTAAGTACTTTAACATGTAGAACTATATCTTATGTTTTTTAATGACCAAACATGTACTTTTGCATAAATTTTTGTATAATATATATTTCTTCCATGTCATTTTAGTGCTACTCGCACCCGTCACGTTCAAAAATTTTATTACGATACATTCCAAACCTATTTATTTTAATCGTGGATCAAAATTAACAATTAAAAAGCACAATTACTTGTAAGTACTTTAACCTGTAGAATTATATTTTATGTTTCCTAATGACCAAATGTGTACTTTTGCATAAACTTTTATCCTTGTGCTATTCATACCCGTCACATTCAAAGTTTTTATTACAATACATTCCAAACCCTTTTATTATACTCGTGGGTCAAAATTAACAATTAAAAAGCATTATTATTTGTAAAAACTTTAACATGTAGAATTAGGCAAATACTATTGTGCAATAGCTTTTTAAGGTGAAACTGGGTCAATTTTGACCCATGACCTGGAATACTTATACTCAATCAAGCCTATGGGTTATTTGAGCCCCAATTCATTCGTTGTTCACCTCATCTTTCTCTCTCTCCCTTTTTCGATTTCTCTTCAACTATTTCTCTCTCTCATTTCATCTTCTTGTCTCTCCTCCCCGTCATATCTTATCTTTCGCCGCCATCCATCTCCTTCGCAGTTGCGCTGTCCAGATCTTGTCCACCGCACGCGCTCCGTCCTCTATAGTTCTATCAGCCAGATAAAAACTACTAATCCAGATCTGCTTTATGCCTTCGATTCACTGTTGGCAAGCCATCCAGATCTATTCGGAATCTGTCCTCTATGCTGCCAAATGGAGAATGTCATCGCAAATCTACTCATGTATTAACAGGTGGGGTGTATGGCCTTTTTATGATGTTAAATCTGTAATCCAACATCAAGCTTTTGTTGGGAGGAGATGATGATGTTTGAGGATATGAGTTATGTGGTGATCTTGATTTCTTCTCCAGGGTGGCTTCGCTGATGAGTGTCTAGAAGCGGTGTTGTTTCTATTCATATTTTTAATGGTTTTGAATTTGTATGCTTATTACTGTATATTTTTCAACATAAAGTGTACACCATTTATTTAATAATTTTATAACATTTTTATTAATAAATAATGGGGGTGTTTGAAGAGTGATTTGACTGCCATTGATGAAAAGTTTTAATTAGAGAAATTATTGATTTTAAATCGTGATTATACTAAAAGTGTACAAGTTTTATTGTCCAATTGTATACCATTTTATTAATAAATGTATATTTATTAATAACTAATTGTATTAGTGTATAGTGAGAATCTGTGTATACTTTGTATACATGATGTATATAAATTTTGTTGTAAAAATGTATAAATTTTATTAAACTAATGTAGGATGGTATGTGATAGAATACTTGGTTCACCATCTTCTTATTCAATGTTATGTGAAGGTAGATCTGATACATTGTGTGGTGAGTATAGTTATAGTATCATTGATACTGTGGGAAATAAAAGGAAAAACTTGAATGTTATACTCTCGAATTGGAAAACTATCAATTTGCAGGGATTTTGGAGGCTTTGAGTTGTAGTGTGGTTGAATTTTTGTTGGTTACTTTCTCCTATTGCTGCTTATAATGGCAATAACATTGTCATCAGATAGGGGAGAAGATGCGTTTAAGTGAAAATCATAAAGTGATGATTCTAAGTTATCTAGTAGTCCTTTGAGACTTTGAGTAGTGGAAATATAATTTAGACATAGGACATGACTTGACAATTTTGAATTTTAATTATACTTGTTAACATAAGCAACCTTCTATGCAATTATTTAAATCTACAAATAAAAAGTATCATGTAATTAATTAAAACTTATATACTCTACTGTTAAAAGTTATACACTTTGTTATTAAAATGTATACACTTCCTTATTAAGAAAAAATATTTATTTTTTTAAGATCTAATGCATGTACTAATGAAATTTATACAATTTAACTTAAAATTTGGACAATATAAAAATAAGAGTTTATATCCCGTGCACCTGTATTCATATGAGTATAACTTTCATATTTGTATAATTTTTTATTCAGTAATGTATATATGTTTCTTAATAATTGTATAATTTTTTTTACATTCAGTTTTTCATTAAAAAAAATAAATAAAAAATTCGCTGACAAAATGTATACATTTTAATTCATTAGTGTATATGTTTTTATTTATAAATGTATAAGTTTCTGGGAGTGGTGCACATGATAATTTGCTTAAAAATAAATACAAATAAAACATACACTTTTGATTTAAAACGTATACACTCACTTATTAAAAGTAATACACTTTCTTATAAAAAGAGAATTTAATTTATGAGGAAGTAACAAACTTATACAGTGAAACATCAGCTGTTACTGAAAAAAAATGATTCAATGAAATACCAAATTAATATCATCCAATGTCAATTTGAGATTGAAACTACAAGTCGAAGAATAAATTACATTATACTAAATTAACATCATCCAATGTAAACTGAGGTTGAATCTGTAAAATGAATAATCAAATTAAAAAAATAATTATTGAAAAAAATGCCATGAGGAAAGTATAATATGAAGAGTGCCGATGGGGAGAGGGACTTCGAAATGTGGTGGGGCTCCATCTCTGAGAAGAAATGAAAGGGAGCAGTAGAGGCGCTCTGCGGAGGTGCTTTACCTCTGATGGGAGCAACGAATGAGCAATAAAAATATATATCTTTGAATCTAATTCGAAGACGAAGAACAAATCTGGTAAGATGGATAGAGAGCAAATCTGAAGTGATACAGATGTTGAAGAGCTAGATCTAGAGCGATGAAGGTGATTTCTTACGCATCGTTGACTTCGATCATACCGTGAGATTGAGTAAGATGATTTGGGATGCGGGTGAGAGAAACCTAGAGAGAGAAAGAGGTCCTGAGGAATGAAACATAAAATGATGTAAATCTTTACTTAACTAAACGAATGTTTTCATTTGCCACATGTCCATCGCATATGAATTCTATTTGCCAAGTGTACACTCCACTGAATTATGTGCTCATGTGTCATTTTCTAAGATTTTTAATTTTTTGATTCAATGTTCTCCACAGGGTTTACGTTACTCAATTTAATTTTATACTTGTTACTCTTGCATTTTCTCCTTGCGTTTTTCTTTCTTCAATGCTATATTTAAATTTTAATTCTTATTCATTGTCATCCTTGGTTTCTCTTGCATTTTTATGTAGTAAAACTTTAGTATCTCTATTTCTCAAAAACCGTTTCCAGAAACTCGATTACTGCCGGCGCGGATTGAGGTAAAAATTTTCTAAAATCCAGTACTCATTTTACGATGATTTGCGTGTGAAATGAAATTGTGGGTCCACTATTTTTCGTATTGTGGTTTTAGTAATTGCGGCTGCTACTTCATCTGTCGTAATTTATGATCAAGTTGTTTGAAGAAAACTTGCATCTTTGGGTTTGATCCGTGGGATACTGTTAATTAATTGATGAGTGATATTTTTACCTAAATTTTAGTATTATTTTATATGTATTTTCATATCATTTCATCCGTATTTTATATATATTTTGGTGGTATTTTGTATTTTTATGGAAATATGTGAGAATGAGCTTAAACATATGATTTTAGGTAAAATAGATTCTAAACGCGAAAAAGAAGACGTGGGAAAAACGGATCTCAATTTTGAGTTGAAACGAGCAAGAAATGAATAATAGAAAGAAACACGGGCTAAAGGAGAAACACGGCCATGTTTGGCCGTGTTACAGAAGAAACACGGGCTGAAGGAGAAACACGGCCATGTTTGGCCATGTTATAGAAGAAACACGACCTCTTTTAGGCCGTGTGAGGTGGCATGGCCGTGTTCCTGAAGAATTAGAATTTTACACAAAAAAGGCCCATTTTTCACTTAAGCCCATGATCCAAATTTTACTCTAATTCCTTTGATCCTCCACCATTATAAATACCCTCGTTTCCAAATTTTGAAGAGAGAAAGGGGTTTCACTTGGACACACACATCACACACCATTTCCTTCATTTTACACCTCATTCTTCATCCATCCATTTACACTTGATCCCCTCCATCAAATCCATCATTCAAGTGATCAAGGAAGTAAGGGAGAGTGAAGATTATAAGAATAAGAAGGAGATCTCGATTGAAGAACTTCAAAGGGGGAATATATTTCTAATTTTTGTGAACTTCTTTATAGTTTGATCATGGGATTTGTAGATACAATTGTCTATGTTATTTTCTCTAAGACTATGATAGACTAATCTCCTTTGTGAGATTAGCTCCATAATTGGTGTTGGATAATTTAGTTTTTATGCAAATTGATTTTAATCTTAATTGGGCATTTGTGTTATTTCTATCATTGATATGAATTGTTTGATGTATATGTATGATTTGTGTGATTAATTGTTATGGACATGTGATTAGATTGAGAAATCAATTATGTGTTTATGATAGTTCATTGAATCATTTCATTATACACTTCATGTGCATTAATTTAGAATAAGATAGAGATATCCTTCTAGATTTAGAACCCTTTGATAGAACATTTGATTAGCTTAATCGAAAGATTAGTTGATTAGATGAGGAGAACCAAGCCATTAGTGAATTCATAGTACCTTAAAAGGAAATATTGTCTATGATTTAGTACTTAATTAGGGAACTCGTAGAGTAATTAGTACCTAGTGGGAGGTGTTCGCTATGGTATCGATCTTAAGTGCTTTTTGGAGCCTTATTGAGGGCCTACATCCTATCCATCTCAAGAGAGAGTTTATGTGGAATTAGTGATCACTTTTATGCCATGTCCATGATAGATTAGAATTAATTGCATGATTACTTTATTATCTATGCCATGATTGTTACTAATCTTATCATTGTATCATTTGGAACCCATCTATTATCTTTACATTTATCTTATTTTCATTAGTTTAGGTGCATTCATTTGCATGCTTATCCTCCATCCTATTCCGTCGTTCTTATAAAATTACGATAAACTTGAGACCGCTTAAACTCTAGCACATTCCTCCCTTGGGTTTGATAAATTTTTTAATTGGTCATCCCAACTATTTACGACCAATCAAATGATGCCATTGCCGGGGAGATAACCTTTGCTAGTAGTTTGACGAATGATTGTTAAGAGTGGTCTTAATAAGGACTTTTTTTTTGCATCTTATATCTTTAGAAAATTTTGCTCTAATTTTTCTTTCTTTTATAGGTGTATACCTTGAGAAGGAAGAAGAAGGTGAACAAGCCCAAGAATATGAGCTACATGGATATTCTTCGAGATATGATAAATAGAAGTGCTCATTCCGCTACGAACACACAAGAAAATTTTCAAGGATTTCAAATGCCAAATTTTGAGCCAAACTTGCAACTGGATTTCGGACTACAAGATATGCAATTCCAACAACAAAGTTATGAAGATTTTGGAGTCCCTCATCAAATGCATCAACAAGTATACCCTCAAGGTGTGGAAGATGTTTTTCAAGGAAATTTTTCTAGACATCAAGAAGGAAATCAACCATAACAATGGGAAAATTTTCAAGACTCCAACACCTCTTATTCTACCCAAAGTGACTACAAAGAAAGGCTTAGAGATGAGTTGATCGAAAAGATCATGGAGCGCTTGGAACATGAGAGGAAGTCTAATGAAGCATGGATGGATCGAATAGAAAATTGGTATGAAATGGTGACAAATGCAATTGTAGCATTCGGTGCTAGATTAGATTCCACTGAGTACCAAGTTAGACAAGTTGTGCCCACCGTAGAGAGACTTCAAGAAGAGAACAACAAGCCTTCTATCTCCGGAACAAAGAGAGAATGCATGGTCATTATGGATAGAAAAGAGGATAGTTTGGGGGTTGATGAGGTTATGAAGGAGAAGAGAGAAAGAGTTCCTAAGTGGATGAAAGCCAAAGAGTTGAAATAAGAGTTGAAGGGGGAATTTGAAAGATTTGTTGAGTCTCTTGAAGTGATATTTGAGTAAGTAAAGCTTCAAAATCAAGAAGAGATTCATGCACTAATGGAAGAAAAGAAACATCCGGAAACTAAGATCATTAACTCTACTCCACACAAGAAAAAACCTACTCATTCTATGGAAATTTCAAACTCTCTTAAGAATTTTCATGATTTTATTGATAAAAATTTGTTTCTTGAAAATTGTAGGAAAAGGATTGTAAGAGGGCACCAACACTTATCAATGCCCGAATTCTTACCGAGGGATGTGGTTGAAGTTCAAAACTCATGTAGAGCCCCATGGAAGAAGTGGAACAAGTGGAAAGAGCCATTCCTTATGAAGAACACCTTCGGAGAACAATTGCTTGAATTATTCAACAAAAAAGGAAACATTCTTGTAGTTGAGCGGGGAGCACAAGGCACTAGTTCAAGAAGAAACCTATGATAGTGCCTAAGGACTATTCAAGACCGTCATGAGCTTAATAATATCGTCCGGCTTGAAGACGTTAAACTTAGCGCTAGATGGGAGGCAACCCATCATTATCTTTATTGCTTTATTTAGTGTTTTCAATAAGGATTGTGGATTTGATTTTGTTTTGCAATTTTTGGTATGTAGTTTGATTGTGCTCGTGAGGAAGATGTGTGTTGGAGATACGAGGAGTGCTTGATTTGAAGTGAGAAGGTAAGTCTCACCACTTTTTGCAAACTTAATTCACGACTCTTGTCTCGATTTAAGTTTGGAGGGATGTTGCATGGTGTGACATACATGTTTTGTTAGTAAGCATATACTTCTCGTATTATTGGGTCAATTTTAAAATTTTTTCTCATGAGTTTTGGTTTAATTTTGGTCCGTTTGGTGGTGTTGAAGTGCATGATGATCTATATTTTTAATGCAATTGTTGAGCTAATGGTGTTTCATGAGTCTTTGAGCATGAATGATATGTATTGGAAGCACAAATGGAGCTTGGAGCTAACAACTTCCATGACCAAATGCCTATTGATGGAGTTTACTCTACACCCTATCACTTCTAATTGATCTTGATTTGGATTGATGTGATTAGCATGCTACTTCATTTGCTATGTTTTTGAGAGGTTTACTTTTCAATCAAAGATGGGGATGAATGTGAGCTCAGTTGTTATGGATGATTTGAATGAGTGCTTCATTATTTATTGATGGATGGTGTTGTCATTTTTGCATGTTATGTATTTTGATTATTTATTGTTTGTTGTGTCTTAGCCAAAAACCTAAATTATTCAACACCAATCATGGAGCTAATCTCACAAAGGAGATTAGCCTATCATAGTCTTAAGCAAAACAAAATAAATTGCCTTACAAAATTCCATAAATAAACTCTAAGAAAGTTACAAAATAAAATAAAATCTCCTCTTGAATTTCTTCAAATGAAGCCTCTATCTTCTCTTGCAATCTCAATCCTCATTGCTTCCTTGGTCAAATGGAGAAGATGATGGGAGATGAATTGGGGAAAAAAGAACAAATGAAATGAAATGAATGGGTGGTGGAAATCGGCTAATCTGTCCCCAATCCCCTCTCTCGGCTTCTTTATCAATCACCTTACAAGCCTCCAACCCTTCTTCAACCATTCTTTCCTCACCCTGAGAGTAGTAGAGAGTCATACATTGATCCTTAGTCTCTGATGTAGAAGATTTACTGATTTTTCTTTGTATATTTTCCAAGGTGGTTGAGATTTGGCCTAAATGGTACTCCATAGATACCATCCTCACCTCCATAGAACTCTTCACAACAAGAACTAACAACTCGATTTTTTCAACTCTCTCTTCACATGCTTTCATCCTAGCCTCGTTACCCTCAATACACTTATGCAACAAATCCTCCAAGGATGATTTTCTCTCATCATTTAATACTTTTCTCCCGGATTGAACGTTGGGTGAAAAACTACATCACACTTAGCTACATTCTTCAAATCATAGCTCCCTTCTATGCTCTCCGTAGGCCATTGGGAGGTATTCACGATAATTTCTTTAAACATTCTTATTGCTCTTTGAGCGGTGATGCCAAAAATCGACCCATCGAATAACGCATCAACAAATAATCGATCTATTTCGTTCAAGCATTGATAGAAGAATCCCACTTGTTGCTCCTCCGGAAAATCATGATGAGGACACTTCCACAACATCTCCTTAAACCTCTCCCACGACTCATGAAAGATCTCATGAGGCAATTGTTTAAATTGAGCAATGAGACTTTGCAATTGTAGCGTCTTTAAAGGTGGAAAGTATTTGTTGAGAAAACGTTGAGCAAAATCCTTCCAAGTATAGCATGTCCCCAGAGTGATCATTCCAAGCCAAGAACGTGCTATAACCTTTAAAGAAAAAGGAAAGAGTCACATATTAATGCAATCTTCACTCACCCCATTCATTTTAATAGTATTCGATGTCTCCATGAAGTGGACAAGATGGTCATTTGGATCTTCTGTTGGATCTCCACCAAATTGGCTTGATTGAACCATTCGAATCAAACTCGCCTTCAACTCAAAATTGTTGGCATTGATCGGAGGAGCCATAATTTATTGAACCACCCTCGATTAGAGATGATCTCTAATAGTCATATTCGTCATGCCTTGAGGAACTTGAGGGTATACATTATGAAGCACTTGAGGATAAACTTGTTGATGATGAGCGAAAAGTTTCCCATAAACTTGTAGAAGAAATTGTAAATTGGGAACTTGAACCCCTTGAGCTATCCTTATATCTCCTTGAGCTTCCACATTAGGAAGAGCATTTGCATTCATCATGTTTTGAATATTTTCCATATAGCTCATATTTTTTTGGCTTGTTCACCTTATTCTTCCTTCTTAAGGTATACACCTACAAGAGAAAGAAAAATTAGAACAAAATTTCTAAAGCAAATATAAGATACAAAAATAAAAATAAATGTCCTTATTAAGACCACTTTAAACATTTTTCGTCAAACTACTAGCGACCGTTACCTCCCCGGCAACGGCGCCATTTGATTGGTCGTTAATAGTTGGGATGACCAATTAAAGAATTTATCCAACCCAAGGGAGAAACGTGCTAGAATTTAAGCGATCTCAAGTTTACCGTGATTTTATAAGGACGATGGAATGGGATGGAGGATAAGCGTGCAAATGAATGCACTTAAACTATTGAAAACAAGATAAAATGAATGCAATAAAATGGGTTCCAAATGATGCAAGGATGAGATTAGCAACAATCACGACATAGATAACAAAATAATTATGCAATTGGATTTTAATCTTGAAAAAAACCTAGTTCAAATGGGCCCACATCAATATATTTAAATGGGTGTGTGGCAGGCTTCAAATGAAATAGATTGGACATGGGAAATGGGCTTAATAATCAATTGGGCCAAGCTGATGTTGTTGTAATTTCAACTTGCACGTCTTTTTTGTTTTAGCCTGTTTTTACTCGTTTTAACTCTGAATTGAGCCTCGGTTTTTCCCACATGTTCGTAATTGAATGTAGAAGCTCATTTAAACTCAAAATCCTGTAAATTCTAACAAAAGAATCCTCTCCACAAATATTAAGGAATTGAAGAAATTAACCACTAAAAGCAACTTTAATTATATTAATCTTAGCTAAAAATGGACCCTATTTTCTAGCAATTTCTACACTCATCAAAATGTTGCGTGGTGTGACATACATGTTTTGTTAGTAAGAATATACTTCTCATATTATTGGGTCAATTTTAAAAAATTTCTCATGAGTTTTGGTTTGATTTTGGTTCGTTTGGTGGTGTTGAAGTGCATGATGATCTATATTTTTAATGCAATTGTTGAGCTAATGGTGTTTCATGAGTCTTTGAGCATGAATGATAGGTATTGGAAGCACAAATAGATCTTGGAGCTAACAACTTTCACGACCAAATGCCTATTGAGAGAGTTTACTCTACACCCTATCGCTTCTAATTGATCTTGATTAGGATTGATGTGATTAGCATGCTACTTCATTTGTTATGTTTTTGGGAGGTTTACTTTTCAATCAAAGATGGGGATAAATGTGAGCTTAATTATTATGGATGATTTGAATGAGTGCTTCATTGTTTA
The DNA here is from genome assembly GCA_023678885.1 of Pogostemon cablin. Taxonomy (NCBI): domain Eukaryota; kingdom Viridiplantae; phylum Streptophyta; class Magnoliopsida; order Lamiales; family Lamiaceae; genus Pogostemon; species Pogostemon cablin. The sequence goes on along the minus strand of CM042981.1, from coordinate 12,932,357 downwards.
TTGATGGATGGTGTTGTCATTTTTGCATGTTATGTGTTTTGATTATTTATTGTTTGGTGTGTCTTTATTGTTTGTTTTGTGTGTTTTCTTATTCTTATTTAGGGTTGTTTTGGTGGTTTATTTTTGGGATATCGTGAGTCATTTTTGAATGTGAGTGATGACATGTTGTGGTAATAAGTGATGACAAGTTATGATTAAGAATCTCTATACTTTTGAATTGTGATATGTTTTATTTAACTTGTTCAATTTTGAGAAGAATGTGGTCTAATAAGTTTCTCAAGGTCCAAACACAAACTTGTGAGCATTTGAGCCTCAACCGTGAATACATGGTTATTTTTTTCATGAGTCATTCGGTTGTGTTTGATAAACTAGAACTTACTCAAGAACTATAGGAACGAGCCCGATTAGTGAAGATTAGTGAAATGATCTAAGGCTATCCTTGTTATTTATAATCATTGCCATATATTTCCCTACCATGAACATTATCCCTAGTCAACCACTTTGAGCCTATAAGCCTATTTCTTGTGAATTTAGCACATTATAAGCCATGATTACCCACTTAAGCCTTATATATATACCTTTTGTGTGGGTGATTGATTAGATGGTAACTAGAAAGGATTGATGAGATAACAAAAGAAGAAAAGGAAATAGTAAACAAACAAGAAAAATGATAAAAAGAGCACAAACAAGAATGCAATGCAAGCTTAAAACAAGAAAAAGGGCAAAGCAACAACAATGTACTCAAGAAAATCATGAAAGTTAAAGAAAGGAAGCATGTGTAAGCAGTTAAAATTTACGGGCCAATTAAATGGCGACACGTGGATTTTATTAATTAAATATTAATTTACTTTGGAATTTAAATAAATTAATTCCTAAAGTAAATTAATAAATAATTTGAGCCCAACAAATTAAATGGAGCTTAAATTAAATGAGATCTGACCCAAGTCAAATAAGCCCAAAATAAATGAGGCCTGGCCCAAGCCAAGCAAGCCCCAAATTAAAGAAGGCCTGACTGAAGCCAAACAAGCTCATATAAATTAAATCAGACCCAAATAAAATAGGCCTGATTGCAGCCCAAACAAGTGGAAGTCCAGGCCCGCAGGATATGGCTCAAATAAAGTGGACCAATCAGAATGCAAGGCATTTATGAGGGGTCTTCACCTCTCACCTATATAAAGGGGTCTCCTCCATTCATTCCAAACACACACTGAAGCATCTGAAGACACAGACACTCTGAAGAGATTGAAACACGAGCAACGCTCCTCAGGATCTTCAAGACAAGAACAGTATACGACCCGGGATTAAGGTGCTGAGCCCCCCAGATCGAGTGTTTTCACATCAAATACGTTTAATACAAACAAAGGCTCATCGCCTCTGGATAAACGTTACAAAGTCCTAAATTCGAGCTCGGACAAGCTTCAATTGAAGATCCGACTCCACACACGCTGTCAACACAGTCAGCGTACACTCCAGTCAACAAAGTCAAAGTCAGCGCAGTCAACACAGTCAGCGCCGTCAACACAACCAGTCAAAGTCAAAGTCCAAGTTGGTTTGAGAGAGAAGAATCAGAGGATCGATAGAGATTATTTCCTAAATTATTAAGTTCAATCCATCCGGATTATCTTTGTAATTCAACTTGTATTTATTTTATTATAAATACAAAATTTGTTGTTACAAATTTTGGCACGCCCAGTGGGACCATCTCTACCTCTCATCTCTTCTCTCTACAAGTTCAAAGATATAAAGCATGACTCCTCTCAGAATTGCAGTTAGAAGACCTTCTATCTTGAAGCATTCAGAGTTGCAAACTGAAGAGATTCAAAAGATAGCTCCACTCAAGATTGCGATAAGAAGGCCTGCTGCATCAAAGCCTTCAGAGTTGCAAACTGAAAAGGTTGGAGTCGTTACAAGAAGTATTCCCAAAGGCTCCATAGAGGCAAACCATATGGTGGGGATTACTCTCAATAAGCCATTGCACGGGGACAAGAGTGGTGAAAATGTTTCTACTTGCTCAACTCCTCGCTCCACGCCAAGCTCATCATCTACCTCAACTGAAGTTGCAGTGATGACGACAAGTTCTATGACCATTGAGGATCAACTCGCAAATATGATGAGAGCCATTGAAGGACTCAACAAGCACATGGAAGCTCAAGACGTAAAAATCTCCATACTTATGAAGAAAATGGAGAATGTGGAGACAAGTAAACAAGTTGAGGATGAGCGCGAGGAATGAGACTCAGCGAAACACCATCCTTTTGAAAGGAAGCCAGTTGAAGAAAAAATACAAGTTTCAACTGACAAAATGCTTCCTGTGAACCAACTGAAAAATATCATTTTAGAAACGATAAAAGATAAGTTTGAAGGGAGCTCAAAATCCCGTGTTGCATACAAGAAGCCATATACAAAGAGAATTGACAATTTGAGGATGCCAACTGACTATCAACCTCCCAAGTTTCAACAATTTGACGGCAAAGGCAACCCAAGACAACATGTGGCGCATTTCGTCGAGACATGCAATGATGCTGGGACCTACGGAGATCACATGGTGAGACAGTTTGTCCGCTCTCTTAAAGGAAATGCGTTCGATTGGTATATCAACTTGGAAGCCAACACCATCGACAGTTGGGGGCAAATGAAAGAAGTGTTCCTCAACCGCTTCTACAGCACACGAAGAACTGTTAGCATGATGGAGCTAACAAATACTCGTCAAAGTGATGAAGAATATGTCATCGACTACATCAACATATGGAGGAGCCTCAACCTCAATTGCAAAGAGAAGCTGTCAATAACTTCAGCTATTGAAATGTGCATTCAAGGGATGCCATGGAATCTTCGTTACATACTCCAAGGAATTCAGCCAAAGACTTTAGAAGAGTTGGCTACAAGAGCTCACGACATGGAGTTGAGCTTGACATCAAATGATATTGAATGGCCATCTATTCAAGACTCCTACGAGTTTGAGGACATACCTTCTGATGAGCTCATGGAAGACGAACTACAAACAAAGACTGCAGTTTCCATAAAAATTCATAGAAATGAAGTGGAAGTAAGAGAAAAGAGTGCATCCCAGGATTGGGGGCAATGAACTGTTGACAAATCAAACACAAAGCTCCTTGACACGAGCGAAAACTGTCCACATTATGCTCCTTGATATGAGCTTAAACTATCTAAAATCTCTCAAGCCAAAGCTCCTTGACATGAGCTAAAACTGTTTGCATTACGCTCCTTGATGTGAGCTAAAACTATCTAAAATCCTCACAAATTCAAGGCTCCTTGATACGAGTTAAAACTATCTTCACACAATGCTCCTTGATATGAGCTAAAACTATCTACACATGATGCTCCTTGATATGAGCTTAAACTATCTGAAATCTTCCAAGTCTACACACGCAACGTTCCTTGACACGAGCGAAAGCTGTCTACATCACGCTCCTTGACATGAGCTAAAACTATCTACAAGTCATGCTCCTTGATACGAGCTTAAACTATCTAAAATCTCCCCAATCAAATTTTCAGCTCCTTGACACGAGCTAAAACTGTCCACATGACGCTCCTTGATATGAGCTAAAACTGTCCACATGTTGCTCCTCGATACGAGCATAAACTATCTAACACAAATCAAATGCCACGCTCCTTGATATGAGCTAAAACTGTCTACATGTTGCTCCTTGATATGAGCCTAAACTATCTAACACAAATCAAATGCCACGCTCCTTGATATGAGCTAAAACTGTCCGCATAATGCTCCTTGATACGAGCCTAAACTATCTAACACAAATCAAATGCCAAGCTCCTCGGCACGAGCTAAAACTGTCCATACAATACTCCTTGATATGAGTTTAAACTATCTAACACAAATAATGCAAAATACTCCTCGACACGAGAGAAAACTGTCCACACAATACTCCTTGACACGAGTATAAATTGTCAACAAATTCAAAATTCAACGCTCCATGACGCACGAGCCTAAACTGCATGTTACTCCTAGTCCGCATGAGTATAAATTGTGTACGATAAACTCCTGGTCCGCATAAGTATAAACTGTGTACGACAAACTCCTGGCCCGCATGAGTATAAACTATGCACGGCATCCCCCATTCAAATCACACCATGTCCCTTTGAACTACGTTATGACTTGATTCTCTTTAAAGAGATACGTAGGCAGCTTAGAATCCCACTAAGTTTAGTCATTACATAAGTTATCGTGTATAAGTTGCGAGATAGTTGAAGAATGGTGAAGTGATGAAGTTATCTTCCAACAATGAACCTCCAGAGTTCGTGAATGCTTCATATTAATTCTCTTGTTGGAATCTTGTTAACAGTCGCCACGCCTCATTTTGCAGCCGCCAAAAATGGAAAAGAAGCAGAAGTGTCATCTCAAGGATGGAAGAGTCGCGATGTTGATCTTGCTCTGTCGATTCTATCTCAAGGATGGAAGAGTGGCGATGTTGATCTTGCTCTGTCGATTCCATCTCAAAGGATGGAAGAGTGGCGATATTGATCTTGCTCTGTCAATTCTATCTTAAAAGATAGAAGAGTGTCGATGTTGATGCCGCTCTGTCGATTCCATATCAAAAGATGAAAGAGTGGCGACGTTGATACTGATTTGTTGATTCCATCTCAGAAGATGGAAGAGTGGCGATGTTGAGAGGGTTTCTCTATAGGATTACCCAAAAGAGGTATTTCGATCGAGAGACGAGTCTTGTCTTGCCGGCGCCTGGTGTTAAAAAATCACCAATACCAATTCACGTATTGTAGAGGATGTTTTCTCATTCACAAATTGGACCATCTTAAAATTGAAGTCAACTGCAAAGTACATGAATAAATGTTAATTAGGAAAAGAGGAAAGGTGCAGGCCTGAATTAATTAATGAGAAATCAAGTTGGTGGCACAACAAGCCCATGAACATTTAATTCAGGAGCCCAGAATTGCTCCTGAAGAATAAAAGAAATGTGAGCCCAATAAATCTATAATAAAGTCCAAATGGTTGATTAGATTGCAATTGAAGGAAGCCCAAATTAATAAGCCCAAAATAATTAATTCAATTGGGCCAAAGGAGTCAAAATTGGCTGGAGAAGTCAAAATTGATGGCAATTGATCAATTCCTCCACACGTGAATTTTCGCTTCTGCAGATTTCTTCACGCCGAGAACTGTCGATTGTTGCCTTCATCATGCGAGATCGCCGTCCAACCGCGTCGGTTGTCGCACGCCATCGAGATTGCCGTCCAGTCGTGTCGGCTATCGAAACCACGTTGTCGCACGCCGTCGGAGCTAGCCGTGTCTGTCGACCGCTCGCTGTCTAGTCGCGTCGGTTGTCTCATCGCAAGATGCCGTCGCCGCTGCAAATCCAGCCGGAGAAGGCCCCTTCAACCGTTGCCGGAGTCCGTACCATCGCCGTCTTCGCTTGCCAGCCGCCAATCGAAACCGGCCCTTGCTGCCGCCACACTCTTCGTTGGAAGCGTCACCATCACTCCAGCCACTTCGAAGCACCACTAGCGACCATCACGAACATGAGACCACACTCCACAGCGTAAATTTTCTCACTGCCGCAGGCCGCGACCTCCAACAACGATCAACTCATGGCTTCCAGCCCTAGCCGCTGCAAATGGCGTTGCCCGTTTTAAGTGCCATCAACCGCGCATAAATTGCAAGTGCCACACTAAAGATTTGCGAACCCACTCCCAGTTCGCCTTAACCGACGCTACATCTGGTTTGTCGATGCCAACTGCCGAGCCAATACACGCGACCCTCGCCTCTGTTTGAGCCACCGCAATTGATGCCCCGGAATTATGAAAACACAAAGAACCATGCCGTTGAAAACCACACTGCACCCTGATGAACAGCGACGGCGGCATGCGGGACAAATCCGACAGACGATGTGTGGTGGAGTTGGTTGTTTTCGCTGTCATCATCTTCGCGAGTTTGTAACACCGCCGTTGTCATCTTCATCTTCGCAGGTTTCGCGAGTTTGTAACACCGCCGTTGTCATCATCTCGCCGTTGTCATCATCATCTTCGCGGGTTTGTAACACTGCTGTTGCTGTCATCCTTGCGGGTTTGCTCGACAAAGAAATGCCGCCATCTGCCATGAAGAAGCAAATAAAAAAAAAGAAAAAACCCAGGAGCTAAAAAAATATTGTATTCTGTGTGATGAAGAAACAAAGGCACTGAACCCCTCATTATATAGTGGGAGATTACAAGAGATTATGGAAAGTAATTGCATGATTGAAATCTCTCAAGATTTCAGAGATTTCTTTTGTTAATTTTGAGCAAAGATTTGTAAATCATATTGATGAGCTCCTTATTTTCCTGTTTCCCAAAGTCATAAAATTAAGAAGGAAAGGAAGTTGTTTTGGGCTTAAGAAAATAAATTGGTCCACTTGAGAAATAAACAAATTAGGCCACATGAGAAATAAAAAAAGGTTGGGCCAAGAGATCAAGGGAAAAAAAAAATGTTACAAAAGTTGAAAAAAAAAGGAGAAGCTTTTGCGATTCCTTCACATCAAGACGTGGTGTCCGTGAACAAATCGCAAGGGGGCATTTGTAAGCAGTTAAAATTTATGGGCCAATTAAATGGCGACACGTGGATTTTATTAATTAAATATTAATTTACTTTGGAATGTAAATAAATTAATTCCTAAAGTAAATTAATAAATAATTTGAGCCCAACAAATTAAATGGAGCTTAAATTAAATGAGATCTGGCCCAAGTCAAATAAGCCCAAAATAAATGAGGCCTGACCCAAGCCAAGCAAGCCCCAAATTAAAGAAGGCCTGACTGAAGCCAAACAAGCTCATACAAATTAAATCAGACCCAAATAAAATAGGCCTGATTGCAGCCCAAACAAGTGGAAGTCCAGGCCCGCAGGATATGGCCCAAATAAAGTGGACCAATCAGAATGCAAGGCATTTATGAGGGGTCTTCACCTCTCACCTATATAAAGGGGTCTCCTCCATTCATTCCAAACACACACTGAAGCATCTGAAGACACAGACACTCTGAAGAGATTGAAACACGAGCAACGCTCCTCAGGATCTTCAAGACAAGAACAGTATACGACCCGGGATTAAGGTGCTGAGCCCCCCAGATCGAGTGTTTTCACATCAAATACGTTTAATCCAAACAAAGGCTCGACGCCTCTGGATAAACGTTACAAAGTCCTAAATTCGAGCTCGGACAAGCTTCAATTGAAGATCCGACTCCACACACGCTGTCAACACAGTCAGCGTACACTCCAGTCAACAAAGTCAAAGTCAGCGCAGTCAACACAGTCAGCGCCGTCAACACAACCAGTCAAAGTCCAAGTTAGTTTGAGAGATAAGAATCAGAGGATCGATAGAGATTATTTCCTAAATTATTAAGTTCAATCCATCCGGATTATCTTTATAATTCAACTTGTATTTATTTTATTATAAATACAAAATTTGTTGTTACAGCATGAATCAAAAGAAGCTCAAGAAAATGATGATGAATAGTGCTTGTGATCAATAAAGATAAGAAATGAAGAAAGAAAAGTTAAGGAATGGAGGAAATTGACCATCTCTTTGATTACTTACACTTGATTAGTCACTATTACCCATATTCTTTCTACCCTACCAAAGAGCCTATCATTACATCCAAATATAAAGACCTTTTTTATCATTAATTGAAACTTTGGTGGTTTGTGAATGTAGTCCACGAGCAAGCTTATAGTAAGTCAAGCCAATCGGTTAATGAGTGTTGATTTACCCCACTTCATAGAGTGTTGAGTGAAATTAATAACCTATGTGAGGCTTGGACTAAAAAGGGACTATATTACACTTTATTCTCTTTTGATTAAACTTGTTAATTTTTCATGTTATGAGTTTAACGTTGTAGGATGACTTAGCATAATTTGTGGTTCTTATTGCTATTGATGTGTTATTGCTTATGTTTATTTAGTCTTTTCCTAGATGAAAATTTCTCCTCTTTATTTATCATTTTCGTTGCTCGGGGACGAGCAACACTTTAAGTTTGGGGATGTGATGAGTGATATTTTCACCTAGATTTTAGTGTCTTTTTATATGTGTTTTCGTATTATTTCATCCGTATTTTGTGTATATTTTGGTGGTGTTTAGTATTTTTATAGAAATGTGTGAGAATGAGCTTAAACGTATGATTTTTAGGTAAAAATAGATTCTAAACGCGAAAAGAAAGACGTGAGAAAAAACGAATCTCAATTCCTAGTTGAAACAAGCAAGAAATGAGTAATAGAAAGAAACATGGGCTAAAGAAGAAACACAGCCATGTTTGGCCATGTTACAGAAGAAACACGGGCTGAAGGAGAAACACGGCCATATTTGGCCGTATTACAGAAGAAACACGGCCACTTTTAGGCCGTGTGAGGTGGCATGGCCGTGTTCCTGAAGAATTCGAATTTTACACAAAAAAGGCACATTTCCCACTTAAGCCCATGATCCAAATTTTGCCTAATTCCTTTGATCCTCCACCATTATAAATACCCCCATTTCCAAATTTTGAGGAGAGAAAGGGGTTTCACTTGGACACACACATCACACACCATTTCCTTCATTTTACACCTCATTCTTCATCCATCCATCTACACTTGATCCCCTCTATCAAATCCACCATCCAAGTGATCAAGGAAGCAAGAGAGAGTGAAGATTACAAGAAGAAGAAGGAGATCTCCATAGAAAAACTTCAAAGGGGGAATCTATTTCTAATTTTTGTGAACTTCTTTATAGTTTGATCATGTGATTTGTAGACACAATTGTTTGTTTTCTCTAAGACTATGATAGACTAATCTCCTTTGTGAGATTAGCTCCATGATTGGTGTTGGATAATTTAGTTTTTATGCAAATTGATTTTAATCTTAATTGGGCATTTGTGTTATTTCTATCATTGATGTGAATTGCTTTATGTATATGTATGATTTATGTGATTAATTGTTATAAACATGTGATTAGATTGAGAAATCAATTATGTGCTTAGGATAGTTCATTGAATCATTTCATCATACACTTCATGTGCATTAATTTAGAATGAGATAGATATATCCTTCTAGATTTAGAACCCTTTGACAGAACATTTGATTAGTTTAATCCAGAGATTAGTTGATTAGGTGAGGAGAACCAAGCCATTAGTGAATTCATAGTACCTTGAAAGGGAATATTGCCTATGATTTAGTACCTAATTAGGGAACTCGTAGAGTAATAAGTACCTAGTAGGAGGTGTTTGCTCTGGTATCGATCTTAAGTGTTTTTTGGAGCCTTATTGAGGGCATACATCCTATCTATCTCGAGGGAGAGTTTATGTGAAATTAGTGATCGTTTCTATGCAATGTCCATGATAGATTAGAATTAATTGCATGATTACTTTATTATCTATGCCATGATTGTTGCTAATCTCATCCTTGTATCATTTGAAACCCATCTATTATCTTTGCATTTATCTTATTTTCATTAGTTTTGGTGCATTCATTTACATTCTTATCCTTCATCCTATTTTGTCGTTCTTATAAAATCACGATAGACTTGAGATCGCTTAAACTCTAGCACGTTCCACTCTTGGGTTCGATAAATTCTTTAATGGTCATCCCGACTATATACGACTAATCATTAATCCAAATTAAAAGTTCGATCGATCTGGTTGTTCCTTGCTTCTGATTCGGACTGCTTTATTTATAAAATTCAGAGATGACATGGTTCTGTTTTGTTTATTGATTCACGATTTTTGGTGGGTTCTAATTTTCTATTTTGTTTTACAGTCCATTTGACAGTCTGTTTGCTTGTGTGAATTTGAGCCTGAAGATAAGCTTAGATTATTAGTAAAATGCACCCATGCTTTTCACATTAATTGGATTGATACATATATTGCTGTTGTCTCACTCCACTGCCCTCTATGTAGAGAAACCTTGGTGGCTGATTTCGATCAAATAGCCATTGCTCTGCAGTGGTGAGGATTCCTGCAGGTGAGGGTTACAGAGAGAGAAGATGTATCAGGAATAGAGATTGCTCATGTGAGTACCCATGTGATGATGTATGTTGAAGTTGGAGAGAGAGAGGATGAGATTTCAAAGCGAAAACATGAAATTATCCACCAGTTCTTTTAGATACTACATGAGGTTTACTATTTTAAATATTTTGTTATTAGGCTATTAGCTTGATTTTGGGAATTGGGAGGATTATTATCTTTGGATACTGAAAGTGCGGTAAGCACTCTTATCATGAATATGATAGAATGTCTTTCTTAAACTTCTAAAGTGATCGTAGGATAATAAGTCTTGGGTGGAGTATTAGTATAAAATATGCAATCAACGTTGTTTGCAGAATGGTTTTTTTTAACAAGTTTACTATTTTATACCATATTGGCTTGCTAGGCATTCTTACATACATATAGGGTGGCATCGAAGAAGGTGATGAACCAAGGATTGTAGCAATCAGAGAATTGAAGGAAGAAACTGGGGTTGTTTCTACTGAAATGGTAGACAAGGTTTGTCTCAAATTGTAGTGATTATTTTTTATTTATTATGTATGTATCAATTTTTAACTGTCAATTCATCAAAATGGAAGGGGCATTGAGTTTTTGTTTAGAAAATAATGATAATGACTTACTAAATGCATAAAGAACAAAAAAAATACTTACTAATGTCCTTAGGTATTACATGTTGTCTCAAATGGTAGTGCTTATTATTTTTTATTTATTATGTGTGTGTATCAATTTTCAACTGTCAATCCCTCGAATATAACGAGGGACATTGAGTCTTTATTCAGATTAGTCAATAGAGCTAGCCACATCTGCTATGTGCTTTTATTATTAAAGTACAATTTATTTTCAATTTTCGAAATTTTGAAGAATTGAGCCACTGATATTGATTATTGACTTTGAAAATAATGATAATGAATTGCTAAATGCATAAAGAATAAGATAAAATACTAACTAATGTCCTTAAGTATTACATGTCCTTTGTTGATAATGTGGTGCTGATATTGCAGCTTTTCAAATTGACAATGTAGTGAATGCTATTGAGAGCATTTGCTGTCAAGCCTTTAAGAGTCGTGGCTCCCTTCTGTGTTCGTCATGATCAGACTCCATGAATGAATTTCAACCTGTGTATATTAATGACCATATAAAATTTTGCTGTAGTGTAAACACATATTACGCCTAAATTTGGATATAATCTTACTTACATGTTTTTTGTTGAATTGTGAACCTAAAAAAGAAGTTCCTTTAATTTAGTGTAGATATTGTAGCTTTGCAAACTAACAACGCAATGAATGTTGTTGAGCGTTTTGACTGCCAAGCCTCCGAAAGTCATGGTTACTTTCTTTGTTAATACTCTTCAGACTCCATGAATGAATTTGAATGAATTTAAACCTATGTAAATTAATTACCATATACAATTGTACTATTGAGCAAACATATTTCCCATAAATTTGGATATATGTTCCCCTACATGTTTTTGTTGGATTGTGTACCTAAAAAACAAGTTTCTGTTGAACAAAAAAATTACTGAAATCTATATAATTTTAATATTTTAATTTTATAGAAATATAAGCTCACCTACATATCTTTGTTAAATTGTGCAACCTAAGATGGAAGTTTCTATTGGTTAATATGGGATCCAAATGCTATACAAAATTTATGAAAGGATGCAACTATTTGGGTGACAATAAATAAATGAAAAAAATTTTGTTGAATCTATATGATTTCAATGATTCAAAAGTTTCAATGAGAGAATTAGATTTGGATGTCAAAGAACCGATTGTAGCTTCCTCGATTTGGGTTTAATGAGATGTTTGTAGCACATGATTTAAGCAATGCACGAGAACATTTTCTATAATGTCTAGAAATTTAATGTTAAAACTCTATATTTATTATTCTATAAATGTTACCGTATTTTTCTATATTGTTCGTAAAATTTTTAAAAAAAAATCATGAAATTTAAATGAATTATTTAAAATTTTAAAAAGTTATTTAAATATTCAAACTTAATTCTTCATAAAGAAAAAGAAAAAGAGAAAAAAACAAAAAATAGATTGTGTAGATGGTAAACATTGAACTGAATTACAGTTGGAAACTCTGATGTTTTTTCTTTTTTTAAAATATCAATACGAAAATGATTAAATTTGAAAATAAAAAATAATAATAATAAATTTGAATTAAATGAATAAATATAGATCCACTCACAGTTTTAGGAATTTCTAAAATTTGTACTCATTTTAGTATCAATTGATTTATATGTAATTTAGTTTACTCTACATAAAATATTAATTATATGGATTTACGATAGCATAAAAATATTTAACTTAATTATGTTAAAATATTTAATATCATTTAAATAAAAAAAGGCTAATTATACTGTGCACCCGTGTGCACCCTAGGATAGGGTGCACCCACTTTAAAAACGTATACAAATATAAACAAAAACATATACAATTATGAACAAAAATGTATACAATTTAATTGTTAGTTTTTTATTGAAAAATTGAGTGTAAAAAATATATAATTATTAAAAAAAATATGTACTATACACTATTAAATAAAACGTTATACATATATGGATGCTAGTTTTTTTAATGAAAAAATTTAGTGTGGAAAAAGTATACAATTATTAAGAAACACGTATACAAAATAGAATGACATGTATACAAAATATAATAAAAAGTTACACACATATGAGTGCATCCTTGCACCCGGGTGCACCTAATATCAACTAAAAAAAATTATTGATTCCGCGTAGCACGCGAGTTTCATGCTAGTTACCTTATATATGACCCATTTTATAATACGGATCCTATTTTTACTGCACAATAATTGTACACTAGATCAACCCTATATCTTATGTTTCTTAATGACCAAACGTGTATTTTTGCATAAACTTTGTGGAGTATAAAATATATTTTCTCCCATGTCATTTTAGTGCTACTCGTACCCGTCACGTTTAAAATTTTTATTATGATGTTACATTAAAAAGTATATTGAAATTTAATCAATTAGATGAATGACGATATTTTATTTTAAAATAGATTAATTAAATTAAATTAAATTGAGAGAGTATTTCAAAGTAAATATTAACTAAAAATATATATCAAAACTAAAATAAATTCAATAAAAAATATGATCTCTAAAATTAAATTAAAATTAAATAGTTTAGTTTAATATATTAAGAATTTTTTTTACTAAAATATAAATTTTATGTAAATTAAATTAAATTAATTAAATATTAATTTAATATTAATTAAAATTAATATATTCATTAGTAATTAGTCAAATATGCAAAAAAATATCTATAATATTTATCAAACTTATACTGTTAATTAAAAAATAAAAAAATTATTATTGGTGATTAAGATCAAAAGTATTAAATAGACGATCAAGATTAAGATTGAATGATTTCTAAACACAGTAAAATTGAAAAGATAGAGAAAAATTGAAGATAAAAATAGAATATCAAGTTTACTTTTATATATATATATATATAGATAGATAGATAGATAGATAGATTTAATATTGATTAAAATTAATATATTCATTGGTAATTAAAAAAATATCTATAATATTTACCAAACTTATATTGTTAATTAAAAAATAAAAAAAATTATTATTGGCATAAATATGATTAATGATTGAGATCAAAAGTATTAAATAGACGATCAAGATTAAATATATATATATATATATATATATATATATATATATATATATAAATTATATAAAATCTTCATTGATATTTTAATTAATTTAATATTTGTATATAATTTAAAATTTAAATTTATCATTATAAAAATATCAATAATAAGATTCTAACTAATTAATGAATGTAAATTCCATTACTTATGTTATTCTTAAGTTATAACAATCATGTTATGATCTTTATCCACTCGTGTTTGGAACTAATTAATGAATGTATATTCTTTCATTTTTCTAATCATAATTTCATTCTGGACACGGCTATTCGCACCCTTAATTTTACTTAATGTACCTCAATTACTAAATATACCCCACTAAAATTAGAAGATATATACATAAATTATTAGACATAGCACATTTTAGATCATTTTACCTTTTTTCATCAAATGCAAATTCATTTTACACTCTTAATTAAAAGAGTAGATTTTTTGTAATTATTCATTAAATCAATAAGTTTCTGAGATGTCGATGAAGACGAAGCTTCTTCTTGCTCGTATTGTCTCTCTGCAATAACTCTCTTAATATCAGACAGCTCATCGCCCTCCTCTCCCTACTACACCAAGTTCGCCGTTGAAATGACTGTTGACGGTGGCGCTTGAACAATTTAAAATTCTTCAAAATCTTTAAATTATAACTTATACAAGGGAATTTATATCTTAACACGAAAGAATATTTTAGTTTTATAATTTATGGAGTGCATTTAGTAAAATTAGGGGTACGAATAGATGTGCCCTTTCATTCGAAATCATACCAAATCATGAGATTTAATCAACAAAGCATCATTGCAAATGACAACATCCTTCAACCCAAATCATAATTTTTTTCATTCAGTTTTTTTTTTAAATTAATAAAAAAATCGCTAACAAAGTGTATACATTTTTATTCATTAGTGTATAGTACATTTTTATTTAAAAAGTGTATATGTTTTTGAAAGGGGTCACTTACTATGTGATACATGAAATAATGTATAATTGCTATAAACTACATGGCTTAAAGAACTAATACTCATAACTACACAATTATAGATTGTGATACTATAAATACCCCTATGTGTTTGCACAATTTGTATTGCACAATTTTGTTTTGCACAATTTTATTTTTGGTCTGGCGGCGATCCGACGGTGGTCCGACGATGGTCCGAAGCCAACCAGTGGTGGTCCGACAGTGGTCCGATGGCGGTGGATGAGTGAAGGGTTTAGGGTTTGTGGTTTAAAAGTGTATGAGATTATAATGAATTAATGTTATATTTTGTATTAAGGGAGGCTCTTGTGTGTCCGGGTGCACAGACTCAATACCCGTGCGCCCAACCCAACCCATCATTAAACAGGTCATATAAATTTAAAAAAACCTAAAATTTCATTTTCTTTACCACATTTCACTGCGAGATTTTACCATTCCCCTCTGGCAATTACAAACCTTCTCTTTCCAAATTTCTTCTGTGCGATTTCAATTCATCTGGATAATCTCAATTGAAGAAGTGGCTCAAGTTAATTGAGCCAAAGCCTCTTCTACATCGTGAGTGTGTGATTTCAATGCTGCGGAGGACGGAGTGCGGATGGGAATCAATTTGGGCAATTCTACATCATGAAATTCTACCTTCGATTCTTCACTCCAGAACAAGGTGACGGAGTGCGGAGGATGGGCGATCAATCTGGGCAATTCTACATCGTGAGATTCTACCTTCGATTCATCACTCCAGAAATCCCTTCATTTCTCCAATTTCACCTTAATTTCTGTCATCTATCGAAACCTCTGAGATGAAGGTGCATAGTTCCGTCTTAATTCATAGAATTAGCCAAGATGCTTATTTTCTGTAAGAATGCTTGTTGTGTACACTAAACACTAGATACTAATCTCTTTTCTTTTCTATTTTGTGCATTTTTGTTGGATCATATTGAATTAGCTTCTGAAGTCTATGTTTAATTATATCATATACAATGTCTTTCAATTTTTATGTTTTTAATCTATATTGCAGAATAGTATGTAATTGACTATTTTTTTGCTTGAACACCCCATCTGTCAACACAATTTTCTTCAATTCTTAAAATTTATCCCCTTATTCTACATGTTTGTAATTATCTTTTAATTCCGTCAACAATGGCCATATTTAAATGATATACTCAATACTCATCAACAATGTACTATTTACTCATATGTAATATACTCTTTTTATGGCCAATGTATCCTTTACTCATTCATAACTCATAGTAGAATTTACACGACTAGTATACCCTTTGCATGACAAATAATGTACTATTTACTCATCAATAATGTACCATTTACTCATCCGCAATATACCCTTTTCGTCATGCCATAATACCTTTTATAATAACTTGAAACACTTTAAACTCCGTACCCTTTACATCATGAAAACAATGTAACCTCTGCTCATCAGTAATATACCCTTTACAAATCCATACAGCTCACATGAAATAATATATTCTTTGAATGACAATAATGTACCCTTCAACAGTAGCTGATATACTCTTTAGTTGAAATGATTGTACATGCGTTCAAAGAGGAAATAGAGTTCACCTTTTATTTATAAGCATGCATAGATAATATTGGACAAATTCCATAATAGTGTTGGATAAACAAGATATGAGGATTCAATCCAACTTGCATAATAGTGTTTGCAGCCAATTACTCCAAAGCTGGTCATTAGAAATGAGATTGATCATTTTGGATTATGGGCTTATGACAAGTCAACTATGTGGACTACTTTATTATTTTTTTTATCTTTAGCAGGGTAAAACTAAATACTATTTTAGAGTATAATTGGTTGCTTTTAATTTAATTTAATTTAATTTTTTTATTCAAAGATATGTTTTAATTATACCATAATCTAACAGCTTACATAATTTGATGAGCCTATATCCATAAATTTATGAATTCGAGTAATACTCTTAAATACTATAATATAATACTCACTTTAGTACCCTTCAATAGTAGCTGATATACCCTTTAGTTGTAATGACTGTACCTGCATTCAAAATCCTTAATTTTCATTCAATAAATTTGCAGTTAGTTGTATTGTTTGCAATTTCTTAATTGTGTCGAACTTGGGATTCGCAAAACCATGCTTATTTCTGACTCTCGTTTGTCTTCTTCATGCTTCTTTGCAGAGGTGGAGGAGTCTTGAGTTACAATTGGAATACAAAACAACTTGTTATGTTCTCATGTATTGCTTCCCAATGTTCATTCTTCAGCTTGTAGTTGTTCAGCTGAAATCAAGTATAAGGATAAAGACAAGGAAACTACATATTTATTTCATCCAAGCAGTTTCCATTCCTCATATAAACACGGAATATGTTGCCTTCTGCAGCTACCTTCCAAGCAGTTTCTACCCCATTTATCAGTCTCTTCACAATGGTGCTTACAACTTACTTGTTGTTGCTTGGAAGCTATATACTTCACTTGGCAATCAATAAGGGTTTGCAAATGAAAGTGTGTACATTAATATTTTTTGTTTCAAGTTTTTGATCATTAATTGTTTATTGTTCTGCTTGGTTTATCAATAATTGTGAAGCTAAAAGGGCATTGTTTAATACCCTTGTATTCCTAGCTTTTCTTTCTTTTTTTATTGTCCGATTGTGGGCATATGCATCCTTGTGGTTATTAGTCATTTTAATTATTTAATTTAGTGATATAACAAGTTAATTATTGTGAGAGATGCTTATAAATTATTACATTTCTTGAATTTGAATGAGTAAGTTCTAATCATTTAAATTGAATCTTTGACATTGTTATTGAAAGTTGTACCCTTTAATATAGTACAAAATTATATACAACTTGCATCATGCCATTATACCTTAACAATATAAACTTGAAACTTTGTCAACAATAGATGTTCTAAACTCCATATCATGTACTAATCAACAATATACTCTTTGCACCATTTCATTATACCATAACAACATAAACTTGAAACACTGTAAACTCTAGACTATAATGTACTCTTTACTTATTATAAATATACCATTTACTTTGCACTGTGCCCATGATACCTTAACAACATAAACTCGAACTGTAAACTGTATATCCTTTACAAAACCACAATTAATGTATCCTTTATTCATTAATAATATACCATTTGTACCATGCCATAATACCTTAACAACATAAACTTAAAACACTCTAAATTCATACTATTTGCATGACCACAATGTACCATTTACTTATAAATAATATACCCTTTACAACTTTACACAATTTACATGACCACAATATAACCTTTACATGACAACAATATGCTCTTTACTCATCAACAATATACTCTTTGCACCTTGTCATAATACCTTACAAACATAAACTTGAAACATTGTAAACTCCATACACTTTATGACCATATGTACCCTTTACTCATCAATAATATATCATTTGTACCATGCTATAATACCTTAAAAACATAAACTCAAAACACTGTAAAATCCATACACTTTGCATACGACAAACACCATTACATATGCTTCTTTTCTTGTTTAACTTTATCTAATTTTTTCTACACCATCAAATATGCCTCTTTTCTTGTTTAACTTTATCCAATTTTTTCCATTTCTCATTCACAGCCCTTTTCTTCTCTTCAATAGCCTTTTACCTACAGAAGTTATAATCTCCATTAATCACCATGGAAATAAAAAGTAACATTACAATACATAGCATACGACAAAGCAACAAGCCCTCATGACAAATACAAAACAACGCATAATTAAATATCAAATCTAAAGTGATGAATTGCTTTATATTAGAAGACTAAATATAGAGAATAAAAACATTAAATGAACAATGAAATATCTGTGCTAGTTTGCTAACTTATTAATAACATTTACCATATATCTCTAGAATCTTTTGAAGAGTTCTTCAAAATAGAACCATAGATTTCTGAGTGAACATTCTTAATATGTTTATTACAAATAATAGGATGGTTATCATGATGCCTCATTTAAAAGGAATGTAAAATTCAAACAGAGTGCTATTCCTCACTTGAATTGAAAGTTGGAAAATTATTTCTTCTACTCTGTTTCTCATTTATTTTTTTTCTTGAAATTCAACTATTTCGTGAATCTATCACAGTAAAGATTGAAACAACAAAAAACTATAAGAATAAACATTTCTTCTACCATCATCGTCCCACCAACTGCATTTCACATATTGTTAACATTAAAACTTGAAAACATAATTCTCAAAGCAAAAAAAAAAAGGATATGAAATAGGATTTTGTTGCTAGTACATTTAATTACACTCTAAACTATATATCATAATATCACGAAGAGGAAAAGGGAAAAAAACCCAATAGGAAACCCTAGGAACACAAAATCAGTAATAATCATAACTCGATATTTGACAAAACTATGAAATTGCAATAAAAGCACTCGATTCTCTTCAATCAACACCATTGAAATTCACTAGAATTTTCAGTAGGATGATAGGATTAAGACATGAAAAGTACCTTGTAATTCTAGACCCAATAGCAATTCTACAACCGACACTTTTACTTGACGGAACCACCTCATATACCATCGTTAATCAGCGGCGAGTAGTAGCCAAAGAACCGAGATGATAAGATGACCCACAGTGCACTGAAAATTAGATAGAGTGCATGAAAGGGAGAGAGTGTGTGAACCGTGAAAGGGTGAGAATGAATTAGGATTTCCTTTTTTCCTTATATACTCCGGGTCGGGTCAGAAATATGGGTAGTATCGGGTTTGGACACACGGGTCTGAATCCGTGCGCCCGGGGAAACATGAGCTTTTGTCTTTTGCATTTTACTTTAATATTTTATATGTAAGAGTAATTTTTAAATTCATTGCATTTCCTAATAATTTAGGGTAAAAATGTGTACCTAGGAGTGATTTTTTCTTTTGAAAATGTACACGATGCACATGATAATTTTCCTTATTAAAATTGAATTAATTCCATGATATAATACATAAGCAAAATTAAATTCTTCTATATTAAAGATATTGAACAAAAATTAATCGGGCATAAATATAACTAAACACTTGATTTTATTTTCAATAATTTCTAATACCGTGTTAAAAAAAAAAAAAAGACAATCAAGTGATATGCCGAACTAAAGCCTCCTAGTATTGCGCAAAGGAGGACTAAATTAAGAAAAATATTAATATGGGGTCGTTTTATAATATTTAAAGACTTCCCCGAAAATCATAAAATAGTAATTCCCGATTATTTGATTTGGCTGTTCTGACCACCCAAACCCTCACCCTCTCTGTTTTTCTCCTCCCTGCACATCTTCTCTCTCTGCATTTTTCAATTGCTCCCACAAACCCTAATTCTCGCTTCGACTCATACATACACCTATGTATGCATCTGTCTCTTTGCTTTTCGAATCTCTTTCGCTCTGAATTCCTTCTCTTGCTACTCATCGATTCACTTCTCTCTCAATCTCACTCACTATTTTTCTCCTTCTCGTGTGTGATTCTTTCTTGAGCTCTGTGTTTTTTTTCTTGAAATCTTGCGAGATATCAATTTGTTGGAATGGCGGAAAGCAAGCTGGATCTTCCGGAGGATCTCATGGCTTCGAAGGCGTCCGATCAGTTGTGGATTCCGAAAGGTAAATCGCTCTTTCTGATTTCGTGTGGATTTTTTTATTCTTTTGATTTACTTTAGTTGTTTGGATTTGGCTATCTTATGCCCGATACTGTACTTTGATTTGTTAGATCTGTATTGGCAACCCAACTTTCAATTTGGGTCCTAGGGTTTCAAATCTGGTTCTTCACTTCTGATTTAGTGCCTATTCATCCCTTGAATTCTAGGGATGTGTAGTTCTTCTGCGGATGAGAAAATCTAGTTATCTAGTATCTTATCTTTCTTCATGGAATAATTCTTCTCTCTTAATTAGGTTAATCTGTCAATGTTAACAGCTCTTGTTAGCAACATTTTTTGAACTGTGATTTGAAGTTCATTATTATTACGCTTCATATAAGAAGTAGATTCTTGATGATTGCATCAGTTGATGTGCCTGTTTTATATAAGTCCTCCTTTTGATTATTCTTTTTCCTTTAAATGATATATTTTTGTGTTTTATATGAAGCTTCCTTGGGAAATGATGAAGACAAGGGTTTGGTGGGATTGCAGGATGAATCAAAGGGTAATTAGTGTTTTTCTCACAAGCTTATTATATGAATGGAGTATTTTCTGCACATGCTATCTTTCTTGCATTTTTCTTGCTTTCTTTGACCGTGTATCTGTTTGTTGCAGACCAAGCAGTCTCGGAGAGTATCCCCCTGTCTCCACAGTGGCTCTATGCTAAGCCAAATGAACCTAAAATGGTAAAATTATAGGTGCCTGGTATCCATGATTTATAGGTTAACATAATGATTCACTGAGTTTTGAGGCTTTACCCTGAATGATTCATAATCTTTACATTCTCTAAGAGACTTTATTTATGTCTGAAATATCTACTTTTTTGTGGGAGATGTTAAGACTTCATTGGAATATCTAGTTGATGCATGCTATCAATCTTTTGGGGGTTTAACTAACAGGCGTGCAAGCCTGTTATTAGAAGATTGATCCAGCACTGCATGAATTTCATGACATTTTTGTGTTGCATTGACTTGAGGGATTCTATGGATCTTCTTGAGTTTTTTTTATTCTGCATTGAAAATAATAAAGCTGGTTCCATTCTCCTCTTTAAGGTCTTGTCCAATCCTTTTTATGCCTAGCTGTGTGGAAGTTAGCTATATCTCATCCATTTCTGGAGGTGTTAAACTGCAAAATTTTGTTTCAATATTGAGGAATAAATGGCTACTGCGGGATCCTATTTCACCAATATGTACCTTTATAAAATTACAAATAAGATCTCATGACTGATCTATTGTCTGATTTATCTTGGCATAATATACCCATTTTGGGAATACTTTCCATATCAATTGGTGTTGTGTCCTTTGATTATATATATACATTTCCTCTCTTTTCTCTCCTTTCATTATCATTTTCCCTTTAATAAAAACAAAATTATTATCCTGCTTTATTTGTGATTTATCATGGATCACATCTGTCTCTTCACCAGGAGAATCGTGGGCCCAGTTCATTGTCTCTTGGCAGTTCTGCTGATTTGAACCAGAAGGAGGTTTGGCGCGCAGATGCACCTGAGGATAAAAAAGATTGGAGAAGGATTGCTCAAGAGCCTGATAGTGGACGTCGCTGGCGTGAAGAAGAAAGGGAAACTGGATTGCTTGGTCGAAGGGATCGGAGGAAGGTGGATAGACGAGTGGACAATGCTGCAGGCAGAGAAACTACTGAAAATAGATCTTTGCCTGCGACTGACAGATGGCATGATGTCAGCAGTCGCAATTCTGGACATGAAACAAGGCGTGATAGCAAATGGTCTCTAAGGTGGGGTCCGGATGACAAAGAAAAGGATCCTCGACCAGAGAAAAGGACAGATCTGGAGAAGGAAGAGTCTCAGGTAGAAGCTCAATCATTTGTTTCAAATAGCCGTGCTGCTCCCGAACGTGATTCAGATACTCGTGATAAGTGGAGGCCTCGACACAGGATGGAGGGAAATCCTGCTGGCTCTGGAAACCGTGCTGCACCAGGATTTGGACTTGGAAGGGGACGAGTAGAGGGCTCAAATGTGGGCTTTACTGTAGGCCGTGGTAGATCGGGTGCTTCCATTGGGAGACCTCCAACTGCCACTCCAATTGGCGCTGCTCAATATGACAAGAGTGGAAATTCTAATCTCTCTGTTGAAACGTTTGCTTATCCAAGGGGTAAACTACTTGACATATACCGTAAGAAAAAGCTGGAGTCAACCCTGGAACTCTTGCCCGACAATTTGGAGGAAGTACCCCCGATAACTCAATTAGATGCTGTTGAACCTTTAGCTTTTGTGGCTCCAGATGCTGAGCAAGAGGTGAGGCTTACAGTCCACTTTATATTCCTTTGTCAAAGCACAACTATGCTTGCATTGATGTCATTTTTGGAATCCCATAGAAATGTGACAATTCTTCTTATGTTACAGGCCATGCTGAATGACATATGGAAGGGAAAAATAACTAGCAGTGGAGCCTCATATAATTCATTTAAGAAGGGAAAATCAGCTGACAATGTTTCAGGTATTTTTGTTCTTCAATCTTCGAAGAATAATATACATATACCTTTTTTCATAACTCCCTCCACTTTCCTTTATGCTTATTACATTACTATACTTTTTTTAATTCATTTGTAGAAGTTGGAGACCTTGAATTTACCAATGGAAGACAGGTCTCCTTGTCTGCTGATACCACCCAAGATTTATCTGATAACTTTCAGAAAGATTCAGTTGATAATAATCTAGCTGGTGTTGACAGCATCATCTATAATAGTTTTCCTAAAACTTTCTTAAATGGTGAGTATTTTTCTACATTTTGTATATATCTAAACTTTTCTAATTTAACTCCTGAAATAATTTTTACCTTTCAGCAGAGAGAGCTGCTGATCATGAAGGAAGATATGAAGTTTCTGAGGCTATGAATGGAAAGGAACTGACTAGTGGCAGCTTGCAACCTCTCAACAGTACTCAGTTTGATGAATTTCAGCACAAGGGTTCTGATTCTTCTGTCAACCAGCACCCTCTGTTTGACAATGCCAGATTGGCCACATCGTTGGATTATAACAATAAACTTCCCCACGAGCCAAACTCCATTTTGTCTATGCCTACATCTGAGCTGCAGTGGGATGGCCAGCTACCTAAGATTGGGATCAGAGCTAATGAATATCAGCTAGATAGAGGAATCCCTCCTGAAGAATTGAGTTTGTATTATCGGGATCCTCAGGGGGAAATACAGGGCCCATTTCTTGGAGTGGACATCATTTCATGGTTTGAGCAAGGGTTTTTTGGGACTGATCTACCTGTTCGTTTGGAAGATGCTCCTGATGATTCGCCTTTCCTGGAATTGGGTGATATCATGCCTCATTTAAAATTTAGGCAGGATTATGATAGTGGAGCTGATTTAGGTTCTAATCTAGACAAGACTGTTGTAATGGAGGGTACATCTGAAGCAAGCATGCAGTCTGGCATTCCTATTTCCGAATCCATTCCCTCTACTGTACTAGATGGATCTAGCTGGCAGTTACCTGATTTTGATGCTATCCCTGCGCATCAAGGTTAGTTATATGCATCTGAATATAATCATCATCTTCCACAACACTTGTACTCTCAGGAAAAAAGATTTCTGGTGTGCAAGATGATGGCTATTTTTTTGTACACTTATCCCTGCACATTTATGTTACGTTTTGTTCTGAAATTTTAACTTTTTCTTTGAACAGAAATTGTATTTCCTGGGAGACCTGGAAGTAGTGGCAGTGCTATTGGGAAGATATCCAGAGGATATGGTGAATCTGCTACAAATAGTGGTAACCAGTCTTACCTCGCTAATGAAATGATGGATTCTGGCATATCAAATCAGAAGGATAATAAGTTGCATCCTCTTAGTTTGTTGTGGTCTGAGCTTGAAAGTACTTATTCAAGGAATGAACAGGCACCTCCTTTTAGTGGAGGTGCACAGGTGAAACATGCAAATGCATCTGGAAGGCTTGCCCCTTTTGGTGCAATGAGTAATCCTACTCATGCCCCAGAGACGTGGAATGATGTTTATGGCAATAATACGCTTACTGGTTCCAATATGTATCAAGATGTCATGGATGCCCGCCATTCTTCAAAAATGGACCAAGATTTTAACCAATTTGATTTGGCAGAGAAGCTATTGCAGCAGCACATTCAACCTCATGGCATGATGCCTTCTCACAATACACACCTGAATGAAGCAATGCTTGAAGGGGGCCCAAGTTCTAAGCTGATGCACCACAAACAGCTTCTTAATCAACCAGGACAAGATGTTGAACACTTGGTGGCCCTTCAGCTGCAACAGCAGAGGCAGCTGCAACTTCAACAACAGCAGCATCAGCAGCTGCAACAACAGGAGCAATTCCATCAACAGCAAATGTTGTTGAAAGAGCAACAACAACAATCTCAGGCTCGACAGGTTCTTCTTGAGCAGCTGCTGCAGAGTCAAGTACGTGAACCTGGTCGTGGGCAGTCACGTATTGATGCTCTTAGATCAAATGCTGCTCTGGAACAGGTGCTAATAAAGCAGCAAATTTTGAATGATCTGCAGCAGCGGTCCCAGTTTCCCTCTAGGCATGCTGAACCTTCCATCGAGCAGCTAATTCAGTCAAAATATGGTCAGATGCCTCAGCAAGTGCATCAAAATGACTTGTTGGACTTCTTATCACGTGGAAGGCATGGACAGATTCATCATATGGATCAACAGATTCTTCAGCAAGATCAGCTGCATGGAAGGCAGTTGCCTCTGGGGCTGAGACAGCGACTGGAATTGGAAGAAAGACAAATCAATCCTGGGTGGGCACTTGATGAAGCTAGTCAGTTCCACAGAAATCCCGTTGCCGCACATAGAGCTAATTCTTCTGGATTTGGCCCATTGGACTTTTATTCACAGCAGATACCACCTACAGAGGACCATCTGAACCTCCTTGAACGAAATCTGTCGGTACAAGAGAGACTTCAACATGGTCTTTATGAGCCTGGGATGATGCCTTTTGAGCGGTCATTGTCATTGCCTGGTGGTGCTGCCGGGGTGAATCGTGATGTCGTGAACTCCATGGCTCGTGCTCAAGGCTTAGAAATGCAGGAGCAGATTGCACGAATGCACTCTGGTGGTCAAGTTGGAGGTTTCTCGTCTGGTTTGTACTCTCAGCACACCAACCATCCTTTAAACCCAAGTCAGCTCCTTGATTCACGGATGGACGCAATGGAAGGTCAGTGGCTAGATAATAATGGTCATTTATCAAATGAGTGGATGGAGTCAAGAATTCAACAATTACATCTTCAAGAGAGGCAAAGAAGGGAATTGGATGCTAAAAGAAGTACTGAAGACCCTAGTTTGTGGATGTCAGCTGGGACAAATGATGACAGTTCAAAGCGTTTACTTATGGAATTACTACAGCAAAAATCTGATAATACATCTAGTGAACAGTTTGATATGACTAATGGAATGCTAAATGAGAGAAGGCCAGCTTCAGGTCATTACTCCGGGACCAGCATGGCCAACCAGTCATTTAGTGTTCATCCTGACCAAGAATCTGGTTTCAGCAACTCATTCACTGTTGGTTCGTATGGTTCTGATTCCTCTGGACCACCTCAGAGTCGATTATCAGAGGGGATAACCAATGTTCTTGAAATTGGAGGATTGCCTTATAGATCTCAAGGCGGAGCCTTAGTCGAAGGAAAACCATTTGCTGCCAACGTTGATGAAGACACTCAGGTAAGTGATCCAAATTTTAACAGTAAAACTAAGGCTGTTTAAAATTAACCTTTTCTTATGTGGAAGAAAAAAAAAGCTCATAAATGAAGGTAACATTCAGGGAATGATTTCAGAGGCCCAAGAAGGCTTAGTTGATCAGGCTGGCTTGGCGTCTGCTGACCGGGGGGAAAAGCCTGTGAATGTTCTCAGCAGGCACAAGTCATTTAGCTCTGCTGGTAACTTCTAAAATTTCCTTGTGCGCGCCATGTTCTTTTGAGCTTCCTATGGCATAAAGAGTAACATGATCTTAATCATAATGGTCAGGTTTTCAGAATGCGAAGATTGGATCAGATGAGTCTGTTTCAGAGGATGCTGGCAGAGATAGGTATGAAACATTGACTGCTTCCTTTTATTCGATGTTCATTTTCTTTTGGACTTTTGGAAGATAAACTAGCCTTTTCGACATGCATTAATTTTCCACAGTTCACTAGTTCAAAAAAGAATTTTGTTTCAGATTTTTTCAAGAAATGAGTGTCTTTCTTGTATCAAGACAAATTCTTTATTATGTTGACATTTGCGTATATTTGAGTTTAATGCTTTGGAATATTTCTCTTTTCTGTCTTGACCTGCTTAAATCACTTTGTTATTTATTTTAGTCCTCCATTTCTTATTCCTATTGTTTTTATTGTTTTTACTAGGTTACAACCCACCAGTTCAAAAGGACCTGAAAATGTTTTGCTGAGGCGTCCACCTGTCTCACGAGCTGCATCTTCTCAGGAAGGGTTATCCGAAGTAACTGATCCCATTGCTAGAGGGAAAAATGTTTCTAATGTCATGCCTTCTGATGGTAAGATTCCACTTGCTGTTCTTCTCTGAGTTGTGAACCATTAAGCTATAAATTTTCGAACGAGGTTTTTGGTTGCTGTTATTCTCTGCTAACTTTCTTGGCATTTTCCGGCTTGCAGGGGTGAGACGAGAATCTGGAGGCACTGTAGGAAATCTGGAGACATCCGGTCGAAGAGATGTACAGTTCCGAAGAACATCATCCTGTAATGATGCAGATGTATTGGAAACGTCGTTCAGTGATATGCTCAAGAGCAGCGCTAAGAAGCCATCTCAAGAAACTCAGTCAACAGCTGCAGCTTCAGAGGCGTCGGACGGGATGTCTGGGTCTCGAAACAACAAAAAGAAGGGAAAGAAAGGTAGACAGATAGACCCAGCTCTTCTTGGGTTTAAGGTAACTAGCAATCGAATCATGATGGGGGAGATACAGAGGATAGAAGATTGAATAGCAAATTTGTTGTAATGATCTTTTTCAGAATTACTGTATATTATTAGGGATCTGTATAGTTTTATAGAGTTTTTTTTTTATCTGTATATTTTAATTTTTGGGCATGGCGGTTTATTCTGTAATCTGTAGTCGGGTTCGTTAGATGTGTAGAGGACAATTGGTGTAGATTTTGAGCGGGCCATTTTTAATGCAAAAAAAAGATAAGGCAATGATTACTACATTACAATTTTTTTTTTTGCATTTCATTTTATTGCACTTGACCAGGCTATTGATTTATTATGAGCTTATCAGAGACAAGATAGCAGCCCAAGTTGTAGACCCTGAATCCCTTGCAAACAGAATGGCAAGATGTGTAGTGCATGAACATAGTGCAAGACAGGTTTAGCAGCTCCTAGGTTTAAAGAGAGTTGGGACAAGAGATCCCAAACAGATTCATCTACTCTAATTAATCTGGTATATATTTATATTTTTAAATGTACAACAATGGTAAAATGAATAATTTATTAAAGGATGGAGAGGGAGTATTAGATTTGAATGAAATTTAATAAAATAAAATGTATTGAGGAGCGTATAATCGAAAGCATTTATTAAATTTGGGAAATTTTAGCGACACGAAAATTTGAAACTATTGATCATTTGATTGGAGGAGGTATAATTGATTAAATTAGAAATAAATTACTAAATAAAGTAAATAAAACGGTGTGCCCCAATGATAATTCGATATATTAGGCATGTTTGGGCCAATAGCCCACTAAAGCTGCAGTTCCAGAATTATTTACTACAGTACTGACCCTTGAAATATTGGACTTTAAGTTGGATTTATTTCATAACAATAAAGCTTTGGTCTTTATCATATTTCATTTCATTGTTCATGGATTAATTAATAGTTCACAACACATTATCATTTTATTAATTAGAGAAACTCTCTGGTGAGACGGGTTATTTGGGAGACGGGTTGATCCATCTATAAAGTATGTTTATTGTAGAAATAAAGTATGCTTATTTGTAGTTAAAGTATGTCAATAATAAATTATATTATAACACGCTGAAATCATACTTTAATGCATAATCCAACATACTTTAGAAAACATACTTTAACAACCATTAATCATACTTTATCTAAATAATAGATATATTTTAACACGTCTAACAAATCGTCTCATGTAAATAGCGTCTCACAAGAAAATTTGTCTATTAATTATTATGTACTTATTTTTTATTATAAAAATTATTACTTTTTATAAATTTCAAAAATAATTTTATGAGAAGAACTCACAATATATATATATATATATATATATATTAAGTATACTATAGCGGAAACTTTTCTTGTTGACGTGTCGTCTCCAGAGCGCTCCAATGTGACGTGTAATTTTCTCAATTTTTTGAAATTTTTAATATTTTTTTTAATATTTTCCTTATTTACTTTAATTAACTTCCTTATTTAATATTTTATTTTTTTAAATGATGTGTTTCTTATTTTTAATAATGATTAATTTTTTAATATTTTATTTATTTATTTGGATATATCATTATTTAGTTACTAAATTTTTTAACACAATAAATAATAAATAAATTAATATCAAATTAAAAATCATATATATAGGGAAAAAAGAATATTCCATATAATATTCCCTCTCATCCCACCTATAAATAAGACTTTTTGGTTATTCAATATAAATACACACATTCGTTTCTCTAAGAAGAATATGAGCTTTCTTCAAGTTCCTCTTGGGAATTGATTTATGAAAGCATAAAAATTTATTTCGATAGAGCGAATCAAATAGAAATTCGATCTACTTTTAAAAAATCGATTCAAGTATTCTTCAAGAGGAAGAGAACTAATTCAAGTATTCTTAAATTATTTTACCTTTTAAGTATCGATTTTTTAAGAGGAGAGAATCGATTCAAATATTCTTGAATAGATTTATATCTTAAAAATTAATTTTTTAAGAGTACGAGGATTGATTCAAGTATTCTCGAATCGATTGAAATCTCCTCTAGAGAATTGATTTGTGAAAGTATAAAAATTTATTTCGATAGAGCGAATCAAGTAGAGATTCGATCTACTTTTAAAAAATCGATTCAAGTATTATTCGAGAGAAAGAGAACTAATTCAAGTATTCTTGAATTGTTTTACCTTTTAATAATCGATTCTTTCAAGAAGAAGAGAATATATTCAAGTATTCTTGATTAGATTTACATTTGAAAATTTTATTTTTCAAGAGATACTTGAATATATTTACATCTTAAAAATCAATTTTTCAAGAGTAAGAGGATTGATTCAAATATTCTTGAATCGGTTTTCATCTTAAAAATCGATTCTTCAAGGAGAAAAAATCGATTCAAGTATTACCTCTTAAGAATCGATTCAAGTATTCTTTAACATTTACTTCTAAAGTATTGATTCAAGTATTATTAAAGTGAAAGTGGATCGATGA
The DNA here is from genome assembly GCA_023678885.1 of Pogostemon cablin. NCBI lineage: Eukaryota > Viridiplantae > Streptophyta > Magnoliopsida > Lamiales > Lamiaceae > Pogostemon > Pogostemon cablin. The sequence continues at coordinate 12,902,688 of CM042981.1, read as the reverse complement.
TTCAAGTACTATTAAATCGATTTACCTTTAGAGAATAAGAGGTTGAAAAATTAATTCATGTATAGAATTGAAAGTTTAATCTATTCAAGTTAAATCATTATTTCAAATCAAATAATATTAAAATTGAGTTTGTAAATATTTATTAATTTTTTAAATTTAGTATATTAATATTTATTTATTTACATACTTCCTCCGTCTCCTTTCAGATGACACACTTTTCATTTTGGGCTGTCCTACAAAAGTTTGCACCTTCCAAAAAAAGCAAAAACTAAAAAACAACCACCCTTCCCCATACACACCTTGTTTATAAAAAAACCATCTCTACCTAACATACTTTATCATTTATTACAAAAAAATATCATTATACCCCTAAAAGTTATCACTTTCTTAATCTCCGTGCCGAAAAGAGGGCACAAACTTTTCCGGGACGAAGGGAGTATATCTTAATTATTCAATTATGACATATGAATATTAAAATTTATTTTCTTTAGTTGTTTATATAATTTAAAATTATAAAATTAAATATAAAAATAAAAATAATAAATTTATTACAAATTTATGAATATTTAAAAGAATGTTATATATAAATTAATTTTATTTATATTATATATATATATATATATTACATTAGTTTCTTAAAAATAATAATTAATAAAAATAGAATTATTATTATATAGTTAATTCAGAAATACTAAATCATAATCATGAGTAAAAAGTAATACTTTATTTAAATAATATTTATAATATTATGTATATTTAAATATATATATATATATATATATATATATATATATATATATATATATATATATATATATATATATATATATAGCAACTATTTAAAATATTTTAATTATTTTGTTTTAGTTAATTATAAAATGTTTGACCTAATTTTTCATAAATAATCAATACAATTAATAAATAAACCATTCGATATAAATAAATTAATTAATATCAAATCATGTATAGAAAAAATACATTATACATCTCACCTACTTTATACACTTTTTTCATCAATTCCAATAACTTTATTCACTTTTTTATACTTTATTCATCATTCTCAATAACTTTATTTACTTTTTCTCTTTAAATTATCAATTTACCCATACGTTTTCTTCCATTCTATATTTAAAAAAAAAGTTCTTATTCTCCGTGTCTGTATAAACGTGAACAAATACGTGGGATGGGGGAGTATTTATTTTAGACAAACCGTGAAATTAAGGATTTATTACTAAAAGTTACATACTTTGATCATAATTGCACTTAAATACAATGGAAAAAATGAAATAGTATCTATATAAATATATAGCAAAGAGACAAAATTGCCTCTATTTAGTTGCACATTTTTTTAAAGAGACGATGGGAGTAATAAATAATTTTCAATTAAATTATGTAATAAAGTAACATTTAAAAAACATTCAAGTCAAGATTCTTTCAAATAATTAGAATATATATATACATATATCTTAACTTTTTACATGATTTGGTTATATGTTACATTATCAAAAATCAAATGTTATAATTTATTGAAAATTCTTTACATTGATGAAAGAAATTGTCTAGTTATAAGAAAAAAAAATCTCCTTATAATTAATGTTGTTACGTTATATAACACAGATTAAAGTAAAAAAAACGGTAGTTTTGTTTAATTTAAATTGTTTCTTATCGTTTCTTACCAAAAAAAAAAACTGTCACTTTTTTCAATATTCACCCGTTATTTTAAAATTATCATACTCCATATATACACTCCCGCCACTTTACCTGAAAAATATTTTATTCTAAAAATTTAATTTCAGAAAAAAATTAATTCACACCTATTCATAAAAAGTCACAACTAATAAAAGAGGCAACGCTTAAAAAAACATCTATATAATGACATGGGTTCTTCATTCTTCTTTCAATCTAATCTTTACAAGTTTTGCTTATTATATACACCTCCCATTCAATATTAACAATGGCTAGAATCGGGTCAATCTCCAGTGCACTATTGGTGGCGGAGATGGAAGCGGTTGAAAGAAATGGTATGATTGAGTGCTACTTTGATTGTACACAAATAAAGATTTTTAACGAAGACGAATGTAAGCACCAGTGCATACATGCTTGTGCAAGATATGCAGTTCGCAAAACGTTGGAGGAAGATCATGATAACAAATTCTTTCCTTTGTGGATTTAGAATGAGTGCATTTATAAATATTAATCAAAGAATTTATTTTTTGCTATTTTATTTGTCTATAATATTCGATTTGCAATTCTTTTCTCTCTATACTTTGTGATACACTACTATATCAGTGAAATAGTGCTATAGAAAAAGTTGATGACTGCACACTTAACGAGTAAATTTCTGAAGTTCACAAAAATAAAATGCAAATCAAAATGTTGTTGATTTTTTTCTTTTTATTTATTTATATTTTTGTAAATACTCTGCTTAAATATTTCATTTCGGTTTTAAAAATTGGTTTTAAAATTTTCAATTCTTAGGCTTGTTATTTGTAGTATGGTAAAATCCAAACTTCTAAAAACCATATATATAGATATAGATCATACATATTCTCGTACAGTATTTTTTAATTTGATTTTTGAAAATTACATGAGTATGAGAATTAATGTCCAATCCACCTAAAGATGAGTATGGCAATATGTCCCGAAGATTTGCAAGACTTGCAAGCAAATGAGAAAATAAGCAAAGCCTCAAGTTCCATATTTTGTAGTCTAATTAAAAAATTATTCAGGATCACTAAAAATGTGGAGCATTACTCATGTTCTTTAATCTATGCGAAAAACAGTTAAATCAAATGTAAAAATTGTAACGAGACGAATAAAGTATTTTTTTAAAAGTTGACTAATGGAGTATTTTTTTAATAGTCATTATAACTGTATAAGTAGGGTAGATTTCAATTTTATGTAAAATTAATGCATAAGAGTAAGGGAGACAAAATAATAATCAAATTAAAGAAATTCATCACATTGATGTAAATAATCGAAATGAATGTTGTGCATATTGTAGATAAGCTAGGTTATGAAATTGATGGCGAAACATGTTTTGCCAATCTCATTCTTCCAACCCCAAATTTGAAGATGTAACATCACAAGGTAATGGAAGATTAGAACCCGTGGAGTTCTGTATTAGACTATTAAGGATTTATTTAAGAAGTTGATCGATTGACATGCCTGCAAATTCGTATACTAAACAATACTCATATAAGTTGTATGATGAAATGCTTGAACAAAGAGTGCTCTCTTATCTCCAATATCTACTTAAAGCAGTAGTCTCTGCAAACATCTATTGAACTAATGACTTATTAAAATGCTGCTAAATTATGGGGTTCACTTTCGTTCAATCATCTTCTCTCATTGTTTCTCATAGCTTTAGCTCCAACTCCAAGGAGGTTATTGAACTTGATGTCCCTCCTCAGCATGGTTGGCAACAACCAATTTGTGCCAATCTTTGTTGATCACCAATTGACTCATGTTGTCAACCTCAAGTTATACTCCCCACCTTCTCCATCCACGGCCTTGAATATCCCCTTCACCCCGCCTTGATCATCAAGCTCGTCCGGGCTCAAGAACCCGTCACTGTAATCTTGCCAGCTTTGTCGATGAATAGCCTATTCTGATGTTTGTGGACATCCGACATGGTCAACTTCTTTTGATACAAGAATTGTGGTTCGCCTTGTCTACTCTGCATTCTTTGAAGTAGCCCTGGAGGGATCAGAGGAGGCTCTTTTTCATTATTATCTTGTTTTGTTCTCTTGACATAAGGTTTTTTCCTCTCGGTTTTCTCTTCTTCTTCTTCTCTTTATGACCACCACCACCGAAAGCAACAACAACATTGTCGTCGTCTTTTCTCTTTCTTGAATCTTGATTATCTTGGTCAGTGTTTCTTAGACTCTGATGGAGTATTGTAGAAGAATGTAAACCACGTATGGATGATGGTGTGTTGTTAAACCACTAGAAGAAGGTGAAGAAGAGTGCCTCATGGTATCATCAGATTTAGGCTTTATATCCTTCCCAAACAAGCTTAAAATCTTTCTTGAATCTTGATCATCTTAGATTGAACTCTCATGGGGATGGGGTACTGCGGGATGATGATGGTGTGTTGTTGAAGCACTACAACAAGACAACCTCAATATGGTATCAACATTAGCAGGTGGGTAATCTACATATTCCTTCCCAAATAACCTAATCTTTACAATGGTAATATTACTCTATTATTCTAACTCTTGTATGGTATGGAGTGTGTATATATAGAAGAAGAGAAGAAAGGAGGACAATGTATATATAGATTTTTTAGGATTACTTTTCCTTGCGTTAGCTATTTTATTTCCTAAATTAATTAATCGACCGTTGAAGTATTTATGACATCCCGTTCCCATATACTATTATTTCCTTAATTATTTATAGATCTGATTAATTACCATAAATAAGCCAGCTCCTATATATATATTACTTGCGGTCCAATCCAATATGAAAGAGATGAAACTAAAGGGCGAGAGTAAGATTTTCTCAGGAACAAATTGAAGAGTGAAACAGGTAGGGAAATTAATTAGGTGATGTTGGGAGAATATATAAGCAATATTTGTGGTTTGCAATTAATTAGTGTTGAATGTTTCTGATTGCACACCTCTTTACATATAATTACCTCAAAGTACTCGACTATTAAACAAGGTTTGTACAAACTCTGACGATTCAACCCACTAATTATAATGGTTTAATTTCCCATCTCAATAACTTGATCATTCGCCCATTAACCAAATTCACCACACCAATTACTTCAATATTCCTTTGTAAGTGAAGTGCAGCATTCCATTGTCAATCACAAACAATAGACGGAAGGGACGGTATATATGAGCAGAGAAATAAACGATGATTAGCACTAACATCTTTACACCAAGATCCAAGCTTTCCCCATAGACCACATTTTTCACATCCAACGCAGTTGCATCATACTTTACATCGATCTCCTCCAACTTCAAATCAAAAAAATATAGACCCACTTACACTTTTGGTAATTGTCCAAGTAGCTAGATTGACCAATGTAGCCACTATAACAATTGTAGATGGATTTCAATTCAACTTCAATTAAAACTTCACAATAATGCATGTAGTAGAGTCTTAGCAAAAACAAAGAAATGTGGATTATATATATATATATATATATATATATATATATATATATATATATATATATATATATATATATATATATATATATATATATATATATCCAGTAGTTAAGCAGAATGGATAAAAATACTCCTAATAATCGATCAGATTAAATTATACTCCTATTATCTGTCATTTAATTTGTCCGTCCATCCTTTGAAAGCACACCAAGCAAGGCAGAAAGTGAATATCAGACATTAGTACGAAATATAACAAGGGGAAGACCACCTCATCATATTATCAGATTTAGGCTTAGCTGCTGTGTAAACATGTATTCGTAAAAACATTTTAAGTATTTGAAATTTAATAAAATTAAATGGAGTATCCAAGAGTTTTATGCTCGAAGCATTTACTCTCTGATCCATACATTTCCCAAATATGGAGTATTGAAGAGTTTTATCATTTCTTATTCATATTACAAATTGTTTTTAATTATTTTACTGCACTAATATTAATAATTCGAGTATCACTTTAATTAAAATATTATCACCCTTTATTCATCTCACATACTCCCTCTGTCCTATTAAGATTGTAACATTTTTGGATATAGTATTTTAATGGAAAGTGGGTTGTAAATATAATATTTTAATTTGTAGTGGTTAGGTGTATTAGTGGTGTGTGTGGAGTGTGTGTGGGATTCATGTGAATATAATAATATTTTTGTGTAGGTATATACTTGAAAATGAAATGTCACAACTTTTGTGGTATAAAAATAAAAAATGCCACAACTTCTATGATACGGAGTAAGTAATTTTTTTTCATAAAACAGTTGTCACACAAAATTTTCGGTATCTATTAGAATTGCACAACATTGTAATTAAATCTCTATCACTCAAAATTATATTTGGACAGCTTTTCAATGTTTTTTTATTTTTTTTTTCCTTCTTCTAAATTTGTTCCCAGATTTCCTGTTGGCAATGCCACTTAATCTAATTCCAATTGTACACACATAATAGTGTTTTTTAATGTCAAAATAAGATCATTAATTATATAATTCTCACTTCTTATTAAAACTAATATCAATTATTTTAAAATGCTATAATTTTTTAACATTGCTCCTGGAATAGTTCAAAGCATTATTATCACCAATTTTCATCAATTGAATTATTATTTTTCTTTATAAAAAGTGATATACTCCCTTTATCCCTAAGTAAGAGTCTCATTTTACTATTTTGGTTATCCCACCCAAAGGATCCCATTTTTTTTGGACATATGGACCCACCCATACCCACTAATACAATTAAAACATGGGCCCACACACCCACTAATACAACTACCCACTACACATTAAATAATAATCCTCCTTAATGCACGTGCCAAAAAGCAAATGAGACTTTTACCAAGGGACGGAGGGAGTATTATTTTAAAATATTGTCACTTTTCATTTATATTATACATCACAACATTGTTATAATCTTCATCAATTGTATTATTATTTTTTACTATAAAAATTATCACCTTGTACTCTACATCTTAATATATATTCTCTAAGTTAAAGAATAGAAAATAGTATAGGTATGGTTTTCTTTGCTGACTCTTATGAAACTGGTATAGGTATGGTTGTGAGAGATAATCAAGGTGCGTTCATGACTTGTCGTTCCTTGGTTTTGGCGGGAAAACCTATAGTGGAGGAAGGAGAATTGGACTTACATGAAGCCCTTTCATGGATCAAGGCTATGGGAATGAGTCAGGTTACAATGGAAGTTGATGCTAAATTTGTAGCTAATGCAGTATATTCGGTTCGGGAAGATGATTCAACTTTTAGAGATATCTTGAAAGCTTGCAAACAAATTTTATTGTCAAATTCTGAGTTTATAGTGCGTTTTATTCGTCGTAATACCAATATAGTGGCACATTGTCTTGTTAGGGCCTCTCGTTCTTTTTCGAGCCCTCATTGTTGGGTAGAGCCACCGTCTCTTGTGGATGACCTACTTGATGTTTGTTCATGTGAACTTAATTATTTTTTTGTCAAAAAAAAAAAGAATAGAAAACAGTAAAAATAAAATCTCCGCTGTTTTGTTTATAAATTGTTTCCTATCATTTCTTTAATAATAAAAAAAGAAAAACTGTCTCTTTTTTCAATACATTCACCCGTTATTTGAAAACTAACCATACTACGTAATACGTGTATACCCTCCCGCCATTTTTCCTATGGTTGTTTTTTTTGAAAAAATATTTTACTGTAAAAATTTCATTTCTGAAGATATTTAATTCACACCTATTCATAAAAAATCACAACTAATATCTTTCTACCATTAAACAAAAGATGCAATGTTTTAAAAAACGTCTATATAATGACATGTGTTCTTCATCATTTTTTCAATCCGATCTTCACAACTTTTGCTCAATATATACATTTGGTATTGTTCTATTTCAGTATTAACAATGGCTAGAATCGGGTCAACAATTGCAAAATCAATAATTTATTAAAGAAAAATTATATTTTTATATTAAAGAAAAAATTTAAATCTCAGCCCATTGAAAAATATTACTCCCATATCACTAATACAATTATCCACTTTACAACTATCCACTTTACATTAAATATTACTTCTTCCGTCCGCCCAATAGGTATACATTTGCTTTTTACGTAAATTAATGAGTATTATTATTTAATTTGTAGGAGTTAGTTGTATTAGTGAGGTGTGTGAGACCCATATATTTAATGTATTAGTGATGTATGTGGGTTCCATATGTTATGTATACCATTGGTGCGAACGCCCAAAAAAGCAAAAAATATACCTTTCTGGCGGACGGTGAGTATTTCTCTCAGGCGTTAAAATGTTATATTCGTTAATCTTCATGCAAAAAAATAAATATTCACTTTACATTAAATATTATTTCTCTCACGCGTTAAAATATTATATTTCTTAATTTTCATGAAAAAATCAAATATCGTAGTACTGAGAGAGGTATATTTTAGGTAATTGCACTTAAGATTTATTCGAAAGTATATTTTAGGTAATTCTGGTAAAAAAGTGTAACTTTTCTTAAAAAACATAGAACACGTGAGGAGGGAGTATAAGTTTATTGCACCTTAGTTTAACTCTAGACATGGTATTACATGTTTAATAGTTGAGCATGTAAGGCAATTTTAACTTTCTTTTTAGATTTAATATTTTTTAAATATAAATTTTGTCTCTAAGACTATTATTTCATTAAAACACACATCATGAAAGAAGATGTGGAACACTTGCTAGGCATAACACCACTGTGTAATAAGGAAATCCGGTAAAATAATTGAACAGTCAAAACTATAATCAAATTTTATTTACAACCAAAAGTTCAAAACACAGTGTGTTTAAAAAATCCAAAGTATATAAATTTTGGGGAAAATAGATTTTTTTGGTCCACTAACTTTCATTTATTTTGAAATTAGTTAATTAACTTTTTTAATTTTGGAATTAGTCCGTTAATTTTATAACAATTTTGAAATTAGTCCATTAACTTCATAAAATTCAACATTTTGGTGCTTTGACCTGCTATGGCAGGTCATTTAAATATTTTCACCCAATTAATCTATATCATATTTTTATTTAATCAATTTTATCTCACTTTTCATTTTTCACTTTCGTATACCAAACAAACAATATTAATCTCATTACTAAAGTGGAGCAAATTTGACTAAATATTGATACTTCCTCCGTCCGCTCGAAAGAGGGTATTTTTTTTCCATTTTGGTCGTCCGTTCCAAAGAGGGTCACTTCATTTTTTACATACATGAAATCCACACACACCCACTAATACAATTAAAATATGAGATCCACACTCCCACTAATACAACAACCTACTACACATTAAATAACAATACTTCTTAATCAACGTGCACAAAAGCAAAATGCCCTCTTTCGGGCGGACGGAGAGAGTATAATATAAATTCTTAGTGGAGACTATTTTTTTAAAATAGTATATATATATATATTACATATTTTTTTTTTTTAGAATAACCTGCTAATGACCTGTTGAAACGGACGATTTTGTTGAACTTGGTAAACATGATGGACGATTTTCAAAATTTTCAAATATAATGGACGATTTTCAAAATTCTGCAAATATAATGGACGATTTAAAAAAAATAAAAAACTTATGAACTAAATTTAAAATTGGGCAAAGTTAGCGGACAAAAAAATCTATTTTTTCAAATATTTATTAGGAGAGGGGCGAGGGAAGGAGGGTTCTAGAATATTCAAGAGATATTTCTTCAGGATATAAGGGCATTATGGTCAAACCATATTCAACGGCTTCATTCTGGATGATTGTGGAGCCTTCTCGAGGTAAAACCGCGCATTTCTTCTGTAAGTATGCACCAGTGAATATGGGAACTAGTGTTAAATTCAATTATAATATACTAATTTAAATTTTACATAGATAAAAGAAAAATATAAATATATAAACGTAGTTTAATAAAATATAATAATAATGATTTTGACTATAGTATAATAAAATTTTTTAAAATATTTAAATAATTTTAGTAACACAAATTATTTTGTAAACTCATTGAATGGTGCATTAAAATTTTTATTCTTTTAAATAATAAATTATTACTCATCAAACTAATAAATTATTACTCTTTTGAATGATAAATTATTACTCCCTCCGTCCCAAATTCATTTTCACGTTTACTGTTTGGAGTTTAAGAAAAATTACTTTTTGACTTACTTTTGTGGGTAGTATGATATTTTTTTGTAATAAATAAATGATAAAGTATATTATGTGTGTTAAAAAATTGATGACAAATTTGAAATTAAAGTATGTTAGAGGGATATTAATTAGTTGTTTTTTTTTTCTTTTATAGAAGTGTGAACTTGAAATTGGAACGGATCAAACGGAAAGTGTGAAATTAAAGTTGGGACGGATGTAGTATTAGTTATCGAATTTGCTATGTTGTGAACGGATTATAATCTATTTTATTTTTTGAATTTAATATATTATTAAATATAAATTTATTTATTTTAGAATTTTTAATATTATATCAAATAAAATGATAATAATGTGAATAAACATAAACTCATAAAAATATATTTATAGTAAATTGTTGTGTAATTATGTATTAAAAATTAATTAATTATATTCAATGTACCGAAAAAAAAAAATGTTTCTAGAATTCACATTTATGATAATTGCATAATTAACATAGTAATAAATATTTAAAACACATAAAAATTCTCATAATATTTAAATAATAACGTAAGTGTTACCCATCATCTAATTTAATTCTCTATAATTTTAGCACGTAAACGAATTGTTTTTAGAGAAGCCATGTAAGCATCCAAATTTCATATTAATTTGACACGTATAATAAATAATTTTGGAGATGACACATGTATAGTATTAACTTCAAATTATTATTTTCCCGTCCTAAATTCAAGTTCACATTTACTGTAGATACGAAGTTTAAGAAAAATCACTTTTTGACTTAGTTTTGGGGTAATATGATATTTTTAGGTAATAAAGAAATGATAAAATATGTTATGTGTGTTAAAAAAAGGTGATGACAAATTTAAAATTAAAGTATGTTAGAGGGATATTAGTTAGTTGTTTTTTCCTTTTATGAAAGTGTGAAATTGAATTTAGGATGAATCAAAGTTGAATTTGGGACGGATCAAAATGGAAAGTGTGAAGTTGAAGTTGGGACGAGGGAGTATTACTTAAGATTGAGATGATGGGAGTGACATAAAATTTACACGTGTTTTCATCAATTCTCCCATCCCCTTAATATATACTCCCTCCGTCCCATTTAAAGAGAGTTTTTTTTTTTCCATTTTGGTTGTCCCACTAGTCATCTTTCCTTTTTTATATACATTGACCCACACACCCCTTCTAATACAATTAAAATATGGGATCCACACTCCCACTAATGCAATTACCTACTACACATTAAATAATAATATTCCTTAATCTACGTAAAAAAAGATCCTCTTTTCGCGGGACGGAGGGAGTATAATAGAATGGTGGAGATGAATGTCTAGAATATGAAGTTTTGAACATCCAGGTTTTTACTTAATTTAAAATGTAATTAATTTTGTAGTTTAGGGTATAATGATTAAGGATTTATAGGTTTAGGATTTAGGGTATAGAATTTTAGGATTTAGTACTTTTATATGAAATAGAAAAATAATACTCCCTTTGTCTCAAAGATATTGACACACTTTCTTTTTTGGGTTGTTCCACAAAAATTGATATATTTTCTTTTTAAGAACATGGAACCCATACAAAAATAATTTATTTATTTATATGGCCCCACACACACATCACATCCACCACTAATACAACTACTCACTACAAATTAAATATTATTTCTCTCACTTCACTTTACATTAAATTATTATACTCCTTAATCTCCATGCCAAAAAAATATGTCAATATCTTCAAGGACGGAACGAGTATATACTTTTAAACTGATATGGATGTCCATATTTTGGACATTTAGCATTGTGCATAATAAAATCATAACATATCAAAATTTGACTGAGTAATAAATTTTATTTAAAAGAATAATTGTTTATCATTTCTTGACTATAAATCATATTTTTCATTAAAAAAAAGTAATATTTCACTATTCTACAACCTAATTTTTCAAATACTAAAAATTAATATAATGCGCATACTTAACCCAAATAATTTGCCTTGATGTATTAAGGAAACAGTAACTTAGGGTGGAATTTGTTTAATTTTTAGTATGTGACCTCATGTTAATTTTTTGGATTTTCTTTTGTGTAATTACATTGTCAATTTTTATAAATTTTTCTTCAATTTTATTAATTTAATAAAAATTTATATATATTGTTGGAATTGTATGCCGTCTTGGGAATTCTCAGTCTTACATCTGATTATTTATTTATTTTATCAAATTTAACTTTTTAATTTATTTACTTAATTAATTTTATGCTCACAAGAAACTTTGTTCTTAATATGATAGTTATTCATATTTTTAATTTATTGGAATTGTGTGTTGAAGATATTAGATGTATACCATACGCATGCAATGGAGGTGCCAACTGTCTTGAGGTGCCAGTTTTAATTAGTTAAACTCCAGCTGTAATTAGTTAGACTCAGTTACCATATTAGGTAGAACCGCTGCTCACTTCCTTTTCTATAAATAGCTGTATAAACACTCATATATGTTTTGAATGAAAATATCTGGTTTTCTCGATTCAGAGTTAGAGTTCATGATAATGTTTGAGTATTTTCTACATGATATCTAGAGCAGATTCATAGATTGATCTGAGTATTTTTTTTGGGATGGATTCTCGGAAACCTGTTTAGAATAGCAATTGGCTGTTGCTGACGGCCTCTATGTGCAGATCATCCTGGTCTTATTTTGATTCCTCATTAGTTTACAGGATCTAATCACCTCCCGTGGAGACGAGCGATGGAAGTTACTCTCGGTGCGTAATCGAAACTGCAATTCATCAATGGAGATCTACAAATGCCAGCTAGAGATAATGTTACTAGTGATTCATGGAGAAGGGTAGATTGGACAGTTCTATTATGAATTCTCAACACTTTATCTAAGGAATTGAGTGATACTTTTGTCTGCTAAATCAGTGAAGGAGCTTTGGGATGCCATTGGACGGCGTTACAGAGAAAGCAATGACTCGTTGATTTACAAGGTGAAGAGAGATATCAATATTGTTATGCAAGGTAATAATACTATCATTGAATACTTCAATAAGTTGTGCAAATTGTGGGATAAATTGTGTTATCTGGAGCCAGAGGTGAATTGTACTTGTGACGATATCAGGATGATAAGCTTATGAAATTTTTCATGGGGCTCTGTGATCAATCAGATGATGCTCATGGATCCTCTACCCTCTATTGATAAGGCTTTTTTTCTCTCTTTCTTGCTGCTGAGAGACAACCTTCTGTTCATATTGCGGTCTCTAAGATGGATTCAGTGGCTATGGTGGCAAAATCCTCCAACAATTTAATAATTTTAAGAACGGTGGATCACAAGTTACGGGATGGAAACTCTCCTCGATATACAAAAGAAGAGAAGGCGAGGCTCATTTATGATCACTGTGGGATGCCTACTTGGTACAAAGAGCTTAAAGAGAGGAAGAATAAAAAATTTGCTCATACTACAACTCTCGGTGAGCGTCCTGTTCCTAAAGAGAATCATGTAGCAGGGGGATATTCGTCTGACTTCATGAAGCAAATGAATACCTTCATGGAATGACAAAACAAGGAAGAGAAGGGAGTACACTTTGCTCAATTTGCAGGTAATGATTTCTCAACTACTCACTATACTTTGTACTCTGTTGATATGGGTTATTCGGAGGATTGGATTATTGATAATGGTGCATGCAAGCATATGTGCACTCAATTCAATTTGATGTATCATTTAATTCCGGTGCAAAGCAGAACCACAATTTATCTTCCTGATGGGAGTGTCAAAGAGATAAAATTTATGGGAGAGATGGTCCTTTCTCCGAATATCACATTGAAGGAAGTCCTATATATTTCAAGTTTTAAGTATACACAACTTTGTAGAGATTCAGGTTTGATATGCATTTTTCTTGCTTCCATGTGTTTCTTTCAGGACCTATAGATTAAAATTACACTGGCTGAGGGACAACTAAAAGAGAATCTATATTTCTTGACGAATCAACCTAGGGAGAACCAGGCTTGCAACATTTCTTTGGCGACTTGGAACAGAGCTCTTGGTCATGCCTCTATTAGTACTTTGAATCATTTGAATTTTTTAAAACCTCTCTGTAACTCTTTTGCTTCACAAGTTGTTACCTCTTGTGAAACTTGTTATAAAGCAAAACAACATCGTTTGCCTTTTGGAAAGAGTTCAATACATACTACATGTTGCTTTGAACTCATTTCATATTGATATTTGGGGTCCATGCAGGGATGAATGTTTTACTCACACTCCTTATTTTTTACGGTGGTGGATGACTTTAGTCGATGTACGTGGGTTTTTTTGATGAAAGTGAAGTTAGAAGTTGCAAGTGTTTTATAGAGATTCATTGTTATGGTGGAAAGACAGTTTAATCAAAATGTTAAGAAAGTTAGAAGTGATAATGTCGTGGAATTTTTAGGAAAGGAAGTATTAAATTATGATGCACATTTAAAGAATATTCTAGAAAAATATTGATAATTCTAGCATACAATATTATTTGTAAACATGTGCACAAATAGTGGAGAATTCTAGAATAGGTTATTAGTGGAATTAACTAGAAAATTCTAAACATAAGAAAAGATTAGTCTAGAATAATTCATAGAAGCCGTGAGAATGTTATATGCCCAACTATAAATATGGACTAATGTAATCAAATTAATTGAATGGAGTAACTAAGCAAACCCATTTCCAAATCTTCCCATCTATTTACTCCCTCTCTAAAATCACTCACCTACTAAACCAATTCTCTCCTCCATTATATAACTCACGCCACTTACTAAAAATCCAACATGGTATCAGAGCCTGGTTGGATCAATAACCGGGCGTTAAACTAAGCTTCCGCATTTTACTATCCAAAATCCTTACTATACTACCCAAACCATTTATAAGCCTCCAAAAATGTCCTCTCTTACTAATATCCACTAAATCCCAATCCAAACCTTCTCAAACGAAGGCTACAACTATTAGGCCATCAAAATGAAGACATACTTCATGTCTCAAAGCCTATGGGAGACCGTTGATAAAGGATACGATATCCCAACGGTCACAACATCTTTGTCTAATACAGACAAAGAAAATAGACAAAAGCATGTCCAAACCGACACAACATCTTTGTCTAATACAGACAAAGAAAACTAGACAAAAGTATGTCCCAACGGACACAATATTTTTGTCTAATACAGACAAAGAAAACTAGACAAAAGCAATGGAGAAGGACAACTTAGCGTTCTACAATCTACAGATGACTGTGACAGAGTCACTATTCTAAAGGAGGAGTATCGAGGGAGTGACAAGTAGATGCAGCAACTATACATGACGAGAGAACAACAAAAGATCCAACAGAAATCTACTACGACAACAAGTCGGCAATAATAATGGCGAAAAATCTCGTGTTTAACAGCAGTACAAAAACACATCGCCATCAAATAGCACTTCTTACAAGAAGCAACTAATAATGGAGAAGTCGAGCTCAAGCACATTGGAACGGAAGAGCAACTAGCGGATATATTCACAAAAGCACTACTGCGAGGAAAGTTCGAGACATTACGAGAGCTTATTGGAGTCAAAGAAATATGAATCAAGGAGGAGTATTAAATTATGATGCACATTTAAAGAATATTCTAGAAAAATGTTGATAATTCTAGCATACAATATTATTTGTAAACATGTGCACAAATAGTGGAGAATTCTATAATAGGTTATTAGTGGAATTAACTAGAAAATTCTAAACATAAGAAAAGATTAGTCTAGAATAATTCATAGAAGCCGTGAGAATGTTCTATGCCCAACTATAAATATGGACTAATGTAATCAAATTAATTGAATGGAGTAACTAAGAAAACTCATTTCCAAATCTTTTCAGCTATTTACTCCCTCTCTAAAATCACTCACCTACTAAACCAATTCTCTCCTCCATTATATAACTCACGCCACTTACTAAAAATCCAACAAGTCGTCACATCACAAGACAAAACACATCTCTATCAAATACCACTCCCTACGAAAAATAACTAATAATGAGAAGTCGAGCTCAAGACAAAAGGAGCACGGAATCATCTGAACAAGCATCAAGGGGGAGTGATAAAAATTGATGCTTATTCCACAAACTTCTAGAAATCTCTAGCAAAGAGTAGAAAAGGAAAGGTAACTAGCATGTGATTAAAAAGAATAATCTAGATAATACTACACATACTCAAAATAAAGAAATAGAATAGGCATGAATATGATAGAAGCCTTGAGAAGCTTCATCTCCCTACTATATATATAAGACATCTCAATGTAATTTAGTAGAAAGAATAATACATTAGTTCTTTCTCTCCGCCCACTAAGTCTATCAACCATCCTCCCTTCTCTATATTTCCTACCCTACTAATTCACTCTTCACTCACGCCACTCATCCAATTCAATCTTCTACCAACAGGAAGTTTAACATTTTCTTTCTTCTAAAGGGATATTATATGGAAAATCATATGTGTATACCCCACATGCGTTTATCGGAGATTGCTTGGGGATTTCTATTTCAAGCATCCCAGCCACTTACTTTTTGGCCCTTTTGTATCCTAGCTGCTGCATATACTATTAATAGGCTTCCTTCAGCTACTTTGAATTGGTTTGAGAAACTTCATGGAAGGCCACTTGATTTTACACAGTTAAAACCTCTTGGGTGTTTTGGTTTATGCTGCTGTCCCCATTCCATAGAGCCAGGCTGCAAAGGATACGAGCTTTATGATGTAGAGCATGGACAGTTTCTCATTTCACGAGATGTTATCTTTAAGGAACACATCTTTCCTTATTCTTCTTCTACTCCATGGGATTCCCCATGCGCTCTTGACATTGATAGAGCTTCTGATGATCATATTGGGTCTCCTATTATTTTAAATTGGGTTTGTCACACCTATCACATCATATATCTTCTCCAACCATAGCTCCTACTACTATGGTTACTAGACGAAGTGGTAGGGTTGTTCGTCCTCCTTCATGGACTAAAGATTTCATTTGTCATACTGTTTTTTTCCACTCAAGCTTTCTTAGATAATATTTATCTTGATAAGGAACCTTCTTTTTATAAACAAGCAGCAAATGAAGATGTTTGGGTTGAAGCAATGAATCTTGAGTTAGATTCTCTTTAGAGCAATCATAATTGGGTCCTTACTGACTTACCTGGGGGAAGGTTGCTATTGGATGTAAATGGGTATATTACATCAAAAGAATCAGGATGGGGGCCATAAACAGATATAAGACTAGGCTGGTGGCAAAAGGTTACACTCAGCAAGAATGTGTGGATTACTTTGAGGACTTCTCTCTTGTGGCTAAACTTGTTATCGTACGATTTCTTCTTTCTTTTGAATCTATGAATGGATGGGAGTTATATCAGTTGAATGTTAATAATGCATTTCTCTGTGGGCATCTTACTGAAGAAGTGTACATGCAGCCCCCTCAAGGTTATACAAAGGCTAAGCCTGGTCAGGTTTGTAAGTTGATTAAGAGTCTGTATAAAAAAGCCTCTAGAGAATGGAATGTTGAGCCATGTACAAACAAAGCTTTCTGGTTTTGGGTTGACTCAATCCCCACATGATCATTGTCTATTCACCATGCACAGAGATGGCTTATTCTTGGCCATGTTAGTTTACGTTGATGATATATTGGTCACATGTTTTGATGTTGAAATGATCTTTACTCTTAAAATCTTTCTTCATCAAGCCTATAGTAGTAAAGATCTTGGTGTGGCACAATACTTTCTGGGAATTCAAATTTCTCGGGATGCAGGTGGTGATCTTTCTATGCCAAATGAAGTATGTCTTGGATATTTTCGAAGATGCTCATATGCAAGATTATAAGCCAGCTTTTACTCTACTCCCATCTAGCCTTCTGTTGAGAGTGGAATTTCACGTATTTTAGGTCTCACATTACACCGTTTTTGATAGAATGTGGCCATGATTTTGTATAAAATGACATGGTTTTCATATCTTGCATAATTAAGATGCTACTAAGGTGTTTTGTTGAGTTTTGAAGGGTAAAACATGATCAAAAGTTCAAAGTTGGAATGAGGAGTGAAAGTGAGAAGGAATGCTGAAAAATACAGTCCATGTTGCACAAATTTCTGTATTCTTATAGAAGTCCAAATTGATCATATTATATATGGTTGGAAAGACACAGAAGAGAGGGTCGTTTTGACATAAAGAACACCCCAATTGGATTCCAAACGAGAAAGTTATGATCAAAGTGCTAACGTCGCACATGCTGTACCGAGCTGCCACTTTGCATGACTTTTTACATATTCAAATGTTGGAGTTTCTCAGATTTATTTATATGGATAGAAATCCAAGGAAAAGAGAAACACGTGAGCGCAAAAATCATTCAAATTGGAGTCCGTATGAAGAAGTTATGCTCAAAACGGTGAAGTCGCGCAGTGCAGTCTCCGCAGCTCGGGAGGCCGCTCGGCTCGAGCGGGACCAACATTTTGCGAATTTCCAGCCGAGTGGGATGCCCTCAGAGCCTACACGACGTTCCCGTTTCATCCATATGCTGCTTGGCTGGTTTGGGGGCCGCTCGGCCATGAGCTCGGCCCGAGCAAGGTGCCGAGCGGCCCAAAATCGGGCCCAGACGAGACCTGTTCGATGTAGCAGCGTATATATACCCTCAAGTTGCGATTCTGAAGCAGTTTTGATCGCGAAAAAGCCCTGCATCAGTCCAAGAAACAATTAGGGAGATCAAGACACAAATTGGAGAGAACCCATCCATAACCCATCATCAATTCACACCTCCAACACCTCCATATCAGATTAACAACCTGATTTCATCATCCATCCACTTCCAAGAGGGTTCCAAGTGCTAATCAAGGGAGAATCGAGCAATTGGAGAGACGGAGAAGGAACGAAAGACTACGTCTACACTAGGGTTTCATAATTCCTATCTTTCTCTTTCTTTTACTTTGATTTTTGATATGAATTGCTTAGCCATGAGTGTTGCTTGTGACCTCATGGGCTAATTTTATATACAGTTCTAGGGTTTGATGGATTGATTTAATTGATTTGGGGATTTAGACCAAATATTGGGATTTTATGCAGTTGAGCTTTTGATTTTACTTATTTTATTAAGACATGCTTTTCTGCTTCGTAACGTCTTCATAATATATTCATGACATCCGCTATAATGCTTGGATTATTGTGTTAGCTTGTGTGCGTTCAAGATTGGTATTGTCTATCTGTTAGGGATTAGAGTAGCTCCGCTATAAGCACTTTAATTTCATGAACTGGTTAATCAAATACTTAATTAGTTTAGTGGAACAATGCAATTAGACAATCAACTAGGAAGTGAATAGAACCTTGTAGTAATTCCAGAAAATATCTTGTTAGTCGGGCTTACCATCCGGAGGTATTGTTGCTTGCTTTGATTAGTATCTAGGAATAAGGCTTGGTAATATTTGCGCACCTTAGGATTTAAACCAGATTAGACTGTTAGCTTTGAATCGAATCATATTCGGTGGGATAACAGGGATATGTGGTGTATTTTCAGTGAAACTGCATGAATGAACAATCGTAAGTTTAATAACCTAAATTAATTGGTCTCTACCTGATACCTTAGAACTGTTCGTTATCTCTTGATTAGAAACTTGCTTTTATTTTTATTGCTTTTTAATTAATTTAGTTATTTATATTTTCAGTAATTTAGATAATTAAATTCACAACTCCTGGATATCAGTTACTTGATTCTGATTAATTTAGTAATTTTAGGAAATAAATAATTAGCTGTCCTTTTGGGTTCGATAATTTAACTTGGTCACTTACCGTTACAATTGATATCCTTCATACTTGGGAATTAAATTGGAGTGTGCAGAAAAAGCCTATCAAGTTTTTGGCACCGTTGTGCCGGGGACAGTTTTAATTATTTATTTTCTTTTATTACTTAGTTAATTAAAATATTTTCTTTGGGATTTAATTGTTTTACTTTGGATTTTTTTTGAAGTTGCATGCAAACTAGGTCAAAGACGAGAGCACAAGATCTTGAATTTGATCCGGAAATTGAAGCTTCTGCGAGGAAAAGAAGAGTAAAATCAAAGAATACCAAAGCACCTCCTAAAGCAATTTTAGAGGAGGAAGAAGTGCAGATTGAGAATCAGGCTATCCTAGAAGAGGCTGAATCGGAGTTTGAATCAGAATCTGAGACAGAACCTGAAACAGCATCAATGGGAGAAAGAGTCGATGAGGATGACATCGTCATCCGAGAAACTTTTAAGTCTACCAATCTAGGAGGATCAGGCGTAGTTGGAGCCATTCAAGCTGATGAAACAAACGACATAAGGCCAGCCCTGATTCATATGGTGGAGAAAAACCCCTTTGCCGGAGGCATTTTTGATGAGCCCTATGGCCATCTTAAGCGTTTCAACAGCTACATGGATACAGTGAAAGCTGCTGATGCTACTAATGATAGATGGAAGATGAGGCTTTTTCAGTTTTCATTGGTTGATAAGGCAAGGGAGTGGTATGATAAGCTAAAGGGAGACAGTTGCTCAAACTGGACTGAGTTGCAGCAGTTGTTCGTGGATCGATTTATGCCACCAGGAAAGGTTCTTTTACTGAAACAGGAGATCAATCAATTCAAGCAGCGGAGAGATGAGTCGTTTGGAGAGGCTTGGGAAAGGTTTACTGATGCGTTGAGGAGATGCCCACAGCATGGATTCAAAAAGTCTCAACTCATCAGTGTCTTCTATAATGGCCTTGACAACGAATCTAGAGTGTTGGTTGATGCTTCTGCGGGAGGAACAATTTTTGGCAAAACATCCAATGCCGTAGAGAAATTATTTGATGATATCTCTTTGAACTCAAGGGATTGGCCATCTGAGAGGATCCGAGGGACTTATATACTTGGTAAAGTTGCAAAGGTTGAAGAGAAATTTTCTGAAGCTGATAAGAATGATAAGGTTGTCGCTCAATTGGAACAGATGAATAAGAACCTGATTACTCTGATATCAGGTAATAATGGGGGAGGCAACCGAGGGTCTGCAAGTGATGATGTGGTGATGAACCTTCAAGAGGTCGAGGATGCTAATTGGGCCATAGGGCAGAGTCTTCAAGGTTCGAGAGCTCCTCAGAATTGGCAAGGAAATAGGTACCCTCAAGGTAATTCAAATCAAAGGAATAACCAATGGGGAGGTCCTAATAATCAAGGAGGCAATTGGCATAATCAGAGGCATGAGAACTTCTCTTATTCAAATCCGAATAATGCAGTTCCATATCCTCCTAATTTTGATCATGGCGCTAAAACTGAAGAAGGAAAGTCTAGTATTGATGATGTGTTGGCCAGGTATATGAAGAAGACTGATGGAGATATTGACAAGATTAATAATTGCATTGTTCTCATGGATTCAAATATGACAAAGCAGCATGAAGAAGTGAACAAGCAGTTGAAGAGTTTGTCATATAACATAGGGCAGATCTCCACTACAGTAAATCAGCAGCAAGTGCAGTTGCAGAAAGGGAAGTTTCCTTCGGATACGGAAATCAACCCGAAGGAGTGCCATGCGATCACTTTGAGATCTGCAAAGCAGTGTAAAGGTACGAAACTAATACAGGACGTCACAGAACTGATGCAGAATGATACAAAACAGAAGCAGGACAAAACAGGGGTGGAGCAGAACAAAGATGGTGCCGCTCGGCCACCCGCTCGCGGCGAGCTAGATGCCGAGCGGGCTCAACTGCCGCCGAGTGGCCCGCCAGCCGGTTCAGAAGGGCCCTCCAATTCAGCTGGAACCC
The DNA here is from genome assembly GCA_023678885.1 of Pogostemon cablin. NCBI lineage: Eukaryota > Viridiplantae > Streptophyta > Magnoliopsida > Lamiales > Lamiaceae > Pogostemon > Pogostemon cablin. The sequence continues at coordinate 12,881,142 of CM042981.1, read as the reverse complement.
AGCTCGGCTCAGTTGCCCCTCAGCTCGAGCCGAGCGAGCCAGCGAGCCATCCTCCGGGATTTTCTGCACGTCCGACTTCCATACAGAACCAATCTGATCTGGAAATTTCTGATAAAAAGTGGCAGAGAGCGAAAAAACTGAGAGAAGCGGAACAGGTATTCGAGAAAGACAGTTTGGGACTTCCAATTACAAAGGTACCAATTCATTTCCCTCAAAGATTCATGTCAAAAAGCCTTGATGAGAAGTTTCGTAAGTTTGCTGATGTCATGAGGGATGTCCAAGTCACTATTCCTTTCTCGGAAGCATTGGAAGAGATGCCACATTATTCAAGGTTCATCAAGGAACTTATCTCCAGAAAGAGGAAGCTTAACAGTGTGGAGACAGTGAATTTGACGGAGAACTGCAGCTCTATTATTCAGAAAAAGCTTCCAGAAAAATTGAAGGATCCAGGGAGCTTCATCATTCCCTGTGAGATTGGAAAAGGACCATCTAGGAGAGCACTGTGTGATTTAGGAGCCAGTATAAATTTAATGTCTTTATCAGTGTTCAAGAAGCTTAGTTTAGGGGAGTTGAAACCTGCGTCTGTTGCCCTACAGTTAGCAGATCGATCATTGACATACCCCGAGGGAGTGATTGAAGATGTGCTAGTGAAGGTGTCGAATTTGACTTTTCCTGTGGATTTCCTTGTACTTGACATGGAGGATGAAAAGGATGGTGCACCTCTGATCTTGGGGCGTCCATTCCTTGCAACTGGAAGGGCTCTGATTGATGTGTTCAAAGGAGAGTTGAGGCTTAGGGCTGATGATAAGGAGATTGTCTTTTCTTTGAATAAGGAGATGCAGTGGCCCACGGATCAGCAGCAGTGCAAGTCTATGGATGTAGTGGACACAGAGCATGATAAGAACTTTATCCTTTCTGATGCAGAGTTTGAGAGTTTGTCCAATGATGCATGTATTGACTATCTTGAGAAGTTACTTGCATTAGGTGATGCAAGGGATGAACAGATAAGGAAGACTACTGCTGACATAGTGAATCGGAATAAGAAGACCACTGTTGAAGGAAAGATGAAGCCTGCTGCCAAGGAAGTGAAATATGAAGGGAAAAGAGTTGAAGTGGTAGAGGAAATTGTAGAAGCAAGCGTATCTCATACTTTTCCTACTACTAACTCTAATGTGATGTTTGATAATCTTTTGGTTGCAGGAAAGATTGATGATCCATATTTGAAGCCTCCAAACATACCTCTGGATTTTTATTCTTATATTGATGTTGAAAATTCTAACTTGTTTGATCCTTATTTTGCTACGCAGGTTGAGCCTACAATTGAGTGGAAGATTGACAAGAAGGACTCAAGACAGTCATGGGAGGAAAAGAATTCAAAGGATCATGTTGGAGTGACAAAGAAGGGTGAGATGATTGGTATTGTCTATCTGTTAGAGATTAGAGTAGCTCCGCTATAAGCACTTTAATTTCATGAACTGGTTAATCAAATACTTGATTAGTTTAGTGGAACAATGCAATTAGACAATCAAGTAGGAAGTGAATAGAACCTTGTAGTAATTCCAGAAAATATCTTGTTAGTCGAACTTACCATCCGGAGGTATTGTTGTTCGCTGGATTAGTATCTAGGAATAAGGCTTGGTAATATTTGCGCACCTTAGGATTCAAACCAGATTATACTGTTAGCTTAGAATCGAATCATATTCGGTGGGATAACAGTGATATGTGGTGTATTTTCAGTGAAACTGCATGAATGAACAATCATAAGTTTAATAACCCAAATTAATTGGTCTCTACCTGATACCTTAGAACTGTTCGTTATCTCTTGATTAGAAACTTGCTTTTATTTTTATTGTCTTTTAAATAATTCAGTTATTTAATATTTTGTAATTTAGATAATTAATTTACTACAAACATTGGCAATTGGTTACTCTATTCTGATTAATTAGTAATTAATAGTAAAATAAATAATTAGTTGTCTCAGTGGGATCAATAATTTAACTTGGGTGCTTGCTGCTACAATTGATATCCTTATACTTGAGGATTTAATTATAGTGCGCAGAAAAAGCCTATCAAGTTTTTGGCGCCGTTGCCGGGGACGGCTTAATTATTTATTTTACTTTTATTGCTAGTTTAATTAGTCCTTCTCCATGCATAGACAAAATATTGAAACGCTATGAAAATCATAATGCTATGGTTCCTTCTCCATATTACATGGATGAGAGGAATTATGGTTATGATTCTTTAGTGAATCAAAGTCATTCTCAGTACTACAGTCAAGTCAGATATGAAGATGAATGGTCTTGTGCTTACAATAAAAATTTATATCAACCTTATCAAGAGAACACTTATTCTGGATCGATCGGAGTTTTCCAAGAATTACAAGACGCGTTTGATACTTCCATCAAGAAGCATGAAGTAAACATGGGAATATTGGAAGCTCTAGAAAGAAAGATGAAAGTTCAATCGCAGGAAAGGGAAGTTGCATCACAGGAGTTTCATGAAAGAACGAGAGAGATAAACAATCTTCTTATGAACATCTCTTCAAGTTTAAATACTCAACTTCAACAAGAGGAAAGAATGGATGAAGAAGAGTTTGAAGAAGATATTGTTTTTCCATTGTGCCCTGGAATGCAGTTTGAAGGTCCTATGTTGTTGTTTAAGGAAGAAGAAGTCGAAGAGGAGTCCACTCGATTAAGTCAAGCGGCTCCACTCGAATTGAGCTATCAACTGGAGACAATTTTTGAGGCAAAGGAAGTGATTGATGAAGAATTTGACGATGTTGAAAAAGAAAAGAAAGAAGAAGAGCAAAGTCATGAAGCAACCGAAGAGGACTTGAAGAATGAAATGAGCATTTCTAAACCTTTAAACTCTTTAAGTTGCATTGAATTTGATGATATTATTTCTATTGACTTTGTTTTACCTAATGATTCCTCACATATTTTTAGGGATAAAAAGGAGTTAGAAGAGAAGTTGGGAATTTTCGTCGGAAGAAGGAATAAGTGGTGGAGTAGAATGAAGAGGTTGATGAAATTTGATCTTAACATGGTTGGCAAGGTCAAGATAAATTTTAAGAATGCCAACGAGGCCATCCCTTGCCATAAGTATTGGATTGATGAAGAAGCACAGCGATTAGAATACGATGGAAAGGATGAAAGATATCCATGGCCATTCCGATGAGCTTGAGGTATTACGTCGTGACTCTCCGACGTTAAACATGAGCGCCTGTTGGGGGTTGTCCCTCCCGGTTTAATTGCTTTTCTATGTCTGTGTTGGTGTAATAATTTTATTAGGTATTGCTCGACTACGGTATATACTTCTTTGCAAACTTAGTTACTCACTTTGTTTGATCTAAGTTTGGGGGGAGGTTACGTACATACCTTGTCTTGTAGTACCAAGTAAAATTTTTGCATTGTGTTGTTGCTTGGAGGGTCGATTTTTTTGCGGATTTTTAATATTTTTAATTTATTTGATGATGTTGAGGGTTCGATTTTTTGCGATTTTCCAGGTTTCGTGTTGTTTTTGTTTGTGTTTATTTGTTTTGTGTTAATCCTAGTGTTGGTATAGTTGATTTTTGGTTCTCTATGATGATTTTCTGATTTTTCTTAGCACTTGATTATATGTGAGATTGTTGAGAAGCAATTTGAGATTGTGCTTTGATATTGAGATGCTTGAAATTTGATTATGTGCAAGGATGATTAGCTATGTAGCTTTATTAGGTTTGCTTGTTCATTCGTATAGCCATGTGAGATTTTGAGCCTTTTAAAATCATGAAAAATTTCATGATTCAGTTTATTCTTGTGAGTGTCGTTCATACACACGTATTCTAGAACTTGGCTTTTTATCTTGCTTGAAGCTACGTGTTTGACTAGACAATAGGAAATGATCTTAGGCCATCTTTGTTGTTTATTAGTCACTAGCCAAATTATTATCCTACCTATTGAAACTATCCGTAGTTAACCTTTTTGAGCCTGAAAAGCCATATTTGTTGGAAGCCTACGTGATAAGCCAATTGATCCCTTTGTTAGCCTTTCAAAATTCCTACCTAGTAGAGAGTTTAAGGAATCAAGTTGGTGTCTTGTGATGAAGTATATAAGGAGAAATAAGTTGGAAGTGATGAAATTTGTTGAAGAGAGTGGTTAAATTGTTGCATAAAGGGATAGTGCCCGAAACTGGTACCCCATGAAAAGGGTAGTGCCTGAAACTGGTACCCTTATTTGAAAAAAAAAAAAAAGAAAAGAGGGAAGAAGAAAGAAAATTTCAAGTAAGGATGTGGTGTTCAAAAATGAAGGAGGAATCAAATTGCAAGAAGCATTGAAGAGCGATGAAGAAGAAAGAAGAAAGTAAAGCTGTTTGTTGAAAAGCTGTAAGTCTTCTTTGATTCTCTACTAGTGATTGAGTCACCTTATCCATATACTCCCTACCTTTACCAAAGAGCCAACATTACAACCTAATGCAAGACCTTTGTGATCCTATTGTTGAAATTATCCCTTTAGTCGAGAGTTGAGATGATTGTCAAGCTTATGGTTACGTGTGTGTTTGAATTGACTTTGAGTGTAAACACCTTACCCTGAAGTGTATATCTCACACTTGAGCGATGAGCGTAAATACTACCCGTGAGAATGGTGGATGAGCATTCCGAAAAAGTAAAGTAGTTGATTTGAATTGTATGTTCTTAGATGGATGGTTGTCTTAGTATTTGAAGTATGATTTTTGAATTGTTATATTTTCTTGGATGTGAAGTTGTGAAATTTCCTCTCAATTACTCTATTGGTTTTATATGTCGTTGCCTCGGGACGAGCAACAGGTAAGTTTGGGGGTTTGTTGAGAGTGGAATTTCACGTATTTTAGGTCTCACATTACACCGTTTTTGATAGAATGTGGCCATGATTTTGTATAAAATGACATGGTTTTCATATCTTACATAATTAAGATGCTACTAAGGTGTTTTGTTGAGTTTTGAAGGGTAAAACATGATCAAAAGTTCAAAGTTGGAATGAGGAGTGAAAGTGAGAAGGAATGCTGAAAAATACAGTCCATGTTGCATAAATTTCTGTATTCTTATAGAAGTCCAAATTGATCATATGATATATGGTTGGAAAGACACAGAAGAGAGGGTCGTTTTGACATAAAGAACACCCCAATTGGATTCCAAACGAGAAAGTTATGATCAAAGTGCTAACGTCGCACATGCTGTACCGAGCAGCCACTTTGCATGACTTTTTACATATTTAAATGTTGTAGTTTATCAGAGTTCTTTATATGGATAGAAATCCAAGGAAAAGAGGAACACGTGAGCGCAAAAATCATTCAAATTAGAGTCCGTATGAAGAAGTTATGCTCAAAACGGTGAAGTCGCGCAGTGCAGTCTCCGCAGCTCGGGAGGCCGCTCGGCTCGAGCGGGACCAACATTTTGCGAATTTCCAGCCGAGTGGGATGCCCTCAGAGCCTACACGACGTTCCCGTTTCATCCATATGCTGCTCGGCTGGTTTGGGGGCCGCTCGGCCATGAGCTCGGCCCGAGCAAGGTGCCGAGCGGCCCAAAATCGGGCCCAGACGAGACCTGTTCGATGTAGCAGCGTATATATACCCTCAAGTTGCGATTCTGAAGCAGTTTTGATCGCAAAAAAGCCCTGCATCAGTCCAAGAAACAATTAGGGAGATCAAGACACAAATTGGAGAGAACCCATCCATAACCCATCATCAATTCACACCTCCAACACCTCCATATCAGATTAACAACCTGATTTCATCATCCATCCACTTTCAAGAGGGTTCCAAGTGCTAATCAAGGGAGAATCGAGCAATTGGAGAGACGGAGAAGGAACGAAAGACTACGTCTACACTAGGGTTTCATAATTCCTATCTTTCTCTTTCTTTTACTTTGATTTTTGATATGAATTGCTTAGCCATGAGTGTTGCTTGTGACCTCATGGGCTAATTTTATATACAGTTCTAGGGTTTGATGGATTGATTTAATTGATTTGGGGATTTAGACCAAATATTGGGATTTTATGCAGTTGAGCTTTTGATTTTACTTATTTTATTAAGACATGCTTTTCTGCTTCGTAACGTCTTCATAATATATTCATGACATCCGCTATAATGCTTGGATTATTGTGTTAGCTTGTGTGCGTTCAAGATTGGTATTGTCTATCTGTTAGGGATTAGAGTAGCTCCGCTATAAGCACTTTAATTTCATGAACTGGTTAATCAAATACTTAATTAGTTTAGTGGAACAATGCAATTAGACAATCAACTAGGAAGTGAATAGAACCTTGTAGTAATTCCAGAAAATATCTTGTTAGTCGGGCTTACCATCCGGAGGTATTGTTGCTTGCTTTGATTAGTATCTAGGAATAAGGCTTGGTAATATTTGCGCACCTTAGGATTTAAACCAGATTAGACTGTTAGCTTTGAATCGAATCATATTCGGTGGGATAACAGGGATATGTGGTGTATTTTCAGTGAAACTGCATGAATGAACAATCGTAAGTTTAATAACCCAAATTAATTGGTCTCTACCTGATACCTTAGAACTGTTCGTTATCTATTGATTAGAAACTTGCTTTTATTTTTATTGCTTTTTAATTAATTTAGTTATTTATATTTTCAGTAATTTAGATAATTAAATTCACAACTCCTGGATATCAGTTACTTGATTCTGATTAATTTAGTAATTTTAGGAAATAAATAATTAGCTGTCCTTTTGGGTTCGATATTTTAACTTGGTCACTTACCGCTACAATTGATATCCTTCATACTTGGGGATTAAATTGGAGTGCGCAGAAAAAGCCTATCACCTTCATCTTACTTCTAAAGATGGAACACCTCTTGATAACCCTGATCAATATCGACGGTTGGTAGGCAGATTACTTTGTCTCAATATGACAAGCCAGATATTACGTATTGTGTGCAATAGTTAAGTCAATTTGTTACCTCTCATATGTCTACACACTGGAATTCTGCTATGCATGTTTTACGTTATTTACGGGCTACGTCTTCTCTTGGTTTATTCTATCCATCTTGTCATGACGTTTCTTTGAAAGCTTATTGCGATGCTGACTGGATAGCATGCAAGGACAATAGACGATCCATCATTGGCTATTTCATATTTCTTGGGGGCTCCCTTATTTCTTTTAAGAGTAAGAAACAAACCATAATTTCTAGATCCTCTACGTAGGCAGAGTATAGAGCTTCGGGGTCTACTGTTTGTGAGCTTCAATGGATTTATTATCTTTTAAAGGATCTTCGACACTCTGTAAGTCTTTCGATTCCACTTTATTCCGATAACAAGATGGGGCACTTCACATCACTGCCAATCCTGTTTTTCATGAGCGAACTAAATATCTTGAGATCGATTTCGACCTTGTTCGCGATAAGTTCAAGGAAGGTTTTGTCAATCCTTGCTTTGTCCCTTCCTCACTGCAGATAGTTGATGGCTTCACCAAAATCTTGAATAGCCCTCAGTTCGCTAAGTTCATTTTGAAAGTTGGGAATGAAGCCATTTCCAACTTGAGGAGGGGGTATTGGAGATATTAGATGTATACCATACGCATGCAATGGAGGTGCCAACTGTCTCGAGGTGCTTGCTGTAATTAGTTAGACTCGGTTGCCATATGTTAGGAGCACATGAGGTCTTCAGATTTATGTTCATCGGAAGAGGAGGAGGGTTGAAGTTGATGGGCCTTAGACGTTGCTTTGCCTTTATATTTGTGTTATTTATTGTCTTCTGTTTTATTCTGTTTATGGCCCATGGGTCTTAGGATTTGAGTATTTATTTCCCTGCGGTGGGAGGATTTGAATAGAGATTAGGTTTTATAAAAAAGGATTCTTACACAGTGAGCGTGCTGTTTCGAAGTTTATCTTGGGCATTCTGTGTTTTTCCTAACAATTGGCCTCAGAGCCAGGTTTCGAGAAACCACAAGCTTCCACAACTATGGTCACCAACAAACAACGTTTCGAAAATATTAAAGCAACATTGGCTCAAGTTAGTGAGATGCTGCGGGAAATTGTCCTTCAACGTGAGGAGAACTCCAACAGCGTTCGCAGACGTGATCGGAGAGATGGACAAAATCCTGCTTGAATCACGAAAAGGTACCGCGTTTCCGACGCGAACAAATCCATGAAAATTAGCAGCGTGGCTGTCATTGGAGACATTACCGTGGTGGAGGGGGAAGAGTGGGTGTAAGAGGCCAAGAAGGACACGACAGCGAATATGTCAATCCTTTTACGGGCAATCAAACGTTTTTTTAAGCAGACGAATCTGATCATGAGAATGACATTTATGAAGGGAATGAGGAAGAGACTGACTCTGAATCATCAGCGATCAGCCGAAATGCTGAAAGATACCAGGAGCATCATCCAAGAGGGATCCGAATGGACTTTCCAAAATTTGAAGGGAGAGATCTCATTAATTGGCTTGACAAGGCAGAAATATTTTAAGATAATGAATGTTCTCAGTCGAGATTGTGTAACGATGGCATCTTACTATTTGGATGGAGAAGCTCGCCAATGGTGGCGATGGTGTACTTAGATCAATGAGTATCGAGAGGTTGGTTAGACAGAATTCAAGGAAGGGATGCTACTACGTTTTAGGAACTTACAGATAGAGGATGCTGATGAGGCTCTAAACAGGCTAAGACAGACTGGAAGCTTCCAAGAGTATTTGAAAGAATTTGAGAGGCGAGTTAATCATGTTCACCATTAGCCACCAAGAGCAATCAAAGGTGCTTTTATGGCTGGATTGAAACAAGAAATCTCCAGTGAACTCAAAATGTGAAATCCCTGTGATTTACGCGAGGCAGTTGAGTTAGCAACTAAAAAAGATGAACAACTTCACTTATCTAAGACCCAAAATAATAATAATCGAAGCAGCTATGCGGGGGCATTGGGGCTACGCAATATTGATCAGCCGAGAGCGTGGGGCCAACCTGCAACCGTCACCCAACCAAATCCTCTGACCATCTCAAAAAATATCGGTATGCCTGAGAGTGGCTTAGGGAAGGGACAAATTCCAATGTCCAGTGAGAAAATAAAGCGGCGGAGACAAGTGGATTTATGTTTTACGTGCAACAAAAAGTACATGAGGAATCACGCATGCACCAATGCCAAACTGATGTGTTTCTGGGTCAATTCCAGAAAAGTAATGAATGAAGAGGCACCGCCTTAATTTGATGATGACCCAAATGAAGATTTCAAAGTGATAAACCTGATTAAGCTACCTCAGATAAGGGACATCAAGTCACCTTCCAAGGAAGAATCATTGCATGTTATGAATGAAAGAGAAAGTAAGAGCCTGAAATTTTATGGCACCATTGGCAATTTTCAGGTACTTATTTTGATTGATAGTGGAGCTAGTTTGAATTTTATTTCAAATGGTGTAGCAAGACTGTTGCAATTACCTGTTAGTAGGATACCTGATCCTTTTTCAATTAGAACTAGGGGTGGCGAGATTAAGTGTTATAACAGGTTTGAAAAAGTATAAGTAACCATACAAGACATACAATTTGGGTTGAATTTGTATAGGATCCCATCGCCCAACGTTGATATTATTTTTGGGATGCCGTGGTTCCAAAGTGTGAGTCCAATATTAATGGATTGTAATGAATTATCCTTAAACTTTTGGTGTGGGGATGAGCTGTTGCTATTGAAAGGAATTGGCTATCGATCTTCAGAAGAGATCGAACGATAACAACTTCCAATGGAGTGGAATCAAGGGGTAGAGTTCTATTTGTTGACGTCGGATGTGGTCTGTACCAACATGGAATCGACAGCCGCATTTCCGATTGAAGTGCAGCAGCTTTTGGATTAATTTACAGAGTTAATTACAACTTCTAATCAGTTGTCACCAAGTAGAGAGTTTGACCATCGCATTCGTTTAGTCGATGAAGGGAAGTCAGTGAATGTTGCGCCCTATAGATATGCGTATTTTCAGAAGGATGAGATAGAAAAACAAGTTGAAGAAATGCTCGAAGCAGAATTAATTCGCTACAGTACCAGTCCGTTCTCTTCATCAATTCTGTTGGTCAAGAAAAAGGATGACACGTGGAGGTTTTGTACAGATTTTCGAGTGCTCAATGCAGTAACTATCAAGGACCATTTTCCTATTCCTACAGTTGATGATATGTTGGATGAATTACATAGAGCTAAATATTTTTCTAAGCTTGACTTAAAGGCTGGATACCATCAGATTCGTATGCATCTTGATGACATAGATAAAATAGCCTTTCGGACTCATCATGGGCACTTTAAGTACTTGATCACACCATTTGGGATAAGTAATGCACCTTCAACATTTCAGTCCATTATTTTCCATATTTTTCGCCCACATTTGAGGAGATCTGTTTTAGTGTTCTTTGATGATATACTTGTGTTCAGTCAATCGTGGGAAGATCACATGGGTCATCTACGTGTGGCCTTAACAATTTTAAAGGAGAATTAGTTTGTGGTTAAGGTTAAAAAAATTTCTTTGGAGTGACAGAAGTAGAATATTTGGGGCACTTTATTTCTTTTGCGAGAGTATGAGTGGACCCACGAAAGATAGAAAGTGTCGTGAGTTGGCCAACACCAAGAAATGTCACCGAGTTACGTGGATTTTTGGGGCTGGCAGGCTACTTGATTAGCCATAGTTTAGTGGAGAATGACCAATTCAAGAAATTATCGAACCCAATGGAGGTAGGCACTAGTGCTTAAGCGATCTCACGTTTGTTGTAATTTTATAGAGACGAATCATCAATAGGATTGGTTGCAAACAATTAAATGACAAGTGATTAAAGCAAGTAATGATCAATCAACAAGATGGATGGATGGAAAGTGGTTTACCAAATTGATTAAAAGTGAGATTAACAACAATTAAGAAGTGAAAATTCTAGGAATTATGTATCAAATTCATATGTGTCATGGATTGTAGACTAAGGGCCAACACTAAGATCACCTAAACTCCCTCTCGGAATGAATAGGATATGGTTCTAAACATAGCTCAATGGATTGGTTCTCACTTAAACAATTCCAACTAGGTACTAAGATTAAATGAGAGTCCCTTCACACAATTAAACAACCTCTCGATCAAACCAATTACATGTCCTACCAAAGGGTTCTAAACTATGAAGGACTTCTCAATTTCTTCACAATCTATAATGCACATGAAGTGTTTGATGAAATGATTCACTTAATTATCCTAAGCGTATAATTGATTTCTCAATCTAATCACATATCTAGAACAACTAAACACACAAATCATCAATACAATTCAAGCAATTAATAATCAATGGTAGAAAATTATAGATCCAATCAACATATGAATTAAAATACACAAATCCCCAAAATTATCCAACAACTCTCATGTTGCTAATCTCACAAGGGAGATTAGCCTACCATATTAACAAGGAAATTAACATAGACATTAAGATCCTTCAAAAACATGATGAAACTATGAGGTTTAATACAAGAAATGAATGGAAACTCCCTTGATGTCACTTCAATGGTGATTTCCTTCCTTCCCTTGTTATCTTCCTCTCTTCCTTACTTCTTTTCTTCAATTGGATGATGATTTTGATGGTTGGATGATTGTAGATCCAAAGGATGGTGAATGAATGAAGGAGAAGGTGAAAAATGGAGAGAATTGTGTGTGATGTGTGTGTGGAAGGGTGGAATTTCGGATCTCTTCTCAAAATATTGAAGTGTTGGGTATTTATACCCCTTGGGAGGCTTCTAGAAGGATTCTGATGTGTTTCTGATGCTGCAGCAACACGACTCGTGTGCTGCAACACGACCACAGGGTGGCCGTGTAGGCGTTTCTGATGTCAGAAAATGGCCAGGGCTTACACGGGTCGTGTTGCGTAACACGGGCTGCGCAGTCTCACTGTTTCGTGCATAACTTCCACATCCGATCTCTGATTTGAGTAATTCTTGCGCTCATGTGATTCTCTTTTCTTTGGCTTTCTATCCATATAAAGATCTGACAAAACTTCCAATATTTTAGGGTGTAACAAGTCATGCAAAATAGCACAATTGTGCTGAGTAGGAACAGCTTGCGCGAAGTCACCATTTTAATCATAACTTTCTCGTTTCGGCTCCAATTGAAGTGTTTCTCATACCAAAATAATCCTCTTTTCTATGGCTTTCCAACCATGTATTACACTTCTAGTTTTGAACTCCACAAGAGTACAGAAAAATTACACAAGTTGGACATGCTTTTTTTTCAGCATTTTGCTTGATTTGACTCATTCTCCCTCGTTTCAACTCCGAATTGAGATCCGCTTTTTCCTCCATCTTCCTTATCACGTCTAGGATCCATTTTTACCTAAAATCATAAGTTTAAGCTCATTCACACATATTTACATAAAAACACAAAACACAACCAAATAACACATAAATACGGATAACAATATACGAAAACACATATAAAAAGACACTAAAATCTAGGTGAAAATATCACTCATTATACCCCCAGACTTAAAGTGTTGTGCATCCCCGCACAACGAAAATGATAAACCAAGGAGAGTGATTTTCACCTAGTAAAAAAAACTAAACGAACACAAGTAATAACACATCATTAGCAACAAGAATTACAAATTATGCTAAGCTATCCTACAACATTAGATTTATGATATGAAAAATTAACAAGTTCAATCAAAAGAGAATAAGGTGCAATATAGTCCCTTTTAGTCTAAGCCTCACATAAGTTTATCAATTTCACTCAACACTCTTTGAAGTAGGGTTAATCAACACTCATCAACCGATTGGCTTGACTCGCTATAAGCTTGCTCGTGGACTACATTCACAAACCACCAAAGTTTCCATTAGCTATCAAAAATGTCTTTAATTTGGATGTAATGATAGGCTCTTTGGTAGGATAGGAAGAATATAGGTAATAGTGACTAAACAAGTGTAAGTAATCGAAGAGATGATCAACTTCCTCAACTTCTCCACTTTTCTTTCTTCCTTTCTTGTCTTTAATGTTCACAAGCACTAATCATCAACTTTCTCCTTTGGATTGAGCTTCTTATGATGCATGTTTCATTCTTTAAACTTTTAAATACTTGAGCATATTGTTGTTGCTTTGCTCATTTTCTTGTTTTGAGGTTGCATGTTCATTCTTTCTTGAGCTCTTTTCATCCTTTTTCTTGCTTGTTACCATTTTCTTTCTTTTCTTGCACAATTCTCATCAAACCTTTCTAAACCACATCTCCTCAATCACTCACACAAAAGGTATGTATGTAAGGCTCAAGTGGGTAATTAAGGCTTGTAGTGTGCTAAATTCACAATAAAATGGCTTTAAGGCTCAAAGTGGTTGACTAGGGATGATGTTTAAGGTAGGGAAATATATGGTAATGACTATAAATGACAAGGATGGCCTTAGATCATTTCACTAATCTCCACAAATCGGGCTCGTTCCTATAGTCCTTGAGCAAGTTCTAGCTTATCAAAACTCAATCAATCCACTCATGAAGGAAAAAATCATGTATGCATGGTTGAGGCTCAAATTCTCACAAGCTTATGCATTGGACCTTAAGAAACTTATTACACCACATTCATCTCAAAATTGAACAAGTTAATTAAAACATGTCATAATTCGAAAGTGTAGAGATTCTTAATCATAACTTGTCATCACTTACTACCACAACATATCACCACTCATGTTAAAAAATGACTCACAACATCCCAAAACAAACCACCAAACATACCAAGACAAAAATAAGAAAACACACAAAACATAAAATAAAGACTCAACAAACAAGAAACAAAACAAAAAACACATAACATGCAAAAACAAAAATCACCATCATTACACAATGAAGCACATATTCAATCATCTGTAACAATGTAAGCTCACAATCATCCCAACTTTTATTGAAAAGGAAATCCTAATTTACGAAAATAAACATCCCAAAAACATAACAAATGAAGAAACATGCTAATCTATTCAATCCAAATCAAAATCAATTAAAAGTGATAAGGTGTAGAGTACTCCCTCAATAGGCATTTGGTAAGGAAAGCGTTCTCTCCAAGCTCCATTCGTGCTTCCAATACCCTTCATTCATACTCAAAACTCATACAACACCATTAGCTCCACAATTGCGTTAAAAATATGGATTCACATGCACTTCAACACAATCAATCATACCAAAATCCAACCAAACTTATGAGAAAAATTTTAAAATTGGGTGTGAATTTTACAAGAAGACCTATCATCATCAATATATCATCATATCAAACACACTTAAGTGGTGAGTCACACCACGCACTCTCCCCCCAAACTTAAATCGAACTAAGAGGTGAGAATTAAGTTTGCAAAAAGTGGTGGGACTTACCCTTGTAGTTTCCATTGATGATCTTCTTGTGGAGAAGTAAACGCATCCACATGACTCAAGCTATTTTCACCATGCACTTTCCTCCCAAACTTGACTCGAGATAAGAGTCGAGAATTAAGTTTGCAACAAATGGTGACATTTTTACTCAAATCCATGAAGCACTTCTCTTTTCTTCAATGTGCATTTTTCTCACAAGCACAATCCACCTACAAGACCAAAATCAACAAAAAGCATCAAAATAACAAAAGAATGGGTTGCCTCCCATTTAGCGCTAAGTTTAACGTCTTCAAGCCGGATGGAATTTTACGATCATTGGACCAAATGATGGTCCATCCCACTTTCTCCTCGCATCCTCACTTTAAACAGTAGCTTGCCCTTCTTCTTTTCCACTAGCTCAACCTCACCATTCTTGCTTACAAGCATCAAATCGTCATTGAGAAGTGATTCTAGTGGACTTCCTCTTTCTCCTTTGTCGAGTTTCCAATCGAGCTCCGATGCTTTCATCCTATTAATATCACAAGAAGTCAAGTTAGCATTTGACAATTTCATATAATCATACAGAAATGAGTTTAAATTGTCAAAGAGGAGAGAATCATGATCATCGAAATCATCCGGAGGCCTTGTATGATGAGGCTTGATCCCTTTATCTTTCTTGCACAAGAATGTGACACTTTTTTCTTTTGAGCTCAATGATAACTCCTCTCTACCAACATCAATCTTTGCTCTCCCGGTGGCTAGAAATGGTCTTCCCAAAATGAGTGGAACTCGAGGGTCCGCCTTTACTTCCAACACCATGAAATCAACCGGAAAAACTAACCCCTTCACTTTGACCTCAACGTCTTCAACAATCCCAAGTGGCTTCACAACCTCGCCATTTACTACTTCAAGATGGATTGTTGTTGGTTTTAGCTCTCCAATTTCAAGGTCTTTAAACGTGGCATGAGACATCACGTTGACACTTGCCCCCAAGTCACACAATGCATCAAGGGTGCTTTTTCCTTCAAAATCACAAGGGATTATGAACTTTCCCGAATCACCAACCTTCGTAGGCCCCCCTTTTAGCATCGACTCACTTGTTTCGGGTTGCTCCTCTTTTTTTTTTCTCCTCATACTTCTTCTTGAGCGACTTCACAAATTCCTCAAACTCCTTTTTCTTCTCCTCCTTTACAAACATTTGTGGATAGGGAATAGGGAATGGAGTGATCGGAATACCCCAATAGTCACGCTTGTACTCCTCTTCTTTCACCTTCTCCTCCACTTTCTTTTCCTCTTGCACCCTTTTCCACATAGGTATCCATTTAGGCTTTTGCTCTTCTTTCATTTCTTCAACAACCTTACTTTCCACCAACCCTTCTTCAACCTTTCTTTCCTCTTCCGTTTCAACAAATAAACATTGAGCTTTCGGACTAACCTCGGTTGTAGCTGGAAACTTTCCTTTTTGTTGAGCACTCAATGAACTTGCCATTTGTCCAACATTGTACTCCAAAACTTTGCATCTTGTATCACTATTTTCCTCAATAGCTTTTAATCTTCTTTCATTATTTTCCTCAATAGGTTTGAATCTTCTTTCATTAGCTTCATCTCTAGCTTTGTTTGATGCAATCAATTGTTCAAGTAGCTCATCGGTTGATGCTCTTCCCTCATTGTTCGGTGCCTTAGCTCCCGGTTGATATCCCGGAGGATACGCAACTGCATTACTCGGATTAGAGTAAGAGAAGTTGCTTTGCCTTTGTTGTTGTGGGTATGAGCTTCCACTACTTTGACCATTAAAGCCCCCTTGCCTTGGTGGATAGTTTCCTTGACTTTGGTTGAAACTACCTTGGAAATTATTTTGGTAATTCCCTTGGTAGTTTCTTCCTTGCATGTACGACACATCCTCAACACGTGGCATAGAGTTGGCCCATTGTTCACCATTCACAACATTCGGAGGTAGCACACCTTCCTCGACTTGTAGCCCCTCAACCATATTCGCTCCTTGATTGTTCACACTTTGATTCAAGCTCATTTGTTTAATGACTTCCGCCACTATCTTTTCCATGCTTGGCACTTGTGCTTCAACATTCACACTCTTCACACTCGAGTGTTGCCCTTGATCAAAACTTTCAAATCCATAGCATCCACTTACCCTCTCCGATGGCCATTGGTACACATTTGTAGCAATCTCTTTAAAAATTTTTATGGCCCTTTCCGGAGTCACTCCAAGTACGGATCCACCCGCCGAAGCATCAACAAGCACTCTTTGCCCATTCACAAGTCCTTGATAGAAAAATCAAACTTGTTGATTCTCCGGGAAACCATGTTGTGGACACTTGCGTAGCATATCCTTAAACCTTTCCCACGCTTCATAAAAACTCTCTTGAGGCATTTGCTTGAATTGAGTGATCAAGCTCTTCATTTGAAGCGTCTTAGAAGGTGGAAAGTATTTGTTCAAAAACATTTGTGCTAGCTCGTCCCAAGTGTTGCACGTACCCGGTGTAATAGTGGAGAGCCATGTTCGAGCTCTATCCCTCAAAGAAAATAGAAACAACCTCATCTTGATACAACCTTCACTCACCCCATTCATCTTCACGGTGTTGGCAATCTCCACAAATTGGGCTAGATGAGCATTTGGATCTTCATTCGGGGTTCCACTAAATTGTTGCTCTCTCACCAATGAAATCAAGCCCATTTTAAATTCAAAGTTGTTGGCATGAATTGGTGGTCCCATCATTTGTGGCATTGTCCTTGGCATGAAGAAATCCCGGATCACCCTTTGATCATTTTGCATTCCATGTTGCACCGGAGGTGGGGGTGGTGGCACATAAGCTTGTTGTGGAGGAGCATAAGCTTATTGAAAGCCTTGTTGCCTTAGAACTTGTTGCACCATTTGTTGAAGAAAAGCTTGGTTGTTCACAGCTCCATGATTTTGATAGGCTTGTTGAGGAAGATTTGCATTGAATTGAGGTGCGTTGTCATGCACGTTCATATTGTGTCCTCCTTCCCCATCATGCTCTATCTCCACGCGATTATCCTCTTGAAAGTTCTCCATTGAATTACTATTTTTGGTTGTGTTCTCCCTTCTCATTCTCCTCAAAGTATGCTCAATCTCCAAATCAATAGGTTCTACTTGTTTCCCCTTGGATCTTGTTTGCATATACCTTCAAAAATGAGAGAAGTTAGAACAAAGTTTCATAAAGCAAATACAAGTAAACAAATAAAATAATAAAAAAAATGTCTCTATTAAGATTACTCAAAACGATCCTTCGTCAAGCTACTAGCAACCGTTGCCTCCCCGGCAACGGCGCCATTTGATTAGCCATAGTTTAGTGGAGAATAACCAATTCAAGAAATTATCGAACCCAAGGGAGGTAGGCACTAGTGCTTAAGCGATCTCACGTTTGTTGTAATTTTATAGAGACGAATCATCAATAGGATTGATTGCAAACAATTAAATGACAAGTGATTAAAGCAAGTAATGATCAATCAACAAGATGGATGGATGGAAAGTGGTTTACCAAATTGATTAAAAGTGAGATTAACAACAATTAAGAAGTGAAAATTCTAGGAATTATGTATCAAATTCATATGTGTCATGGATTGTAGACTAAGGGCCAACACTAAGATCACCTAAACTCCTTCTCGAAATGAATAGGATATGGTTCTAAACATAGCTCAATGGATTGGTTCTCACTTAAACAATTCCAACTAGGTACTAAGCTTAAATGAGAGTTCCTTCACACAATTAATCAACCTCTCGATCAAACCAATTACATGTCCTACCAAAGGGTTCTAAACTATGAAGGACTTCTCAATTTCTTCACAATCTATAATGCACATGAAGTGTGATGAAATGATTCACTTAATTATCCTAAGCATATAATTGATTTCTCAATCTAATCACATATCTATAACAACTAAACACACAAATCATCAATACAATTCAAGCAATTAATAATCAATGGTAGAAAATCATAGATCCAATCAACATATGAATTAAAATACACAAATCCCCAAAATTATCCAACAACTCTCATGTTGCTAATCTCACAAGGGAGATTAGCCTACCATATTAACAAGGAAATTAACATAGACATTAAGATCCTTCAAAAACATGATGAAACTATGAGGTTTAATACAAGAAATGAATGGAAACTCCCTTGATGTCACTTCAATGGTGATTTCCTTCCTTCCCTTGTTATCTTCCTCTCTTCCTTGCTTCTTTTCTTCAATTGGATGATGATTTTGATGGTTGGATGATTGTAGATCCAAAGGATGGTGAATGAATGAAGGTGAAGGTGAAAAATGGAGAGAATTGTGTATGATGTGTGTGTGGAAGGATGGAATTTCGGATCTCTTCTCAAAATATTGAAGTGTTGGGTATTTATACCCCTTGGGAGGCTTCTAGAAGGATTCTGATGTGTTTCTGATGCTGCAGCAACACGACTCGTGTGCTGCAACACGACCACAGGGTGGCCGTGTAGGCGTTTCTGATGTCAGAAAATGGCCAGGGCTTACACGGGTCGTGTTGCGTAATACGGGCTGCGCAGTCTCACTGTTTCGTGCATAACTTCCACATCCGATCTCTGATTTGAGTAATTCTTACGCTCATGTGATCCTATTTTCTTTGGCTTTCTATCCATATAAGATCTGACAAAACTTTCAATATTTTAGGGTGTAACAAGTCATGCAAAGTAGCACAACTGTACTGAGTAGGAACAGCTTGCGCGACGTCACCATTTTAATCATAACTTTCTCGTTTCGGCTCCAATTGAAGTGTTTCTCATACCAAAATAATCCTCTTTTCTATGCCTTTCCAACCATGTATTATAATTCTAGTTTTGAGCTCCACAAGAGTATAGAAAAATTACACAAGTTGGACGTGCGTTTTTTCAGCATTTTGCTTGATTTGACTCATTCTCCCTCGTTTCAACTCCGAATTGAGATTCGCTTTTTCCTACATCTTCCTTATCACGTCTAGGATCCATTTTTACCTAAAAATCATAAGTTTAAGCTCATTCACACACATTTACATAAAACACAAAACACAACCAAATAACACATAAATACGGATAACAATATACGAAAACACATATAAAAAGACACTAAAATCTAGGTGAAAATATCACTCATTACTACTACTAAAAAATTTGTGCAAAATTTAGTGAGATAGCTCGGCCACGAGGTCATGGGACCGCGGCAGCAACGAGTGCTTGGAGGGTCAGATTCAGACCCAGTATTCAGTGCGCAATGATTTTTTGACACAAAAGGGATGAGTTTAGGTACTAGAGGGTGAGCTTAGGAAGTGTCTAATTCGGGATTTTCATGCGCTGCATTTGGGGGTCATTCACGCATTTTGCGAACAACGAACAGATTGGGAAGATTATTTGATTGGACTGGTCTTCAGTAGGATGTAGTTCATTTTATTCAGTCCTGTGGACTGGTCTTCAGTAGGATGTAGTTCATTTTATTCAGTCCTGTGACTCGTGCCAGCATAACAAATCAGACACCCAACATCCTACTGGGTTGTTGGCTCCACTACCTATTCCGAAACAAGTATGGCTGATATTTCAATGAATTTTATTACAAGATTACCTCGATCTCATGGCAAAGATACTATTTTGGTGGTGGTTGACCGGTTATCAAAGTATACTCATTTTATGCCCTGGAGCCATCCTTATACTGCTAAAGATGTGGCTGAATTGTTTATGAGAAATGTGGTTCGTTTACCTGGGATTCCTAAAACCAACGTTTTAGATAGGGATCGTGTTTTTCTTAGCAAATTTTTACAAGAGCTTTTTAAGTTGCAGGGAACTGAACTCAAGATGAATTCGTTGTATCACCCTCAAACTTATGGTCAAATAGAAGGGTTAATCGATGCTTGGAGCAATATTTGAGGTGTATGACAGCTAATAAATTTAGAGAATGGGAAAATCGCTTGGCTTGGGCAGAATATTGGTACAACACTTCGTACCATGGTTCCATTAATATGACCTTTTGAGGTTATCTATGGAAGGGCAACAGTTCCTATTCCTTTTCATGAACCAGGTTCTTCAGATGTACATGAAGTGGATTTGCAGCTGCGTGATCAGAATGAGTTGTTAAAAGAGTTAAAATTTAACTAAGAAGCAGCACAAAATAGAATGCGACAGTATACCAATGCAAAGCGGCGCCCTGAAGAGTTTGAGGTTGGTGATTGGATTTTCTTACGCCTATAGCCGTATCGGCAACAATCCATTATGCAACGAATTAATCAAAAGTTAGCTGCCAAGTTTTATGGACCCTTTCAAATCTTGGAGCGCATCGGATCAGTCGCATATCGACTAAATTTGCCAGCTAGCTCACGTATTAATCCGGTATTTCATGTCTCATTACTTAAGCATAGGGTGGGGATGCAGATGTTATTCAGCCAACTTTGCCACCATTAACACCGGAAGGAACTCCAGCTGTTGTTCCGGAGCAAGTACTTGATTTTTGTTGGAAGGAAGCGGGGCATGGTGCAATGTTGATAAAATGGGCAGCATTACCTCCAGAAGATGAGACATGGGAAAGGGTGGAGAATATTCGTGATAAATTTCCCATTTTCAACCTCAAGGACAAGGTTCCTTCGGAAGGAGGGGGTGATGTTAGGAGCACATAAAGTCTTCAGGATTATGTTCGTCGGAAGAGGAGGAGGGTTGAAGTTGATGGGCCTAGACGTTGTTTTGCTTTATATTTGTGTTATTGATTGTTTTATGTTTTTATTCATTTTATGGCCCATGGGCATTAGGATGTGAGTATTTAGGGTTTGAGTATTTATTTCCCTGCGGTGGAAGGATTTGAGTAGAGATTATTTTTGATAAAATGGATTCTTACACAGTCGGCATGTTGTTCCGAGGTTTATTTTGGGTATTCTTTGTTTGTTCCTAATACCATACTCCCTTCGTCTCATTTCAATGTTTACATATTTCTATTTTGGGCATCACATTTCAATGTTTATGTTTCCTTTTTTGGAATATGGGACCCACCTAAAACAATTAATATATCACCATGGTCCCCACATCCAACACTAATACACATACCCACTTTACATTAAATATTATATATTTTCACCCACTATTTATTAAAATACTATACTCCTTAATCAACATGCAAAAACAAACGTAAACGTTGAAACGGGACGGAGGGGGTATTAGATAGGAACTGCTGCTCACTTCCTTTTCTATAAATAGCTGTATAAACTCTTATCTATGTTTTGAATGAAAATATCTGATTTTCTCGATGTAGAGTTAGAGTTCATGATAATGTTTGAGCGTTTCTACATTGTGATACTTGCAAATTCATTTATGCAATTTCCAATCCATTATCAAAGCTTATATAACAATAGTTTAGAAAATAATTGTGATAAACGAGGTATATTCAAATAATGCAACAACTAGTATAGGTATTCTTTTTTCATGAGACCGCAATTCTATACCCAAAAATCTATATTGTCCATAATACCCAATTCGCTACTAGGCAATTAGGCAATGACCATCTACACCCAAAATCCTAAATACCCAATACCGTACAAGGCCCCCACTCCCTACTCACTCCAGATACCCAATTCGCTACTAGGCAATGACCATCTACTCCTTGTTTAATTTATTTTATTTATTTATTTTTTTAATTTAAAATTAGGATTTAAAGTATATTTTACTCTTAGAATTTATGATATAACTATAATTTCACCCTTATGATTTAAGTTATAATTTATTTTTATGGTATAATTGTAATTTCACCCTTGTAATTTAGGGTATAATTTATTCCTAAAGTTTAGAGTTTATGATATAATTGTAATTTTACCCTTATAGTTTAGGATATAATTTTACCTTCAGGTTTAGGATTTAGGGTATAATCGTAATTTTACTCTTGTGGTCTAGGGTATATTTTACTCATAGGGTTTAGGGTATAATTATAATTTTACTCATATAGTTTAGGATATAATTTACCCTTGGGAGTTTAGGGTTTAGTCTTTTTACTAAAAGGGGTAAATGAGGACCTTAGAATGAGACACTCAATATAGTAAAATAGAGACCTTTCGGTGGGATGAAAGAAGTATTTTACTTTTAGGGTTTAAGGTTTAGAGCATAATGGTCTTTTAAATATAATAAAATTAGAAAGAAATAAAAATATAACATTAATTGAGAAGGAGACCACAGATTAGTAGGAATATAATCGAACCGAGTCGAAGCGAACACTACTAAGCTTTAGTATCATTTGTTAAGGAATAATCGAACTCGAGCTCGAGCTTGAACTCGTCGAAAAATATATATCGAACTCGAGCTCGAACTCAAATTGTTTGTTAAGGCTTGCGAACGTGTTTACGAATACATAAATTAATTTTTTCATGAATGTTTATTTATGAACATATAAATATTTTTGTTCGTATACATTTAACGTATATTTTATTAATAAATATTTAATGTCATTCAAAAATATTAATAAACAAACCAACAAAAAATAATAATAAAAGTTAAAAAGATATTTAAATATTTAAATAATCACACAAACTATTATCATATTTGTGTTTATAATATAAATATTTAATTATTAAATACTAATATATATATATATATATATATAATATACTATTTAAATATAATAGTAAAATTTACGAACGCATTCGCGAGCCATTAACGAGCTCGTTAACGAATATGTTCGCAAGTTTTTTAGCCTAATACGCTTAAATTTGAGTTTGGTTTGATAAATCATTCGAGCTCAAATTTTGAGCTTGGTTTGGCTCGTTAAAGTTAACGAACAAGCTCGAATAAATACTTTATCGAACCGAGATTCGAATAGTTTGCGAATGGTTTAATTTACTTACATTTCTACATGTGAGTTAATTAAATTAATTAGGAAGGAGTGGGACCACATGTTCCACTAATCCATTTGGTGGAAGTGATTCCACCCAAACTACACCCTTCAAATAATTAGGAAGACAGAGAAAGTAACGCAACCTGATCTAGAATTAAAACGAGCAAATTAAATAAAAACGAAAAACACAAGAATTGCTGCAATTACCTTCCGCATAAAGCTTGGCCCATTGTCTATCCTTAGCACATCTACATAACACTCTTTTAAATTCGATTTATATATTTTATTATGTAAATTCGGGTCTTTTATCACTCTAATCTT
This sequence comes from Pogostemon cablin, assembly GCA_023678885.1. NCBI lineage: Eukaryota > Viridiplantae > Streptophyta > Magnoliopsida > Lamiales > Lamiaceae > Pogostemon > Pogostemon cablin. Next base: position 12,857,698 of record CM042981.1, on the reverse strand, counting down.
GTGGTGTCCATTCTAATCCTATTTTAATTTATGTATTGTTAAGGATTTAAATTAAAATAAGTCTGTAGAGTTTACATTATAAATTCGATTTACAAGAGACTAACTCTTTTTAATATATTGAACACAAATGTCAAGCAATGTCTATTCTACAGCTCCCAAACTATTCAAATGGACTAAACTCTGATATCTTTTAGGCCTTCCCCAATGGAAGGTTTTTTGAAAAACCTAAAAAAATGAGGTTTTTCCAATGGGAAAGGGGAAGGTTTTTTGATGGGGTTTTCTGCATAAAACCTAGGTTTTTTGAGATAGTGAGAGTGGGAGAGAAGAGAGAGTGGGCGACACCACTCCATCATCCACGGACGTGAAAAGCACGCGCAAGTGAGATTAATATAGTGTGGGCCCCGCAACTGTCCAGCCCACTTTTCTGAGTTTCTTTCTTTCTATCCTTAATTATTTTCTTCATTTATCTTCTTTCATTTTATCTATTTTTTCATTTAATTTCATGACAATGAGTGTATTTTTTTTTTCCTTTAGTGTGTATAATGTTTTCATTTGTTTAATTAATTTGTATTTTATATTTTACGTAATGAAAATAATAAATAATATATTTTTCCCTTGTTTCAAGTTTTTCCCTTTTTTTCTTTTTTTTATTATAAAACACGTAAAATTATAAAAAAAAAGCATCTGCCCACCTACATACAGGCTTGTTTCAAGCTGTTTTCAATGAAAACACACCAGTGTGTTTTAGTGAAAATACATATGTTTGGACCCAATTCAGAGAATAATTATCTACACATTAAATTGGTCGGACAGAAATTTACTTTGTTGCTTTTTGAAGTTTTACTTTTATATTTTAATGTGTGTCTTTTTTATTTGTGTTTTATGTTTTATGTAATTCAAAAAAATAAATAATATTTTTTTTATTTTTATAAATTTAAATAATTGGAATATATAATTATTTATAATTTAATTGGAAATTAGATAGAAAAAGTTGATAAATTAAATGATAATAAAATGAAATTGGTGTGGGTCCTACCAAAAACCTGTCTTTTAGTTTTATTGTTGGGGAGGAGTTTTGTTTTTGAGGTAGGGGTTTTTTGTTTTTGAGGTGGCGTTGACGTGGCGGGCAAAAAACCTGCTTTTTTGTTTTATCATTGAGGAAGGCCTTATACACTAAATGAAGGTTTTCACCGTGTCAATCCTCACTATTCCATTGCTGATGTGTCATTCCCTTATTTTTTAAAATTTAAATTATGTTTTCTCATTTTTGGTTTTTTTTCTCTCATATTTTTGCCCACGCCTTTTCCTCTTCTCTCTCACACACCATCTGCCCTACGCCATTTTAATTCTCCCACCTACTCCAGATGCTACCTCCATGATAAGCTTTAGCCCAATGTCTAACTAATGGCGCTCCATGGCTTTGGATGGCGCCGCAATCTCCCCGATCTCTGCCTCTTTGCATTGGCATCTAACCCATTCGATGATAAAACTCCGAACTGTGGTAATTACTTTGCAATTAAAATCTTTTATAAAGAGAGAACTTGATTATTTGCCCTAATTTCATGTCCAGACGTTTTTCTCTCCATCATTATTGAGCATTCTATCATCTTTCATGGGACTCTCCATGAGTTAATGACTTTCTGGATCTCAATTTCTCCATGAGTATTTCTATCATCTGTTTCTTCCATACATTTTTGGATCTCGTTGGTTTTAGAGTTGTCGGTTTTGAAATAACAATCAGTTTTCTTATTGTAGTTTTCAATACAGAAAAGTGAGATAATTTCTGGAATTCTTGATTTTCTATAATTGAAGTATCTTTTACAAATGAGTATAAGCTAAGCTTCTTTCATATGTAGTTCAAGCAAGAATCCTTGGATGCAATGTTAAATGACCAGATGCAATGTTAAATGACCATCTCTTCTAAAAGTTTAAATTTATAAAGAAGGGAATCGTTTAATACTTAATTAAGTCACTCTAATACACCCCCTCACATGCAGACGGGGTTAACTTTTTACCTCAGGCCTTACATATGTAATTTTCTCATAAATGGGTGGCGGTGACCCTGGATCTTTGTTAACCATGGGCTCTGATACTATGTTAAATGACCACCTCATCTAAAAGCTTAAATTTTATAGAGAGGGGAATATTTTAGTACTTAATCAAGTCACTCTAATATGCTAATTAAACAGTTTGTCAGTTTGTTTATTAGGGATCATCAATAAGGTAAATTTCTTTGGTAACTCATGTGTAGGCTGCAAATAATATGGATTTGATATCCAATATATAATTCCTTATGATTTTCTTTTTTTTTCTTACTGACCAGAGAAACTTGCATGACATTGAAAAAAGTGATGCTTTTGTCAAAGCTTCAGAAATGTAAAAAAAGTTATTTTTTTTCCCAAAATCTTAGTAAGTATATAGATATTCTCAAATTTAGGTGAAAATTGTTCAAATATATCAATCTAAGAGAGTCGAAATTAACACGGTAGTTGAGTTGGAATTAGAAATGGGAGGTTATATTAAAGAAAAGTGAGGCTTGCGTGCGCCCGGGTGCACACCATGCGCCTTTAGAATTTAGTATTATAGATAAGGGTATATTATTTTGTTCTAAAGGGTATACACTTTAATTAATAAGGGTGCACCATTTTGTTCCAAAGGGTATACACTTTTCATTAATATTTTTTTATTTTTCTTCAGAAAATAAAGGGTACAAATCTTTATACTAAAGGGTATACAATTTAATACAAAATTCTAAAGGCACACAGGCGCACACAAATTTTTGTCATTAAAGAATATTAGTTTAGCAGTCCTCTACATTTAATATATAATTAAATTTGAAATTTGGATTTGTGCATTAAAGAATATTAGTTTAGCAGTCCTCTAAATTTGATACATAATTAAATTTAAAATTTAGATTTGTACCGGCATTTCACAATTAACGAGGTTCATATTCTAGGCTCTTAAAGAGATTTCAACTCCAAGCAATTTGTTTGCTCATCACTTGGTAGAAAATTATTTTGAGCATTTTTTAGTACAGTGCATTTGATGTGGCTGAAGGTTATGATCATGCATATTGAACAACTTAAAACTTATAAATTTCCTTTGATTAATTAGTTGTCATCATATGAGGTGTGTGGTCTTTGTTATATCGTAACTTGTGTTGTCTATGTGGGTTTTTATTTGCTTTTGTATTTTGATTTTTGAAATTGCTTCGAATTATTATTTTATTGTAATTAATAATGGATGTTGTGTTGATTTTCGCAGTTTCTGTATAATAGAAAGGCCTGAGACAGGTTTAGTATCTTGCGAGGATGGAGTTGTAGAAAATTCAGGACAATATTAAGAGTAGAAGAAATAAGTTTTTTTTTGAAAATGGAAGAGGTTAGTATTTGAAAGACGAGTTGAGAATTGCTAAATTATTTCATTATTTATATAAACATCATCTTATTGACACGATTTTATATTTAATAAGTTCGTTTTAGAAAAAAATCTATTAATATACGATGACATGTAAACAATAGTAATAATAATGGATCTTCGGAATGAACGATATTGTTAGCTATAAGCCTATAAATGTGGTTGTCATCACTGTTATTGTTGTCATCATTGTTATTATGTACAAATGAAAATTTAATCATTAGCTATAAGCCTACAAATGTGGTTTTGGAGTTTAGCGTATAATTCTTATTGAAGCTCACAAACTGTATTTGATCAAACTATATATATATTTGTCATTTCAAAAAAAAAAATTTAATGTATTTAAAATATTTGTAATCATTTAATTTGTTATATTCTTTTTATATTTTTTATAATTATTTGTTCCAACTATTTTTTCTTACAAAAAAAAACCAACTTAATAAAAATAATATTTAAATATATATTATTTTAAAAATGTTATAAATTTATAGCAACCAAACGCAAAATTTATTTTATATATTATGAATTTATTACTACCTAATACAAAATATACTCTCATATTACTATTGGATACGATAGATAAAAATATTGCTGGCAGGTAAAATATATAGGGTGAGATCTCCAAAATATCCCTGATGTATCTTTCTTAAAATGTACTCCCTCTGTCTCAAGAAAGTCTGCACACTCCTTTCCGGCACGGAAATTAAGAAAGTGATAACTTTTATGGATATTATGATATTTTTGATAATAAATAAATGATAAAGTATGTTAGATGAGTTATGTAAGAGCAGTTTTTTTTTAAATAAAGTGTATGATGAAGGGTGATTGTGTTTGACTTTTTGTTTTTTAGGAATTGAAAACTTTTATGAGCAACCCAAAATAGAAAGTATGCCATCTGAAACGAGACGGAGGGAGTAATCATCTTCCATCTTTCACATGACATTATCTTGAATATCACGACTCTTCCCTTTTTTTCTCTTCTCCTCCACTTTTTCTTTCTATAAACCTTAATTTGTGTGAGCTCATCTTCGATGGAAGGTAGTTGTCAAATCCTACAGAATATTGCGTAAGGGAAGAAAATTCTTTCAAAAGAACAACCCCACTTAGATGTATTTCGCACCTCGCCCTTTGAAATGAGTGCGCAAACCTTTATGCAGGTTCAAGTGCGAACCTATTGCTCTTCGGTCCCGATGGATCCTCCGTCACTCGTCCACCCATTCCGGCTTTAGAGTCACCTAAAATAATCCTATTCAACTACATGTGGATTCGATGTCAGGTTTTTTTAAATTCTTATTCAATTCTTTCTTATACAAACTTGTCTTGCGATCTATTAATTGAAGTAATCTTGATATTTTTTCGTGTTTAATTTGGGGAATTCTTTATTTTGTGTATTCAATTAATTGTATTGAATTTTTCATGTTCAATTTTGGAAATAATCAATTCTACGTATTGAATTTGGGGATGTGTGATACAAGTATTGGATTGTATGTGTTCAATTTTTGATACAACAATATGTGTTTAGAAATAGCTTCAATTATATTTTTTTGAATACAACTATAAGTATTCAAAATAACTTTAGTTAATTAATGGTGTTCGATATTTGGTGGTATTTCATGCCATCTTAAATATTATTTGCTATGTCAAGTAGAGTATTTTGGGTTCAATATGTGGTTATTTGTAAGTAATGTCTGTTGAATGGTGGGAAAGTAATCAAAGTACAACACCTATCTTCCAGACCAGGTCTCATATCAAAGTAGTTCGTAGATGCACCAACTTTATATTTTAGGTATCCATCGATCTTGATCTATTTCAAACTAGTATGGGGATACTTTGTCCATTGTTAAAAAATTTACCTACAAATTCAATTATCCACGAAGTATTCATATTTCTATAATAAAAAAATAATGAAAACCATTAGACTACTTAGAATTTTACAGAATTGCATTTGGAAAGTGGGCAGCATGATGAATATACACATTCTTTCATTGAAACCATTTTTGATCAATAATAATAAGTGTTCAAAATAGTTCATTTTCAATAATGATGTATTCAGAAAGTATCATCTGTTAATTTTTAATAGTTTATTTGAGCAGGATGTTCAAGCACCATATATTAATTAACATGGTTTTTTTCCCTTGAGACTTTTGTATTTAGAATCAAATATGGAATACCCTTTCTTATTTTTAATCTCTTTTGGTATAATTTTGTGGACTAGTTAGGCTGACTATGTTCTAGTCATAGTTCATTGACTTATTACTATTGCAAAGTACAATTCTGTTTTGCACATGCACACTATTGATATATAAATGTTCTATGCTTGTGTCTGTTGTGAATGTAGATTTCCTATTGTAGTATGGCCATAAATTATTCATCTATTTTCAATATTAAACTTTACAAAGTGATGAAGTAAAATAGAGCAAAAATATAGGCAAGACTGCCAACTATTTTTATATTTATTTTCTAAATGCTAATGGACAATCCTAGTTGAACTATCCTCTACATTTAGATACTAATAGTTACTAATCTTGATTTTATATTTTGCAAGAGGTTGATGCATGGGCTGCCATAATGCATTTGTGTATAAGACTCATCTTGGTGTGTGAAAATTACCCATGATTTTTTCGGCACTGTGTTATGTAAGAAATATTACATCCTTTTTTTTGGTTTAAATTGATATTGTTAATACATGAATTTAAAATTAGTTTCAGATTCAAGTATTCAGAAATATACTTTTGTATTCAAATTCATTTGTATTCAGATTCTAAGCATTTGGGTTCAATTCATTTGTATTCTGATTTTTAATATTTAAAAAAGTTAAGGTGTTCAAAATTTGCATTTCATTTTTTAATCCGATTTGTGCATTGGTATTCAGGAGTAATTGAGTTCAAATCACTAGTATTCAGATTCTAAGCAAATGAAACAAATGAATCCATCTAACTCTAAATTAGCAACTACTTTTTGATGCAGGCTATAAAGGTCCGAGCCTAACTCCACCTCAAAACCATGGTCAAGAGTGGAAGTTTGCCCTGCCACATTTATACTCACAACATTTGCCCAGCACATCCAATGTGGGACGAAGCCCAAAGGCTTACTGCAGCCATCTAGGTGGCCCAGGGGCTGGATCGATGTCCCTGCATCATCCACCCTCCCTTAGAGCCCCGACCCAACAACTGGCTCTAATACTAATCTGATGCAGACTATAAATGTTCGAACTTAACTCCACCTCAAAACCATGGTTAAGAGTGGAGGTTTGCCCCGCCACATTTATACCCACAATATTTGTCCAGCACATCTGATGTGGGATGAACCCCAAAGGCTTACTGCAGCCATCCAGGTGGCCCAGGGGCTGGATCGATGCCCCTGTATCATTTTTGCAAACTGTCCTTTGCATTTTGGTGGTCCCATTGATGGAAGTATGTTATGTTAAGAGATGGGTAAAAATAAGTGGAGTATCTGATTTTAAAGAGGTGACTTCTAAGGTTTATTTGGTTCTCGAAATATGTTGAATGAAGCTTCACAATTGGTGAAGAAGGGGACACTGAAGCCTCAAGATTTTTTGATTCTTTGCGGGATATGCAAGGTGGCAAATGGACCAACTGATGGAAGAGATTGACTTTAAATGCTGATACAATGTTTCATGTAGTTGTAACTTGATATTTAGAGGTTCTCAAAATGCATTGTCTCAGGATTTGTGGGAAGGAATTCTACAACTAATGGGCGGTCCCTACTCTGAATTAAGTAGAAAGCTCAAGCAAAATTTGTAGTTCTTTCTAAATTAATGTTGTGCTTAATTAAAGTCATCCATGAATGATAAATTTATCCAAATGTACAAAGTTTAAGTTGCGAGTTGTAATTAAGTAGGTCTTTCTTTATTTATCTTTGTTTGACATTTTCAATGTTCCACAAATATTTGAGTGTATTCAATATATTTCAAATTCATTTATTGAAATGTTCTTTGTATTCAAAATCAAATGGTATTCATATATTTAATTTAATGTTCAATAATAATGTATTTAGAAATACTTTCTCAATGTTCCACGAAATATTTAGAGTTTATTTAATGTATTTTAAATTCATTTATTAAAATGTTTTTGTATTCAAAATCAGTAAGTATTCAGATATTTAATGTTTAATAACAATGTATTCAGAAATGCTTTCTCAATGTTTCACGAACTATTACTGGAGTCAACTTCCAGCCTACTTAAAATGTATCGGTTGACATTGAACACAAATGTGAATATCGTGTGCGACTCTATCTTAGTGGATTGACTACTCCCAACAAATTTCCTAGTTTCATGGAGATTAATGTTATTTTAATTTCTGAATACATTAAATGTTATAATAGGGTTAAAATGGGTATTTAATGTGTTCAATATAAAGTGGATTATATTTATTATTGAATAATGTACCTGCTAGTAATATATATATATATATATATATATATATATATATATATATATATATATATATATATATATATATATATATATATATATATAGGACCTGTAAGTTTATAAATAATATATTAATCTCAAAGATTTTAAAAAGTTACTTTTTTTTTCTTTTTTGTTAATGAAATTTAGAAATAATACTCCCTCTATACTAATTTCAACTTCATACTTTGATCCATCCCAAATGCAACTTCATATTTTTATAAAAGGAAAAAGCAACTAACTAATATTCATCTAACATAATTTAATTTCAATTTTCTCATCACCTTTTTAACACACATAACATACTTTATCATTTATTTATTACCCATAAATATTATAGTACCCCCAAAAGTAAATCAAAAAGTGTATTTTCTTAAATTTTGTATCTACCATAAACGTGAAGATGAATTTTAAATGGATGAGTGTAAGGATAAAATTAATTTTTTAAAATAGTGATTTTTAAAAAAATAAAGTTTTTTTTAAAAATAAAATCGTATTTCACGTTGTTAATAGTGAATCAATATTTGATAGAGATTCATGGAAAGGAGAACACTCTTGAAAATTCAACTCTATACTTTTAGAAATAATGCCACTATTAGTGTGTTTGAAGACGTTTACCATTTATCAGTGTATAAAAATACAAATAAATTAATATTTAATGTGGATGCGGCCTTCTTTGTAGATTCTTATGAAACTGGTATACGTATGATTTTGAGAGATGATCATCGTGACTTGTCGTTCCTTAATTTTGGCGGGATAACCTAGAGTGGAGAAAGGAGAAGCATTGGGCTTACATGAAGCTCTTTTGGATCAAGAGAACGGGGATGAGTCAGGTTATAGTAGAAGTTGAAGCTAAATTAGTAGCTAATGCAGTATATTCGGTTGGGGAAGATGATTCAACTTTTGGAGATATTTTTACAGCTTGCAAACAAATCTTATTGTCAAATCCTAAGTTTATAGTTGTTCGTTGTAATGCCAATATAGTGGCACATCGTCTAGCTAGGACCTCTCGTTCTTTTTCGAGCCCTCATTGTTGAGTAGAGCCACCGTCTCTTGTGGATGACTTACTTGATATTTGTTCTTGTGAACTTTAATTATTTGTTGTAAAAAAAATACGTTTACCATTTATCAGTGTATACAAATACAAATAAATTAATATTTGAAATAAGAACAATTAAATAAGAGTTTATTCGGTTACGTCTTGATATTGCATCATCTATCACTTACTATGCATCGTATATTAAGAAATAATATTTTAATATATAATGAGTTAAGAATTATAATATTTTAATATATAGTGAGTAGTTGTTTTGTATTATGTGAATGAGCTCCATGGAAATACTCCCCCGTCCTACAAAAATAATTACATATTTCCAATTTAGATGTCCTACCTCAATAATTACATTTTAAATTTTTGGTACATTGGAGTCGCACAAAACAATTACTATATTTCTATAGAGTTAATATACAACACTGATACATTTACTCATTCTACATTACAATATTATTTCTCTCACCTCACTACACATTAAACAATGTATTCTTTAATATTTTAATATATAATGAGTTAAGAAATATAATATTTTAATATATAGTGAGTAGTTGTATTGTATTATGTGAATGAGCTTATGGAAATATTCCCTCTATCCTACAAAAATATTTACATATTTTCAATTTAGACGTCCTACCTCAATAATTACATTTTCATTTTTTGGTAAATTAGAGTCACACAAAAGAATTACTATATTTCTATAGAGTTAATACACAACATTGATACATTTATTCACTCTACATTATAATATTATTTCTCTCATCTAACTATATATTAAATATTATAAGTATTCTTTAATATTCGTGCAAAAGAAAACGTAATTATTATTGCGGTAACGAGTATATAAATTGTTTTTTGTTTGGATCTCATATACTAAAAATTGAATGTAATAATAATTATAACACTCTAATTAGTAAAATGCAATAATATTTATATGAAAAAGTTTTGTACAAGAGTTTAATAACACGTTACATTTTGGGGTTATTCCATGGTGCAACTGGAGGATTATAGGGTAAATTGAGGATGTAGTGGGTAGTTATTAAATTTATTTTTAATTATTTTATTTTATTGAGTGGGTGAGGATTAAGTAAAAAATGGATCTAATGATTGAAATTAGATAAGTGCATCGGTGCCCCAAGTACACAGTAGTTTTTACTCGCTATTTATTCTTCGCTTTCCATTTTAAGCTTGCCACATTTTTTACTCATTTCATAAATGGTAAAAATACATTATATATATCTTATCTACTTTTTACATTTTATTCATTAATCCTAATAACTTTAATTTTTACACCTTATTTATTATTTTCAACAACTTTATTTATTTTTTTCTTAAAATTATCAATTTATCCATAATTTTTCTTACATTATATATTACTCCCTCCGGCCATTGTTAATGTATCAATTTGCTTTTTACATATGGATTAAGGAGTATTATTATTTTTTGTATAGTGTATAGTTGTATAAATGGAGGGTGTGAGCCCCATATTTTAATTGTATTAGTGAGAGTGTGGGTCCTATATATCTAAAAAGGGAAATGGATAAATTAAGAGTGAACGATCCAAAATAATAAAAATGAATAAATTAACAGTGGAGGGAGGGAGTAAAAAAAATTCTTAATTTTAATACTCCCTACATCCCAAAGATATTGACACATTTTTCTTTTTGGGTTGTCCCACATAAATTGACATATTTTCTTTTAAGAACATGGGACCCATACAAAAATTATTTATTTATTTACATGGACCCACACACACATCACACTCACTACTAATACAACTACTCATTATACATGTTAAATTATTATATTTCTTAATCTCTGTGCCTAAAAAAAATATAGTATCAATTATTACATGACGAAAGGAGTAATGAATAAATTATTATATTTCTTAATTTTCGTGCCAAAAAAATATATCAATTATTACAACCAAAGGAGTAATGGATAAAAATACCGTAAATGAAGGCAATATTTTTTTAAGTATAAATTTTATCCATCGCATCTCTATCATCTATAAGACTATTATTTTAATAAAATAAAATACATATAATGAAAGAAGTGGAACTGTGGAACACAGCCACGCAGGCTAGCAGAACAAAAGCCAGTTTGAGGTAAAATATTTGAAATATTAAAATTTATAAGGCAAAATACTGCACCCGAACCGTGTCTCCAACCCTACCTGATAAGAATTTAAATTCCAATGATAAGAATTTAAATTCCAACGTGCCTAACACCGTATCCCCAAACACCGTGTCCACAATCCTGGGCCACCGAACACCGTGTCCCCAACCCTACCCTATGTATTAATAAGAGTAAATTACAACATGCCTAACACCTGTATTGATAAGAATTTTTAAATTACAACATGCCTAACAACGTAGCGATAGGAGTTTAAATTACAATAAGTGCAAAGTCACATTAGCCTCACTCATATCAGAACTATTACAAATTCCATTGACAACAAAAAGATCAATATACAGACATCAAACGTGTTCAAAATTTTATAAACAAAAAAAATGCTGAATCAATTTAGTTAACATGTTGCAGTGGGCTTGGCCTTCTTCTTCCTCCTCCTCTGCATATCGCACACGACAGCCTTCTCCAGCAGCTCCACTCGGTGACTCAGCGCGTTCAGCGTCCTGGTTTGGCTCAGGTTCCTCTCACACAACTCGCTCATCATCCGACTCATCTTCGCACTCTCCTCCATCACCCTTTCCAGCAGCTCTCGATCGCTCTTCTTCTCCACCACTCCACCACCCTCTTTCTCATCATCGCCTCCCTCCATCCACCTCTTCTCCACTGAGTCGCCATTTGACTCACTCAACTTCACCTCGCAATCAACCTCAACATCAATTATCCCATCATCATTGCAATCTGCACTCTCAACACTCTCTCCACAACCTTCCAATTCCCCTGAATTCTCAGTCGGATTATCCGGTTTGTTTGAATCTTCAGAAACCTCAATTTCAGGCACATTTTCGAAACCAGTCGGATTATCCAGATGATCGTAATGAAAATTCTCAGTCCCTACGGAAACCTCGATTTCAGGCATCTGATCATCGTTTTCTCCACTTTGCTCTACATCAGCGGTTACGATCGAATCTATTCTTTCCTGCAACGAAATCACTTTCCGAATCACAGCCTTCCTGCATACCCTAACACCGAAATCCACCCCACAGATCGAATCCAGCTTGAACAGCAGAGACATCAAAGTCTCGTTCATTCGAAGCCTCTCTTTCTCATCCCGCCGCAACAAATCCGAGACCTCGCTCTTCGATAGCTTCTCCTCCATCTCCTCGACCTGGACTTTGATATCCCTAACCTTCTTCAAGCATTTCCGCACCAGAAAGCCCCTGAAAACCTTCTGTATCTTAACGGCGGATCCGGCACGGTCCAATGGTTCGGATCCGACGAAACGAATCGGAATCCGTATCACTTTGGGGGCCGAGTTCGTTTCCATCTGGCGCTGGACGGGTCGATGTGCCTCATTGTATGGATCGTAAACGGGTACGCGCCGATATGCAGTGGGGTAATTGCGGGTGACTTCAGGGTGTGGGTACCAGCTGTGATTTGTGAAGAAAGGGCTCTCCATTTGTAATTCAAGTATTGATGATTGCGTAAAATTGCAGTTACAGATTTTTATGAAGATCCTGATTTGTGATTGTGTTGCTGAAAATCGCTTGAGGGGGAGGTATTTATGAGGGGAGGGGCGAGTGAAGGAGCGTTCTAGAATATTCAAGAGACATTTCATATTTCTTGAGGCTATGGGGGCATTATTGTCAATCTGCATGCAACGGGTTCATTCTGGATGATTGTGGAGCCTTCTCGAGTTAAAACCACGCCTTCCTTCTGGAATATGACAATTGTGAATTTTTTTAACTTTTTTTTCTTAATTATTTGGCTAATTTTTTATTTAAAAAATCATAACTCAACATAATCTCCTAGGGTGCTGCTATTAAAAAATCATAATTCTCAACATAATCTTCTAAGGTGCGATTCCAAAAATTTTAAACGTACCATATTTACTAATTAAACCCCAATAATTATTATAAAAAAATAATAAATTTGTTGTATACACCTCATTTATGACAATTATATCCTTTTAATTTTTTAATCTAACTTTGACACATTATATCCTCTGTAGCCCATTTCCTTTTGGTTCTTCTTATTGGATTGTTTTCGAATGATGCCCAATCAATTTTCTGTGTCGTGTCAAATTCTTATCACTCCTTTAATTTTACACCATCATTATGAATATGTTGTCACTCATTTCTCTTATTCTCTTGTATTTGAAAATTGTTAAAGAAGACAGGGATTGAAGGGAAGAAAAGGAATTAGATGGAGGATAAAATTGTTGCGTCGGTCACGATCGTGGAAAAGTGAAGAGAGGAGATGATGTTGGAGCTATTGTGGTCCACCCTGCAATTCAACGTGGCCATTGTGATGGACAAAGCTTTATTTGTTCACGGACATTTCAATAAAGAAGAGGAAATTTTCTCAAAATTATACCTGCAAATTAAGTAACATCACGATCGTTCCAATGAAGAAGAGGGAATCGGAGACTGCTACGCTTTTCGTATTTGTCTCTTCAATCCATGGGTTTTTATTCGAAGCTTGAATGAAGATAATTTTAAAGCTTAAAAAACAATTAGGGTTAAGGGTATTTTAGTCTTACTACTATGGGATATTATAATTAAAATTTTTATGGGGTACGTTTAGTATTTTCGGGGTGTAAATAGCCACCTCCATTATATTATCAAAGAAAATTACATTTATTCAAGAATTTACTTCTGATATAGTTCAAGAGCTTTTCCATCCGTCACCTAAACAAAAGACCCATCATGTCTGTTTTCTTAAGTGATGTGTTGATTATAGCTTTGTAGTTGGCTGAGAATCTCTCATTCACATCTTGAAAACTAAAAATGATGAGTACTTGATCCCAATTCACCGTTACTTCAGATATCGTTCTTTTATGCTTAAATACACAAGTAGGTACTACTTTAGACATCAGCAACACCACCGTCGTCTTCTTCCCCGTCTTTATTCTCCGTTGCCATCTTCTTTCTTGCAATGATGTCCCCTAAATCGCCACGTCATTCTCTATCACTCCTTTTTCCCTGCTAACGATTTCCTCCGGAGAAACTCTTTTCTCTTCCTTTAATTTTTTCCCATCATTTTTATTACTAGTGAATACATATATGGATTAGTGATTTACCAATTAAAAAGAAACGCATGATATTTTAATATGTATCGGGTAAGTTTTAGTCTTTGAGCTTATATAGAAATATTACTTATTTTGTGTGTGTTTTATCAAAAATAAAAATAAATAACTTGTAGTTGAACGTATTAAAATGACAAAATGTATATCTTTAAGTGAGACACAGAAAGTATATACATTATACTCCATATTATATTTGGGCCCCCTGAAAAGAAATCCTTGGCCTATCACTGCCCGAATGGATACTAACAACACACTCTCTCCATTGGCAAGAGTAATACTCCCTCAGTCCCACATTAAGGGTAGTTTTTGCTTTTTTGCACGTGGATTAAGGAGTATTATTATTTAATGTGTAGTGGGTAGTTATATTAGTGGGAGTGTGGGTCCCATATTTTAATTGTATTAGTGGATGTGTGTGGATCCCATGTGTATAAAAAAGTAAAGTGGACTCTTTGGGTGGGACGATCAAAATAGAAAAAAGAGATTCTTTGGGTGGAACGGATGGAGTATACTCCCTCCGTCCCGCTCAAATGGTAGTGTTTGCTTTTTACACGTGGATTAAGGAGCATTATTATTTAATGTGTAGTTTGTAGTTGTATTAGTGGGAGGATGAGTCCCACATTTTAATTGTATTAGTAGGGGTGTGTGGGTCCTATATGTGTAAAAAGAAAATTTGACTCTTTGGGTGAGACGCTCAAAATGAAAAAAGTTACCATTTGGGTGGGACGGAGGGAGTACATTATGTGTTGTATGGATGAGCAATTAATATTGTTGGATTGTATACTAAAAGTCTAACTTTTTGTATGAACAATGTTATAACAATTCATTTGAAATGAGAATCATATGATCAAATGATTGCGTCTTATAATTTATTTATATGTCCGATGCAATAGACCATTTACTTTATACTGTAGATAATATGTTGTGCGACAACACGCGGAAGATCATATTATCGGTTTTCTTATAAAGTATAAACAGATGCTCACAACTGAGATAGACGGGGTCTCTCTATCGGGATGGTTGTAGTGTGATTTGGTATTAGTTTCTTGACTATAGAATCACATTAGTACACTTTGTGTGTATTGAGCAGGACCGCTTGAAATTGTTCGATTTATACTGACTATATAGGAGAACTTGATCTCAATTATTATGGATGTTCTTGCTCTTAATCCCTATACAATACCCTCGACACGTAAGGCAGTATGTATTTCTTTGATTTATCAATGAGTGAGATTTACATGTAATTATATCAATAAACTCGATGAGTTGGGAAATAGTGTTATCTCTATGGTATGATGCTGATTGCAAAATAAATTAATTTCCGACTCACTCTAATACTTATTATAGTAACGAGTACGGGTCGAACCCAAGAGAGTATAATGAAATTTTAATTAAATTCAAGTGTTGCATACATATAAAATAAATAAAGGGGGTTTTGAATTGGTGGCAATTGAAATTAACAATAACAATAAATCAACTAAATTTTTTAAATAAAAAAGTAGATTGAAAATTTATAAAATCAACCAAGTGAGACAAACCTAGTTTAGGATGACGATCCCCTCCCGTTTACTAAATTAATTAATTATACGAATTAAACATCTAGCCTAGTGTACAAACTCAAATTCATAGATTGACGGTACGACCAATCAACCCGAATGTACTTATGTTCATCAATTAGGGAACGACCACTAAATTGAACTGTTTACGAGTGACCCTATGGATTTGAACTCGTAAACGCATTAAACTCTAAACATAGAATTACTAGGCTAGGAAATCCAGCTAAGAATCATACAACCTAGATCCTATTACACCTAGAGGGAATTATCTCTATTTGCTAATTAATCCAATTCCTACAATAATTACGGATTGTAGATCATGAAATAATAGTAAGCAATAAAATAATTATACTAGTTGATCAGGCTAAAATAATTATTAAACTGCTCTAAAGAACATCAAAGCATGTAATAGAATAAACTTGCACAAAAGATTCAACATAAAATCCTTAATAATTAATCTAACATTCAACGAGAGGTTCACGAAATTCTAAACTAGAAAAGGGGATTAGGCCCACATGTTCATAGCAAAAACAGAATTAAAGAATAAAAACCGATGATGTCTGATGAATTTCAATCTTCACGATCTCAAAACTGCCTTCTAATGTCCTGCTCTTCTTCACGCCAATTCTACTGCAATTTTATGTGTCTTCTTTTGTGTAACAGCCTCCCAGAAATAAATATAATCTCTTCCCTTCTTCTGCTGATCTCTTTCCATATTTGTTCTTCCAAAAATATATCCAGGATCTCTTCTTTTTTTTATATTTTTCTCTTTGTGATCCCACAAGATATGGGCCTGATTTGGGAAGATTCTGGAACGTGAGAAAATGTTTTAGAATATTTCCAGCTGCCACTTTCCTTATTTATTCTGAATTTTTGTTAGTTTCCACTGACACTGAAGGGTTCAGTGTCAGCTTATAGCAACGAGTTTCCTCCACAAATCAGCCTGTTTCCACATCAATTTATAACATTAAAGCTCTAATTTACCAAAGACAAGATAAGTCAATTTAGCACCCAATTAGCACATAAGTCAATCAAATAAACATGAATTTCAACCAAAATAATTGTGCTAAAATATGACTTATCAAATCTCCCCACACCTAAACTTTGCTTGTCCTCAAGCAAATGAAAATCAAAGATGATAGAGAATAGAAAACCAAGGAACATCTACCAAGGCAAATGAAAGTAACACACCTCAAGAGAAAAGTAACCAATGAGCATTCGGAACTAATATGAAAAATGACTCCTCACTCAAAGTTTGTAATTTTCATGGTATCAAATCTTTCAAAATTCCATGGCCTCACAAAGATTCACTCAATAACACTCAAATATATGATTTAGGTAGCAAGATCACTCAAAAATTGAAAAGAACAGTCATTACCATAGGCTTGCTCCCAAATCAAATCTCCACCAATTTTAGATGGATCGTGTGTAACAATCAAAGGGTCTTTGAATGGGTTGTAATGGGGCTTCAGGACAGGGTGAGGTAAAAAGAGAGATAAGACTGGCTAAACGCACCATTTACAACATGTGATCAAATCAAAACTTTCATCATCCCCAAATTTTTCTTTTCACAACAGCATATTTCTTGCACTTATAATCTCCCCACACCTGCTCCTTTTCAAGATTTGGAACAGCAGGTGTAACACTTGAAAATATCACTGTTTGCTAGATAATTTCAGCAACTAAAAAATAAACAATTTCAGCAACTCCTCTTTCCCCTTTCTTTTTTTCATCAAGAATTTTCTCTTTTTTTTTAAAACTTCCTTTCTTCCATTTCTTTCTTTTTTTCTTTTCCTTCTCCAAATTGTTTTATCAACTCCCCCTTCATCGTCAATTCAACTATAAAATAATTTCACAAGATCACACATTGCAAAGTAATGAAGGTTCAAACGGAAGAGTTAAAGAAAGAAATGGGAATTCAGGGTTTATTTATGTGCTCATAATTCAAAGAAAAGGTTTAGGTTCAACGTGACTTCCCTAGAGTTTTCATAATCAGGTGGAACAATATAAGCCAAGAGGGTTAAACCTAAGTGCCCTTATCATTTTATCACACACAACCAATCATATGATCTTGAAATACATTCAAAAGAGCAAGTTCTAGAATGAGCAATTCAAATTCAATGCACTCAAGAAAGAAATTTCAATGGAGCTCATAGATGTTAGCTCGTTAAGGCTCAAAAGTTCACCAAAAATTGGGTATAATTGCCATAAAATTCGAAAAAAAATGAGCCACTACAATCACAAAAATCTTGCAAAGATTATCAAGTTTCAACAGCTCCTCAACATCACTGCCACCCCCTCACTCATGCATTACCCTCATCACCTCAAAAGATTTTAATCCTCAATTATCCAACTCCACATCAACATAAAATTAATAGGACAACAAGAACAAGACATGAGGTAAAAAAATTGACAACTTTTCACCAAAAATAAAGAATCCAGCAATATTGCCCATCCAACAAATGAAATTTCAGAATTAGAAATCACATAAACATGCCTCAAATCAGGATTTCTAACTCCACAATTCAGCAAGTATTCACCCAGACTCAAAACTCAATATCCACAATGAAGACTAACTAGCAAAACCAAGTATATACAGCCACAAGAACTCACCAACATCAGCAAAATCAGAAAAAACAAATCAGAGAATCATAAAGCATATTCACATAACTACTCTAACCCAATTATCATACAAAATTCCCCCCACACCTAAATGTTTGCTTGTCCCCAAGCAAAAGCAAGTATAAAAGAGCAACTGAATATGAAAATAGGTAAAATACATCTAATTTCGTGGCGTGGCTGTCGCGGTGCCTCGTCCTCGATGCTTTCTGGCACTGAAGTGTTCTCGCCGGCTCAGTACAAGTGGCGGCATCGGGGTCGCTGGAAGCAATCAGGATAGCTGTAGTTTCCGGCACCTAAAATACGATGATTACCCGAGATGATTTTGCATCATCTTTCTTCTTCTGTTTCCTCTTCACTCGAACGCTGGAGCGAAGTCTGGCCATGGTGGTGATGATTCGCTGCTGTAATTTGAAGTGGTGGAGTCGAAATTGGGCAATAGGTGATGCAGTAGAACTCACGATGGATGATTTTGGGGTTTTCACGAAGTGAAAATTTGGGAATAGGGCTTTTTCATAATTCAATTTGAATGTATGAGTTGGGCTCTTTTTATTTTTAATTCCTTCATGGGCTACAAGAATTTGGGCCTTTTTCCTGTAAAAATAAAATAAGAATTAGTTGGGCCACAACTTGAAATCTGCTTCAGAAATTATTAAAATTCCGAATGCCCTATACAGTCATATTCTTTACTCCATTCCTTCGAACCTCATAGGAAGTTAAGAGTGAACAACCAGACACTTTATTAAAAATAAAATAAAATAAAATAAAGGTATAAATAAAAATAAAACTAAAAATAAAATGAGAAAATTGGGTTGCCTCCCAATCAGCGCCTTTTTTATTGTCGTTGGCTCGACTTAGGTTAGATGGTTGCATTTTCAAGTTTGAAGAACTTCTTTCAACTTCATCCGATCGAACTCAACAGTATGAAACCCTTTATGATATTCCTTAAGTTCATGGTTTGGTCCAAAAAATGAGGACTTCAAGTGTTCATGTAGTGCCTTTAACTCCAGCTTTGGTGTCTGCACTAAAGATGGAAGAATTTGTGGAAAAATGTCAGGCAATTTAACAGAAGCTATATCTAAGGTGCTCAATCTCTGGGATGAACTGTGTAAAGCATTGACATAGTGATTCAGCTCCTCATTATCCCATCTTTCAGCATCCTCCTTAATGATTCGATGTTCAATGACTGTATCTAATGTATCCCTACTAGTGAGTTCGAATTGTTCCTGGAAAATAGGCTCAATAGTACTCACAACAGAAAGCAGGTTAGCATCATCAGGGTATTTCATAGCATCATATATGTTAAATTTAATTATCTGCCCATCAAATTCCATCGTGAGAGTACCTTCACTCACATCTATCTTAGTCCGTGAAGTGTTGAGGAATGGTCTCCCCAATAAAATCGGAGTGGAATTTGATGGGTGGTCATTCATTTCTAATACATAAAAGTTAGCAGGGAATAAGAGTTTGTATACCTGAACGAGAACATCCTCAATGACTCTATCTGGGTATGCATGGCTTCGATCATCAAGTTGGATGACAACTCCAGTCTTTTTCAACTCTCCCACACCCAGCTTTTCAAACACTGATCGAGGCATCACATTAATGGAGGCTCCAAGGTCTAACATGGCCCTCTCCACCTTAAAATTCCTAATCTTGCAAGGAACCACAAACATGCCAGGATCCTTGCGCTTCTGAGGTAACATTTGCTGGAAGACAACTGAAACGTTTTCTCCCATCACCACTTTTTCATCTCCTTTCAACTTCTTTTTGTTGGTGCACAACTCCTTCAAGAACTTGGCGTATCTTGAATTCTGCTTAATCGCCTCAATGAGAGGTAAATTGATCTCCATTTTCTGAAATACCTCAAGTATTTGTTTATCCTTTTCAGTGGTGTCCGACTTTCTTATCCTGCTTGGAAAAGGCAAATGGTTAATATTAAAAGGAATAGGGTTAGAAATTTTAACCTGATTTTTTTCGGACCTTCTGACACTGAAGGGTTCAGTGTCAGTGTTACATATATGCACATCAGATTTTTCGCCACAAACTGATCGGTCTGATCCTCCTCTGTTCCTGAAGGTTCTACATCATCTTTTTTCACGTCTTGGATAGGCTTTTTGGGCAGTACAACCTCCTCCAACTGTTTTCCACTACGCAGTGTAATAGCACTCACATTCTTAGGATTAACCTCCGTTTGTGAAGGTAACTTTCCACTGTTTTGAGCCTGCATCTGGCCTACAGTTGTAGCCAATTGACTCATCTGATTTTCCAAGTTTTGGATGGATGTCTGAGTAGACACTTGGAATTTTAGATTGTTGGCAGCCATCTCTTTCATCATTTCCTCAAATGAAGCTCTAGAGCTTGCCCCACCTTATTGGCGATTTCATCCATCTTAAGGGTGATCTTGTTGCCTATTCACCACTCTCTGCTCTTGAAACTATTGTTGCCCCCTATTTTCTCCTTGTCCACTACCATACCTGAGATTAGGATGATCTCTCCAACCCTGATTGTAGGTTTGAGAGAATGGATCATAAGGTCGCCCCATGGTGTTTACTTGCTCCTCGCTGGGTGTAGCCCTGCAATCAAGATTAGAATGATCATTAGTTAAACAATATTGACAAGATGGAGGGTTTACTCCTTTTCCTTTAGCAAGATTCTCCACAGCAACTGTTAACTTGTTCAAAGTTTCCTCCAACTTAGAATCATGGACCTCCTTTACTTCTTTAAGTGATGGATCACGTGTGCTAAATTGTTGAGTGTTGGCAGTCATGCTAGCAATCAAGTCTCTCGCAACCATAAGTGTTTTCATCATAAAAGCTCCTCCGCTAGCTGCATCAAGCATGTTTCGATCCATAATTGACAACCCTTCATAGAAGTATTGTAATAACAACTGGTCGCTTATTTGATGTTTGAGGCATGATGATGTGAGGCGTTTAAACCTCTCCCAATACTCATGTAAACTCTCCCCTTGCATCTGACGAGCCCCATATATCTCCTTGTGCAAGACAGCAACTCTAGTGGTCGAAAAGTATGTTTGAAGAAAAAGTTTCTCTATCTCGGCCCACGTATTTATGGATCCAGAGGGGAGATAATACAACCAATCCTTTGCCATGTCCTTCACTGTAAAGGGGAATGGCCTAAGTATGACTTGTTCCTCCGTCACTCTATTTAGTTTTATGCTCATACATACAATCGAAAACTCCTTCAAGAACTTGTGAGGATTTTCACCTGAAAGACCATGGAAAGCAAAAAGTAAGTGAATCAATCCCGATTTCAATTCAAATATAGTATTGTCAGTAATCGCAGGAAAGTTAATGCATAGTGGCTGATGGACTACATCCGGATTTGCCAATTCATTCAAAGTTTTTTCAGTATTTGCAGCCATGTTTTCCTCTTCCGACTCAGATCATATAGTATCTTTCTCCTCTAAATAAGACAATTCAGAATTCTCCTCTTCAAGATGAAGTGGATCAGCTGCAAGTTCGAGTTCGGTGAGGTTTCCGGCAGTTTTGCCAATGGACGAACTTATTTCCTTCTTCTTCCAGGACTCCTTTCTCAACCTCCGGCAGTTCTCTCAATTTCTAATATGTATTCAAGCTATTTTTGACCAGAAGATCGAGTAATCATTCACAGAAAAAATTTCAAAAATAGGGGATAACTGACACTGAAGGGTTCAGTGTCATTTCCTGGAAAATTTAAAAATTTCAGAACATGTAAAAATGCAGAAAAATGTCAGAAACACAGAAATTTAATAAAATTCAATTTTACTCCCCGAACAAACAGCGCCACATTTGATAGGCTGTCGCCGGCCTACCAAAATAAATTAATTTTCGACTCACTATAATACTTAGTATAGTAATGAGTAAGGGTCGAACCCAAGAGAGTATAATGAAATTTTAATTAAATTCAAGTGTTGCATACATATAAAGTAAATAAGGGGGTTTTGAATTGGTGACAATTGAAATTAACAATAACAATAAATCAACTTAATTTTTTAAATAACAAAGTAGATTGAAAATTAATTATAAAATTAACCAAGTGAGACAAACCTAGTTTAGGATGATGATCCCCTCCCATTTACTAAATTAATTCATTATACGAATTAAACATCTAGCCTAGTGTACAAACTCAAATCCCTAGATTGACGGTACGACCAATCAACCCGAATGTTCTTATGTTCATCAATTAGGGTATGACCACTAAATTGAACTATTTACGAGTGACCCTATGGATTCGAACTCGTAAACACATTAAAATTCTAAACATAGAATTACTAGGCTACGAAATTCAGCTAGGAATTATACAACCTAGATCCTATTACACCTAGAGGGAATTATCTCTACTTAATCCAATTCCTACAATAATTACGGATTGTAGATCATGAAATAGCAGTAAGCAATAAAATAATTACACTAGTTGATCAGGCTAAAATAGTTATTAAACTACTATAAAGAACATCAAAGCATGTAATAGAATAAACCTGCACAAAAGATTCAACATAAAAATTCTTAATAATTAATCTAACATTCAACGGGAGGTTCACGAAATCCTAAACTAGAAAAGAGAATTAGCCCCGCATGTTCATAGCAAAAATAGAATTAAAAAATAAAAAGCGATGATGTCTGATGAATTTCAATCTTCACAATCTCAAAACTGCCTTCTAATGCCCTTCCCTTCTTCATGCCAATTCTGCTGCAATTTTACGTGTCTTCTTTTGTGTAACAGCCTCCCAGAAATAAATATAATCTCCTCCCTTCTTCTGCTGATCTCTTTCCTTATTTGTTCTTCCAAAAATATCTTCAGGATCACTTCTTTTTTTATATATTTTTCCTTTGTGATCCCACAAGATATGGGCCTGATTTGGAAAAATTCTGGAACGTGAGAAAACGTGTGAGAATATTTCCAGCTGCCACTTTCCTTATTTATTCTGATTGTTAGTTTCCACTGACACTGAAGGGTTCAGTGTCACCTTATCTGGCAGCAACGAGTTTCCTCCACAAATCAACCTGTTTTCATATCAATTTATAACATTAAAGCTCTAATTTACCAAAGACAAAATAAGTCAATTTAGCACCCAATTAGCACATAAGTAAATCAAATAAACATGAATTTCAACCAAAATAATTGTGCTAAAATATGACTTATCAGATGTCCCGTTGAGGAGCTCATAAGGATTATCATGTAAACTCAGCTAGTGGATTTATTCCGGCATAATAATGAGGTTGAGTGGTACTACTCTCGGATAAGATATTAATCAATGGAGTTGTCAGTAATTTAATTAATTAATGGGCATTGTATATATTAAATATGGGGAGAGTAACGGGCTCATAATAAGAAGAAGCTCATAACATAATTATAGAATTAGAACGGTAGTGCAGTAATAATATTTTAGTGGTATATATTATTATTATTGGACTTAAGTATAAGCTTTTGGCTAAGCTTGGATACTTAAGCCCAATGGAGGCTCAACTCTAATTTCTCCTCCTGGTCCAAGCTGTAGCCCATATATAAGTCATTTCAACTGTCCAAAAACCCTAATTAATCATGCCTAATGTTGTGAGGAGGGTGTGAGAACAGTAGATTGAGATTATCTCGAAGATCGTCGCCCACACGACGTCGAGATTGGACTTGGGAATACAGTAGAAGATCGATAGATTATTTGTTACTACTGTTTGTCAACTTTCATAAATTTCTAAAATCGTGTGGAACTTCAAACTGGACGTGTGATACACTATTGGAAAGCCACTGAAGAGAAGATCATTTTGGCATGTAGATAACTCAAATCGGAGATCAGATGAGAGAGTTATGCCCAAAACAGTGAGACTGCGCAGGCTGCCGGCGAGAATCCTTCTTCTTCAACATACCCTGGTGAAAGGTAATACATTTTTATATTTTCTTGCTTCCGCTGAATATAAAATCGTATAGAACCCTAACAGTTCACGTTAACCAAATGATCAAACGCCAAAAATTGGTATCAGAGCTTCAGTTTTGTGGTGAAGCGTGAAACGTTAGGCTAGGATTTGTATGACAAACGTGGACTAGGGTTTAGAAATTATTGTTTCTTATTGAATACTCTATCCGGATACATTGGTATGATTGTCGTTGATGGCTGCATGCTGGATGAGACACGGCAATTGACGGCAGGCGGGACGCGGTTGTATGGCGTAGACACAGATAGTCCGACGACAGCACTAGGAGATGGCATTAGTCGTACCAAAGGGTGGCACGAGTCGTGCCGGTAGGCTGGACAGAGGGCAGTGTCGGATGTTATCGGACGATGGACTGCTTGCGGCGTGACAGAGGCGGACGGCACGAGTCATGTCAGTGGCTGGCATGAGTCGTGCCGGCATTGAGCGTGTTGGTCCACGCTGGAGATTGGCACAATACGTGCAGGCTGGCGAGGTGATGGTGGGCTTGGCAGGCACGACTGACCTGTACGGATGGCACAACTAGCCATGGGCGGTACAACATGCGACTGTGCGAGCGGCTGGAAGGCGTGGGCAACACGGATGTGGTGCGCAGGAGACGTGGTGGGCACGATCGATGTTGTCAATTGGCACGAGAGGTGCGGGCGGCCAGCACGAGCCATGCCGGCAGAATTTCTGGGGAGCGTGGCGCACAGAAGCGATGAACGATGGTTGTGGCGTTCGGCATGAATAGCACCGGCTTACAGCACAAGTTATGCTGGTGGATGTCCAGTAAAAGCATGGCGCTGCGTGCGGCACGAGTGACGATGGCTGTCGGCACAACCGCCGACAGTAGGCAACACGAGTCGTGTAGGCGTGAATTGTGGGTAGACGCATTCATTTTTTGCTCGATGTGTTCTGGCGAATTTCGGGTCAAGGCAACCGGTGATGTTGAACGACTTAGGGCGCAAGTAATTTTGCTTGTTGCGTAAGGCATCGGTTCAACAGCTAGAGTATCGGACAAGATTTTCTTATTAAGTGGCGATTTAATTCATGTTTATAACTGCCATAATTGATTTAATTGTCTATTATTGTTATATATGGTTGCATGTTGATATAGATAATTTTGATGATTTGGACGATATCGAGGATTTCGACAATCTGATCGATATCGTTGATTTTGATAATTTAGATGATATCAACGGTCGATATCGATAGTTTCGAAAATTTGATAATCTGGTCGATATCGATGTTTTAATAATCTGGATGATATCGACAGTTAATATTGATGGTTTCAAAATTTTGATAATCTGGAGAATTTTAAAATTTTGATAATCTGGAAGTTTTAACCGACATCGTGTTTGGTGGCGAACAATCGAATTCGCTAATATATAACTATTTATAATTAATTTAATTATCTGATTATTGTTATATATGTATGCATGATTCTCTGTGATTTATTGTCTTAATTGGTGTAATAGGAGCATGCTAGGATGCGTATTTTATTGTTGAATATTATATGCATGTAAAAATCCTCGGTGTTAAATAACTAAGTGGGAGAGAAAATTAGTTAAATAATTTCCGTCGCCTCCATTATTGGTTTGTAAGTGATGTGAGTAAACTTGAGTGTTGACAATAGGCCTTTCTCCACAATGAATGAGTTTATTCATGGATCACTGGTACAGACTTCATTAAATAATTATTGTCTATAGTGTGATACACATGAACTTGTGTGTTGGCATAGACCTTCCTCCCTAACAGATGAGTTTATATGCGGTTCACTGGTACAAACTTATAATTGATGATTGTAGGAAGTTATCCGAGCGCGTGTATACTTCTCCAACTGTAAGGCACACAAGCTTGCGCAATGGACTTGGGATCAAATAATGGTGTACACTTAGGTGTAAATAATATGTATCCTCCCTAACGGAGTCACTGCTATTATTTGCATGGCTAAAAAGGAACCAACTATTAATTATTTTGTCATGAAGTTAGGTTGACGAATGAAATTAATGGGTAAAACATTCTCTTATAAATATTAAGATTTATATATGTCTACACTAACGTGGCATGCAGACTCACGGTGCTTGAGATGTCGTGAATTTTATTTTATATTATTTTGAGATAATCAATATAAATAGTTAAATTCGAAGATTTGATCGGTGTATTTATTTATGATTCTCTGTATTTTCAAATAGTTTTATCTCGCTTATTTTTTAGATGATTAGAAAAGAATTTTGGTTTTAATTTTTACTGCTTAGAAAAATAAAAATGTGTTCTCACTAAGGATGTTCTGTGATGCCTATTAATTAAAGTCTCTAGTAGAGAGGTGAGAGGTACATAGAAATATGATGATCTCATGCGACTCTTCAGATACTTGAGGTCATGGATAACTTGATGAATGAATTGGAAATACTTGGAGTAAAAATTAAAGGGAAACCTAGATCAATTTATTCTTTATAATTTGTCTGGATGTTTTGAGCAAGTTCTACCTGAAATACGATAGATTGTATATGGTGGGGAATTTTTGACAAAACATGTGGCAAAGAAAATCCAATTTCATCAAGATGTGAACAAGGTTAGTATCTCATTAACTAGTTGTTGAAGCATGATTAGGGATGACATCTACTGACACGTTGTGTGTAGATACCGAAATCACTAAATGTCTGCAATTAAGTGATGATGAGTTTATTATAAACTTGGGTAAAACTACAAGAGTAGTGACTGTTGCAGTGGGAGTTGTTTATTTATCTTTTGATAGGAATAAACATTTGATTATGAGAAATTATCTTTACGTACGTTTTCATAGAAAGAATTTCATTTCAATTTCTATGCATTTACATATGGATGCTCCATTTCATTTAAATGACATGGTCATAGTGATGAGGGATGGAGTTATAATCTATTATTGTACATTGGTGACAATTTGTACACTTATATATCATGTTTATCCCACGGGTGTAATAAATAGTAATTAATAATTCATCTTCTAATCTTAGTAAGAGAAAGGAACCTTCGGAGATTGATAGGCTGTCGCCGGCCTACCAAACTAAAATTTATTTCCAACTCACTCCAATACTTAGTATAGCAACGAGTACGGGTCGAACCCAAGAGAGTATAATGAGATTTTAATTAAATTAAAGTGTTGAAAATAAATAAAAATAAATAGGGGGAGTTTTGTTTGAGAAAATCGAAAATAACACAAGTAATAAATCAACTCAATTTTTAAATAATAAAGTAAACGAAAATTAATTATAAAATTAGCCAAGTGAGAAAAACCTAGTTTAGGATGACGATCATCTCCTTCTTACTAAATTAATTAATTACAGGAATTAAACATCTAGCCTAGTGTGCAAACTCAAATCCATAGATTGACGGTACGACCTATCAACCCAAATGTTCTTAAGTTCATCAATTAGGGTACGACCACTAAATTGAACTATTTACGAGTGATCCTATGGATTCGAACTCGAAAACACATTAAGACTCCAAACATAGAATTACTAGGTTACGAAATCCAGATAGGAATCATACAACCTAGATCTTATTACATATAGAGGGAAGTATCTCTATTTGCTACTAAATTCACTCCTCAAACCATTTCCGGATTGTGGATCACGAAATAGCATTAAACAATCAAATAATTAAACTAGTTGATCAAGCTAAATTAATTATCAAAGTGCTATAAAGAAAATCAAAGCATATAATAAAATAAATTTGCACAAAAGATTCAATGAAAAACCCTTAATAATTAAATTAACATTCAACGGGAGGTTCACGAAATCTTAAACTAGAAAAGGGGGTTAGCCCCGCATGTTCATGACAAAAAACAGAATTAAAAATAAAGAACCAATGAATCTGATTGCTCTTCACTTTCACGTCCAAATCTGCCTTCGAGGGGGAGAAAACGCCGATGCCTCTTTTTTTCTCCAGGAACTCACGTGTTCCCCTCTGTGTGTCTCCTCCCAGATAAAATATATCTCTCCCTTATTTAACTTCTTGTCCCTAAGTAATCTGCTTGATCTCTTTCCTTATCTGCTTGATTTCCAAAATATCTCCTTCCCTTTTCTATCTTCTCTTTGATCGAGCCTTATACAGATTTGGGAGAGATCCGATCCTTCAAATATGTGGAAGATATGCTGGCTGATTTATTTCCTAATTTGTTCCACTTAACAACATGTTTCCACATCAATTTATATAATTAAGGTAATTATCTCTTAAAGATAAAATAAGTCAATATTAGCACATAAATAACATATAATTCAATAAAATAGACTTGAATTTCCACCAAATAATCATGCTAATATACGACTTATCAGAGATGAACTAAACATACTCTTGGCATCTAAGACTAAATCATATTAACTTGAGTAGGATTCAAAGGTAGATAGCCGATGGACCATTGGATTTATCTGAAGTGGAAACTATCTGACTTGCGAGTCTTGCTTGGAAGTAAAATGATTAAAGGCCTTTCAAGGCAAAGGTGTAGAGCCAAAGATATGTTGGAATTTGTTTATTCTGATTTAAGCAGTCCTAAGACTATCTGATCAAGAGGTGGACATTACGATTTAATCGTGGTGGCGAGGATCTCTTAGGATAACATAGGAGCTATTTATCAGATGATTAGATTAAATCTTAAGTTGTCTACACCAGGCATACCCCAGCTGAATGGTGTGGCGGAGAGAAGGAATAAGACTCTTATGGAAATGGTTAGATAGATGATGAATTATTCGAAATTATAAATTTTATTTTGGGAAATTCTAGAAAGATGAAGGGTGATTTATTTAGTCCAAAAGATCGAAGGGTGATTGTTAACACAAACACTAGATTTTTGGAAAAGGACTATGTAATAAATCACATACCTATGTATAAGTTGTTCTAAAGGAAGTGAGAGGGAAAACACAAAGTATTAGTACCAATTGTACAAGAGGATATATCACAAGTAAACTGCATCGCGTGTCACATCTGATACACAATTTCATGAAGCGCCTTGTCATAGTGGGAGGGTTGTTCTACAACCGGATAAATTATGTTTTAGGAAAGTCGTGAGACTTGGTCCCTAATAAATATGGAATTGACCCATGAATACGATGAAGCACTACAAAATAAAAATTCGATATCTTAGCAAGATGCAATGTTTTCTGGAATAGGATCTATGGATTCTAAATCAAATTTGGGAGCTTGTAGGATCACTAAATGGTGTAAAAGTCATTGGAAGTGGTCATACAAAATAAAAGAGGATCATACGGTAAGGTAAAAACCTTGGAAGCAAATCTTATTATGAAAAGGTATACTAAGAAAGAAAGGGTTCAATTATGAGAAAAAATATTCGCCGGTAGCTATGCTTATGTCGATCCGGATTCTTTTATTTGTTGCTACTCATATGAAATATGAGAAATAGCAAATAGATGTCATGACAGCTTTCCTGGTTGGAAGTCTTGAGGAAAATATCTATGTGAAGCAATCAGAGGGATTCATTGGAAAAGGCTAAGAGCATTTTGTGTGTAAGCTTAAAAGTGTTCATCGATGGACTAAAGCAAGCTTCAAGATCATGAAACATCCATTTTAATGAGGAAATCCAGTGATATGGATTTAATCAATGCTCGAATGGGTCTTGTGTATTGAAAAGAGTGACGAAAATATGGTGGTATTTCTTGTATTATACGTAGATGGTATCTTGCTCATTGGAGACAATGAAAGAGTATTGTCAGGCGTATGTGTATGGCCCATAAAGCGGTATGAAATGAAGGACTTAAGATAAGCAAAAAATATTCTTGCGATTATCTCAAGCTTCATGAATTGATACAATTCTTTCTCGTTTTAGCATGTGACTTTATCTAAGAAAATGTGTCTTAAGACACAAAAGAAGATAAAGGAGATGAAAGCAGTTATTTATGTTTTGGCGAATAAGAAAGCTTAATCTAAGGAACGCTATCCACAAGAATGGATATCTGTTTTGTTGAATGCATGAACAGTGGGTATCAAGGTAACTCGAAAAGAATGTTGAACTGTGGTAAGACATATATTTATGTACCTGAAAAGGATTAGAAATTATATGTGGACTTACCGGACAGATTCACTGCTTCTTATGAGTTACATAGATTCGAATTTTTCTAATCAGATATGGACGGCAGTAAATCCACCTCAAGGTTATGCGTTTAATTTTAGGAAGTTGAGCCATAATATGGAGAAGTATCATATAGAAATATATTTCGGACTCCGCCATGGAAAGTTGATAAATTGGAGCCTCTGAGGCAACCAAAGTATCTGTATGGCTCTTGAAACTTCGTGATGGACTTTGATGTAGTTTCTAAGTTTGCCCAAGGATA
Organism: Pogostemon cablin; assembly: GCA_023678885.1. NCBI lineage: Eukaryota > Viridiplantae > Streptophyta > Magnoliopsida > Lamiales > Lamiaceae > Pogostemon > Pogostemon cablin. The sequence goes on along the minus strand of CM042981.1, from coordinate 12,827,172 downwards.
TCACAATTTATTGTGATAATAATGGTGCAGTTGTAAACTTGAAGGAATAACGAGCCCATAATCAATTAAACACATGGAGCGCGAGTACCACCTGTTACGAGAAATCATATGATGAGGGGAAGGTTGTTGCCGCCTAGATTGCATTGTATGATAACCTAGTAAATCTTTTTATATGAACTTTAAAGCGAAAGTTTTTGATGGTCGTGTAGTGGGAGTGAGAATCAGATGTATGGCAGAAGACATGACATCATAGTCTTTTAATATAAGTGGGAGATTGTTGGATTATATACTAAAAGTCTAGCTTTTTGTATGGACAATGTTATAAAAATTCATTTGAAATGAGAATCATATGATCAAATGATTGCATCTTATAATTTATTTATATGTCCGATGCAATAGACCATTTACTTTATACTGTAGATAATATGTTGTGCGACAACACGTGGAAGATCATATTATCAGTTTTCTTATAAAGTATAAATAGATGCTCACAATCGAGATAGACGGGATCTCTCTATCAGGATGGTTGTAGTGTGATTTGGTATTAGTTTGTCTTGACTATATAATCACATTAGCGCACTTTGTGTGTATTGAGCAGGACTGTTTGAGATTGTTCGATTTATACTGGCTATATAGGAGAACTTGATCTCAGTTATTATGGATGTTCGTGCTCTTAATCCCTATACAATAACCTCGACACGTAAGGCAGTATGTATTTCTTTGATTCATCAATGGGTGAGATTTACATATAATTAAATCAATAAATTCGATAAGTTGGGAAATAGTGTTGTCTCTATGGTGTGATGTTGATTGTAGAAGGATCCGTGTCTGATATATGTTAATAATGTCCCCTTGAGGAGCTCATAAAGATTATCATGTAAACCCAACTAGTGGATTTATCATGGCATGATAATGAGGTTGAGTGGTACTACTCTCGGATGAGATATTAATTAATGGAGTTGTCAGTAACTTAATTAATTAATGGGCATTGTATATCTTAAACATGGGGAGACTAACGAGCTCATAATAAGAAGGAGCCCATAATGTAATTATGGGATTAGAACGGTAGTGCAGTAATAATATTTCAGTGGTATATATTATTATTATTGGACTTAAGTATAAGCTTTGGGCGAAGCTTGGATACTTAAGCCCAATAGAGGCCCAACTCTAATTTCTCCTCCTAGTCCCTGCTGTAGCCCATACAGCTATCCAGAAACCCTAATTAATCATGCCTAACGCTGTGAGGAGGGTATGAGAACAGCAGAATGAGAAGATCTCGAAGATCGTCGCCCCACACGACGTCGAGATTGGACTTGGAATACAGCAGAAGATCGGAAGGTTGCTTGCTGCTATTGTTTATCAATTTCCATGATTTTTCTAAAATTATGTGGAACTTTAAACTGGACCTGTGATACACCGTTGGAAAGTCACTGAAGAGAGGATCATTTTGGCGTATAAATCATTCAAATAGGAGATCAGATGAGAGAGTTATGCCCAAAACGGTGAGACTGCGCAGGCTGCCGGCGAGAATCTTTCTTCTTCAATATACCCTGGTGAAAGGTAATACGTTTCTATATTTTCTTACTTCCGCTGAATATATAATCGTATGGAACCCTAACGGTTCACGTTAACCAAATGATCGAACGCCAACAAATATATTATGCGAAACATGACAAATTTATATGCTCTAGAAGAATAGTGGGTATTACAAATAGCATTTGCTCATGTAAATTATTTATCATTGTTTTGTTTACTCCCAAATTATATTTTAGTATGTTCTTGTAGTATTGTATTATCTAAACCCAGAAGATTGTCGTCTTCAGGGGGAATGACGATTCCAAGTAAATTTTAAATTTTCGATCTTGAAGATCATCAATTATATTACAATGTATCCCTGTTTTCAGGGAGAGCGGTAATTTCTAAACAATCGAGAAGATTAAGTCCTGATAATTAATAGTTGTACTCTTTTTCCCTTTACTAAGTTTTTCCCGTTGGGTTTTCTTAGTCTAAGGTTTTTAACGAGACAACTAATGCAACACATCAAAATCATAAGACCTGTACATTTGATACTCCCTCCGTCCCACGTAGTTTTACTCTTTCCATAAATGGTAAATTTACACTATATATCTTACTTACTTTTTACACTTTATTTATTAATCCCAATAATTTTATTTACTTTTTTACATTTTATTCATTATTCCCAACAACTTTATTTACTTTTTTTTCTCAAAATTATCAATTTATCCCTACTTTTTCTTACATTATATATTAGAAAAACAACACTTCTTAATTTTCGTGCCCGTACAAACGAGTAAAAACACTTAAGACGGAAGGAGTATATCATTCATCATATATTATAAAAAAGAAACACATTTTAACTACCCATTATACTTTGCTTATATAACAATTATATTTGATTACGCACTCACATAAATACTGTTTTACAGGATACTTTCTCTATTATTTATGACAAAAACTCCTGCGCCCCCGGGACACGGAGGAATACTCCGTGTCCTCATGTGAACACAACTCTCCCCCTCCAATTCTATTTAAACATATGTATTGCTATGTGTTTAAATTGCAAAGGGGCATAAAAATTGCAAAGGCGCACAGAATGTGCTCTGTGCATTCGGGTACACAGGAGCCTCACTCATTATTTATTTATTTATTTTGTTATTTTTAACACAAGCGCGATCAAACTCATCCATACTTACCCAATTACTAACGTGGCAATTCAATCTTGGGGAAAAAGTTAGGCAGAATCCGAAAACGGCGGCGTTTCAAGCTCTTTTTGTTCAAACTTCAAAAGGAAAAAGAGCAAGAAAAAGAGGGGAAAAAGAATTTGCATAGAAAAAAAGATGAGAATTCAGGCTCTTCTCGGGGCATTGCGAAATCTTTCTTCTGCTAAACGTTTTGCTCTCTGCTCTCGATGCGTAAGCCCTGTTTTATTCCAAATTTACCTTGTAAAATGTGTTTTTATGCCATAGCAATCAATAATTTAATTTCTTTTTCTCAAGGAGCGACTAGCTTGATTAAATCTTATTCATGTTGAAGTCTTTAACGGAATGACTGTGTATATCTTCTGGAATTGCTTGTTTTAAGTGCAGCAATATCAATTTTTTTTTGGTGGCTTTAACTGCTTTATTAATAAAACTAGGTGCCTCATATTTCGATGATGTAGTTTTAGTTTTATAGTTGTTCAAGCTTGTGTGGGGCTTAAAATCTGGATGAACTATGAAGAATTTGAAATTGGAGAGTAAAAGAAGATGTTAGGAGTAGTATTTTTGTTCCATGGCTGTACGGACGACAAAAAAGATTTTTTGTGTAACCTTTTGCTTATTCAAATAGCTCAGCACACTGGTTTTGGCCGAACATGAGGGTGGATCGGTTAAAGCTTCGTCATTGAGTGCAGTGGAGGCTGCTAAATTTGTGGGCAAAGACAATTCCGTATCTGTACTACTAGCTGGTTCAGGTCCTTCCTTACATGAAGCTGCTAATCATGCCGCATCATTCCATCCATTCATTTCTCAGGTACTCTCTATTTTGGTTTAATTGTATACAATTTAGTTTATGTATATTGTGATTTAAACGAAGGGCATCATGACATGATCGATTGTATGTGGATTGTGGAGGGCTTTGTGTAGAATATGCTTGAAGGGAAATAATTACGAAACTTATTACTTGGGTTTTGGTGGTCTGCTTGCATTTTACATTAATTGCTAGAATTAGGATGCTGTAGACCATGATAGTGTGATGCACTGTTGCCTTCATGTAATGGATACTGATACAGAGAAGAAATCAAATTCTTCTTATGTTCTGGTGTACCGGAGAGACATGGCCTTTCCACAACTTTGGTTTTTTCTTAGATGCACAAATTTTAGTAACCAATCTATTTTCTTGGAAGTGGAGGTGGTAGGTTAACATATATATATAGAGTAATATAACTACTAGAAACTGGTAAGACATTGCAAGTTTTACGTAGTGAGGAATTGGAACCTGTTTGGTGAAACATTGTCAAGTTATAATAAGCATGAACACTTTTGCAACTTCTGATGTGCAGTTTCCTAGGTTTAATTAAACTTACCCTTTTGGATTACAGATTTTTCTCATGTTTGATATGCAGGTTCTTCTTGCTGAATCAGACAATTTCACGTATCCTCTAGCAGAACCATGGGCTAAACTAGTGCATTTGGTGCAGCAGAAAGGAAATTACTCACACATAATTGCTGGTTCAGGTTCTTTTGGGAAGAATGTTCTCCCTCGTGCAGCAGCACTTCTGGATGTTTCTCCCATTACTGACGTAATTGAGATCAGTGGGTCTAATAATTTTGTTAGGTAACTTGTTGTTTTCCTGATGTGAGTTTCTCCGGCAAAATTTTTACTCAGATATTAGAATCTCATGTTTTCATGGGATAATTAATTGGTCTTGATGAATTTTCTTTCACTGTGCAGGCCAATATATGCTGGGAATGCTCTTAGTACTGTTCACTACACTGGTTCAGATCCTTGCATGTTGACCATTAGGTCTACATCGTTTCCCCCATTACCAGCGTCAGCTTCAGTTTCTAATGATGCATTAATTGAAAAGGTTGATCTTTTAACCTTAAGTGAAGGTGTGTAATACTCCACAACCTTTATAAAAATTCTAGCTTTTCTTGTAGATTAAAAAATTTGGGTAGCAGCAAAAATTGGTTTTTACTAAATTGTAGATTGGTAGGCATGCAAGTCATATTATAATCTTCGTTATAGGAACTTCAAGTTTCTGACAGAAAATGATGTATTGTTGTTTCAGATGATATAATTGGCAGATCAAGGTATATAAGCCTTTCCTCTCAAGACACAGAACGCCCTGATCTAGGGAATGCCCGCATTGTGGTCACTGGAGGGCGAGCTCTAAAAAGTGCTGACAATTTCAAAATTATAGAGAAGTTAGCTGAGAAACTTGGTGCAGCAGGTTTTTCTCAGTTTTAACTTAGAATTATAAGCTATTGACCTCTAAAGTCTAAAGGGGTTCATCTGTTTTTATTTGAAACTTTGGTTATATTGATCAATTTTCTGCTGGATAATTTGGTTGAACTCTTTATTGTGTTAGTGTATTATTATGATTATTGTGATTTTGATTTTCTTATCTGTGTATCTGAAATCTTATTAATCAAATTATACTCAAATTTTACTCTTATATTGCTGCCTGTATGAACTCTGCCTTATTCCTACAATGTATCTGAAATCTGCCTCGTCTGTATCTGACTCTTCATATTTCGTCTGTGTATCTGAACTTTGCCTCATCTATATCTGAAATCTGCCTCATCTAATTATAGACATCGTCAGTTTTTTGCATGGCATCTCATATAATGAAGAATTGTATCTTGCAGTTGGAGCCACTCGTGCTGCTGTTGATGCTGGATTTGTTCCAAATGAACTTCAGGTGAGCTATGCAGCTTTTTCTAGACTTCTTGTTTAATGTATTTTAAAGTACTCGGTTCCTTCTTCCAGAAACTGAGCTTGTAGTAGGAAAGTCATAAGAGAGCCCTGTTAAGGATTTTGTAAGAAATATATGATAGAATCAAACTACAATTTAGAAATTGATACCTATACCTTCATACTTAAGGACACTGGAAACTCTGGTAGAAAAAGTTTAAAAATAACCACCAATCTCCTCTCATTCTTTTCTGTTGTGAATTACTGAATCATTATGCATATAGATAAGATACAAAAATAAATGGACTAGGAATGGCATCCCTTGTGTAGGAACCCAAATGAGGTAAGTAAATGGGAATGGAATATGGATGGAATAACGTGAGAACAAGCCATTTTGAGGTTCCCTTTGAAATGAGGCATGGAAGGCAGCCACTAAAATGAAGTTTTTGCCTATCATATATGCTCTCTTCCATTATCCTTCGTATAGAATTCATTGCATAAAATAGAGGTTGGTATTTATTCCAACTACATTTGAGGGGTGTTTGGTTAGTAACTTTGGGAGGTGTGGAATGGGAATGGAAGTATAGTAGTGTGATTGGGTATAACAATATTATAATTTTTATTCCTAAATTTATGGGAATCCTCCATACATCTACTAAATGAAAGTTATCAAACCTATTCCAAATCCAATTCCATTCCTTCCAAAAATAACCAACACCCCCTTAGTAGTTTTCTTCACATTTGGTCACATGTAGTTAGTTGATGTTGACATTGTAATTATTTACTAACCTAGAGTTTGAAACTTAAAGCTTCAATACCATAGATATAAATGGGTGATGATCCTTAAATTACATAGGTGGATTATTGTAAAATTGTCATTTTTTGTAGCTGATGTAGCTTTGATGTCCTACCAGGTTGGTCAGACTGGGAAAATTGTTGCTCCTGAATTATACATGGCTTTTGGCGTTTCTGGAGCTATTCAACATTTAGCTGGAATGAGAGATTCTAAGGTCATTGTTGCTGTAAATAAAGACGCTGACGCACCCATTTTCCAGGTCCGTCAAACCATCTGCCTATTACCTACCCCTCCCCCCACCTAGAGCACAAGCAACCATTGGTTTCGATCTTGAGCATGTTCCAGGTTGACAAAAAATTAATGGAAAAGCAACGTAGGAGAACTTCCATGGATAGATTACTTTATTACATAACCTCGATAAGGATTAAAATATACCGTAAATCATCACTGAATTATCACAATCATTTAAATCCTCTGAGAAATTTGTATATACAAGTTCTCTAAAACTATACTTTTTACGGTTCATCCCTTGCACACGTACACCCGTAGCATTGACCTATAGAATCCCCCATATGAACTGCCCTGAGTTGGTGAAAGTTGCATTGTCTGATTCTTCTGGCTATTAGTTTTTTTTAAACTATGCGATCTATTAATTTCTTTTAGGTGTGAATATCTTGTTCATGAGATGGCATATATATGATTTGCAGGTTGCTGATTATGGACTTGTAGCCGACCTTTTCGAGGTTATACCAGAGTTGTTAGAAAAACTTCCTGAGAAAAACTAACATACCGGATTTGTTAGAAAAACATCCTCAGAAAAATAAACAGATGATATCTTTCCCCATTCTGAAACTTAACATATAGTATAATGGTTATCTTTCATAGCTTTCTTCACCTTTCTTCACCCTAGATTCAAATATCTAATTATATAAAATGCTTAATATCTTATTATATAAAAAAAAAATTAGATACATTACTTATAGGTACATTGCAACAACACATTTATAGAGTGTGCTATCAGGAATACCCATCTGCATGAATGTTTGTTCAAAATAGTTAAAGACATTATCGCAATTAACCAAACCTTAAAATCTGAAATTAACTGTAAGAAGCGCAAATCACTCCGCTATATCTTCTAGACTTAATCTATTGTGTATATGAGATAAGTTGCGCACATTACATGCATGTATTGGACACTGCTTCACACAGTACATATAATCTATGGTAAACACTTGTATAAGTCAGGTTCATGGTGTAAATTGTGTGGTCTCCTTTCCAATTTTATTATACACTATGTATTGTTTGGGTTTAAATTAGAGGGGACCACAGAATTTACACTATAGACTAACTTATAATTTATTGTACAATACATGATTATGACACTTATGGGACATGTTGCATACTGTATAATCTATTGAGATATGCAACCAAACTTATAGTCTATTGTTGAACCAATATACTCCCTCCGTCCCACAACAAGAGTGACATTTCTTTTTTCACGTAAATTAAGGGATATAATATTTAATGTATAGGTGAAGAGAGAGAAATAATATATTTAATGTATAGTGAGTATGTGTATTAGTGTGGTGTGTGGGTCCCATAGAATATATTAATTATTTTGTGTGGGTCCCATTTACTAAAAATGAAAATGTATCTCTTGTGTTGGGACGGACGAAAATGACAAAATGCACTCCTTGTGGTGGGACGGAGGGAGTAATTATTAATAATAGGGCAATACTTGCTGAGACCGTTTCACGTGAAATTATTTTTACGTTTTCTTAAATAATTATTATTATTTATATCAAAGGTATTATCATTTTTATTAAGATTGTCATTAATTTTTATTTATAGTATGCGTTGTTCATAAAATAATTTATTGCACCACTATCACTTTTTAAATTTGAGTATCATTTTTTATTAAAATGTTATTACTTTTTTTCATCTCACATAAGTATTTTCGTGAGACGGTCTCACATAGGGATGACAGTTTCGCTGGTATTATCGGGTACTCGACCCGCCCAAATCCTATTAGAATAGGTACGAGTACTTATAAAAGGGTTTGGGACGAGTTTGAGAACTGAAAAATAATCTCATTAGGGTTTGGGTAAAATATGGATTTAAACCTTTGAATACCCGCTACCCTGACACGTATGGATAACACGTATAGATGTTCAGGTAAAGGTATCGGATACCCATATGGTACCCATCCCATTTAACACACACATTAAGTATAAGTTGCATTTTTTTTTATAAGATTTGAACACATGATTATGTTATTAAAAAATAACTCCATCGCTAGCCCACATGTGACTTATATAATAATTTTCAATGTATAATAAAACTACTAAATTGTAAGATATGAAAAATAATATGAATATAAGTTTTTGAAAAAAAATATGTTTGTCAGAGTTCGACTACCTACGGGTAGTACAATTGGATTCAGGATACTCAGGATAGATATGAGCATAGCAAGTAATATTTTAAATGGATACGTGATAGATATTGATAGTGATAATTTAATTGGATATGACTATGTATACTCAAAAAAACCCGATATCCTTTGTCATCTCTAATCTCACCTAAGTTTTTGTCTTAAATTTTTTGTTTATCGGTAAAAATAAATTTTATTGATTTTATTAAGTATGAGAAGTACCTTAATATTACAATCTATGATCGTTTTTCCCAATCCAACTCTAAGTTGAGTTTTCAATTCATCAAGTATTTTTCCCACTTTAAACTCTTCACTACAAAAGATAGCATTGTTCCTTATCTTTCCACAATAACCACGTGACACGATCCCAAATACATCGTGCCGCTGCGCCAATGAATGCCCACACTCAAATAGAATATGACCTACTGTTTCATAATTCCTACCAATAACATAACACTTTTAAAAATTAATAAAATTGAATAATTTTTTTTTCTTAAACTCCGTATATATTTACAGTAACAATGATGAGTTATCTGAAACGAAAGGAGTATGAATTCTTTTGTCCAAATTTACTGTTTACCTTGATGTTTCATTTCTCGTTGCATATAGATTTTGAGGATTGAGGTAGGTCTTGCGTAAGACCGTCTCACGTGAGATTATTTTTTACTTTTTAAAATAGTTATCACTTTTACTATAAAATGTTATCATTTTCGCTCTAAAATGTTATCACTTTTTATTTATGTTATAAATTGTTCATGAAATAGCATTATCATTTTCCATTAATTTATTATCACTTTCATTTATACAAGTTATCACTTTCTAACCGTCTCATGTAAGGACTTACGTGAGACGTCTCACACAAGTCTTTGCCTAGATTTTGAATAACACATAATATAATTAAAATTTAAAATTTTAAAAATAATTATTATTACAGTATATATACTGTATTAATTTTCCTTCAATCGTATCTCTATTTTTTTCTCTCTCTATATATATCTTTAATTTAACATGCACTAAAATATATAAACATGAAACACAGAAGAATAACAGGACATTCTTGCGATAGTTCAATTTGCATAATATTTGTTGAAAAACATGAAACATAAATTGTGTATATATATATATATATTAAATATTCTATATACATATTTAAATAAAAATCAAACTAAATGTAGATTGGGTTGCAATAAATACGAGCCACACTATCCCGCACACACTATTTAATTCTGTTGCGGGTAAACCATCATTTCATTTAATATTTCTCAGAATAATAATTTTTCCCCCCTATGTATTAATTATAGAGCTTGTCTATTATAATAGCTTGTGCGTATAGTTGTTCATAATTGATTAATTATATATCTATCATAATAATAATAATAATAATAATAATAATAATAATAATAATAATAATAATAATAATAATAATAATAATATAACAGACATACACGTCAACCCATTCACTAACTCAAAATTAATTCCAAAGGGTCCCCCTCTTTGGCCCATGCACGCATTACACACCTAATTAAATTAAATTCCCACATTTATAATATTTAAAAAAATAAAAATTCAAGAAGGAAATTGCAAGATGCACTGAAAATATAAGATTAAAGTACATTAATTAATAATTCAGCTTTTTGTACAAAGGAAATTAGCCTCTTTCCTTAGTACCATAGTTGTTGATTTACTAATACAAGAAATTAATCCTATATTAAACCATTTCATTAGAACAAAAAACAAAAAAAAAGAGAAAACAAAAAAACAAAAAAAGGGCAGTTGGTGAAATATTAATTACTCTTTTAATTAAAGCCAAAGTGCTCCAGCTTCCTTGAGTAGTGGAACCAAAGTGCCACTGATATGTGAAGCCATGACACTGTCCATAGCTCCGACGAGTTTCCCGCCGATGAACACCACCGGCACGGCTGAGCCGCCGCCGAGGAGCTGAGACAGCGCCCTCTCGATCTCATTACCCCGTGGATCCTGGTCGAGCTCGTACACGGTCGGGTTGACCCCCATCCCACAGAACAACCTCTTCACTGCATGGCACATGCAGCACGTGCTGATACTGAATATCACCACCGCGCTGCCGGAGGCCAGCCGCACCACCCTATCCAAAGGGTCGGCGCCGCCGCCTCCCTGGACGGAGGAGGAGGACGAGGAGTAGTAGCTACGAGAATCCGCCTGATATTGCATGCTTGCAAATGTACAGTAAATGTTAACTCGGGACGAAGGAGTAGTACTAAGTAGTATAGTAAAGAATCAAGAATCGGAATGAAGAGAAAAGAGAGAGTGTAAGTAGTCCGAGGATAGATTGATGATGTGTGAGGAATGATGAGAAGGAAAGGAAGTATTTATAGTTGGGGATTTGGGGGGTGGGAATGGTTTGTCTTTTGTTGTCTCAACGCGTGCATGTAATATTTGCTTAAAAAGGGTAAACGTGAGACAACAAAAGGACACACCCAGAAAGAAAGTGCAATATAACAACATTACTCCCTAGATAGAGTAGATAATTAGATAACAGAGTAACTGTTTATTAAAGATTGGGCATAACAAATTGGTACAAAAGATTGGTCCATAAATTAGCATTGAATAAAAGTTCGATACTTAGTGATAATAATGAATGTGGAGTGGGTGAATATAATAATAGAATAAACCAAAATAAAAGGATGTGTGTGTAAATGCATGTATGCATTGCAGTAATGAGTGTGTGTTTATTAATTAATAATGTCGCATGCAGTAATTGATAATAACTGACCCACATATTGTATATATTATACTGTTCCCGACGGTTCTTCTTCTGGTAGTTATTAATGCTTTACTCTCCAACTGCGCCTTTTTATTAATTATCTTTTTTAATGACGTGGCTGCATTTCTTCTTTCATTTAAAAGCATATTTAGATTTTTTTTTATATATGATGACAAAAGAGTGGTAATTTAATATTTTGAGAAATATAGTTGAAGTAATATAAGTAGTGTGGTTCCCTTTTTTTTATTTTTTTTTTCTAGTTTGGAAAATTTAATGAAATGGATATGCAGCGATCAAACATTAAGGAGCAAAGAGGCTTAAATTTATTATAGCAGATATGACTCATGTCTCATAATTACTTGAAATAAGTTGAACCCCACTATTACACCCCTTCCATCATGCAAATTGATGGAGGATAATAAATTGCCGAATGTATTTTTATTGATGGTTCATTATATTAGATGTTAGAAATTAATTTAATCAATTAATTAAATTAATTGGATTTAATTAGTCAGTAAGTATGGGTATCAATTTGGGCCAGATCCGCAGGTACCCACCCGGCACGCACGATTTGGGCCGACCCAGAACAGCCCCGAACTGAAAATGGAGCGGTCCACTCCGGACCCATTTTGAAACAGGCTGGGTCTGGATATTACTTCAGACCCGCCCCGCACTAAATATAAATATTATATTTTTTATTTTTATAATCATTTAAAATTCAATACTTTACCACTAATTTTATGATTATTATTATATTTGAATTTTGTTTTTATTTTTTTTACATAATTATTACTTGAAGTTATGGAGAATGATAAAGTGAGAGAGTTAGTGATTTATGAGTATCACATAACTCTTAAAAAATTTAAAAAAAATAAAAAAAATAAGGAGAGGGGGAGACCGCCCCATTTGGGTCTGGGAATGTATAATAAGACCCGTGCGGGTCCGGAGTGGGTCCGGAGCAGGCAATTTTGAACAACCGTTTTACCTTTGGGACGTTCCGTCAAGAACCGGAGCACTACTGGGGCGTTTTACGTCTTGTGGGAAGAGATCTCATCTCGACGCGGTTCAAGATCTAGATCCAATTCCCGCCCCAGTCTGTTTGGAGATCCAGATCCAACGACAAGATTAATAGATCTATCTTTTCTTCTTTTCTTGTACTCCCATCGTCCACTGTCAATCTATTTATTTTATCATTTTAGGCCGTCCATCCTTAATCTATCCATTTCTCTTTTTGGACTATGGGACCCACGCCCTCCACTAATACAACTACCTACTACACATAAAATAATAATATTCCTTAATTTACATACAAAAAACAAATGAATGCATTGAGGATGGATGGAGGGAGTATTTTATTTTAGTATTCCTATTGCAAGTGATTGTTTGGTGCACCCATTATACCAACATTGGACTGATCAAGAACAAAGCGCATCAAACAAGATCCATAAATAATAGGAGCATATTCCCTTTATATTATGATCAATTGTTTCTACACCCTCAACCTTTCAATCCTCTTTACAAGTGAGAAGATAAAGTAATAAAAACTTAAATAGCAAATATATGTAGTTGGCTATTTATATGTTCCCCCAATCATCTTCGCACATGCTCTCACTCTATGCATTAGCCTTGGACCAATGAGTCATCACCATGTGTCTTGAAAGGAATCGAATCTCCAGCTTTTTAGAAATCCTTTAGAAAATCTTTTGTACCAAAAAATTGTTATCTAGGTGGTCCTAATCCTATAGAGGATTCTTATTGATTAAAGCTGAATCATGTCATTTGTATAATGTACTTTTATCAGGAACCTTAAGAGTGATATGCTCATATCCATTCTGAGATGTTCATACATGGTTAAGTTTTGGATGAGCTAACTGGTGTGGAGTTATCTGAGTTTATCCTCAATCGAGCAGAGCCAAGTCTAATTAAGGTGGTTCAGCTAAGGACAATGAGGATGACCAGCTTGTGCTAAGCCGGTCTTATATGTATATATGCAGCATGGATTGGGCATAATCATTCTTGGCCTTTGGGCCTCTTTGTATTGTTGGTTTATGTATTAGGCCGGCCTTATCTTCAGCTTTGTAAGCTCGATTTGCTGGATGTTTGGCCTCGTGGCTTCCTTGGGCCTATTATTTTGCTCTTGGACCTTGACCCATGTTTGAAGTGAGATATAACACCTATAACATGTTTCAAATACTAATGATTGAGTTTGTATTAATATATGATTAATGTGGGCATTTTTTGTTTTAAATGCTTCCACACAGTAATTACCAATTTCAATTGAAAGTCATTGCCACCATCTTCTCTACCACTTAGCTACATGTCCTGGAGGCATATCGCATGATGAAATTACTTAAAATGTAGAATGATTTCAAACATCTCGAATGGGTCATCCCAATAGGATGTTATAGTCATTACATATGCAGGTATAAGAAAGATTATTATGGTCAATGTTGTTAAAATCGGATTGGATTGGGCGGTTCAATCAGTTCAATTTTAAATCGGAGCCGTACCAATTCAAAACACCTAAAAATGGGATTTCAATGTTGCACAGGGTTCGACCGGTCAAAATCAAAAATTCCTATTAAACCAGTCCAATCAGTTTCTGTAACTTACTTTTTCGATTTTTTTATTTTGTTTTGTTTACTTTTATGATTTTTTAAATGATATATTTCTTTATTGAAATTGCTTATAACTTTTTTTGTCTGTGACTTTTTTTGTTTATGTACATTTACCAATTATCCATCTTCAAATTTATGTTCATTTATTAATGTAAATATTGGGTGTAAATTATCTTCATCCAATGGGTTATGAGTGATGTAGACTACTTAGTTGAGTTTGTTGGGAGCAGTTTAGATATTCAACATGGTTTAGAACGCATGCAAAACGATCTGAAAGCAACAAACAGTTCATATTTGTTAAAATAGTTTTTTTTTTAAAAATCAAGTTAAGTAGGCATGTTGCCGGTGGTTATTGGGGTTAAAACAATTTTTTTTTTGTATGATTATCAGCTCAAGATTGAAGCTGAAATTCCAGGCTTTCCATTATTATATGGAATGATTATTTTAGATATCATTTAAGAAGCTCAAACCAGCTCACATAAGAGGAAGTTAAATCAATTTTATGAAATCACAACATTGATTGTGAAATATGCATTTCCTTCGTTTCTAAGTGATTCCCTCTCTTGTAAATACATGCATCAATAAAATAACCTTCTATCCTCAAGTGGATGTAGATCTTGATGATCGAACTACTATAAACACTCGTCTTCATTGTTTATATTAATATTTATTTTTTAATCTGTTATACGAAGTGTTGGTCAAAATGATACAACATCCGGTCTAGCATCGTGACAATTTACTTTCACCTATTTTTTCATTTTTCGTACTTTATTTTTTCAAATTTAAAGATTAACCAATTACCATAACTACCCGAAATTTAGAAATGTGTATCGAGATGATGCATTTAAAAATAGGGAAGATTTTCATATCAAGACCTAATTTTTAGTTTAGGTCTCAAAATAAAACCCGATTTTATAAGTGTTTCAAATTAAGATTTAAATTTAGTTTTTTTCCTCAAATTAAGGCATAGTTTTTTATATTTGTTACTTTTTTCTAATTTTAAAGAGTGTATATTGGGTGCACCCAGGCACCTCGGTGCACCCATATGTGTATGACTTTTTGTTCTATTTTGTATGCATATTATTCTATTTTTATACGTTTTTTGTAATAATAATATACTTTTTTCACACTAAATTTTTTATTAAAAAACTAAACATTCATATGTGTATTACTTTTTATTCAATGGTGTATACATATTTTTTTTAACAATTGTATATTTTTTACATTCAATTTTTCATTAAAAAAACTAACAATTAAATTGTATACATTATTACTCATAATTGTATATATTTTTGGTTATATTTTTATATGGTCTTAGGGTTCACCCGTGTGCACACTATAATTAGCCAATTTTAAAACTTACCATGAAATTTATATTTTCATTTCACGTCATACAGAATAATTTAAAATTTTTATTTTACACCTTCAAATCAAATCATAAAATTAAATATATATATATATATATATATATATATATATATATATATTATTTTTATTAATATTTTATATTATTTTATAAATATATTGAATTCGCAAAAAAATAAAATTATGACAGGCCTTAATTTGAGAAATATAATTGAGCCTTCAAATGAGACGTTTCTAAAATGGAGCCTAAAATTGAGACATAAATTAAAAAATGGATCCTTACATAAAAATTTTCGAAATTAATATTTTTTATAAGAATTTCTTTACTAATTATTGTGACATTTGAAATATATTTCAATAAATTATTTTAAACCAATAATTTAATTATAGTTTTTTACCATACATTTATAATAATATAATTTTTTTTAATAGAAGGAATCATACAACTAAAAAACTACTCTATAAGTTAGATTCTAAGGTGTTCGTTTGTTTTTTGTACGTGGATTAAAAAATATTATTATTATATGTAAAGTGGATAGTTGTATTTGAGGGAAGTGGTGGGTCATATTGTATACTTTTTTTACTAAATAGGGGAAATTAATACCTTTGAACCTACCAAAAATAGTAAAATGAACACCTTAAAAGCGGACGAAGGGTTTATTTTTTTACTAATAAAATATTATATTAGTAAAAATTTTAATGTCATTACAAAAAGTGGTTTATCAACGGATGATTTATAACCGAATTTCGTTGATACTTTTTAGTTGGCAAAGGGGTGATTAGTATAATATTTTAAAAATAAAAATTTAAATTTATTAATAATCTATTACTAATAATATTGTTGGTAATTTATATAAGGATTATGTTAATAAATAATAATTTATATTCCCTCGTTTTATTTCAAATGACACACTTTCCATTTTGAATTGTCTCACAAAAGTTTGTACCTTCTTAAAAAAAGTAAAGAGTCAAACACAATCACCCTTCCCCATACACTTTATTTACACAAAAACCACATTTATCTAACACATCTAACATACTTTATCATTTATTTATTACCAAAAATATCATAATACCCCTAAAAATTATCATTTTTTTTAATATGCGTGCATAAAATAGTGTGCAAATATTTGTGGGATGGGGGGAGAGAGTATATATATTATTCGTTAATAAAAATATTATAAATTCGTTCGTATATTGAATTGTTAAAAGATAAATGTAATTTTTATTAATAATATATTGATATTTACCCACTGAAATTAATCTGTTGGCCAAATTGTTGGTTAATTTTATTTTTTTTAAGTGATATGTTATTATTACTTGATGATGATGTACTTTTAATTATCGTGATCAACAATAATCTTTTCACGTTGTCGTTTTATTTATTTAATAAAACATTAGATCATTAGAAATAAAAACATTAGTTAAACAATTTTAAATATGCAAATTATCGTTAGTAGAGTTGAAATTATATGGGTGGCGTCATAACCAACCATCATTATCACTCGTAAATATACTAGTAAAATATTACGATACCAGCTTATTGCTCATAATTAATACAAAAAAAAATGAAAATACCTTAATGCTCATAATACAATACATTCCAAAATCAAAACGCTCATTCCCTGAAATTAAATACTCAATGCAATAATTGCTTTGCACATTCAAACCCAACAATATTTACACTGAAATTTAAATTATGATTTTAATTAGTTAAAATGTCATTTTTCTATGATTTCATAATTTTTTAATAATATATATTCGAATTTCATGATGAAAATATTTCATCAATTTGTATGAAATAAATAGCACACGTCGTTATCCATCTTTGGACACATGCAATGTTTATTTGTACATTTAAGTGAGAAGAAATAATTGCTTTCCTTATTAGATTTTAGGATTTAGTTGTTTTAATTAATTTTGGGTAGGACGTTTGTATTATGAACTTTAAGATCCTTTCTTGACTCCACTTATTTTTTTTTCTTTTTTAAGGAATTATTTTGTCCAAAGCTAAAAAGATAGATCGAATATCAACTTAAAAAAACTTTTCTTATCAACACAAGATTTTATTTAAATAAAATTATGAATCTAAGTCTAAAAATTTAACATGTTTAAGAAATCATTTAAAGGAAGATGACCTGGAATGTGAGTGTTACATAATATTCCAATATGAAATTATAATTAAAAATTAGCATTTTAATAAATTATTTAATACAAATAAATAAAAACTAAAAATAAATTAATACTTTAGCAAGATTACACGCTGATTGTCTTTTCTTCAAATAGTTTCATTTTTCTATTTTTGGCGTCCGCTGCTAAGGGTCTCATTTCCCGTTATACACATATAGGACTCACACACTCCCTCTAATACAATTAAAATATAGGACCCACGTATTAAATAATAATACTTCTTAATTTACGTATAAAAAGCAAATTAGTTTATTTGGACCGGACGGAGAGAATATAATTTATTTTTGGGAAAATAAAAAAATTTGTCCCCTAACTTACACCAATTTTAATATTTGGTCTATTCATGCATTTTCTCGATTTTGAAATCAATCCCGTTAAATTTAAGAAAATCAACTTTTTCGTTCATCAACCGGCTATAACAAATAGATCATCCGGTTATCTTGACGTGGATATGTCATTTTTCTTTTAAAAAAAATTATAATGACATTACAAATAATGCAAATAACATACTTATTAAAAAATTTTGTACACCAACTTACCCTATTTTTAAAATGGGTAGGTCTTTCGTGAGACCATATATATATTTTAAATTAGTTATCACTTTCGCTATAAAATGTTATCACTTTCGCTATAAAATGCTGATCACTTTTCATTTATACTATAAATTGTTCATGAAATATCATTATCATTTTTCATTACTTGAGTATCACTTTTTATTATAAGAGTTATCATTTTTTAACCGTCTCACGTAAGCCCTTACGTGAGACGGTGTCACACAAGTCTTTTCCCTTTTAAAATTGGTCCATAATTTTTTGTTTTTTTCTTTTGAATTAAGTCATCAAGTTAATGAAAAAACTAATCTTGAAGGGTGTTTATCCGGAATGAAGAGATATTTATTTTCTTGGAATTAAATTGGGGTATAATCGCCCTCAAAGTACGGATATAATCCTTATAATTTCAGCGGGTGTAAGATAAAGGAATTAATAGGAGTAGGTGGAAATTAATAATAATGTACGAACTTAGAGTTGAATGGTTTACTACATATATTAGATTATTAAATAGGTTTCCAGCAATGTGACGTAATAAATCAGGGCAGTTCCATATTAATAACGTGCTTACATTTTGGGATGCATAAACTTTATTACACACTTATGTTTTTACATAACAACTTAATGCTATTATGCACTTGTCATTATTACCCACCCTTCAACATAAAACTAGGGGTGGCTATGTGGCCGAGCAAAGCAGATACCTACATATATAGACTTCTCCCGCTCTGCTGCTTTACTGTCCACCGCCTCGTCACGACTCAAGAATTAAAAGCTCGCACAGGGTTAACATTAAAAAAAACTATTTTTTTTAATGAAATATTTCGTTAGTAAAAAGTTAAATTAGTTTAACAACAAAATTTATTGGTAAATTGGTGGTTGGTAAATTTTTTGCAACGAAAATTCAATTTCGTTGGTAATCCATTATCAAGTTATATAATGATTGCATAGGTAATCTGTTGGTAATTAGTGAATTTTATTCTATTGGTAAAAACATATGAAAAATTCGTTGGTATTTATTTACTAAAAGAAAATTAGTAGTATAATTTTTGTTGACAATCCATGGTAATTATTAATAAATTGAATTCCGTTAATAAATTCTGTTACTAAAAATGAATTTTTGTGTAGTGTGAATTAATCCACTTCTGAATATTGGAGTAAAAAATTTGGGTGACACTTTTTTGTAATGAGCTTCGTGAGAATAATAAAAAAAATACTCCATATTTGAATAAAAGAAATAGTACTTGATAGATGAAAAACGATAACCGCTCAATTGAGCTGTTTTGTGAAGAGAAATACTTATATTTGTGAAGAGAAATACTTATATAGACTATTTTACAGTAAGACTGCTTAATTTTTTTCATAACTTTACTCACTTCATTTATTATTGAAATTTACATTTTGACTTACATGCATATTAAGAAAAAAAATTGACGCTTTTAGGGATATTTGACATTTTTAGTAATAAATAAATTATAGAATATATTATGTAACTAATAATGTGTTAATGGTATAACTAAAATTAAATTGTATTATGAAGTTATTGGGTTTGATGTTGTTTTTCTTTATTGGTTACTGGTATTAAGATGAGTTATGTACTGATAAAAATAGAATATTTAAAGATGAGTTGTGGACGGAGGGAATATTATTTTTCAATGAAAAAATATTATCATTTTTTATTATTATTCCTTTATACTACAAATTATTCATTAAATAGTTCGTTAATTGGATGACTATCACTTCGCATCATCATGCACTAATATTGTATTAAAATTTTATAACTTATTATTTATGCAACTCATTCAATAAGACATTCTGATTTCTTTCATGATTATTCGTAAGATAAATAAAAAAATAATCATATCTAATTTTTATTAAAAATAAATAAATGAAACGGTTTCACACAAAGCTATTTATATACGTATATATAAATGTCAGTTATTTATGTTATTTACAGGTTATTATATCATAAAGTGTATAAATTATTAATGAGAGTGACTAGGGTGCAATCGGTTCTACCAATTGAATTGGTACAACCTTGGTCTCCACCATTCTTAATCAATTCATGCTCCTTCATTAATGTTGTTTTTTATTTTATTTTTAAATTTATTTTATTTAAATAATTATTATACCCTAAACCCTATAGATAAATTATACCCTAAACCACAAGGGTAAAATTACAATTATACCCTAAACCCTAGAGATAATTATATCCTAAACCACAAGGGTAAAATTACAATTATATCCTAAACCCTAAACCCTAGGGGATAATTATACCCTAAACCACAAGGGTAAAATTACAATTATACCCTAAACCACAAGGGTAAAATTATAATTATACTCTAAACCCTAAACCCTAGGGGATAATTATACCCTAAACCACAAGGGTAAAATTACAATTATACCCTAAACCCTAAGGAATAATTATACCCTAAATCACAAGGGTAAAATTACAATTATACCCTAAACTCTAGGGATAAATTATATCCTAAACCACAAGGGTAAAATTGTAATTATATCCCTAAAATTTAAAAAAAAAAGTAACATACAACTACAATTAAAAAAAAGAAAAAAAGGGAGGAAAACATACACTGAAAATAAAGGAAGGAGGTTATATCGAGATTGTACCAATTAAAGATTGTACATAAGTCTTTGCCATTATTAATCGATAAGTTTTCTTTCCTAAATTATAGATGCGGTTATTATTATATCAACATTAATTGTCACCACTGGCGGTTTGTACGTTAAATTCAAATTTTACATGTTTGCGGGTGAACTAAGCTAGCCAAAACAAAATTAAGAAAAAATAGAAAATTGATATTTATATAAACATTAATTCTTATTTATTTAGAGAACAAGTTTTACTTTAGATCGTCAAACTAAATTAATTTTATTAGAGGATTAAAAAGTTAATTTTTTTTTAAGTTGAGTAATTTTCTATCATGAAAAATTAAAAATTGTCTTATAGAACAATTTCACGAATAATATTATGAGATGAATAAAAATGACGCTATTTGTACCCTAAATCTATTAAATGAACCTCAATTGCTAAATACACCCCATTAAAATTATAATAAATAAACATCAATTACTAAACATACCCATGCATGACTATTTTATCATTTTAATTAGAATTAAACATATTACAATTTGACTAATTATAGTGTGCACCCGGGTGCAACTTAAGATAGTGTGCACTCACTTTCAAAAACGTATACTAATATAAATAAAAACATATACAATTATGAACAAAAATGTATACAATTTAATTGTTTAGTTTTTTAATGAAAAATTGAGTGTAAAAATATATACAATTATTAAAAAACATGTATACACTATTGAATAAAAACTTATACATATATGGATGCTAGTTTTTTTTAATTAAACTTATAAGTGTGAAAAAAATATACAATTATTAAGAAACATGTATACAAAATAGAATAAAAAGTTATACACATATGGATACACCGAGTTAAAAGTTTATTTTGTCCCATAACTATTGAAAACTTTAGATTTTGTCCCAAAAAAGATATTTGTATCGATTTTGTTCCATAACTATTGAATTTGTTTCAATTTTGTCTAATTTTCGATGAAACCCTAGAATTTCACTGGAAATTGACCATGTGCGCTGCACGTGATGTATGAATTTGGGGGAATCCGGCGATGACGGTGACCTGGACATGTGGACAAAATTGAGCCACTAAAATTGCCCCATCATCAAATTAATAAAAAAAATTAAAAAATAAAAAGATGACTCATCAACCCCTAATTTCCTAAAATATATTTTAAATTATGTTATTAAAATAAAAACCTAAACTAAAAAAAAAAACAAACAGGATTAACAAAACAGAATACACGATTAAAATCAAAACCTATTCCCCAAATTTCGAAAAACCTCTTCCGGCGAATTCACTTTTGGATTCCAGCAGGTTGCACCGGGCAGCTTCTTGCTCACACCCTTCATCGGCTCCATCTTCTCCCGCTCGCCGTGGGCTCCGCCTGCGACTTGTTCAGTCCACGTGTCGTCACCGCCGTCGTCTCCCTTCTCACCGCTCCTGCTGTCCTCGCCGCCTGCTTCATCTCCACCGCTGAATCCTTCATCGTGGTTCGGTTCTTGATCGGCTTCTCCCTCGCCAACTCCGTCACTTGCCAGTTCTGGATAACTCCATGTACGCCTGCACCGCTACGCCGCCGCTCACCACCGCGGTCGGATCTCGCGGCGGCGGTTCGGGAGTTCGAAGATGGAGTTAGAGGTGCTGGGGGAAGAGAAGGAAGCGGTAGAGAGGCGAAGGCGGAGGTGAAGTCGGGGATGCAGTCGGCGGCGGCTTCGGTGAAGTCGGAGGAGGAGGTGAAGAAGTCTTCTTCGTCCTCGGCGGTGGCGGCGGCGGTGGAGAGGGATTTGGAGGTGGAGAGATCGGAGGAGTCATAGAGGGAGTTGAAATTCCGGGGTGTAGGGTTGGTGACGGCGGAAAACTGGTGGTCTGGGTCTTGATCGTCGAAGATGGGAGGCGGCGGCAGAGAGGATGACAGTGGCGAAGCACTTGAATTTGGAGAAACCGAGGTTGAAGCTCTACTGTACGAATTTTTTATATTTTTTATTTTTTATTTGTGACGTGACGATTCTATTGTACGAATTTTACTTGGATGTCCAGGTCAGCAGTCCTCGCCGATTTTCCCCAATTTTATCTGTCACGTGCAACACACGTGATCAATTTCCGGTGAAATTTTAGTGTTCCGGATAAAATTTGGTAAAATTGAAACAAAGTCAATAGTTATGGGACAAAATCGATACAAATATCTTTTTTGGGACAAAATCTAAAGTTTTCAATAGTTATGGGACAAAATAAACTTTTAACTCTGGATGCACCTGGATGCACTTAATATCAACTCTTACAATTTTTATAAATAAACTCCTTAAATAAAATATGTATTAATAAGAAAATTAAAAAATTAAAATAATAATTGTAATTAAATAAATAAAATTAAAAAGAAAAAATTTCTCCACCATACACATAAATGAGTAACTCTCTTGTGAGACGGGTTTTTTTGTGAGACGGTTAAGAGACGAGTTGATCCATTACTAAAGTATGGTAAAGTATGTTTATTTATAGTTAAACTATGTCAATAATGAATCATATTATAACACCCTAAAATCATACTTTAATTCATCATTTATCATATTTTAGAAAACATATTTTAACACCCATTAAGCATACTTTATCTATATAATAGACATACTTTAACACGTCTCACAAATCGTCTCGCATATATAATGTCTCACAAGAGAATTTGTCCACATAAATTATTCCACTAAAGGTTTCACCAAGTTTAAAAAAAATTGACGGTATGTGTTTTTTTAATTTATTTTTTAAATTTAAATTATATTTCTTTTGATTAATTCGTGTGTTAATTTTGTTATAATTATTTTAAATGTCAAATTTACATTTTAATTAGTTTAGTATGATTTGTAATTTTTTTAATTTAATTTGTTGTTAAATTGATTTTAATATAAATTTTTTTCATACATCTATTAAATTAAATTCTACTCCATTTTTTTATATATATTTTTCTTAGACTCTCAAATTCATGGAGTATATTTTCTTAATTTTTATTAAAAGAGTAAAATGATCATATATGAATATGCATGATGATGCTTGTTTATTGTAATTTTAATGTAGTATATTTATCAAATAGATTTGAATTACGTAGTAAAAAACAAAATATGCCTAATACTCCATTCATTTATTTACTTAAACCACACTCTCTACCGTTTATCTCAAAATTCATGGGTACTTCTAAAAATAGAAACCCACGTGACAATATTTAAAATACTAATAAAATTATCACAAACTTTTTACATTTAACAAACAACTGTATCCGGATTGAAACAGGTAGGACGATTATTATATACGAAGACACTATTTATGATATACTATTTCTTTATTCCCTTTGTCTTCGACATATATACTTAATAAAATAAAATGTGAAAACTGCATCCGTTGACATTAAATAAATATTATGTTGAGCTAATCTTATATAAGATAATCTCAAAGAATTCATATTATGAGAGGGGTAAAAATATAATTTTTATTTGGTGGAATCACTTCAATCAAATTATTTGGAGAATATGTGGCCCTCAGTACCCTAATTAATAAAAATTTAGTCCCTTTTTAATTAGTTAGTCTCTTTTTAATTAATTTGTGGTTTCCTCAATTAATATTGTTGTTTTTTTAGAATTTTTAATTTTATTATAATTAAAATATCATTATACCCTAACTTCTAAAGGTGAAATAGAGTACTATATTTTAAACCACACTGATCAGATTACCCTAAATCCTAAACTAGGGGTGAATTTATATCTATGCATAATAATATACTCTCTTCGTACATCTTTAATCTATCTATTTTATTATTTTTGGCCGTACACCCTTAATCTATCAATTTTTTTTTAGACATATGAGACTCATACCTTCTACTAATACAAATACTCATTATACATAAAACAATAATATTCCTTAATCCACGTATAAAAAGTAAATGGATACATTGACGTTTGACAGAGGGAGTAATATCCTACACCATATTATAATACTTTATCTAATCAAAACATAATCCTCAAACCTTATACTACTCCTCATTACAATATGCCATTCTCCACATACACATTAAATTCACTTATTAGGGTCCTAGTCTCATGTAGTAGTCGATATCATTAAAACGAACTGCAAGAAATAAATTAGGCTTTAATTAGATGGCAATAAAAATTAGTAGACACCTAGCAAATGTGGTTGGGATACACATTGCTATTTCACAATAATTTATTCACATTTGGTAGAACTTTAAATGCATGATTGGTTAATAAAGGAAAATTATCATGAATACATGTTTTCACTTTCCACATTTTCATGCCATTGGGAAGATTTTGGGAGAGCACTGAAAAGGGAAAAAGAAATCATCGGAAATGGTGCACCACCACATGACGTCATCGCTTTCAAATATTTGCAATTTGGGGCCTCAAACTCCCTGAAACTGCACGTGGGTAAAACAGACTTTTAAGTCAAAGAATGGGTTTAATATTTCAAAGAGGGGTACAGATCTTTGGGTATTTATACTTTGTCCCCCAAAAGTTCGGACAAAAAGTGGTTGCGCGTGCACTGAGTCAGCGACGGCGGAGGCGGCGAGGCAGTACGGCAGCGGCGGAGCTTCGGTGTTCTTTGCCGACATGAAATTAAGTTTCCATGAACTGGTTGTCCCCCCTCCAGTTTTACTGCCTTTTTACCTCTTTTGAGATAGATATGTGGCAGTGGTCAGAGATTGCAAATATTTGAGGGTTGACCCAATTTCTGTACAATTTTGGACTTAATATTAATTAATTAATCTATAAATTTTGCATGCAATTAATTTGAAAATTAATGAAACGTCTGCATCTAAAAGGTATTGCATTGAGTTAGCAATGTTAAAAATCACTTAATTCTATAATCGTATTCATTTTTTTTAATCATAAAAAATAAGAAGAAATATTGCAAGTGAATTTACATGTATAATAAAAGACAAAAGATGTATGGTTGAATGCTAAAATCCCATTGAATAGGCATTGCGATCATTTCCCTCTTATGCCACAACTCGAATTCAATCTAATATTTTATTTATTAAATTTGTATATTGTGTTTAATTATTAGATAAATTACCGTTATATGTCAATATGTATTGATTTAATATTAATTAATTAGTGTATAATATTTTAATAGAAAAAATTGTGAAATACGAATTGAAATATATTTTGAAATAGGGAATTCTAACTTCTTAAATAATAGTTCAATCTCTATTTTTAAAATGAAAAAAGTATTTACCCTAATAACTTTAGATATATTATGCAATTTATCTCATCCACTAACACTCAAAACAAGGATTATTAAGCTAATTTAGATTTTCTACCCTGTATTTTATTTTATATTTAATCATGAGTATTTTCATTCCTTAAATATGCATCAGATCACTGCCGCTTAGAGTTGATAAACGAGCCAGTAATGGCTAGTACTATCTACTTCGAGTTAAACAAGTTTTGGACTAATCAGATTTGTTTAAACGAACAGTTAAAAAGATAAACTTAATCCTAACTCTAACAAATTTCGGGCTAAACTGATCAGCCTTTCGAGCTATACAATAAAAACTACAAAAATTTATAAATATAAATTTAAAATTTAAATTGATAATGCATCCCACTGTAAGCATAATTTCATAAACAATTAATTCATTAATTGACATGGATCTTAAATCTTCATGATTTTCACACCACATAAACACGATTAGAAGACTTACCTTGAGACACCATTAATAGCGGTCCTCATGTGATACGTTCCTACGAATTACGCCGGGAACTGGTTTCTCTCTCCTCACCCCCTTTCTTTAGGACACAGTATAGAGAATTCATAAAATTGTGTCTCTTTTTAGGTGGAGAGAGGATCAGATCGGGATATTAAATCTTTATCAAATCACATTCTATCAATGTGATTGTTATCCATAAATATATATGACCTTATTTATCTTATAGATATTATTTATTTAAACCATATATTTATTTAAGTTATTTGATCATAATAAATATCTTATATATTTAATTAATTATTAATGGCACTAGGCCATAATAATCTTACATTCTCCCACTTGGCCGAGTGACAGAATTAAACATTAAACGTGAGGGTTTAAATAAGTTACATAATATGCGTGATATAAGACAAAGTAATTGGTCAATTCATAAAGCCAATATTGATTATAGACTAACACAAGTCATGGCGGTTCTATATCATTTATTCGACATAGTTCCTTCCATGTACTATGATATTAGTTTTCTACTCAACGTGACTCATCAACCTAAAGATCAATAATGGTCCACATAAATATCTCAATTCGAGATAAAATCTTGTTTAACTAATGTCAACATTTATGTATACTAAAATGACAAAATAAGATATATTAATTAGAAACATACCATAATGAGCTCTTAATGTCAATTGTTCATCATAAATTTGTTACAATCTTTCAATGATCTCATATTCATGTAACGTTCAATGAATGTCTTTATATAAGATCATTTGCGTAACAGATCCGAAATCATAAGATTGGTGTCATTATGCTCAATTGACATCTTTGTTTCTAAAGTTCTTCTTATTATTCCATATGTTTTAGCAACTTTGGAATATCCATCGTTTTAGAGAAGAACAATTCAGCGGAATAATCATAATAAATTTTCAGTGACTTGTCATTATTGTCAACTTATTCCAAGTCCTGAAATTAAGTTTCACATTCAATTACCTTAAATTGTAGCCTCAAATCATGCCACAAGTAAACTTTAATAGTGAATGTAGTTTACAAAAACTTTTTCACACTTTTGCATGATACAATATCTCCGACTAAGAAACATAAAAGTCGAAATAAACTTTCTTGCATCATATAATCATCTTAATCTGAATCTATATTTAATTACTTTTAGGTAATTAAAATTTCGATAAGTAACCACAAGTGCTTTAGTTTATACAAATACCTTAATATTTCCTTATGCAACATTCTGGTCATCAATTTCTAAAACTCTTCAATAATGACCAAGCATTCTAACAGCAAGGTTGATATTTGGTCTTTGTATAATTTTGTATATCATAAGCTACCAATAACATATACATAAGAAATATCACAATACGTTCCGATTCATTCTTGGACATTACATAAGGTTAAACTTATCCCCCTTCCGGATTGGAACGTGCTTTACAAACACCTTTTCATCCATAATCTCTATTGAACTTTATTAATATATACTTACGGAGACATCTTTAATTGTCTCATCATATGTTTCATTCCAAAGTTCTTTAAGAGAAATTTATTGGTTTCACATAATAAACCAAGATCATCAGTTGCAAGCAAGTATATCATCACATATAATTAATGTGCTCCCACTGACTTTCAGATATGTACATTGATTTATGATGTTTTCTTTAAATCCAAAAGATATCATGAAAGGAAAGCATGCTTAAGTTTGTTTGTTAATTCTTTAAGTTTACACACCATGTGATATTTTTCCTGTAATGGAAAAACTTTTGAGTTGATCCATTTAACTTGATCATCTACCAAATCCTCTTTTAGAAAAACAGGCATAACATTTATTTGGTGCAACTGTAAGTCATAATGAGTTACAAAGTCATGATAATTCTTATAGATTCATGTATAGAAATAACTTATTATATCTCTTTACAATTATGACATCTTTTTTAGTAAAATTTTGAGCAACGACTTTAATTTTATATTTTTCGATATTGCCATCATAAAGATGTATCCGTATCAAATTCTTTTATAACTTTCTGGCAATTGTTACAAGATATAAATTTCATTATGAGTCGTTGATTTCAACTCGTCTTTCAAAGCATTTACTCATTTAATAGAATTAGTACTTTCCATAACTTGTTCCAAAATTGGAATTTTATCATTTATTAAATGTCAATTTTTAGCTTATTTTATTATACCACATATGCTATCGTTAGAAATAGCGGATATATTGTCCTTAAGACATTCATAATGCTATTTAATGTGATATATCTAATGAAAGTTCATTGATAATTGATTTAGTAAAATCAAATCCATTAAGAGAGTAAAATAACTTATATGTTGTCCTTGAAAGTTGTTTGGCTATTCAACAACTATATAATAACTTTAGAAGAAGTTTTAGATAAATGTATTTTCAAATTCTCAACCAAACTTCTTCAATAACTACATTCATGGTTTTATACTCCCACTGATTTTACAATTCATAGTGAATTTGACGTTCCAATTTTAAAATTTTCATACTATGGTTAAGACCATAAAATCCATACCCTTTAGACTTTAAGGATAATTTATGAAGAAATCAGTCAAATTTCTTTTATCAAATTTCTTTTCATGGGGATGTAAATCATTATCCCTACCGGGCAATTTAAAATATGCTAAAAGCATAAATCCACAAAATATGGGTATAGATTAATCAATCAACATGCTTCCAACCATATTCAATAAAATACAATTATATCATTCTGCAACAACAATTTATTGTTGTGTGCAACATTAAGTATAAATGTCAGCTTTTGTAGTAATTTAGTGATTGAAAATGATAATTCATCATACTTTTTGTAAAATTCGTCACTTCTTCCCATCTTTATAATTCTCACTATTCTATCTAATTATCTCAATTTCATTAATAAATGCTTATCAAACATTTATGGAATGAAACTTTTCTTGTAAGATATATATAACTATAATGTGAAAATTTAAATTTAAAATTAAAGATGATGAAATACCCTTATTCCCTCAAGAAATGTATTATCATAAGACTCACAATTAGCGTTGTAAACTATTATAAGAAGTTGTGTATTTATCGAGACTCTATTATTTGTGTGTTTAGTTTGCTTTTCTTTAGTGTAATTCACACAAACATCAAGATCAGTAAGAGTCTAGATCATGAAAGGCTTCATTCTTAATTAATCTTTAGAATAATTATTTTAGAGAGTTACCCCAAATATTAATACCACGTTTAGTTCCAACTTCATTATTTCTTTCTTAAACCTTTCCCTTTTTTTTTGGAACTAATATGATTTTAGCACGTGAATTTAATTCACATTCCATTTATATTTCTTATGGTTCATTTGGAACATGTCATACTTATAAGGTAGTGAGTTTGTAAATTGCACTAATAAGTTTTCAATCGCATTTATTATGGAAGGCTTAAGTCTTGCTGCAATATTAGTTATCATTAATGATAAGTTCATGTATGCCATGAGAACCATCAAACTTTATGATGGTCAAAGTAGCCATTAATATCTCGTCAAGAGGTTTATTAGTAATTTATGAATAATTTCTCATTAATTTCATAAATTCCTTGACACTTTTAACTTTATGTATGATAGACTTAATTTCTTAGTCACATTTATTCGCATAAATATTAGGCTCAATCTGTTTGATCTAACCGAAGCATTATAGTCAGATAACTTAGCTTTTATTGCTAGTACAAGCAAAGAAGCAATTTATCTTGAAGTGACAAATAAAATCCAAAACACTTTGGTGAAATTAGATTTATTCTCACTATTTAAATTACTTTAATCCATTTTATAATAAAACAGACGTAGCATGCGAGTAGAGACTAACTAATATAGGTATTTTAAGAATAATATAATTTATTCCATAAATACCTTGAGTAATTTAATAATAGATTCAGGATCGAAAGCAATAAATGTATATTGAAGTTCTCTTTTGGGTGATACAATAATGTACAATCATGATCATAATGATACTTGCAAATTTAACATAATTTGACAATTAAATATATCCATTAAAACTATTTTGTCATCTTTGGATATACAAAACAGTTTGTCATAATTTATTAATTATCAATTTATTACACTCATATTCATGAATTATAAAGGCTAGCAATCTTTGGGTGAATTTAAAGTCTTATAATTATGAAATTTTTAACAACCTATATAATAAATTATCTTTATTGAAGTATCACACAAATATAAGAAATTAAAAATTAACTATATGATTTATCTTTATAATCTTTCAGGTCAGACCACTTTGGCGATTAACAGACCAACATTAAATAAATATATATCATATATTAAATTATTCATTATAATCTTATCAAAGATTATATTCTCATAATAGATTATACTCAATAGATGAGTAATAATCAAATCATTATTTCATAAACATTCATAAATCACAGTCAATATCTTTAATTAAAACTTTAAAATTGTCCTCATAAATATAAATAATATATCCATACATATCACAATAAAGATGTCATAAATATCATGTATAGTTTTTATTCGTACTCTAAAGAATTTAGTATTTTAATATATTTGATACATTAACAAAATAAATATGTCATAGTGAAACATACATAACATAAGTAAGATATTCTAATATCATATATCCCCAAAATAACTTTAATTATTATCAAAATAATACAAGTCATAAACATTAGGATGGATTGATTTCATTAACATTATTAAATCCCTTTAGTTGGAGAGTTAGGGGAATACATGAGTCACTTTATAATTACAAATATGTTAATAACTGGGATTACAGTGTGACATTCAAACCATTTTATGAATAAGGCAGATTAATTTATTGATTGTAATTAGCTATCATTATTCTTAATCAGCCATTAAAGAAAATCAATATACTCTCAAAATTAAAGGGAGTTGCGTAAATTTATATTAAAAATCACACGCTGACATAATTAACTTCCATAATCAATCTGTAATGGTTTAGTCTAAAAACTAGGCAATTATTATTTCTATTATATTTGTGACACATCAATTTATCACAATTAATTATACATGGTACATAAATTTATGTTATATCAATAATTTGAATAAATACATAATACTATTAATTAATATCAAAATTCTTCAAAATAAGTAATCATATCATTATTAGAATATTTTTAACGGCATAATGCTTAATTCCCGGAATAATCATTATGATACACGAGAATCAATTCCAACTAATTTCATAAACGTATTTCCAACTAATTAGCACATAATTGGCAGATTCATTCAATCATATTGCAGCTCCATAAAACATTATTCATTTATTCAATGGAAAATCATGAGATCCAAAACCATGCTCTGATACCACATGTAAGTATAATTTCATAAACCATTAATTTATTAATTGACATGTATCTTAGATCTTCATGATTTTCACACCACATAAACACGATTAGAAGACTTACCTTGAGACGTCATTAATGTCGGTCCTCATGTGATACGTTCCTACGAATTACGCCGGGAACTGGTTTCTCTCTCCTCACCCCCTTTCTTTAGGACAGGGTACGTAAAACTTTATGTGATAGAGAATTCATAAAACTGTGTCTCTTTCATAGGTGGAGAGAGGACATGATATTAAATCTTTATCAAATCACACTCTATCAACGTGATTGTTATCCATAAATATATATAGCCTTATTTATCTTATAGATATTATTTATTTAAACTATATATTTATTTAAGATATTTGATCATAATAAATATCTTATATATTTAATAAATTATTAATGACACTAGGCCATAATAATCTTACACCCACAATAAATACAAAATTAATTCATTAATTCTTTAGTATTTAAAATAATTAGTAAAATTAATACACAAAATTCTTTTATTAGAAAATACTATAATTTGATATGGAATTTGTAATAACTAAAATTAATTTATTTATATTTATTCATTATAATTATTTTTGTGTAGAATGATAAGATAGAATGAAATATGTGATGAGTAAAATTATTTTTTATAGAGTGCAAGGAGATAAGTGAAGAGAATGAATTGGAGGGGGGGGGATGAAAAGATGTGAAAGAAAATATCACCGACTCTGACCGTATTAGGGAGAAAAGATAAGTGAGGAAAAGTATCACTGTGTGAAGGAAGAAGATGAGTGAGCAGTGGGCTAGAGAATAGAGGAACAGTGAAAGGTAAAAATAAAAAAAAATTAACTCTATGGGTCAACCTTTTTAGCCCACAAGCTAATCATAAACGAGCTGGAAAAGTCCTAATCATGTATTTTTAGGGTTAATCGACCCAATTAATCAAGCTTGCCAATTCGGATCTTTAATCAATTGAATAATATGGGCGGCAACAATTTAACTCAATAGATGGGCTGCAATTTTCTTTTATTTCAAAAGTGGGCCCATTTTCCTTGAGAGAAACCTACTGCGTGTCTTGCTGACTTCAAACATGATAGGGCCCAACATTTTTAATGAACTTGTACAAATAATGGTAAATCCGTTTAAAAAATTTCAACATACCACATATATATTTACTAGACTTGATCCCCCGTCCGCGTTATATTTTATTTTAACTATCTTATTTAATATTTTTGGGTCCATAAATATTAGGTGCAAAACGTATTTAGATTTTACTAATTCATACATTCGCTATAAAAAAATATGCACAGATACAAAATTTAATTTTGTTTTTCCCATATTACCCATACTTACTGAACATCAGTGTGTATCGTGTGAAGCAAATTAAAAAAAACATGATTAAGTATTTATATGTATGTACATCACTGTGCACTCATTTGAGATAAATAATTTTTGGGAGAAAAAAATGAATAAACTATTTATATGAATATACATCGGTGTACATTTAAATAATTGTCGAAAATAGAGTCATTGAATACAACCTTAATTTGTACACACGTGTGCTTATCACAAAATGAAGAATGAAGTCACAATTAGAAAAACAAAGACAAATATGTACATTGGTGTGCATTTAGAGAGAGAAATAATAGAAAGTGACCGCAGAGAGAATTAGTAAAACGATTTTTTCCTAAATTATTTCTTTCAAAATATGTACATCAACGTGCATTTAGAGAGAAGAATAAATAAAGAGACCTCATAGATAATTAGGAAAATAATTTTTTCCTAAATTATTTCTTTCAAAATCTGTACATGTGCATTTAGAGAGAGGAATAAAAGAAAGTGATCGCAGATAAAATTAGAAAAATAATTTTTTTCCTAAATTCCCTCTCCTAAAATCTCGGAGTGATAAGTATAATAATAATGTATATCGGTATACATTGACAAAAGAAATGTTAGTTCTGTATAAACGTTGAATATTAGTATACATTAGTGTACACTAATATTAAACGTTGAATATTAGTTTTGATGTAGTGTATATTAGTGTTCAACGAAATTATTGTTCTGTATAAACGTTGAATATTAAACGTTTTGAACAAGGGTAATGTTGGGTGAAAAAAATCGTTATGTATCCCGTAGTAATTATATTAGATTAATGTATTTATTAATAATTAAGTTGTAAATACACACACCTATAATTAATAAACCCTATTTTATATATATTTTATCGTACTTTTTTTCTTGCTTACTTGCTCCAAGATAATATGTACTCCGTCCCATACTTATGTTCACACTTTTCATTTTTATTCATCCCATACTTATCTTCACTACCCAAAAAAGAAAACTTTACATTAACCAACAACCTCAAAAGTTATCTTAATTTCAAAAATATCACCCTCACCCAACACACATAATATACTTTATAATTTATTTATTACCTATAAATACCACAATACCCCTAAAAAGTCAATAAAGTTGGTTAAAAAGTAACTTTTCTTAAATTCTGTATCTACTGTGTCGGCGAACATAAATTCGGGACGGTGGGAGTAATTTTTAATTTTAACCTTTATATATATATATATATATATATATATATATATATATATATATATATATATATATATATATATATATATATATATATATATATATATATATATATATATATATATATACACATACATACATCACACCATAATTTGTAATTTTTGCCATTTTTTAAAGAAAATATAAATAAGAAAATTAATTGGAAGTAAATAAGAAATATATATATATATATATATATATTTCTTATTTACTTCCAATTAATTTTCTTATTTATATTTTCTTTAAAAAAATGGCAAAAATTGCAAATTATGGTGTGATGCATGCTAATCTCAAACACTACATTCCTCAACAATCCGATTATATCCAACCAAGCCCACTATAACCAATGCACACCAATTTCCAGAATTCTAAGTTAATATTTGAAGCCCCAAAATAAGAGATGGTCATTTCGTTACTGTCCATTTTAGTAAAGAATAAAATAGTGCAAAAAGGGAAACAAGCATGTTGAACTAGGTTTCAATTTTGGTAATTGATAAGAGCAAGCGTACTCTATCGCGTAGTAGACCGTAGTGACCAAGTGCAAAATTTAGAAATATTAAAATCAAGGGCGAAAGTGGGTAGCCGTATTTGAAAGATGTTTCACTCTAGTAGGACTAATCAAAGAAGGATGGTTGATTAAACTAAAAACTAACAACTAAGAAAGCAATTAAAAGATAGAACATGTACAAATAAGATTGATAATGGGTGAAGGTGAACAATCTAAGAATTATGTAAGGCAAGCAACATTCATGGTAAGGTATATATAGACTCACACACACACATGCATTGATGGTTTTCATGTTATGATATTAAGGGCAATCACGTTTGTATCCCTAACCCCTATGACCAAGGTGATTAGGTTCTCAACTCTTTTACAAGTTTAAATCTCCTAGGATTGTTCTTACTCTCAATTCCCATGAAGGTACTATGATCATAAGTTGGGTTCCCCTCACTAGTTCATCACTAATGTCATATCATGAGGTTCTAAATACTTGAAGGGTATAACTTACCTCTCCTCATACTAACTAAGTCATCTCATGCAATCAATGATTCAATTAAACCACTAAGCATAATATTGGAATGGACATCCTAACACTATGAATAGAGAATTTAACCACATAAATCATACATAAAATGGGAATAAGCATTCATGATAGAAAATATTCATAACAATCATTTCATCAAACATGTGGTGTGCAAAATCTACATAATACCTAACCAATCATATCGCTAGCCTCACATGAGGACTAGCCACTACAAATCATAATAGAATCAATACATTCCATAGCTAGCTCCAATTGAGCTAAATAATGAAGAAAATAACAAAATAAAGGAAGTTGGCTCCCTTTTGATTGTGAACTTCCTCCCCTTTGATCATGCTAAAATCTTCAATTAATGATGAATTCCTCTTCTTAGATTGGTGGATGGATGGATTTATGGATGGATTTGAGAAGATCAAGTGGATTGAATGGATGAAGTGAAGGATGGAAGAAATGGAGATGAATGTGTGTGGTTTAGGTGTTTAGTGTGTGTGGAAACTGATCCAAAATGATTCCTCTCTGATTTTATGGTCAAAACATGTATTTATACCCCTATGGAAGCTTATAGAACAAGTGGATATCATAAAACTGCATTTTGCATCTACACGGGCCGTGTAGCATCACACGGGCCGTGTAGGGTCATCGCGTGCAGCGCAATCTCACCATTTCGCGCATAACTTTCACATCCGATCTCCGATTCGAATTATTCATGTGCTCACACGATCCTCTCTTCTGTGGATTTCCAACCATATATCACAAGTCTAGTTTTGAGCTCCACAAGAATACAGAAAAATTACATAAGTTAGACTTGAATTTTTCAGCATTTTGCTTTGGCTCGTTCTTCCTCATTTCAACTCCGAATTGAACTCCGTTTTTTCCCACATCTTCTTTATCGTGTCTAGAATCTTTTTTTACTTGAAAATCACACAAATTACACCAATTTACTAATTCTCTAAATATTCACAAATATAACACAATTTGAGGTACTTAATCATGAAAATAACATATTTATCATTTCAAAGCACACATCTTCATATCTTCATATAACACCACCAAATGATATACAAAATGAATAAATGCACACAAAAATACATAATAAAAGACACTAAAATCTAGGTGAAAATGACACCGATCAACCCCTCAAACTTAAAGTGTTGCTCGTCCTCGAGCAACAGAAATGAGAAAACGAGAGGGGGAATTTTCACCTAGAGAAAGACCTAAAGAACATAAACAACAACACATCATAAGTAACAAGGACTACAAATCATATCAAGCAATCCTACAACATTAAAATCATGACATGAAAAATTAACAAGTTCAAGTCTAAGAAAATTAAGAGCAATAAAGTTCCTTCCGGTCCAAACCTCACAATGGGTATTAAAATGCACTCAACACTCTATGAAGTAGGGTAATTTTCACTCATCAATCGATTGAACCCGACGCACCATAGGCTTGCTCACGGACTACATTCACAAGCCACCAAGGCTTCAACTAATGATCAAAAAGGACTTTACTTTTGGATGTAATGTTAGACTTTTTGGTAAGGGTAGGGAGATTATGGATAAGAATGACTCATCGAGTGTAAGTAATCGAAGAGATGATCAGCTTCTTCAACTTCTTCATGTTTCTATCTTCCTTTCTTTTCTTTTCTAATCACAAGCACTAATCATTGTCGTTCCTTGGATTTCTTGAGTTTCTTTTAATTTGCACGCTTTCTTTCTTTGACTTGGCATTCCTTGAGCATATTTTTCTTATTTTACTCTTTTTTTCTTATGTTGAGGTTGCATGTGCATTTGGTTGAGCTCTTTTCATCATTCTCTTGCTTGTTTACCATTTTCTTTCTTCTCTAACATGATTCTCACATCAAACCTTGTAAACCATCATCTCCTCAATCACTCACACAAAAGGTATATATATATAAGGCTTGAGTGGGTAATCATGACTTGTAATGTGCTAATATCACAAGAAATAAGCTTTAAGGCTCAAAGTGGTTAACTAGGTGATAGGCTTTTTCTGCGCACTATAATTTAATCCTCAAGTGTAAGGATATCAATTGTAGCAGCAAGCACCCAAGTTAAATTATCGAACCCAAAAGGACAGCTAATTATTTATTTCCTAAAATTACTAAATTAATCAGAACCAAGTAACCGATATCCAGGAGTTGTAGTGAATTAATTATCTAAATTACTGAAAATATAAATAACTAAATTAATTAAAAAACAATAAAAATAAAAGCAAGTTTCTAATCAAGAGATAACGAACAGTTCTAAGGTATCAGGTAGAGACCAATTAATTTGGGTTATTAAACTTACGATTGTTCATTCATGCAGTTTCACTGAAAATACACCACATATCACTGTTATCCCACCGAATATGACTCGATTCTAAGCTAACAGTATAATCTGGTTTAAATCCTAAGGTGCGCGAATATTACCAAGCCTTACTCCTAGATACTAATCAAAGCAAGCAACAATACCTCCAGATGGTAAGCCTGACTAACAAGATATTTTCTGGAGTTACTACAAGGTTCTATTCACTTCCTACTTGACTGTCTAATTGCATTGTTCCAGTAAACTAATCAAGTATTTGATTAACCAGTTCATGAAATTAAAGTGCTTATGGCGGAGCTACTCTAATCCCTAACTGATAGACAATACAAATCATGAACGCACACAAGCTAACACAATAATCCAAGCATTATAGCAGATGTCATGAATATATTATGAAGACGTTACGAAGCAGAAAAGCATGTCTTGATAAAATAAGTAAAATCAAAAGATCAACTGCATAAAATCCCAATCTTTGGTCTAAATCCCCAAATCAATAAAATCAATCCATCAAACCTTAGAACTGTATATAAAATTAGCCCATGAGGTCACAAGCAACACTCATGGCTAAGCAACTCATACCAAAAATCAAAGTAAAAGGAAGGAAAAGAAAGGAATTATGAAACCCTAGTGTAGACGTAGTCTTTCATTCCTTCTCCGTCTCTCCAATTGCTCGATTCTCCCTTGATTAGCACTTGGAACCCTCTTGAAAGTGGATGGATGGTGAAATCAGGTTGTAAATCTGATATGGAGGTGTGAATTGATGATGGATTATGGATGGGTTCTCTCCAATTTGTGTCTCGATCTCTCTAATTGTTTCTAGGACTGATGCAGGGCTTTTTCGCGATCAAAACTGCTTCAGAATCGCGACTTGAGGGTATAAATACGCTGCTGCATCGAACAGGTCTCGTCTGGGCCCGATTTTGGGCCGCTCGGCACCTTGCTCGGGCCGAGCTCATGGCCGAGCAGCCCCCAAACTAGCCGAGCAGCATATGATTGGAATGGGGCCGTCATTTGGGCTCTGAGGGACACCAGCTCGGCAACTTTTGGCCACGTTGAAGGGCCGCTCGCCGCGAGCTACCCGCCAAGCTGCAGAAACTGCACTGCGCGATCTCACCATTTTGAGCATAACTTATTCATACGGACTCCAAATTGAGTGATTTTTGTTCTCACGTATTCCTCTCTTCCTTGGATTTCTATCCATATAAATAACTCTCAGAAACTCCAATATTTGAATATGTAAAAAGTCATGCAAAGTGGCTCCTCGGTACAGCATGCGCGATGTTAGCACTTTGATCATAACTTTCTCGTTTGAAATCCAATTGAGGTGTTCTTTATGCCAAAATGACCCTCTCTTCTGTGGCTTTCAAACCATATTTCACATGATCAATTTGAACTTCTATAACAATACAGAAATTTGTGCAACATGGACTGTATTTTTCAGCATTCCTTCTCACTTTCACTCCTCATTCCAACTTTGAACTTTTGATCATGTTTTACCCTTCAAAACTCAACAAAACACCTTAGTAGCATCTTAATTATGCAAGATATGAAAACCATGTCATTTTATACAAAATCATGGCCACATTCTATCAAAAATGGTGTAATGTGAGACCTAAAATACGTGAAATTCCACTCTCAACAAACCCCCAAACTTACCTGTTGCTCGTCCCGAGGCAACGACATATAAAACCAATAGAGTAATTGAGAGAAAATTTCACAACTTCACATCCAAGAAAATATAACAATTCAAAAATCATACTTCAAATACTAAGACAATCATCCATCTAAGAACATACAATTCAAATCAACTACTTCACTTTTTCGGAATGCTCATCCACCATTCTCACGGGTAGTACTTACGCTCATCGCTCAAGTGTGAGATATACACTTCAGGGTAAGGTGTTTACACTCAAAGTCAATTCAAACACACGCGTAACCATAAGCTTGGCAATCATCTCAACTCTCGACTAAAGGGATAATTTCAACAATAGGATCACAAAGGTCTTGTATTAGGTTGTAATGTTGGCTCTTTGGTAAAGGTAGGGAGTATATGGATAAGGTGACTCAATCACTAGTAGAGAATCAAAGAAGATTTACAGCTTTTCAACAAACATCTTTACTTTCTTCTTTCTTCTTCATCGCTCTTCAATGCTTCTTGCAATTTGATTCCTCCTTCACTTTTGAACACCACATCCTTACTTGAATTTTTTTTCTTCTTCCCTCTTTTTTTTTTTTTTTTCAAATAAGGGTACCAGTTTCAGGCACTACCCTTTTCATGGGGTACCAGTTTCGGGCACTACCCCTTTATGCAACAATTTAACCACTCTCTTCAACAAATTTTATCACTTCCAACTTATTCTCCTTTTATGTTTCTTCACAAGACACCAAATTGACTCCTTCAACTCTCTACTAGGTAGGAATTTTTTAAAGGCTAGCAAAAGGGATCAATTGGCTAATCACGTAGGCTTCCAACAAATAAGGCTTTTAGGCTCAAAAGGGTTGACTACGGATATTTCATTAGGTAGAAAAATAATATGGCTAGTGACTAATAAAAAACAAAGATGACCTAAGATCATTTCCTATTGTCTAATCGAACACGTAGCTTCAAGCAAGATATAAAGCCAAGTTCTAGAATACGTGTGTATGAACGATACTCACAAGAATAAACTGAATCATGAAACTTGTCATGATTTCAAAAGGGTCAAAATCTCACATGGCTGTAGGAATGAACGAGCAATCCTAATAAAGCTACATAGCTAATCTTCCTTGCACATAATCAAATTTCAAGCATCTCAATATCAAAGCACAATCTCAAATTGCTTCTCAACAATCACACATATAATCAAGTGCTAAGAAAAATTAGAAAATCATCATAGAGAACCAAAAATCAACTATACCAACACTAGGATTAACACAAAATAAACAATAAACACCACAAAATACGAAACCTGAAAAATCGCAAAAAATCGAACCCTCAATATTTTCAAATAAATCAAAAATATTAAGAATCCGCAAAAAATCGACTCTCCAAGCAACAACACAATGCAAAAGCAAAAATTTTACTTCGGTACTATAAGACAAGGTATGTACGTAACCTCCCCCCAAACTTAGATCAAACAAAGTGAGAAACTAAGTTTGCAAAGAAGTATATACCGTAGTCGAGCAATACCTAATAAAATTATTACACCAACACAGACATAGAAAAGCAATTAAACCGGGAGGGACAGCCCCCAACAGGCGCTCATGTTTAACGTCGGAGAGTCACGACGGGATACCTCTTTTCAACTACTGGATCGGAGGATAGTCTTCTCTCATCTTTACTTTCAAGTACTTCCATCCTCTCTTATTTACTTCACCAATCATCTCACCCTTCTTTGTCACTCCAACATGATCCTTTGAATTCTTTTCCTCCCATGATTGTCTTGAGTCCTTCTTGTCAATCCTCCACTCAATTGTAGGCTCAACCTGTGTAGCAAAATAAGGATCAAACAAATTAGAATTTTCAACATCAATATAAGAATAAAAATCCGGAGGTATGTTCGGAGGCTTCAAATATGGATCATCAATCTTTCCTGCAACCAAAGGATTATCAAACATCACATTAGAGTTAGTAGTAGGAAAAGTAAGAGATACGCCTGGTCCTGCGATCTCCTCTACCACTTCAATGCTTTGGCTCTTTTGCTTCTCTTCCTTAGCAGCAGGCTTCATCTCCTCTTTAACAGTGGACTTCTTATTCTGATTCACTATGTCAGCAGTGGTCTTTCTTATCTGTTCATCCCTTGTATCACCTAATGCAAGTAACTTCTCAAGATAGTCAATACATGCATCATTGGACAAACTCTCAAACTCTGCATCGGGCAGGGTGAAGTCCTCTACTACTTCCACAGACTTGCAGTGCTGCTGATCTGTAGGCCACTGCATCTCCTTATTCAAAGAAAAGACGATCTCCTTATCATTAGCCCTCAGCCTCAACTCTCCTTTGAACACATCTATTAGAGCTCTCCCAGTTGCAAGGAATGGACGCCCCAAGATCAGAGGCGCACCATCCTTTTCATCCTCCATGTCAAGTACAAGGAAATCCATAGGAAAAGTCAAATTCGACACCTTCACTAGCACATCTTCAATCACTCCCTCGGGGTATGTCAACGACCGATCTGCTAACTGTAGGGCAATAGATGCAGGTTTCAACTCTCCCAAACTAAGCTTCTTGAACACTGATAAAGACATTAAATTTATACTGGCTCCTAAATCACACAGTGCTCTCCTAGATGGTCCTTTTCCAATCTCACAGGGAATGATGAAGCTCCCTGGATCCTTCAATTTTTCTGGAAGCTTTTTCTGAATAATAGAGCTGCAGTTCTCTGTCAAATTCACTGTCTCCACACTGTTAAGCTTCCTCTTTCTGGAGATAAGTTCCTTGATGAACCTTGAATAATGTGGCATCTCTTCCAATGCTTCCGAGAAAGGAATAGTGACTTGGACATCCCTCATAACATCAGCGAACTTACGAAACTTCTCATCAAGGCTCTTCGACAAGAATCTCTGAGGGAAAGGAATTGGTACCTTTGTTATCGGAAGTCCCAGACTGTCTCTCTCGAATACCTGTTCCGCTTCTCTCAGTTTCTTCGCTCTCTGCCACTTTTTATCAGAAATTTCCAGATCAGATTGGTTCTGCATGGAAGTCGGACATGCAGAAAATCCCGGAGGATGGCTTGCTGGCTCGCTCGGCTCGAGCTGAGGGGCAACTGAGCCGAGCTGGGTTCCAGCTGAATCGGAGAGCCCTTCTGAACCGGTTGGCGGGCCACTCGACGGCAGTTGAGCCAGCTTGGCATCTAGCTCACCGCGAGCGGGTGGCCGAGCGGCACCATCTTTGTTCTGCTCCACCCCTGTTTCGTTCTGCTTCTGTTCTGTATCATTCTGCATCAATTCTGTGACGTCCTGCATTAGTTTCGTACCTTTACACTGCTTTGCAGATCTCAAAATGACCGCATGGCACTCCTTCGGGTTGATTTCCGTATCCGAAGGAAACTTCCCTTTCTGCAACTGCACTTGCTGCTGATTTACTGTAGTGGAGATCTGCCCTATGTTATATGACAAACTCTTCAACTGCTTGTTCACTTCTTCATGCTGCTTTGTCATATTTGAATCCATGAGAACAATGCAGTTATTAATCTTGTCAATATCTCCATCAGTCTTCTTCATATACCTAGCCAACACATCGTCAATACTGGACTTCCCTTCTTCAGTCTTAGCCCCATGATCAAAATTAGGAGGATATGGAACTGCATTATTCGAGTTTGAATAAGAGAAGTTCTCATTCCTCTGATTCTGCCAATTGCCTCCTTGATTACTAGGACCTTCCCCTTGGTTATTCCTTTGATTTGAATTACCTTGAGGGTACCTATTTCCTTGCCAATTCTGAGGAGCTCTCGAACCCTGAAAACTCTGCCCCATAGCCCAATTAGCATTCTCGACCTCTTGAAGGTTCATCACCACATCATCACTTGCAGACCCTCGGTTGTCTCCCCCATTATTACCTGATATCAGAGTAATCAGGTTCTTATTCATCTGTTCCAATTGAGCGACAACCTTATCATTCTTATCAGCTTCAGAAAATTTCTCTTCAACCTTTGCAACTTTACCAAGTATATAAGTCCCTCGGATCCTCTCAGATGGCCAATCCCTTGAGTTCAAAGAGATATCATCAAATAATTTCTCTACTGCATTGGATGTCTTGCCAAAGATTGTTCCTCCAGCAGAAGCATCAACCAACACTCTCGATTCGTTGTCAAGGCCATTATAGAAGACACTGATGAGTTGAGACTTTTTGAATCCATGCTGAGGGCATCTTCTCAACGCATCAGTAAACCTTTCCCAGGCCTCTCCAAATGACTCATCTCTCCTCTGCTTAAATTGATTGATCTCCTGTTTCAGTAAAAGAACCTTTCCTGGTGGCATAAATCGATCCATGAACAACTGCTGTAATTCAGTCCAGTTTGAGCAACTGTCTCCCTTTAGCTTATCATACCACTCCCTTGCCTTATCAACCAATGAAAATTGAAAAAGCCTCATCTTCCATCTATCATTAGTAGCATCAGCAGCTTTCACTGTATCCATGTAGCTGTTGAAACGCTTAAGATGGCCATAGGGCTCATCAAAAACGCCTCCGGAAAAGGGATTTCTCTCCACCATATTGATCAGGGCAGGCCTTATGTCGTTCGCTTCATTAGCTCGAACGGCTCCAACTACGCCTGATCCTCCCAGGTTGGTGGACTTAAAAGTTTCTCGGATGACGATGTCATCCTCATCAACTCTTTCTCCCATTGATGCTGTTTCAGGTTCTGTCTCAGATTCTGATTCAAACTCCGATTCAGCCTCTTCTAGGATAGCCTGATTCTCAATCTGCACTTCTTCCTCCTCTAAAATTACTTTAGGAGGTGCTTTGGTATTATTTGATTTTACTCTTCTTTTCCTTGCAGAAGCTTCAATTTTCGGATCAAATTCAAGATCTTGTGCTCTTGTCTTTGACCTAGTTTGCATGCAACTTCAAGAAAAATCCAAAGTAAAACAATTAAATCCCAAAGAAAATATTCTAATTAACTAAGTAATAAAAGAAAATAAATAATTAAAACTGTCCCCGGCACAACGGCGCCAAAAACTTGATAGGCTTTTTCTGCGCACTATAATTTAATCCTCAAGTGTAAGGATATCAATTGTAGCAGCAAGCACCCAAGTTAAATTATCGAACCCAAAAGGACAGCTAATTATTTATTTCCTAAAATTACTAA
The DNA here is from genome assembly GCA_023678885.1 of Pogostemon cablin. NCBI lineage: Eukaryota > Viridiplantae > Streptophyta > Magnoliopsida > Lamiales > Lamiaceae > Pogostemon > Pogostemon cablin. The sequence goes on along the minus strand of CM042981.1, from coordinate 12,782,653 downwards.
ATTAATCAGAATCAAGTAACCGATATCCAGGAGTTGTAGTGAATTAATTATCTAAATTACTGAAAATATAAATAACTAAATTAATTAAAAAACAATAAAAATAAAAGCAAGTTTCTAATCAAGAGATAACGAACAGTTCTAAGGTATCAGGTAGAGACCAATTAATTTGGGTTATTAAACTTACGATTGTTCATTCATGCAGTTTCACTGAGAATACACCACATATCACTGTTATCCCACCGAATATGACTCGATTCTAAGCTAACAGTATAATCTGGTTTAAATCCTAAGGTGCGCGAATATTACCAAGCCTTACTCCTAGATACTAATCAAAGCAAGCAACAATACCTCCGGATGGTAAGCCTGACTAACAAGATATTTTCTGGAGTTACTACAAGGTTCTATTCACTTCCTACTTGACTGTCTAATTGCATTGTTCCACTAAACTAATCAAGTATTTGATTAACCAGTTCATGAAATTAAAGTGCTTATGGCGGAGCTACTCTAATCCCTAACTGATAGACAATACAAATCATGAACGCACACAAGCTAACACAATAATCCAAGCATTATAGCGGATGTCATGAATATATTATGAAGACGTTACGAAGCAGAAAAGCATGTCTTGATAAAATAAGTAAAATCAAAAGATCAACTACATAAAATCCCAATCTTTGGTCTAAATCCCCAAATCAATAAAATCAATCCATCAAACCTTAGAACTGTATATAAAATTAGCCCATGAGGTCACAAGCAACACTCATGGCTAAGCAACTCATACTAAAAATCAAAGTAAAAGGAAGGAAAAGAAAGGAATTATGAAACCCTAGTGTAGACGTAGTCTTTCGTTCCTTCTCCATCTCTCCAATTGCTCGATTCTCCCTTGATTAGCACTTGGAACCCTCTTGAAAGTGGATGGATGGTGAAATCAGGTTGTAAATCTGATATGGAGGTGTTGGAGGTGTGAATTGATGATGGATTATGGATGGGTTCTCTCCAATTTGTGTCTCGATCTCCCTAATTGTTTCTAGGACTGATGCAGGGCTTTTTCGCGATCAAAACTGCTTCAGAATCGCGACTTGAGGGTATATATACGCTGCTGCATCGAACAGGTCTCGTCTGGGCCCGATTTTGGGCCGCTCGGCACCTTGCTCGGGCCGAGCTCATGGCCGAGCAGCCCCCAAATCAGCCGAGCAGCATATGATTGGAATGGGGCCGTCATTTGGGCTCTGAGGGACACCAGCTCGGCAGCTTTTGGCCACGTTGAAGGGCCGCTCGCCGCGAGCTACCCGCCGAGCTGCAGAAACTGCACTGCGCGATCTCACCATTTTGAGCATAACTTATTCATACGGACTCCAAATTGAGTGATTTTTGTGCTCACGTGTTCCTCTCTTCCTTGGATTTCTATCCATATAAATAACTCTCAGAAACTCCAACATTTGAATATTTAAAAAGTCATGCAAAGTGGCTCCTCGGTACAGCGTGCGCGATGTTAGCACTTTGATCATAACTTTCTCGTTTGAAATCCAATTGAGGTGTTCTTTATGCCAAAATGACCCTCTCTTCTGTGGCTTTCAAACCATATTTCACATGATCAATTTGGACTTCTATAACAATACAGAAATTTGTGCAACATGGACTGTATTTTTCAGCATTCCTTCTCACTTTCACTCCTCATTCCAACTTTGAACTTTTGATCATGTTTTACCCTTCAAAACTCAACAAAACACCTTAGTAGCATCTTAATTATGCAAGATATGAAAACCATGTCATTTTATACAAAATCATGGCCACATTCTATCAAAAACGGTGTAATGTGAGACCTAAAATACGTGAAATTCCACTCTCAACACTAGGGATTGTTGGGTTCGTCATAGCGATCCGGGTGAACGCAGCGGAATTTAAAATTTTTCATAATTTTTACTCCGGATGCTCTAAAACGTTTATAAGATCCGGTGTTAAAATATATTGAAAGAAATCTACGTAAAGATTATTCTTACCCTTGTAGACTTTCTTCCAATTGATGCAAGGAGTGAGGGAATCGATTCTCGGATTGTGGCTAAAACTCCGTTCTTCTCAATAAGGGATCCAAGTGTATCCCCTCTAAAGTAATCTACCGATTGAATGAACAACACAAATATTACACTTCGCTAGTAGTGTAAAATTGTTGATATCAATAAACGTTTCCCGTATCAACTTGTGATAAGAGAAAATAAATTAAAGAATAATTATCAATATAATTATTCTCCAAAATTATTCACAAAATGAATAAGCAAAGATTTCTAACTTAGGAAATTATTTTCTCACTTCCTCATTATCATCAAAGTATCGGCACTTTGAATTTCATTTTCTACAAAATGAAATTACCGATACTTGTCCTTATAAATGGAAAGAAAGATATATCATGTATATATCCCATTATCTTTAAAATATTCATAATGTATTCACCATTATGAAAAAATATATCATATATATATTTATAATGCTCTCACCACTATGAAAATATATCATATATATTCTTAATGCACTTACCACTATGGAAATATATCATATATATTCATAATGCATTCTCCACTATGGTATATATAATTATTTTAATTAAATAATCAAATTATTTAATTATAGTAAATAGTTAATAATTTTAACTATTGTTCCAATTGATAAAATTGTTCATTCAAATTAAGGTGTGATCCTTTAGGTTCACTACTAACTCTAGTAGTAGGCTTACAACATTTGTAACTTATAAATAATAATTATTATATTAATTAATCCAATTAATTAATACGCTTGAAATTAACTAATTAATTTCAAGAACCTACTAATCACGGTAACATCTAGCAAGTAGCGTGATCTTCTAGTGTTAGGTGAATAGCGAGTAAACCTTTAAATTAACGAATGACATACACGTACGGTCTTTCTAACAATTAATCTCCCGATTGAGTCTAGAGTAGGAATATTAGTCGAAACTCTATTAACTCAATAACTGTGCTTCTATTTCATGTTACAATGATTCATTGTGAATCTTTATTCATATTGCCTTGGCCAAGGTCTTTGAATCATTAACAATGAAATACACAGGATATTCTCTTGTCCTAGACAAGTGTTAGATTCTATCTTAGCCACACATAAGTCTTCATGTACATCAATATAATACCCAACATATCCCCTTTATTATTGCTAAACAATCAGAAGATAAATCTAAGTATTAGAAGAAGTACACAAGACTACCATGGTGCTTCAAGTCTAAAGACTAATCGTGTACTATCGTAATTAGAAAATTCTAATTTCGACACATATCCAATAAGAATTTTCTATGGATCATGTTCGATAAACTTATTCTCTAATAAGTATCTACATATATGAATTTGTGTCACAACACTAATATTGATGGAATACAATATTCTCGTCTGACGAGCATTCATCATATGTACGAGTCTTTACTGAATTATTCTTTATTCCATTTAGAAAAATTCTTGACTCGGAACTATGTTTAAGACCAAAGCTCTATGTATAAATTTCATGATTACCATCATATGCGTAACCATACATTTTAGCTTAAATTGGTCTAGGGATTTTATCTAATAAGCATATGTTATAATGCATAAAATAGATAAATTAAAACAGCCTTTAATAATATAATTTCCAATGAGATTGTTTATATTCAAAATATAAAGAGTATAATTATCCAATCTAATTGGTGTGCTGGGCATACTACTCTAACAATCTCCCACTTGCCTTAGCTCCAATTACCCATATATTTAAGTCCCATCTTTTCAAGATGTTTCTCAAATATCTTTTGAGACAAAGGTTTAGTCAGTGGGTCTGCTACATTTTCTGCTGAAGCGACTCGATCCATAACGATATCGCCTCTCCCCATGATTTCTCTGATCAAGTGGTATCTTCTCAAGATATGCTTGGATCTTTGATGAGATCTTGGTTCCTTTTCTTGCGCAATGGCTCCATTGTTATCACAGTATATCATTACTGGATCAACAATAGATGGAACTATACCCAACCCTTGGATAAAGTTCTTGATCCAAACAGCTTCCTTCGCTGCATCTGATGCAGTTATATATTCAGCTTCAGTGGTGGAGTCTGCAGTAGTTTCTTGTTTGGAACTCTTTCAACTTACTGCACCACTGTTCAAAGTGAATATATAACCTGACATTGACTTAGAGTTATCCACATCAGACTGAAAACTAGAATCAGTATATCCTTCTAATTTCAGCTCTCCAGGGCCGTATATCATAAAGATATCCTTAGTCCTTCTCAAGTACTTAAGGATTATCTTGACGACTTTCCAGTGTTCTTCACCTGGATTTGATTGATATCTGCTCATGACACTTAGAGCATGCGCGACATCAGGCCTTGTACATAACATTGCATACATTATGCTTCCAATTGCTGAAGCATAAGGCACGCGAGTCATTCTTTCTCTTTCTTCAGGCGTCTTAAGAGACATAGCCTTAGAAAGTGAAACCCCATGACTCATTGGCAAGAATCCTCATTTGGATTCTTCCATACTAAATCTCTTTAGTATCTTATCTATGTACATGGATTGGGATAGACCGATCATTCTTCTAGATCTATCTCTATAGATCTTTATTCCTAGAATAAATGACGCTTCTCCCAAGTCCTTCATGGAGAATTGTTTAGACAACCAAGTTCTTGTTGACTACAACATACCTATATCATTTCCGATAAGTAGGATGTCATCAACATAGAGAACAATAAAAGTAACTGCACTCCCACTAACTTTCTTGTATACACATGGTTCATCCGGATTCTTTTGAAAATCAAACGATTTGATTGTTTCATCGAATCGAATGTTCCAACTCCTCGAAGCTTGTTTAAGCCCATAAATGGATCTTTGGAGCTTGCAAACCTTTTGCTCACTCCCACTAGATATAAAGCCCTCAGGTTGCTTCATATAGATCTCTTCCTTAACGTTACCATTAAGAAAAGCAGCCTTTACATCCATTTGCCATATCTCATAGTCATAATATGCAGATATAGCTAATAAAATTCGAATGGATTTCAGCATTGCTACTGGTGAAAAGGTTTTCTCATAATCAATTCCTTGTTTCTGAGAATATCTTTTAGCAACCAGTCTTGCCTTATAGGTTGCTACCTCCCCATCAGCTCCAAGCTTTCGCTTGTAAACCCATTTGCATCCAATAGGAATTGTTCCTTCTGGTGGGTCTACCAAAGTCCATACTTTGTTAGAGTACATGGAGTCCATCTCGGATTGCATTGCTTCTTGCCATTTCTTTGAGTCAATGTCTGACATTGCCTCTTCATAGCTTCTTGGATCATTATCCAAGAGGAGTCCCTCTACTTTGTTTTCTAATAACAAAGTGTACCTACTAGGTAACTTAGGTATCCTTTCGGATCTCCTAAGAGGTTGTGTATCAGATGTCCCAGTTTCTACTGGTTGTTCACTCACTGCAATTGGGAGGTTTGTTGTTTCTTGAACTTCTTCAAGTTCTACAAGTTTGCCATTTCTATCAGATAGAAATTCTTCTTCAAGAAATGTAGCATTCCTTGAAACAAACACCTTTTGTTCCGAGGTATCGTAAAAGTAATATCCAATTAATTCCTTTGGATATCCAATAAACTTACATATTTTGGATCTCATATCCAATTTATCTCCCATTTGTTGCTTCACGTAAGCATCACACCCCCATACCCGAAGGTATTTGTATGAGGGTGCTTTACCACACCATATCTCATAAGGTGTAGTGGGGACGGCCTTAGAAGGCACCCTATTTAATAGGTGAGCTGCCGTTTCTAAAGCATGGCCCCAAAAAGAAAGAGGTAATGAAGTGAAACTCATCATAGATCGAACCATGTCCATCAAGGTTCGATTCCTGCGTTCCGAAACTCCATTGAGTTGGGGAGTGCCAGGAGGAGTCCACTGTGAGAGAATCCCATTCTCTTTTAGATAATCTAAAAATTCTGTACTTAAGTATTCACCTCCTCAATCTGATCGAAGTGTTTTTATACTTAAGCCAGTTTGTTTCTCTACTTCAGTTCTGAATTCTTTGAACTTTTCAAAAACTTCAGATTTGTACCTTAATAGGTACACATAACCATACCTAGAGAAGTCATCGGTAAAGGTTAAGAAGTAGCTATAGTTCCCACGAGCATTAACACTTAATGGGCCACATACATCTGTATGAACTAATTCCAATAGATGTGTAGCTCGCTCCACTTGTCCAACAAATGGAGATTTGGTCATTTTTCCCTTGAGGCAGGACTCACATGTTGGTAGTTCTTGCTCGTCCTTTAGGTCAAGCAATTTTGCCAACTTATTTATCCTTTTCTTAGAAATATGACCTAATCTTGCATGCCATAATGTGATAGAACTACGGTTATCTAATTTTTTTTTATTTTGTTGAAGATTAAGAATGAAATTTTGGGGAGTTAAGGTATATAAGCCATTCGTCAATATGCAAGTAGTGATTAAAGAAGAACATTTAGAAATGGAACAACTTCCATTTCAAATGTAAAACAATAACCTTCTCTATCCAAAACAGAAATAGAGATAATGTTCTTAATAATCTCTGGAACATAAAGACAATTATTCAATACCAAAACAAAATCATTACTTAAAGCTAGATGAATAGTTCCTACGGCTAATGCAGCAACCTTTGCTCCATTCCCCAGCCTTAGAACCATTTCTCCTGTTTCTAGCTTTTTACTTCTTTCCATCATCTGCAAATCATTGCAAATGTGTGAGGCACAGCCGGTATCCAATACCCAAGAAGTATCGTTAACTGATAAGTTAACTTCAACATAATAAATACCTGAACTTTTCAGGGTTGCAAGGTAATCCTTGCAGTTTCTCTTCCAGTGTCCAGTTTGATTGCAGTGGTGACACTTATCATTGGCCTGAGAAGTTTTCTTTTTCTTGACACCTCCCTTTGCTTTCAGTTTGTTGAGATCATTAGAACCCTTTCTTTTTCCCTTTTTTTTCTTTGGCTTTGCAGCCTTAGATCCAGAAGTGGATCCAACAAACATGACTGATTTGTCCCTTTTCATCGTGGACTCAGTTGTCTTTAACATGCTAACAAGCTCAGTGAGACTTTTTGTCATGTTATGCATGTTATAATTGACAACAAAGGTGTAAAATGAAGGGGACAGAGACTGTAACAACAAGTCAGTGCAAATCTCAGGTGGAACCTCAACTTTCAAAGACGCGAGTCATTCCGTTAGGGCTATCATCTTCAATCCATGTTCCTGGACTGAAGAGCCCTCAGCCATGTGACTGCGGAAGAGCTCTTTAGATATCTCATATCTTTGTTGCCTGCTATTCTCGCCAAACAAGTTCTCAAGTCGTTTAAGAATAGCATAAACAGAGGTTTGATCCTCATTTTGTCTCTGCAGCTCACTTGACATAGATGCTAACATGTAGCACCGAGCTTTCAGATCGTCATCCTGATGACGTTTGAACTTCTCAAGTTCCTCAGTCGTAGCGTTAGCACCAGGTGCGTCAGGGATTGGTTTGTCAAGAACATATTCACTTCTTTCAGATTTTAAGAGAATTTTGAAATTTCTCAGCCAATCATTAAAGTTTGGTCCAGTTAACTTGTTTTGCCCAATTAAAGCGGTTATAGGATTGTTTGCCATTTTAGTAGATGAAGTGAATCTACAAAATGATGAAGCAGAAAATGAGAAAACTATGAAAATTAATATTAATTTAATATAAGGTCTTCAATATTAAATGTCTCCCACTATTTTATTCGAATTTCATAACCCCCAATGAAAATCAGAAAATCATAATTTTCTAGTAGGTTTGAGGCCCAAATAGAATTCCTCACACCCCAATTTTATGAGCCCATGAAAAATTCTCTTCGGTAGTAAAATATTTTACAATTGTATCACTATACAACCCTCAATTTGTTTTACCTCACCTTTTATGCATACCTCAATTTTATGAGCCCATACGTTACTTAGTGTCAAACAATACCTATCAAACATTCATGCAATTAAAACATCAAAACACCCCACGACTCATGGCCGATGCAGTGATGCATTTAATTCATGAGCATCATTATGATAGATAAAGAACACAACTTTCTTCCACAAACCCACCCCACGACTCATGGCCAGTGGTTAAGTGTAGTAGCATCATCATGTCTCTATCTTTTGATAGTAGGCATGGATTGATGGGTCATACTCATCATATCCATATTTGTTTGAAATAAAATTTTTGAAAATTTTTGTATAAGTTTCAAAAACTTAGGGATTATTTTTATTTCCAAGACCTCATCATTCCATTAAGGTAAATTATTTAATGTTCATCAAATGAGTGCATTAAATAAATTCTAACATGCATATATCCTATACATACATAAAGCGGTAGGATGATCATGACCAACCTATGCGACCCGTTTGAGCCAAAATGGGTCTATGGTCAATCTAAGGGACAATGAGAACTTTTACATCATAATGTAAAACCCACACACTTATGGGCCTTGAGCATCTATTCTATTACATTTAATTACCCATCAACAATTGGGTCTTCTTTTGGGCTTCCTTCAAGTCCTCCAATTTACAATGAATAAAATTAAATCCTCACGGACTAATCTACTCTCATTGCATAAATTTAAAGAACTTACAAATGTAAATTAAAGAGGCTCGCAGTCCCCATAAAATCCAAATAAATTACAACCATCACATAAAGTCCAAGGCTCATGATCATCCCTAAATAAATAAATATGAATTTAACATATTAAATTTATTTATATACATTCACAATGAATAATACCGTAACGAGATATAAGAATAATAATTATTCCTATTTCTCATTTTAAAATAATACTAGTTGAGAATTATGACTAACAATTAGTCAATATTATAAAACTAAATTTTAGAATTGATTTTAAGAATTTTGTTGGCCTTAATTAATTAAGAAACAATTTCTAAATTAATAAAACCAAATCAATTCAATGATAGCTAATTATTTCTACTTAGAAATATTTTTCTTAGAAACCCATTTCTAGAAATAGCCATCAAATATCATTGTTGATAATAAACATCTAATGCTTTTATCAAATTAAATATTAAATATTGATAACAAATTATCAATAATAATTATTATATTAAACAATGATATTTCAAGAAACAATTTCTCATTAAATACAACGTATTGCTTAAATTTCATTCCAAATGAATATTTTGAATAAGAAATATAAATAACTTTTATTTAATATTTCATATTCACACTTGAAACCAATATAGTCATAAACTAATATTTAGTCAATTTTATTAAATTTACCGAAAAATTTTAACTGTATAAATAGTAGTTTAAGAACAATTCTTATCCTACTACAACAGTTGAAATTTTAAAGTAATTAATAACTGTCGAGAAACCTTTTCTCGTTGTTTCAAGTTTTCTTATTTAACCATTAAATAATACTAAAATAATTTTAGTACCAAATATATTTTAACACCGTGAACCTAGGCTCTGATACCACTGTTGGGTTCGTCATAGCGATCCGGGTGAACGCAGCGGAATTTAAAATTTTTCATAATTAATAAATCATATTTATTAAATATATGAAAGGGTTTCACTCCGGATGCTCTAAAACGTTTATAAGATCTGGTGTTAAAATATATTGAAAGAAATCTACGTAAAGATTATTCTTACCCTCGTAGACTTTCTTCCAATTGATGCAAGGAGAAAGGGAATCGATTTCCAGATTGTGGCTAAAACTCCGTTCTTCTCAATAAGGGATCCAAGTGTATCCCATCTAAAGTAATCCACCGATTGAATGAACAACACAAATATTACACTTCGCTAGTAGTGTAAAATTATTGATATCAATAAACGTTTCCCGTATCAACTTGTGATAAGAGAAAATAAATTAAAGAATAATTATCAATATAATTATTCTCCAAAATTATTCACAAAATGAATAAGCAAAGATTTCTAACTTAGGAAATTATTTTCTCACTTCCTCATTATCATCAAAGTATCGGCACTTTGAATTTCATTTTCTACAAAATAAAATTGCCGATACTTGTCCTTATAAATGGAAAGAAAGATATATCATGTATATATCTCATTATCTTTAAAATATTCATAATGTATTCACCATTATGGAAAAATATATCATATATATATTTATAATGCTCTCACCACTATGAAAATATATCATATATATTCTTAATGCACTTACCACTATGGAAATATATCATATATATTCATAATGCATTCTCCACTATGGTATATATAATTATTTTAATTAAATAATCAAATTATTTAATTATAATAAATAGTTAACAATTTTAACTATTGTTCCAATTGATAAAAATTGTTCATTCAAATTAAGGTGTGATCCTTTAGGTTCACTACTAACTCTAGTAGTAGGCTTACAACATTTGTAACTTATAAATAACAATTATTATATTAATTAATCCAATTAATTAATACGCTTGAAATTAACTAATTAATTTCAAGAACCTACTAATCACGGTAACATCTAGCAAGTAGCGTGATCTTCTAGTGTTAGGTGAATAGCGAGTAAACCTGTAAATTAACGAATGACATACACGTACGGTCTTTCTAACAATTAATCTCCCGATTGAGTCTAGAGTAGGAATATTAGTTGAAACTCTATTAACTCAATAACTGTGCTTCTATTTCATGTTACAATGATTCATTGTGAATCTTTATTCATATTGCCTTGGCCAAGGTCTTTGAATCATTAACAATGAAATACACAGGAGATTCTCTTGTCCTAGACAAGTGTTAGATTCTATCTTAGCCACACATAAGTCTCCATGTACATCAATATAATACCCAACATATCCCCTTTATGATTGCTAAACAATCAGAAGATAAATCTAAGTATTAGAAGAAGTACACAAGACTACCATGGTGCTTCAAGTCTAAAGACTAATCGTGTACTATCGTAATTAGAAAATTCTAATTTCGACACATATCCAATAAGAATTTTCTACAGATCATGTTCGATAAACTTATTCTCTAATAAGTATCTACATATATGAATTTGTGTCACAACACTAATATTGATGGAATACAATATTCTCGTCCGACGAGCATTCATCATATGTACGAGTCTTTACTGAATTATTCTTTATCCCATTTAGAAAAATTCTTGACTCGGAACTATGTTTAAGACCAAAGCTCTATGTATAAATTCCATGATTACCATCATATGCGTAACCATACATTTTAGCTTAAATTGGTCTAGGGATTTTATCTAATAAGCATATGTTATAATGCATAAAATAGATAAATTAAAACAACCTTTAATAATATAATTTCCAATGAGATTATTTATATTCAAAATATAAAGAGTATAATTATCCAATCTAATTGGTGCGCTGGGCATACTACTCTAACAGGGATGATGTATAAGGTAAGGAAATATATAGCAATGACTTTAAAGTAACAAGGATGACCTAAGATCATATCACTAACCTCCACCAATCGTGCTCATTCCCGTAGTCCATGAGCAAGTTCTAGTTTATCAAGGCTTAATCGATCCACTCATTAAGAAATTTAACCATGGATGCATGGTTGAGGCTCAAATGCTCACAAGCTTTTGCTCAGACCTTAAGGAACCTATTACACTTCAATTCATCTCAAAATTGAACAAGTTAAATAGACTATGTCATAATTTTAAAGAGTAGAGATTCTCAACATAGTTCGCCATCACTTTATCACAAACAACATGCCATTACTCACATTCAAAAATGACTCACAACATCCCGAAACAAACCACCAAACAACCCTATACTATAATAAAAATACAAACAAAACACATGAGCAAAGACTCACCAAACAAGGAACAAGACAACAACACAAAACATGTAAAAATGATACTTCATCCATCAAAAGAAAATCAAGCACATATCCTCATCATCCAATATTGTTTAAGCTCAAAATTTTGCCACCTTATTCAAAAATAAAAAAAGCAAGTAAACCTCCCAAGTACATAACATATGAAGTAACATACTAATCCAAACAATCCAAATCAAAATCATGTATATGATAAGCAAATGGAAATGATGAGTAGTAAAGTGAACTCCCTGAAAAGACATCTAGAGGTGGAAATGGCTAGTACGGACAAATGAACTGCATACAAGACGAACTAGAACATTGGAATGCATACAGAGTGAATGACGTGTTTGAAACTGCTCGTGAACTCGGGTTTTTAAAACTGCTTTCAGACACTACATGGGTCGTGCTTCACTACACGGCCTCAGTCATGGTCGTGTAGTATTTTTTGATGCTCGAGCATGGCTGTGTGTTACAGGGCCGTGTTCCGCACACGGCCCGTATTTCTGTTCCCTGCACGGCTTCGGAACTCGCCCTCGACCCTGGGCGAGTAGCACCTTCTGATGTCAGTACACGACCACCTCTTACAGGGCCGTGTACTGAACACGGCTCGTATAGCATTTGCCCTATTTTTTTCAATTTCTAATTTCATACCTCGTTTTGCCCTATTTTTGTACTTCCAATATACCTCATATATACTCAAAATTTCCTCAAAAATCATCAGCTCAACAATTGTAACCAAAATATGAACTAACATGCACTTCAACACAACCAAACTAACCAAAATCAAACCAATACTCATGAGAAAATTTTTAAAATTTACCCAATTTTACAAGAAGATCTCTCAATCAACATAATAAGCACAATCAAGTGGTGAGTCACACCACGCACTCTCCCCCAAACTTAAATCGAAACAAGTTGAGAATTAAGTTTGTAAAAAGTGGTGGGACTTACCCTTGTAGTTTCCACCAATGAGCTTCTTGTAGAGAAGTATATGCATTACAACAATCTAAGGTACGGCACACCACGCACTATCCCCCCAAACTCAAAGTGAAACAAGAGTTGAACTTTAAGTTTGCAAGAAGTAGTGAAACGTCACTTCACACTTCAAATCAACCACTTTTCGTATTTCCATATACATTTTTCTCACGAGCACGATCAACCTACATGCTAAAAATACAAAAATTAAATCAAAGCATTAAAATAAATGATGGGTTGCCTCTCATCTAGCGCTAAGTTTAACGTCTTCAAGCCGGACGGATCATGGAGAACTCATTGGAATGGCCAAGGATATCGTTCGTTCTTGCCATCAAATTTTAATCTTTGTGCTTTTTCTCTATTAGGCATTTGTGGCAAGTAACGACCATAGTAGCATCCTTCGAGATTGGCTTTAAAAATTTCACTCGTTTGAGCTTACACTCCATTAACCGCTCCTTTCGAGACCACAACTTATTTCTTTTTATCAAGTATGTTCCCAACATTTCTTCAAGCTCTCTTTTGTACCTAAGACATTGAGAAGAATCAATAGGTAAGACAAAGTCAATATAAACAATACTTGAAATTCAATGCAACTTGAAGAGTCAAATGGTGTAGAAATGCTCATTTCACTCCCAAACTCATCATCAAGTGCTCTTAGACCTTGTTCCACTTCATCGAATTCATACTCATCTCTTGATTCTTCATCTTCACTTGAATTTTCCTTATCAACAAGGAATAAGAAATCATTGATAACCTTTTCCACTTTTAGGCTTTCCTCTACCTTAGGCTCGTTACTCCTCTCACTTTCCTCCTCTACGCTTTCTTTTACCTTGTCTTCCTTAACCTCAATAAGCTTAACATCTCTTGAGTCTTCTTCATTATCCCCCGAATACTCTTCTACATCTAACCCTTCTTCAATTTTTTCATCAAAAATTTTCATGTCGTAGAGAGTGTTCCGTTCACTTATCATTTGACTCAATTGACGTTCTATGACTTCAAATCTCCTCTAATTTTCCTCATCTTCTTTCCTTATTTCTTCTTTCTCTTTCTGTCTTTCTTCAATCATTTCATTCAACATTTCCATGAGTTGCCCCATTCTATCTTCTATGGGTGGCTTAACTTCTTCACTTGGTGGTTGACATCTTTGTCCTTGGAGATAATTCCCTTGATCAACACTTGACAAATTACTCCCTTGCATGCAAGACATATCATCTACTTGAAAACTAGGCATCATCCACTCTTGTTGCACCGTAGGATAAGAAGTTGGCATACATTGAAGATTTCGAGCCCCATAACTAGGAAGACTATGTTGAACACTTTGCCTCATATCACTTCCATAAGCATATCTTCTAAGCAACTCCATCAAGGCATTATTTTCAGATAGAGGAGTAAACGGAGGAACTTGATTGTAAGAACTTGGAACGGAATAAGTGTTTACTTGATACGGTTGAAATGTATTCACATTGTAAGCTCCTTGCTATCCTCCATATATTCCATTATTGTAGCATTGATCCATTTTTAGCTCTTCTCAAGATCTACTACAATTCTCTCCACTTTCTATTTTTGGTTTGTTTTTTCTCCCCTTCTTTCAAGGTTGTCGTACCTATCAAGAAGAACAAGTGAGAACAAATTTTACAAAGCAAATATAGATGCAAAAATAAAAAATACTAAGTAGAGCTAACAAATTCAAACACGTTACACCGAAGGCTTTCGCCACGGCAACGACACCATGAACTTGGTTTCAATTTTGGTAATTGATAAGAGCAAGTGTATTCTATCGCATAGTAGACCGTAGTGACCAAGTGCAAAATTTAGAAATATCGAACCTAAGAGCGAAAGTGGGTAGCCATATTTGAAAGATGTTTCACTCTAGTATGACTAATCAAAGAAGGATGGTTGATTAAACTAAAAACTAACAACTAAGAAAGCAATTAAAAGATAGAGCATGTACAAATGAGATGGATGATGGGTGAAGGTGAACAATCTAAGAATTATGTAAGGCAAGTAACATTCATAGTAAGGTATATATAGACTCACACACACATATGCATTGATGGTTTCATGTTATGATATTAAGGGCAATCACGTTTGTACCCCTAACCCCTATGGCCAAGGTGATTATGTTCTCAACTCTTTTACAAGTTTAAATCTCCCAGGATTGTTCTTATATCAATTCCCATGAAGGTACTATGATCATAAGTTGGGTTCCCCTCACTAGTTCATCACTAATGTCCTATCATGAGGTTCTAAGCACTTGAAGGGTATGACTTACATCTTCTCATACTAACTAAGTCATCTCATGCAATTAATGATTCAATTAAACCACTAAGCATAATATTGGAATGGTCATCCTAACACTATGAATAGAGAGTTTAACCACAGAAATCATACATAAAATGAGAATAAGCATTCATGATAGAAAATATTCATAACAATTATTTCATCAAACATGTGGTGTGCAAAATCTATATAATACCTAACAAATCATATTGCTAGCCTCACATGAGGACTAGCCACTACAAATAATAATAGAATCAATACATTCCATAGCTTGCTCCAATTGAGCCAAATAATAAAAAAAATAATAAAATAAAGGTAAGTTGGCTCCCCTTTGATCATGCTAAAATCTTCAATCAATGATGAATTCCTCTTCTTAGATTGGTGGATGGATGAATTTGAGAAGATCAAGTGGATTGGATGGATGAAGTGAAGGGTGGAAGAGATGGAGATGAATGTGTGTGGTTTATGTGTTTAGTGTGTGTGGAAACTGATCCAAAATGATTCCTCTCAAATTTTGTGGTCAAAACATGTATTTATACCCCCATGGAAGTTTCTAGAACAAGTGGATATCATAAAACTGCCTTTTGCACCTACACGGGCTGTGTAGCAGCACAAGGGCCGTGTAGGGTCATCGCGTGCAGCGCAGTCTCACCGTTTCGCGTATAACTTTCACATCCGAGCTCCGATTCGAATGATTCTTGCGCTCACGTGATCCTCTCTTCTGTAGCTTTCCAACCATATATCACAAGTCTAGTTTTGAGCTACACAAGAATACAGAAAAATTACACAAGTTAGACTTGTATTTTTTAGCATTTTGCTTTGGCTCGTTCTTCCTCATTTCAACTCCGAATTGAGCTCCATTTTTTCCCACATCTTCTTTATCATGTCTAGAATCTATTTTCACCTGAAAATCACACAAATTACACCAATTTACCAATTCTCTAATATTCACAAATATAGCACAATTTAAGACACTTAATCATGAAAATCATATATTTATCATTTCAAAGCACACATCTTCATATCTTCATATAACATCACCAAATGATATACAAAATGAATAAAAGCACACAAAAATACATAATAAAAGACATTAAAATTTAGGTAAAAATGACACCGATCACATGTATCGATATAATTTCACATTTCGTTTTCGTCCAACCTAATCCTACTAAGGAAACATCACATTAATTTTCATTCTTAAAAATATATATCTTAATTATAAATTTATTAATCACACGCCAACACAAATAACATATTTTATAATTTATTTATTAATTAAAAAGAATAGAGTTGATATCCTGTACACTCGATTGCACGTGTTCATCCATCCATATATATATATATATATATATATATATATATATATTAATAATTGTATAGCTTTAATAATTAAAAAATTAACAGAAAATTCATTAACAGAATGTATACATTTTTATTTATAGTATAAATTTTGAGAGTTGATGCACGATTCACGGGATAATTTATCTAAAAATACCAAATTGACCTCTTAAAGACAATAAAATTGATGAAAAGTAGATTTAAAAAAAAAAAAAAATTTAACGCATGGTCTACGACTACGACTTTATCTATCGTGAAGAATAAATTGAGGGATACTCTCATACCCAAATAATGGCATTTTTATTTGTATATTTGAAATCCGAACGGATGTAATTGTCAATTGGAGGAAGAAAACACATCTTATATTACATTTGACATAATTATATCACAAAAAGAAAAGAGAAGCAAAAATATAAATCCAAATCTTAGAAAAGAAAGTACTGGGTAACTAGGAGGAGTATTTATTTATTTCCTCCTGGCCATGGAAGCATGATTACCCTCAAACAGCTGCTCTACCATGCTTTCAACATCCTCCGGCTGGTACTTAATATACTTGTCCACCGACCTCCCGCTGTCCAAATACGGCCGAAACCGCCCCACGAACGAGCGGTACGCCGGTATCACAACCGCGGAGATCGATATCCGGAGCTCCGACTGGAGCTGCTCGTCGCTCACCACCCACGTGCTCTGCGATCTGTATATCTCTTCGAAGATGGTGCTGAATATCTTGAACCTCTCCTTCAGCAATGGCTTGTTGGCCTTCCCGTTCACCACCAGCCCTTCTTGGTTCAGAGCCTGCAGTACTCTGTTCCACGTCTCCCGTTGGTAGTTCTTGTGGTACTGCCTCACCACCGTCGATCTTCTCCGGCACCACGTGTCGCCCATCACCTGGAGGATCTCCTTCGTCCCTTTCACTTTCTGGAGTATGTATCTACCGTTGTTCATTAGGAATATGTACTTTAACGATGGGTCTCTGTACAGTCGAGATTTCTTGTCAAGGTTTCCGTCTAGAAGGTCCATCACTGTAACTACCTGGACCGAAAACGGCGTCGTGTGGACCATTGTTTCGAAGTTGTGTGGGCTCTCACTTTCCTTCTCTAAGTCTTGGGCCGAGAGTGGCTGGCTGTTTGACACGTGGAGGTATTTCTTCTCCATCTCAGTATGCTTCCCGAATATTCTCTCCAGCGTGTCTTTATACTCGCACGTGTACTTGAGGTAATTCATCACGTAACGCGTGAGCGGGTGCACTGCGCCACCGGGGACTGGCGTACGTGCGCCGTCGCTTTTGATCGAGTTTTCCAAATCGCAGAAGTTGCTCACCGCAGACTGGCCGATCCGGTCCACCGCGGCGGAGACCTCCACGATGAGCTCGTCGGAGCCGCCGATCACCGGGATCAGATTCTGCAGCGCTTCGTACATGTCCAGGTACTTGAACAGCTTCTCCGCGGATCGCTTCGCCATGGCGGTGGCCTCCGCGAAATCGAGGAGCTGAATCACCACTCCGCGGACGATGCTGCTGAGTAAATTCCGGCAGATGAGTGGGTTGTCGGAGAAGATGGATTCGCCGAGGCGATTCTCCCCCGGTAAGATGACGTCGGCGAAAGTTTTGACGGCGTTGATCCAACGCGAGATCTCCGCCTCCAGCGTCTCCCACGTGACCTTCACCATGTCGTCCATGTTCAGCACGATCTCCAGATCCATCTTCACCATGTGGTTTCTGATTGCACTCCGCCGCGAAATGTAATACACCTGGCAGCACTCCGTTTCGTATCCCGCCGAAATCATCGCCGACGCGATCTCGTGCATTTTCGCCAAGGATTCCGGTGAATACGCCGGATAATCATCGGAATCCGGCTCCCGTTGAAGGCTGCAGCGGTCGGAATTAAACGACGAGGAGGATTTATAAACAGTATTGCTAATTTGATCATCATTCCTGGAATCATCGAGCAATGCACGAAATTCTTCCTCTAAGAACACCATGGCGCGCTGCAACGCCGCGCTGGTTTGATTGACCGACGGATTGACATTGGTATCCGACGAAAACTCGCTCAATGCGTTGGTCAATTTGGAGATGCGCTTGACGGATTGGATGAAGAAGAAATCCTCCTCCGTCATCTTCCCAAATTTGGCGTTCAATTCACCCGAATTATACCTCATGATCCTGGACTCGACGATTTTGGAGAAGGACTCGACGAAATCAGGGACTTGAGGCGGATCCTTGGATTTGTCGTCAATGGCGGAGAGTTGGGTGATGAATTCGTCGACACTGTTGGAGATTTCATGTTTATCTGAGACACAATGTTCATCGTCATTAGTGGACGAAGGTGGACCTGGAGTGTTTGGATTTTTGTCGAAGCTGTTGAATTTGTGGAGAGATTCCATTAATTAAGATTGTGAGTTTGTAAGTGTGTTTAAGGATTGGATTGGATTGTTTATTAATATATATATATATTTGGAAGTGATGGTTTGTTTGGTTGGATGTGGTTCAATGTTCAAAGTTGACCCGGTTATGATGCACACCCACTTAATGTATGCTCTCCACGACTCATTTCTATTTTATAAACTATGCTACTCCTTCCTACTCATCACCATTTTTGTTTCATATTTTTTTCCGACCCGATTCACAGCAGGTTCGGATCTCATGTTACATTTTGATGTTACATCTCTTATTATAAAAAATTGACACATAGGATAAATTATTCTATATCCTAACAATTAACAATAAGGGGAAAAGTTGAGATTTTGCTCTCCACATACGTGTCACTCATCTAACGCGTGTAACAGTAGAAGTAACACCAAAATATAACATGACATCCAAGATCATTCACCACATGTGTAGGCTTATTACTCCATCCGTCCCTCTGAAAGGTCACCATTTTACTATATTGATCGTTCCATCCAAAAAACCATGTAAGCAATTAAAATTTACGATCCAATTAAATGGCGATACGTAAATTTTCTTGATTAAATATCAATTTTAATTTATTTTGAAATTTAAATAAATTAATTCCTAAAATAAATTAATAAATAATTGATAATTAATTTGATCTCAACAAATTAAATGGGCTTAAATTAAATGAGGCTTGACCCAAGCCAATTAAAACCAAGTCAAATGATGCCTGACCCAAGTCAAATAAATCCAGATAAATTAAATCAGACCCAAGTAAAATAGGTCTGATTATGGTCTAGTAAGTTGGAGGTCCAAGCCCATTAAGTAAGGCCCAAAGAGCCTGGACCTCATTTCTCACCTATATAAAGAGGTCTCCACCATTCGTTCACGAACACATAGACACACATTCAAGCAGCCGAAGACGAGATGCTCCTGAAGAGATCGAGAATACGAGCAGCGCTCCCTCAAATCTTAAAGTCTTCGAAGCCTTAGGCAAAGAATGAACGAAGATCTTCAATCGATCTTCAAATCTTCAGAGCTCCAAGCGAAGAACATTCGAGGATCTTCAAGTCTTTAAGCTCAAGACCTTCGAGGATCTTCAAGACTTCAAGCAATCTTCGAATCTTCAAGCCTTCAAGGTCAAGACCTTCGAGGATCTTCAAGTCTACAAGCTCGGGACCTTCAAGCGATCTTCGAGTCTTCAAAGTCTTCAAAGTCTTCAAAGTTTCAAGCGAGGATCTTCAAGTCTTCAAGATCTTCAAAGCTTCAAGCGAAGAACAAGCCTCCAAAACTTCAAGCTCAAGATCTTCAACAAAACTTCAAGTCTCCAAAGCTTCAAGCTCAAGATATTCAACAAAACTTCAAGTCTTCAAGCCTCCAAATCTTCAAGTTTAAGATCTCCAAAGCATCTTCAAGCTTCAAGTCAAGAACAGCCACTAATCCGGGATCAATGCTCCAAGTCCCCCAAATCAAGTGTTCTTCGTGGAAAGCTATCAGTCAACGTTCAATCCAAACAAAGGTTCAACGCCTCCGGATCAACATTTCAAGACTACACATCCGAGTTCGAACAAGCTTCATTTGAAGATCCGGCTCAACATACACGTTGTCAACACAGTCAGCATACAATCCAGTTAAAGAAGTCAAAGTCAATACACAAGTCAAATCAAAGTCAAGTCAAGGCCAAATTGGTTTGAAAGAAGAATCAGAGGATATATAGATATTGTTTCCTAAATTTACAAGTTTAATCCTTCTAAATTATTATTGTAATTCTCTTGTATTTATTTGATCATAAATACAAAAATTTGTTGTTACAGTCCCCATTTTCCACTTTTAGTAAAAAAGTACCACATGTGGCCCACCACTCACTACTAATACAAATACTCACTACACATAAAATAATAATAGTCCTTAATCTATGCACAAAAAGCAACCGGTGATGTTTGAGCGGGACGGAGGGAGTATATTTTATTTTTAATTAATTAAGATATTATTATGTTGTTTTCCAATCATAACAGTGGTCCCTGTTAGATTTGTCAAAGATAAAAGAAGTGATTTTTCCTTTGCTTTTGTCTCACATTGGACTGGAGTGTAAAGGGGGAAGGATCCCTGATGCTCTATAAGAAGACCTTTGATGTCTAGTGCACCAATCAAGTACACTTTAATCTTTATGTTTGATTCTTTTTAAATTCCTTTATTTTATTCTCGGTTGTGAGAGTGGGAAGAAATGTGTGAATTAGACAAAAATTCGTAAGAGTATAGGGATTGGGGTCGGAAGAGAGAAATTTTGTGTGATTGTAAAAAATTTTCACATAGTGATATTCTCTTGGTCCGTAATTTTTCTCCACAAGT
This sequence comes from Pogostemon cablin, assembly GCA_023678885.1. Taxonomy (NCBI): domain Eukaryota; kingdom Viridiplantae; phylum Streptophyta; class Magnoliopsida; order Lamiales; family Lamiaceae; genus Pogostemon; species Pogostemon cablin. The sequence goes on along the minus strand of CM042981.1, from coordinate 12,761,501 downwards.
CTTGTGTTGTGCCTTTTATGTTCTTCTTTATTTGTCCGTAAACTCGATTTACAGTAGACTAACTCTTCATAAGGCAAACACTATCGTCCACATTTGGTACTCTGGTACTTCATATTATCCATGGAAATTGCTTCTTTATTAATTTTAGAGGCGGGTTACCGATGACCTTCTCATATGGAGTGTACACAGCGCATACTCTTCATACGAGAGGTTATCGGTGAGCCATGATCACCCAAGATTCACCCATAATTTTATTGATATATTTGGAAATTTTAATTTTTAAAATGATAAATAAAGTATAAAATGTTATTATCGTGTAATATATTGCGAGGAATATTGGACAGGTGTTAAAGAATTTTACGGAATACAGGAAAGATTGATAGTTCGTGTGGAGTATAAATATTTTGTTGAGGGAAGTATGGGAATTGGGATGATAGGGGAAGTTGGGCTTGAAAAAGAATAGGCTTCTCAGTTTTTTTCTAAATTTCATTTGAAAATGGGCCACTCAACCCAATTGTATGGAATTATTCCTACAAATAAGCAATTGGGTTTAAAAGGAACGCAGGCCTTATATAGCCATATAACATATATCTCATTATGTTTGATCCAATTACAAGTTAATTAGGGGAAAAAAAATGAATCATTAGGGTGGGACGGAGGGAGTATATTCTAATCTAAAATATGCATTAGTTTGTGACTGTGTACCAACAGTCATGATAATTGGCTTTAAAATATTTATAAATTATTAGAGAAAGTCTATCTGTACTCGGGGTGAATTCAGAAAACCGCAGTGGGGTGGTCTAAGTTTATTAAAGAAAATAAATAATAATAATAATAATAAATATATATATACATACACACACACATACACGCACAAATCACCTTCTTAAAAGTGGATGGAGAATGAGTTAAATTTTAATATTTATTGTAATGGACTCATATAATATAGTATATAATTTGAGAAGATATATTTATTTTTTTGCTTTATTTGGGTGGGCTTAATTTTTTTTGGACTAGATTAAACTTAAAAATACAAATTATTTACATATAATATAATAAGTTTTTGGTGGGCAGCCCTGGGCTTGAGCCCGGGGCTGCCTTCACATAGATACGCCCCTGTCTGTACTTATTTGAGACGATTTTGTATGATGGTTATAATGTATTGATATATTTATTAATAGTTAAATTATTTTAAAGCACACAATTTAATTATAAATAAGCATAATTTATATATATTTCCTTCGTTCACTCAAATGAGGATTATTTACTATTTTGTACGCGGATTAAGAAGTATTACTTCCTTCGTCCAAAGAATATATTCACACTTTTCATTCTGGTTCATCCCAAAAATACATTCGCACCCTAAAAATGAAAACAATACACAATATCAATAACCTTACAATACTACAATATTACAAAAATATCACCTTCTTTCTATACACAATCTAGTCAAAATCAACTATATCATACATTTTATTCTATTCAATTACCCAAAATACCCCCTCTCTTTCTTACATCACCAACAAAAAGTTACTTTTCTTAAGTTCCGTGCCACCAAATACATGAAAGTATTTTTGGGACGGAGGAAGTATTATTTAATGTATAGTGGGTAGTTGTATGTTTGGTAGTGTGGACTCTATATTTTAATTGTATTAGTGGGTGTGTGGGTCTTATATGTGTAAAAAAGAAAATAAGACTCTTTGGAGCGGGCGATAAAATGAAAAAAAGACCATTCGAGCAGACGGATGAACTATAAAAAACACACAAGAAATCTCCTATGTCATTTTTTGTATCATCTCATATGTCATTATTTATATGATTGACACATAAGTAAGAGAATAAAATTCAACCAATGCTTCTAGGATTGTTTTAGGGCTCTATTATACATATCATCACCACATTTCACACTTTGATTTAACACAAAATTAAAACATATATTACTAAAACACAAAACAAACATAAATGATCAATTAACACTCTATTATATATGTCACCACCACATTACACACTTAGATTTGACACAAAACAAATATAAATGATCATTTTTATAGTTTTCTAACTCCATATAATCTTCAAACAAACATTCTTGATAAAACTTAAATGACAAATATGACTAAAAACATTTTGGAGAGCTTTGTTGTCCAACTGCAATAGTAAAAGATCAATCTCATATCTTCTATATTAATTGAACTCCTATTCTACAATTTTATGTCCAAAGAAAGTTATATTCTATGATGCAAGAAACTCAACTAGGTCTACATGTCATGCTTGCTTTTATCCACGGAGGCAAAAGAGGCCAAAATTTAGGAGAGAGAGAGTAAAAGAGTGAATTGATGAGTCATTAATAAGACATGGTGAAGATGATCTAACCCCTATAACTCCAAATGGATCACAAAATAGATCTAGGTCAGAACATGGACCTACTTATGAGTTATGACTCCATGATTGGAATTTGACAAGAAACATATCACTACAACTGGGATGACAATGGGATGGGTATTTCCGGATATGCGGTCTATCCGAATCCTAATGGGTAGGGTACATGTAGTTATAAACTGGATTGAGACGGGTACATGTAGTTGTGAAAAATATTATTAGGGTTTGGGACGGGTTCGAGTAATGCCTCAAATACTCGCGGGTACCCCGATTATATATATATATATATATATATATATATATATATATATATAATTTAATATATATTATATGATTTATATATGATATATATATATATATATATATATATATATATATATATATATATATATATAATTTAATATATATTATATGATTTATATATGATAAGATATTTTATATATTTAATTAATAGTTATAAGTTTTATTTAATTATATTTATTTAAAATAATACAATTTATATTATATTTATTTTATATTTAATTAATAATAATGTAATTTTTATTATTATATTTATTTAGACAATAAAAAATATAAATATATATAAAATAAATGAATATTAAACGGGTATAAATACCCACGGGTATTGATAAACGGTAATGGGACGGGTGCGAGTACTATAATAAATTTTTTAAACTAGACGGATACGAATACGGGTAATTATTTTTTTAATCAGATACGAGTACCCAAAATAAGCGGATACCCTACCCGCTCCCATCCCTAACTACAACAAACAAGTTTTCTTTCCCCCAACATTTGGTGTACCGTACACCAAGTGTACCAACCCCAACTCTCCTAACTTCATCTCTATATTTGGTATGCAAACATTTGCAATTCCTCTCTACTTTCAACTTCTTCTTTGTTCTTCCATTAATTAATCTTTGCCTACTTCCACCTAAGCAATCCAAAAAAATAAAAAATGTTTTGACATTTTAAAATTATTAAATACTCCTACAATTCCATATCAAGTGAGGTTTGAGGTGGTCCTAACATAGACTAAATAAGTGATCACTTAGGAAAAATTATATGTGTGGAGTTATACTTTACAAATGGTATGTTATAATACCTTTAAAAATTATAACATAGATTAAAAATATATATAAAATTTTTAGATAATAAAATTACTTTAGTTACATGTTGTAATACATTTACTTATGCCGTATATTGTACTCCATCCATCTCGGAAGCTTTCACATTTAATGTAGATACGACGTTTAAGAAAAGTTGTTTTATTATAAAGTCAATGTTATTAACAGGTAAAGTTGTATTTTTAAGTAATAAATAAATAATAAAGTATATCAGGGATATTAGGGGAGACTGAACTTATTGAAAATATGATGTATTAAAATTTTATTTGTTTTTTTGGAACAGTAGGAGTAATATATATTTTTAATAGTTTGTTATAATACCTGTAAATATGCCTAGTGATACTTTCACCGTTTCTATGGGTGACGATTTCAGTTATATTTTGTAATACTTTTGACCCTTTTTTTTAAGGATAAAATTTTAATTATACATTTTTCTAACTTTTTTTTTTTTTCATTTTTCTCACGTTACTAAATGAGATTTACTGCTGAGTTGTCACTTGACATGAAATGCTGATGTGAGAATAATCTTTGTTTGCCGTTAAGAATGGAGTTATGGTGAGTTTCTTCGTCTGCGTTATATTCATTTATATTGGCATCGCTTCCTATACATCTCTCACCGCCCACTGCCGTCTTCATTACTGTTTAAAGATTCAGATTTGGGTACGTAAGCATTCATCTTCTCAATTCTTCTTGGATTTCTTTTGTTTCAAAAGATTGCATATTTCTTTGGGTTATTAAATAAATAATTAGTTTTGTTGATAATTAAGTAAGTTGTCACGAAGAAAATGTTTGTGAGCATACCATCAGTTTGTCCACAGTGGTTGCGGTGTCGTTGCTTAAGTAGTGGGAAGAAACTGTTGTGATGTTCACTCTTCTCTCCAGTTTTGGTTTCTTCCATTTTGTTCTCATAAACTAATTGTATGCTTTTCGATTTTAATTGGTGTTGATTTGAACAGTAATCCAGATAAAATCAGGTATAATCACTGATTAAAAGCCTCTATAAATTCTCTCAATTTAATTGTGCAATTATTTGGCTAATCTCATTTATATATAGCTAGTCTGTAGATCAATCCATTGATTTTTTTTATTGAGTTGATAGCATGTTATTATATACTGATGCTTGCATAGAGCCACACAAGTAATTGTGTGGATTGGCTAATTACAAGCTAGATCCAGAGGTAATTGAATTCATCTATAACACGTATTATTGGAGTTTATCAGCTTACAACGATTAAGTTTAAATCTCCCTATTGAACCCAATTAACAAGAGAAAATGATCTCTCAACTCACATTAATCGTCTCCCTAATGTCCCATTATCCAATCTCTAAAACCTCAGAAATATCACATGAATTGTGCACCAAATATTTATATACATGAACATATGTTCTCAACTTGATGATAAGCTTTTAGACTGTGAGTGCTACAAGTGTACCAAATGAATTTCATGGTAGCTTTTGTGGTAACATCTTAGTTGCATGAATGCTTAACTCACATTGTCCAACTCATTAATCTATGTTGTCACTTACAGTTTAATTAAATGAATGCTTTATTCTTATAGGAACACTTTCTTTAACTCTAATACTAAATGTGTGTTGTGATTTCAATATCAGTTTGCAAACTTCTCCAATCCTAAGTATGCAAAGATTGGTAAATCTTATGTGAAGCATCAATTGATTTCTCCTTTGTGTTGTTTAAAGGTGGATTATTAGGCACTTCACAATGCTATATGCTTATCTTCTTGGCAATCATTCCTATCTTTAAAATTTAATCTAAGAAAAACCTGCTGATATTTTCAGTTGTTAAACTTATTATATGATTTCCGATTCATAGGAACAACTGTGAATGAGGTCGATATTTTTTTCGTTTTACAAATATTTGAACTGTATATGTATCAGCTGTTAGGAAATTTATATTTCCTATATAATTTAATTGTGGGCAATATATTAATATTCAATTATAGTAGCTATTCAAATAATATGTTGGGCTTAATTAAGTGATTAAATTAAAAGTACATGGGCTACATTATTTGATATGGGCCAATGAGTAGATACCCAATATTACATATCAGGTGATTATGAGTGGCCTGATTGGAGTAATATATATATAGATACCCTAGGTTATGGTCCCCGACACTAAGCTGCACGCGGTTTTCTCTTTCCCCATCTGAAGAGATTACGAAGGTCCTGAGGGAAATCAAGAGGCTTAGTGGAGGAAGGCCTCGGTTTTCTCTTTCCCCATCTGAAGAGATTACGAATGTCCTGAGGGAAATCAAGAGGCTTAGTGGAGGAAGGTGTAGGTCCTGAGGGAAATCAAGAGGCTTAGTGGAGGAAGGCCTCGGTTTTCTCTTTCCCCATCTGAAGAGATTACGAATGTCCTGAGGGAAATCAAGAGGCTTAGTGGAGGAAGGCCTTACACCTGCTGATCTTCCATTTAATTCCGCATAAGAAGATCAATGGATCCAGATATTCCTCTATTTAATTATTTTATGGATCTTGTTGAATCATGTTAGGGATTAAGGTGTTTTGGATCTAATTGTTTTATTTCTAACAAGTGGTATCAGAGCCACCCTAATTTTGATTCTCTGAGATTTGTAAAATTGATTTTAGATTCAAACATTTATTATTTGAATCATGAAGTAAAATCATTTTTTTTGTAATTTGATCAATATTTTGGCAATTACATGATTCGATAATTGTTGTTTACTTATTACGGTTGCGCCACATGAATTTATTTATTTATTTATTTTTTGGATCCAGTTGTGTAACTTGAGGAATGCGAATTACTTATATGAGACAACTGTTGGGTTTATCCGCCCAGGAAGCGGGCCCACTCAATCAACTAACATGATATTATCCACTTTGGGCCGCCCACTAGCCCGCAGGTTTTACTACTCTGGGTATCACACCCAAAAGGCCTTATGATAGGGAAAATCCATCCCTCAATTATAAACCCTCAGCCTTCCCCATGTCTAACCGATGTGGGACTTTGATTGACACCCAACCAACATTTTCCCCTCAAAATTATAAACCCACAGCCTTCCCCACTTCTAACCAATGTGAGACTTTGGTTGGCACCTAACCACCAACAACAACTATTGATTTAATCAAATTGCGTATGATTGAATCAATAAATTGAGAAACTGAATGTCTTGTAAAGTGGCGTTTTAATGCTTATATGTTTGGATTGTTTATTAATTTAAATGGCAGCTTTTAGATCCTATTTTATTGATGATCACATGTTCTCGAATTCTGTGATTGTTAAAATAGAAAAAATATAGTGAAAATGGCAAAAAATAGCCACTATTACTTAAGTGTAATTTTAAGTGGCCACATATATTATATACAATTTTTTCTAGTCACTTTTAAAGGAATTGGCCAAAATGCCCTTGAGGGGACCCACTTTTTACATGTTTGGAGAATGAGAATCCACATTTTTTGACCAAAAGTACCAAACGTACATTAAAGAAATCCGATTTCTCTTTATTTCTGAATAAAGTGGCAAAGTACAATACATAATACATAGTACTCTTATGTAGGCATGTGCTCCCTCATATCCATACAAAATAAATGAGGTATATATATATATATATATATATATATATGGTGGTCCAATATTTATTAAAAAAATTTCTACTAGTTATTTTAGAGGTTGAGCATTTGGAAGCAAATTTCTAGTTTTTTAGAGAGGTGTGAGATTTTGGGGAGCAGGTGTCCAAGGTATGTTTAAACTTGTTTTAACAGTTATGAATGCCTTAATTTTATAATTTTTACATGCCTCATAAGTGTATTTTATTTATTCAATATTTTATAATAGAAAAAATTGCATGCCGATTAGAATAATTTTGTCACATTCAAAATTCTTTCCACATTAAATCTTCACCACTCATGTTAGATTGTATTTGTATTTAATCTTCACCATTACACCTTATATTTAGTCTATAAAGTACTAAGTGCACCCGGTGCATTACATACTAACCCTAGATTTTATCAAATATTTAAACAATGGTGAGTAGGCCGAATAGAAGAAGACTTGTTGGCCGATTAGAACAACTTTGTAGGTCGAATATCAGAAATATTGGCCTTATAGGCCAAAAATTTCTCTCATAATTTTAGAAAATTAGTAGGCCGAATAGAACAATATTTGTAGGCCGAATAGACAAACACTGTGGGCCGAATAGAAAGACGTAGGCCGAATAGAAGAACTAAATTTTTCAGGAATTTTTAGTTTTAAAAACACGTAGGCCGAATAGAGCAAGTTTAGTATGCCGAATAGGAGAACCTTATGGGCCGAATAGAAGAAACATAGGTCGAATAGAAGAAAAACATACTGAGACTTTTTAAGGTGTGTCAAGGTAGGCCGAATATTGAAACAATGTAGAGCTGCATACATTAATCTGTTGGCCGAATAGAATATAATATGAGTGTAATTTTCTAATGTTTTAATGTTGCAACTAATTTTCTAATGTTTTAATGTTGATGTCATTAAAGTTTTCATGAAAAAATGTGTAGATGAGTTATAAAAAAGGTGGGATGTGTTGGGGTGGAGCTTGGGAAGGGTTGGTATACAAAGGTGGAGTGGTGAACTGGTTAATCAGTGCACACGGGTAGTAGTGCTCTGTCGTGTGGACTATGAACAATATCTGCCAAAGTAAGTTAAAAGGAATACAGATATTAGATGTAAAACACTTGGTCAAAGTATGAGATATTATTATCTAATTACATCAAGGGTTAAGATAAAATACCACGTCACACTCTAACCATGGCCTCGACCCCCTCCACACGGGCAATCGCCCTTGGGCGTACTCACGAAGATCTGTCAACAAGTCATTAGTTATGTTGGCAAATATCGTTTAGTCATCTTTGTACCGCCTCGTGTGCTTATTCCATACGGATTGAACTCGGACCTTACGGGAAAATCATTGTATAATATTAGTCTCAAACTTAAATGGAAAATTTTATGGTCCATTGTAATGTGGTTGTTACGTACAGAGAATTGCATGTCCAGAATGCAGTAGGACCCAACATCTTCTTCGACGTGTACGCCTACGTCAGCTGGTCGCTCTGATAATAACCGGAGGTATGCATCCAGGTGCTAAAACATATAGAAATATATTATAGAAAAATGTGAAATAATGAACATATTTACATATTAAGTATACACATGAACACTCTCTCAATTACCTGGTCATCAAACCAAACACTAGGGTCCTCCATCCCAGTGAAAAATCACTGCCTACTCCATACCTGAGTCCCACGTCGACCATGAATTCAACAATGCATTAACAACAGGTGTCATGTATTTAAAGTAATATATGAAAACGTCTAAAATAGTAGACTAACACTTACAGATCTCTACTTGTCTTAAATCGCTGGTATATTTGCCAATGGCGCTCCCATTCAGTGGTTGTGAATGGTGACTGTAACGCTACAGTTGGATTTCTGGGCTGCTTAGCATGCATCAAACCATCTTCAGCGACGCCAAGTGTGGGGGCCATCAGAATCACAGGATCCACCACTGTAGAAGGAAAATATCTAACCCCTGACCTCGAGCTCGATGGCTCAGCCTCAGACAACCAGGTCCGAGAAAGATCAGCTCGAAGGCGCTTGAACTCGAGCGTAAGCGCCTGTCGAAAGAAATGTGATGTCTGACACTCAGACATAAACTGACAAGCAATCTGGTGTAACAACTCATCCTGCTGATCCAACATACGAAAGACCCTTTCTTTGAAACCCTGATCATATCCGTGGTCTTCTTGATTATCTACGTGGGCGTCACCCATCCCACTCTCATGAAATACTGGGGACTCATCCACTCCAGCGTCATGGTGCTGCTGTCCGTCATGCTCATTTACAAAGCGAGCATGCCAGCAACGAGCGGAGGAAATAGGAACATGATGCGTCGGATTATAGGAACTGGACTCAGCATACCTCGTCTCCCTTGATGCATGTCCACTCTGGTCAGGGCTAGGAGTATAGGGAGGTCAGTACGAATGCGGATCCCAATTTGACGTCCACGTTGCAGGATCATCTGTGCCTGGTCCTGCCACCGATCCTCAACATCCACACCCGAATAGTACTGCTAATCCCATAGATTACTAGTAGGATCGTATGCTTTCCTTCCGGTATGCTGCTCCAGATGTGAGTAATCAGGCCCTCGAACAACCTTTCGTCTGGGGTTAGAAAATACCTTGGTGTACATCCTCATGATTAACCACTCCAAAGGATCATCCTCTATGCCAATCCAATACCCCCTTCTATGCTCATTAGCGAGGAAACGCGGAAAATCCACCACATCAAGATCCTAATGCAAAAAAAACTAATACATTTAGGTACAATATCACTGATTTTTCTTCACCGAAATGGATTAATGATTCATACCCGATTAAACAGATTCCTATCAACCCTCTTCACTTTACGAAAAATTCATCGCAAGCAAAGTGGCCTTAGATTCTCCCTATCGCGAGGGACATGGCCATACGATGCAGCAAGGTCAGGTAGATGCTCGTACTCCCAAACCTGCCACACGTAAACCACACATGTTAGATAATTACTGTTGCTGAAACTGATAATAAATTTTTTCCTAAATAATATGTAACACACATCATATATATGTGCTCTGCATCAATTCAACCAGCTTACTTAATAACACAGAAACTCATAATTATATGCAAATTCATTGCAGCCACTGACCAAATATTGGCACACTTAAAAATTTATTCTATTCGGCCTACAGTTCCTTCTATTTGGCCTACAAACTGTTCTATTCGACCGATAGAAATTGCTCTATTCGGCCAAGGTCAGTGCTCTCAGATTATTTCCACTTCATATTGATCTATTCGGCCTACACTTGATCTATTAGGCCTACAATATTGCTCTATTCGGCCTACCAAATATGCTCTATTCGGCCAACCAATATTTCCAAAAAAATTCAAAAAAACTCCTAAACTTTGATCTATTCGGCCTAAAGATTTGTTCTATTCGGCCTACAAAAAACCTCTATTCGGCAACCAAAATTTCAAAAAAAATCAAAATAATTACTCCTACACTTTGCTCCATTTGGCCTACACTTGTTTTATTCGGCCTAAAGATTTATTCTATTCGGCCTACAAAAAACCTCTATTCGGCCAACTAAAATTTCAAAAAAAATCAAAATAATTACTCCTACACTTTGCTCTATTCGGTCTACACTTGTTCTATTCGGCCTAAAGATTTATTCTATTCCACACAAAACCCTTATTCGGCCAACCAAGATTTCAAAACAATTCAAAAACAAATGAACACCCCCACCGCGGTCCTACATTCAACACATGATGTATACACAATTAAGTCACATTCAACACATTACATTTTCAAACCACAATATGTACGAAACATTATACAATATTAATTCACATTTTACACATATGAACAAAACCACACAAAATGTAGGTCATATCCTCGAAAACGAGTACTAAAAATCAGTGTAGGAAATATTATACACAAATAACTCACAATTTAGAGATGCCAATAACACTGCTTTTATACATACCCAAAATTTTACCATTTACAAAATTCACCGGAATGCACCTAGTCGGAAATGCCTATTTCGACCGATGGATAATGTGGGAGACCGCAAATGGAGAACAGAAACTCAGAAAGGGGTGGCACTATGCTTGACACTTTGGGACGAAAGGAAGAGAGACTTTGGGACGAAAGGGAGAGAAGAAGAGAGAGGATGTTGGACGAAAGATGAGAGAGAAAGAAAGAAAGAAGGGAGAGAAAGAAGTGAAAATGACGTTAATGATATACCCCACCAACCCACATTCAAAATTTTAAAACTTTAAATGTGGTCCACCAACCCACTAATTACAAATTTAAATGTGGTACACCCACCCCATTTACTGTAGTCAAAACTGACTTGATGATGATCCCTTTATTTTCGTCCTTTATCTGACAGTTATAGGGGTAATTTGGGGAGTGCACTAAAAAGTGGCTAGTAAAAATTGATTTTAAGAGATGTGGCTTTTTAAAATTGTACTTTGTTAATAGTGGCTACTAAAAAATCGGACCCAAAAATATACATGCTTCGATTTCTGTATCATCTCAAGTACTGACCTACTTTGATTAAATTTAACATGTGGATTTATTATTAAATCTATCAATCTTTTTTTTATGCAATTAAAATTGGTGACAACATATTTCCAATCAAATTCTGTGTACGATTTAGCCACATGATGTCATTTTGAAGAACTGTAATTAAAAAAAGTTCAGTGGTTTGAGGTATTGTGCAGTGGCTACTGAAATCATTTGGCTACAGTTTTTTCAAGTTTTTTTTTCCGGTGGTTGATTTTGAGGTTAATAAAAAGAAAGGAGGCAGTGGCACGTGGACTAATTTTTACTCTTGCATTGTTTATCATTTGGTGATTTGGGCATGCATTGATTGCTTATATAATTATCAGTATTATGTGTTATTACTAAAAATTAATAGAGATTTAATTTATGAATCTCATTCTCATTCAGATTTCAGAACCCATAATGAACTTATTTAAATTGGGGAGACATTTCAATGTCGTTTAATTAAATTTAATATTTTAAATATTTATTTAGTTAGTCTAGTAATTTTTCAATTTAGTCAATTGAAGCACCATGTTGCCAAAGCAATCTCTGTGTGTGGAGAAATACTTTATTGATATTACATAGATGTGTGTGGAATTATTCATGTGTTCTGTGTTCGGCTCATAGGTAGGCACAGTTTGATAGAATAATAACACACATGTGATAATAAGTATGTGATAATTATTTGGATTGATCATGTGAACATTAGTCGGTCCATAGATAGACTCTTGTTTGACAGAACTTATTGTCAATACTTGATTGTTGCACCAAGATTACCACTGTAGTTAATTTTTGTCCATAGACGAGGTTAATATTACACTTGGTATCTTGAGATGGGTCCCCAATTTGTTTTACTTATTCGTTCATAATTTGTTTTATGAAATGAATATTTTGTGAGTATACTTAATTAGTTCTCTATTTAATTTCTGTTGTTATAGCTCCTAACTTCTCTCAACAAATCAATAACATCCCATTGCTTAATGGGACAAACTTCAAGACCTGGAAAGAGACCCTTGAGATTGTTCTTGGCTCTATGGATTTGGATCTGGCTCTTCGGTCTGATCGACTCACTGCTACTGCTGAAAATCCTAATGAGGCTAAAATTGAGAAGTGGGATCGGTCAAACCGAATGTGTATGTTGATCATGAAGCGCTCCATTCTAGAGGCGTTTAGGAGGTCTATTGCTGAGAGCAAAAATGCCAAATTGTTCCTTGAGGCGTAGAGCAGTACTTTGCCAAAAATGAAAAGGCGGAGACAAGTAGTCTTTTGGCTAAACTTGTCTCCATGAGGTACAAAGGTAAAGAGAACATAAGGGAGTACATCATGGAAATGTCTAATCTCACATCAAATCTTAAGGCACTCAAGTTAGACATTTCTGATGATTTACTTATGCACTTGGTTCTGGTCCCACTTTCAGCACACTTTGGGCAATTCAAAGTGAGTTATAACACTCAAAAGGACATATGGTCCCTTAATGAGCTTATATCTTACTGTGTGCAAGAGGAAGAGAGAGTGCAGAGAGATAGAGTTGTAAGTGCTCATGACTTGGCTGCAAATGCTCAAGGCAAGAAAAGAAATCGACCTAATGGTACTGTAGTTGCTGCTTCAGAGCAGAAGGGTACTGTGGTTGCGGCTTCAGAGCAGAAGAAGCAAAAGGTTGAACCTAAGGATGATAAATGTCACTTCTGCAAGAAGCGGGATCATTTTACGAAAAATTGCTCCAAGTATGCTGCATGGCGTGTTAAGAAGGGTATACCTCTTACTTTGGTTTTTTCTGTGGTTAATTTATCCTTTGTACCTAAAGATACTTGGTGGGTAGATTCTGGTGCTACTACTCACATAAGTATGTCTTTGCAGGGTTGCCTGAGTTGACGGCTGCCAAATGATGCTGAAAGATTCATCTTTGTGGGCAATGGCAATAAAGTTGCAGTAGAGGCTATTGGAACCTTTATATTGCATTTAAAGAGTGGTTGTTATTTAGACTTATTTGAGACATTTGTTGTACCGACTTTTAGACAGAATTTGGTTTCTATTTATGCTTTGGATAAATTGGGATTTTCCTGATCTTTTGGAAATATTAAAGTATGTCTCTTTCAAAATTCTAATTTTATTGGTGATGGCCATTTAATTGATAATCTTTACATGCTTGATCTTATAAATTCCAATAATGTTATTCTGCAAACATATTCAAGAGGTACAAAGAGAAAAATTTCGGAGGATTCTGCCATTTTGTGACACAAGCTCTTAGGCCATATTTCTAAACAAAGAATTCAAAGGCTTGTGTCTGATGGAATCCTTAATCCCTTAAATCTTGTAGATTTTCAAGTCTGCGTTGAATGTATAAAAGGGAAACAAACTAATATGAGGAAATTAGGAGCCGAAAGAGCCAAAGAAGTCTTAGAACTTATTCACACTGATATATATGGTCCATTCCCTATAGCATTATGGAATGGGCAATGTTACTTCATCACGTTCATAGACGACTACTCTCGTTTTGGCTACCTATATCTGATTCATGAGAAATCTCAATCATTATACGTTTTCAAATCTTTCAAAGCTGAAGTTGAACTTCAACTTGGTAAGAAAATTAAAGCTGTCAGATTTGATCGTAGAGATGAATACTACGGTCGGTTTGATGGATCAGGAGAATAACGTCAAGGACCCTTCGTACTTTTCCTCAAAGAATGTGGAATTGTTCTGCAATACACTATGCCAGGTTTTCTCGCATGAATGGTATTGCTGAATGTCGGAATCGGACTCTTAAGGATATGGTAAGGAGTATGATAAGTCATTCCTCCTTACCAGAGTCTCTTTGGGGGGAAGCCTTGAAAACAGCAGTATACATTCTCAATAGAGTACCAAGTAAAGCAGTTTTGAAAATCCGTTATGAACTTTGGATATGCAAGAAACCTAGCATTAGACACTTACATATTTGGGGTTATCCAGCTGAAGAGCTGCCTTATAAGCCACATGAAGGAAAACTGGAATCAAGAACGGTAAGCTGTTATTTTGTTGGTTACTCTGATCATTCATAGGGTTTTAAGTTTTACCATCCCACTCAAGAACCTTTTTTTAGACGGGAAATACCAAATTTCTTGAGGATATTGAGTTTGGGAGGGAAGAGATTATGAGGAAGGTTGTCTTCGAGGAAGATTCTGAAATTGACGATGATTTGGTTACTTTACCAATCATTGCTCAAGAGACAACTCCAGAGACTCATATGGAAAACATTATTCCAAATCAAGACAACATTGAAATCCTTCCTCCATTAGCTGATGAACAAACTCAACCACCTCAAGAAGTGCCATTAAGGAGATCCACTAGAGAGAGGAGAAAAGTTATTTCAGATGATTATATAGTATTTCTACAAGAACATGAGGATGGCGTTGGTTTGACCGAAGATGCCCCTGTCACTTTTGGTCAAGCCATGCGTAGTTCTAACTCTCAGAGATGGATTGACGCCATGAAAGATGAGATGAAGTCTATGAGTGATAATGACGTTTGGGATCTTGTCGAATTGTCTGAAGGTGTGAAACCCATTGGTTGTAAATGGATATTTAAAATCAAAAGGGATTCAAAAGGTAATATCGAAAGATATAAGGCTCGTCTAGTTGCTAAAGGCTTCACTCAAAAGGAAGGCGTTGACTACAAAGAGACTTTTTCTCCAGTTTCTTCGAAAGACTCTTTCAGAACTATCATGGCACTTATAGCTCATTTTGACTTGGAGCTACACCAGATTGATGTAAAGACTGTTGTCCTCAATGGAGACATTGAGGAAACCATTTATATGGCACAACCTGAGAACTTTGTCTTCGGAGATGCAAAGTCTACAGTGTGCAAATTAAAGAAATCCATCTATGGTCTCAAGCAAGCATCCCGTCAATGGTATCACAAGTTTCATCAAATCATCACCTCTTTTGGTTTTGAGGTAAATGTTATTGATGATTGTGTATACTGCAAGTTCAGTGGGAGTAAATATGTCTTTTTAGTTTTATATGTCGATGATATTCTTTTTGCAAGTAATGATATAGGCTTATTTCACGAAACTAAGAGATTTCTTGCAAAGAAATTTGAAATGAAAGATCTTGATGACGCCTCTTTTGTATTAGGAATCCAAATACTTAGAGATCGTTCTCGAGGTATCCTTGGATTATCGAAAAAGAGCTATATCGATATGATTTTAGGAAGATTCGGCATGAAAGAAAGCAAACCACTAGGCACCCTCATGGCTAAGGGAGAAAAATTCAGTCTTAAGCAGTGCCCCAGCAATGATCATGAGAAAAATAAGATGCAAAAGATTCCTTATGCGTCAGTAGGAAGTCTTATGTATGCTCAAGTTTGCACTCGTCCCGATATAGCATTTATAGTGGGAGTTTTGGGGAGGTATTTAAGCAATTCAGGAGAGCAACACTGGAAAGCGGCTAAACGCATAATGCGTTAGTTAAAGAGAACAATGGATTATATGCTCGAGGTTAGAAAATTTGGAGATCGTTGGATACTCTGACTCTGATTTTGCTGGATGTCAAGATAGCAAGCGTTCCACATCGGGTTATATGTTTACGTTGGCTGGAGGAGCTATTTCTTAGAAGTCTGCTAAACAGACTCTTGTAGCTTCTTCCACCATGGCTACAGAGTTCATCACTTGTTATGAAACATCCAATCATGCAATATGGTTACGGAACTTTGTCACTGAGTTGCGTGTGGTTGATGGTATCGAAAGACCTTTGAAAATGTATTGTGATAATAGTTCAGTAGTGTTATACTCCAATAACAACAGAAGTGCTACTAAATCAAAATTCATTAAAATTAAGTACCTTGTTTTTAAGGAGAAAGTTCAGAATAAACAAATTACTGTTGAACACATAGGAACAAATAGCATGCTAGCAGATCCACTAACTAAGGCATTAACCCCGAAGGTGTTTCATGAGCATACTGCTCAAATGGGTGTTATTTCTGATGTTACCTTAGTTTAGTGAGAGTTTATGTTCTATGTATTGAACTTCATATTTAAGACATTCGAAATTCTATAGAATAAAGTTGATGACCTTTTGGTTTGTTCTGAATTCACTTAAGTTAATTTTTATTTTTGTGATATTTGCATTGTGGATTGATCTCACTAAAGTTTAAAGTTGGACCAGTTGGAAATAGACATGTTGTTAATCACATTTTACATGTAATTTCCATGCTACTCACCATATTTGATCTATGTCATTAAATATATTACTATGGTGATTGTCGGGGTTTAACCACGAATAGTAATGTGGTGAATGCCGCGGTAATTCCATTATTAGTATATAAAATGGACCAGATTATTGAAGGTAGTCTGAATGAATAGAATAAAGTTGTGCACTAAGGATTCTTAATATAATTGTCTTCGGAAAGTAATATATAGCCCAAGTGGGAGACTGTTAGGAAATTTATATTTTCTATATAATTTAATTGTGGGCAATATATTAATATCCAATTATATTAGCTATTCAAATAACATGTTGGGCTTAATTAAGTGATTAAAATAAAGTAAAAGTTCATGGGCTACATTATTTGATATGGGCCAATGAGTATATACTCAATATTACATATCAGGTGATTATGGGTGGCCTGATTGGAGTAATATATATAGATACCCTAGGTTATGGTCCCCGACACTAAGCTGTACGCAATTTTCTCTTTCCCCATCTGAAGAGATTACGAAGGACTTTAGGGAAATCAAGAGGCTTATTGGATGAAGGTCTTACACCTGCTGATCTTCCGTTTAATTCCACATAAAAAGATCAATGGATTCAGGTATTCCTCTATTTAATTATTGTATGGATCTTGTTGAATCATGTTAGGGATTAAGGTGTTTTGAATCTAATTGTTTTATTTCCAACATCAGCAACATTATATATACATATATATATTTTGCATCAGAGTATTATTTAATATTTAGAGATTATACAAGTTTGTCATTTGACTCAAATAATTAAGATTTATATAATGTTAAAACTGAGCTATGTAGTTCAATGGAAACATACATTTCAGCCTATTGGATATCAAACACTTATTCCTAACTCTATTATCATACATGCTGCTGCTGAGGTTGAACATACTGGATGTTCTTTCAATTCCACGTGATTTTTAATTCTATTTCCTATTTCAATTCCACCTGCCCCCCTCGCATTTTATCCATTGCTTTGCTCTCTTTTGTTCACTTCCGGCGAGTTTTCTTTTTATCCGGCCAGCTGCTCATGCCTCAATATCTACTACATCAACTAGCATCTCGCCGGATTTCGTTTTAGAAACTGTCCTCTAGGCAGTCTTGGTGGTGGCGTTACGGCCAACGCCGTCGTTTGTCGTCTCTTTTGCTCAACTGACGACCACCCTCTCCGTTCACCGGAGTCTTCAACTTATGGTGGCAGCGTCACCAAGATCCACCACGTTGTGTTTTCTTGTTCTTCAGTCTGCCCACGTGGTGGCCGCCGTACATCTCGGTGATTTCTGCTTTGCGGCCACCCGTTCCAGCCTGCGTTGCTAGACTCCAGTGCTCACATCTTCCGCGCAGCCACGGCGCTCTCTTTCACTGCTACCTCTCGCGCGGCATTCGCCGGAGGGCTGCCAGTTAGCAGCTTTCGGCAGCCTCTTCATCCTTCCAAATTTGTGGATACACTCTTGGCGTTTCAGCCATTGTTTCTGACCGCTGTGATCCAATGGTCTCCATCTCCCATCGGTGGTTCTACCATTGCTCGCCGGATCTCTCCTGGCTCATTCTCGACTGGAAGCAACGCCCTCAGCCTAACCAAGTCGTGCACGGTTTCCGGCGCCACCTACTCTGACTGTGCAGTCTGCCGGCTGCAGATAGGTGGTCAGCTTGCTGCCCTTAATTCTGGCTTTTTACCAGTTTGGGCTAGCCTTCCATCATCTTTTCCAAGCTATCCCTTTAGCTTTCCTCTTTTAGGGGCTTTAGCATTAATTGCTTCATTTGGTCTTCTCTTCCCACCCCTTTTCTTTTGGCTGTTTGCTTCCCAAAATAACCAAATATGGTTTTCTCCTCTTACGGCTGGATTTTAAACTCCCCACAATGCCATGCTTCGCCGTATTTTTTTCTTATTGCCGGAAATCTGGTTGCTCTTCTTTTACAGCTGCTCCAGTGGCATTTCTGGTGGATTTCAGGCGAGTTTTACAGCCTCCATAGCCGTGACAGTTCTGTCCTCGTCTATAGCGGTTTCCATGCTCCTCGTTTCGAGTTCTTCCAGTCATTGAGTTTGGCACCAACTTGCATGGTGTTTGTGGAATCCACTAACAAAGGGGGAGAAGGGCTACTCACTCCGGCGGCATCTTCCTGCCTATGGCTATATTGCAAATTTAAGCCCGTTGCTGATCTTAAAGCCCGAGATCAGCCCCTACCGTTTTTACTCCACTCCACCGCCCATCGCAAGTCACGGGCCATGCTCTTGGCTACTCTCATGATTTTAGTTGGGTTTATTTGTTTAAGCCATTTCTTTGGTTCTTTTGATATACTAATTAATCATGTTTTATTCTCCATTTAATACTTGGAGCAGGTTCTTTTTGGCAAGCTGCTTGTTTGACTTTTTAATTTCGTTTTCCTCTGCTTCCTTTCTCTTTGTCCCCCTTCTTATTTTCATTTGAATTTTTTATAATATTGCGTATTTGGATAGAGATTTTTTTTTAAAAGTGATTTTTTTGATTTTGGCAAAGACTGTGTGAGACCGTTACGTGAGACAAATAAAAAGTAATAACTCCTACCATGAAAAGTGATACTCAAGTAATGAAAGTGACAATACTATTTCATGAACAATTTATAGTATAAATGAAAAGTAATAGTATTTTATAGCGAAAATTAGGGATGTAATCGAACCGAGTCGAGTCGAACACTACTAAGTTTGAGGATCGTTTGTTAAGGAATTATCGAACTCGAGCCCGAATTCGAATTCGAACTCGACAAGATAAAAAATATCGAACTCGAGCTCGAATTTAAACTATTTGTTAAGGCTCACGAACGTGTTCACAAACACATAAAGTAACTTGTTCATGAACATTTTTCATAAACATTTAAAAATTTTGTACGTGGATATTAAAAGAATGTTTCGTTTATAAACATTTAATATTATTCATAATATTAAATAAACAAACTAACAAAATATAATAATAAACGATAAAAAAATATTTAAATATTTAAATGATCACTTAAGTTATTATCATATTTGTGTGGTTTAATACAAAATATTTAATTATTGAATATTAATAAATAAATAATAATATATAATACTAAAGAATAATTATAAAATTTACGAACGCGTTTGCGAGCCATTAACGAGCCCATAAACGAATATGTTAGCGAGTTTTCGAGGCGAACATCCTTAGGCTTGAGTTTGGTTTGATAGACTATTCGAACTCAAAATTCAAGTTTAGTTTGGCTCGTTAAGGTTAACGAACGAGTTCGAACGAATATTTTATCGAATCGAGACTCGAATAGTTCGCGAACGGTTTGGTTCGCTTACATCCCTAGGGAAAATGATAACAGAAGTGAGAACTAATTTGAAAAGTGTAAAATAGTCTTATGCAAAACATATCCTTTGAGGACCCAAAATAAAAAGTGTGGAAATTAATGAGAGATAGAGAGGATATTCTACTGCCCCTAACGGATGAAATTAAAGTGACTCAAAAATTAATTATAAATGAAATTTTGTGGTTTACATGTACTAACATTTGTTATTATCTTGAATTTGCATATGGTTTAAATGGTATACATCCTTATATTAAAGAATATATTATTTAATATTAAAGGGTATCGGAGCGCACGGTGTTCCTGAATACACAAGTTTTAGTCATGTATTTTTTATATACACATATTTACTTATAGAATTTACATAATAAAACTAAAAATTAATTCAACAAGCTATTATATTCGTCCTTTTGCTTAAACTTTGATCATTTAATCTAACATTTATAAAATTTGGTCATGTAATGTCTTTTCCCAATATCATCATTTCAAACTGATAATTTTTAGTGGTATTTACTAAATTTAATTTTTTTAATCTTAAAAATTACTATTTTTATTCTATTATTATTAAGTTTTATGATCCAATAATTCTTTTTGGTTTTGTAATTGAATTAGATTTAAATTTTACTAAATTTTAATAATTATATAAAAAAAACTTATAATCCCGCGTAGCACGCGGATTTCATACTAGTCTTTAATATTTTGCAATACCTCAAGTTTCAAACCGCTCACAGGGACGAGTTTTGATAGGTTTCGGCAGGATCGGCGGGCTCGAATCTATCATGGATCGGGCTTGAGTCAATTACGCAAATGATAAATTCTTGTAAATAATGTCTCATTGTTAGGTTTACATTATGCCATTTTGATTTATTGTAAAGTAAGATTTACATTCATTCACCTTTTTGATAAGTGGAATCCACGTAAAGTAATTTAGTATTCTTATATGAGCCCACAAACAATACTAATATAACTATTGATTATACATTAAAAGATTATATTTTTTAACTCATTATACATTAAAATATTATTATACTCTTAATTTATGTTAAAAAAGAAACGTAAGTCTTGATTCAAGACAGATGGAGTATAGATGTACATATTTTGATGTGTAAATGATAATGAATTTTTCAAATGTTAAAATAGAATGGAGAGAGTTTTATTATGTAGGTCAAAATGATGAAGAGAAACAATTACATATTCAAAATTAATATGATATATGCGAGGCTAAATTACGTTGCGAAATAGTGTGTACAATTCTTGTAATTTATAAAGTGTAGAATGAAGATGGTCGGTTTTGAATGGATTGTAAAGTCTGTATTTAGTGTGGCGGTATTGTTATAAGGTCATCTCTAGCCGTTAGCCCCATCTTACAGCACATTCACCTTAAAAATGCAGACAACTCAGTAAATCATCTTCAGCAGTCTCCATTTTGCAGCACATTCATTTTATTAATACTATTTTAATAATTTTTTATATTTAATTTATTTTTTATTATTATTTTTATTTTGAAATACAAAAAATAATATAATAAAAATATTAATATGCCTAAAATTAAAAAAAATATAATCATTAAAATTACGTTATAATTTATTTAAACATGAAAAATTAAGACAACAATTAAAATTAAAATTACATTAAAAATATATAAACATAAAATTAAAATTACAACACCACAATAATTAAAACTACAACACTTAAAATTAAGAATGACTATTTCTAATCCTCCGAGTTAGAATACTCCATCCATAAATGATCAATTAAAGCATTTCGAAAGTTGAAATGGGCATTTGTATCTCTAATTTGTGCTTATCGAGTAAGAAAATTTGGGAATCGAGTAGGATCACTATCCGCAAATTCAACATTCGGAAGTGGCATTTCTCTTGCTTCCTCAATTGGAGCATTAAGATCTCATTCATCTTCAATTATCATGTTATGCATTATTATGCACGCACGCATAATCATTTTCAAATCGGCTTTATTCCAAAAACGTGCTGGGTTTGCAACAATTGCAAATCGACTTTGTAGAACTCTAAATGCACGTTCAACGTCTTTTCTACAAGCTTCTTGTTTTGTTGCAAAATATTTTTTTGGCCCGACGGGCTCATGAATAGTTTGAACAATTATTGTCCATTTAGGGTATATCCCATCGGCCAAATAATACCCATATTAAATTTTTTTTTCTTGAATGATATAATGTGCTGGAGGAGCAATGTCTCTAGTAAGGTTAGAGAAAAGAGGAGAGGTCTCTAACACATTAATATCATTGTTGGAACCCGGCATCCCAAAATATGCATGCCATATCCATAAATCATAATCAGCTACATCTTCAAGTATAATTGTTGGAGATGCACTACGACCAGAATATTGTCTCGCCCAAGCTGTTGGAAAATTTTTCCACTTTCAGTGCATACAATCCAAACTTCCTAACATACCTGGAAATCCACGTTGCTTCCCTATGTAGAGTAGTCTTGCAACGTCATTGGCAGTAGGAGCTCTTAGATATTGCTCTGAAAAAATTTCAACAATAGCACGACAAAATTTTTTAACACATTTGATGGATGTAGATTCTCCAATCTTGATATACTCGTCGATTGCATCAGCTGGAACTGCATATGCGAGTGTACGAATTACGGCCGTCACCTTCTGTAAAGTTGACAAATCAAGCGTTCCAGCTGCATTCCTTCGTTGTATAAAATAATTATCGTGATTTTTTTACAGCATCAACGATTCTAAGAAATAAATCACGAGACATTCGAAAGCGTCAGCGGAAGTGATCTTCATTATACGTTGGATTTTCAGCAAAGTAGTCATTGTAGAGATTTTCAGCAGCTGCTTCTCGATCAAGAAAAATAGTTCTCCGACCTTGCACTGATCCTCCATGCCTTGGATTTGCATTTTGTTGACTAAGATATTCAGCCATCAATACATTGTTGTTTCGGAGATGTTGCACAATAATTTTTTTTATTATCGTAACTCTCTAATATTGATTGGGCAAATACATCAAACTCATCACTTGATGAGCTTGATGAAGAAGAAAATATCTCATGAAAATTCATTGTTGTATGTATGAGTGGAGTGATGAAAAATTTTAATTTTGAAGTACTAGTAAGTGGTAGCATGTGTTCATTCTCCTATCCAAAATTGCACTATTTATTAAGGCACAATCCATGTACTTAAAATCTCAACCATTGATAAAAAAAATATCACCTTTAAATCTCAACCATTAGATGAAAGTTTAGAGAGAAAAGAAGTACAATCCATGTACTGAAAATCTCAACCATTGATTAAAAATATCATCTTTAAATCCTAACCGTTGGATGAAAGTGTAGAGAGAAAAGAAGCACAATCCATGCTCTTTAAATCACAACCATTGATAGTGTAACATCATCTTTAAATCTCAATCGTTGGATGATGATTTTAAAAAATGTGAGAAGTTTAATATTTATTATAAATAAGTGACACACAACTCTTATCCTACCACAAACCTCTGCAATTTCTCTTTTCACACTCAACTTATTGTTATTTTCGTATTTCTTCCCTCTAAAATGTCTAAATGAGATAAAAATTTCTCTTCTTCTGATGATAAAAATCTTTGCACTTGTTATCTTAATGTTTCACAAGATCCAATTGTCTGTAGAAATCAAACAAAAGACAAATTTTGGCTTCGTATTACTGAAAAATTCAATTCTAAAAAGCCACCGCAATCAATCTCTTGTACTAAAAATCCCTACAATACCGTTTCCGATTCATACTTAAATAGTGTAGAAAGTTCTGGGCATGTCTACAACAAGTTCGATATTCTCGTCCAAGTGGTGTAAATGATGAAGACATCGTAAGTGGAATATTTTATTTTCGTTTAATTATAAATCATACTTATTTTATTATAATTCATACTCGATTTAATATTTTATATATATGTAGTGGGACAAGGCAAACGAGTTGATGTCTAAAAATGAAGAATATCCAGATGGTTTTAAATTTGCACATGTGTGGTCTATTATGAAGAAATACGTAGAAAAAGTTACAGAGGAAGAAGGTTCAAGTGCTCAAGTAAACACGTCAGCATCTCCTATATCTCCACAAGCCCATTGTCAGAATTTGCAATCAATTTAAGCGATGATAGTGGAGGATCTTCATTGAGGCGACCGGAGGGGATAAAAAAAGCTAAATTGAAAAGGAAACAAGGTGAAGAAACATCTGTTGTAGCAAACATGTTACAAGAAGAGGGTGAAAAAATACGTGAAATGTTACACATGTCTGCTGAAAAAAGATCGATATGCTGCTATAATACGTGAAATGGTTGAAGTTAAAAAGCATAACAATAAATTAAAAGAACTAATACGAGAAGACAAACTCATAATGGTGAATTTGGACACCATTTTGGACCCCGTACGACGTGATTTTATTAGACGTGTGCAACAAAAAATCATGAAAAAGAGAAGACTAGACGAACAACAAAATTCGAATACCGCTTCCGATTTCTTTGGCCAATTTATTCGAGATATTGGAGGAGCGTCCAAGGATGATCTCTCTGATTATTAGTATTTGTGTGTTTATTTATTATGTTTATGTACTTGTTTTTGTGCTAGTAATGTTGTTTTATCAATTTATTTCAATGAAGGGTCTGTTTTATAATATATTAATGTAATGTAAGTTTGTGTTTAGGATTTTAATATGTAATGTAATTTTTATTTTCAATATGTTTTATTATTCAAGTAAATATGTTTTTAAACTTATTTAAAAATATAGAATTTTTTTCACATATACAACATAAATATATATATATATATATATATATTTAAAAATAACAATCATAATATTTTTTTACTTATTTAAATTAATTATTACTATAAATAAGTAAAAAAATTAAAGAAAAATAAAAGTGGATATTAATGTGATACATCATATATATATATATATATATTCATTTATCATTAACCATAAGAATATCATTAACTATTAAAATGTTTTTAACCATTACAATATATAATGTTATTTAAATATAATAATTGAAAATAAGTTAAAAAAAAAAAAAAAAAAAAAAGAATATGCAGAAATTACTGTAGCGACTGGATTTTTCCAGCGCTACAATGGATTTCTCTATTTTGCAGGAGGATTTGCAGATTTGTTGGAGGGTGAATTTGGATGCAAATTGCAGTTGCAGGCTTGTATGCGGCTCTGCTGGAGACGCTCTAAGTTATAACCAAACGAATCTAATATAAATAGGTCAAATGGCATTATATGTTAAAGAAAAAAACCAGGGAATTCCTTTTAAACTTTTTGGAATTAATGTGTATTGACTTTTCTCATAAATTGTACTCCCTCCGTCCCTTCAAAAGAGACCATTTAGCTTTTTTCACGTAAATTAATGAGTATTATTATTTAATGTGTAGTGGGTAGTTATATTAGTGGGGGTGTGGACCCCATATTTTAATTGTATTAGAGGTGGTGTGTGGATCTCATGTTTGTAAAATAGAAAATGAGAACTTTTGGGTGGGACGTCTAAAATGAAAAAAATACCCACTTTAAATGGCACAGAGGACGTAATATTTAATGTTGTTGAAAGACTAACTTGGTAGAAAGAATATAGATAATATATACTCCATGCAATTTTGGAGTCTTATGAGGTAAGTCAGTCACTCAGGTAAGATTGGGAGGACCATAGACTCAAAGGCCAATCCGAGGCCGTATATTTTGAACTTGGGCTCTTCCCGAGGAGGATAACAAACGGCCAATGAAGTGGACTGTGGACACATAAGCTTAGTGGATTGGTAAAAAATGGCTCTGAAAAGATTCTTTGTGATGGCTTCTTTACTGTAAGTGGAGTTAAGTTGTACAAAAGTACAAGGAGGCACTGAGCCAGTGGCGGACGCAGGATTTCCGTCGAGGGGGTCCAATTTTTTTCATACAATAGTTCGTGTTTTTTGTTCTACAAATTTTAAGAAGAATTATTTTATTTACCAACTTTTATTAACATTTTTCTAAAGATGTTTTAGTATTTTTAATTGTATTATGTAAGAGTAACAATTTTGAAACTAAAATCATTAAAATTATTAAATAAATATGATATTTAGAGGGAAAATAAATAAATAAAAGAAATAGAAGAGGGGAAATAAATAACAGTGTTGCATGAATCGAACACAGAACATTTAAAAGTAAAACATCATCACTTCACCACTTGGACA
Organism: Pogostemon cablin; assembly: GCA_023678885.1. Taxonomy (NCBI): domain Eukaryota; kingdom Viridiplantae; phylum Streptophyta; class Magnoliopsida; order Lamiales; family Lamiaceae; genus Pogostemon; species Pogostemon cablin. The sequence continues at coordinate 12,735,219 of CM042981.1, read as the reverse complement.
CAAAGATATTTCAAGAAAATTTATATATCTATACTAGTGATTTTTAGAAGTTTAGGGGCCCAGTGGCCCCCTACTCCCTTCATAAGTCCAATGCACTGAGCCCCTAAGATTTTCTAAATAATTAATATATATATATATATATATAGCAAATAATATTTATAAAATTAGTTAGCACATTGGTTAGAGCATGATTAATCAGGTGAAAGCTTTTGGTTCGAACCCCCCCTAATAATACAATATTACAATATTGTTACCCTTAGTTTCTTAATTTTTATCTGTTACTTTTTTTATTTATATGTTTATTTTATTATTTCCTTTTTCATTTTTTTCTTTATCAGTTTATTGTATTGTTTGGGTTGGTTACTATCCACTACACCCCCTAAGCGTAATTAACTGATAGATACATTCTAAATTAACTCTTACTACTAACTACAAAATTTATGTATGTATTTCCCTTTTTGCCCTAATATCCAAATTTAGATTTTAAATGCAGATTTTTCTGCACGAAATGTAGATTTTAGTTAAAAATGCAAATTTGATTGGGGTTAAGTCGATTTTTTTTCACGAAATGCAAATTCCGGTTAAAAAATGCAATTTGAAGGAGGTTTAGTTGATTTTTTTTTCACGAAATGCAGATTTTTTAATAGTTAATTTTCTGCATGAAATGCAGATTTTTTATGTAGTTAATTTTCTGCACGAAATTACACGAAATGCATATTTATCTTCCAATTCTCGCAATTAATGATATTTTTATGCACGAAATGCAGATTTGTTTGGGGGTTTCTAACAACATGAATAGGAATTCATGGGAATTAATCATAATTCATTATGGCAAGTCAAGGGGTTTCTAACAACATGAATAGGAATTCATGGGAATTAATTATAATTCATTATGGCAAGTCAATAAATCTTAAAGTGAAATACGTTGAGAGTGGAAGAGATATTATTGAGATATATTTTAATTAAGGATAAATTTGGAATTTTAACTCTAAAAATTGTACCTAATACTAATAATTTATTTTTATGGATGTATCTTAACATAATTATACATAGGAAGTTTGTACCTACAAGTAATTATTCCTTGTTTTATCTACGTTCTGCCTGGCATGAGCATGTGATATAATTAAAGTTTTACTTACCCTTTTGATATAGTTGTAGATTACTTAAAATATGTGTAATTAAATTAATTAATCGATCTTACACTAAAACTTAACTATTTATTCTAGTTGACACAAATATTATTAACTGTATTTTTTTAGGGGAATATAAAATTCTAATTCAAATAATGTATGAGTGAAGAACAAGTTTAATTTGCGACGAAAATTTTACCTTTTAACACCGCCAGTTGAAAATAGCGTGTTATTCATAAAAAATAGTAATTGGTAAATGGTAAAGTGATCTTTCTATTTGTTGAACCAAGATGACCTTCATCTTCAACTTTCATAAAACTAAAAATTTGTCTTCTCCGTGAGTTTCTTAATATCAAACCTCGTTTAATTCATTTTGAAATATTGAAAATTTGTCACAGACAGTGCCAATTGTTCAAATATGGTATTAGACGTTGTAGTACTTCAAATCACACTTAATATAATAGCAAGAATAATTAATGTAAAAGCAAGTAGAACATATTTGTAGAGGTTCGACCATGAAGATCTACATCAACTCTGAGGTATAAGTGTTCCTCTTATTGATGGATCATTTATAAGAGAAAGAATCACTAAAAAAAATACATCAAAGCTGATCTGAGAAAGCAAGTTGTGAAAAATGGAAATTGTGATCAATTGTCTCTGATGTGAGTTATTTCACACCTTTAAATGACTTTAAAAATAATCGTTCCATACACCAATGGAAAAGCTTGGAAACACAGCTACAATCTTGAGCTGATAAACTGAATAAGAATCTTTCGTAATAACCACAAAAAATTGCCCGCAACCGACCAACTTGATCATGTTCTACAAACTCCAAATGAGTTGATTTTGTCATAAGTTCAAATCACTCCCAGCACGCGTGGTTAATTTTTCCAATTTACATCTCATCCATTGAATTAAAATTTATCCTTCAATTCTTATAGAAAGTTTTTATGCTAGCTATTTTGTTGTCCTTAGAGATTACATATGTATTTCAATAATAATTCATTTAGTTATAATGATTTTTTGCATGACAATATTTTTGGTCCTTCTCCCTATTTAGGATTTGGGAAACTCTATATTTTAGTTTCAAGAATACCAAGCTAATTTAATCATGTCATTCTGCATTTAATATGCTTTATCCGTGTCGTTACAATTTCAATATATTTATTATTTATTTATCACTCGACTATGTTTACTATTTATACCCTAAAATTATAATCACTCAATGCAGGTGAACAATATTTTAAAGCATTTTATTTTTAAAATATTATCTTTATGTTTAAAAAAACTATATTTCTCTCATAAAATTAAGGTCATATCTTGTGTGAGACGGATAAAAAGTGATAATATTATTAACAAAAAGTGATATTCAATCGATGGAAAGTAATAATAATATAGTGAACTATTTCATAAACAATTTATTTATAGTATAAATAAAAAGTGATAACATTTTATAATAAAAAGTGATAATGATGTTGTTACTTTTTATCCGTCTCACGCAAAGATTTACGTGATACGGTCTCATACAAGTCTTTGCCTAAAATTAATAACATAAGTCATATGAATTTTGATTCAACAACACTTATGTAAAACCATTTCACGATGAGCTGTCTTATTTATCTCAATTAGTTAGTATTATTTTTCAATAAAGATATTATCACTTTTCATTAAAGATATTATTATTTTTCATTTATATTATAAATTGTTATATTTCAATTTACTGGATTGTTATCCTTTTTATAAATCATATATTAATTTTTTTATTAAAATATATCACTTTTAATTCATTTTATGAAACACATTACGTGAGAATGTCTCATAAAAGTTTTTTGGTACTTAGTGTTAGGTACATTGGAATCTCCTTAATTACTATAAGATACAAACTTAAAAAAATATTACTACTAATTACATAAATATATAGTGATATTTCAATTTTACCCTTACAATATGCTGCACACAATCATTTACGTTATGTGCAGCAAATACTATGTAAGAAATTTTATGTGCATCAAAAAATTTATGTGTAGGAAAAAATTTTATGTGCAGCAAAAATAATACGTCCAATAATAAATATTATGTTCAATAAAAAAATAAAAATCGTAAGTGTTATTTGCAGCAAAAAAAGCCGTAAATGTTATGTGCAGCAAAAATAATGTTATGTATAAATAACATTAAAGTTGTTAGGTCACATTAAATTGAGGGTATATTAGGTAAATGATCTTAATTTTTTGTATTTAGAAGTAATTATTTTAAATTGATTTATCTCATACTAGTAATAATATGTATTAAGTGTATATCCAATAGTAATTATTCCAATTTTTTTTTTATTTAACAACATGACATAATAAATTATCAAGTTTCTAATGAGACGGATGGATAACTTTTTTATAAATATAATTAGTAAATTTTTATTTCGAACATTATTTCTTTTTATATACTTAAAATGTAAAATCTGAATATAATTAGTATTTTGTCTTTTTATTATAGTTACTTAAAAGTTGATATTCTGTCCCATTTTGTCTTTTTATTAATAGTTACTGTGCACAAAGTTAGTAGTCGACAATCTGTATTAATTTAAATTTTATTAAATAATGCATATTTGTTCCTTAAAGGAATTTGGGCAAATGTTATATGAGATCGTGTTACGTAATACGGATAAGAGGTGATAACATAATTAATAAAAAGTAATATTCAATCGATAAAAAATGATAATTGTGCAGTGAATTATCTCATGTACAATTTATAGTATAAATAAAAAGTGATAACATTTTATTGCAAAAATAGTAGTAATATTTTATAGCGAAAGTGATAATGATGTTATCACTTTTTATCTTCTCACGTAAGATTTATAATATAAATAAAAAGTGATAATATTTTATTGCAAAAATAGTAGTAATATTTTATAGTGAAAATAATAATTAAGTTATCATTTTTTATCTTCTCACATAAGCCCGATGTCTCACACAAGTCTTTGCCAAAGAATTTATCACTTTTTAATATTTAGTTATTCACTAAAAAATTAATAGAAAATTTTTAAAATTTTTTTTGTATAAATATTTATTTATTAGTATATATATTTTTATAAATAAATATATATTTTCTGAATTTAATTACATAGAATAACATTCGTAGACCGGAGTTTACAAAATATTTTATCATTTCTTTTAAACTCAGAATATTTTTATCATTACTTAAATAATTTTATGAGAAATATTATTAAATGAGTTAATCTTCTGTAAATCGGGTTCCATAACGTAAATGCTTTGATCCAAGAATTTACATCGTGAATTTGATTCACATGCATGATAATTACCTTACTAAATACTACATATAACTTATCTTACTTGTGTATTAATTGAGGATCTTGGATATTCTGTTACACTTGGTACTTGGTATTACATTTCCTGTTACACGCGTTATATGAGTAACACGTGTGTCGGGAACAAAATCTCAAATATTGCCCCTAGGCATAAACTTTCCTTTTAGAGTATATATTTTATTATATTATTTGTGTTAATCATCCAACGGTGCGCAATAATGAAAGAGTATCTTGTAAATTCGATTCAACATAAATTTTGATTTTACATAATTATTTTTTAATTAAAAAAATTCTATTTAAAAACAAGAACTATTATTTTTTTAAATGAAAATAGTTTTTATGTTCATCAAGAATATACTAAAAAATTATTACAAAATATTGAAATTTAAGGAGTAATATTTTTTATTTATATAAGTAATAATTAATCTCCATACAAAATAATTTTTCATGTATTAAATGATAAAATTAGATGGATAGTAAACTAAGTTTACACCAGTATATTACCTAAAATTATTAATTCTTGTAATAATCAACTTAAAAATTAGGATGAATTCATGTGTGTAATTGATTGATTGGTTCTGAATTTTCATTCACTCAAGGAGAAAAATCATGAAATTAAAGAGAATCAATCCTGATTTTTTAAGTATCTATTTATTATTTATATTTAAAGAGAATCAATCCTAATATTTTGGGTTCCAATAAGAATGTGATTGTGTGTGAAATCAAACTTTATCGTGCCAAATACGGTGCTGACGAACCGTAAATTACGCACCTTACCCGGATTATCTTTCTTTGAATATGATTCCCCTAACCCAAACCAAATTAGTAATAATTTTCCACCTGACCCGCCTTTTGACCCGAATACATTTGCACTTTGATTTTTGTTCCTTTTTCTAGAATTCTTTCTTCAATAATATCACCAAATATTCCTTGATTCTATCTTATATCCAATATTTTTTAGTACATAAAATAAGCAAATATTTGTGTGAGACTCGAGAAAATTTTTGTGAGACGGATAATAAGTGATACTCCCTCTATCCCATTAAAAGGAGGACATTTTTTTTGCACGTAAATTAAGGAATATAATATTTAATGTATAAATAACGAGAGAAAAAAAATATTTTAATATATAGTGGGTATGTCTATTAGTGGTGTGCGTGGGTTCCGGTGATATATTAAGGGTGCGGCTATTCGCATCTCCAGCGGGTTAGCAAATTGCGAATGCAGCCCACATATCCATTGACGGACGTATATGGGAGGTATGGGGGCACTGGGCCCCCCTGAACTTTTACTAATAAGTAGTATATATATGTAAAGTACGACAAAATTCCACATTGGCCTAGTGGTGAGGCAATTTAATTAATGTGTCGAGGGTCTAGTGTTCGATCCCCTTTTAGGACAAGCTTTATTTATTTACTTCTTCCCCTCTTCTATCTCTTTTGTTTTACTTAATATTTATTTTTTTCTCTCTTTTATTTATTTTAATTGATACATTATTAAAATAATATATTCATTTAATAATTTTAATCTCAAAATTATACTAACTTTTACCTAACACAACTTAAAATACTAAAATATTCTTAGAAAAATGTTAATATAAGTTAGAAAAATGTTAATATAAGTTGATAAATAAAATAATTTTTCTTATAATTTGTAGAACAAAAAACGCGAACCATTGTATGAGAAGAATTGGGCCCTCCTCCATGGAAATCCTGCGTCCGCCCCTGCACATATCCTTCTCCAACGGTGTTAGCAAAGTTGACTGCAAAATGTGGATTTCACTGTAGAGGCCCAAAAATGCAGCCTCTACAGTATTTAACCGCTTAATTTTTAAATTTTTTTGTTTTTTTGTTGATTATGTTGTAAATTAAATATGATATAATTGTTTAATATACACATTATATAGTAAATTAAATATAATTTTGTTGAATATATACATTATGTACATGTATGTAGATATGATGTGGTTGTTTAATTTTTTTATTATTTAAATATTTATAATTTTTTTATAAATGAAAATTTTTTAATTTTAATTTTGAAAAAGTTAATTAAAAATAAAGATTAAATTACATATTAAAATTCTAAATAAAAACTTCAATTTCATCATAAAACTTCAAACTTCAATAGGCATATTAATATTTTTATTATTATTATTTTTTGTATTTAAAAATAAAAATAATAATGAAACATAAATTAAATGTAAAAAAATAAAAATATTATTAAAAAATGAAAGTGCTGCAAAATGGGGTTAACTATTGGAGATGATTTATTGAGTTGACTGCATTTTAGAGATGAATGTGCTGCAAAATAGGGTTAACCGCTGGAGATGACCTCCTCATAGATCTTTAACATAAAAATGTCAAATCAATTTATCCCGCTGCCACACATCTAGGGCTAGTGGAGCAGCCGCAGTACATAATCCCTTCAAAGAAAAATGTTGTTTTGACCATTCTATTAAGATCTTATTATGAAAACAAATTAAAGTTTAGCAAACCTCAAATTAGTAAAAAGCCTCAAATTCTTGTATAGAATCCTCATAAAACTTTTCTTTTGAAGATCAAATTTCGTCTCACAATTAATTGGAATAAAAAAAAGAGATACTCTAAAGATTGTTGCAAGGTACCCATTTTCTTGTAAGTGCGAAAACTTTAGATAATTCTATTGGCTCAATTTTTTACTACCTCAAAGATGCAATTGGAGCTGCAAAAGGACTACTCATTTGAGGCAAGTATGTGGGTTTTTAACATTGATCTAAAAAATAAAGTGATACCAAATGTGGCTTTCTTGAGGAAGCTTGAAGTTACTCAATTGTTTATTCAATTTGCTTTATTCAATTGTTTCGGGGTGCAATAGCCGCACCCTATATTAATTGTTTTGTATGGTCCCATTTATAAAAAAAGAAACAAACTCTTTGTATTGATACATATTAAAACGGCAAAGTGCACTCCTTTAAGTGGGTCGGAGGAAAAAATATTTTAATAAAAAGTGATACTCGAATTAATAAAAAATCATTGTGCAGTTGATTATTTCATAAAAAATTTATTATATAAATATAAAATAATAATATTTTTAACAAAAAGTTACAATATATTTGATAAAAATTGATAACTATTTAAAAAAATTTTAAAATCAGTATCATGCTAGACGGTCTCACACAAGACTTTTCCCTGAAAATTACTCTTCAGAGTGATGAACTATTATTTTTCTGAATGATATGTTGCTATTTTTATATTCTTATTAAAATGGATAATATTTTTCATTCAAAAGAATAATAGTTCATTACTCTAAAAATTAAATTTCTTGTATTAAAGAATAGTTTTTGTAAAATTAGGGTGTTGTACAATGGGTTCACAAGAGACAAACTCATATGCAAAAAAATTGTGTGAGACTATATTATTGAATGAGTTCAGTAAGATGGATAAGAAATGATATTATAGATGCACCTTAATATTACTCCTTTTACTACATGAAAATTTATTTTTTAGAGTGCGTTCACCTTTTTTCTATTACTCAAAAGATAAGTGTCCTCAAGTATAAGGGTTCTATTATAATAATGTATGTGACCAAGTTTTTTATCGAACTCAAAAATAGCAACACAATTAAATCTACTTATTACCGAACTTACTAAGACAAGATTCCAGATTGTTTGAGAGAATGGTTTATCAACTACTAAACAAGATTGAAATAATTAATTATAAAATGCAGCTTGAAAAATAACAGTTATAGTTTATAGAGAGTAGACACGATAGCTCTAAGAAATTCAGTTTTAATTGGTCAAATCAACTTTGTAGACTAGGTTTATCAAATTCATGGAAAAGAATAAGAGCAATCACAAAGTACACCAAGTCACCTCAATCAAATTAACCAAACATAATCACAATAATTTAATCATAAAAGATTGCTAAAATTCCACTTCCTTTCTAAATACTAACTCTGTAGAGACATTCCCTTACAAGGTACTTGTACTCAACAAGTATTTCCAATAGGTACTATGAGAATTAAATATATGACTCTTTACTAAATATCATAACATGAACATGTATAAATAGGTATCCAAAATGGATTTCTAGCAACTAATAAATATATTTCTACTAGTATTGAGCTTGCGCGATACACGAAGATGAATTAAAGAAATAAAATATTTTATTTTTAAATTTGTAATCATTTTATTTTGTGAAAATTTATATTTAAAATTTATTATATTTATTAATTTTCATAAGTCATACATGGTAAATTTTTACATGTAATTTATTATATTTTCATAAGATTTATAGTATTATATTGTCCTTTAAACTTCAATAGTCAATTATATTGTCCCTTAAATTTCGATAGTCAACAGTTACATTTGACTCGACAGTAATATCGTACTTAAAGTTAATGAACTCTCAATTTGTTACTGAAAAGTTTCATTTTAAATCATGATAATACGGTATTTTAAATAGAATCCCTCTTTTAAGTAATAAAATAATAATGATTAAAATGTTTAAACTAAAGTTAAAATTATGTTACTCTTGTTTGGGACTAAACACACAAAGCATTTTCGGAGCTGATTCGGAGCATCGATGAGAAGTGCACATCTCGAAATCAGTCATACTATTAAAGAAGTACGTGACGACACTCACACCCAATATGACCTTTACTAAATTTCATGTTAATGGTGACAATCGATAGTAGTTAGGGGATAATGCACAGAATAACGACAGAGAGAGTGGAATCGACGCAGTAAATTTATATAGACATTATTGGAAACTTAGTCTTTAATAGAAAGGACTCTCATTACTTTAAATTTTGAAATTTCAACCTAAGTTTCATATTGAAATGAAAAAAAAATAAATTGATGTGTGAAAGTAAAATAAGAACAGATTAAAAATAATAATAATAGAATAAAAAAAGATATTAAAAAATTATAAACTCATAAGAATTTGAAATATAAAGTAAATTTAAAGTTATAAGAATTCAAATCATCACACCCTAAAAGAAAAGGTTATAATAATGTTAATTTAAATTTAAGATTTCAATCACCAATTGTGAACAAAATATCTAATCAATTATATGTGTTATTGATTACTACTATTAATTAATTTAGATTTTAGACCACATGCTAAAACTCAAAGATCATCATATCATCAACACACAAAACAAAACTAATATAGTGAGGCTTGCATGCGCTCGGGCGTACACCGTGCGCCTTTAGAATTTAGTAATATGGATAATGGTACATTATTTTATTCTAAAGGGTATACACTTTAATTAATAAGTATACACCATTTTGTTCTAAAGGATATACACTTTTCATTAATATTTTTTATTTTTCTTCAAAAAATAAAGGGTACACATCTTTATACTAAAGGGTATACAATTTAACACAAAATTTTAAAAACACACGAAGTGTGCTTCCATGCGCCCGGACACACACAAGTTTTTGCTAAACTAATAAGTTTCATGTGAAAAAAACCAAAGCAAATATGAAACAATATACGATGAATAAATAAGGGCACAACCCATAAATATATATGTACGTAACCCATAAAAATACAGGCTCACAGGCCAACACTATAAAATTAAAATAAATTTTCTTTAAACAAATCATTTGCTAAATGAGACGCTTAATAAAAAAAATTAAAAAATTAAAAAACATACAAAACACCAATATAATTGAAATAAAATAAAACAAAATAATAATATATTGAAGAATTGTCATCCATTATTCAATTTAAAGAAATACGTATGAAAAATATGAGCATATAGAAACGAAGCGCGCATATATAACAAATACTATTACATCGCTAATCAATACAACTATATTGCAAGAAATTTAATCAATACCCACATATAAAATATCCACAAATAAAATGTGTGGCTAAATTGTGACACGTAATATTTTTATATATGGGTAATGTAAAAAGTCTATTGTGACATTTAAAATGTGTTGCTAAAAATTAATAATACTCTCTTCGTCCTATACTTTTGTTCACACTTTTTTGTTTTTGTCCGTCCCAACTTATCTTCACCACCCCGAAAAAGGAAACTTCACATTAACCAACAACCTCAAAAGTTATCTTAATTTAAAAAATATCACTCCCACCTAACACACATAACATATTTTATAATTTATTTATTACCGAAAAATATCACAATATCCCTAAAAAGTCAATAAAGTTGATCAAAAAGTAACTTTCTTAAATTTCGTATCTGTAGTGTGGGTGAACAAAAGTTCAAAACGGAGGGAGTAACATTTTAATTTTACGGATTAATTTTAATATTAAGAATACCCACACATGATATAATTGTGTGACTAACACTCCCTCTGTCCCATTTAAAGAGTCTTTTTTCCATTTTGGGCGTCCCACCCAAAGGGTCACATTTCCTTTTTTACACACATGGGACCCACACACCCGCTCTAAAATAATTAAAATATGTGGCACACACTCTTACTAATAAAACTACTCACTACACATTAAATAATAATATTCCTTCATTTACGTGCAAAAAAGAAAAAATATTCTCTTTTGGCGGGACGGAGGGAGTAATATATTATTTAGCTACACATAAAAATTATATGTGGTTAAAAAAATCACTAATATGACATTATATTTGACGATAATTAATTATTTAATTAAAAATACAAATTAAAAATTATATTATTTAGAAAATATTATTAAATTATAATAATATTTAGATAAAATAGCTTATTTTGGAAACATATTCTATCTATACATATATATAATTATAAAAAAATTAAATAAAATATTTATATAGCCAAATGACTAAAGCATCTTTTCACGCGTCCGCATGTACAAGTTCGATTCAAATAAGAAACAAAAAAATAATAATAAAATAAGATAAAGATAAATCAAGTAATGAGCCAAATGAAGTGATATACACTCACTCATAATCCATATTTCTTTATATATATATATTTACCCAAACAAAAATAAAATCCAAATTTATTGGAGCGGGATTTGTATATATCATATTTAATTCAACATGTTTATATAAGTACATGCTTAACATTTGAAAAGTATTAAGATTTAATTACTACCAATATAAGTAAATTTTCATACTATTCTTAAATGAAAAATGATAACTTCAGAAGTCTCATAGTTTATTAATTTTCGTCTTGATGTTTTAAAATAAAATTTAGCATTAAATTTTTTTATAGTAAATATTTTGTTTGAAATGTGTGAAATTATTTTAAACACAATTTCATTAAATTTTATTAATTAATTTTATAAAATTTTGAAAAAAAATAGTAGCATAATAATAAAATATCATTAATAACTCTAAATTCATATAAATCATCAATATTAGGAGTGATTATTGGGAGCATCTGGTGCACTGATGCACCATATGGTTGATAGATTTAAAATGTATTATAGTGGGTATTTATTTTTTAATTATTTTATTTTATTTAATAGTGGAAGTTAAATTAAAACATAATCTAGCTGCTAAGATCGTCCAAGTGCACTCTAGTTAGATTCTAATTTTCGTAGGTAGCGCATAAAAATCATCTTAGCGACTACCTAAAAAAAGAATTACTAAATTATGTTTACTAAGAACGATATGGAAAGATATAAGTAGTGTAAAAAATTTATTTTTATTAAAATTAAGATGAAGATTCATGTGGGAAAAAAATAACAAAAATATTTTTGAAAAAAATATTAAAAGTAATATGTAAAAATTTGATAATAATATCCCTAAATTAAAGTTTTGGCATCAACTCATCTTTGATAATTGAAAATGTATTAACATTTCTTATTTCTCACAATTTAATTAATATTTTATTATTTTCATTGAAAATTTTTTGGTTGATTACTATTAGATACATTTTATACTATATTATTTCTAATAGATATATTATCCTAAAAATATTACTAATTAATACATTATGAATGAGAAAAATGTCCTTCCTATCCTTAATTTAATTGTATTCAATAATAATTTTAAAGATAAAATATATTATTTTAACATTAGAAACATTATTCCATTATTTACTCCTAAATATCTTCTCAATTAATTATCTAGATTAATTAAACGAAGATCTTGAAATAGAGAAGTATACATAATGTGGAGAGAGATAATATTAACGAAGTATTCAAAATCAATATTCAAGTATTTAGAATTGGTATTCGAAGTATTCAAAATCAATATTCAAGTATTCAAAATCAGTATTGATCACGAAGTATTCAGAATAAGTATTTAAAAATATTCTTTCCCTAAGTATTGTTCATTCTTAAGTATTTCTAAGTCATATCTTCTCACTAATTTCTCCCTTAAAATCCGTATTTAGAAATATTTTCTCAAAGAAGTATTCACAATTTAAAGAGAGATGATATCCATAAAGTATTCAGAATCGACATTTACGAAGTATTCATAATAGGCATTTAAAAATATTCGTTACCCACGTATCGTTCCTTCTTAAGTATTGCTAAGTCATATCTTCTCACTAATTTCTCTCTTAAAATCGATATTCAGAAATATTTTCTCAACGTAGTATTCAGAATTCCAATATGGAGAGATAATTGAAACGGAAATATATTGAATGTGAAAACCATGGAGAGAAAATTGAAACATAAGAAATAGATTGAGTATGGAAATGTGGATTACTCCCACTATTTTATCGGTTAGTTGAAGGTTAGAGGAGACTTTTTATAATATATTTTTGTACCTGATAGTAATAAAAATATATATTATGTATCTAATAGTAATATTAATATATATTTCGTATTGGATAGTAATAATTCCAAAATTTTTATATTAATACTTCAAAATAAATAATCAATTTCATTGGAATGTATTCAACTTTAAATACATTTAATTTTTATGATATAAAACTTGAATACACTATCTCTTTACTTGATATTGTATAATAACTCAATAAATATTTATACAGATGTATGCTACATATTTATTCACTTTTAAAGAAATTGAATTGTTTAATTTTAATTTAAGAATATATAATAAAAATTTTAATATAATGAATTTAATTCTTTAATTTTTGCATGTAATTAAATTTAATATAACTTTACATAATAAACACAAATATATAAAATAATATTATTTTTATTAAAATTAAGATGAAAACTCATATGGAAATAAAAAATCAATGTTGAAAGAAATATTAAAGGAGTATGTAAAAATATTAATATGATGAAAATCAATATTGAAAACAAATCATCTTTGATAATTGAAAAATTAACGTTTGAAAACTTTTATATTTATACTTTAAAATAATAATCAATTTCCTTAAAATTATTTAACTTTGAATATCATTTAATTTTACTTGAATACATTAACTCTGTACAATACTTGATATTAAATACTCCCTCCGTCCCACGTATTTTTACCCACTTTCCATTTTGGGGTGTCCCACGTATTTTTACCCATTCCATTTTTGGCAAAAATACATAATATTTTATTACCTACTTTTTACAATCCCAACAACTTTAACTACTTTTTTACACTTTATTCATCATTCCCAACAACTTTATTCACTTTTTCTTTTTAAATTACTAATTTATCCCTACTTTTTCTTACATTATATATTAAAAAAATAAAACGTCTTAATCTCCGTGCCCGTACAAATGGGTAAAAATACCCGGGACGGAGGGAGTAATAATTTTACAAATATTTAATACAATTGTATTCTCATATTTATTCACTTTTAACTAAATAAATTTAATTTTTTATTTTAATTTAAAAGTATATAATAAAATATAAATTTAATTATTAAAATTTTTACATGTAATTAAATTTAGGGTTAATTGCATAAAAAAACCTCACTTTTACCTCAATTGCAAATTTCTCCCAACTTTTAAAATTTGGCACTTAAAACCATCACCTTTTACATACTTTGCAAATAGAGCATATGGGCAGTATCGTCGGGCTTCGCCTTCCAGTATCGCCGCCAACAGCTGCAGAGCCAAGAGCTTTCAGCCGATAGCAGCGACAGGAACCCTATCCAGAATCCACATCACCGCGGATCTGGTCCACGACGCCGGAAATTCGCAAAACCCATCACCGCAAGCAAGCCTCCTCGCCGGATCTGCCCACCCGCGTCTGATTGTTGCGGAATGCGCCAGCCCCAATAATAAATAAAATAAAAAATTACAGAGAGATATTGATGAGTCCCACCCCCCACCCCTCCCCCACAGAAAAAACAGGAACTCAGACTACTTAACAGCACTAACTTATAGCACTTCTGCTCTCTTTAATCACTTCATTACACACACAAAATTTCCCATCACTCTTTTCTGCAATCAACACTTTTCTCCTGCAATGTTCTTCTTCCTCTCATCTTCATCATTCTATTCTATTATATTCAATCTCTCTCATCACATCACCAACTACCCACCCATGACACACAGAGGCAAAGCTTTGCAAGATGATTTCAACTACTCAGAAATGGTGTAGGAAACACCCCCATTCCTCCTCCGTCGGAATCTACCCTCATTTGTTCCCCGGTGGATCTACTCCTAGAAAAGGCCATATATTTATGTTTAGCTTCACTCCGTTACCGGCACCGCTACCGCCATTTCTCTTCTCTCTCCTCTTCTCTTCAACACTGTTATCTTTCTCCTTAACTCCGTGAACATTTTTTTTTTGAAAGGAAGTCAACGAGGAAGTGGACCTTTGTCATGACTCATGATGTTAGAAACTGACAATTGTCACGATGACAAGGCATGTGACATGAATTTCTTTGCCACGTCATTGATTGGGCAGCAAGATGCTGCCCATGAGATTTATTTGCAAAGTATGTGAAATGTGATGATTTTATTTGTCAAATTTTAAAAGTTGGGATAATTTTGTAATTGAGTTAAAAATGAGGTTTTTTATGCAATTAACTCTTAAATTTAATATAGTTAAACATAATAAATACATATAAATAATGCGATTACAATAAATGATGGCTCATAAATAAAAATTAACATAAAAGGATGGATCATTATATATTCATAACAAAAGATATTAAATAAGAATTAAAAAATTAAAATATTTAAGAATAAAGAAGAAAATGGATCACTATTAAAAGGAAAAAAAAATACACAATTATGATTAAAAAAAGTCTCCGTACCAATTAATTGAGTCGAAAACTTATGTTTGACTTTGATTTTTACTTTCTTCTCCATTTCTTTCTTGTCTATTCGAATTTTTTCGGAGGAAGAATCATCTACAATTGCAAAACATATTTATTAAATTAATTAGGTATAAAAAAATGAGATACTATATTGTGAGACGGGTAATTTGTGAGACGGGTTGACCCATTACCATTGTATAGATAAAGTATGCTTATTTGCAGTTAAAGTATGTCAATAATAAATTAAATTATAACACACTAAAATCATACTTTAATGCATAATCTAACATACCTTAGAAAACATACTTTAACAACCATTAAACATACTTTATCTAAATAATAGACATATTTTAACACGTCTCACAAATTATCTCACCTAATTAACATCTCACAAGAGAATTTGTCTAAAAAAAAGTGAAGATGATTAGATAAACCATATAAAAATAATTCTTAAAAAAAAACATACAATAGAATTATATCACTGTATAAATGTTCAAATCGAAAATAAAAAATTATGAAATTGTAATGGTGATTTATGAAAAGACAGAGGGATGAGAAATGAAACATAAATATGCAATTTAACCTCATATTTGATTTCAATATATACCCACACAAAAATTAAATGCTAATAAATTATAATAAAATTAGGTTTAAATTTAAAATTCCAATTGATCACTTGAAATTAGTAAAATTTTAATTAAACGATCACAATTAAGAAAAATCTTCGTTATTTAAGAAAACTTTTTAAAAAATCCAAAAAAACAATGTCATATTATCAAGGAAGACTGTCAAGCATTCCACATCAACTAAAAAAAAATAATAATAAAATAAAATCTCTCAAGTAGTACTATACAGACCTTCATAAAAGAAGAATCATCTACAATTGCAAAACACATTTTACTAAATTAATCCTTTATAAAAAAATTTGTAAATCATTAGTTGAAGCATATAAAAATAATTCATAAAAAAAAATATAATATAATTATATCATTACATAAATGTTCATAATAGGAAAATTTAAAAAATAGGAAATTGTAATGGTAATGTATGAAAAGAGAAAGGGGGATGAAAAATAAAAAAATAAAAGTGCAATCTCACTTCATATTTAATTTCAAAAATTAAATGCTATTAAATTATAATAAAATTAGCTTTAAATTTAAATTGCTATCAATCACTTTAAATTAAAAAAAATTAATTAATTGATCACAAAAAAGAAAAATCTCAATTAATTAAGAAAAGTTTTAGAAAATTAAAAAAAATTATTTTATTTTATTAATGATGATAGAAATATGTAAATTTCACAAAGATTGAATTGATAATTAAAATTAATGCTCAATAATAAAATATTATTTAAAGGAATAAAATAAACAAATAAAATCAATAATTAAATATAGACTGATTAGCAATTTGAAACAATTTTTATAACCAACTTATTTAAAATATTTGATTTAAATCAAGCTCAATAATGAGATCAATGCACACTAAACAAAGAATAAATTATTAACAAAAAATATAATTTATACAAAATTTTAGTTCAATATCTTATTGATATATATCATACATACTCAAATCTCAACAGTACTTTTGATGTCGTGTACGGGATGTCAGGATGGCTCAAAGTCCAATTTTTATAATAGGATCGCTATGCAAATCCTTCTTTTGAATTTTCAATGAAGCTTTGTAAATTAATTATAATATGAAAAGAAAATAAAGAATGCAAAAAAAAAGGATAAAGTGACACTCCCAAATGATCAAATCATGAATAGTTCTAGTTTCACAAAATATAAAATAAGGAATAAATTTTAGACAATAAAAAAAAAAAATTTGATTCACAAACATTGATATAGTAAAAAATTAGAACAACGATTTAAATGCGAGAAATTTTCAACATATATCTAGTGCATTGAGGCAAAATGATCAAATTAAGAATACATCAAATCTCATGAATCTCAAATGGTAGATCGTGTCCACATCTTATCTCATGAAACCTGAAAAATAAAAGTAATTAAATATTAATATTTGAAAACAATTGATTCTCAAACAATTGCAAACTACTCCCTCCATCTCGCGTTGACGTTTACGTTTGCTTTTTGCACGTAAATTAAGAGATACAATATTTTGATGTATAGTGAGGTGAGAGAAATAATATTTAATATAAAGTGGGTAGTTGTATTAGTGTTGTGTGTGGGTCCAACATGAATTATTTTATTTGGGCCCAATTTGACAAAAAAATGAAATGTAAACCTTAATGTAGGACAACCTAAAATGGAAAATGTAAACCTTAACGCGAGACGGATGAAGTACTTAACATTGAGACAATTGGATTGTAATATCCCAAAATAAATTACATATATATATATATATATATATATATATATATATATATATATATATATATATATATATATATATATATATATATATATATAATGATAAATAATAATAAAATGGTGATATATTATCAATAAAATAAAAGTGCACATACACATAAATATATGTATGATCTCTATTTTCAAACTATTCGTCTATGATTATTTATTTGCTAACCATGACTTTTCTCAAGATTTATTTCAGGGAGGCGTGATTTGGAGATTCGAATTTAACTGCACTTAGAGGATAAAGTATAATAATAATTAAAATAATGATAATAATAATAATTATTATTACTATAAAAAAATTATTATTTAATGATATGATATGCATGTCACAAAAGATTTTGTAAAAAAAAAAAGAATATACACTATGTGGAAGCTTTAGTTTCTCGTATCACAAAAGGCCAAGCGTGTGGCACGTCAACTCTAATCAGTTCTTTCTTCTATAAATTGTGGGTCACTGTCACGTAATGAGGTAAGAAAAAAAAAGGGGGAGTTTCACTCACTCACTCTCTCTCTGATATCTTTTCAATTCACTCTTTACATTATGTAGTAGCAGATATCATTTCTCTCTCATATCATATAGGTTCCTCTCTCTCTTATATTTTACATTATGTAGTAGCAGATATCATTTCTCTCTCATATCATCTAGGTTCCTCTCTCTCTTATACTTCATGGGTTCTCTCGTTGCACTATGTAGCAAATAGTGACCTCTCCCTTATCTTCCCTTCTGAATGCCCAATTTCTTTTTAGCAGATTCAAATTCGAACCCTATTCTCTTTAATGTAACTCCCAAATTCAATCTCAACTCTTACGTCACCAAAAACCAGCTCTGATTCCAGGAGTCAGAATTCCCAGTTGAAACTCACCATAAAACCTTCCTCTACGCTCGTATCATACACACCTTTTCCATTTCATTATCATGATCAAAGAAGAATCACAGATTGTTGATAATCTTTCTATTAATATATGAATATATATGTGTATGTATTTGTCATATATCTATATATATTTATAAATAGTTTTATATATATATTGAGAAAATTTGATTGAGATTTTTAATATATATATATATATAATATATATATAAAAGTTTTTTTATTTAATTTTTTCTTTGATAGGAGATGTTTATGAGTACTGACTATAACTCCATTTTGAAATATAACTTATGTTTTAAATTTATGGAATTTAGTCATTCAATTTTTGTGATAATTTCAATATCAACTGAAAGGATCATTATTAAATCTTCCTTAGTATTTAGATGATTAATAAATTTTGACATTTAATAATACTAATTAATGTGTATAAGACATTTGAAATTTAATCTATTTTAGGCATATGATGTTACTATATGTTATTAACATTTGAAAAGATTCCACTTTACTTTTTTTTCATTTGACCGTGATTATACATGCACCAAAATTATTTTTTTAGTGATTATAATACTAATATTTTAAATTAAGTTTAATTATTAATTTTAAAGGAAACTTGTCAGGTTTAGATAGGATACCATTTTGATTGGGTTTAATTAATTTTTTATTTTGGAATTAATCTAACTCATTCATTAGTAGATAATTAATTTTTCATTAATACAAAGACAGTTAAATAAAGCCTTGGGTCTTTTCCACTCGGTTTTATTACTAAAATCTACCACAACAATCAATAAGTTCACAATTAATGAAATACACCATGGAATTAATTTTGCAAAAACTACCCTATCTCACTTCTCCTTCATAGTTATCCTTCTTCTTCCCTCATTTTCATTGTTGGCCATCTCACAGGTAGAGCCATCAAAATGGGCTGGGCCCGTCGGGTCGAACCGCACCCGCCTATATAATTTGTGGGTTGGGCCGAGTATTTCTAGCCCGCAATCCGCCTAGGCCCGCCCGCCTAAGCCCGCCACATAACAAACTCGAGAGAAATGCCTAAAGTTTATCTTTCGTGTATTATGTTTTACAAAAGTTTACTGCTTTAAACATGTTCTTTTAATTCTTGATTTAGATTGAAAATTTGAAAAAAAATGTTGATTATGTTTAGGTAATTATTTTGTTTGGAGGTAATTAATATTTGTGTTTGTATTTATATTCTTGCAGATTAGAAGAAAAAAATTATGGAGTTTGTCGATTTGAATTAAAGTAATACTAATATATATGATATTAGAAATACGAACTCAAGTAGTAAATATAAGTAGAGGGAATTTTCAAATGTTTGGAATTTTTTTTGTGAAGAGAGTGGTTGGTAAGAATGCAGATTTTATAGGTATCATGTTTATGTTGATATTATAGTATTTTGTACCATTATTTTGGTATTTCATTTTAATAATAGCATCCCTAATTAAAAAAAGAAAAAAAATTCGCGAGTTGGCCCGCCATAGCCCGCGATCCGCCTTTGAATGGGTTGGGCCGAATATTTTTAGCCCGCAACCCGCCTAGGCCCGCCCGCCTAAGCCCACCAAATGCGCGGGTTGAGGCGGATTTTGGCCCGCCCCGCCCCGCTGGCCCGTTTTGACAGCTCTGCTCACAGGAAGTTGATAATTATTTTTTATTTTACATATTTTTTTATGCAGTTTTATTTATAATTAGTCCATAATAAATAAAAATATCAAACAACAAAAGAAACAAATATACATTTGATCAAAATTATTCGTACAAAGTTTTAATTAAAAATATGTGTATAAAAATATATTAAAATAAAAATCACACAAAAAGGGGTATGCATTTTAATGGCAATAATTTTTCCGTGCAGTGCAATCTCGAAGACTCCAAATCATTCTCCTATCTCTTTTATCTTCAAAGTAAAGGTGTGTGATTTTGACAGAAAGTGAGACCAAATTTTACATTGTTGGATATGCGCCACGTGCACCCATTATTTAGATTGTCACTGTGCATTTTCTCACTTGGTGATCGTAGTCATTTTGGGTTAGTAAAAATCTATCGTGAAATAATTCACCTAGAATTCGTCTACTCCTATTTGACTAATGTCATGCTATTGTGAAATATATAAATGCCATGATTTGACCATTGGTCACAAGTTAAAAGATGATGGATGGCTTTCAGAGTCATCTAGCCTTAGCGAGGCCCTTTTGATATATCAAAGATAGCAGATGACTGACGAGTCATAAAGAAGATAACCTTTGGATTACGAGTACTAAGAAGAAATATCCACACTATGAAGTATTATCAAACTTATAATAATTGTAGGTCATCTACTGAGAATTTATCTCACACTCCTTTTTCCTTTTAAAAACTTTTCAGGCTAACAGTTCAAAGATGGTTGCAGTGACGAGGCATGGGGACACCTTCTATATAAATACATATAATGTTGTTTCTTAATAAGTCTTTTAAAGACTGCGTTATAATAAACCCTATTGAACTCCTTTCAAGCGACACGTCGCATGTAAAATAATGTTATGAGCTTTACAGTAATATTTTAAGTCCTAATCCACCATGCTTCCATTTACAAAAAAAAAATATTTGTACAATGCTAATATATGAAAGTATTCACGTTACATTTATACCAATTTCAAAAAAAAAGTCCACATATATAGCTCGTTTCACTCAGTGACACCAAAATTTCATTTTGCTAAGTAAAATACTCGGTCAAGTGAAATTGAGGTGTCACATGGATGATCACATATTACAAAGCAAATTCGCAAATTAAAAAGAGTGAACATGAGGAGATAAACTTATATAGGAAAAAAAGAATAATCAAATGGATTAAATGAAAAGGTAAAACTTATATAATTATTAATTAAAAAATCTCTAAAAATTTAATGACCAGCAATAATGATACAGAGCAAATTATTCAACAAAAAAAGGAAACAAAAATTAAATAAGTATGAAAGATTTGGGAAATAAAATAAAATTCAAATAAACCTAATAATTTCATGTCATTATGAGAGATATGACACATCAACTATAATAAACTGCAAAATAGATGTCTTTAAATTAATTAAATTAAATACTTCCTCCGTCTCACTTTAAGGTTTACGATTTCCATTTTGGTTTGTCCGCAAGTTAAGGTTTACATTTCTTTTTTTATCAAGTTGGGTACACACAAAATAATTATTTATTTCATATAGGGCCCACACACAACACTAATACAACTACCCACTTCACATAAAATATTATTTCTCTCACTTCACTATAAATTAAAATATTATACTCCGTATCTCTTAATTTCTGTACAAAAAGCAAACGTCAACGTCAACGTTAACGCGGGATAGAGAAAGTATAAAAATACATAAAAAATGTGGAGATGATTAGATGAAACATATAAAATAGTAATTCTTTAAAAAAGCATATAAAAAATTATACTACTATATAAATGTTAAAAATAGAAAGAAAAAAAGGTTAAATTGTAATAGTGATGTACAAGGATGAGAAATGAAAATGAAATCGCAATCTAACCCATATTTTATTTCAATATATATACACACAAAAATTAAATACGAATAATATAAAATTAGCTTTAAATTTAAATTGCAATTATTCACTTGAAATTATCTATTTGTAATTGATGGATTGAAATTAGCTTTTAGCCATTAGCTCACATTAATTGACATTATCATCAAAGAAAAAAGAAAAAAAAACTGAATTTTTGCAAATAAGGATAGTTTTAGTTATAAAAATAAAAGGGTTAATTACGTTAAAAGTCCCAACCTTTTCGCCGATTGCGGATTAGTCCAAATTTTTCAATATTTATAAAAAAGTACTCGACCTTTAATCGATTTTGCAAATTAAGCCACCGGGCAGCTGGAGGTCTGCCCGATGCTTATGTGTCATTGTATTTTCCACGTCACCTAGCTGTAAATTCACATATTAAAAAAACAGAAACGAAGTCGTTTTCAATTGGATGAAAGGTGAAAGATATGCCGCCACCACCACAGATCTGTCGTTCATCTCCTTCGGTTGCGATTGGGTAGGGGATTCAAAGAAAGTATTTACGTCTTTGAATACACACAACATGGAAGCACATAGGGTTCCTTGTGATAAGAATCATTCCAAGAAAATTGGGGCGACAAAAAATTTGGGCTTTTTGCTTGCAGAAAGGATAAATTGGGGGTAGCCATTGGTGATGTGTGACCGGCAGTTGCAGGATGGCGATTGGCCGGTGGGAATGACTCGTAAGAATGAGCAACCAAAGGAGGCGGCGAGGAAGACGACTTGTCCCCTGAAGTGTGCGAAGCAGAGGGCTTCGAATCAGACGGCGGCTGTAAAAAATTGAGGCTTCCAGAAGCAGAAGCCCTAAGATGCGGCGGAGAATGTAGAGCTGTCGAAGAAGTCGGATGGCGGCTTCAAGGCACCCGAAGCTAGGGCACAAACATCATCCCACTGAGCAAAAGCCAAGCAGTGATTCGCGACGAGAAATGGGTGGGCCAGATTCAAAAATGGGCGGTGGAGCCATGGTCGGCAAAGGAGGCAGAATTTTAGGCTCTTAGTCGGCAACACACTGCATTGGGCGGCGGGACCAGAGGCCTGTTGGAAGTAATCTGATGCATTAGGCGTGAGAAACATCATGCTTGAAAAAAGAAATCTATGAATTTAATCTAATCCTGTAGGAAGCAATCTGATGCACTGAGTTTGATTCTTAACCCGGATATCTTTTCTGATTTTTTTCAATACGACGCGTTTTGAACACGTAGAAGTGGATATGTAAGTAACAATGACACATCAGCCATCGGACAGGCCTCCAACTGCCCAGTGACTGAATTTACAAAACGGATTAAAGGTCGAGTATTTATATGTAAATATTGAAAGTTTTGACTAATCCACAATCGGTGAAAAGGTTGGGACTTTTAACATAATTAACCTAAAATAAAAAATTCAAACTAATGTAAAAATTACAGGTCATCAAGAGGGCTTTTCAGAGCGCCACATCAGCATAAAAAAAGTGTTATATAGATATCTTTATATTATCCCCAATTACAACAATTAACTCATAATATCTAGAAACACATACCAAATCCAACTACAATCATTCACAGATCAATGACACCTTCAATCAAGTCTAAAATAAAAAAACCTTCAATCAAGGAATAATCATTCTACACAAATCATCAAAACCATTGTCTAGTTTATCAATTAAACATATTTGAGACTTTCAAATCCCTAGAACTATTCGAAAGAGTACTAGAATATGGTGTTACAAACAAGCTATGAATTGGGGCTTACTATAAGTCTACAAAACTGTAAATTAAAGAGTAAATAAGATAAAACCCTAGGTCTGGTATAGTTTTTCTCTTCTCCGTCCTAGACAAAATCTCACTCGTTCTTCTTCCTAAGCAAACAAACCAACAATGAAATCTCCAAGTGTGATAATGGATCGATGATGGCAGTGATGGATGATGGTAGAGCAGAGAATTGTGGTTATGGAGAAGTGTATGATGGTAAAAAACTTGTTCAGAACCGATATGTTGTGGCAGAGGTCCTTTTATAGTTGTGAATCAGTAAAAGAGAGATTTGGACCCTTTTTCACGTCAAACACACACTTACACATACTCAAGGTGTAAAAATACAGATTGGGCCTCTATTTTGGAAATAGAGAACCATTACTCGATAGGAATCGAACAAGGTGACTCGACCCAAGCAAGGTTGAATCTGAGGGTCAAGCAAGTTAAAAAACCATTCTGTAAGTGAGCTATCCTTGCTCAACCCGAGTTAGGTCACTCAAGGGGGTCCAGCAAGGTCTTGGAATATTCTGCAACTCGACCGTCCTTACTTGACCCGAGTCAGGTGACTTGAGGGGGGTCAAGAAAGGTAACTTTCTTTCTTTTGTCCAGCTTCCTTCTATTTTGCTCCATTTTATCCATGTTTTCGATCTAAAACATGATGAAATACTTTAGTAGCACATGTTTCATAAATATATTAGAAATCATGAGATTCATGCAAATTTGTGGACACGAACAGTCAAAGTTGTGTAAAATCGGCCCTAAAAACATGTGAATTTTCACTCTCAAGAGAGTATTGAATTATTACTCTTCTAAATGAAAAAAATATTACTTATCTCAACATAAAATTAAAAAATATCACAACATACCATAATTTGACTATTTTTTATTGAAAAGAGTAATACTTCATCACTCTAAAGTCTATAGAGTAATTTTTCAAGGATAAAAATCAATTTTGTCCCATTACTTTGGTTATGTACAATTTTTGTTCCAAAAAGAAGGTTTTGGGCATTTGTCTCATCTGCACCAATGTTGTCCCTTTTTCGACAAAAATTCATGGAATTGCCGAAATTGAGCACTTGAATGTCACGTGACCATCAGATTTGGGCTTTTTCGGCGAAATTACTGAGTTGGACATACTTGGCATCCAAGTAGACAAAAAAAATAATAATTAAATGAGAAAAATAATAAAATAAATAACTAAATAAAAAAAAACTAAAAATATGAAAATAAATCACTAAATTAAAATAAAGATTAAAAAAATGTTAAATCAAAACTTAAAAAGAAAATGTGAATCTAAAATCAGAAAAGAACTCAAATTCCCACCGATAGCCCAAATTCCCTAAATTCGACCTAAAATATGATAAAACACCTTAGTAGCACATGTTTCTCAAATATTTTAGAAATCATGAGACTCGTGCAAATTTATGGACACAAATCAGTCAAAGTTGTATAAAATCAACCTTAAAAACATGTGAGTTTTCACTTTCAACAAAACCCATAAACTTAAGATATTGTTCACCCCAAACAACGATAAAGATCAAAGAAGGAGAATGAGAGGGGAAAATCATAAGACAAGGGATGCAATGAATTATAGGTCTCTAATAATGTAATTATCATAACTCGGGGGAATATAACTCAAACACAAAAACATAAATCATTAAATCAAGTATGTCAAAACAATCAATTCACCTTTCCAAATGCTCAATCCACCTATATTTACTGGATGATGTATGCTCTTACGCTCAAAAAAATATAAGTAAAATGCATACACCCAAATTCAATTCACATGCATGCGCGACTATAAGTTTGACAATTATCTCTAACTTTCCACCACTAAAAACGTGAGTTAACAATGATATCAAATAGGTCTTTTCTTATGATTATAACGTAGGCTATTTGGTTAAGATGAATAAATTTGGGTAAAGTGATTCAACTAGTAGAGAATTAAAGTTGGCGATTTCTCTTGCAAAACTTAAAACTACCAAGCATCTACAACTCTAACTCTTCCATCCCTTTCAATTCTAGCATTTTTTTTTTCATCTCCTTTACTTCAAGAGCAGTATGACATCTCCATCTTTTTTTCTCTTTTGGGCCAGTTTTAGGCGATATCCCACACATCCTTCATATGGTGCTAGATTTAAGCACTATCATGATGTGTTTGATTATATGGAGTACTAGATTAAGCATTACTCCATGATTTTCATGTTGATGCATTCCCGAGCTTCATCACCTTTTAGCACCAAATTAATTCCTTCCAAACTTACTACCAACTCTTTCAGCACACTTTGAAACACATTTAGTCCTCTACTAGATTTAGAACAATCAAGACTCAAGATAAATGGTTCAAAGTGAGTATTACTCTTAGGTTGCTAAAGAATGAGGCTTTTTTAGGCTCAACGGAAAATATTTGATAGGAAATTATTTTGGCTAAGTAACCCATTAAAAATTAAGGATGACCTATTATCATTTTTCATCATCAATTACAACATATGGCCTCAAGCAAGATTAAGACTCAAGTTCTAGAATACACGCATAAGAATGTTACACACAAGAATGAAATAATCATGCTATGTTGTATGCATGATTTCAATGAAGACTCAAATCTCACTTGGGTATCTTTTATAGACTAAATGAGTTTTTTTTTTAAAGATAATTTATTAAATCAAGAGAAATAAAATATAAGGCACCAGATGTACCGACTTACGACATAGATCTGCCTCAAGGATATTCATTCTCGAATACCTCTAAAGGTGTTACAAACTAAGAACTACAAGCTACACCATTAAACTTGCACACACTTAATGAAATTCATACACTCAAGAATTAAAACATGTCCCTTTTTGCTAATCAAATCAACTTCAAGTAAAGGCAGAATCTCTGTAATATCAGCTCAATAATCCATAATAGATTACATCCCTATCAAATACCCGTTTTAATTCGGTTTGGTTCTTCTATTACATTTTGGTGTTATATTTCCTATTGTGAACCGTTGGATGATTGACACGTATAATATAATAAAACATACTACTCTAAAAGGAAAGCTTAAACCCTAAGTGCAATGGTTGTGATTTTGTTCCCCGTACACGTGTCACTCATCTAACGCATGTAATATGAAATATAACATCAAGTTTAACAGAACATCCAAGATCGTTCCAATCATACCACAAGTATACAAGTTATTACAAATTCAGATTCTAAACACTCCATTACAATTCAGCAAATTCAACAGCAACAATTCACACAATTCCAAATCAACCACCTTACAAGTTCGGAACAATTAGCAATAACAGAAATCACAACCTAGCGTTATCAAGTCTAAACAAGAAAATACTTGTTTAGTTGATTCTCTAGTTGAGAACCGAGTAATTTTATTACTTGAGCGAAGATAGTTGGACATGTTTAGAATGGCCTTCCACTATTTGTTTATTTTTTAGCAAAAGTATTACTCCCTCCATCTCATAATTGTATTCATTTTTACCGTTGTTTAAGACAATTTTACTTTTTGACTAATTTTATTAGTTTTTGATTGTAATATGATACATTTAAGTAGTAGATAATTTATTAAGTATGTTTTGTGTGTTAAAAAAATGATTGAATTTTAAAATTAAAATGTACTTTTGAAGTTTTGGATTAAAATATTATTTACTATTTTAGAGGATGAACGTTATTTTGAGACGGATGAACAAGGAAATGGTGAACTTAATCATGGGATAGAGGAAGTAATAAATAAGCCTTACAATATTAATACATAAACCTTATATTATTAACAAATTTACCTTATAATATTAACATACATACTCTTATACACATCACCATTCACTTCTTACATATTTCATCTGTCCAATAACAATTCTCACACTTTTCTCATTTGTTTGACCCACAATAACTTTAACATAAAAAAACAAAATTTTATCAATAATGTCAAAATTACTTTAATTTCAATTTTGTCACTCTTTTTTTTTTACACTCATAACATTATTTTACACTTTATTTATTACCTAAAAATACTAAAATACCCTTAAAAGTCAATAAAGTTGGTAAAAAAAGTAACGTTTCTTAAACAATGTAGAACAATAAACGTAAAGGCTATTATGGGGATGGAGGGAGTACTGATTTAAAATAATTTAAAAACATACCTTAAAAAAACTCATAAAAAAACATAAATTATTGCTATTTAATTAATTTTTAAAACTCATTACTTTTAAAATCATGTTTTCAAAATCCATATAAATAGTAAAAGAAAATAACTTTTAATATTGTATTCCAACATTTTTTAGGGATTTGAACGAGGAACTTAGAAATCATTTCTCAAATTTTCTGTTCAAATAAACCCTAAAATTTAAAGCGATATAAGTTCGTATAAACTTTTTTATGGAACATATGTACTATATCCTTCTCAGAAAAAACAAATTGAAGGAAAATCTATCCTAAAGGATTTATGTATACTCATTACTCTTGACAAATTTCTACTATGTTCAAATCTGTTTAGGTAATTACTATAATCTAAGAGCTAATCAAATTTTCTTTTGTGAGCCAATAAGTATATTAACTTCTTTTTGCACACCAACAACAATGTTAATGCAAATATAATATGAAAATCCAATATCTAGATTATCATTTATAGTAGAGCACTTTAAATGGGGGAGGTGAATCAATTAAATAAGTAATAATTATTTGGTCAAAGGGGTGGTAGTGGCCAAAGTGTGGGTGTGAACACATAGTGCGTCCACGGATGCATACAACCTCACACTTGTACACGAAGAATATGACTATATGAGTATGAAATGAGTAATGGTGTACCCATCATTAGAGGCTCCCACCGTCCCTACCTTGAGGATTGGTGGAGGAGGTAAATCGCAGGATATGCCTCAAGTGGCTTATAGGGAGGGCTCACTGTTTAACTTATGTTTGCAAGGGGCCAAATTCATGCCAAATGTAGGATTCGAACACCCACCCTGCAACAACCAATTTAAGGTTTTTCCATCCTGCCCTCTGCCTCTATGAAATGAGTAATATATATACACACAGTGTGGCTGAACTGTGTATGAAAGGAAAGCCGAAGACAAAGCCGGCTAAAACTCTGTTCACGATACTGCCTATTGTCTATAGATTCTACAATCTGTCAAACACTAAAATTACTGCAACTTCCCCTAAACTTATTCCTTTCCTTCAATTAATTGTTGTTCTTGTCAGAACTCTTATAATCTCACTGTTTCTCAGTATTCGTATTTGTTTTGCTCTTCTTTTTTTATTGATTGATTGATAAAGATCATAGGTAGAAAGAGGGATTTCATTGAAATTGAAGGTACCCCTGTTTATATCTCTGGGCATTTATGGTGGGATTGGATTTAAGAGGATGAAATTTTGTTAAATTATTGGTGTGAATCTGGATTTTTGAAGATAAGGGTTCTACAAAGATTTGATCTTTGAGGGAGGTAGATGGGTTGTTTTCCTTGTTTCGATGCAAGGGAGGAGGAAAAGCTCTATCCCAGTAAGGGGAGAGATGATCACAAGGAACTCCATCAAAGCATCCCTTCCAATATATCTAAATTATCATCTGGTTAGTGTTTTCTATCTCTGGATTCAGGCGTTTATGATTTTGGTTTTGTAATTTTTGTTTAATCAAAGCATCCCTTCAAGCATTTATCAAAGCATCCCTTCAAGCATCCATGAGCCAGGCTTTTCCCTCACTCTCTACATTTTTCTCTCCTCCTTCTCTCTACCCCTAGCCCTTTGTTAATTTGGATGTGTCTGACCACTGTTTAAGTGATTTGCTTAATTTGCTGATTGTAGATTTTATTTCCCCTGTTTTTCTGGACGATAAAGGTTCTCTTGTCGATCCATTTTTTTCTTTCTTGGTTCGAGTTTGCTCTTCTCTGTTGGGTTCGAGCAATTGCCCTTGTTTTGTGTTTCTCCACTCCTTGGGCCAACAAGATTATTCTGCCGCTAGAAGGCAGCTCATATAGCATGCTCTACTGGTGTATCTATGATGCACCCGATTGTCCTGCTTCACTACAGCTTACTGCTGTCCAAATTCAGGGTAGTAAAAGCTCATTCACATTTCTCCCCTGTTTGTCTTATTGAAATATGCTCTCATGGTTCGTTGGGCCTTGCTCAATACTTGGTGGAATTTGATATTGAAGAGCACTTGCTGAAAGACATGCAATCTGTGCTGTTGTATCTTTTTTGCCTTATGATGCGTCTGGTTTTGATCATATGAAGGCTAGGATGTTTGTTATTCCCTCGGTTGCTTCCCTGTTATCTAATGTTTTATTTGTTTTCTGGGCCATGTTGTTTGATCTGATCTAACTTCTTTGGATTTATCAACAGTTCATATTTGTTAACTTTGGGATTTTTTTCCCTGTGGTTTTATCTTAATTGGTTTCCTAAATAAGTTTGATGTAGACCCTATAGTTGTATCATAGGAATTAATGCATAATAATTGCCTTTTCAACATTTCAGTTACTGAATTAGATCTCAAGGGGGCACTGTGATTTTTGTGTTCGATCTGATTTCTCTGTGAATGCCTAAATATATTACTTTTGAAATAGTTGGTATTTAACATTTCCTTAATTGGTTTTCATATAAGCCCAATTATATTGCTGAAATGCTGGTGTGTTTGGTTACTTTTACAGTTAAATTGGTGTTGATGATACCAACTTTCCTTTGTTTCCTGCACATTGTTTGAGTTTTGTTTATTTATAAACTCTGTTTCATATGAGATTGTTACTTTTGATTTCCTTCAATTCACAGGATTCCACATTAGACTGAATTTTTATATCTTCTAGGAGATTGCTTCATATTGATTTTGATTTTGCAGGAGGAGACAGGCTAAAGACAAGGAGCAATGTTGGCTTAAGGAAGGAAGCATCGGGGCTGGGGCTGAACTTGCCCGATGCTCAGATTGCTGCTCAAACCTTCACTTTTCGGGAACTTGCTAATGCCACAAATAACTTTAGGCCAGAATGTTTCTTAGGAGAGGGGGGATTCGGACGTGTGTACAGGGGAAGACTTTCCAATGGTCAGGTAAAAGTTTTAATTAATGTATCAATATTGTGATGCATTTGATCTGTCTTGTTAATGATGCAGTTTCTTCTTCAAATTATTTCATACTTCCAGTGTCACTTCTTTTGAGCACTTAAGTTTGAGTTCATCATAGTGTTGTCTTATGATGCAAAATATTGTATTCACAGCCTATGCAAAATATTGTATTCACAGCCTTTGATATGGATATGGTGAGCCTATAAACTTTACTTGAAAGTTTGAGTAGAGATCACAGCTTATTATCTCCCTCTGTGCAGTATTTTGTAATTCTTCAATCTGTGGCTATATGTTGGTTAAACAGATGTCAATGTGAATCTAATGTATCACTTAATGTAACTTGTAAACTTCACATAGTTAGACTGCTCAGAGGATATCCTACCTCTCTTCAACTATATGAAAGCTGCTACTGTAACCTATAAGTGTTGCTGATGTATGCTAATGAATTAATAGAAACAAGTTATCAACTATGACATCTTTGTCAACTCATTTGGCCAGTTAACTCATTGATCAAATCTTGGTTTGTTGAAGATGTGTGGTTGGCTGCTTAGATGCGTGAGAGAGTCATCTTGATTAGTTGGATTAATTTTCTTCCATAATGTATTTGTCAACCCATCTGGCTTGGGCAAGTATGTGTAACTAATGACTTAGTTTTAAAGAGAGTGATCCTGATAAGTTGGATAAGGTTATCAGCCATCATATCTTTCTTAAATCATCCGCCCCAGTGGATTTCTTGATCAAATTTTGGTTTGTTGAAGATATGTGGTTGCTGACTTGGGCATTAGGGGGAGCATCTCGATTTGCATTAGCACATAACAACATTGGGATTAGTGATTTTATGTCGCCATGGGACAATGCAGATTATTCTGCAATTATGCAACCTAATCCTCAATAATGCAGACATTTCTAAAGGTTTACTTACTCTGGCAGGTCGTTGCAATTAAGCAATTGGATCGGAATGGGCTTCAGGGTAACCGAGAATTTCTTGTTGAGGTTCTAATGCTCAGCCTTCTACACCATCCTAACTTAGTGAGTTTAATGGGCTACTGTGCTGATGGGGATCAAAGGCTTCTGGTTTATGAGTTTATGCCTTTGGGATCTTTAGAAGACCACCTACACGGTAACTGTTGTTCAATTTCTGTCTTTTTCATAAGTTCCTTTGATTTGCGCATTTCTAAATTGAACATGTGTGTTAGGCTTTCCAGGGTATCAGGTCTTGGTTTCTTTCCAGGCATATTTTGCTAAGTGAAAATATATGGCTTGTATTGGTCGAGTATTTTGTTTTTTAAGTTCTTGATTGCTACAGCCACCATCCATAAAACTATTCATAAGGGATTGGTTTTTACCATAAAATGCTTGGCTCACCATTTTACATAGTAGTTCTTATTGCCAACGTAATAGAATTACACTAGAATGTAAGGATGACTACCATTTTTGTAAGCTTCAAGGAATCTACACATTAAATGCTTATCTTTAATTGAGGCACAAGATGAACGAAATATGGAGTATTATACTTCTACAAGGCATTGGCACATTGCTTTACTTAAAACTCACCATAAGGCATAAGCAATTAAAGATATATTTTCCTCTATTAAGGAGTTAGTTCTTCACTGAAAACTTAAGGGGGAGTATGTTTTTGCACAAAATAAATTTAGTGGAGCGTGTAAATACAGGTTGGTTTTAAAATTGCATTAGTTCATGTTTAGAATACCTGAAAATGTTTGTCAACTCTACATCAATTGTACTAATCAGATAATAAACTAGATCTCCACAGTCACAATGTAAGTCAAATAGATTAATTATTTGAAATCCTATTGTTGCGTTTTCTTTTATGTTCATCTGGAAATGTGTCAATATTAATTAGCTGCAAGAAATATTCAAGATTAAGTCACTCTTTCTTTATGCCAGTGCGTGTTGTGAAAGATTTTATTTTAAGAGCAGAACACCAACACCCCCCACCCCTCCCTCCTAATACACTGATTTGCACTCACAATTAAGTGCTGGCATCCTGGCTTATGTGTATATTCTTATTATCTGTAAATTTCGTCTGTGTTTGAAGGCAAAGAAAGTTCAATGATGTAAAGTGTATTCCCATAGAAGGTTAGGTGAATGTTTCTATGATTCTGGTCTTGGCAGTTTGGTTACCCTCTTTTTGGCTATTGAGGTTTTATAACGCAAACGCTCAATCTTTGTCTAAAATGTGAGCAATTAATATTCAGATCTTCCACCTGGTAAGGAGCCACTTGATTGGAACACAAGAATGAAGATAGCAGCTGGTGCAGCTAAAGGATTGGAGTATCTCCATGACAAGGCAAAACCTCCTGTTATTTATAGAGATTTCAAGTCTTCCAACATTTTACTAGGCGAAGGGTTTTTCGCAAAGCTTTCAGACTTTGGTCTTGCAAAGCTAGGTCCCACAGGAGACAAGTCGCATGTATCCACGAGGGTCATGGGAACCTATGGTTATTGTGCACCGGAATATGCCATGACTGGGCAATTGACAGTCAAGTCCGATGTTTACAGCTTCGGAGTTGTCTTCTTAGAGCTCATCACAGGGCGTAAAGCAATTGACAGCACTCGACCACAGGGTGAACAGAACCTTGTTGCATGGGTAATGCCCTATAATCAAAATACAACGCTATTCTGCTTGTTTCATGTTGTGGTTGTTTCTTTAAAGAACCCTTTCTCTTGTGCAGGCACGACCATTGTTCAATGACCGTAAAAAATTTGCAAAGCTGGCGGATCCAATCTTGCAAGGGAAATTTCCAATGCGTGGTCTTTATCAAGCTCTAGCCGTGGCTTCTATGTGTATCCAGGAACAGGCCGCTGCTCGTCCTCTTATTGGGGACGTTGTAACGGCACTGTCTTACCTGGCAAATCAGGCATATGATCCCGGTCTAGTTCAGGGTTATGTCAACAGAGTTGGTGGGGATAAGGAAGACAACAGAAACAAAGATGAAAGAGGTGGGAAACTGTTGAGGAACGAGGAGGGGGTAGGGTCGGGGAGGAAGTGGGAACTGGATGGATCTGAGAGAGACGACTTGCCTAGAGAGACTGCAAAGATGTCAAACAACCGAGATGCAGAAAGGGAACGAGCTGTGGCTGAAGCAAAAATGTGGGGTGAAAATTGGCGAGAAAAAAGACGACAAAATGCTCAAGGGAGCTTCGATGGAAATAACGTGTAAGTTAGCGTTGGTAGAACAATGTTGCTTCCGTCTACACCTCAGCTTCGATTACATTGGTTGTGGAAGCATCGTGTTTGATGAATTAGGGTCTAAGGGGAAAATTTTCATGGAGCATTTTTCAAGCATTGTTTTCGATTTATCTACCGATCCTTTTAGTCGAAGAAGAAGACAACTGAGAGTGTAAATTCACATTGTTGACGAGACGCGGTGGATGTATTGAGAAAGTTTTAAAGAGTAAAGTCGTCTGAATTGGCTGGTATTTGTAAAGTTTAAATCTGAAATCAAGAGTGTTGTGATCTTCTTTTGAATCATGACAGCTGTGCTTGCTACTTAATATCATGTTTTTACCCTAAATATTGGTGATCGTAAAAGAGTATGAGCATTGTAGAACTTTTAATTATGGGTTTAAAAGATACTTATATTTTAAGATTTAATAGTATGCTCTAAGGCTAAACTTTAAGGCAAGGCCTTGCCTCTGTCATACATGATAATATATTAATAAAAAATGGTATTCAAAATAATTTATAGTATAAAAAAAAAAGTGATAATATTTTATATTTTATTTGTCTCATAGCTTACTATTATCATTTTCTATTTGTTTTATGTAAAGGTTTACGATCGCATATCTTTGACAAACTTTAAACGTAAGTTAGAAATAAATATTAAATAAGAGAATGACTACACTATAACCGGTCTTACTAAATTTTTGGTACAATCGGATCCCTATTTCAATCTCGCGGATCCTCTCTCCCTCCCCACCCAGCTTTTCTTTCTTTTCCCTTCCCCTCTCCCTTCCTCCGCCATCCTCTGCTTCCTCCTCTGCTTCGTTGCCACCATTCCCCTCAGCTTCTTCCACCGCTTCGTCCC
The DNA here is from genome assembly GCA_023678885.1 of Pogostemon cablin. Classification (NCBI taxonomy): domain Eukaryota; kingdom Viridiplantae; phylum Streptophyta; class Magnoliopsida; order Lamiales; family Lamiaceae; genus Pogostemon; species Pogostemon cablin. The sequence goes on along the minus strand of CM042981.1, from coordinate 12,700,056 downwards.
CAAAGAAGGTAATGGGCCTCTTTGTTTTCTCGTACTCCACCCACAGCAATGCGTCCTTGTCTGCTCCAGAGTTATTCGGATCTTTTTCGGCTCTTGCCGATGGAAACCCACCGTCGCGAATACGGAATTGAAGTGGTCTAGGTTGAGGTTCTCGGCGGTGCGTTGGAAATTAAAGCACATCAAGGAGAGAGAGAGAGTTGTCTGAGGTCGAGAAATTGGCTGTGGCCGATATGGCGGCGCTCCTGTGACAGGTGGCCTTGGTGAGCGATAGTGTGACGGGGACGAGCAGCAACAAATCTGTGGTTTGTAAGATCAATTCCTGAAGACAAGTCTGAGAATTTGATTCCCATAGAACAAGTTGATCTTTGGGTATGCTAAATCTTACAATTTCAATTGCTTAAATTGAGTTCATAAATTATGTAATAAGCCTATATTCCACTAGTAGTGCAGTTTTCGTACAAATGTGTGGGTTGGGAGGGGCGGCGCTGTATGGGATAAAAAAATTATGGTGCAAGGAGTCTCATGTTTTTTATATGGAAGTTTAAGCTTGATTTTCTCTCTAATAATGTCATATAGCAGTTTGATGTGAATTTAGGTATTACTCTCCCAACTCCTGAGTAATGTACTCATATAGCAGTTTGATTTTCGTCTCTTATGGCATATTATTACTTAGTTAATGAACTCATTAATTGGTTAGGACACAGTAAACTAATGGTGTGAAGAGACTGAGTTCCTTAACAGGGGTGTTCGATCGTACTTGGTAGCCAATCAAGTTAGACGAAACTACGGCCCCAAATAATTTGGTTGAACTAATTTGGTTGAACTGGAGGGTCTTGCTTTGTGCACTATGGATCTTGGTGGCTATGGTGTTTTCAGCCTCTCTAATATTGAGGTATGAAGGGCGTAGAGGAGTAGGAGACAAAGCGAATGGGGATCGACATGAGTTAGCAGGATGTTTATATGATGATGAGGCTTGGGGAACATGTTCAAAATCAATCAATCCAATTTGGTTGCTTGGTTATAGAATAGGTGCATTTTGTTGAAATTATTTTCTACTTGGCAAGGTGCATGTAAGCCTTTTCAGCTTTCTTAATATACTTTTGATAGTATGTTTTGTAGGTGCAGAGTAATGTGTGAATTTGGAGGGATGGAGCTTGAAATCACAATTTATACTGTTTGATAGTATGCTTTGAAGATTCAGAGTAATGTGTGAATTTGGAGGGATGGAGCTTGAAATCACAATTCAGGCTGTTAGAAGTTTATATTATTATGATTTTGAAGTTGCGTGATGGATCTTTGTGATGAAAATACAAACTTGTACCTCTTGATTCTAGGAGGTTGTTCTGTGTTTACTACTCCATTTACTAATTAAAACGACATAATTAGTGTCATTGTTTTGTATTGCTGCACAGAGAGATAAAAAAGTTTGTTCATAGTAACCTAATTATTTATAAAGAGCAACTCAATTATTTATAAAGAGTAACCTAATTCATTATAAAGAGTAATTTAATTAATAAAAAAAAGTAACATTGTTGACCAAACTGAACATGTCATGGACAATCAATATAAAGCATAATCCAAAAGTTTGTTCATAGTAATCCAATTATTTATAAAGAGTAACCCAATTTATTGAAAAGAGTAACCTAAATTATTATAAAAAGTAACTCAATTGATAAAAAAAAGTAACCCTGTTGTACCCAATTATTTATAAAGAGTAACCCAATTATTTATAAAGAGTAACCTAATTTATTGAAAAGAGTAATCTAATTCATTATAAAAAGTAACTCAATTAATAGAAAAAAATAACATTGTTGAATCCAATTATTTATAAAAGATTAACCCAATTATTTATAAAGAGTGATTGAAAAAAGTAGCCTAAAAGATATTGACCAAACAAAATAATATATAACCGAATCAATATGAAGATTAATCCAAAAACTTATTTATAATAACTCAATTATTTATAAAGAGTAACCCAATTTATTGAAAAGAATAACATAAAAGATGTTGACAAAACAAAATAATATATTATAACAGAATCAATATGAACAGAGTACAAGATTGAGAACTGAGCATCTAGCATGGCGGGAAGGACTATGATTTTGGACAACTATTTTCATTCGTTGCTCAACATCTCCTGTTCAACTACATTGTCACATAGTTCTTGCTTTTTCTAGACATGGACTAAACTTCAACCTTATGACGAAATTTCTGGCCCCGATGAGCTTATTATTGCACCCCGCCATGCCATTGAACTCGAATTTTCTCTTTCTCTTTGCAGGAGGAGGATGAGACATATCTGCATCATCGAAATATAAATAACCAGGAACAATTCCAATATCCAAAAGTCCAATGATGATATCATCCCCGTAATTAGACCCCTGCCACAATCCTGAACTCTGGTACAGCCCTAAGAAATTAGGAGTGTGAGTTGTATGCAAAGAGAGCTTCTTCTGTGGCCTTGCAGAAATGAATCCATCCATCTTCTCCATTTCTCTCATTTCTTCCAGTGACAGATTTGTTGCGAAGCCACGGGCCACGTTGGGATACGAATGAACCAATCGAACGAAATCATCCTCTCCGGCTCTGGTCTTCGGTAAGAAGCCTTCGTAAAAGGCCTTCAGCTCATCTAGATCATCCCAAGCCCGGCCAGTCGGCAGATTCACTTGAGTTCTAATGGACATTGGTGAAATTCAACCTTTGATTTTGAGCTGCTGTTGTTGTACTATTCATTCTCAAGCAATGATACTTCATCAAACCACCTACATTTTATTGATTCTCTGATGCCAAATTTTCAACAATTGAAATTTCAGCATTCAATTTCTTTCACTTTTAAACACCCACTTGGTTTCTCACTTGATTTCATATGGAGAGCCCCATATCCAGCGCGTGTGCAGGCAGCCGCAAAGGGTGAGACTCCTCCGTTGTGGTCCTAAGATCCCTCTCCACCAAACACACGTCGCTACAACACAGTACCACCTTCTCCACCGCCTCCGGGGATTGCGCCGCATGATGTGCCTTATGAATCCGCCATAGCTGCTCCCTACCAAAATCATCCTCCACACGCTGTGCGCCTCTTGCTCTTTGATGTAGCTAATTCCTCTAGAAATTTGGTGGTAGATGTTTACGCCACCGTTGAATTTCACGAGTTTCACTGCCATGGTGTGGTGGCAGCGTCCACAAACGATGAATTCACGCCCAAAACCCTGAGCCCTATCCTCTAACAGTAGAGAGCGATAAGTGGGTTTGTGTTAAAACGATTATACCCGACTATAGTACTTGAACCCATTTTTAACTAAAAAGTCCGATTGTATGATTTAAAAAAAAACGGTTCTAGGGAAGTCTTTGCTTTTACTATTTAATCAAAATTCTTCTATTAATAAAAAAATCAGTTCACGTTAAATATTGTAAATGGAATACATAGATTATATGTTAAATATTTATATATATATACATTTCGTAAGAATTCAATTAGTGTAATTTACCTTGAATATAATTACTTATCTTTTTAGATCATTTGAGAATGGATAAATTTAAATAAAAAAAAAGTTGAATGGAATAATTAATTATGTGAGGTATGTACTTTTTTTTTAAGAAAATTTAATTCTTTTAATTATTAATAAGAGATGATGTAAAAAGTAAAAACTGCTAAATAGAATTATTTTTTATCCACAAAAGAATTATAATTAATTGGAAAATATATAAAAATAATGTATTTAAATAAAAAGGAAAATTTTGTGATTATTAATAAAACTGCTAATTATAATTATTAATAAGAGATGACGTAAAAAGTAAAAACTGCTAAATAGAATTTTTTTCATTTACAAAAGAATTATAATTAATTGGAAAATAAATAAAAATAATGTATTTAAATAAAAAAGAAAATTTTGTGATTAAATTGAGAAAATACAAAAAGTTCATGTATTTAATTGAAAAAAAATTCGTGATTAAATTGAAAAGGAATTAGAAGATCATGTATTTTTTTTTACAAAAAAATAAAGTTCGGAATTAAATTGAAAAAATTGAAAAATGTCGTGTATTTTACTACAGTTAACCAAAGAAAAATAATAATAATGTTGAGATTGCAAAGCCATACCATATTTATTATTGTAAACTAAATATATTAATTGTGTTTAGCTGAGCCCATTTAAACTTGAAAGAATAAAGTCTGAAGAAAGACAAATTTTCCTGTCCAATACGTGGACGACGTTAATTTCGTACATTTATGTTAAAAATATTTTAATATACAGTATAAATTTATAAATAAAAAAAATATTTTAATGAATAAGAATTTAAATGGTTTGTTAGTGATTTTATAGCTAATATTTTATTAGTTTTTTTTTAATGAAAACCGGTATAATAAAATAATAATAGTACATTTTTTTAAAAAACACATACTTCCTCTATCCTATTTCAATCTTTACATTTGTTTTTTGAGCGGAGATTAAGAAATATAATATTATAATATGTAGTGGATTAAAAGATAAAATATTTTAATATAAAGTGACTAGTTATATTAGTGTTGCCTATGAATCTCATAAAGATACTCCCTCCGTCCATCCTCAATGTATCCATTTATTTTTTTTAGGTGGATTAAGGGGTATTGTTATTTTACCGTATAGTGGTTAGTTGTATTAGTGGGGTGTGTGAGTCCAATATTTTAATTGCATTAGTGTGTGGGTGAGTCTCATGTGTCTAAAAAGAAAAATTGATATATAAGAGTGGACGTCCCAAAATGGTAAAATGAATAGATTGACAGTGGACGGATGGAACATATTAATTGTTTTATGTGTTCCATCTACCAAAAAGGAAAATGTAAAAATTAAAATTGGATGCGAAAATTAAAAATATGTATAAATTGAAATGAAACCAATTGAATAAAATTAATACAAATATAAATGCACAGATATGAACTCTTGAAGAAAATATTTTATCGTCTATTTGAAATTCAAAACATTTATTAAATTGTTGATCAATAAATTTAGATTTATTTTTGAGATAGATTTTTAACAAATATAGTATTTTGTTTTAGTAAAATTATATTAATTTTTGAAGTCCAACTGCGGTACACCTGGACGATTTTAACCATTATATTATATTTTAATTCAATTTTTACCATAAAATTAAATAAAATAATTAAATTAATTAAAAAAAACTACATACTCTCTCTATTTTGACCCACTAACAGCAGGTGCACCACAGAATTACCCTAATTTTTGTTATATTTTTTATACAATTATTCAATATATTTAAAGGGCACTCTCTTGTGAGACGGGTATATGTGAGATAGATTATGAGACTCTTTATTTAAAGTATATTTATCGACGATTAAAGTATGATTATAATTAATTACACTATACTCCCCCCGTTCCGTCCTTATGGTTACGTTTGTTTTTTGCACGTGGATTAATTAATATAGTATTTTAATGTGTATTGAGGTGAGAGAAATAATATTTTAATGTAAAGTGGGTAGGTGTATTAGTGTGATGTGTGTTCCCATGGAGAGAGAAGAAATTAATTTGTGCGGGTCTCACATGCTAAAAAGGAAAATGTAACCATTAGGATGAGATACTCAAAAAAAAATATGTAACTATTAGGATGATAGGAGTACTTATGATCATATATGTTGATTGATGTTTTCGTCCGATTAGGATTTGGGCTGGAATAACGTTTATTAAGTGAACTAAACAGACTAATCAAACATAACATGTAGCCACTTGGGCCTTCCACAGATGTTGCACTGTGAAGTGTCCCTTGTAGGCCGAGGGTATTGGGCCTCTGATGGGCCATTGAGAAAGGTCGGTTGGGTCTTATGCAACTTTTATCTCTTTTCTTGGTGTCGGTTGTGATTGACAGCGCCTCTTTGGGCCTCTGATCTTATACTGCTACTAGGTTATTTTCAAGCTGCTCAGATTTCCTGTGTCACTTTTATACATCATCTTTTGTGTCGCTACTCGAATAGTTGCCACATAAGATGAGAGAGAGAAATTTCACTAATTCGTTTCCAGTTTTAAAACCCGAAATTGAAATTCAAAATCCAAATATTTTAAGAACTACCTCTATATATCTCTATACATTCTCTCTATTCAATTAATATATTTTCTCTTCTTATCTCACCTCTCTCATCTATTTATTTTATCCACATTAAGATTTTAAAAACCACCTATATATATATATATATATATATATATATATATATATATATATATATATATATATATATATATATATATATATATATATATATATATATATATATATATTCTCTATCCTCAATTAATACATTTTCTCTCCTTATCTCACCTCTCTCATTTATTTATTTTACATAAATTAATACATTCTTACACATTGATTTTTGACATAAAGTTAAAACTATCCTATCAAAAAACTCAAAACAAACATAACATTAATATTCATGATTTTCAAATTTCACATAACCCAAACAAACATCACCACTTAATGTTGTTAAATCCACACTTAGAAAAATAGCGATATATTAGGAAAGGATTGTGATTATTTTATTATTTTTTTGTAAATACAAAAATCCTTATTAAAAAAAAAGGAACATTCAAACATCATGAACAAGAACACACAGAGATCATGAACGGTTCTTGCGTGTTCTTGTTAATGGTGTTTAAATGATTCCTTTTTTAAAAAGAAGAATTTTTGTTTTTTTAAAAAATAATTAAATAATAACATTCCTTTCCTAATACTATAATCACTATTTTTCCTAAGCGGGAATTTAACATTGTTAAGTGAGGGAGTTATTGATTTATCTCTCCCATGTTATGAGGCTATAATCTGAATAGTGGCAAAAAAAATGATTTACAAAAGTGGCACAGAGAATTCAAATCATTTTTCAGGAATTATGAACTCAAAGGACGAGACATTTCTCGAGCCCATTTATGCCTCTCTTATTTTGATCAATGATCTGAAAATCGGATCAGACCGGCCAGTTCAATCGGTCCCGAAATCGGTCCGGAAGAGCTAGAAAACCGTTTATAGAGTTGAATTGGGTAGAAACGGGTTGAATCGGTCAAATCGAAAAAACCGGTTCAACCGGTTTCAATATTTTTTTTTATTTTTTTTTTATTTTTTTAAATTTTTTTAAATTTTTTATGATACTTCACTTTTATTTTTATTTATTTTAGAACATAATATTTACATTTTGGATTAAATTATGAATTATAATATTAAGTGGGTACATTATAAACTATGTATGAAGTAGTATAAATTATGAATTATAAATATTTTATTTAATTATATTTTGATTTTAAATTGTATTTTAAAATTTTAAAAATAATTTAGGTGATTATATAATTTTATAATTGGTAATTTTATAAAATATAATTGAAAATATGTAAAATTTAATTTTTCGGTTGAACCGCCTGTTTGAACCGGTCCGAGCGGTTGAACCTCGAATCGTTGTCTCTTCCGGTTCGTTCTCCGATCCAATTTTCTAATCACTGATTTTGATAAAAATATTTTTAAGAGAGAGAAAGTAATATGTGTCTTGGAACTTAGAAGTACTGCAAAAAATCCTCAGAACGACACCTTTATTTAGGCAACACAGCATTGAAAAAAAAAACATAACCGTCAGTTCAGTTTGTACGTTTGGTTTTCCTTATTTGAATCGGTTTAACTCTATTTCCAAAGTAGTTGTTTTCAGATTGATTCTCGATTGAACCGGTCGGTATGATCTGATTAAAAAAAACATTACTTATCAATATTTGACATATTTTACCGTTAAAGTGTACCATGTATACTAAAACCTAAGACAAACATAGATTATCATTATTTAGAAAATTCAAGACCAACATAAATACAATCAATTGCATGCAAATATCTCTCTTCAAAAAAGTTTGAAAATTTAGATTTTGCAGACAAATGCATTGAGTTTGACATGACTTTCTGAAAATAGACGAAATATATTGCTTTAGACGAAACATTTAGGTAGAATGATGTTAATAGTACAACTTAAGTACGTTGTGGGACAATTGGACTTCTTTCCTCTTATCTTTCGTTTCAAGATATTTAATTATAAATAGTCTCCCAATTGTATTTTGGTCATTGCTTTTCTATAAAGTTTATCAAACTTATAATTTACACACCACAAGAACAAAATATATATATATATATATATATATATATATATATATATATATATATATATATATATATATATATTTAAATTTGCATGCATGTAAACAAGTTTTTATAATTTTAAATCTTAATTCTCATGATGATTTCATCTCTCTAAATTTTAATACTGTATTATTTATTTATAAAATAAAATAATATTTATCTATGTAATTAGTATTATATAGTTTCTAGATCGTTCCACATTAATTATCTTCTTGCACTTATCAATAATTATAAAGTTCAAGTGCGTGCACAATTCTTTCTTATCCGGCTCGTAAATATTTACTACAAAATCCAAAATTTTAGTGCTATTTTTTTATTTAATCATTTTATAACTTTTCAATGTTATTCTAAGTAAGCTCCTAAGTTTCAGCCCTTTTACTAGAGTACTTAATTTGAAGACAAAAGTATTGAATCATTTGTATCTATTAAGTAACATCATCACACAAATTCGTGATTGATGTACAATTTATGGTTAAAAAAAGAATTGTCATGTAAAATGATGACACTTTCTGATTCAATTTCGTATGAAATTCATTAAATACAAATTCAAAATACAGAAGTAAATGAAAACTAATAATTATTAAATTGTTTAGAAGAATTCTAAGGGAAAAAAATACTTAGCACTCTTCCATTCCATATTATAATTTACACTTCCTATAAAATGCATCTCTAATATCACTTAATAAGGAAGGATAGATCAATCAGAATTCTATCACCTGGAATCATGGGATCTTGATTAAAGGAACGTTATATCAATCGAAATCATCACCTGGAATTATGGGATCCATCTTGATTATTTCTTTGTATTATAGGATATTCTACTTTCTGTATTTATCAAATTGTACTGCTATTTAATCTCTTATATCATTGTAATAAGATTAAGCAATTCACTCTCCACTTCTACATGGTATCAGCCAGGGTGGTTTGAAACTTCATTTCACATTCGCCATATTTTCTCTTCTTTAAAAATTTTAATGGCGCAGCAAAATGATGTTCTCCCTTATGCTACTCTCATTCATATGATAACTGTTAAGTTATCATTTACTAATTATCTCTTGTGGAGAAGTTAAGTGATATTACTTTTATCTAGCCAAAATCTATTAGGCTATATTGACGGTTCGAAACCAGCCCCACCCATCACCGTCGTTACAAATGGTGGCACCTCCACTCCAAATCCGGCATATGCAGAATGGCGAATGAATGACCAAAATCTGCTCAGCCTCCTTCTTTCTTCTCTCACTGAGGAATCATTAGCTGAAACTCTCGGTTGCTAACGTCTCGAGGAGTATGGCTAGCACTTGAAGCAGCTTTTAGCCACAGTTCCAAATCCCGCAAGTTACGTCTGAAAGACGACTTACAGCTCATGAAGAAAGATTCCCGTTCTATCACGGAGTACAATCGTCAATTTAAATCCTTATGTTACTAACTTTCTGCCATTGGGAAACCCGTGGACGACACGGACAAAGCACACTGGTTCCTTCGAGACCCTGGTTCTACGTTCTCTAGTTTCTCTACTGCCCAAATGGCCCTCACTCCTTTACACACGTTTCGTGACTTACTATCAAAAGCTGAAAGTTTTTCTCTCTTTTAGGATTCTCTTGATTCCACAGGTTCCTCAAATGTTGCATTCTATGGACAAAATCAGCACAAATTTGGTGAAAATCAGAACATGAGTCAGTTTCACTAGAATCGAAACATAAATTTCCAAAGGCATTGTGGTAGAGGGCGTGGTGGTCAACACCATATTCCTCACTATCAAATATGTCGCGCAGAGGGCTACTATGCCGATTCCTGCGACCAACGTTATGTCCGTGGTCCAAATAATGTGATGGCCAACTTAGCTGTTGCCTTCTCCGTAAATTGCAATGTATCTCCAGATGATGTGTCTGATTGGTGTTTGGACACAGGCGCCTCTGCCCATATGATTCCCACAACTTCTTCTTTAGACACCTCTCAAGCTTACTCTGGTAGAGATTATGTCGTCATTGGTAATGATGCAAATTTACCTATATCTAAAATTGTCACGTCACATATTTCAAAAGACATAAAATTATTGGATGTTCTTGTTGTGCCAAATCTAACAAAAAATTGCTTTCAATCAGTAAACGTACTTCTGGTTTTCCTGTTGATGTTTTATTCACTGACAAGTTTTGTTTGTTATTCAGAATCGCCACACAAAGAAAATCTTTGCAAAATGCCAACGTGAAAATGGGTTATACGTGTTGAAACGTGCTCATCTTGTACTCATTGCTGATTTGAACAATGATGTTTCATGTGCTTTGTTTGAACTATGGCATGCTAGATTAGGCCACATCTCATCTGACGTTGTTTCTTTATTAAATAAATTAAGCTATTTGAAAGTCACATCTCTTCTGCCAAAACCTTCAATATGTGCCCCTTGTCAACTTGCTTAAAGTGCTCAACTACCTTTTACAATAAATGAAAAACGTGCAAACAGCGTACTTGAATTAATTCATTGTGATATTTGGGGTCCTGCACCTATAACTGCTCGCTCTAGTTTTCGTTATTATATAGTGTTCATTAACGATTATTCTAGATTTGCTTGGTTATATCCTCTCATTAACAAATCGATTTTTTTTACAAATTTTGTGTCTTTTACAAATTTGGTAGAAACTCAATTTGCATGCAAAATAAAAACTTTTCAAAGTGATGGTGGAACTGAATTTACTAATAATCGTGTTCGAGAATTTTTTATTTCAAAATAAATTCATCACATAATGTCATGTCCATATACTCCATCACAAAATAGTCGAGCCGAACAAAAATACCGCCACATTACCGAAACCAGCTTGGCAATGATGTTCAACGCTCATGTTCCTTCATATTTATGGGTAGAAGCTTTTACTACTGCTATTTATATCATAAACAAGTTGCCATCATCTGTGTTAAAAGGGGCATCTCCATTTGAAATATTGTTTCATAAGCTTCTGAATTTTGCACACTTTCACCCTTTTGGTCGCAGGGTCTTTCCTTGTCTACGAGATTATGCAGCAACTAAATTTTCTGTTTGGAGCAAACCCTTCATTTTCATCGGCTATAGTGTACAACACAAAGGCTTCCGTCGTCTTAATCCTACAACTTAACGTGTTTATATCACTCGTCATGCAAAGTTTGATGAACTGGTTTATCCTTATTCTGGACAAACAACACATTCTTGCATTTCTAACTTAAATGTTTCTTGTTTTATTGATCCACAGTCACAAGAATCTTCTTCTCTTGAAGACAAGTTGCCCACTATTTTCAGTCCATGTCGAGTTTTCTCTACTTCAAATGTCGACTCAAAAACATCCATGTTATTTTCAATAGACCAAAACTTGGTCCCTGAGCCACGTGTAGTGCCAGATCCTCCACAATCTCCACTTGCTATGCCATCTCTAGCCCCATCTAATGCACCTCATCTGCCACTTGCTCCTACCCATTCAATGATAACACGAGGAAAGGCAGACATATTTAAACCAAGGCACATTGCGGATATTTCCTCAACCTCACTCATACACGCTCTTGTCGCTTCAAACGAACTCCGTGGATTCAAATCTACTGATAGACACCCTCACTGGATGGCTGCCATGGATGAAGAAATGAGAGCTCTTGCACAAAATAATACATGGGAGCTTGTGTCGCGGCCATTAGGAGTAAACATTATTGTCTCAAAATGGACACCAAGTTTCTGTCGGATGGGTCTATTGATCATCTTAAAGCATGCTTAGTAGCTCAAGGGTTCAGTCAACTTCCCAGTTTCAATTACTCCCACACTTTTAGTCCTGTTGTCAAAGCCACCACGGTAAGGGTGGCTTTGACCCTCGCAGTTATGAACAAATGGGATCTTCACCAATTGGATGTCAAGAATGCCTTCTTAAATGGGGTCTTATCTAAACCAGTTTACATGGAACAACCTCCGAGATTTATTGATCCTCATTTTCCTAACCATGTTTGCCAACTTAAGAAAGCACTTTATGGCTTGAAACAAGCTCCTCGAGCGTGGTATCAATGATTTAGTGACTTTCTTGTTGGTCTTGGTTTTCTACAGAGTCGAGTAGGCATGTCGCTGTTTATTTTAGCTCGTGGTTCTTCCTTATTATATTTATTAGTTTATGTTGATGATATTATAATAACTGGAAATGACAATACTTTGATCTCTAATTTTATTTCCAGGTTTCACAAGGAGTTTGCAATAAAAGATTTTGGATGGTTAAATTTTTCTTGGATCTCGAGGTTGAATACATTACTGATGGATTGTTCTTAAGTCAAACCAAGTACGCTTATGATTTATTAACTCGAGCTCAGATGGAAGAATCCAAACCCATCTCTACACCTTTAGCAGCTGGACAAGTTCTCACTACAAATAGCTCTCCCTATTCGGATCCGACACACTATCGCTCTTTGGTGGGAGCCTTACAATATCTAACTATTACACGTCTAGACATTTCATATGTAGTCAATCATGTGAGTCAGTTCTTGCAATCTCCTACAACAGAACACTTTGCGGAGGTAAAAAGAATTCTTCGTTACGTTAAAGTTACCTTGAATCTTGGTATGTCCTTCACTCGTGGTTCGTCGTTCACTCTTTTTGGCTACTCAGATACAAATTGGGCTCGTTGCCCAAACACACGTCTCTCCACTTATGGATATTCTATTTTTCTTGGTGGAAACTTAGTCTCATGGAGTGTAAAGAAGCAACCCACTATTGCTCGATCAAGTTGCGAATCTGAATATCGAGCTCTAGCTAATACTGTTTCTGAAATCGTAGGCATAACTCTCTTGCTTAAAGATTGCGAGTACCACTTAATAGTACACCACTTCTTCTTTGCGACAACAATAGTGTAATTTTTCTTAGCCAAAATCATATAGCTCACAAACGTGCTAACACACATTGACATTGACTATCACTTCGTTCGTGAGCTCATTTCATCCGGAAAGTTACTTACAAAATTTGTCAACTCTGATTTTCAAATTGCGGATGTCTCACTAAAAGCTTAGCTCGACCGTTATTTGAATTTTTTAGGCACAAGCTTCGCGTGGCTCTCGTCCCACGTCTTGCTTGAAGGAGGGTAATAAGGAAGGATAGATCAATCAGAATTCATCACCTTGAATCATGGGATCTTGATTAAAGTAACGTTATATCAATCGAAATCATCATCTGGAATCATAGGATCTTGATTAAAGTAACGTTATATCAATCGAAATCATCACCTGGAATCATGGGATCCATCTTGATTATTTCTTTATATTATAAGATATTCAACTTTCTGTATTTATTAGATTGGACGGCTATTTAATCTCTTGTATCATTGTAAAAAGATTAAGCAATTCATTGTCCACATCAACATCACTTAACATTTTAACATTATAAAATAATTTTTAAAAAGTGTCATCTTCATCTAAAATGCAACTTATTTTATATTATTAAAAAAATCAAACTATCCAAAAATAATAATAATATTAGTTAGAAATGTCATTTTTCTCAATATTTATGATAAATAAATATAAAACAAAGAATGAATTATATATCTTTTTTCTTTATCTCAAAATAATATGTTTTGAAGTGTTTCTTGTACTTAATCTTGTCTTTATATAGATACGGAGTATGATTCCTTACAAATGTAGTTACTCCCTCGTTTTTACCTTCTATTTTGGGGTGTCCCACGTATTTTTATTCATTTTATTTTTGGTAAAAATACATAATATTTAATTACATACTTTTTACAATCCCAACAACTTTAATTATTTTTTTACACTTTATTCATCATTCCCAATAACTTTATTCATTTTTTCTTTTTAAATTACTAATTTATCCCTACTTTCTCTTACATTATATATTAAAAAATAAAACATCTTAATTTCCGTACCCATACAAATGAGTAAAAATACCCGAGACGGATGGAGTATTATGTCGGAGAGTAAATATACTCCAAATATATTTTGGAATTTATCTCCTCCATCTATCTAATATTACATGATTTTTTTTCGTGCTCATGATTTTTTTTTCATTTAAAGAAAAAATGTCTAAAGTCCAATCTTTCAATAAATTACTCCTGGAATGCCTGTGGTCAACCAAAGACATCATTGTGACTTTTGAATTTTATTGTCCCCTCTTTCTAGAAATTTGCTTATTTTAATGGTTTACTTCTTCTTTTTAATTATTAAGCATCCTCCTGCGCCGCTCTTTGATTAGACTATTTAATTAAAACTTACTAAATGTTTACTAATACACATCACCCAACACAATTCATTTATATTTTTTAGAGGTTACTTGTAAATTATTATCACCACTATATTATTGATTACTTATTTGGTCATTAAACGTTGCTTATATAATCTATATTTTCACTTGACTGCTCCAACATTATAAGACTAAATGCAATCTCTTTTTTAAACTGAAAAGTTGGGTCTAGCTTTTGGTCACATAATAGTAAGATCACGAGGGAATATCAATTACTCACTACAATATACTTTCTCCAATAAAATGGATACACATCTGTTTTTATACGTAAATTAAGAATTATTATTATTTTATATTATTAAGTGTGTCGATTCCATAAAGAAAAATGTATATATTTGGTACAACGCACAAAATGAAAAAAAAAAAAAAAAAACTTTGCCAACATATAGAGGGAGTACTGCTATGTCCCAAGTAAACCCCTATTTTCATCAAATGCCACTTTTATTTGGAGTATAGTTTTCTTTATCATATATTATTAATTAAAAATACAACATTACATTCAAAAGTAAAAATATTGATCAAACTATATTTTTTTCTTAAACTTCGTAAATACATTAAAAGTGGAAAGATCATTCGAACAGAGGTAGTACTATTTCATTAAAGTATAATTATTGAATAAGTGAATCATACTATAACACAAAAAAAATCATACTTTAACGCATCATTCATAATACTTTAAAAAACCATACTTAAACCATGGAATGACGTACTTTATTTATACGATAATCATAATTTAATAATGAGATGACCGGTCTCACATATAACTATTTCATTAAGATCGCTCCTTTTCAGGATTGAAGCAGTCTTGGATGAGATCGTCTTACCTTAAAATCATTTTACACTTTCGTAATTAGTTATCATTTTTTTATTAAAAATATTATCACTTTTCATGTACTCCCTTCGTCAAGTTTCAAACTTTACGTTTGTTTTTTGCACATAGATTAAATAATATAGTATTTTAATGTGTAATGAGGTGATAGAAGTAATATTTTAATGTAAAGTGGGTAAGTGTATTAGTGTGATGTGTAAGCTCATGCAGAGAGAAATAATTAATTTGTGTGGGCCCCATTTACTAAAAAGAGAAATGTAAAGATTGAAATGGGACGCCCAAATTGAAAATATGTAAGGATTGAAATGGAACAGAGGGGTATACTATAAATTGTTTATAAAATAGTTCACTTTACTATCATCATTTTTATTAATTGATTATTATTTTTCATTGAATATATTATCACTTTCTATTCGTTTCCTCCATAAAACAATTTCATACAACTCTTTTACTTTAGGATTAGAAAACTGATCACCAAATTTTGTTTTATAATTAATAATAGCTTGAGGATTATAATTGTGAAGTTGATATTAGTGGAAACTTGAAACACAAGTTATAATATATATGGCATAAAGGAAAAGGGCATTAGGCCTAAATGATTGATATTTCTCCTTTATTTTGTGCAGTTTTTACTCAATACTAATTTCTTAATCACAAGAAAACCCCCGTTGCTTGTATTTAAATTGTTGAATTAAATATTAAGTGTAAGATTATATTTGGACAAAAATAACTCATTTAAAAACAGAATTTCACATAAATTGATATAGGAAATATAAATTATTATAAAGATTAACGAAATGTTGATTAAATAGTTTAAATAATGTTATCACTCAAAATAATTCAGAGTAATCCCTCCTTCATGTTTTAATGCTTGCGTTTGCAATTGTCACGTTGATTAAGGAATATAGTATTTTGATGAATAGCTGGTTGAAAGATATAATATTTAATATTCCATAAAGTAAGTATGTTTATTAGTGTTGTATGTTAGTCCATGGTAATATATTAATTGTTTTTAGTGGATCACATGTACCAAAAGGAAATGTAAAGATTGAGGTGGAACGCTCAAATTAGAAATATGTAAAAATTGAAATAGGAGTGTGAGAGTATTTTTAATTGTTAGTTGACCTTGTAATTCTTATATTGGTGATTATTACTCTATTTTTGTAAAGGGTAAGGTCGTCTAACGTAATTCCTTATGTGATACGGAGAAAAAGTGATAACATCGTTCACGAAAAGTGATACTCAATCGATAAAAAGTGACAATGATGCAGTGAACTATTTTATGAGCAATTTATAGTATAAACAAAAAGTGATAATATTTTATAAGCGAAAATAATAATATTTTATAGCGATACGTAAAGGCTTACGTGAGACTGATATCATATATTTGCAACACAAATTATAAACACTTACTAACATGCAAAGCAACACTATATTCCGCAAGTATACGAGACGTATGTAGCAAAACAGATAGGCAAGGTATCGAATCCACATGGAATGAATTAAAATCTAATTAATTAAATACTTGTCCAAGAATAAGAAAAATATTAGGATGTTTGAGAATTAAATAAACAATAAAATAAAATAATAAATGTGCAATGACTGGAGTGAAAAAATACAGACTATGAATTAGAAGCAAATAAAAATAATAAAAATAATTTTAGGTATTACATTTTCAATTGGTTCGTCATGCAGTGGGTGGAATTTTTTAATTCAATTATAACATAATTTTCTAAAGCAATCTGGAATTTATGTAATTAATTCTTTAGAATCTAATCACAATTAGATCAATCAATGAATACAACAGTAACGTAAATATCACATCAATTAACTACCAACAGATTTAGCGGATTGAATTCTCTCACACCTTTTGTCTCACAGTAATGATATGACTACTAGATGTGTTATATGTGTGAAGTGATCAATATTAACCCTCAACTTTCGTTTCTTGGTTAAATAAACAGATATGAGTAATTGGTTGTGAAACAATTAATCATATAGAGAAATCACACATATAAAAGAAATAAAGTGTTTGAATTAAATAAAGGGTTCACACACCAAAACAATCCAAAACCAAACTACTTGTGCAACCCTAGAATTTGGAAGTTTAAGCTTCCATAAAGAAAAAAAGAAATATAATAGATCTAAATTCAACATGAAATTAAATAAACTGATGGAACCGGATGAAGGAATAAGCGTCGTCTCGTCTCTACACTTTCGCCTTCATGACTCCACGATGTTCTTTGAATGCGGACTGACTCTGGACTAATTTCATGGATGACTCAATGAATGACTCGATGATCTCTCTTTTCTAATTTAATTGGATATTTAGAGGGGTAGAAATCCCGTGGAAGAGTGACTTAATGGGCCTGGGCTTGGAGAGCAAGTTTAATGAAGAATAAATCTCACGCATTAAAATCCTCATTAACTCGACCAAATTAATGGATGATCCGATCAAACGATGATTTGGTTTGGTCTAACGAAGTGATGATTCGGTCGAGTTGATGATCAACTCGACCAAACAACATGGCCAACTCGACCTGATGATCGTCGATTTTTGCTGGAACTCACGGCATGAAAATTAGCATTCAACTCGGTCCAACACAAGAATGATTCGACCAAACAATAGTTTGGATAGACCAAACGATGTTTTCGTTCACCCAAATGAGGCTTCCGTTACGAGCCATCAATTTGGTCTAACACATACAACTGGCCACGAACACCTACTGCATATCATGTGTGTTCATTGCTTCATTAATTTAGTATCTTCATGGCTTCCTAACTTCATCAATTCTTCTTTTATTCTTCAATTAGGCCTAAAATTTGCAATAACTCTAAAATACCCGTGAAGTTCTAATATTTAACAATTAAGCATATAACTCCACACAATAAATAAAATTATGTAATAATCAACTATGGAACGACCTATATAAACATGTAAAATCCGTGTTTATCATAGACGTTCTCTCACAAGTCTTTGTCTTTCGTATAATAAGTACGTCCGTACTAATACTATATAAGACAACTAAGAGCTAAGTGAAACGATATGGAAATTTATACAAGAAAAAAGAAAAAAATTACAACGAAATTCAATTTATTAGTAATTATTAATAAATTGGCAACAAAAATTACATTTTTTTCCTTTATCAACAGAACATCAATGAATTTATTACTCTTATATTTTTACCAACGGAATAAAATTCGTTGCTATTTACCAAAAGAACCATTATATAAATTGCCAACACAATTATTAGCAATGGATTACCAATAAAATTGAATTTTCGTGCCTAAAAATTTATCAACCACCACCTTATCCATAGAAAATTACCAACAAATTTCATTGTTAACCCGTTGGTAAACTAATTTAATAATGAAATTCAGGTTTTACAACGTAATATTTTGTTGGTAAAACAAAAAAGTTTTTTTAGGTGAAGTGTGAGACAATTTAGATTTTTTATTAGGTACCATTTTTTTTAAATGTTATTACTTCTTATTAAAAAAATATTATTATTATTTATTTAAATTATGAATTATTCATAAAAATATACTCACTCCGTCCTGTAAAAATATTTATGCATTTTCATTTTGGGCGTTCCATAAAAAGATTTGCATTTTCCTTTAGTAAATGGGACTTACACAAAACATTTAAATATCTCTATGAATTAACCCACAATACTACACAAATACAACTACCCATATATATTAAAATATTATTTTTCTCACCTCAATATATATTAAAATATTATATTCCTTAATCTCCGTGCAAAAAACAAACGTAAATATTTATGCAGAACAGATAAAAATAATTAATTAAATACTTTTCATCGATCAAATATAACTTCTTATCTGTTACACAAAATTTCGTGAAAAGATGCACAAAAGTATTTGACAAATTTATGTATTTCACTTATAGTTATCATTTATGGTGAAAGATGATATTATTATTAATTTCCTTTCTAATTTTTTTAATATTACATTACTTTCGCACCATATAGTGTACTGCTTTCTTTTTTCTTTTTTTTTCATTTTAAATGTTTCAAATATAGTATAATTTATTTAAAATTATTAAATATATTTAGTTAATATATTAAATCATTATTTATGCTAGAAAATATATTTTGTTCCCTTTTATCCTAAGAATACCTCCATAGTTACTGTAAATATAGAGTTTAAAAAATTTATTTTTTATAAATTTTATTGACTTTTTAGAATAACCTAATATTTTTAGGTAATAAATGGAGTAAATTATAAAGTATATTATATGTGTTAGGTGAGAGTGATAAATTTGTAATTAGATATACTTTTAGGGTTGATGATTTTTTTTTACCCCTTCGGCCCAAAAATACCTCCATAATTACTATAAATATGGAGTTTAAGAAAATTTATTTTTTTACCAACTTTATTGATTTTTTAAGAGTAATGTAGTATTTTTAGATAATAAAAAGAGTGAGGCTTGCGTGCGCCCTGGAGCACGCCGTGCACCTTTAGAGTTTAGTATTATGGATATATGTACATTATTTTTTTCTAAAGGGTATACACTTTAATTAATAAGAGTACACCATTTTGTTCTAAAGGGTATACACTTTTCATTAATATTTTTTTATTTTTCTTCAGAAAATAAAGGGTACACATCTTTATACTAAATGATATATAATTTAACACAAAATTCTAAAGGCGCACGGAGTGTGCCCCGTGTGCCTGGGTGCACACAAGTTTTTGTCTAATAAAAAATTATAAATAATATTATGTGTATTAGGTGAGATTGATAAATTGCAATTAGATGTACTTTTAGGATTGAGTTTTTTAAAAAAAAAATCATTTTAAATGTTTCAAATATAAAATTTATTTAAAATTAGTAAATATTTTTATTTAATATACTAAATCATTATTTATGCTAGAAAATATAATTTGTACCCGTTTGTAGATATAGAATTTAAGAAAATTTATTTTTTGATTAATTTTACTAACCTTTTGAGGGTAACGTAGTATTTTTTAGGTAATAAAAAAATTATAAAATGTGTTATGTGTATTATGTGAAAGTGGTAAATTTGTAATTAGATGTACTTTTAAGATTGAGAATTAATATAATATTCCTTTTTTTGGGTAGTAAAATTTAATATGAGATGAAGGAAAACGAAAAATATACTAAATTTTAACTTGGGATGAATGAAGTATTTTTGATAGCTTTTTGTTATTACTGTATAGGTGAACTTAAAAATTATTTAGAATGAATGATAACGTGTGTTCATATATACATATAGATACTCTTTCTATCCTCTATATACGTATTCATTTGTTTTTTTTACACGTAGAGTAGTATAATTAATGTGTAGAGAATTGAAGAATATAATATTTTAATGTGTAGTAGATAGTTATATTAGTGTTGAGTGCGAGCCTCATGTATAGTGGGTTGAGTATAATAATTAGTATTTTTTGTGTGTGTCACATCAACAAAAAAATGATACTTTATAATGAGACGGACCAAAATAAAAAAGTGGATGTATATAAAAGGGCGGAGGGAATATAAGAGAAGAATGAATTATCTTAATGAATTAAAATACGTCATGGACCATGTTGATGGTAGATTCTTGCAGATTGTTGAAGTGGGTTAACTTTAGCTTGAGTAGCTTAGATGGATCAGGAGTATAAGAACCAAGCCACATCAAATGCGATTCATGGAGAATAGGGACAAACACTCTTTGTATTGCATTATATGCTATTTTTGTAAACCTCAACTTCTCAACACTCTTTGCTATGTGGAAAATGGGGTAATGAAAAACCTAACAAAAAATATATGAGGCTGGCTATTTATATATTCCATCTAGTCCATCACACTTGCTCACATTCACATAGTTGTCCTAATTCCTGGAGCAATGAGGTTGCGTCATATGAGATGGGGAGGATCGGATCTAGCAGCTTGATAAGGGGTCCATCCCTGCCAAAAGCAAGGAATGTAGGTGGTCCCAATCCTATGGTGGATTTTCGATGGTTTAGAGAGTGTAAAATGTTCTTTGTGTTGTGTCCTTTTAGATAAGAAGTGAGTGACTTGTTCCTATCCACTTTGAGATGTTGTATCTGATTAACTTCTTAGTTGAATAATCATAGACTGGAGGGTAGGCTGAATTTATCCTCGGTCGGACCGAACCTATATAAGGTCAGTCTAACTAAAGATAGTAAATATGCCAAGCTTATGTTTTAAGCCGATTGAGTATATATGTTTAGCCTAATTTGGGCTTTTACTGTTCGTGGTCTTTGGGCCTTTGCTTATTATTGGATTTTTTAGTGGGCCAACCTTATCCTCGGCCTAATGCTTCTATTCAGATGGTGTTGGTCTCAACTCTCAATAATCTCTGTAAGTTCGCGATCTTTCCTCTTGGACCTTAGCTTATATTTGGAGGGAGATATAATATTCATAACAGATCCCAATGAAAAAGTATAAGATTGCACACATGTACAACAATTTTATGCAACTAGTTGCAGGGAAGTGTGTGCTATATTTTACTCCATTTGTCCCTCTGATAAGAGTTTATTTTTCCATTTTGGTTTGTTTCAATACAAAGTATTCATTTTCTTTTGGATTGATGTGACACACACAATAATATTATTATACTCAACCACTACACATGGGCCAACAATCAACACTAATACAACTACACACTACACATTAAAATATTATTTCTCTCACCTCATTACACTTTAAAATATTATACTCCTTAATCCACGTGCAAAAAACAAACGAACATTTATCAAGGGGACAGAGGGAGTAATACTCTCTTCGTCTCAACTTCAAATTCAAACTTTTTCTTTTAGTCCGTTTCAAATTTAAGTTCATATTTTTATAAAAGAAAATGACATCTAACAAATTACTGCATTCCATCCACCTTTAATATTAAATTTATCATTATTTTTTAACCCACAATTTATTTATTATCTACAAATATTAAATTAAAGTGTGAATTTTATTAACAATTAACACTTTTATTTATAGTGATAATGGTAAAAAGTAGCCACTCTTGGTTAAAAGTAATTTTTAGTAGCCACAAATCTTAAAAATAATTTATTCTAGCCACTTGTAATGGAACAGACCAAAATGCCCTTGAAAGGGACCCACTGATCACATGATTGAGATTTCTTTTTGACCAAAAAGTACAAAAGTACAATAATTTGTTTTACGGTCTATTGAATGCATTAATTTGTTATTTTTATATGTCTCATGAATATATTTTTTATTAAAATACAAAAAGATGCATTAATTTTATTCGTATGAATTTTTTTAATTTTTTTTGGAAAAAAAAAGTGTTGGCCGAATAGAACAAAAAGTGTTGGCCGAATAGAACAAAATTGTTGGCCCAATGGCCGAATAGAAGAAATATTTTTTTCGAATTTTTTTAATTTTTTTTGAAAAAAAAAGTGTTGGCCGAATAGAACAAATAGTGTTGGCCGAATAGAACAAAATTGTTGGCCGAATAGGCCGAATAAAAGAAATATTTTTTTTGAATTTTTTTAAATTTTTCTGGAAAAAAAAAGTGTTGGTTGAATAGAACAATTAGTGTTGGCCGAATAGGCCGAATAGAATAAATATTTTTTCAATTTTTTTAAAAAATTTTTTTGGAAAAAAAATATTTCTTATAATTTTAAATGTGGTCTCACCCACCCTATTTAATGCAGTCAACACTGACATAATCATGCCCCCATTATTGTCGTCCTTTATCTGACAGTTATAAGGATAATTTGGAGAATCTACCAAATAATAGTTAGTAAAAATTATATATAAAAGAGATAGCTATTTAAAATTATACTTAGTGAATAGTGACTACTATAAATTTAATCCATCCAATAGTAAAGGTGAATGTGAGGTTGAAGTAGAGATTTGATTGATTGATAAGGAGACAATAATTGAAGTTGGACGTTAAAGAAGTTTGCGTTGTGTAAAAAGGTTGTCCAAGTGGGAGACGCAACCGGGTTTGACTAGTCCAAGTGGAGTCCAAACCAACACAAGTTGAGACTTGGAAAAAAGAAAAGAAAAACTCAGCCGCAATCTCCACAAACACTATTCTTTCTCTCTCTCATCTATCATTTTTCTTCTATTCCAATTTTCCTCTTCCCTTTACATTACTTCCTTCGTTCACTCAATAAGTAAACATTTGCTTTTTATTAAAAAATATTATTATTTAATGTATAATAAATAATTATATTAAAGAGATATTTGGAATTCATATATTAAGCGATCGTTTGTTTGTGGATATGAGATATAAAGGAATTGTGTATAATGAGATTTGTTTGACTCGTGATTAATTGTACTCCCTCCGTCCCACGTATTTTTACACACTTTTCATTTTGGGATGTCCCACATATTTTTACCCATTCCATTTATGGTAAAAATATATAATATTTTATTACATACTCCCTCCGTCCCGATCAAAGTGCACCATTTGTTTTTTGCACGTAGATTAAGAAGTATTATTATTTTATGTAAAGTGAGTAGGTGTATTAGAGAGATGTGATTGATAGTGGTAGGTCATTTTTATTGAAAGAGTAAAATGATGCAATTTGAATTAGACGTCCAATATAGTAAAATAATGATATTTGGGCGGGACGGAGGGAGTACTTTTTACAATCCCAACAACTTTAATTAATTTTTTACACTTTATTCATTATTCCCAACAACTTTATTTACTTTTTCTTTTTAAATTACTAATTTATCCCTATTTTTCCTATATTATATATTAAAAAATAAAACGTCTTAATCTTCGTGCCCGTACAAATGGGTAAAAATATCCGGGACGGAGGGAGTATTATTGTTTGGTATTATGAAAAAATGAGATTCTGGATAACTAGGTATTAGTTTTTTTATGTTTGTTATTGAGTATTAAGAAATGGGATAATTAATTAAATGACATATTTACCCCTTATTATTATTATTAATTATTAATTTTAATTATCATTATTTATTACTATTTATTATATTTTTATTATTAATTATTATTACTATTAATAATAATAATTATTATTATTAATTATATATTAATTATTAATTATTATTACTCCTATTATTTATTAATAATAATAATATTATGATTAATTATTATTATTATTATTATTATTAATATTAATAATTATTATTGTTATTTATTTATATTATTATTTTTATTGTTATTAATTATTATTATTAATTATTAATTACTAATTAATATTATTTATTATTATTAATAATTATATATTTATTATTATTATTATTATTCATATTCATATTATTATTTATTATTTATTTATTATTATTATTATTTATATTTAATATTATTAATAAATTATTAATTTTAATTATTATTTATTATTATTATTGGATAAGGGTATAATGGTAAAATTATATTTTATATCTAGATATTAAATTATGGTATTGTGTATCCCACCTCTTGAGATGGTATGCCAAGAAAAGAGTATTATTAATACTAGGTCAAAATAATATCGGATCATAGGTATTATGAATACGTCGAGACAAACGTGGTATTATGTGGTATAGTGCATCAATACCTAGTTAATCAATGCAACCAAACAACCTCTAAATGTATAAGTGATGTGTGTGGGTCCCATGTATTTAAAAAGAAAAATATATAACTTTGATGCGAACGCCCAAAATAGCAAAATGTATACATTTCCAACTGATGGAGAGAGTATTAGGGAGTAATATAAATAAACAATAGTAATCCATACCAAATAATCCTTTACACTTAATTTGTACTCATCCCGTTCAGGTCTCTTTTGCTTTTTGCGGTAGATTAAAAGTATTATTATTATTATTATAATTTAATGTATAGTTAGTAGTTGTATTAGTGGGTGTGTGTGAATCTTATGTGTGTATAAAAAGAAATGACACTTTTTGGGGGCGGACACCCAAAATGAAAAAAAAAAAGAAACTCTTTAAAGCGGACAGATGAAATATGTGGTTTATAACTTATTTTGTTCCTAGAACTTAATATTTATGAATGACGAATTCTCATGTGCATCCGGATGTGTCGTGCATTACATTTAAAACTTATACATTAATGAAAAAATATATATACACTAATGAATAAAAACTTATAGTACATTTTATTAGCGAATTTCTATTAGTATTTTAATGAAAATTTTAATATAAAAAAATTATACATTTGTTAAAACACATTTACACTATTGAAAAAAGAATTAATAGACAGTGCACATGATATCAACTCTTTATGAATTATAGGTTATAATTGTTCTTATTTTTTACTCCAAATTTAGAATTATATAATTCATTTTTTTTATTTTATTTTAGTTGGGGTTAACTAGTAAAATCACATTACATAAACTCCACTTACCCTCTCACATACATCACCACTTACCCTCTCACATACATCACTCCTACCACTTATCACTTATACATCAATTAATATAAAATAAAATTAAAATCTCTCATACTTAAATTCTCAAAGATTAACATTAATTGTTATATTTATTAAATTCAACTATTCTTAAATGCAATTTTTTTTAATTCCAAACCCAAAATAAACATAGGATTTGAATTTAATATTAATTTTAAAAGTTTAAATGTAATTAGTCCTAGAATTGGGTGGGCACAAAAGTTTTATATGAAACTGGTTTTCATGGTATACATTTTTTATTTTAATAGGCACTTTTCCAAAAAATAAAATAAAATAAAGATAAGTAACACTTGCGTGAAAATGTCTTAAAATTAATCATTATTTTTTCTTGAAAATATTATCAATTTTTATTTATATTATAAATTATTCATAAAATAATTCATTACATTATTATCATTTTTTCAGTAATTGAATGTCACTTTCTATTAAAATATTTTTACTTTTTATCCGTCGTATAGAGTTCATCCCATCTCAAATGTTTGCCTCATAAAAATAGTTTAACATGAATTCGTAAGAAAAATAAAAATAATATATAATACTTAATAATAATGACTACTAAAATAAGAGTGTTTAATATTTTGGCAAAAACTTGTGTGACCCGTGCGCCCATATACCATTTAGTATTAAATGATGTACATTTTAGTACAATGACGTGCACCTTTTATTTCATGTAAAAAATAAAAATAAATAAAAGTATATATCCTTTAGAAGAAAACTGTGTACCCTTATTAATTAAAGTATATACTCTTTAGAACAAAATATTGTACCCTTACCCACTTTGTGCACTCGGAGACACAAGAGACCAACTCTAATATTTTGGGAGCCTTCTAATTTTATAAGTGAAGTATTCTAAAATAACAAGTACTCCCTCCGTCCCAAAGATATTGACATACTTTCCTTTTTGAGTTGTTCCACAGAAATTGACATATTTCCTTTTTAAGAATATGGGACCCACACAAAAATAATTTATTTATTTACATGGATCCACACACACATCACACTCACCACTACTACAACTACCCAATACATATTAAATATTATTTCTCTCACTTTACTTTACATTAAATTATTATACTCTTTAATCTCTGTGCCCAAAAAAATGTGTCAATATTTCCTGGACGGAGGGAGTACTCATTTAATTAGAAGGAAGAAAGAATGTGGAGTATTTACTATTATGAACTTGAATAGAAAAAGTTGTAATTTCATCTAAAAGGATTTTCATTTTTTTGTTAAACTATCCTTTATACCTTCCTGTAACTAATTACTCTTACTTAAACTTTTCTTTTCTTAATCATACTTATAGATTATAATGTGTGCTTAGAGTTTGATTTAACAAGAAAACAATAATATGACCCAAATATTTTCTCTAATTAAAAAATTACTCCTGCATTGAAAATGGCATTAATTTTACATCTCATAAATTCAGTCTTAATAATTTATTAATATCACATCTTACACGAGATTATTCTTTTCATAAAAATTAAAAAAGTAAAAAAGAAAAAGAAAAACTGAATTCATGAAGATATTTTTAACTCAGAAATGTTCCACATACGAAAACAATAAAATTAAATCCAATTAAAATATTAATAAAGAAAAAATTTGTGAACCACAGTAAAAGGGTATGGAGTTTCCCTTCTCCTTACGAAACCCAAAATATTGTCATAGTTTGAGGATCCAATTCAACTATATGACAACCTGTCGCACGTTACATCCAATTTATACAATTTCATTAATTATCGTCCCAAGATTCCTACTCACACTCACTATAAATCAATTCAACTAATTTTATTCCATCCCCTCGAAAAAACATGTCTATTTTAAACAGGGGACGGAGCCTTTGGAGCTACCCATTTTTCTATAAATTCTAATCGTAGAAAATTAGGGTTGGAACGCCTTGATGTTGGACTTTCCTTCTTCCTATCTTTCATAAATAAAAGGTGAGCTGACGCAGATTGCCTCAAATCTACTAAACAAACCTCAATTATTAAATATACCTCACTAAAGTAAAATTACATTAAATAAGCATCAATTACTAAACATACCCCATTCATGACTGTTTTGCCTTTTTAATTAAAATTAAATTTATTTACCCCAAAATTGATGAACAAACCCTAAAAAATAATTAATCAGGATAGCATCGAAGGTGATCGCCTTGGATCTGAGAGATGATGCAGCGAATGCGTGTAACAATAGTTACGAATTAATGAGGAATGCGGGATTTAAAATTCCGCGTCCACTTTGCCTTTATAAGAATCATTCTGGTGGCACCACCATTCCCTTCTCCACTCTCGGGTTATCCCCCTCAAATACACCACTATTTTTTCCTTCACTATTTTAGGATTCAAACTTCCTTCCTTACACAAACTCCTGCCAAAACATACTCAAGCATTAGTATCATCAAACTTCCTGTCCGTAATGTACCACTTTCTTGACTAGGTGCATACGATGGACGATTAGTCAGTGGGACATATTAATGAGTCTGATTAATAATACGCAGAGATCGTTAGGGCCATCGAGAATTAGGTGTCGCCGGGGTTTGAAATACCCATTCAATATTTCTTTATTTAATAAAAATTTGGGATATGGTTTGTAATTTTAGGGGGCATGTTTAGTAATAAATCAAGTAATATATTTCTTATAAGGATATTTACGTCTTCTCACATAAACATATTTTTAATTTATAAATTATGGGGTTCGTTAAGTAAATTTGGGGTGCAAATAGCCGCCCTTTTAAATAATCTCATCCTAATATAAAGTTATATTTACTAATTAAAACGTCTCACCAAGCGAGTTACATTCTTTTTTTGTAAATAGATTAATAATATCTATAAACGTTATAGATATGGAATGAGTAGTATAATAATTATCTTAATTATTTATAAATTAATTTCATGTGATATTTTAATTCATTTCCTTCTTAGATTGTGATCCAAGGAGCTCTTACTTTTAATTAACGAGCTTAGAAAGAAATCAAATCCATTTAAATGCTATTAGTACGAAAAAACTCTTTTATTTTTAGTAAGTATGTAAAGCCCATAAAATAGTACTATTAACTTAGTGTGAATAAAAAACTCCCTTTACAATGTTTATTCATAGAGTTTACATAGTACTCTCTCCGTCAGGTGCAAATGTAACCGTTTCCTTTTTACGCGTAGATTAAAGAGTATTATTATTAAATGTGTAGTGGGTAGTTGGAGTGTGCACTTTTACTTAAATACCCTTACTTTAAAACTGTTTTTGAATTGGTTAATCACTCCAAAAAGTGATTAATCGATAGCTGTACAAACTCAAATCCCACATCACACTTCACTGGTGGGGCCACAAAATTCGTATATATGTTAATCAAATTCTGTACACTATATTAAATATAAAAAAAATTCTGTACACATGTTAAAGTAACATTACATATCCAAAAATTAAAATTAAAAGTACATATGTTAGGTATAAATTATATTTTCAATTCCCTCCAATATGTTAATCAAAATTCCCTCCATATTAATTTCTAATTCCATCCAACACATGTTCTAATTCCCTCCTAAATTACACCATAAATACATTTACACCTGCAAAAAGAAATTTAAGTTTCTTCCAACCAACACAATGACAAAAAAAAAATCTAAGTACAAATGAACTTAATACTATTGTTCAATTCATGTTGGTTTATCAAATGGCAAAGCTTCACATGGCCGAATCACTAAGGCCATTTCTACATTTGGTGTATCAAGAAAATCATTAGAAGTATATGGGCAAGAGCAAAGCAACAAATGGCTGCAGGTATGACTATTCATGTAGTGAATAAAAAAACATAAAGAGAGCATCCAATAAGCAAGAAGTATGATAAGGACAAGTTGGAAAGCATTGAGTTGAAGAAAAGAGGTACCTATAGAAGCATAGCAAAAGAAATGAAGGTTTCTAAAATTCTAGTTGGTGATTGGGTTAAAAAAGGGCTGATGAGAGCACATACTAATGCAATCAAGCCAGCTGTGTCCGAGAAGAACAAGATAAGTAGGATGAAATTCTATCTAGATGCATTAGAGGTGATTAGAGAGGACAAAATTATCAAGTTTAAGAGCATGACACAAAATGTACACATAGATGAGAAGTGGTTCTTTCTCACAAGAGCATAAAAGAGATACTACTTAACTACAGAGGAAATAGAACCATATAGAGCATTTCAAAGTAAAAATTTTATCATAAAGGTTATGTTCCTATGTGTAGTGGCCAGACCTGCTTATGATTCTATGGGTGAGTGCATATTCGATGGAAAAAATAGGTATTTTTCCATTTACTGAAAAAGTTTCAGGACAAAGGAATTAAAAAAACAGAGAGGCAGGTACAATTGAAACAAAGCAATGCTATCAGTCACAAAGACTGACAAAAAATGTATTGATCAGTCAAGTAATTTCATTTAAAGCTGCATATATTTATCTAAGTGTGTGTAACTCTCAGATTGTGTTCATCATTGAGTTGCTAAACCTGAAATCAATTTCCTGAATAAGAATTATTGTAAAAATCCTTATTGGTGACATTGATTTCAGGTGTTACCAGCTATTAAAGCTAAATGGCCAGTTGGAGCTAGTAAGGAAATATTTATTCATTAAGATAATGCAAAGCCTCATATAAAGGACACTGACCCAGAATGGAGAGAGGCTGCAAGCTCAGATGGATTCAAATTTCATCTAATCTTTCAATCCCCTCAAAGTCGAGACACTAATGTGAATAATTTGGGTTGATTTAGGGCTTTACAGTCATTACAAGTGCAGACTGTAGCAGAAACTATAGATGATTTGTTAGATGCAGTGAATAAATCATATTAAAATTTGAGTCACACCAAGCTCAGTGCAGTTTTTCTAAGTCTACAAGGTTGTTTAAGGGAAATCCTAGCTTGTAAGGGATACCCATGCCTTCCTTAAATGGAAACGGATATCTTTGGATCGGACGCCAAAAATAATAAACGATTATCTTTGCAGCGGACAGAGGAAGTAAGTATAAGAGAATGTTAATTGATGTAGCAAAATACATGAGAAGAAAATTAGTATTAATTGAGTACAAAAAATATATGAAAAACGAGAGAATAATTATTAATAGAGTTTGTAGATTATAGATTAGAATGCTTTTTTAAGACTTCATCTAAAATAGTGTGGTGTTTTGAAAAGTCAAAACGGTTTTCAAAACCGCAAACAAACCTAGCCTAAAAATGATTGATGATAAAACTCCTAAGAACATCTCCTGCAGTGCGCTGGAGCGCCACTCTAGCACAAAATTTGTTCTCCAGCAGTGCGCTGGACGCCATGCTAAAATAAAAATTGTTACAGAACCGCGCCAGATGTGGCACAGAAAATAAGTTTGCACTATCCACCATTTACGTATATTTAATAATATAATCTATTTATCCATTTTTATATTTAATATTTTAAATTAATAAAACTGAACCCTTTTCTTTTAATTTTGCGTTTTATGTAATTGCTGATCCCATCTCTTTTAATAATTCTCACTTTTAATATTTACGGTATTTTTATTATTTTTTATTTATTTAGTTTTTGTTTTATTACATTAATTTATTTATTTTTTAATATTTTAAAATTAATATATATTAATTACTGTATTTTTAGAAATTAATATTTTAAAATTAATATTTTGTATTAAATTTTAATATGTCATGATTTTTAATTATGTTATTGTATCATTAAATTCAAGTTTGATTTTTTTTATATTTATTTTAAATATTTTTTAAATTATAGAATATGTAATTTAAAATTTTAATAATAAATATATTTTATTTATTAAATTGATATCAATAAATATATAGTTTATTGAATTTATTAAATCCTAAATTAGTTTAATCATATAAATATTAATTTAAAATTTAATATAAAATGGAATATTCTAAGAATATTCCATATAGTGCGAAAATATAGTGCAAACTGCTGGAGTTGTATTGTAATTTTGCCCTAAAATAGAGCGAACTGCTGGAGATGGCCTAAGAGAGGGTATTCCGTGCACCAGGCATAGATATATCCAATTTTATTTTTTTCTAAGAAAGTGTATTAATTTTAATTTAATAATACATGTATTTGTGAATAATAGACTAGTATTTTTCTTTTATATATTCAACTGTATTATTAAATTTTTATTAAAAAAACTAATAATATTTTATAAAAGAGTTCGAAAAACTGTAAAATTTTTAATTTATTAGTAATTTATGGAGTATATTTTTATTATTAAATATATAAATTGAATGTACACATATCCTAACGCCATGCACCAATTGCACATAATATTGTGACAACTTTTAAATAGAGAATGTAATAAACTTTGAGAGTAAAATGGTAGTAATTGTGTATATTTAAATAGAAAAAAACCAAAAAAAAAAAAAACTAAAAACTAACAATAAGGATAGAGTAGTTGATAAAGTCTTTTGTGAGACTATAATAACATGGGATGGATCGACTCGTTGTTAAAATATAATTGTTATAAAGGTAAAGTATACACATTTCATCTCACTTTAAAGGTTGTTTTTACTTTTTGTATGTGAATT
This sequence comes from Pogostemon cablin, assembly GCA_023678885.1. Classification (NCBI taxonomy): domain Eukaryota; kingdom Viridiplantae; phylum Streptophyta; class Magnoliopsida; order Lamiales; family Lamiaceae; genus Pogostemon; species Pogostemon cablin. The sequence continues at coordinate 12,667,903 of CM042981.1, read as the reverse complement.
AAGGAGTATTATTATGGTGTACCCCACCATTAGGGGCCCCACCGCCCCTGCCCTGGGGACACCATTAGGGGCCCCCACCGCCCCTGCCCTAGGAATTAGTGGAGGAGGTAAATCGCAGGATGTGCCTCAAGTGGCTTATAGGGAAGGCTCGTTGTTTAACTTGTACTTGCAAGGGGCCAAATCTATACCAAAGGCAGGATTCGAACCCCCACCCTGCAGCAACCAAGCTCAGTTGGAAGGCCTTTCCACCCTCCCCTCTACCACTTGAGCTATGCCCTGGGGGCATGAACCCCTTATTTTAATTGTATTAATGAGTGTGTGTGAGTCTCATGTGTGTAAAAAATGAAAGGAAACTATTTGGGTGGGACGTCCAAAATAGAAAAAAAAATGACTCTTTGGATGGGACGAATGAAAGTATTAATTTGAAGTAAAAGTATTCTTATTATATAGGTAAAGTATATTAATTCGAAGTTAAATAATTCTTTCTAAAATATGATAATTAATAATGTATTAAAGCATGTTTAAAAATTGTTATAATATGATTCACTATATGCATATACTTTAACTATCAATAAAATAATTTACTTATATATAAGTATACTTTAACAATTGGTCAAGTCGACTCGCAATTCGTCTCACATATACTTGCCTCACAAAATAGGTTGAGTCGACTCGTAATTCGTTTCACATATACTTGCCTCACAAAAGAGCTTTCTTAGAATGAATTTAAAAATATATATATAAATCATAGTAAAATTAAAATAGTAACACCGTTGCAGGAATATATTGAAATTATAAGAGCTTTAACGTGATAAGGCTGTCAAATTCATACAAAAATTCAAACATGACTGCAACAAATTAGGCCATCCACGATCATTTTATTTTAGAAAAGCAGTAATCAATTTTATATATATTTTCAATCGAAGACAGATTACGTGATTCAATTAAATTTTGACATATATGATCATATGTAAATTATTTAATTAAGGCAAAAATATTTGGTATAGAATTTAATAATTTGATAACGCATCTAATCAACTATCAAAATCTCAAATAGCTTAGTATTAATGACGTGGAATCCAATAAGTTTATTCCCCAAAAGTTTAATAATTTCCTTGTACAGTTCTTGCAGGACTTTAGCTAACTACTACCTAAGTTTATGAATATAATGATTGTGATAATTAATCCTTTAATTGGTAATGAATTTTTTTGTTACAAATATATTTAAACATGTGTGTTGCTTATCAGGTAAGTTTCCTTGGAAAAAGATGAGCATCTACACACTACACCCCAATCTTTTCTTGGCATTATTGATTCTTCTTTTCAACCATATTGTCAAGTTTATTGAAGAAAGAGAATCTGTGTGATCTATGTATGATTATGAGTTGAATGTAATAGAGTTTTTTCAGTCAAATATCTATATATTCCCATGTTTCAATTTATTTTACTGCGTTAGTTTAGATACGGAGTTAAAAAAAAATTACTTTTATATTCATTTTATTGACTCTCGAAAGATAATGTGTTTTTAGGTGTGTTATGTGTATTAGTTGAGATGATGATAAATTTGTAATTAAAATATATTTTTAGGATCACGTATTGATGTAATTATTTTCTTTTTTCGTTGATAATGTTTAATGTGAGACAAACGAAAATAAAAAGTATAAAATTTAATTTGGAATGGAAGAAGTGTATGAAAGATATGCTCAAATGTTTTTTTTTTTTTATCAATTTGGGATTCAGCAAATATGGAATTTGAATTCAAATGAGATTACAAAATCGTTTGAAATAATTTAATGATAATCATATTAAATATTTTTCCATATATTCAAAATTTTTTCGGGGGTGATTATTAAAGAAGTGGGCAAATACCAAATAGATGGAGTATTATAGATAAACAAATACTTCTTCCGTCCGGCCTAAATGGTGTATTTTACTTTTTGTACATGAATTAAGGAGTATTATTATTTAATGTGTGGTGGGTAGTTGTATTAATGAAAGTGTGTGTCCCATATTTTAATTATATTAATGGGTGTGTGTGGGACTCGTATGTATAAAAAATGAAAGAATACTTTTGGGTGGTACACTCAAAATGAAAAAAAAAAAAACTCTGAATGGGTGGGAGGGAAAGAGTACATGTTAAATAATAGAAGAATTTCATGCAACTACCCAATTTTAATTTGAAGTCTCTATTTAAGTATTTTATAAGTGTTTCAATGAAATTTTTTCATATAAAAATGCATTTTTTAATGTAACTCTCAATTTTGGGATTTAAAAAAGTCTCATTTAAATTTTATTTTATTTATTTCAACTAAAGGCTTGTCGTAAATTTTTTCGAATTCAATTTTTTATATATTATAGAACATTACGAAATTTCAATTAAAACTATATATATTCGATGTCATCATAGGATTTGAAGGTGTATATTTTTAAAAAAATATACTCTTTCCGTCCCGATCAAAGTATGTCATTTGCTTTTTTGCACGTATATTAAGGAGTATTATTATTTTATTTATGTAAAGTGAGTAGGTATATTAGAGAGATGTGATGGGTAGTGGTGGACAATTTTTACTAAAAGAGGAAAATTGTACAATTTGGACGGGACGATCACACGACTTGCCTTAATAATAAATTTGTATGAATTAGCGTATAATATGAAATATACTATTCATATACGTCACCCTTCTGTAGATAAATAAATTGTAAATAACTTAGAATAGTAATTTTAAAAGGAAAGAAAAATTAAAATTACATGCCCTCAAAAAGTTTACATTTTTTCTATTCACTCAAATAAAAAAATATCAAAACTACTCAAAGTTATATCAACTTCTCTAAATTATTCCATATATTATTTGTGACAATTAATATATTAATTATTTTAAAGAGCAATTCAGTATATTAAAATTAATAATAATTAATATACTAATTTATTTTTTATGGGATTTTAATTGAAAGAAAATTAAATATAATAGGGAATTACATTTTAATATTTCATAAAATTAATAATAATTAATATACTAATTTATTTTTTATGAGATTTTAATTGAAAGAAAATTAAATATAATAGGGAATCACATTTTAATATTTCATCCCAGAGTTTTAATATACCACAATTTATAAAAATAAAAAAAAAATTTATAGAAAAACTATATCTCTATTCGACTTAAAATAATTTTTATTCGATCTACCATTTATTTTATTCGACCTATGTGGTATATGCCTTTTCAGTTTAATTGTATTTTATATAAAAAAAATTAATTATATGCAATTTTATTCGAGCTACATTTTTTTTCTATTCAGCTCAAACTTTATTCTATTCTGCTTAAGTTATATATGTCTTTTCGGCCTAATTGTATTTTATGTTGAAAAAATTTTAAGTATAGTTATATGTAATCCTATTATGCTCAAGTCCTATATGTCTATTTGGCCTAATTGTATTTTATGTCGAATTTTTTTTAGTACATATACATGTTATTATATTCGATCTAAATTTTTGTCTATTCAACTCAAACTTTACTCTATTCAGCCATGACCATATACATGCCTATTCGGCCTAGTTTTTTTTTTTAAAGAAACTTATTTTAAATTTGAAAAATCCATTTTTTTCTTCAATAGAATAAATGACATAAATGAGTAAATATATAAATAAAAATATATACTATATATATAGCAAAATATATAATGTCACATTTTCTTATTGTAACTGTAGACTCAAAAAGTAAAAATATATTCTCATGTGAATTATGGGTAAGAGGAGTGTATTTGGATCATAAATAAAATAAATATTTTTAAAGTAGGTACTATACGTGAAAGTGGTAAAATGATACATTTTCATTAATTTTATACCGTAGTATTATGAAAATCATTTGATGGGCATGGAAGTCATTTCAGTTAGACTATATGGTCAATATCTAAATAATAGTCTGTGATCCAAAATAGTGAGACAAGAAAGATTTGAGGAAATCTTGAGATGGGCCATAACTTGAAATATGCTTATTTGTCATTTATTCCTCTATCTGACGTGGGTGCCCATCGTTGTGGAGGCATTTGGGACCGTAAACCCTTATGACAATTATAGGAAATATAATTATTTTAGTGGTAGATTAAGAAATATTATTAATTTGATTAAGAAATATTATTAATTTATGTGTAATGTGTAATTGTATTAGTGAGATAAGTAAGTCTTATATTCTAATTGTATTAGTGTATATGGATGTCATGTGTCTAAAAGGAAAAATAAATAAATTAAGAATGGACGGCCCAAAATAGTAAAATAGATAAATTGATAGTGAACGAATGTAATAATATTATTGCAAAGTGTATTGAACGGTATCAGATACCTACCCAACTATTGTCCATTAGATGCATTTTGTAATAATGTTTAAATGTGAGATTTTTTTTGCAAATTTTAGAAAAATAGTAATTAATCTCCAACAAAAGTAAAGTGTGTAGTTTTACTTGCAATCAACATTTTTATGTTTTTGGAGGGTGAAGTTTATTACAGATGAACGAAAATGGATAATATAAAATTTATTATGTAACGGAGGAGGGAGTATATTTTTAGCATACAAAGATTCTTAAACTTTTTTGAGACAAAAATCGGTTTTACATTAGTATAATTAAATTAAGAGAAGCATTTGTGTATGACCATTTTTACGTTTTTTTGTTTTTTAATTATCACTTTGATTAAATTAAATTACTCCCTCCGTCCCATGTATTTTTACTCACTTTTCATCTTGGGGTGTCCCACCTATTTTTACCCATTCCATTTTTGGCAAAAATACATAATATTTTATTACCTACTTTTTACAATCCCAACAACTTTAATTATTTTTTTACACTTTATTCATCATTCCCAATAACTTTATTCACTTTTTCTTTTTAAATTACTAATTTATCATTACTTTATCTTACATTATATATTAAAAAAATAAAATGTCTTAATCTCCGTGCCCGTACAAACGGGTAAAAATAGTTATTACTTTCGCTATAAAACGTTATCACTTTTTATTTATACTATAAATTGTTCATGAAATAGTATAAGCACTTTTCACTAATTTATTATCACTATTTTGTATAAAAGTTGTCACTTTCGGATCATCTTACGTAAGCCCTTACATGAAACGGTCTCACACAAATCTTTGTCTTATAAAATAATTCATTACACTACAATTGTTTTTTAATTAATTTAAATATTAATTTTTATTAAAATATTATCACTCTGTTTTATAAGTCTTCCCGTAAAATAGTCTCAGACAAACTTTTATCTAAAACTAAAAGAAAAACAATTATAGGATAAAAAGTCCATTATCCCTTTAATTATTATTAAATTTTAATGATAAATACTAAACTTTAAAAAAATGAAATAATACATGAATTATAAGATAAAATAATAAATGGATTATATAGATGAAAAGTTATTATATTCTAAAAAATAATTAAACTTAAAAATAAAATGCAACGGTAGAATACAATCTTTTTCCAATTTGTTTAACCACTAAAAAAAATTTTTTAGCAATCGAATTTACCAACGGAATTCAATCCGTTGGTAATTAGCAAGAAAAATGACATTTTTATTTTAGCAACGGAATGTCAACGGATTTATTATCTATTTTAGCAACGGAGTTTAATCTATTTCAATTCATTGGTAATTAGCAACGAATTATCAAGGGAATCATTATATAAATTACCAACAGAATTATGAGCAATGGATTACCAACGTAATTATTTATCAACGGAATTGATTTTTTTATGCTAAAAATTTATCAACCACCACTTTACTAACGAAATTTTACTAACGGATTCCGTTGTTAATCCATTAGTAAGTCAATTTAATAGTGGAATTAAGACTTTTATAACAGAATATTATATTGGTAAAAATTAGTTTTTTTTAAGCACGTTCTCTTCTACAGGTTTTTTATCATTCGAATGACTATCTTTTATTTTTCTAAAGGAAAATATCTCAATTTATTTGGTACGTATGTATTTCTGGATTCACTTTAATTTTTTTTTTAATTTTAGTTATTTTATTACAAGATTAAGTCATTTTTATTTAAATTTTGAATAAAAATTAAACAAATTTTTATAAAAAGAATTAAATTAAGAAAAAAAACTAAATAAATTTGGAAAAAAAAAACTAGATTGGAACTAAAATACTAAAATTGAAAATTACAAATAATAAATAGCTGAAGTTTAAATCAGTCATATTATATATTGAACGAATTTTGATATTTTTTACTTACATAATATTCTCTTCATCCTAACTTTAATTTTATACTTTTCATTTTGATACATCCCAATTTTTAACTTTACACTTTCATAAAAAAATTTTAAAAAACTAATTAATATCCCTCTAAAACACTTTAATTTCAAATTTGTCACCACCCTTTTAACAAACATGACATATTTATCATTTATTTATTACCCAAAAATATCAAACTACCCCTAAATTAAGTCAAAAGGTGATTGTTATTAATATTCATGTAAACAATAAACGTGAAAATAAATTTAAAACAGAAAGAGTAATTAATATGGAGAGAAAGGCCGAGAATATTCATGTACACATAAAAAAAAATTTATCGGTAAAATTTTAATTTTATTGTTAAATTGATTACCAACAGATTAATAATAGAATTCGTTGGTAAGGTAGTATAGCAACGAAAATTTTGTTCTATTAGTAAATAATATTATTGGTGATTCGTTGCCAAAAATTCCGTTGGCAATTTATATAATGATTTCATTGGTAATCTGTTGGTAATTATCAACTGATTTGATTTCGTTGGTAATCGGGTGGTAATTATCAACTAATTTTATTCCGTTGGTTAAAACATAAAAAATTTTGTTAGAATTCTGTTGCTAATAAAAAATTATAATTTTTTGTTGACATTCGTCGATAATTACCAATTGAATGAATTTCGTTGTTAGAAAGAAGTTTTTTAGACGTACTTCTCTCCATTCAATTACACTTTTTTTTTCTATTTTTTTTATATACGAGACCATTTTTATGTTTTCATAATAAATTATAGTAATATTTTATTAAAAATATTATTACTTTTTTTATATTATAAAATGTTAATAAAATAAGGCAAAAACTTATGTGCCTCCGGGCACAAGAGACCAACTCATAAAATAATTCACTGCACCATATCAATTTTTATTTATTAAATATTATTTTAAAATATTATCACTTTTCATTTATTGAGAAATTCTCACATCTTTACCCTTCTCATTTATTTATCTCACCATATCTAAAAATATAAATAATTTATCAAATAGAACTTCATAATAAAATATAAAACTCCATTCAACACACACACACACACACACACATATATATATATATATATATATATATATATATATATATATATATATATATATATATATATACTTCATTTCTTAGTATATAGTTTTTGTACATTCAGTTTTTTATTAAAAAAAATTTAATAGAAAATTCGCTAACAAAGTGTATACATTTTTATTTATTAGTCTATATGGAGTATGTTTTTATTCATAAAAGTATAAGTTTCTAAAAGTATGGTGCACCCATGTACACAAAATAATTTGTCTTTATTTATTACTAAAAAATACTCCCTCCGTCCCTCATTAAGAGGGTCTTTTGCTTTTTGACAAGTAGATTAATGAATATTATTATTTAATATGTATTGGGTAGTCGTATTAGTGGGAGTGTTGATCTCATATTTTAATTGTATTAGTGTGTGTGTGTGTGGGTCTCATGCATGTAAAAAAGGGAAGGTGACTCTTTGGATGAGACGCCAAAATAAAAAAAAGACCCTCTTTGAAGGGAACGAATGGAGTATTATATTATCTCAAAAATTAATAGTATTAAGAATATATATATATATATATATATATATATATATATATATATATATATATTTTTTTTAATTTCATATGAATTGTAATTATGGAGTGATTTTAAGGTGCATTCGGTAGACCTAGGGTTTATAGATATAAAATAGGGTATAGTGAGTAATTATTTTTTAATAAAAAATAATTATATTATTTTATTTAATAGTAAAAATTAAATTAAAATTTAACCCACCAGAGTATAAATGCACCGTATTCATATTAGTTGGACACATAAGAGTATTATCTTTTATTCATGTGTATAAAAATATATTATAAATTATTCGTGACAGTACATTTTGCCCCGAGGCTGAGCATAATTTTTTCAAAATCGCTCAAACTGTCCGAACTGTACCGAATTGTACCGTCATTAATGATCTACTTACATAAACCGCAATTTATTTATATTTGAGAAAACTGCACTGCCATAATTGTGCAATTTCGATTTTTTCCTAAAATTACACCGCACCGCCTATACATATATTGTGTACATTTATATTATATGTATGCGATTTAAACTTATTTAAATGTTGAAATTTCAATTTGTTATACTCTTGTAAACCTTTGCTCATTGTCAAAACTTATGATTGTTAAATTTCTAACAAATGATGATAACTTTAAAAAAACGTTTACAATAATTACTTATTTAAACTCTATAGAAACATTTAAATTCGCGATTATAATGAGATATTATAAATTTAAAATAAAAAAATAGTTCTTACTCCTAAGAAATTGACATTTTAGAATAATTTAGAATTATACCTTTTGTAATTGTCATCATGAGTTACTAAAGTACATCTATTGAAACATGCATATTTATCTATATTTAAGTTTCAAATTATTTATATAGTTATATTATTTCTTATTATTAAAATCGCTAAACTGCCAAAACCGATCGCCAAATCGTTGAAAACCGATCAATGAATTACAATTGAAAAACTGCGGTTTAAAATTAAATGTAGAACGAACCGTATATAACAAGACAATTTAAATTCCGTCGAAAAACCGTCCGAACCGCACCGTAATCACCCTTTGATCGGTCACTCAAAATGCAACATATTTTTTGTGTATATATATATATATATATATATATATATATATATATATATATATATATATATTATTTTGTATCATTGGTGTTTTGTGTAGAATAGGAAAAAATAAAAATAAAATAAAAAATAGAAAAGCACTTCATTTTCCACCGATTGAAAAGATAAGATAATAAACGGGAAGACCAATTGTGTGAAGAATCACAAATGCGTTGTCAATTTCGAGGACCCCTCCTGGAAAACCATATATCTTTTGCTATAATTCTAAATCTAGTACCAAAAACTAATTTTCTTAATTAAAACAATTAATAAATTAATCAAACAAGTTTTTATTTAGTTGGCTAAACATGGCGTGCACACTAGAATTCAGCACCCTACTAATTACTTGTTAATTTGCTCCTCATTTATTAATCCCTTTGCTAATTTGCACCTCTTCTTCTTAATTTGGATTATCGTATTAAAGGAATTTAAATCAATTTATAGCTTTCGATTAGATGGTGTTCGGTTGAAAAACCTAATTTAAATTGATTATAATTCATTTGATTAATTAATTAACTTACGTTTTAATATATTTTTATGATATTTATTTTTGAGACTCTTCCTTATAATTAAGTGGATATCTCACCCATTACCTATGTGTTGGGGAGCTGGGGCATGTATCTGCTGCAATTATGACAGTGAATTTTTTTGTTATTACAAGTTAAAAAAGATAATTATGTCACAGAAATTGTTAATTATAATATTATATAAATAAGGATGCAACTTGGGTGGAATCAGTCCCAACTACCACCAAATAAATTGGTGGAACATGTAGTCCTCACCTCCTAATTAATTTCCACTCCTTTATTAATATTTTTTAAAAAAATTTATTATATTTAAAAGACCATTATACCCAAAATCCTAAATCAGGGTAAAATTACAAATATATCCTAAATTTTAAGGATAAATTATACCCTAAACCCTATGAGTAAATTATATTCTAAACTAAAGGATAAAATTATGATTATATCCTAAACTCTAAAGTTAAATTATATCCTAAACCACAAGGGTAAAATTACAATTATACCATAAACACTAAATCCTAGGGATAAATTATACTCTAAACAATAAGGATAAAATTGCGATTATACCATAAATCCTAAACCTAATATTAAATTATACCCTAAATTATAAGGATAAAATTACAATTATACCCTAAACTCTATGATAAACTATACTCTAAACAACTATAGTGAAATTACAATTATACCATAAATTCTAAGGGTAAAATATTCCTTAAATCCTAAAATTAAATTTAAAAAAATAGGAGAAAAAAAAACGAAAAAAAAAACTGGTCATCTCCTCATAAGTAGCAAATTGTGGAAATGGCAAAAAGTGGCCACTATTGCTTAAGTGTAATTTTAAGTGGTCACATATGCTATACACAATTTTTTCTAGCCACTTTTAAAGGAATGGGCCAAAATGCCCTTAAGGGAGACCCACTTTTCACATGTTTCGAGAATGAGATTCTACACTTTTTGACCAAAACTATCAAACGTCCAGTAAAAGAATCGGATTCCTCTTTATTTCTGAATAAAATGTGGAAGTACAATACCTAATACCTAGTACTCCTATGTAGGCATGTGCTCCCTCATATCCATACAAAAGAAATGAGGTAGTATATAGTAGAAATAGGGGTGGTCGTCCAACATTTATAAAAAAATTTTGTACTAGTTATTTTAGAGGTTGAGCATCTTGGAGCAAATTTCTAGTATTTTTAGAGAGGTGCGAGATTTTGGGGAGCAGGTGTATAAGGTATGTTTAAACTTATTTTAACAGTTATGAATACCTTAATTTATAGTTATGAATGCCCTAATTTTATAATTTTGACATGCCTCATGAGTGTATTCTAATTATTCAACGTTTTTATAATAGAATAAAAAAAATTATACGCCGAGTAGAATAATTTTGTAATATTCAAAAAAATTTCTCTCTTAAATCTTCACCACTCATGTGAGATCGTATTTTTTAAGTAATCTTCTCAAATTTGTTAAACACTGGTGAGTAGGCCGAATAGAACAACATTTGTAGGCCGAATAGGCAAACTCTGTGGGCCAAATTGAAAGACGTAGGCCGAATAGAAGAATTAAATTTTCTAAGAATTTTTCAATTTTAAAAAATATGACGAATAGAGCAATTTTAGTAGGCCGAATAGGAGAACTTTTTGGGCCGAATAGAGGAAACATTGGCCGAATAGAAGAAAAAATACTTAAATTTTTAAGGTGTGTCAAGGTAGGCCGAATTTTGAAACAGTGTAGGGTTGTATACATTAATTTGTTGACCGAATAGAATACAATATGAGTACAAATTTTCTAATATTTTAATATTGCAACTAATTTTCTAATGTTTTAATGTTGCAACCAATTTTCTAATGTTTTAATGTTGCAACTAATTTTATAATGTTTTAATGTTGATGTCATTAAAGTTTTCTTGAAAAAATGTGCAGATGAGTTATAAAAAAATTGGGATGTCTTGGGTGGAGCTTGGGAAGGGTTGCAATACACAGGTGGAGTGGTGAACTGATTATTCTTGCCAGAGGACTGTCTATGTTATAGTAGTTTGCTAAAAGAAATCCATGACATAGTACAAGCTGATTTGGGGCACTGGGGTTATGTAGTTCATTCTCTAGTTGATTACGATGGCCGTTTGTCTAAATATAAGATAAAGAATGATGCACGTGTGGCAGAAGTGTTCAACTGTGTTGATGTAGGAATGGTGTACGTGATACTCCGTCCTATCGCGGGTGCAGGGAGTAGTATGGTTTTAAGGATGAGTTATGATGACCGAAGTGCTGGTACGAGCAATGACCCACGTACGAGGGCACATTCTAGTGGGAGGCCTGATTTTGATTTGAATATTGAGTACAGTTCGGCCTCAGAGATGTAGTGTTCTGGTTTTAGATAATGTCTAGATGTTGAAGCCGATGTTGTCGTTCGTGAGGGTGAGGATGATGTAGATGGTTGTAATGATGATGATGACCCCGGGAATAGGACTGTCGAAGAAGAGGATCACATAAAGCATGATACTATTCAGTCTTCTAGCGAAAGCGATGATGGTGCTGAGGAAAGAAGACGCCAATTGTATGAAGAAATCTGTGATTACATACGTTAGAGATGCGGCCCTAGCTTTCTTGAACCGATTAATCGTGACTTGCCTCGTCCTGAAATACAGCCAGAAGAGCTGCGTAGTACACGGCCCAACACCCGTCCTTGGTTGATTCCAGGTATGGAAGCTATGTTTATTTATAATAGAAATAGAACTAAAATATATTTTTATGTGAAACTAATGTACCTGCCATGTTCATAGGCATTCCGGATGAATCAGACAGAGTAGATCAGTTGACTGACCCTGAGTTTGATGTGTCTGGTGTTCTTCAAAAGAATAGTGTATTTGATACAAAAGAGAAGTTGCAGATAGCCGTCGGAATGTATAACTTGCGTCACAGAGTGGAGACCCATGTCCAAAGATCTAGCACGACCAGGTATAACGTTGAATGTAACCTGGAGGGTCAAACAGGGTGTCCATTTAAGATGCACGCAAGAATGAGCTATGGGTTGTGGGCAGTGGTTAAATTCGTCGAACATCATGATTGTTTAAATAATCAAGACAGGTCTGCTCCTACACAAGTGTCATCCAAAATAATCGGTCAATATTTTGCTACTAGGCAGTTTGATAAGGTTACTGGCCTCCGACCCCAGGCGATGAGAGAAGAGATCAGGACTGATTTTAGGTTCAACATTAGCTACAATATAGCATTAAAGGCAAAATACTATGTTGTTGGACACACGTACGGGGATCACGACATCTCTTATGAAATGCTCCCTGCGTACATGTATCAGTTGGAATACGCAAATCCCGGTACACACACTCGAATTTTTATTGATGAAGATGACCGTTTAAGGTTTACATTTTATGCACTTGGAGCATTGAGTCGGAGGTTTCTAGAGTCTGGTCGTCCAGTCATTGTCATAGACGGCACTTATACGAAGGGGCCGGGAGGCACAGAGGAATTATGTTTGTCGCAGTCACGCATGATCCAAACCATCAGATATTTCCACTCGCCTTAAGCAGTGGCAATGTTGAGAGCAACATTTCGTGGACGTAATTTCTAGAGAGGTTACGAGAGGCCTACGAATGTCCACGAGATCTGTTGATAGTTTCTGACAGTCATTGTAGTATTGCACGCGCTATTTCTACTGTCTATCCTGATGCCCATCACGGTCTATGCGGCTACCATTTAAAGCACAGATTGGTCGGCTTTGGAAAGAACATTTTGTATACATTTCAGCATGCGATGGATGCATACCTATCGACAGATTTTGATAAGTTAGTATGCCAACATCTACAACTTTTGCAATATTACATTCAAGAACGAGCCGGTACAACATCTTTTTTATTAATGTTCCTCATTCCTAATTTGTTATTTGCAGGTGCATCAACTTATTGCAATGTGGTACCCGGTCGCAGGAGTTAATGGAATTGGTTGGGTCGTGGGCATATGAGAAATGGTCAAGGGTGCATTGTCCTGTCAGTAGGTACGAGTTTATGAACTCAAATGCAGCTGAGTCGTATAACAATACCATCCTTTGGGCACGGCAGCTACCTATATGCACAATGTTAGAGACTTGTTGCACAATCACTGAGAGGTAGTTTTACAAACGTCGAACTGATGAATGTGTACGCCTATGTCAGATGGTCGCTCTGATAATATTCGGAGGTATGCATCCAGGTGCTGAAACATATAGAAATATATTAATAAAAATGTGAAATAATGAACATATTTACATATTAGGTATACACATGAACACTCTAGGGTATTACCTGGTCGGAAAACCAAGCACTGGAGTCCTCCATCTCAGTGAAAAAAACACTGCCTACTCCATAACCGAGACCAACGTCGATCCTGAATTCAACAATTCATTAACAACAATCAAAAGTGTTTAAAAGTAATATATGAAAATGTGTAAAATAGTAGACTAGCACTTACAGATCTCTGCTTGTAATAAATTGCCGAAACAATTGCCACTGGCGCTCCAGTTCAGTCGTTGTGAATGGAGACTGTAACGCTGCAGTTGGATTTCTTGGCCGCTTAGCACGCATCATACCATCTTCAGTAACGCCGGGTGTGGGGGCCATCAGACTCACATGCTCCACCGGTCTAGATGGGGAATGTCTAACCACTGACCTCACTCTCGATGACTCAGTCTTAGACAACTGGGTCTGGGAAAGATCAGCTCGAAGGCGCCTGATCTCACCCGTAAGCGCCTGCCGCAACAAATGTGCTGTTTGACGTTCAGACATAACTTGACAAGCAAGCTGGTGTAACAACTCATCCTGCTGATCCAACCTACGAAAGACCCTTTCTTTGAAAGCCTGATCATATCCGTGGACTTCCTGATCATCTCCGTAGGCGTCCCTACCATGAAAAACTGGGGACTCATCCACCCTAGCGTCAGGATGCTGCTGTGCGTCAGCGTCATAGTGCTGCTGTCCGTCATGCTCATTTATAAAGCGAGCATGCCAGCCACTATTCGGATCATATGAACTGGGCAAAGCATACCTCGTCTCCCCTGAAGCATGTCCGATGTGGTCAGGACTTGTAGTATAGGGAGGTTGGTAAGAATGGGGATCTCAATTTGTTGTCCAAGCCGCTGAATCATCCGTCCTCTGGCCCTTCCACAAATCATCAACAGCCGCACCTGAATAGTACCGCTGATCCCATGGATTACTAGAAGGATCGTATGCTTCCCTTGCGGTACGCTGCTGCAGATTGAGTAATCAGGCCCCCTGACGGCCTTTCGTCTAGGGTTAGAAAATGCCTTGATGTACATCCCCATGATCAACCCCTCCAGAAGATCATCCTCTATGCAAATCCAATATCCCCCTCTACGCTCATCAGCGAGGACACGCGGAAAATCCACCACATCAAGATCCTGATGCAAAAAAAAACCAATACATTTACATACAATATTACTGAATTGTCATTCACTAAAATGGGTTAATGATTCATACCCGATTAAACATATTCCTATCAACCCTCTTCACTTTACGATAAATCCATCGCAAGCAAAGTGGCTTTAGATTCTTCCTATCGTGAGGGACATGGCCAGGTGATGCAACGAGGGCAGGTAGACGCTCGTACGCCCAAACCTGTCACACGTAAACCACATATGTTAGATAATTAATATTGCTGAAATTGAAAATACATTATAAGTTTAAGTAATCTAATAATACACGTACCAGGAGCGCAAATGTGCACCCGTAAAAGTGGTATCTGTACCGATTGTGGTTTGCATTTGGAAGTTCGGTCAAAATGTGGTCCATAAAGTGCAGTAGCGTCATATAACTGACCTGCCCCCAAAGGAATAAATCTCATCTGTCATCGTCCTCTACTAGCTCCCAGACCCAGTTGTCTACACCCACCTTGGTGACATCCGACCCAAGAATAAAATAGTACAACAACAACACCTTGGCAATTTTAACCGCGTCCTCTGGGCTAACATGTGTAAATCTTCTGCCTTCAAAGTCACTAGCAATCTGATTGACTAATGGTCTCTCGCCCTGACCATAATACCTATCATAAACCCCACCAGACGGGATACGATACGACACATTTGGATCAAACCCGAGTCTATCCCGAAAGCATAGTCCCATTATCCTCATGAACTCTACCCTGCTAAAGATAATGCACTCGTTCCCAACTTGAAAATATCTAGCAGTTAAATCTTCCCCCCTAAATATAATCTCCCGCTTCATGAGAGTGTGGAGATGAGCATTCGCGTTCCAATCATCGTTGAGATCCCAGTAATGACCAAAGCATGATATCCTAAATATCACCTCCGCATTACCCCCAATCCTAGTTAACTGCGTACGGATAATTTTCATCACAACCCCAGGTTTGCAGTAATTATGTATACTGCAGTTTTGGCCCTGTATAGAAGGACGCTTCCAGTCACCCTGCACAAATAAATTTTTTACTAAATAAGACAGAAAGTCATAATTATGGCCAAAATAAGTATAAGTTCACTGCAGCCACTGACCAAATATTTGCACACTCAAACATTTGTTCTATTCGGCCTACAGTTCCTTTTATTCGGCCTACAAACTGTTCTATTTGGCCTACAGAAATTGCTATATTCTGCCTACTAAATATGCTCTATTCGACCAGCCAACCATTTCCAAAAAATTCAAAACTCATAAATATTGCTCTATTCGGCCTACACTTGTTATATTCAGCCTAAAGAATTGTTCTATTCGGCCTACTAAAAACCACTATTCGGCCAACCAAAAATTCAAACAAATTTAAAAAAAAATAACTCCTACCCTTTGCTCTATTCGGCCCACACTTGTTCTATTCGGCCTAAAGATTTGTTCTATTCGGCCTACTAAAAACCTCTATTCGTCCAACCAAAATTTAAAAAAAAATCAAAGTAATTACTCCTACACTTTGCTCTATTCGGCCTACACTTGTTCTATTCGGCCTAAAGATTTATTTTATTCGGCCATCAAAAAATCTCTATTTGGCCAACTAAAATTTCAAAAAAAATAAAAATAATTACTCCTACACTTTGCTCTATTCGGCCTACACTTGTTCTATTCGGCCTAAAGATTTGTTCTATTCGGCCAACACAAAACACCTATTCGGCCAACCAAAATTTTTAAAAAAAATTAAAAAAAAATGAACACCCCCACTGCGGTCCTACATTCAACACATGATGTATACACAATTAAGTCACATTCAACACATTACATTTCCAAACCACAACATGTACGAAACATTATACAAAATTAATTTCACATTTTACACATATGAACAAAATCACACAAAATATACTAAAAATAAGTATAGGAAATATTATACACAAATAACTCATAATTTAGAGATGACAATAACACTGCTTTTATATATACTCGAAAATTTTCCATTTATAAAATTCACCGGAATGCACCTAATCGGAAATGCCTATTCCGACCGATGGATATATTGGTGGCACTGTGCTTGATACTTTGGGACGAAAGGGAGAGAAGAAGAGAGAGAATGTTGGATGAAAGATGAGAGAGACAGAAAGAAAGAAGGGAGAGAAAGAAGTGAAAATTATGTTAATGATATACCCCACCAACCCACATTCAAAATTTAAAAACTTTAAATGTGGTCCACCAATCCACTAATTACAAATTTAAATGTGGTCCACCCACCTCATTTACTGCAATTAAAACTGACTTCATGATGACCCCTTTATTTTCCTTTATCTGACAGTTCTGGAGGTAATTTGGGGAGTTCACTAAAAAGTGACTAGTAAAAATTGATTTTAAAAGATGTGACTATTTAAAATTATACTTTGTTAATAGTGGCTAATTAAAAATCGGACCTAGCAAATTTGGGGTGATAAAGGGGGTGGGACCCGCGGTCATAAACTTTGGAATTGTTGGACAAGGTCCACGCTAATTATACTCTATAAATAATAAGAATAAAATTATAGTTATTATACCATGATAACTCTAAAAATAAAAATCAAATTTATGAGGTTGTACTCCTTTGAGAGGCAAAATAGAAACCATGGACTACACTAACAATGATAAAAATTAGTATGAACCACGAAAGTAAATTTATATTTATATCATAAAAATTAATCCTAAATCTTTAAAATAAAAATTAAACTAAAAATATAAAAAATAAAATAATATATGAATTATAAAATTTCACACAACAACATGGCACAAAACTTGACTGTATTAAGAAAGTAAAATAATACTTTATATATATATATATATATATATATATATATATATATTTAATATATTAAAGGAGAGTTTTATTTTGATAAGGTGTCGTCATCAGAATTAATCTCAATTATTTTAATTTTTAATTAAAATTAAAATTTTCAATTATTTTAATTATTAATTAAAATTAATATAGATAAATACATATATTAATTAAAATTTAATGTAGATAAATACATATATTCTTTTAAGATTTGAATATGATACTTTCACATCAAAATAAATTATTATTAATTCAAAATTAATATAGATAAATACATATATTTACTTTAAGATTTAAAAAATTTATCCCCTCTCCATCTATAAATAAAACTATTTATTCATTCGTTCTACACACACTATTTATTCATCATGAAAAATAATTTTTTTTTTCAAGTTATAGAGAAAGGTTTTCATTTTTTTTATTATTATTATTGATTAATTTTTATTGTTTCTTTTATATTTTTTGAATAATTTATTTATTTTTTACGTTTTAGTTATGTTTTTTTTTAATTGTTAGTATGTAATTTTATAATTTTTTTATTCTTTACGCAATTAACTTTTTTACATGGTTAATTTTACAATTGTTTTAATTAATATTTTTATAATTTCACTTTTGATTATACTTTACTTATTATTTCTTTTATATTCTCTTTTGATTATTTTTTACTTAATTTTTTTTTTGTTTTAATTTTTTTAAGTTGTTATTATGTAATTTTTTAATCTTTTAATTTTTTTCGCAATTAACTTATTTTTCATGAATTCTATTTTTTTAATTATTAGTATTTAATTTTTTATTTTTTTACGTTGTTAATTTTTTTTCATGGTTTTAAAAATTTATTTAATTAATTTTGTTATGAATTATTTTTCTTTTCTTATTTCTTCAAATTTATTTACAATAATTTTAATTTTATTTTTTAATATATATATATTTTAAATATATTTTCACCAGTATTAAAATTTAACGATGCATAAATAATTTTTTTAAGATCGAATATGAATATGAATGTAATATTTTTTTATTTTAATAATTTTTTCCGTTTCTTTTATATTTTGAAAATTCTCTTTTGATTATCTTTTGTTTTAATTGAATTTTTTTATTTTTTTATTAGTATGTAATTTTTTAATCTTTTATTTTTTTTACTTAAATAATTTTTTTTATGATTAATTTTATTATTTTTTCAATTATTTTTTTATGATTTCTTTTAGACTATTTTTTCTTTTTATTAATTTTTTTTAATTCGATTTTTTTTATTTTTATTAGTTTTTTTACGTTAATAAATTTTTTTCATGATTAAATTTATAAAAAAATTAAAATTTTAACAATGTGTCACCTGAATTAATTTTAATAATTACTAATTAATATTTAGTGATAAATACATAAATTTTCTTATCAATTTTCTTTAAGATTCGAATATTTATATGATTAGATTAAATAAAAACCAAATCAAATATTATTTAGAAATATAAAAAAAATTTATCCCTCTCCACCTATATAATGGGTAGATTTTCCGTTAGATTGTCTCACGTGAGACAATTTTATACTTTTTAAAATAGTTATCACTTTTCATTTATACTATAAATTGATCATGAAATAATATTATCACTTTTTATTAATTAAGTATCACTTATCATTAGAAAAATTATTACTTTTTGTCCGACGTAAGTCCTTACGTGAGACGTTCTCACACAAATCTTTATCCTATATAGACTCTTTACTCATTCGTTCTCATAACTTATTCCCATGAACAAAAGCTATCTTCACTTTCTAAAAAAACTTTTTCATTTCTTTTTATTTATTTATTTATTTTGTGGATTAAATTTTGTTGTTTTCTTTTATATTTTTTAAATTCTCTTTTGATTACTTTTTTGCTTTTATTTAAACTTTTTTTGGTTTTTATTCTTTTTTTTTTCATGTGAATTTTTGTACAAATAATCTACTCTCCACCTACAAATAAAATTCTTTATTCACTCATTATAAACACATGAATAACAAAAGTTTTCTCCAAACTTATTCAAAATTTGAAGAAATGCATCCATTTTTTACCAATTGAAGCAAATGTATATATATTGAAGTTTACTCTTCAAAATGAAATTATATTAGATTATAATTGATTGAATAATTATATTAAACTTAAATTATAGTATTTTTTAAAATTATAACTTTATAACTCATGTAATACACGGATCCATGCTAATATATATATATATATATATATATATATATATATATATATATATATAGTATTATGGACAGGGGCGGATGTACTAAGGCCTTAGGGGGGGCACTGGGCCCCCCTGAACTTTTGAAAATTACTAGTACAG
Source organism: Pogostemon cablin (assembly GCA_023678885.1). NCBI lineage: Eukaryota > Viridiplantae > Streptophyta > Magnoliopsida > Lamiales > Lamiaceae > Pogostemon > Pogostemon cablin. The sequence continues at coordinate 12,647,864 of CM042981.1, read as the reverse complement.
ATATAGAAATTTTCTTGAAATACTTTTGTGTCCAAGTGTTGAAGTGAGGATGTTTTAGTTTTAAAGGTCTCGTGTTCGATTCATGCAACACTGTTATTTTTTTTTCCTCTTCTATTTCTTTTATTTATTTATTTTCCCTCTAAATAACATATTTATTTAATAATTTTAATGACTTTAGTTTCAAAATGTTACTCTTACATAATACAATTAAAAATACTAAAACATCTTTAGAAAAATGTTAATAAAAATTGGTAAATAAAAAAAAAATTTCTTAAAATTTGTAGAACAAAAAACACGAATTATTGTATGAGAAAAATTGGGCCCCCTTGACGAAAATCCTGCGTCCGCCACTGATTATGGACTCATAGCGGATAGTAATGGGCTCGAACCTGATGGTGCCAGCCTTACTATATATTCGCCCATGGCCACGAACCATCTCGATATGTGCAACAAGAGATTGCCATGTAAAAATATGAATTTAGATATTATTAAATATGTTATCTTTAAATATTACAGTATTACAGTTAAATTGAAAATATTCATGTTTTATCGTTATATTATTACATTACATTACATTTTTCGTTTTTACTTTCTGATAAATTCACACCTGTAGATATTAATAGGATGATGCATATTAAAAGAAATTCATTTAAGTTGAGAGATAAGAATGGTAAAGGCTCCAAATCCTTGATTTCATGTGTTTAATTATTCTATGTAAATTGGTTATTATCCTACAAGACAGTTTTATAAAAATCAAGGGTTACACTTTTTATTTGTAATTTCATTATTATTTTTCAGAAGTATTATTTATACATTAATCTTTTCATATTTTATATATGATGTATAAAATAAAAAAATAATATAACTCTATTTAGCCAATCGATTTAATTAGTTTAAGTAATAATTTTAAGTAATAATAATGGTGCACGAGTCATATTCAGCCATTATTACAAGCTTTATATCAAAGAATTTAATGCAAGATTTTCGAATCTAAAGTATAATTGATCAATGGCACGATTTCACTTTTGAAATGCTTGTAACTTGGTTACTTGAATAATAACGATATTATTCTTGTGAACATTTTTGTTTAATCATTTCACAAGGTGAATTTTGTAATATCGATAAAAGAATATATAACTTAATATTCACTAGTTAATACTGTGTAAACCCTTTGGTCATCCCATCTAATTCTATACTTCCCTCTATGTATTACTAAAATGTTTAAATTAAGGGGATCATAGAATTTACAAGAATTTATGATGTAAATCCGGTTTATAAAAGATTAACTATAATATTTTTAAATAAAATTAAAACCTAATTTATAAAAGATTGATAATTATTTAGTTCAATAATTTCGTAAACGATTATTGTGATACATAAAAATACCATTATATCCTTTGTCGTCTTTCAAATCATTTATGTGCTTGTGTAATTCATCAACTATGAGATATATTTCCTCATTGTTCTGCAGACTTAGGGGATTGTATTCAACCTCTCGCATTGAATAATAACATTTCTTTTTCTCTAGCTATTTCTTGTTGTACTTTTATCATTTTGAATGTTGTACAATATGTGTGCATGTTCTACACAGTTAAGTACATGTTAATATAAAAATTGTTACACAAAGTACCAATCGTACGAAGTTTAAATAATAAACCTCCATCCGCCACAAACGTATATATTTGCTTTTTGCACGTGGAGTAAGGAGTATTATTATTTAATGTGTAATAGATAGTTGTATTAGTGGAGTGTGTGAGTCCAATATATTAAATATATTAGTGATGTGTGTGCGTCCCATGTGTTTAAAAAGGGCAATGTATGCCTTTGGTGCAGACGCCCAAAATAACAAAATGTATATCTTTCAGCCGGACGAAGGGAGTATGAAGTTTAAAATTTAAATAATTTTATATATGAAGTTTAAATAATACTCCCTCCGTCCGCTTCTAAGATGTCCATTTTATTATTTTTGGTGTCCGGTTCAAATGTATCCATTTCCCCTATTTAGCAAAAAAAAGTATAAAATATGGTCCACCACTTCCCTCTAATACAACTACCCACTTTGCATTTAATAATGATACTCCTTAATCCACGTGCAAAAAGCAAACAGATACTTTAGAATTGGACGGAGAGAGTATTGTTTTCTTACATTTACCAACTATTGAAAATGTAGTTTTTTTAGCAAGAAGTAATTACTTTTGAAGATTTAGTTTTTATTTTTTTTAACGGCAAAAAATTAATTTTATTATTAAATTATAGTAGTACTTAAGTATATGGAATACTCGTACAAAATATTACAATTAATTTCCAAGATAAAATCAACTATAAGTATTCAGCTAACTTTGAATAATTGAACGTGAGTTACACTCCCAATTATAAAAAGCATGTTGTCGAGTGAAACCCCTTTAATATAAATCCAATTTCAAACGTATTTTAAAAAATAACACTCAATATGTAAGAATAATATTTTTGTAAAATAGTACTATCTCTATCCGTAGAAAGATTTATGTTTACTTTTTGCAAAGGGATTAAGGAATATAATATTTTAATGTGTATTAAGGTGAGAGAAATAATATTTTAATGTGTAGTGAGTAGTTGTATTAATATAGTGTTGTGTGCTTCAAGATATTTAAGTGATTCGTGTGGATCTCATTTACTATAAAGAGAAATGTAAACTCTTTTTATGAAACATTTAAAATGAAAATGTGTAAACGATTCTATGGGACACAGAGAGTATACATTTCTGGTTTCACACCACTTACACTCTAATAAGAATTATGTAAACCTAATCTAAAGTTTTAAAAAGTAATTGAAATTTTAAATTGCCATACTTATATAGTATTAGAGGATCAACTGTGAAACCTGATTTCATGGAAAAATGGATTCTCCCCTACCCATATCATAATTAAGAGCACGTTGCATTAAATTATGTAAGATTTATGTGGACAAATAAGAAGTCATAGTCCGATTAATGAAAATTAATAGGAGTGTAGTGAATTATTTCATGAACAATTTATAATATAAATAAAAAAAGTGATAATATTTTTTAATGAAAAATGATATTCCCTCCGTCCGCCACAAACGTATACATTTTCTTTTTGCACGTGGATTAAGGAGTATTATTATTTAATGTGTAGTAGATAGTTGTATTAGTGAATTGTGTGTGTCCCATATATTAAATGTATTAGTGATGTGTGTGGGTCCCATGTGTTTAAAAAAAATATCTTTGATGCGGACGCCCAAAATAGTAAAATGTATACCTTTCCGGCAGGCGGAGGGAGTATATAATCTCTCCGTCCCTAAAATGTTTTCCCTTTTTTCTTCTTTTTTTTTCACATAGAGAAAGTTATTACTTTTAGGAGTATTTTGATACTTTTTGTAATAAATAAATATTATAGTATATATGTTGGGTGCATACGATAGGATAGAGGTGTTAAATTAAACCAGTTGCTCGGTAGCTGGACTCAACTTTTTAAGGCTTGAGTTCGGCTCGACTCGTAACTGTTAAAGTCTAACAAATGAATTATTATTTTATTTATAATTGTTTTATGTGAATTTGTCATTATTTTTCTTTCATTAAATAATTTAATTAGATGAATATCACCAAGTATAATTTTTTTATTAAATATATTACTCCCTATGTTTCATTGAGCTTTTCACTCTTTCCTCATTTGTTTGTTTCATTACACTCCTCACCATCCAAAAATATAAAAAATTCGAAAACAAATATCCCATCAATACATCATATTTTTAAAAAATATCACTATCACCTAATACACATAATTTATTTTATCATTTATTTATTACTTAAAAATATAACTTTACCCTCAAAGTCAATCAAGTTGGTCAAAAAATAATTTTTATTAAAGTCTAAGAGCTTCTCGAAGTGGAGGGGGTATAATTTTTTATCTGTTCAATAAATCATTCTTTTAATATTTTAATGCGACATATATTATTTTTCATGATCAATTATCTTCTTTAATTAAAAATGTTATCACTTTTTATCCGGCATATTATAAATGGTTCTTGAAATAATTCAAATGTACATGTTACTTTTCTTTGATTATATGCTTTTTTATTAAAAATGTGATCACCTTTTATCCATCTGAAAAATTGTTTATAAATTAATTAATTTTGATGAATATAGCATTTTCTTGATAATGTATCACTTTTCATTAAAAATTATACTCCCTCCGTCCGCTTTTAAGGTATTCATTTTACTATTTTTGGCGTCCGCTTCAAAAGTATCAATTTCCCATATTTAGTAAAAAAATACACAATATGACCCACCACTTCCCTCTAATACAACTACCCACTTTACATATAATAATAATACTCCTTAATTCACGTGCAAAAAGCAAATGGATACCTTAGAACCGGACGGAGGGAGTACTACTTTTTATGCATCTTATGAATTGTTCATAAAATAATTCAATTGGACGGTCATCACTCTTCATTAATCACTTAGCACTCATAATTAAAATACTACTCCCTCCGTTCGCTTCTAAGGTGTCAATTTTATTATTTTTGGCGTTCGGCTCAAAAGTATCAATTTCCTCTATTTAGTAAAAAAGTACACAATATGGCCCACCGCTTTCCTCTAATACAACCACTCACTTTACATATAATAATAATACTCCTTAATCCACGTGCAAAAACCAAACGAACACCTTAGAACCGGATGGAGGAATTATAACTTTTTATTTATTTATAAAATAATTCAATCAGTGTTAACACTTTACATTGATTAGCTATCACTTTTTCTTGATAAGTACTCTCTCTATTCTTGAAGATTATTCACTCGTTTCTCATTGATTCGTCCACATCATTGTTCACCCTCAAAAAGAAATTATCATTCTAATTTAAAACCTAAAAAATACATATTAATTTAAAAAATGGCATATCTTCTTTTCACATATAACATATTTGATATTTTATTTATTACCTAAAAAAATACTAAATTACTCCTAAAAGTTAATAAAATTAGTCAAAGAGTACTCCCTCTGTCCCATAAACAAATTCACGCTTTCTATTTTTATTCGTCACATAAACAAGTTCACACCCAAATAAGAAAATACACACAAATCAATAACCTTACAACAACTTTAATTTCAAAATTGCCACCCCTTTACAACTCACATAACTTACATTATAATTTATTTATTACCTAAAAATATCAAACTACCCTAACTTTTTCTTAAACTCCATATCTACAATAACTGTGAATTTCTCTTTGGGACGGAGGGAGTAATTTTTTCTTAACATCTGTAGTATAATAAAGGTGAATACTCCCTCCGTCCGCTGGAAAGATATACATTTTATTATTTTGGACGTCCGCACCAAATGTATACATTTTTCTTTTTAAACACATGGGACCCACATACATCATTAATACATTTAATATATAGGTCCCACACACCTCACTAATACAACTACCTACTGCCCATTAAATAATAATACTCCTTAATCCACGTGCAAAAAATAAATGTATATGCTCCGAGAGGACAGATGGAGTATTATTCATGGACAGAGGAAATATTATTTTTAATTAAAATATTACTCATTTTTATTTCTATATCAATTCATGAAACAATTTAAATGAACAGAGTATCGCCTTTTATGAAAGATGGCCAATTTTTTTTTAAATTTAAAATACATTACTTTTTTATAAAATAGATATTATTAAACAAATGTTAATATTTTTTAAACCTCCACAAAAAATACAAATAACTAAATCAATTAAAAAGTTAAATAAATGGAGTATTTAAAATTAACCATGAATGTAATCCAATTACTCCCTCCGTCCCACGTATTTTTACCCACTTTCCATTTTGGGGTGTCCCACGTATTTTTACCCATTCAATTTTTGGCAAAAATACATAATATTTTATTACCTACTTTTACAATCCCAATAACTTTAATTACTTTTTTACACTTTATTCATCATTCCCAATAACTTTATTCACTTTTTCTTTTTAAATTACTAATTTATCTCTACTTTCTCTTACATTATATATTAAAAAAATAAAACGTCTTAATCTCCGTGCCCGTACAAACGGGTAAAAATACCCGGGACGGAGGGAGTATTATTATTGTAAAAGCTAGCGGAGAGGCCCGAATGCGGGAGTAGATCCTCTCCTGTAAATTCACTACAGTTTCTCTCAATGTAGCGTGCTACAGTGAGAGTAAATGTACTGGATCGACTCTCATCGAATGCACAACTCCTTAGAGTCCTTTTCATTTATTAATGTTAAAAACTTAAAAAAGGGTTTTAAGTGTTTGCAATAGAATTATTGAATCACAATAGATTAGGGGTATTAAAGTACTTTAAGCAAAGTCCCCCAATTTGCAAAGGTCGTTGTGAGGTCCAGCTAAGATAAGCATGACATGGGGTGACTTCACCCTTACGGAGCCGCAACTCAACTTCTTCCCGGGGTTGTTTCGTCAATTCACCTCCATGTGCCATGGGCCCATACAAATGAAATTCCCAATTTACCCCTCCTACAGACCGTAATTTACAGAAGTAACCGTTGAACGTTTGAATTCTATAGTCTACGTACAGTTTTCACACACGGGGACGGGGCTTTCCCAAAAGGTACTCCAAAGAACAATTTGTACGAAATAATAAAATAAGCCATAAGCCAAATAAGAGAGACAAAGATTGCAAACAATTGTGAGGGAAGAAAACCTTCAGAATTTGGTCTTTTCGCCCTAAAACAATGTTGCCAAATTTGAGGCCATATTAGATTTAAAAAAAAATGTATTAAAATAAAAAATTTAATAGATATTTACCATCAATATTTGTGTGTTATTAAGAGTACTTAAAGAGATACTTTCATGCAATATATGATATGTGCATGCCCCTCTTCGTACATGAGTACTCTTTTAAAATGACAAATGTTATTTGTTATACTATATATTTTGGGGTATGACCTTTTTCAAAAGAATCCTAATTTTATCATATATTAATACTCTATATTCCAAAAAGTATTCCCTCATCTTTCACTAACATAACCGTATACCTTTCTTTTTTTAATTGAAGAGTATTATTAACTTGGTCCTGTACAAGGATCAACACCTCTCTTAAGAAATAATCTAATTATTTTTTTATAAAGTAATTCAATTTATTCTAAAGAATAATCTAATTATCTTAATTGATAGCATTTAATTATGTGCAAGTAGTTATACTTAAAACATGTTTACAGTGTATATTCACCCTGTTAAAATTTTATCGGTTGAAATTTCGATATACAGAATATATTCCGCAAGAAGAGGTAATACAAATAATTGTTGAGAATAAAATTAGTTTAGTAGGGAAAAAAATAGTGATGCGATGGTGGTGTGCATATCTTAAAAAAATGCGTGAAAGTAAGTGAGGAGAGATTGAGTGTGGTTGACGCCAAATGGGTTCCCCCAGCCCCATTGGGCAGGGCAAGACAACGCATATTACTATATTCTACCTCTTCTCCTCTACAAACGTAAACTCCCTTTCTTCTCTCTCTCTCTGCTCTTGCTATAAAGAAGCCTAACTTTCCCCCTCTCTCTCTCTCCTCACATATAACCCACCACAGACACACAATTAGTCTCTCTCTCCCTCTTTCTTCTCTTGTTCTTGTGGTTTTACCTTGTTTGTAAGAAATTGATATTCAATTCCTTACACATGCGTGTGCATATATTCTCCCCTTATAAGACACACCTGCATGACCATCCACAACAACAGCATTAACATCTTCTGTTGTCATAACTCATAACTTGATAAATGGAGAAAGTGAGCCTTATCAAGAATGGCATCCTCAGACTCCCACCTGGATTTAGATTTCACCCCACTGATGAAGAGCTCATCGTACAGTACTTGAAGCGCAAGGTACTCTCCTATCCGCTACCAGCTTCCATCATCCCTGAAGTCGAAGTCTGCAAGTCCGACCCCTGGGATTTACCTGGTAATTAATTAATTGAATTCCATATACCCCTTTCTCTCAATTAAACGAAGTTTAAATTTATCTCACTAGAATGAACACTACTGATGATGAACAGGGGATTGGGAGCAGGAGAGGTATTTCTTCAGCACCAGAGAAGTTAAGTACCCGAATGGGAACAGATCAAACCGGGCCACCGGGTCGGGTTACTGGAAGGCAACCGGGTTGGATAAGCAGATCGTGAGTGCAAGGAGCCATCAGATTGTGGGGATGAAAAAGACTCTGGTTTTTTACAGAGGAAAGCCCCCAAAGGGATGCAGAACTGATTGGATTATGCATGAATATCGCCTCTTTAACACCACTCCCCTGCCCCTGGTACCTATTTCTTCATTCCACTAATTCCATTTTTACCCCCCTTTGATCACCATACTTATAGCTTTGTGATGGATACAGGAGAATTGGGTTCTATGTAGAATATTTTTGAAGAGGAGGAACAATAAGGGTGGTAGTGGTGATGATCATGATGCCAAGAGAGCCTGTTCGGGGCCGGTTTTCTACGATTTTATGGGGCGAAAGGAGCGGGCCGATTTGAATCTCTTGCCGGCGAATTCCTCGTCCGGTTCGAGCGGAATCACACAAATATCGAACAAAAACACGCCGGAGACGGAGGAGCATGAAGAAAGCAGTAGTACTTGTGATAGTTTTCACAACACTTTTACAAGGAAGCAATCTTCTTAATTGAGATGCATAGAGTAGCACTAAAAAGTTGAATTTCAGGCAATCCCCCCTCCTCCCCCCCCCCCCCCCCCCCACTCCCTTTTCAACTTATTTTCTTATCATGAATCAATCAATGCACAGAGTAATCTACTTTTAACATTAATCCAACATAATTCAGGCAAATTGGAAGGGTATGCAATTCAAGAAGATCATAAATACTCCCAATTGTGTGTCCCAAACAACTAATCTCACTGTTCACCATGCAACATGATGAAGAAAAGTGCTAGAAAAGGCCCATCAAATCATTTGTATCCTTGCAACACATTTAGATGGCAAATGATTAGTTATTAGTAATATTTACTTTTAATTCTCAAGTTATAATTGCTTACGTACAATTAGATTTCCCATGAGACAAGCTCTAATTAAGGGGGCACTTGATAAGATGTTCTCGGAGTGGGCAATGAGAATGAAATGTATTGATTTTCGTTCCTCATGTTTGATAAAAAATGATGAGAATTCTTGATAATTCTCAATGATTCAATGTATACCCCACCCTTACAATCAATTTCATTCTCATTACCATTATCCTCATTAATGATTCTCATTATCATTACTCTTTCAAAATTTGAATCAAGGGGCTTCTTAGATTAACAAGGTGAAGGAAAAGTGTAGAAAAATATTGGGTTCAATCATAAACATTGGAAGTTGGGAGAGAGCATGTGCAAAAGACATGCATTGGAGTGAGCTTTTTTTTGTTCAAAAAGAGAATTCTTTTACAAAGCACAAGAATAAGAACATAATCTTTGCAATATCAACACAGATAGCAATGGCATGGGGTTCCTTTCAACCTATAAAGCCCCAACTTTTTTTTTTTTTTTTAGGAATCAAGTTCCCCCTAAGTTTGAATCATGTAATAATAGAGATCAAGAATTTATCCTAGTACACAAGCAAGAGAATTTCACTTGTTCAATTAGCTAGGGAACATAAATAACTAAACATTAGAAATTAAAGGGGTTGTAGGTGAGAGTAGAGTCTGAAAACAGGCATAATGTGGGAGAAAAAACCATATGATTGGACAAAAAGAAATTAAATAGAGATGTCCCCCCAATAAATAAGTTGAAATTTAAACATTAAGCAAAATGATTCTCCAATATCTCTTCCAACTATATACTATAAACATGTACAACTTTGACTTTTTAATTCTTAATACAAAATATTGACCTAATGAAGCACGACAAAGCATTTTTATAATCACAAGATTAGCAAATTGTACATGTATCTGCTTATTAAATTCAATAGTCTTGTGTGTTACGTACAAGAATCGAACATGCAAGGGCATTGTCGTCATAAGCTCAAGCATGCTTCGAAAAAAATGTTTTTAATTACTTAAAATATGAGGTGGGGGAGGGGTGTAACATAAAAAAAATCCAGATTGGTTATGTATTCCAAGATTTCTCTATCTAGCAGGTTAATGATGATTTCAGGGTGTTTAGAACTCATATGATTGATGAAATCATAATGTCATGTAATGGGAAAATAATTAGCACAAGATTGTGCCAGGTGGATGATAAAGGGATTATGGGCGACATATACAACAATTTAAACCTAATTCACATCCCCATTAATTACAACAAAGCCAACAAAAAACACCTCCAATCTCTCTTTCTCATAATACACAAATATATTTAAAAAAAAAAATGAGACACGTATGGTAAATGGGATTTTAGTGATTTATTAAAATAAATAAATAAAATCTTGTTTACCACTAGAGTATCGTTTTTTTTCATGCATGTAAAAGTTAGATTTTGATACAAAGACCAATAGTAAATTCGTACACAACGAGTGTATTTATATTTTTGTTGACTTTATAATAAAAGGTATATATACAATTGGTCTTTGTATTAAGGTGGCTGAATATCAACATATTTTACAGGACCTTTAATGAGTTACACTATTGAGTATAAAGTTAGTGTTGTGTATTCTTGGTGTTGGGCTGAATTTGAGCCACGGAAGTAAGCCACCACTTGCTTTCCTTGACCGTGGGGAACGTATTCGTGCAACTATTATATCGTGAAATTTCTACCATTATAGTTGAAAAGACAATTATACTTTAAGAATCCCGTAAACCTTGAACCTAGGGTTAAGATATCATGGACCATTGGTATAATATTACATGAATAATAATAGTAGTACTCTTCTCGTCCACTTCAAATGTATCTATTTTTTGTCATTTTTATCGACCACTCGAAAGGTACACCTTTTTTTTTTTTTGTAAAGAAAGACCCACAAACTCACACATACAACTAATACAAATACTCACTCTATATATATTAAACAATAATACTCATTAATCCAGGCGAATAGAAAAAAATGATATTTTTTTAGGCGGACAAAGGGAGTATAAAATTATCGTTAAACCCCAACGACTAAAATTAAACTCCGGAAGTAAACCAGTATATGAACGAAAAGGTTTCATGAATCAAGCAGTAAAATAAACTGTAAACTACAAAGGTAAAATAACACATGAACAAAAAAAAAAAGTTAAATTACAATATAAAAAAAAGGAGCATAAAAATATAAAAATTGCCGACCAGAGTTCCTTGTGACAGTGGTGGAGAATTATATATGTTTAAGGGCTATTGGAGTTCTTCACGTCACCGATTCGATAAGTATATATCACAATCCATACACCTCCTTTTCAGGCCATGTCTCTATAGGATTTCGTATATATTTTTTAATTATATCGCATACATACGTTTTCACCTCATTATCATATATATGTTTGAAGTATATCTTTAATACTTTATATTTTATTTAATTAAAGCTAGGTAACATTTGTTTTTGTTAATTATAAAAGTGAGATAGAAAATTCGCATAGCTGACTTATGGGTTTAATTGTCTGTGATGGGGACAGCCATAGTGGTAGGCAACAAACACAAGAAAAGTTCACGGCATCGCCAAATTAGGTCAATCACTAATTATGGAAGCCCACTAGTCCTAGAATTTCTGTATTGCTTTTTAGTATTGCCCAAATGCGTTTTTTCCCTCTGTTTATATATATATATAGGGACTATTGTTTTATTGCACAACCTACTAGAGAATTTTAATTTAATAATATGCATATAAACACTCGCACTTTTTAGGTTTCAATCATATATGATCTTATTCGCACCATAATCTTGATCAAAATCGAGTGTGTGTATGTATTAGGTATTTGAAAAACTTGTGTAAGACAACCCATGGAATGAGTTTCATAATGTGAATAAAAAGTGATAAAATCTTTAATAACAACTGATATAGGGTTAAAGATAAAACTGAATAAGAAATGATAAAATCTTTAATAACAAATGATATGTAGTTAAAGAGAAGTTATAACTCTAAATTACTATTTAATGAACAATTGACAAGATAGATGAAAAGTTATAACTAATCAAAGAAAAGTGGAACTATCATACACAAAAGTTGCTTTGAATATTTGAAGACAACCATTTGTACGAACATATAAACTAGTCAGGTAAATCAGGGTGTACATAAACTCATTTTATTAATGAATTTAAAAGACAATTATACTCTTGAATATACTAATCCTTAATGGTATAATAGACCATTAACTACTAGGGTGTACATAATTAATTATGTGAAATCATTGCAAGAAATATTTTATCTTATATAATAATAATGTATAATCAAGTGGTGAGAAGAGACTCGCTCATATTTGAAATTCCAAATTTAGCTCTTATAGTAATTTACATTTCTTATGTTTAATTGAGCCAATCTACTTCTAATTCTGTTATAATTCGATTGAGCGGTTGAAGAGTTCAATAAACAAAATATTAATAGCAGACACTTGCGCAAAACCATTTCATGAAAAGAGTTTCTAAGACGAATAATAAGAAGTGATAATGTTTCACCAAAAGATGCATAAAAAGTGACAATCATCCAGTAAACTATTTCATGAACAATTCGAAAAAAAAAAAGTAATAATTAATTAAAAATAATTAAACGGCTCACACAAGTGTTGCTCCATGCTTAACATAACAAAATACTTGTGTTGCTCCGTGCTTAACATAACAAAATAAATATAGAGGATATTTTAAAAACAAAATTAAAAAGTTCAACCTTTAGTAAAATAAAATAAATGCAGACCCATGTGTGGATTTGGGTGTTGGGTGGGAAGTTGGGGCAGTTTAGGGACTACAGTTGCAGACAAGGAATGTGAATAATTAGGCAATTATGTAAGTTGAATAATTCAAAGAAGAACCACTTGCAGTGTTATTTGTTTGTACAAAATTAAGTTTGTGTAGTTTGCTTAGAATCTCTGCAACAATGACATCTCATTACATTCAAATAATACGGCCTAAGGCCCTAAACACACACAAGTCTACCCAAAAGAAAGAAATAGTATTAAAGGTGTGTAGGCCCCGTTAAATTGAACTGAAGGATTTCACACGCTGCCTCCTTATACCAACCAGCTGATTGGACTTATATTATTATTATGGATATTTTATAATTAATTAATCACATAATATCTACAAAAAAACGACTGGTGTCACAGTAGTGTAAAGAGAATTCACATCAGGTTTGCTATGCCCCTGTATTTTCCAAATCATACCAACAAGGGTTTCCTATCTCCGTAATGGCAAACATGAATTTTCGATTCTTGAAACCTCGACGTTAACATCAGCCCTTCAGGGTCGATAGGGACGGCTTCGGAATTTCAGCTTTCGGTGATTCTCAAACCATCAACAATAACTTCCTATATCTCCAAGATGGCCCACTCATTCAATTGGATATTTTCAGTATCCTTTTACCTATGACCTAAACTACAACATATGATCCCTTTCATAATGTTCAATCTCAAGGGTTGGTTCACCAAATAAGACTAATATCTCTTTATGGCTAAGTTTCAGTAGCTATGACACAAGAATAACGAACTTAGTAAACTAACCCACCTAGAGAAACAGCTGCTGTGATGCACATAAGACTATCACAGTCCACAGAAGAGCAGTGAAGGAAACAGATACGTTTAGAGGGTCAGGGAAAAGTAAACTGAATAAACGTTTGGTAAATAAGATGGGATGTATGAATTTCATGTTGCAGTCAAACAAGAACCAGTGAGAAACATTTATAGAAATACCACAGGCTGATGCACAGGGTTGACTTCAACTAGTCCTAGAAAAGGAAATACTATAAGAAGACTTGGAAGTTTAAAGGCATGGATTCCAAATCAAAATCATGCCATAGTTTAGGCATAATGACAGCATTACAACTAAGCATAACAATTTATGTGTTCCTTTCCTAGTCCCATAGTCTGAAAGAGGTTTCATACTTTGCTCAATTCTAACCTTGAGGTTTTAGTTCTCTTGGGCATTAGTTCGACCACCTTCAGCCTGTGAAACTTCCTGGGGTGGTGGCTCAGAACAAGCTCGCAGAACAGCCTCATTCTGTAAAAGAGACAGATTTTCATTTAAGGTTTTGACATCAAAAGAGATCGCTCCCACCCACGAAGACATAAAAGAAAAAGTGGGTTGGGGAGCAACATATCTGAAATAGTGAACTGTACAACAACATTACCCCCAAATATTAGTTAGTTCAATATTCATCAATGACATGTGAAATTTCCAAGTAATATTACTTTAGGGAAATTTTTTCAAGTTATGATTCCAACTTGAATTGCACTGGGTGAATTTTAGACAGATTAACCTCAATCTAAAAACTTCCTGACATACCCAAGAATGAATACAACCTCAAGTGATTAGCCAACTCAACTTTGTATGCAGGACATAGTTGTTAAAAGCGAGAGGCGCACCTAGGCGCGCCTGAGCTACATTTTGCCCAAAACTGAATTTACAATGTATATACACAAATATATCCTACTTACAATCATATTACCTAACTAAACTAAAGTAAAAATCACATAACATCACATAATGATCCATAATAACTCATAATAGCATTATAACAGATAAAACATACACACAAATAAAGTTCAAGTAAGCGGCAGATGGTGGAGGTGAAGGCAGCCCACCTTTTTGTCTTTGTTTTGAAAGTTCAAGTACTAAAACCTAACCCTAATTCTCTATTTATTTCATTTTATAAGTGGGCTGCCCATTTTTATCTTAAAAAACGTGTAAACCCTTTAATAATTGAGTAACAACTTCAAAAAAATTAAAAAAAAAAAAGGATGTTGAAGAGGCGCGCCCTAGGCGCACCTAGGCGCGCGCCTTTGATACATGAGCCTGGAATAGCAAAAAATCAACAATCTAGGCGCAAACCCTTGAGCCTGAGCGCCTGAGGCACGCCTCAGGCGCTCCTTTAACAACTATGATGCAGGATAATATCAATCATAACAAAAATTACATGCAAAATGTTAGGGATCAGATTTATATAACGCAAAGAGGCAAGAAGGCCTGCAATCTACATGAGTGGTCAAATAAATATTAAATAAAGTATTTACTGCTGCTATTATGGCTGCCAAACTTCTCAAGGCCAGAAGTCTATAAATACATTCTAGTAAATGATAGGAGGATGAACTATCAAAATATTTATTTTCAGAATCATATCTAAGGCTGTTACTTGGGCAGGAGATTCTTCTTGAATTTTTCTGAGAACCTTTGTGTTCATTTTATCTTCTATCCAATATATAGCATTTATCTTTGTTCTTCTTCCAATACCCTACTCTACCAATTGGTCCAGCCTGCTGGATATGACAAAAACACACGCATGGAAAATCTGCATATGAGATAGTGAATGTGATTGGGAGAGGTGAAAGCAGAGTTGGATTTTGGACATCGGAATATGGGATTTCAGAGGTTTTGAACTCAATAAAGAAAGATAATCTTGCAATTGTATGGCCAGGCAAGACAGTTAAGGTACCTAAAGGATGGGAAATTCCTACAAGAGGGAAGAAGTTGAGAGTTGGAGTTCCTTTAAAGGGTGGATTCAGTGAATTCATCAAAGCTGAAAGGGATCTACAAACAAATGTTGTTAAAGCCACCGGTTTCTGCATTGATGTTATGTCATCAACCCATTGCCATAAGCTGTCCCATTAGACTATTATCCTTTCGTAACACTTGATGGCCACAGTTCTGGAAGTTACAATGATCTCATTTATCAGACACATTTAAAGAAAGTATTGGGAGAACACCAACTAGTCTCGCAACTTCCCAGCAAGTTAATTTAAAGGATCCCAAGTTCATTCCAGAATTTTTTATCCGAAACAGGAGGTGAGGAGAGGGGATGATAGCTGTAAGCAAGTCTTTGCACAGTGTCATGAAAAATCCATTGATAGAACTTGGGTAAATATTGAGGATTTCTGTGATCGATTTCCCGATTTCCGCCTTGAGGACAAGGCACTTTGGAAGGAGGGAGGAATTGTTAGGGATCAGATTTACATAAGAAGGCAAAGAGGCAAGAAGGCCTGCAATCTACATGAGTGGTCAAATAAATATGGCAAAACCTCCTGCGCCCCCGGGGACACGGAGGGATACTCCGTGTCCCCATGTGAACACAACCCTCCCCCTCCAATTCTATTTAAACCTATGTATTGCTAGGGATTTAAATTGCAAAGTGGCATGGAAATTGTAAAGGCGCACGGAATGTGCTCCGTGAGCCCGGGTGCACAGGAGCCTCACTCAATAAATATTAAATAGAGTATTTACTTCTACTATTATGGCTGTCAAACTTATCAAGGCCAAAAGCCTATAAATACGTTCCAGTAAATGATAGGACGATGAACTTTCAAAATATTTATTTTCAAAATTGTATCTTCGGCGGTTGCTTGGACAGGAGATTCTTCTTGAATTTTTCTGAGAACCTTTGTGTTCATTTTATCTTCTATCCAATATATATTAGTATTTCTTTTTGTTCTTCTTTCAATACCATTGACTCTATCACAAAATAGCTCAATAATAGAAAAAACAAATTTGGCACTCATGAACCATAAGGCCTCTAAAACAGGAAATGTGACAGTAACAACACAAAATTTCTGTGACCTCGCAAGTACAATTTCAGATCCTAAAATATCGTTTGAAGACTCACAGAGGCTGTAGGTGACACTAGAACTCAACCCTAAGCCCTTTACTTGAACTGCAGCTTTATAAAAACAAAATTATAAAATGATCATGACAAATCCCCATGGCATGAATTCTCATCATTATATGCAAGGTTGAACAAAGCATAATCAAAACTCAGTTCCCATTGTACTTTTACAAAAGTAAGATCACAGATACTATGAGGCATCTCCTACCTTTCAGTAGTAATTAAATCAACACAATCAATTCTGGGATCAGTTAGAAGGATGAATTAATATATATCCATGGTAGTAACTTCTTAATTAGAGACTAAATCCCTCAAAACTTGCCATTAACTTAATCTATTTGATGAATTCCACTCCCTAGAGAGTAGTTCTCAATAACCAGATATAATCAAAATATAGCCTTGCCACTCAAGCATTATCTTACGATATCAAGGGCCATGGAAAGTGAAATCAATTATTACACTAAGCAGCATTTAGATTAAAATTTCGAAATGCTAGTATCTTCAGCTAACATTCTAATGTCATTCTTTTCGTCAGCAAACAGGAAAATTATAACAAAAGGCAATCAAATAAATGAATAAATAAAGAACAACAACAGTCAACACATATATTTTCATGAAGCCAATACAAAGAACCATTAGTAAAGACTTTCGTCGAACAGGTGGTGCTCGCGATGTCACACTAATTCCGCATTGCTTTTCCGAAGAAAACACAAAGCCGATGAAACCCATATTGAGGTAATTAAATTGTTCTAAACAAGACTATCCATTGATCGAATTTGTTTCAATTAAGAGGTAAAGAAGTGAGTGAGTGGATGAACAATTAGATACCTGCCAGACGCGACGGAGGCGTTTCTTGGCATTAGCTTTTCGGGTGGTGGTGAGCTTAATTCTCTTCCAAACAAGGCCACCGGAATCGTGTTTCTTAACTATCTCCAGTACTCTGGTTCCCCAGAATGCACCCCACGGCGTCGCCATTCTTTTCCCCTTTTTCTTTAACTTTCGTCACAGGGGCGAATGCAACGTTTCTTTAATTTGGGCCAGATTTATAATGGGCTTAGATATTAATGGATTGGGCCATTTGGGTCAATATTACAATCACCATTAAAAAATGAGATTTGATTAACAAAATTTTACTCCGTCCCGTGAAGTATTTTATGTATTGGTGTGCGCGGAGATTAAGAAAATTTTATTTTTTAATGTATAAAGTAAGAGAGAGAATATATATTTTAGTTAATTTAATAAAAAAAGTGTGTAAAGTTGTTGGAAGATATGAAAAAGTGAGTATTATATTGAGATGTGTGTAAAAAGTGAATATTATAATAATTTATTTTTTTACCAATTTTAGTAAAAGTGAAGTGTGAAATAATTTGAGGGACGAATAAAAAAGGAAAGTGTGAAATACTTTGGGGGACGGAAGGAGTACATTGTCATAGTATATTTGTTCGAGTTAATTTAGTATAGTTTGTTAAGAAATAATTGAGGTTAATTTTAAGTTTGAGCTCGTCTCGAAAGAAATTATCGAGCTCAAGCTCATTCTAGCTTAAACAGAAGTTGTTGATTAAAGTTCAAGCTCATTATGGATAAGGGTACATTATTTTGTTCTAAAGGGTATACACTTTAATTAATAAGGGTACACCATTTTGTTCTAAAGAGTATACAATTTTCATTATATTTTTTATTTTTCTTCAGAAAATAAAAGGTACACATCTTTATACTAAAGGATATACAATTTAACACAAAATTCTAAAGGTATACAGAGTGTGCTTCCGTGTGCCTAGGCACACACAAGTTTTTGCCTTGTAAAATAAAGGGTATACATCTTTATACTAAAAGGTATACAATTTAGCACAAAATTCTAAAAGCACACGAAATGTGCTCCCGTGCACAAGCTTTTGCCTAAAGTTTATTTATATTTAAGAATATGTTCCACATTTCATAATATATTCATGAGCACTCCTCCATAAATATATATAAATATAAGAACACATAATAAGTATTACTAAAAAAATATTAAACAACAAAACAAGTCAACTATAAATAATAATAAAATTTTAAATGATATATTTTTTTTATCTGTTAGTTGTTAGTATAGTTAGTATTTAGTTCAACAGTAGGAATCGAACCTGAGTTTCTCACTTAAGTGAGGAGCCCAGTGCTCAGGTGAGATTGAGAATCGAACCTGGGTGTCACTCACCTAAGTGGGGAGCCAGACTAGATAGGCTAGAATGATATACTTCCCTATCTTATATAAGATTTACATTGTATTTTTTTTAATAATAAATAATTAATTTCAAATTATACTTGAGGTATTATAAACATCCATTTTTTTAGGGTTAATTGCGTTAAAATAAACAACCAGTTATCATAAGTTATTTTTAAAAACCGTGAATCATCGTTGTTGTTAGTTTTATCCCCATTTCTATAGATATTTTTAACAACGGGAATTACCGTTGTTGTAGCTCTAAATCTCTGTTGTTAATCCGGGAGTTGTTAAAGGTACCTTACTTTTAACAACGGAATTTCACCTGTTGTCGTAAGTTCTTTTTAACAATGGTTTATCATCGTTGTTGTTAGTTTTATCCCTATTATTGTAGATTATTTTAACAACGATTAATCTCTATTGTCGTAGGAAATACACCGTTGTGGTTTAACTATTATTAAAAATATTATTCTTTTTAACAACGGACAATCCCTGTTATCATAGCTCTCTTTGACAATGGTTTTTGCCCGTCGTTGTATGCTATATCCCCTTTGTTATTATTAAAATTTTAACCTGTTTAATTGTTAAATATGAAAATATTAAAATAGCCATAATCCTTGATCTTCAATACAACACAAACTAATTTTTAAATCAATTCATTCAAATTTAATTGAACTCCAAATACAAAAACTAACATCAATACGTTCGAATATAACATCCCAACATCTCCCTCACCAATACAATTTATCAACAATAATAAAAATACATCATAATGTATCCATGATCGACAAATATCGTCTTCCCATAAACATAAACAACAAAATGTTCATCTTGTTCCCCTTTCCCTCAGACACACTTTAGTCTTTTGTTAAGGCTGGTAAAGAAGACATAAGCTAAGGTTAGCACAATCATATAAGTTGTTCTCATCACAAGATATATTACATAATTACCTCTTCCTAGACGAGTCTTTGATGATCAGTTGCAACCGTTTGCTAGCTGGTTGATCACGTGGGATTACATACATGGAAGTTAGTCAGGCTGATGCATGCTATATAAGGGAGGAATGCATCAGTTATTATCATTCATCATTCATGTCAGTTTAGATCAAAGATTAGGGTACTTAGAAGTTTATTATTCATCATCTTCATTGAGTGGTTGTAACCGGTTCATCATCATATTGATTTTCTTCTCTTTAAGAGTGGACATAAGCTTTAAGCTGAACCAATATACATCCTTGAGTTCTTGTTTATTTTGTTTCAATTTTAAGTTTGATTCAATACGTGAGTGAAAGTGAGAAAGAGTATGTGAGTTTGATCAAAGAAGAGTTCAAACTTGCATTCATTCATAAGAATTGGCGCCGTCTGTGGGAAGCCAAGAAGAATGAGATTAAGTGGAGCAGAAGATCAACATGGTTACTACCAAGTTTGATATTGAAAGGTTCTCTGAGAAGGCAGACTTCAGTATGTGGAGGATGAAGATGGAGGCCATCTTGATTCAGCAAGGATTATCAGATGCAATCAAGCCGCTTCCTGTGAATCAAGCTACAGAAGGTGATGTTGTTGCATATACAGCAAATCAAGAACAACAATCAAAGGCTAGAAGTGTAATTATCCTATGCCTTGGAGACAAAGCACTAAGGAAAATTTCTAAGGAAACTTCAGCCAGAGGAGTATGGAAGAAATTGGAGGAGTTGTACATGGTTAAAAGTTTGGCAAATCGATTGTACATGAAGCAGAAGTTATACTCTTTTAGAGTATCAGAAGATAAGTCAGTCATCAGCCAATTGGATGAGTTCAACAAGATTATTAATGATCTAGAAAATATAGATGTGGCTCTATCAACTGAAGATAAAGCTGTCATTCTCATGTCAGCTCTTCCAAAGTCTTTTGAAGGATTGAGAGATACTCTCTTGTTTGGTAATGCTGAATCAATCACTCTTGAGCAAGTGTTGTTGGCAGTTAAGGCAAAGGTGTTTCACAAGAATACAGATCCACAAGTTATTGGAGAAGGTTTAGTAGTAAAAAAATAGAACCAGTAGAGCAAGAACAACAATGCTAATAAAAGAAAGCCATAAAGGAATCAAAGTGCTCCATCAGATGAGGAAGAAAACAAGAATTGCTATCACTATAATAAGCCTGAGCATTTCAAGAAGCAATGTTTCAAATGGAATGGAATGGTAGCAAAGAAGATAGCTGAAAAGGGAGGAAATAAGAGGCCACATGCAAATTAGGTAACAACTAATCAAGTTAGCTCAGATTCTGATTTCATTGAAGTAATGTCAGTATGTTATAGTTCAGTGTCAAATGAATGGGTTATGGATTCAGGGTGTACCTTTCATATGACTTCTAGAAAAGATTGGTTTACTGAATTAAGACCACAAGATGAGGGATCAGCCATGCTAGGTGATGATCACACCTAGTAAGATTGAAGGAATAGGTTCTGTCAAACTTAAAATGTTTGATGGGAAAATCAGATTGTTAACTAATGTCAGATATGTACCAAGTTTAAGAAGGAATCTAATCTCTCTTGGAATGTTAGATTCACAAGGTTATGAATGCCATTTAAATGGAGGAACACTTACTATCATAAAAGAAAATTCAGTAGTTGTTAAAGGAATTAAGTCTGATTTGTACTTCTTAGATGGTTTTGTAGTGATTGGACAGATCAATGCAATCAAGAATGGTAGTAGTGTTAAAACATGGCATGGGAGGCTTGGTCATATAAGTGAAAGAGGCTTGCAAGAACTTGCAAGACAGAAGTTGCTAGAAATCAGTTCAATCTGTAAGTTAGATCAGTGTGAAGCTTGCATATTATGCAAGTCAAAGAGGTTAAAATTTGGTGCTGCAGATCATAACACCAAGGCAAGTTTAGAATATGTTCATTATGATCTTTGGGGACCTTCCAAGATCTCAACAATAGGGGGTGGGAGGTATTTCATGTCCTTTATTGATGATTACTCAAGAAAGGTATGGATAAGAATTTTAAAAACAAAGGATGAAGCACTCTCAGGCTTTAAAATTTGGTTGACAGAAACAGAACTTCAAACAGGAAGTAAGGTTAAATGCTTAAGGACAGATAATGGGCTTGAGTTTGTTTCACATGAATTCAACAAGTTTTGTCAAGAGAAGGGAATTAAGAGGCACAAAACTGTGCCAGGAACTCCACAGCAAAATGGAGTGGCTGAGAGGATGAATCAAACTCTTCTTGTAAGAGTTAGAATCATGATAAGTAGTGGAGGTTTCTCAAAAGGATTTTGGGGTGAGTTAGTATCAACTGCAGCTTATTTGATCAACTTATCTCCATGCACAACACTTAAGTTTAAACCACCTGAGCAAGTATGGACTTGATCCAAGAGCTGTTAAATGTGTGCTTGTGGGCTATCCAAGAGAAATAAAAGGTTACAAGTTATGGTGTTATGAAACTAATAAGCTCATTGTTATCAGGGATGTAACATTTAATGAAGATAATATGACTCTAGTTGAAAGAGGTGTTGATAAGCTCATTATTACAGATAAGTGTGAGTTTGAGGTGGAGTATGGTGATAAAGCAATAGTACAGCAGAATCAAGATTAGATTAATAATGATGTGCATGAGGAAGCTGCTGTAGAAGAAGAAGCTGAATCATCTAATTCCAGTGCTAGAAGGACTTTAAGTAGCTATCAGCTAGTTAGAGATAGGTTAAGAAGGCAAATCAGAACACCTATAAGATATATAGAAGTTGATGTTGTATCATATGCTCTCTATGTGGCATCAGATATTGAAATCTATGAGCCAAGGACATACTTAGAGGTAATATCAGGAAAAGAGAGTATGAAGTGGCTAGATGCTTTGGGAGAAGAGTTGCAATCATTAAAAAGGAATAACACTTGGATGATTGTTGATAAGCCTGCAAATCAGAAACTTGTAGGTTGTAAGTGGATATATAAGAAGAAACCAGTGACAAGTAAAGAAGGAGGAATCAGGTATAAGGCAAGGCTTGTAGCAAGAGGTTTTTCACAACAAGAAGGCGTTGATTATAATGAGATCTTCTCACCAGTAGTAAAACATTGCTCTATTAGGATCTTGTTGTCATTAGTTACTCAGTTTGATCTGGAATTACATCAGATGGATGTAACAACAACTTTCTTATATGGAAATTTAGAAGAAAAGGTATACATGAAGATTCCTGAAGGTGTCAGTTTGAAAGGTGCAGATTCAAAGGCGTGTCTCCTGCTTAAATCATTGTATGGACTGAAGCAAAGCCCAAGATAGTAGTACCTCAGGTTTGATGATTACATTACAACAAATGGTTTTGCCAGAAGCATGTATGATAGCTGTGTATACAGAAGATGCAAGGATGGATGTTATACTTATCTACTACTTTATGTAGATGATATTTTGATAGCTGACAAGTGATATTTTCACCTAGATTTTAGTGTCTTTTTATGTCCGTTTCTATATTATTTTATTTGTATTTATGTGTATTTTGATTGTGTTATGTGTTTTTATGGAAATGTATGAATGAACTTAATCGTATTTAAAACAGGTGAAAATAGAGCAAAAACGAAGACGGAAGATAAAACAAGAAAGAAGAAACATGACAGCATGAACACGGTCAACTGTGTAGGATACACGAGCCGTGTTTCAGCACATGGCCCGTGTACCGAACACGAGCTTGTAAGAAATAGTCGTGCGACGACATCAAAATATCCAACACGGTGACCCTTTAGTCTTGCGTCAGCACACGACTCTTGTGCTGTTTTGAGTGAATGTTGACCGAAAAATCCCGACATGACTCGAGCTGTGTTGCAGCACACGAGTCGTGTCGGTGTCAGATCAGAAAAACTCAAGAAATCTTCTAGAAGGTCTCCAAGGCGTATAAATACCAATTCATTCAATATTTTGACGATCTTAGATCCAAAATTCAGAGCTACACACACACATCACACACCATTTCCTCCATTTTATACCATCATCTTCATCCATTCTTCATCCATCCCATCTACCATCATCCACCATCAAAATCACTATCCATTTGAGAAAAAGAAGCAAAGAAGAGAGGAGAATTGCAAAGGGAAGAAGGAGATCACCATTGGAGCCATCCAAGGGAGTTTTCATCTCACTTTATATTGAAACCTTATTGTCTATCATGTTTTGTAAAGATTTTAATGTCTATGTTGATTTTCTTTTTAATATGGTAGACTAATCTCATTTGTGAGATTAACAACATGATAGTTGTTGGATAATTTTGGGATTTGTGTATTAAAATTCATATGTTGATTGGGTTAATTGATTTTCTATCATTAATGCTTTAGATCTTGATGTTTATGATGATTTGTGTGGTTTGTTGTTTTAAACATGTGATTATATTGAGAAGTCAATTGCATATTTAGGATAACTAATTGAATCATTTTGTCATACACCTCATGTGCATTATAAATTGTAAAGAGATTGAGAAATCTTTTAAGATTTAGAACCCTTTGATAGGACATCCGATTGGTTTGATCGGGAGGTTGATTAATCGTGTGAAGGGACTCTTCATTTCAAGTTTAGTACCTAGTTGGAATTGTTTCTGTGAGAACCAATCCTTTGAGCTAATTGAGATTCATATCCTATCTATCTCGAGAGGGAGTTTAGGTGAACTTAGTGTTGGCCTTTAGTCTTATACCCATGATTCATATGAATTTGATGCATTTATTCTAGGATTTTCACTTCTTAATTGTTGTTAATCTCACTTTTACTTAACTTGAAAAACCACCCCTCATCTATCTATCTTGTTTGTTGATCATTGCTTTCTTGCTTACTTTGATTGATTTTATTTACTTATTTGAACAATCTCTATTGATGATTCATCTCTATAAAATTATAAGAAACGTGAGATCGCTTAAGCACTAGTACCTTCATCCCTGTGGTTCGATAAATTCTTTAATTGGTCATCCCAACTACAAAATGGCTAATCAATTGCATGCAAGGATATGAAAGGAATTAATGCAGTAAAGGATACTTTGAGGAAGGAATTTGACATGAAAGATTTAGGAGAAGCAAGAATGATACTTGGCATGCAAATTGAAAGGGACAGATCAGCTGCTCAATTAAGGTTGTTTGAAGAGTCTTACTTGGATAAGGTTCTTAAGAGATATAACATAAATCTCTCTAAGAATTTTTCAATACCAGTTAAGCAAGGGCTGAATCTGTCATCAATTCAAGGTCCTCAAATAAATAAGGAGAAGGTAGAAATGGACAACATACCATATGCAGGTGCTGTTGGCAGTTTGATGTATGCAATGATATGTTGCAGGCAAGACTTGGCTTATGTTATGAGTATGATCAGTAGGTTTATGAGCAACCCTGGACTTATACATTGGGAGGCAGTAAAATGTGCACTTAGATACATCAAATGAACTATATTAGTTGGATTAAAATTTCAGAAACAAGTCACTTGGGACAGAGTTGTTGTTGGCTATGTGGACGCTGATTATGCAGCAAATTTAGATACAAGAAAATCAATAACATGCTATGTGTTCAATCTATTTGGTACAACAATAAGTTGGAAGGCTACACACCAACAATAGTAGTACTTTCAACCACTGAAGCTGAGTTTGTTGCTCTTACAGAAGCAATCAAGGAGGGTGTTCGGTTAATTGGAATTTTGGGAGAGTTTGGTATTCAGCAAGATGCTAATGAAGTATATTGTGACAACCAAAGTGCTGTACATCTCTCAAAATATTAGGGGTATCATGAAAGGACTAAACACATTGATGTAAGGCTATACTTCATAAGAGATATGATAGAAGAGAAGTTAGTAGCTGTCAAGAAGATTAGAACATCGGAGAATCCAGCTGATGCAATCACTAAGGCTCTACCAGTTCAGAAATATGAAATGTGTAAGAGTTTGATAGGTTTTCACTAGAAGAAGGAAAAGAGGTGAGCTGCAGCCTGTAATTGCAGTAAGGTGGAAAAGACTTGTTACTTATGATGATGTATGGTCTAAGGTGGAGAATTGTTGTATATAGATCATGCATGCATACGTATGTGTGGTGTAAATCATCAGTGTACACATGTGATTAGCCATTTGTAGTGGGATGACTAATTAAATAATTTATCGAACCACAGAGAGAAAAGTATTAGGATTTATGCGATCTCTGTTTGTCATAACTTTATAGAGATGATCGTAAAGGGATAAAGATTAATCAAGAAATAACAATTAAACAATGGGATAGATGAATGAAAGATGGATGAATGAACCAAGTAGATAGAAAATGAGACTAGTAATACTTAAAGCATGGAAAATCTAGGTATCATGCAACGGATTCACATATGTCATGGATTAATAACTAAGGGACAACATGAATTCCACTTAAACTCCCTCTCGAGATGGATAGGATGTAGATCCTTTACAAGGTTTCAAAAAGGCTCTAAGGTTGGTTCTCAGTCAAACAATTCCAACTAGGTACTAAGTTCAATTAGAGAGTCCCTTCACACGATCAATTGACCTCTCGATCTAACAAAACACATGTTCTATCAAAGAGTTCTAAATTCCAAAGGATTTCTCAATCTCTCTAAAACTTATAATGCATATGAAGTGTATGATGAAATGATTCAATGAACTATCCTAAACATATAATTGATTTCTCAATCTAATCACATGCCCATGATAATTAATCACACAAATCAACAATACAAATCAAGCAATTAACAATCAATGATAGAAAATTAACAAATCCAATCAACATATGAATTCAATTGCAAAATACCCAAAATTATCCAACACAATTCATATTGCTAATCTCACAAAGGAGATTATCCTCTCATAGTCTCAAAGAAAACAACATAGACAATTGTATCTCCAAAACACATAATTGAACTACAAAAAAGTGTACAAAAATTAGAATTAAAACTCCCATTGAATAGCTTCAATGGTGCTTCTCTTCCTCTTCTTGTAATCTCCACTCCCCCTTACTTCTCTAACTACTTGGATGAAGTTTTGGATGGTGGGATGAAGGTAGATGATATGGATGAAGATGATGGTGAGAAATGGAGGAAAATAGTGTGTGAGGTGTATGCAGGGGCGAAACCCTCGAATATTATCATCAAATATTGAAGTATTTAGTATTTATACCCCTTTGGAAGCTTTTAGAAGATTTCTGAAAATTTCCAGATTTTGCACGGACACGACTCGTGTGCATGCACATGGCTCGTGTTCCCACATATGGCCATAGGGTGGCCGTGTAAGTGTTTCTAGTGCCAGAACACGGCCACCTCTTACAGGGTCGTGTTCCGAATACGGCCGGCCATGTTGGTGCTACCCCTGTTTTTCTTCTTTTGTTTTAGCTCGTTCTCCCTTGTTTCAACTTCGAATTGAGATTCACTTTTTCCTACATCTTTCTTTTCACGTCTAGGATCTGTTTTTGCCTGAAAATTATATGTCTAAGCTCATTCTCACATATTTTCATAAAAACACAAAACACAACCAAAATACACATAAATATAGATAAAATACTACGAAAATGGATATAAAAAGACACTAAAATTTAGATGAAAATATTACTCATCATACCCCATACTTAAAGTGTTGTGCGTCCCCGAACAGCGAAAATGATAAAACAAGGGGAGAGATTTTCACATAGAAAAAGACTAAACGAACATGAGTAATAACGCATCAATAACAATAAGAACTACAAACTATGCTAAGTCATCCTACATTATTAAACTCATAACATGAAAAATTAACAAGTTCAATTCAAAGAGAATAAAGAGTAATATAGTCCCTTTTGGTCCAAGCCTCACATAGGTTATCAATTTCACTCAACACTCTTTTAAGTGGGATAAATCAACATTCATTAACCGATTAGCTCGACTCGCTATACGCTTGCTCGTGGACTACATTTACAAACCACCAAAGTTTCAATTAATGATAAGAAAGGTCTTTCATTAAGGATGTAATGATAGGCTCTTTGGTAGGGTAGGAACAATATATGTAATAGTGACTAATTAAGTGTAAGTAATCGAAGAGATGGTCAATTTCCTCAACTTCTTCACTTCTTTTTCTTTCTTCCTTATCTTTGCAAATCTCAAGCACTATTCTTCAACTTTCCTTGGATTGAGCTTCTTATAAATCATGCTTCCTTCTTCGGACTTTTAAATACTTGAGCATATTGTTGTTGTTTTGCTCATTTTCTTGTTATGATGTAGCATGTCCATTCTTATTGGTGCTCTTTTCATCCTTTCTTACTTGTTTACCCTTTCTTTTCTTCTTTTGCTTTCTCATCAAACTTTTTAGCTACTATCTCCTCGATCACTCATACAAAATGTATATGTATAAGGCTAATTAAAGAATTTATCGAACTACAGGGTGGAAGGTACTAGGATTTAAGCGATCTCGTGTTTGTCATACATTTATAGAGATGATCATAAAGGGATAGGATTAATCAAGAAATGACAATTAAACAATATGATGGATGAATGGAAGATGGATGAATGAGCCAAGTAGATAGAGAATGAGACTAGCAATACTTAAAGCATGGAAAATCTAGGTATCATGCAACGAATTCACATATGTCATGGATTAATAACTAAAGGCTAATACAAATTCCACCTAAATTCCCTCTCGAGATGGATAGGATGTAGATCCTTTACAAGGTCTCAAAAAGGCTCTAAGGTTGGTTCTCAATCAAACAATTTCAACTAGGTACTAAGTTCAATTAGAGAGTCCCTTCACACGATCAATTGACCTCTCGATCTAACAGATTACATGTTCTATCAAAGGATTCTAAATTCTAAAGGATTTCTCAATCTCTCTAAAACTTATAATGCACATGAAGTGTATGATAAAATGATTCAATGAACTATCCTAAACATATAATTGAATTATCAATCTAATCACATGCCCATGATAATTAATCACACAAATCAACAATACAAATCAAGCAATTAACAATCAATGATAGAAAATTAACAAATTCAATCAACATATGAATTCAATTACAAAATACCCAAAATTATCCAACACAATTCATATTGCTAATTTCACAAAGGAGATTATCCTCTCATAGTCTCAAAGAAAACAACATAGACAATTATATCTCCAAAACACATAATTGAACTACAAAAAAGTCTACAAAAATTGGAATTAAAACTCCCTTGAATAGCTTCAATGGTGTTTCTCTTCCTCTTCTTGTAATCTCCACTCCCCCTTACTTCTCTAACTACTTGGATGAAGATTTGGATAGTGGGATGAAGGTAAATGATATGGATGAAGATGATGGTGAGAAATGGAGGAAAATGGTGTGTGAGGTATGTGCAGGGGCAAAACCCTCGAATACTATCATAAAATATTGAAGTATTGTGTATTTATACCCCTTGGGAAGCTTCTAGATATTTTTCTAAAATTTTCCAGATTTTGCACGAACACGACTCGTGTGCATGCACACGGCCGGCCTTGTGCATGCACATGGCTCGTGTTCCCGCATACGGCCATAGGGTGGCCGTGTAGGTGTTTCAGGTGCCAGAACACGGCCACCTCTTACAGGCCCATGTTCCGAATACGGCCGGCCGTGTTGGTGCAACCCTTATTTTTTTCTCTTTTATTTTGGATTGTTCTCCCTCGTTTCAACTCTGAATTGAGATTCGCTTTTTCTTATATCTTCCTTTTCGCGTCTAGGATCTATTTTTGCCTGAAAATTATACGTTTAACCTCATTCTCACACATTTCCATAAAACACAAAACATAACCAAAATATACATAAATACGTATAAAATAATATGAAAATAGATATAAAAAGACACTAAAATCTAGATGAAAATATCACTCATCAACATGGAAGATGAGGATTGGTTGAGCAGCAAGCTTGATTGAAGGTTTAGAATCAACTTGCTGCTATAAGGTGAGCCGTATGATCAAAAGAGAAGTTGAGCTGATGGATTGATGACATGACAAGAATCTTAGTTGGTTGATAATCAGTTGCAACTGTTTGCTAGTTGGTTGATCACGTGGGATTACACACATAGAAGTTAGTCAGGCTGATGCATGCTATATAAGAGAGGAATGCATCAGTTATCATAATCCATCATTCATGTCAGTTTAGATCCAAGATTAGGGTTCTTAGAAGTTTATTATTCATCATCTTCATTGAGTGGTTGTAACCGGTTCATCATCATAGTGATTTTCTTCTCCTTAAGAGTGGACATGAGCTTTAAGCTGAACCACTATACATCCTTGAGTTCTTGTTCGTTTTGTTTTAATTTTAAGTTTGATTCAATATGTGAGTGAAAGTGAGGAAGATAGAGCGTGTGAGTTTGATCAAAGAAGAGTTCAAACTTACATTTATTCATAAGAGGTCCCTTCTGTTACGTCACAAATGAAAAACGTTAAAATAAAAATGAGAAAATGTAAGAAATTTTTGAAAGAAATTACACAGGCCCTTTTATAAAACTCATCACTTCAACAGCAACAAAATTAATTAAAGAGCAATGGAAAATGACTGTCATCTTCTTCATCCACGACTTTACCATTCAACAAGGTTTACTCCAAAAAACGAATTTTATCTTAAATATTCATTCCTTATACTTATGATTTGAATTCAAGCAAACACAACAAATCATGAATTGGAATCAAATCAAACAATCTAATTAGCAAGGAAACAGTTGATCTCCACAAAGTGAAGCTCGCCCAAAACATTATACCGATAACCGGGCAAGTGAGCTCCAACAAGCGCCACTCCGATCGCCACCCTCCAGAATCCATCCTCAGAAACACTCGCACTCCAGCTCTCATTGTTCACCACCGACAAAGAAAACTCCACTTTCTTGCCCATTTTCTTCCCCCTTTTCACCTTTGGCATATCGCAACTCGCCTAAATCTTTGCATCCACAGAATTCTTCTTCAGGGCGGCGAGTTGGTCTCCCACAACCCGATTTCGCCAAGTTGCGGAGGTTGGAGAAGTTGTCGCCCTGCAGCTTGTCCACTGCACTATCGTAGGCGTAGGCAGCGGCTTCTGTCGTGTCGTAGTTGCCCAACCACACCAGCATCCGATTCTGAGGGAGTCAAATCTCCACCACCCATTTTCCCCAATGTCTCTTCCTAACACCCTGTACAACTTCTTCTTACTCGGGCTGAAAATCTTTATCCGTAACCTGAATCTCGACTCGGGATAACGAATGAGCTCCTCGCTGCCATTGATGGGTGATGGTTTTGTCGGAGAATTTCTACAGCAAATCGATGGAGTCCAAGAGTTTGAATGGGTGGATAGTATGATTTGTGAGAGGAATCCGGTGGGAAGAGGAATCGATGATTGAGGGAGTGATTAGTATGTTTCTTTGATTTTTGGAGGGCAAAGGGTCACGTAGACCCTCCATCTTTATCTAAAGGATCAAATTAGCCCTTAAACTTCTTTTTTTTCCATTCAACCCATTTGTATTTCTAATTTGGATCACATACATCCCTCATTTTCTTAAATAAGAACCCCTATGCACTCCCGTTAAATATTAATCAAACGGTGTTAGAGTATTAGGGATCAGCCTCTGTTCTCTTTCCCTCTTCTTCACATTTAGCGCGCCAACGTCGCGTCTTCTTCCATGTCCAAATGGAGCTGTTCTTGCGGGATTCTGATTCCACTGGACTGTCGAAAGTCAAGAAACAGACGAAGAAGGGATAAGGTCGGCCTCCGTAATGTACTTCCAATTATTTTTTCTCTCGGTTTATGCTGAATTCGAACTCTGTCATCTTCTTTCACAAAGAATAGTATATGTGCACCTCGCACTCAATTTTCACAGATTCTGTATAAAATAAAACTAATATTACTGGATCCATTGATTATTGGATGAAGATTTAGCAAGAAAAGAATGGAAGATGGGAGAAACCATGGTTACATAACTAAGATTCGAGGTGATTGGGTTTTAATATAGTTTCTAGCACTATGTTGTCAAGTTATTGGATGTATATCTGTGTGGATATGAGTTTTATTTTGATAATTCGTTCAACTATTTTGTGGAATCTGATCACGTGAGTTTTAAGGTTTATTCATGACTGTTATCGGATAGTTTTTTCCCTCTCATCCAACTCAATGCATAGCTTTTAGAGGAAAGCTTTCTTTCCAATTGTAAAAAAAAAAAACATTTGTTAGTTCTTGAATGTGTTATAGAACTTGGCTATGCATATCCTCAAGTGATCTCTAAACACATCTTTGAAACAAACATAGGTGCATGTGTACTAGAGTAAAGACTCTCAGCACTTTGAATTGAATTATCGCTATTTGATCCTGAACTAAATTTTAGGACATCTCAATTGGCTTGTTAAGGAGAATATAAAATTATGCAATACAGAAAAGATACTAGCTAGTAACATATTTCAGAAAACATATTAATTGTGGCTGGCATTTTAAATGTAATCCAAGTCTTCCTTTTTATTGGTTGAACTTTGGAGTATGTTTTAAGTTTGTTAAATCATTACATTTTTGTCTATTGGGAACATATGGAAATAGAGAGGAAGTCAAGAACATTTTTATCTCATAGATACAATGCAACCAATGAGACAGAGCTCTTAGATCTCTTATTCTTCTGTTTTGGATTAGATCATCTAATATATAAATAGATCCAGCTCACAAATAATTTTCATTAATGTTCTAGTGGATTGATTTTCTTTAATGTGAAAGGTACATGCTATAAATACTACGAATATAATCTAAGTTTAATGACAAGAGTTGAATCAGTTTCCTTACCCATAGGGTATCCGTATGCTGCTTCGAGGAAAGAATTAATAAAGTCGAGCAGAATGAAAAATGTTCCTTCAACAATAACGACGTATCTGTGACAATGAAACTACTATATTGGTTAATAGGCTTGTGGCGTAATTTATAGAACGAAAATGGTTTATATATTTGTAATATAAATAATCAAGATACTTATTGGATACTCTCCGGTTGGAATGAATTATCATTATTTTGTGTAATAATTTGTATAAAACCATACTCCTAGTAAGATAGGGTATTATTGTGTTAATTTGAGGTGATTCGCTTGTGGAGCTCAACTCAAAAAGTGTAAGAGACTTCTAGATTCTAATGAATTTTTATTTTGCACAGAGATTTTGTCAATGTGTTATAGGTTATGGGTGGATTTAGTGTCATGTTGTGTTGTTTGCAATCCTCAACTTTGTGAAAGTTAAGTAACAGATGGAAACTCATCTTTCTACTACACACAGATGTAATGAGTTGGCATCAATTAATCCACAAGGCACATTACAATGTGTACACCAAAAGAAAATGATGAAAGGATATTCAACTGTTCAAGCTTAATGCTATCATTTATAAGTAAATATTATGGCTTGTTAAAAAAAAGGTTGCTGGTGGCATTGATAATAATAATGACAATTAGTTTATTATTCCTTCTATTCAAAAAAAAAAACTGAAAGGGGTAATCATGAAAAGAAAAGGGGAGATAATCAATTAAGACATAATGGCATAATGAGAATACCTATATATACAGATTCAGACCTTCGTGGTAGTGATTTGTATACTAAATGTAATTTTTACAAATTATACTACAAGTTAAAATATACCATCTGTTGGTAGAAGATTTAGAAGCTTAAAGCATGTTCTATCAAATCATTTAGCCAATCAAGGCTGGGAGTCTTTACTCTAATGCACATGCATCTATGTTTATTTCCATGATGTGTTTAGAGATCACTTGAGGATATGCACAGCCAAGTTCTATAACACATTCAAGAACTAACAAATGTTCCTTCTTCTTCTTTTACAATCGGAAAAGAAAACTTTCCTCTAAAAGCTATGCATTGAGTTGGATGAGAGGGGAAAAACTATCCGATAACAGTCATGAATAAAACTTAAAACTCATGTGATCAGATTCCACAAAATAGTCGAACAAATTATCAAAATTAAACTCATACCCACACAGATATACATCCAATAACTTGACAACATAGTGCTAGAAACTACATTAAAACCTAATCAGCTCGAATCTAAGTTATTTAACCATGGTTTCTCCCATCTTCCATTCTCTTCTTGCTAAATCTTCATCCAATAATCAATGGATTCAGTAATATTAGTTTTATTTTATACAGAATCTGTGAAAACTGAGTGCGAGGTGGACATATACTATTCTGTGTGAAAGAAGATGACAAAGTTCGAATTCAGCATAAAGAGAGAGAAAACATAATTGGAAGTACATTACCTATTGCCGGAGGCTGACCTTATCCCTCATTTGTCTGTTTCCTGAATTTCGACAGTCCGGTGGTATCAGAATCCCACGAGAACAGCTCCATTTGGACATGGAAGAAGACGCGATGTTGGCGCGCTAGATGTGAAGAAGAGGGAGAGAGAACTGAGGTTGATCCCTAATACTTTAACACTGTTTGATTAATATTTAAGAGAAACTCTCTTGTAAGACGGGTTATTTGTGAGACGGGTCAACCCATCATTAAAGTATGTTTATTTATAGTTAAAGTATGTCAATAATAAATTATATTATAACACACTGAAATCATACTTTAATGCATAATTCAGTATACTTTAGAAAACATACTTTAACAAACATTAAACATACTTTATCTAAAAATATACATACTTTAACACGTCTCACATAAATAGCGTCTTATAAGAGAATTTGTCAATATTTAACGGCAGTGCATAGGTGTTCTTATTTAAGAAAATGAGGGATGTAAGTAATCCAAATTAGAAATGTAAATGGCTTGAATGATAAAATAAGAAGTTCAAGGGCTAATTTGATCCTTGAGATAAAATTGGAGGGTCTACATGACTAGGGGTGTGCAAACTTTGGACAAAACTGAATAAACCGGCCAAACCGAACCGAATTAAACAATTTGGTTCGGTTTTTGGTTTACGGTTTTTAAAATAAAAAACTTCGGTGTTCGGTTCGATTTTTGGTTTTGAAATTTAAAAGTTCGGTTAACCGAAAACTGAACCAAACTTTTTATTAATATTATATATATATATATATATATATATATAAATTACCAACAATTAATTTTCTTTTTTTATCTTAAATAAAGTATTATTTAATTTTTAATATCAAAATTTACTTCAAACTTAAATAATTTCATTTATTCTACATGTTTTCTTTAGATCTTCTACACTTTTATTATAAAAAAATAAAATTAAATATACATTTCCTATATATATATATATATATATATATATATATATATATATATATATATATATATATATATATATATATATATATATATATATATATATATATATATATATATATATAAATATTATTATTATTATTATTATTATAGTGTACATATATTAAAGATATTTCTTTTAAGTAATGAAAATATAATAAAATGATATAAAAAATTAATTATAAAAAAATAAAAAAATAAAAATTCGGTTTTTGGTTAACCGAAAAAATCGGTTCGGTTTGCATCGGTTTTGAAATATTTCGATTTGGTTTTTGTTTTCTAAAATATTTCGGTTCGATTTTCGATTTTAGAAATTTGGTCGATTCAGTTAACCGAAACGACCGATGCACACCCCTATACATGACCCTTTGCCCATTTTTGGAAGAGGAGTTTCATCAGATTGAAATTGAATTCGCGCTGATTTAGGGATTTTGAAAAAGGAAAGTTTCAACATTGAAAATGAATGTGAATCTGATTCACAAATCCTGTCGGTCAACATTGCTAACGTGTACGTGAGTAGCATGTGATTATTCTATTAGTTTACTTAACGGAAATTTAGAAATAAACAATAGTACCAAAAATGTATTGAATATGACCAAAAATGAAATGAGACTACTCGTATGGGACCAAAAGTGCAATTTTCCCTATATAAGGCAGTGTACAACATGCATTCAGATTCTCCGTGACATTTTGATCGAATGGATCATCTTACATTATCTCTTACTCGCTCCGTTCAGGTGAAAGGTCATCATTTGCTTATTGTACGTTAATTAAGTAATATTTTTATTTTATATGTAGTGAGTAGTTGTATTAGTAATGAGTGGTGGGTCATATGCGGTGCCCTTTTACTAAAAATAAAAAATGAGAACTTTTAAATAGGACGCCCAATATAATAAAATGGAAATAGCGAATGAGATGGAGGGAGTATTTTATAATATTGTTGGATGACAGGATAGAGAAATTATACACTAAAAAAAAGTTTAAAACTAGAGATAATGATTGGATTTCTTTCTCTTCTCAATCATATAATATCAATTCTATAACGTGTATACAAAAGATGATGCACAAAAATAGTGGATAACATGAGTGAAAAGCACTAGTATTAAATGTTGGAGTATAATATTGCTCTAATAATCAATCATATTATGAGAAAGTAAAATGACACTTGATCTCCTATTCAGTTTATAACAGATTTTAGCGCGGGCATGGATTATAATTTATAACGCTACGTGGAAAGTCTAATAAATAGAATAGAAGATGAAAAAGGAAATGGAATAGTTGATCTCATTTAATTCCCGAATTAATTTGGTACTTTCCCATCCCGCACTTAATTCTCTGTGCCGGCACAGTAGATAGTAGATATATAGTTTCAAAAAGTTTTTTTATACCAATTTTAACTTAATTATCTGCGCCAACACAGTAGACATATAGTTTTAAAAAAATTATTTTTTTAATCAACTTTATTAAATTTTTAGGAGTGTTGTATATTTGATAATAAATAGTATATCATGTGTGTTAGATGGGTTGATATTTTTAATTTATGATGACTTTTTAGGTTATTGTTTGACATGATATTTCTTTTATAAGTGATGAAGAGGATTGAACGAAAATAAAAAGAGTAAAAATAAGTATGAAAGGAAGTATAACATTATACCACAACGATGTATAAATAAAGTTGATAGCATATATTTGCAAGGTGGCATACCCTACTCTAATTAATAGTACTTTCGTCGTCCTTTCTGATAAGCTCTTCATTTTGATGTAGATACATGAGGATAGACATGCACCGATTAACCGGAACTGCCGGTTCCAACCGGAGAACCAGCGGTTTTAACCGGAATCGGAATCGGCGGTTCCGGAACCATGAAAAACGAAACCGAAACTGGTAGAACACGGTTCGGTTTCGGTTCCAGCCGAGCACGAACTGAAACCGCCGGTTCGAACCGCCGGTTCGCCGGTTCACGGTTAAAACCGGCGGTTCCTCTATTTTTTTATTTATTTCTTATTTTTTTTTGAACAGCCAAGATCGACTGTCCGTTGTAGATCCGACGGCCCAAAAAAAGTGACCGTTGGGGCGGTGAACCGGCGGTTCCGGTTCGAACCGACAGTTCCGGTTCGAACCGGCAGTTCAGGCGGGATGGGCGGGCTTTTTGAATTTTGAAAATTCAAACGTGCGACCGAGATCGTGTGACCGTTGAAGATCAATGGTTGAGATGGACGGAGGAACCGGCGGTTCCGACCGATTTTTTTTTTTTTTAAATTCAAGGGTTGAGATTTTTTTGTGTTTAAAATTTGAAATGGATGGATGAGATCACTTTCAATCCTCTATAAATACCCCCCAAGTGTGATCAATTTGGGCACACAACATTCACATTCAATCTACTACTTCTACTACTACTACACTCTCTTCTCTACACTACTTATTCTTCTATTCCACACTCTTGATTGATTCTACATTTCTACTCAACTACTCAAGTTCTCAATCTCATCTCATCTCAACTCTCAAGTCTCAACTTTCTTTTTTTAGTTCATATATATCAAACTAAAAAAAAATTATAGTCTTTTATTTCAATTCTCTTATTATCACTTTTATTTCAATTCTCTCATTATAATTTTCTATTCTTTCCCACACATATACTACTAATTAGTATACTTCTACTTCTAGTCTCTTAGTTTTAGTTCATAAATCCTATATATTCATCATTTTTTCAATCTAAAAAAATGTCTAGAAGAGGTTCTTCTTCATCCGGTGCCTCACCTTCTTCTTCTAGAGGAAAATCCATACCCAACACCTTAAATTGTCCTCCACCACCTCCACGCGGATCACGCCAACTTCCACCAACTCTAGAAGATATTGAACTTGAAAATATTCCTTCGGATGAAGAAATATCCCCTTATTTATTCAGCTTGAATGTTAGGGAGATACTTGGAGATGATTTCCCCTCCGACGACGACAACGATAACGATAATACTCAAGGTCAATCACAACAAAGGGTGAGTGAAAGTCAACCAACCTCGGGTGGTATGGGTACGGGTACCGGAGATGGAGACGGAGGCTCTAGCGGAGGCGGAGGATCGACTCGAAGTTCCCAACAAGTGTTACGTTCTGATATATTTTCCATTCATTTCAAGAAGGAGGCGATTGAGAATTCGAATGAATTCAAAGTTATTTGCAACTATTGTGGCACTAAGTATAAATTCAAGCATGGCGGAGGATATGGAACGTTCATCAAGCACATCAACTCGAAGCATCCGGACAAGATTGGCATCTCAACCGGTCAAACACAAATAGGACGAGGGTTCACGGCCTCTTCCGGAGGGGAAGGTTCATCGGCGTCGGGTAACACTCTTTTTAAATTTGATGAATCTAATTATTTGAGATTATACCTTAAACTTATGTGCACCAAACATTTGCCATTTAACTTTGCCGATAATATTTTTTTTCAAGATTGGGTAAATCTCACTTTAAATCCTCAAGCCCCACATTTACATCGTAATAAATGTAAACTTGGTGTTGCTAAAGTTGTTAAAGAGTATGGTTTGATTTTAAAACAAATTTTGCAATAATTACCTCATAAAGTGTCTATATGTTCGGATATTTGGAGCAATTTTTGGCAAAAAGCAGATTATATGGGTATTACTTGTCATTGGATTGATAGTTCATGGAATTTGCAAAAAAGATTAATTGCTTATAGATCATTTGATGTTCCTCATACCGCCGTTAATATTGCTCACAAAATTAGTACTATTTTGCAAGAATATGGTTTAGTTACAAAGATTTTTACAATCTCATTTGATAATGCTAGTGCTAATACCGCTAGTTTAGAAAGTCTTATTGATATTTGCAAACCCTCAATTGGTGGTAGATTTTTTCATGTTAGATGTATTTGTCATATATTGAATTTATGTGTTCAAGATGGTATAAATGCTTTGAAAACACACATTCAACCTATTAAAAGTGCTATATGGTATATAATGAGAAACCCTTCCGTTACTAAAAGGTGGAAAATATATTGTCAATCTGTGAACATTCACCCAAAAAAATTTTCTTTAGATGTTTCAACTCGTTGGAATTCGACATATAAAATGTTGCATGACTCTTTTGATTATAAAGATCATATTTGTGCTTTTTACTCACAAGATGCGGGTGGTCAAATCTTGTTTGCTAATCAATGGGACACATGTTACACTCTATGTGATGTTTTGCAAATTTTTAATGATGCTACGGAAGAACTATCCGGTGTTTATTATCCTACTTCAAATTTAGTTGTTGATAATTGTGTTAAAATTGCTATGGTTTTTAGTGCTAATGAAGCACACCCGTTGTTGTCAAATGCTATTCTTTCCATGAAATCTAAGTGGTTAAAATATTTTTTTCAAATCCCAGACTTGTGTTTAGTTGCAAAATTGTTGGACCCACGTATTAGAACGGATGGTTTAGAAGAATTGTTAACGCTTTACTATGATTCATTGTATGCTAATTGTGATTCTCCTACTAGACAACAAACTCCTAATCCTAAAGACATAGTTGTAAGTACTTATAATCTACTAAAGGAACTTTTTAAGGAGTATAAAGAACAAAATGGTACAAATGATGATCAATCTAGTGGTGATGATAGTAGTGATAGTGTTGATAATTCTAGGAAATATGATGCTCTTCAAAAATTTTATAGTTTTTATGATGCTAGATCTCAAAAACGTGCACGGGTTATATCTAATCCTTTTCAAGAACTTGATTCTTATTTTACTAACACTTTTGAGTTTGAAACAAGCGGAACTAGTTTTTATATTTTGAAGTGGTGGTCAAGGAGAACAAAGTCATTCCCTATTTTATCATTGATTGTAAAAGAGATTTTTGCATCTCCCGCCTCTACGGTTGCCGTCGAACAAGCATTTAGTCTTGGTAATCTCACTTTGGATCCGACACGATCCAATTTAAGTGTGACAAATTTAGAAAATTTGTGTTTGCTTGATGATTGGTCAAAGGCGGAAAGACGGATTCAAAATCAAATTGAAGAAGACCGATCGGATGATGAAATTACGGAATATGGAAGCGAGTTAGATTGGTAGAGTAAACAAAAAAAGCCATCACCATTCACCTCCACGGAGCCAAAGAGGTAAGTTGAGGTAAGTTAAGAGAACTACGTGGGCTTTGATTCCTTTCGAGGATACGTAGGCAACTTAAATTTAAATTGAACTTGAATTTTCAAGTTTAACCCTAAATTTAAGCTCAAGTCCTTTTTTTACTTTTTTTTCCTCTATTATGTTGTTGTATTTTATCTTATAAAGTTTGTATTTTTTAAATTTTTGAAGTGTAACAATAGAGTAGTTGACATGGAAGTAAACTTGTAGTGTTCTCTACACTTCTACATTTGTAAATTGTAATGGTTTAGACTTTAATAATTAAATTTTTTATGTGATCACATTAATTAATATTGTTTGATTATTATGAATTTAATATCAACTTTGAAATTTTTACTTGCATTATTGAATATTGCATAGTGCATACATCATGTTTTCAATTTTAATGATATTATTATTACATTAATTCAAATTCAATATTTTCATTTTCAATTACACATGTTTCATTTATTTAATAAATAAATTACACATAATAACTGATAAATAACACATTGTATGATGTATAAATATAACATAAAGAAATAAAAAAAACCAAAAAACCGGCGGTTCCGAACCGGAACCGGAACCGCCGGTTCACGAACCGAACCCCCTATCCCCAGGTTCGATTTCGGTTCCCCCTCCGTTGGAACCGGAACCACCAGTTCGGAACCAGAACCGACGGTTCCGAACCGGGGTGCATGTCTACATGAGGAGTTTAAAAAACTTGGTTCTTTCTGATAAGCTCTTCATACGTAGATACATAAGGAGTTTAATAAAAAGTTGATCTTTTACCAATTTTATTAACCGGTAAAATTGTATTTTAAAGTAATACTCCTAAATAAATGATAAAGTGGGTGAGGTAAGATTGACATTTTTTTAAAATATACCCCTCCGTCCCGCATTAACGTTTACGTTTACTTTTTATACGTAAACTAAAAGATATAATAATTTAATGTGTAGTGAGGTGAGAGAAATAATATTTAATGTAAAGTGGGTAATTGTATTAGTATTGTGTGTGGGCCCTACATAAAATAAATAATTGTTTTGTGTGGGACCAACTTGACAAAAAAGGTAACTTAAAACTTAACTTGGGACAACCCAAAATGAAAAACTTAAACCTTAACGCGGGACGGAGTGAATAATATATTGAGAGCTTATTTATTTTGAAACAATATTTACTATTTTTTAAGGCAAAAACTTGTGCAAAACTGTCTCACGAATCTCCTTATGTGAGGCGGATCCTCTATTAACCCTTTAAATATAAAAATTTACCGCAATCCTTTTTAGTTGCCTTTTTCTTTGATAGTTATTTTGATTAAATTTAAAAACAGTTGCTCCATGGCTCACTTTAAATACACACCCCTATTTTATTGAATACACACTCATTATAATATAATAATTAAATATTTATATATTTAAAATGTCTAAATTACCCTTATTTTTTAAAATACACACCCTAATTAAATTTTTTTTATTGCTCCAACTCATTTTTGAGTTTGATGCCAATGGAGCTTGTCGATTGCTAATAGTACATTCTGCCTAGAGATGACAATGAGTAGGGTAGGGTAGGGTACAGGTATGGCAAATCCACATACTACCCTATACCTTACCCTCCCTACCCATACCCTATCCTTTTACCTTAAAGTAGAGCTTCGGGTAGGGTACGGGTATACCCATCAGGTATACGGGTAATCCACGGGTAAACGGATACCCGGAATCTTAGTAGATTTTGCAGATAATCCGTGGATACCCGAATCCACCCGACCCGACACAATTTTTTTTAAACTATAATCCATCAAAAAATAATTATAATACATAAATGAATAACTTAAAATAAAATATGCAAATTAGAAAACAAAGTCAACAACAATAACGTTTAAGTCCGTTAACAAAAAAATATCATAAATTCATAGTTAACCAAATAAAATTATAAAACAAACATCATATTCCAACAATTGCTTCAAAGTCCTTGGTTTAAGTATGAAAACTTTAAAGTCTTACATCTCCTTTTTGCCACCAAGATATCTTAATTCGAATATCATTTTTTTTGTTAAAATATTAAAAAAATAATTATAATTCTTAAATATAATTATAAATAACACATAATATTATAACATAGAACAAGATTTATTATAATTCTTAAAAATTATTTATATTTATATTAGGACAAGAATATAAATTTTAATTA
The DNA here is from genome assembly GCA_023678885.1 of Pogostemon cablin. NCBI lineage: Eukaryota > Viridiplantae > Streptophyta > Magnoliopsida > Lamiales > Lamiaceae > Pogostemon > Pogostemon cablin. The sequence goes on along the minus strand of CM042981.1, from coordinate 12,605,544 downwards.
AAAATATTAAACATATTATAATAAATACATCATAAAATTTTCATCAACAATATTATTATACTAAAAGAAATATTAGATTTAGACATTTAATTAAATATATAATACTATTATTAAATATATATATACACATTCGGATAATTTTTGGATCGGGTACGGGTAAATTATAAGGGAACCCGTACCTTATCCTTACCCGTACAGTTTTCTTTTGGATTCGGGTACTACCCGACCCATTATCCGATTTTATCCAAATTTTCTATACCCGCTATGCGGGTACCCGTCGGGTAACCCGACCCGATGGGTAAAATTGTCATCCCTAATTCTGCCTTGGCTTTACGGCGCCCACCATATCCAGCTGAGCACCTCCACTGCGGTGGTGGCACTCAATAGACTGATGGGGAGTGGGGGATACAGATTGTTGGGGAATTTAATTGGTTAGTAAGGATTAATAAATAAATTAATCATCAATTAAATAATAATTAAAGTGAGTGAAATTAGTCTCACATGTGGAATTGATCAAATATGGTAAATTGATCAAATATTGTAATTGATCAAATATGGTAGTGATCACGATCACTACAAAATAACAATCCTACCATATGAGAGTGGTCTCTAGAACCTATAAATAGAATCATTGTGCATTCATTCAAAACACACGATAAACACTAAGAACACAAAAATCCAAAGTCTTTCAAGCGTCTGCATACACTTGCATAGTGCATAGTCTAGACGATCTAGTCTTCCATTCTCTCTTAGTTTGCCGGAGTTCCTGCGATAGCGGTGCTGCTTCGCCTGAAACTAGAAGTCGTTTCACCTTTGGGGAAGATCCGCCAAGACCGGAGCACTACCGGGGCGTGTTTATTCTTGCAGGAAGAGTTCTACTTGACTCGACTTTGCACATCATCCCAAGACGTTCAAGATCCTAAATCGTAGATCCAGAGACGTTCAAGATCCTAGATCCTAGATCCAGATATATAAGAAAGGTTAGTAATTCTCCTTTATATTTCCATATTCATTGTAATAGTGATTGATTGGTGTACCTATAAACCAACAATCGTAAGAAGAAACATCTAGCCTCCACACCTTACAATCACTATGACTAATCCAATGGATATTAACAGGATTGAAATATCCAATGCTAATAACTCCCAAAGAGTTAATGTTAAGATTCCTATTGGGACTGATTCCCAAAGGATGTATTCTCCAATGGGGATGTCGATACCATTCATGGTTTCGGCTCCAGTGGAGAAGTTCGAGAAGTTTGGGGTGCGAACTTCAAGAGATGGCAACAAAAGATAATATTCTACCTCACTACGCTGAATCTGGTAAACTTCTTAAAGGAGTCTGTACCAATGGTGGATAAGAATGAGACTGATACTCAAAAGCGTATAGCTCTTTTTCAGTGGACCTCCGATGATTACTTGTGCAAGAACTATATCCTCAGTAGACTTAGTGATGCATTTGTACAACGTGTATCTGAGCACGAAGACATCCAAAGAACTGTAGGATTCTTTGGAGAAGAAGTACAAGACAGAAGATGCCGGTACAAAGAAGTACGCGATAGCCAAGTACTTGGAGTTCATGATGGTAGACTCTAAATCTATGGTTGAAAAAGTGCAGCAGTTCCAACTGATAGTGCACGAAATCATCTCCGAGAGGATAATGCTTCTAGAAGCATTCGTTGTCAGCTCTGTGATTGAGAAGCTGCCTCCAATGTGGAAGGACTTCAAATGATATCTCAAACACATGCAAATGGAGATGTCTCTAGAAGACTTAATTGTCAAAATTGAGAATCAAAGAGGACAATAAAAACATGAATGGGAAGTTTGACCAATCCTCAATTGAGGCAAGACAAACTTAACTGCACATCATGCTGGACCCTCTACAAAAAGAGAAAGATATCCGACGACAAGGGCAAAAAGTCAATGGAAAAGCCCAAATAGGCCCGATACTTGGTGTTATCTTACCCTAGAAGATATTGAGGGCAGATAGAAGAAAAAAAATAAAATTCATATTTTTGAGAGATAATCCAGTGCAGTAATATTGCAGAGGTAAAAATTGGAATTTTAACTGTTGGATCAAGCTGAATTTTGGTCAGGACGTTTGGAACTTGTCAAATATATTCTGAACGGTGGAGATTGTGTTTGGAACTTTGTATTGACGGGAATAAACCAAAATAGAAGTCAGGTTTTTGAGCAATTTTGTTCTGCGCAGTCGAGGAGAAAGAGTCTTTTTCACAAACTACGTTGGATCAAGTTATAATTTGGATAGCACGTTCAGGACTCACAGGGGTAGATTCTGGACAGTGGAGCTTAACTCTCGAATTAAAACAATTCGGAGTGATAGATGTGGCAAATACGTAACACCGTTTGAACAAATATGTGTCGAATCTGGCATAATACATCAAACAACGGCTCCTTATTCACCTCAATGAAATGGCATTGCTGAGCGCAAGAATAGAACTCTGAAGGAAATGATGAACGCAATGTTAATCAGTTCAGGGTTGCCTCAAAACTTGTGGGGGGAAGCTATTCTGTCAGCTAACCACATTCTGAACAAGATTCCTCACAAATCTAAGGATCAAACTCCTTATGAAATATGGAAGTGACGTAGACCGTCATACAAATACCTCAAAGTGTGGGGTTGTTTGGCCAAGGTTGAAGTGCCTCTACCTAAATAAGTTAGAATCGAACCTAAAATGATTGATTGTGTATTTGTAGGGTACACACTTAACAGCAGTACTTATAGATTTCTGATTCATAAATCGAAAATACCTGACATGACTTAAGGCACTATGATAGAATCAAGGAATGTAATATTCTTTGAAGACATATTTCCTAGCAAAGGAAATAAACAAGTGACATCTTCTAAGAGATCACTTGCAGATACTACTGCGGTTCAATCTACACAAGAGAGTGTAGAACCAAGACGTAGTAAGAGAGCTAGAGTAGAAAAGGACTTTGGTTAAGACTTCTTCACCTACACGGTTGAAGATGAGCCCAAATCCGTATGTGAATTTCTATCTAGTCCAGATGCACCATTCTGGAAAAAAGCTATAGACAGTGAGATTGATTCTATTATGCAAAATCATACATGAGAATTGGTAGATTTACCAAAGGGTTGCAAGACCTTAGGATGCAAATGGATCCTTAAAATAAAATATAAAACCAATGGGTCAATAGACAAATATAAAGCCCGGTTGGTAGCTAAAGGCTTTAGACAAAAGGAAGGGTATGATTTCTGTGATACATATTCACCAGTGACACGAATTACGTCTATTTGTATACTTATAGCAATTGCTACATTGCACAATCTAGAGATCCATCAAATTGATGTGAAGACAGCCTTCTTAAATGGTGAGTTGGAAGAAGAAATATACATGGACCAACCAGAAGGATTTATAGCACCTGAAAATGAGAAAAAGATGTGCAAACTCGTGCGGTCGTTGTATGGACTTAAATAAGCTCCAAAACAATGGCATGTGAAGTTTGAAAATACAATGATGTCAAATGATTTTCGAATCAACGAGTGCAACAAATTTGTGTATGTGAGAAATACACCAAAGGGATTTGTCATGGTCTGCCTCTATGTAGATGATATGCTTATCATGGGAAGCAGTAATGACATAATTGTTGACACTAAACGAATGTTGAATCGGAGCTTTGATATGAAGGACATGGGTATAGTGGATGTGATACTTGGAATCAAGATTCAAAGAACATCTGATGGAATTGCATTGTCTTAATCTCATTACATTGAGAAAATGTTGAAGAAATTTAATGCATTCGATGATTCACCGGCTAAAACACTCATGGATCCAAGTGTACACTTTAGTAAGAATAAAGGTTAATCAGTGGCTCAATCTGAGTATGCAAGGGTTATAGGGAGCATAATGTACATAACCAATTGTATGCATCTTGACATAGCGTGTTCAGTTAACAAACTGAGTAGATACACGAGTAACCTAAGCAATGAGCACTGGAAAACATTGAGAAGTGTGTTGAGATACCTGAAATACACTCTTGATGTGGGGCTACACTACATAAAATATCCAGAAGTACTAGAAGGATACAGTGATGCAAACTGGATATCTGACACAAAAGACTCGTTCTCTACGAGTGGATATGTGTTCACTATCGGAGGTTGAGCAGTGTTGTGGAGGTCTACAAAACAGACATGTATAACCCGTTCCACAATGGAATCTGAGTTCATAGCTCTAGATAAATGCGGGGAAGAAGCAGAATGGCTTCGTAATTTCCTTGATGATATTCCATGTTGGAACAAACCGGTCCCTACGGTGATGGTACATTGTGACAGTCAAGCCACAGTTGGAAGAGCTCTTAATGATATGTACAATAGAAAGTCTAGATATATCTGTAGGTAACACAACACGGTGAGACAATTGATCTCGAGTGGTGTAATGTCAATTGACCACATGAAGTCAAAAGGCAACATAGCAGATCCGCTTACAAAAGCAATTAATCGAGATCAAATGAATAAATTGCAAGAAGGAATGGGGCTAAAATCCATAAAGTAATGAACCAAAATAGTGGAAATCCAACCATGATGACTGGAGATCCCAAGAACTTGGTTCAAAGGGACAATGAAACTAAAGAGGTTCAAGTGAAACTTGGTACCTACCATTCCTCAGTAGAGCAATTCTACCAAGTATAGAACCCGTATTGTGGTGAGGTTAAGTCTATGACTTTTAATAATTCCTAAAAGGCCAAGTGATGGCTCATTGAGTATAACGAGATACTCAAGATAAAAGATCACCTATTTAAGTGTGAAGTGAGTGGCCGCTTCAAAGAAAAATACTTATGAATCCAAAGGGGGTCTATGACCGAAATGGACCAAAACGTGAGAACAAGGAGAATGAGAGGCATTGATGCGTTTGCACTGTTGTCTAAGTATACGGTAAGGAGGAGTAGTTCAATGACATCATGTCTACTAAGCCACCGGTATACTCGATAGTGTTGGACTACGGAAGATTCAAAGTCCCAAGCTACCTATCCGGATACATTAATATTTCACGAGGACTGGATTGTGTGTCTGCATTTTATAGGCGCCGAATTCCACTCATGTGGGGAATTGTTAAGGAATTTAATTGGTTAGTAAGGATTAATAAATAAATTAATCACTAATTAGATAATAATTAAAGTGAGTGAAATTAGTCTCACATGTGAAATTGATCAAATATGGTAAATTGATCACATTTGGTAAATTTGATCAAATATGGTAATTGATCAAATATGGTAGTGATCACGATCACTACTTAAAATAAAAATCCTACCATATGAGAGTGGTCTCTGGAACCTATAAATAGGATTATTGTGCATTCATTCAAAACACACGATAGACACTAAGAACATAAAAATCCAAAGTCTTTCAAGATCTGCATACGCTTGCATAGTGCATAGTCTAGACGATCTAGTCCTCCATTCTCTCTTAGTTCGCCAGAGTTCCTGCGATAGCAGTGCTACTTCGCTGGAAATGAGAAGTCGTTTCTCCTTTGGGGAAGATCCGTCAAGACCGGAGCATTACCGGAGCATGTGTCTTCTTGCGGGAAGAGTTCTACTCGACTCGACTTTGCACATCATCCCGAGAAGTTCAAGATCCTAAATCGTATATCCAGAGACGTTTAAGATCCTAGATCATAGATCCTGATCTATACGAAAGGTTAGTGATTTTCCTTTATATTTTCATATTCATTGAAATAGTGATTGATTGATGTATCTATAAAACAACAAAGATTTCATAATTGGTCGTGTGATCAGACTATACTGTAAGAGCCCTACTCTTTCCGATTTACCATATTCCTAACATCTTATTAAAGATGAGATGTTGATTCTAGAACACGATGGATGGTTTCACATTGCAAATATTAATCTATTTTAATTAAATTATAGATTTTAATAGAAGGTATAATTTTAATTTTAAAATGATAGTATTGGAATTTTAAGGGGTGTGTATACAATAAAATTAAAAAAAAAAATTAATGAGGAGTGTGTATTTAATAAAGGTGTGTATTTAATAAAAAAATGATGCTTATTTAACAAATACACTCTTATCTTATTTTATAATTAACCTTTTTTAATTTAAATTTAAATAACAATAATTGGATTACATCGTTTATTATTTTTACTCCCTCCGTCCCAACTTCAACTTCACACTTTCCGTTTTGGTCCATCCCAAATTCAATTTCACACTTCCATAAAAGAAAAAAGCAACAAACTAATATCCCTCTAACATACTTTAATTTCAAATTTGCAATCACCTTTTTAACACACATAACATACTTTATCATTTATTTATTACCCAAAAATACCATACTACCCTCAAAAGTAAGTCAAAAAGTGACTTTTCTTAAATTCCGTATCTACAGTAAACGTGAACTTGAATTTGGGACGGAGGGAGTATTAAATAAGACAAATAAAAAATATAACATTTTAATAAAAATAAAAATAATATATTATAAAAGAAAAGTGATAATCATATAATTGAACTATTTAATATTCTCTCTGTCCCATTTCAATCTTTACATATTTTTAGTTTGGACGTACCATTTCAATCTTTACGATTTCTTTTTTGATACATGGAACCCACGTAAAACAATTAATAAATAATAATAAATGATGTATTTTTTTTGTTCCATAACTTTTTTAAACTTTAATTTTGTCTCCAAAAAAGATATTTGCATCGATTTTAACTACGAGCTTTATTTTAATTTTACCCAATTTTTGCCAGAACCCTCAAATTCATCCGTCACGTGCAAGTGACCAATTTCTGGTGAGAATCGAGGGATTCGGCAAAAATTGGACAAAATTAAAATAAAACTCATAATTTTTTTCTCAAACGATATGTTTCATTTACTTAGTCAAAGGGCTACAATGGGTCTATATGGTAAATCAACCAAGAGAACAATCACTCCATAAAGGAGTTACAACATCTCAACAAAGGAGAACTCCAAACCTCGCAAGGAGGACACAATACTCCCTAAAGGAGACAAAAACACATAAGCAAAGCTCAAATAATCGAGCAAAGAAAAGAAACATCAAAGAATCAACAAATACAAACTGTTGAACAAAGCAATCTATGCTAGTTAGATCCATAGATGAACCTCCAAATACCCAACAGTGAGAAAAAAACCCACTGAACATATTAAAGATACATACTAAGACACGATAGATCTAAAAAATAGGAAGAAAGCAAGCCTTCTCTCCACCCGTCCACCGCACCGCGCCTTCCCCATGTCCACTTCCCTCCGCTGCCACCTCACTCTTCCCCCATCACAGCCTAAATCTGGACCCCAACGGCGTTCTCCAGACCGACTAAAGGCACGAGCCCAATCGATTGTGGAGAGTCCTAAAAACGGATGACGAACCAAGCCTAAGACTAAGAGGAGATAAAGGGGCTTACCGACTCTTCCATGAGCTCCGTCAAGGAGGGAACCGTTGCCGAGAGAAGGGAGGGAGATGGGAGTGCAGTTGGGGTGGAGAGGGGGAGTGATGCAGCGAGAGCGTATTAAAAGGATGATAATACGAGAACAAACTCTATAATCCATTGATTCTTAAGAATACCGAAAAATAGATTTATCAAATACTTGATTCATAAGAATACCGTAAAAGATGACAAGAGAAAACTCTCTTTTTTTATCATTCAATTTCAATTCACATACTACAATAATATGAGCACCTATTTATAGGTGATGATATCTAATAAAACATAAATAAAATTAATGGAAACAAATCAAAATCAAATCATATTAGTATCTAATTAATTTATACTATAATTATAAATTATCTTCCATAATCTCCATCTTAGAGAGAAGGGGGAGGATTTGAATTTAGAGAGAGAGAGTCGCAAAATAGGCAACCGAGAGCAAAATAAAACTCATAATTATGGGACAAAATCGATACAAATATCTTTTTTGTGATAAAATTTAAAGTTCTAAAAATAAAAATTTTAACTCTTATGGAAATAATATATTATATTTTAACTTTTAAATAAATAAATAAATATATATATATATATATATATATATATATATATATATATATATATATCAAATATATCCTGTTTTAAAACTTTATGAAAAATGACACATCAAATAAGGTTATCAATTATGTTTCTGTTACCCTTTTTTTCTCCCCCATATTAATAAAAGGGATTTGGTGAGTTTGAATTTCAACACTTCTATAGAGAGTAATTTAACACTCTATATCCGGTGAAGGTTTAACCGACTGCTTTTACCATTTGTTGAAATATACCAAAAACAAAACGTCCAAAAATACTAAATAAACCGTTAGAATCCCTAATCTTGAACCCGAGTAGAAAGAACAGAGCAAAAATTTTGTCAGCTAAACCCTTCACTTAGAATCCCTAATCTTTGGAAGAAAGGAGTTATCACTATTCAAGAAAATGTGAAAAAGTATTCTTAATAATAAAAATTAAATACTATAAAAAAATATAGAAAAATTATATATGTCATATAAAAATAATTTGACAATTAATCATATTCAAGACACGTACGGTATCCTTAATAATAAAAAAAATTACATAAGTGTTTTTATATATAATATATTATTCTTATGAAAAGTTATGTTAACATAACTGAAATAATTTTAAATAAGAATAATAATATTGAATCAATAATATAGATCTTTATTAATAAGAATTAATTAGAAAAATCTTTATTAATAAAAATTAAGGCAAAAACTCATGTGCATCCGGGCGTACGGATCACATTTCATGCGCCTTTAGAATTTTGTATTAAATTGTATACTCTTTAGTATACAGATGTGTACATTTATTTTCTATAGAAAATTATTGTGTGTATCTGGGCGCATGAACAACATTCTGTGCGCCTTTAAAATTTTTTGTTAAATTGTATACCCTTTAATATAAAAATGTGTACCCTTTATTTTCTAAGGAAAAAAAATATTAATGAAAAGTGTATACCCTTTAGATTAAAATGGTGTACCTTTTATTAATTAAAGTGTATACCTTTTAGACTAAAGTAATGTACCCTTAACCATAATACTAAATTTCTAAAGGCGCACGGAATATGTTCCCGTGCACCCGGGCACACGCAAGCCTCACTCAAGAATTAATTAGAAAAATAAACTTAAACAATTCATTCATAACAAATAGATGCATATTTGGATTTATTTAAGCTTAGGATATGCTATTATTTCTTTTTAAATAATTTTATTAGTAATAAATTCAAGAGTTACTCTCTTGTGAGATGAGTTTTTTGTGAGACGGTTGTGAAGCGGGTTAACCCATTACTAAAGTATGCTTATTATATAGTTAAAGTATGTTTATTTGTAGTTAAAGTATGTCAATAATGAATGGGAGGATTACTACTAGGTAAAAAAAACCCTTAATTACTATCAGATACAAACATATAAAAATATTATCACTAACTACAAAAATATGTAGTGATATTCTAATATTACCCCTACAATGTGCTGCACATAAATATTGTATGCAGCAAAAGTTCATGTACATCAAAGTGTGTGCAGTAAAAAAAGTGTGTGCAACAAAAAAGTGGGGTGGTCCGTCAGAGCTCCGGCGGCGGTCCGACATAATTTTGGCAGCCGACCGATAGTCCGGCGGCGGTCCGACAGAATTCCGACGACCGGCCGGTGGTCCGGTGGTGGGTGGGGGTTTGGATTTGTGATTTAAAAGTGTATGGGTTTAGGGTTATATTTGGTATTTTACTCTAATATTTTGTATGTGATAGTAATTATTTTAAATCAATGTATCTAATAGTAATTAGGGGTACAAAGTGTGTACCTAGTAGTAATTTTTCCATAATGAATCATATTATAACACTATAAAATCATACTTTAATTCATAATTCATTATACTTTAGAAAAATACTTTAGAAATAATTACTACTTTACAATACATGGTTAATACACATAATAATTATAAGATACAATCTTTTAAAACAATTACTTCTAGATACAAAATGATAATATAAATTACCCAATATATCCTTGGTTAACCCTACTTGTTCTTAGTAACCTGATACCCCCAAATCTTCTTTGTATCCCCCTTCCAATTCATCGCCTCCACTTCTCCAGCTTTTTCATCCTCTCAGGTACACCTTCTTTCTCTCATTCTCCTTCGCTGCTGCTCTTCCGATCGATCGTTTCTTGCTCAACTGAATCGCCAACACTAGATATGTCCGGATCTCCTTCTACTTCCTGCCCGATACTCTTCGAGCAATTACGTCGGTGTATGGTTTGGTTGTTTCGGTGGATGGATCGACGGCTTTGTGCTTCAATGGAAGCTGTTGATAGAAGGCGTCGATGTCAATGGATGAGCATCTGCAGCCTTTTGGCTTCCTGCTCGGCTCTCTTGGGCTTCAAAATTTTTCCGATGAACCCCTCAGTTAGCCGCCGAAAATCGATCGTATAAGCCATGATTGATGATTAGGAGAGAGAAGGTGAGGGTGAATATTTTTTTTGAAAGAGCAGCCCTAAGATTTGGAACATAGGCAAGTTAGTGTAATCAACTGAGGGTGCAACTCCTTGTTTATGAGCGTCAATATGATCGACGAAGATCTGCCACTTGTTTCTTGCAGGGATAAGATGTAAGTTTGCAAACTCTCATATGTTGTCCGTGGTTCAATCATGCTCTTTCTCTTGTCTCTACAGTTATTTTAAGTTTTTCAAATCACTATAATTGAATTCAAGTGTTTCTAGTATCAATACATAACTTCTGGGGGTAGAAATTGAACATTATGGCTGGAATTCAGATCTAATATTCAGCATTGAGATCTTGCAAACCTATAAGTTATTTTTTTTAATTTTTGTTCCCTTTAGATTTATCTTTGATAAATTCCATGGATAATGTAAATTCTTTCTGTAAATAATTCGATTCATATCGTTGTAAACTACTCATATTTTTATAATTTGTAGAAATTGGATTTGCATAAATTTTAATTGACTTCGTGTAATAATTTTAATTCACATGAAAAATTTGTATTTCGTGCAGAAAAATTTGCATGCCGTGCAGAAAAATCATCTACACCCCTAAAAAAATAAAAAATGCATTTCGTAACTAGAATCTGCATTTCGTGCAGACTAAAACACCAAACAAAAAATAATAATAATAATGCATTTCTTAACTAGAATCTGCATTTCGTGCAAAACAAAGTCTGATCTCATGTAATTTCGTGCAGTTGCGGGATTTTCGGGAAAAATGCCATTAATTACGGGAATTGGGAGAGAGATCGAATTTGAAAAATATATGCATCTCATGCATTTACTCAAAATAAGGGTAAATTTGGTAATCAATAATTAAATGCCATTAATTACGGGAATTGGGAGAGAAATCGAATTTGAAAAAAATCTGCATTTCATTCATTTACTCAAAATAAGGGTAAATTTGGTAATCAATAATTAAATATTGTAGTTAGGAGTAATGTTTTTTGGGGTATGTACCTAATAGTTAATTTTACATGTATAGTGTATCTAAGAGTAACCATCTCAATACTTTAACTATAATTAAACATATTTTATCAATGTAATAGACATACTTTAACTGGTCTCACAAGCCGTCTCACAAAATTAAGGTCTAACAAGAGACTGTCTAAATTCAAATTATCAACATAACAATTATTATTTTAGATTTAAGATATTATACCGGTGTAATTAAGATCAATATGCTCTTTTATTTGGTTATATTTGGAGTATATATTATAAAATTTATTTCATTTTCATTTATAGATTTTATACATAATTCATCTATTTAAATTTTAAAAAAAATAAATTTTGATAAAATATCAAATTTTAAAAGGTAGATCTCACTCTATTAGAATAATATATTCTTTTACACTTTTTACACTTCACACTTTCGTACTCCTGTAATAAATTTTACCAAAAGAAAAAAAACCACAATATGATTTGCATTGAACAAATTGCACGAATTCATTAGGGCTGCGGGATGACGAAGCTGCTTTCTCTCGCAAGGAGTTATTTAATAATTGTTATTGTCGTTTGAGGAACGTCGAGTGTGCCTTCGGTGTACTTAAGAGTAGATTTCCCATTTTGTGATCGGGATGCAATCATACACCTTGAGAGTAGATTTCCCATTTTGCAATCGGGATGCAATCATGCACCTTGAGTCGAGTCAAGCCTATAAAAGAGTAATATTGAGCTTAAACAATTTATTGATGTAAAATAGATTCATATTTGGACGATATGCTATTATTTATTTTTAAAGGATTTTATTAGTTATAAATTCAAATTATCAAAATAATAATTATTTTTTTAGATTTGAGATATTATACCGGTGTAATTAAGACCAATATTCTCTTATATTTGGTGATATTTGGAGTATATATTATAATATTTATTTCATTTTCATTTAAAAAAAGTCAATTTTGATAAAATATCAAATTTTAAAGGATAATATACTTGTGGCCTAAAAAGATAATTTATCTTGGCCTAATAATCCAATGCACATGGCTGCATCGTGCAACCCTTCTCAGAAACTTATAAATTTATAAAAAAAATTATTGTATACAATAATGAATAAAAACGTATACACTTTTTTAGCAAATTTTCTGCAAATATTTTTAATAAAAAACTAAATGTAAAAAAGACTATACAATACAAATATTAAGAAATATGTATTCCCTTCATCCGCTTTCAATGATATCATTTTTTCATGGGCGTCCCCCAAGGGTCTCATTTCTTTTTTTATCCACACACACCCATTAATACAACTAAAAAATGGGACTCATACCTCCACTAATATAACTACCCACTACATATTAAATAACAATACTTCTCAATCTCTGTGCTCAAAAGAAAATGTCACCCTTAAATCCGGACAGAGAGAATACTCTATTATAAAATAAAAAGTTATACTTGGTGCACAAATATCACTTTTTTATTTTGATTAAAAAAAAAAGTGTTTCTCCACCTCCCCAATTTTATGTTTTTGCAAGTATTCCAAACACATGAGGTTATCGTGGAAGAGGGCAATCCAGGTTTGAAGGATTCATCATATGATGCTAGGATTTTCGAACATATGTACCTCGTACAGTTCACTATGTCCAAATTTGAAAACTCACACAACAAAGCTTTGATTCATTTTCCAAACACAATGATCTTCTGTTAATTTATGTAAATATCATTTAAAATAGATCTATGTAAATATTGATATACAATATAATATCAATAAAATTTAAAATAATATTAAAAAATAATATATTTAACATATAAAATTATGGAATTAATACATTTTATTATTAATATATATTAACAATCAATATAATTTGGCAAAGACTTGTGTGAGACCTTCTCAACGGCTTACGTGAGACCGCCAAAAAGTGATAACTTTTATATGATTTGTGTGAGACCGTCTCACGTAACGGCTTACGTGAGATGCCCAGAAAGTGATAACTTTTATATAGGAAAGTGATAATAAATTAATGAAAAGTGATAATGTTATTTCGTGAACAATTTATAATATAAATAAAAAGTGATAACATTTTATAGCTAAAGTGATAATGATTTATAGCGAAAGTGATAATTATTTTGAAAAGTGAAAAATTGTCTCACGTGAGACGGTCTCATGCAAGACCTACCCATATAATTTAATAATATTTATATATGCAATATAATAATACAATTAAAAACAAAAAGTAATACATTTATTTAATAAAACATATACATTTATCACTTCTTATCGTTTCACAAAAATTCTTCATGAAACAGTCTCACCCAATTCTTTTATAGCAACCCGAGTTCTTTTTTCTTTTTTTTTTTAAATCGAAATAATATTATTAAATCCAAAACATTTTCATATAACTAAATAGTATGACTATTTGATGCAATATTATTAGAAGATAAAAAAACATTTTATAAACTTTCACACTGAAAAGATTTAACCAGATTTTGTGATATATATATATATATATATATATATATATATATATATATATATATCATGTCTATATATTCTCATAATAGTATTTGAGGGAAATTTGTAATTTTAACTTTTGAAAAATAAATTTATAATAATAGTTTAATATTAACAAGTTTTTTTAGCGAAATATTGTTACACAAGGCACCAGTTCCTAATCATCCAACACCTATTCCAATCAAAATCGGGGTTCGTCACCGATTTTAATTGGAATAGGTCTCGGATGATTAGGAACTGGTGCCTTGTGTGACATTTGGTATTAAAGCGGTTTGATCAGTGGTGTATGCCGAGAAGAACGAGAATGGAAGTTCGAGTAGAAAATTTAGAGTCTCAAATGTCTCAGATGAAGCAGCAACAAATCAACTTTAATCGATCGATAATGGATATGTTGAAGCAACAATTTGAGAAATTCAGGAAAGAAATGCAATTGTCTGGCGTTGGAAATGGAAAGGAGGCTAGGGCTTCGAGCAGTAAACAAGATGGAGAATCTGATATGGCTCTGGTGCGTACTGTAAATGGACCAAGGTAACTTAACTCAACCTGTTCATTTCCCACATTGTATGCCAAAACTTGATTTACCAAAATTTTCTGGAGAAAACCCCAGACAGTGGATTCGTAAGTGCATCAAATATTTCATTTTCAACCCCATGAATAATCATGATAAAATTCTAAATGCTGCTATGTACATGGAGGGAAATGCTGATTTGTGGTACTTGGAATATGTTGAGGGTAGAAATAACTTAGGATATGAAGAGTTTACCAGTCTAGTTTTAGAAAGATTTGCTAATGTTGATAGCAAGAACCTTGTCGCTCAGTTTAATAAACTTTGGCAAGATAATGATGTGTCTGAATATACCCTGAAATTTGAAGAAGTTAAAGCTTTCATGGCCAATTCTAATAAGAGTTTGAATGAAGAATATTTTGTTCAAAGATATATAAGTGGGCTGAAAAAGGAAGTAGGTAAAATGATTGAAATGTTTAATCCAAAAACTTTGAGTTTTACCATTCAACTTTTTAAGAAACAGAAACTGCTCATAAACTATTTAGGAAGAGGTCCCAAGAACTTCAATAAAAACATCAGTGGTATGGGTGATAATAAGTGGAAGAAAGATAACTATAAACCAAGGGGTTTAAAAACACTGAAAGCATATTAATTAGTAAACTACAATACTTTAAAAAGCTAACTCCAGTAGAAATAGAGTGTAGGAGGAAGAAGAATCAGTGTTTTAATTGTGAAGAAACCTACCACATTGGCCATAAATGCAAAAAACTCTTTGTAAAAATCTATGAACCCAGTGAGGATTAGGAGACCGAGCTTGTTTTGCATGAGTTAGAAGAGGAAAATAGGGATTATCATATTTCAGTTCATGCTTTAGCAAGGCAGGTCACCCCAGATACTATTAAACTCTTGGGGAAGGTAGGGAAGCATGAGATCACCGTACTAATTGATACCAGAAGCACCCACACATTCTTAGATGAGTTAACTGCTAGAAGGCTAGGATGTGTTTTAGAATGTACAAATCCCTTGTTGTTTACAGTAGCTGATGGTGAGAAGTTAGAATGTAACATTAGGTGCCCAAAGTTAGAATGGGAGATGGGAAAGTGGAACTTTAGCTCATCCATTATGATTCTTAACCTTGGGAGTTGTGACATGGTAATTGGGGTGGATTTACTTAGGCAATTGGGCCCCATTACTTTTAATTTTGATGAACATCAAGTAAAATTTAAAAAGAATGGGAATGAAATAACATTGCAGGGAATTAAACAAGATATAACTTTGAAAATGATAAGTGGGAAGTAATTTAAAAAAGACTACAGAAAAAGAAAAAGGGTTAGTATTTAGTTGTCTTTGTATGATTAAAGCTGAACAAGTTATGAAAGATAGCAAACCCGCATTAGAATTGCAGCCCTTAATTTCCAAATACCTACATGTGTTTGAAACCCCCACTGAGTTGCCACCACAGAGGTCTCATGACCATAAAATTCCACTTGAAACAAGTGTCCAACCATTTAAACTACCACCCTACAGGTACCCTTACTTACAGAGGATTGAAATTGAAAATTAGTAAAAGAAATGCTTGATAGTGGAGTTGTCCAGCCAAGTAAAAGTTCATTCGTATCCCCTGTTTTGCTTGTAAAAAAAAAAAAAATGGAACCTGGAAATTTTGTGTAGATTTTAGGAAATTGAACTCTTTGACAATAAAAGATAACTTTTCCAATACCATTAATTGATGATCTCTTAGATGAGTTGGGGGTGCAACTATTTTTTCAAAGATAGATTTGAGGGTTGGGTATTACCAAATTAGAATGGATCCTCTAGATGTACATAAGACATCATTTGTTACTCCTAGTGGGTTGTATGAGTTCAAAGTCATGCCATTCGACTTAACCAATGCTTCAGCCATTTTCCAATCATTGATGAACACTGTGTTTAAACCTTTTTTTGGAAAGTTTGTGTTGGTTTTCTTTGATGATATACTTATCTTCAGCCCTGATATACAAAGCCATACACATCACCTTGAATCTGTCCTTCAAACACTACTACTATTATTATTATTATTATTATTATTATTATTATTATTATTATTATTATTATTATTATTATTATTAAAGGAAGTTATATTTCACTCTTCTCATAAAAACAATATCATATAACTTGCCATTAAAAAAATATATATATATATATATATATATATATATATATATATATATATATATATATATATATATATATATATATATATATATATATATATATATATATATATATATATATATATATATATATATATAACAGTACATCATAATAACGTATTAATATCTAAAATTGCAATTTCGGTTATTAGTTTTAAAGATATACTAATTAGAACAACACTTCTATATATATATATATATATATATATATATATATATATATATATATATATATATATATATATATATATATATATATATCAGCAAAAAGTATTAATAGTATATTTATCGACATATTCATATTACCGTATTAGCATATTCTATCTAATTAGGTAAGCCGATGTTTAGTTGATCATACTCTTTCTCAAGACACACACTCAAGTTTAGTATTAAAATAAATATTTGCGTTGTTTAAACACAGTGATCTCAAAGTATTAGCATATTTTACAATATTACAAAGAATTAAATAGAATCCAGTTGCATAGATACAAGATTGTATAAGCGGTGCATATAAGTTTGGGATATCGGCTTACGTAAGCGTTTACGTGAGATTGATAAAAAATGATAACTTTCATAATGAAAAGTATGTATATTGAATTAATGGAGAGAAAGTATACCGAATTAATGGAGAGTGATAATGCAATTTCATAAACAATTTATAGCTTACGTGAAATTGATAAAAAGTGATAACTTTGATAACAAAAAGTATATTTTCATTAATAAAGAGAAAATATACCGAATTAATGGAGAGTGATAATGCAATTTTATGAATTAAAAAAAAAAGTAAACTAAAGAAGATATTTAATTTATAAAACTGATTGAGAGAATGCGTAGATAGATGATATAATTTCTATGTGGCAACAAAATGTATAAAATGTAGTTATTTAGAGAGAGTGTAGATAGATGATATAATTTCTATATAGCAACAAAATGTATAAAATGTGAAAATTAAAATGACAATAATTTTGATGTGGGTGAATTATAAACAATTTATTAAAAACATATAAAAGTATCAAAAGTAAAATACTCCCTTCGTCCCGGGTATTTTTACCTGTTTGTACGGGCACGGAGATTAAGACGTTTTATTTTTTTAATATATAATGTAAGAGAAAGTAGGGATAAATTAGTAATTTAAAAAGAAAAAGTGAATAAAGTTATTAGAATGATGATAAAGTGTAAAGAAGTAATTAAAGTTGTTGGGATTGTAAAAAGTAGGTAATAAAATATTATGTATTTTTGCCAAAAATGAAATGGGTAAAAATACGTGGGACACCCAAAATGGAAAGTGGGTAAAAATACGTGGGACGGAGGGAGTAATAATATTGACGTGAGTTGTATATTATTTCATGGCTACATGTTCAAAATACGTCTGTCTACGTGTTGTATATTAAGTTTTTGTACGTGTTGCTCTGTGCGTGTTGCTTATCAGAATTTATCGGTGTGAGTGCTATATGACTAGCTATTCACATTACGTCGACGTGGCCACATTCTTTATCGTTAAATTTATTAATATTTTTCAATAATTGATTTATCTAGTTTCTCTAGATTTCTCCGTATGCAGCACAATGCAAGATGGACTCAAATTTTAATAATTTTATCTAAAATGTTTCTCCTTATCTTCTTTATTAATTAGTTAGAACTCTCTTTCTCTACCTATATATAGCACTCATTCTACTATGTGAGCAATACTGAGAGCCAAAGTGAGTTCTAAATCATTCTTTTTGATCTCTGTTCGATGAGTCTTTATCTATTCTTCCATCGTTATGCATCCTTTTATTTTCATTATTATCTATGGTGTCTATGGTGAGGAATGAAAGTGGTCATCATCTTCCCTTCCACCTTACCTTCTGTATCTCTGTTTATTCTTCCATTCTCTGTTCAGTTTATTCTTCCATCCCCTTCCCTTCCACCTTACCTTCTGTATATCTGTTATTCTTCCATCCTCTATTTAGTTTATTCTTCCATCCCCTGTTCAGCAAAGTGAGATATGGTATTGAATTGGGAGGAGAAGTGTTTTGACCGTGCAGGGCTGTGTGCGACCAAAATTCTTCTTCTTTTTAGCCTTCTTCTTTTTAGCCGCTACATGTGCGCTCCCTTTCCAAGTGTTATCCCTGCACCAATCATAAAATCCAAAATGATTTCTTATAAGGCAAAAACTTAATATGTGCTTCTCGGCAGTGTTCCAAATTTCACTTTTTTTTATGACGTACCTTTTAATATTAAATGTTTTATCCTTATTATAAAAAATAAAATATTTAAGTGTTTCATGATTTTTTAAAAAAAAATTATTTTTTTAATGATCATTTATGCTATTCATATTTCAACCAACCTATTTAAGGAAAAAATTATACTCTTATTAATAAAAGAATATAATCTTTTAAAACAAAATATTATATCAAATGTACATTCGGACCAACTCTTATTAATTTAAAATTAGGTTAGGGAATATGCATTCTTTTTTTCCTTTAATTTTACTCCATTATCGTTTCAGTCATGTTAAGTTTTCGATTTTGGTTATAATTACTTAATTTTGAATGAGTGGGGCTCTTGTGCCCCGGACACACGGATTTAGATCCATGCTCTTTTGCAATTTCTGTGTCATTTTATAATTTAAACCCCTAGCAATACATAGGTTTAAATAAAATAGGGAGGGGAAGAGTTGTGTTCACATGATGACACGGACCGTGTCTCCTGGGACGCAAGAGCTTTTACCCCCTTTGAATTTCTTTTAGACGGTTATATTTTGGGAAAAAAAACTTTAATGGAAAACGATTAAGTCAAAAACTTGTGCCCGTAAGGGACTCATGCCGTACGTTTTTAGAATTTTGTATTAAATTGTATACTTTTTAGTATAAAGATGTGTATTCTTTATTTTTTTTAAAAAAATATGTATATTAATAAAGAGTGTATATTCTTTTTACCCTTACTCATGATATTAAATTCTAAAGGCACACGTTGTGCACCGGACGCACGCAAGACTCTAAAAGTATAATTGGGTAAATTAAGGAATGAAATTTGCATTTTCCCTTAAAATTATGTTTATCTATTGAACTTTTTTATTTATTTATTTGTTTATTTATTTTTAACATATCGGTTATCTTTGTTTTGACTTTTGAGGCAGAAGTTTTTCTATTTTAATTTAATTTTCTTTTAAATTGCAAAATGTAAAATAAAATTAAAAAAAGTTCAAAAAATATGCGAAAAATATGCCTTGACCAATAAGTAAATGGTAAAAATTTGTGTCCACTCGGGACACACGCGGTGCGCCTTTAAAATTTTATATTAAATTGTATATCCTTTAGTATAAATATAGATGTGTATCCTTTATTTTCTGAAAAAAATATATTAATGAAAAGTATACTCTTTAAAACAAAATAGTATACACTTATTAATTAAAGTGTGTACTCTTTAAAATAAAATAATGTATCCTTACTCATAATATTAAATTTTAAACGTGCACCCCGGAAACACGAGAGCCTCACTCTTACGTAAATAGCATTAGGAAATAATTATCAAATCTTTAATTTAGCTCTATATTTTTCATGACTATAATTTGTAAGTCCCAAGACACTGCTCTCTAAATCTAATAATTTTTGAAAGTTATATCCATCATTATCTATATGTTATACCCTTTATCAACGTATACCCTAGATTTTTAAGAAAAAAATTTAATTTCATTAATCAAACACTTATACAATATACATTTCAATCGATTTTTTCAATACAAAAGTTATATCCTTATTACTTAAAGTATATACCAATAAAATTAAAAAGTTATATACTATATACTAAAGGAGGGTTTTGGATTTATTATATGGCATCATGTGAGTAATTTAGGTGATGTGTCATTTTTATAGATTTTTGAATTTTTTTAATAATAAACTTGCTTAGGAAGGAAGATAATGTAGTTACTTTATTTTAAATAACCAATCAAAATATTTCATTTTTCTTTATCTTATTTAAAAATTTACCTAAAACTTTAAGTGTTTTAAATTTTTTATTTTTAAATAGAATTTATATAAAATTATATCAAATTAATTGTCTTTTCATGATCTTTAATTTGACATCCATATTACTAATAATATATGATTGGAGAAATAGATTTTTAAATTTAATAACAATTTTTATATTGTAAAATATTCTTTAATAAAATATATTAATAAATAAAATATTTTTAGAAGAGTAAGAAATTATTTAATAGATTTAATCTATTTATCCTTAGAATTTTAAGTTTAATAAATTTAGTTTATTATAGAATTCTAAATGAGGAATTTCATGAAAAAATAAATCTTAGTTTAATATTAATTAATTTTCATAATTTTTTTATTGTTAATTATTTATTTTATATTTATTTTATTATTTTTAATAATTAATTTTAATTATACAATAATTTATAATTATTATATACATTTATTGATTTTATTTATTAAATGATAATAGTTAGGGATGATAATGAAATGGGCATTTTAAGTATCTATTCTATCCAAATCTTAATAGGGCACATATGTGTAATTGTAAACGGGTTTGAGACGGATACAAATAGTTGTGAAAATCACATTAGGGTTTGGAACGAGTACGGATAATACCGCAATACCCTCGGGTACTATAAAAAAAGATATTAAACCAATGATTGTGCTATTTTATGAACAACTTATGGTATAAATGACAGTGATAACAATTTATATCGAAATTAATAATATTTTATGGCGAAAGTGA
Organism: Pogostemon cablin; assembly: GCA_023678885.1. Lineage (NCBI taxonomy): Eukaryota > Viridiplantae > Streptophyta > Magnoliopsida > Lamiales > Lamiaceae > Pogostemon > Pogostemon cablin. The sequence continues at coordinate 12,584,187 of CM042981.1, read as the reverse complement.
TAAGTATTATAAAAAGTGTAAAATGATTTCACGTGAAGTGGTTTCATGCCAGACCTATCATATTACATATTAATGAATAAAAGAATTTATAAAGTTTGTTAATAATTTTTTTCCAGATTTTTACTTAATTTTTTAATAAATTACTGAATATAAAAAAATATATACAAATGTATATACCCTAAACTCTAAAACCCTAAACCCTAAATTTAGGGTTTATGGTTTTAGAGTTTAGGGTTTAGGGTTCTTAATAAATATTAAGAAATACATATATACATTAGTATTGAATAAAATTAATATAGATGGGTGTACGCGTGTATTCGAATGCATGAGATAATTCATTATTATTTTAAATATTCGTTTTGTCATTTTGATATTTCCCATTACAAAGTACTATTAATTTCTTTTTATATAAATGAGATATATATACAAAATTATATTAAAGATATGGGTGCACAACATGTCCCGAGAACACACAAATTTTTGCCTTATTATAATCCTTATTCTACCAATAAAGTTAGATATTTTTATTAAGGTTAGGTCTTGCGTGAGACCATCTCAAATGAGGTCATTTTTCACTTTTTAAAATAGTTATCATTCTCGCTATAAAACATTATCACTTTGGCTATAAAATGTTATCACTTTTTATTTATACTATAAACTGTTCATGAAATAGTATTATCACATTTCATTAGTTTACTATCACTTTCCTATATAAAAGTTATCAATTTCTCACCGTTTCACATAAGCCCTTATGTGAGACGGTCTCACGCAAGTCTTTGTCTTTTATTAATATAAATTATAACTTTTAATATTTTTCAATTTCATTAATATATTTTAAAAATAATATTTTAATAATCCCGCGTAACGTGTTACGCGGGTTTCGTACTAGTATCCTTATATACAATGTGCATCCGTGAACACAAGAGACCAATTTATTTTTCAAAAGTTAGATATTTGTGCGCAGCATGCACTCATATATATATATATATATATATATATATATATATATATATATATATATATATATATATATATATATATATATATATATATATATATATAATTTTTATTAAATAGTGTATTTTAACAAATGTATAACTACTTATATTCAATTTTTTTTTGAAAAAAATAATAAAAATCGCTAATAAGGTGTATAAATTTTTATTTATTGGTGTATACTCTCTCCAAATTTTTATTTATTAGTGTATGTTCTCTCCATCCTCAATTGTTATTACATTTACTGTTTGAACGAAGATTAATAAATAAATAAATAAATAAATATATATATATATATATATATATATATATATATATATATATATATATATATATATATATTTTTAATAATATGGAGTGGATTGAGATATATAATATTTTAAAGGTAAATTATTATTGTACCCAAATAGATTTTACGTTATTTTTTTTAATACCCTATATTTAATGACAAATTTTTTATTGCTCAAAAAATGACGAAAATTTCATTGACTCGATTTATTATTCGATTAAAATTTTATAACAAATCCATAAACATGTCAATCCACTAATAAAAATGTACAATCGAATCATAAAAATGTGTATAACTGAATCATAAATATGCACAATTAGTAAATAATTATATACAATCAAGCAAAAAATTAAAAATGATAATGAATATATAATAATTATCAAAATGTCAGGGGGAGCAGTGCCCCTTTGCCCCAACGTGACGCCGTCCTTGCACGCAACTAACTACGCGATCCACTAGCAACTACTCACGCAACCATTTGTGCGATTTACAAGTGACTGTTTGCTAAAGGTGTGTGCGCCCTTATACGCAACATGTCACACAACTCTGAGCAAATTGCGATTTCTGTACCTCAATGTTTAGATTTTTACCAAAATATTCACAATATGTTTGTTAATTAATATTCTAAACATGTTAGGGAATGTATAAACTCTTATTAATCTAATTAAACACCAAAATAATTAATATCATCCCAACATAACTCACATGTTAATTTTCAAAAAATCCTAAATTTAGTTTATGAAAAAAATTGTAAGATTTACTAATCTAGATTCATATTGGGTTGTGTTGCCCCGTTGTCGCTCCTCATGTGGTTGCCTTATCAAATCTTTAAAATCTTTGAAGAATGAATGATAAAGTGAGAAGAGAGAATGGGATTTAATGAGTGAAGTGGTATTTTGGTCCAAAAAAATTAAAAAGTGACATATTTGAAAAAAAAATTGTGGGTGGCATTTTTTTTTAAAAAAATTGTATTAAAAGTGGCATTCTTATAAATTTATGATATATGATCCTATTTATGAACCAGCACAACAAAAGATTGTATCACGATTAGCATGCATAACTGTAATACATAAAAACCTGATTTCTAGTTCCATGAACACAAAAGTCGAAACCAATTAGCGTCTAGTCAGTCTCTCGTTAATGAAAGTGTGAATGATAATTAGAAGTGATATGGTGATTTCATTTGAGAACACAATCGAACACGTTATTTAGGGAGTGTGATTTAAACACTTCTTTGCCTCTCTAAAACATCACATTTGGAGGTTGAATAATCTTACCATGTGGGTGCGTGTAAGAAATTGAGTTGATATAAGAGTGTAGAAAAGGACAGTGGAAGCACAAAATCTACAATCTATATATATACATAAAAATAGAATAGTGGCTTCCAGGACAAGTTGCCGCCAAAATTAAGAAAAAAAGAGAAAAAAAAAATAGTAGATAAGGAAAATGGGTCTATGCCTACAGGTCTAGATTGGCATACAACAGAAGTTGTCACCAAAAGAAAAAAAAATATTAAAAATGTAAGACTTCTACGAGAAGATACGTTATCTATATATACAATAGTTTAGAAAAGAAAATATAGTATAACATTTCGCAGGTGACAGCGATGGTTGACAGCGTGTTTGAGGGATGGGATTAAGTCCAACCAACAAGTTTTGTTAATGCTCTATTTGGTTATATTGGAAAATTAAGGTGAATGGATAAGTAACCTTAAAATGGTGTCTAATAGATTAAAGTGTATTTATGAAGAAGTGTGATCAAATGGTGTAATTTTTGAATAAATTGTGTCTTTTCATGAAAAGGCATTTGAATTTGAATTCAAAATCAAATCCAATAGTCGTATCAATTCACGAAAAGACACCTTGAAATCTATAAATAGGCCCTCCCATTCCATAATCCTTCACTCCGAAGCTCGAATGTTTCCTACACTTCTTAGAGACTTAATCTTAAACACACATGTGTCGTAATATTCATAAAGTTCGAGTTGCCTAAAGAATTCGTAGTGTATTCCTATATTATCCTATTCCTAAGGTTCATAATATCGGTTGGTTCGCCGTATTTTGTGATTTGTAGTGCAACTATTACAAGATGTGAGTCGTTGTATCTTGGATATAATTGTCATCGAACCGTAAGCACCAGAGCGTGGCAATTTCGTCTTAATGAGAAATAGTGTAACTCTTGACTCGACTCAAATTTCGTTCTTATTATTTTTGTCATATTTTTCTAGTCAATATATTATATCGAAATCCAAATATACCCAACAATCTTAAGACGAAATTTTTGCTCATGGCTCCAGTATAATATTGGTTGACTTACAAGGACATTAAAGGGAGATTTCGTATGTAGACGAAAAGAAGGTACGCTGTCTAAAAATTTATACAATTGCTACATTAACGGCTAGTAGTGTAATTAAGTTGAATTTTTTTCAAGTTTATTTTATGAGAAAATATAGAGTACTCATAAAAGGAAAAACAATTTATGATAAGAGATCATATAGTCAATGCCATTGAGAGATCAAAAGGCACCGCTTCTTACATCTGTCTGTTTCATGTAATTAAAATAAATATTTTTTTAAAAAGAAATTATTATGACATGAAGTGTTGATTTAGTTGAGTTTGCATGCAAAGTTGATTTATTTTGGTTTGATGCATGCGTCGCTTTATTTAAAAATTGGTTTAAACCAATAGAGATAATTAATTTGTTAAGCCGTTTTACATTTGAAAAATTACAACGGTTGATTAGGATTAATTTGCTAAACCGTTGATTACGAATTGCAACCGTTAATGCTAGGCCATATAATTTTTCAAAGTAAATTTATTTATGAAAATTGAAGATATGTGTCGGTTCTGAAATTGAGAAACCAACTAATATAGAGAGATCTCATAAAATATGGCGGCTACGGTTAATATTAATAGAATACAATTCATGGTGGAAAATGTACTTTGTACAGAAACATGTTTTTTAAGTTCTCAGAATGTGTTCAATTCTTCTTTGACTTAAAAGGCTCTGATTGTTGACTCTGCAAGCCTTTGATTGGTTCTGTTAATAATTGAATCACTGTGATTTTGGGGATTATTCTTCTTTTAATTGTAATTATTTTTCCAACACTGTGATGGCATTCTATGGTAAAAGTTATTTTTTGATTTTGTGATCAAACCGTTCGACAATATGCCTGAAAGAGACACTGCGTCTTGGAATATTGCTATTTTGTGCATGGTTAAGAAAGATTTGTTTGGATAGGCATTTGAATTGTTTCATCATATGTTGATTAGGGTTTATGTCTCTTCGTGGAGGATTGTGTCTTCTCGTATGAGGGGTCATGTTCTCTAGAGAAGAGTCGTTTCTCTTCGCAAAAAGTCATATTCCTTTGTTGAAGAGTCATGTCCCTTCGTAAAGAGTCATGTCCGTTGATGAAAAGTCATGTCTTTTCGTGAAAAGTTATGTCTCTTCGTGAGAAGCATAAAATTAATGAGATGACTTTTGGTGAAGAGTTATCTTCAAACTATTTGAAAAGTCACATTGCGTCGAAAATGAAATTTTGAAACAATTATATCAATTAAGATTGTTGGATTAATTATTTAAAGAAAAGCCAATCGACCCTAATGTGGGGGATTCCCGTAGACATTCAAATTTGGGGGAAAAACCCCGTAAATATTCAAATGTGGGAAAAGTCACCATAGACAAATGTGGGGTGATTAGCTAAAAGCATAGCCCCCTAAAATTATGTTGGCTTAAGACAACTGATATCAAGTGAATTTAACGGATCCGTAATAAAAATTAATGGAGATCAAATGTTGCATGTCTAAAAGGAATGAAATAAAAAGCCACACATTAAAGAATATTTATAGCGGTAACTCAACCATGATGAGTGGAGATCCCACAATTATATTTGTTTAGGAACGTGCACTTAAAATATTTTAATTAATCCATTCCTAGAGATTAATCAAGTGAAAATGAACATATTGACGTGTGGTAAGGGTAAGCGTAAAAGCTTTTAATGAATCTTATACCTAATAAATGTAGGGTATGACATGGTACTCCTGATGAGAGATCACTTATGTAAGTGCGAGGATGGGCCGCCTCAATGAAGCGCTTATGAATTCAAGATATGGTCCACGGCCGAAATGACACAACCATGAGAACCAAAGGTATTAGGAGAGGTATTATGTTGGTACTGCTGTCTTGTCATACACAAAAGTAGAGTAATTCAAGGCATCGCGTCCACTAAACTGCGAGTATGTCCGATAGTACTCAACTAGGAAAGGTTCAAAGCCAGAAGCTACCTATCCCAATGTAATATCGTTTTGTTTGAACTCACTTTACTGTCAGTCTCCCGTATCGTAGTATTTTTAGTGGACTTTATCCATTCATGTGGGGATTGTTGGAAAATTAAGGTGAATGGATAAATAACCTTAAAATAGTGTCTAATAGATTATAGTGTGTCTATGAAGAAGTGTGATCAAAGGGTGTAATTTTTGAATAAATTGTATCTTTTCATGAAAAAGCATTTGAATTTGAATTCAAAATCAAATCCAAAAGTCGCATCAATTCATGAAAAGACGTCTTGAAATCTATAAATAGACCCTCCCATTCCATAATTCTTCACTCCGAAGTACTCGGATGTTTCCTACACTTCTTAGAGACTTGATCTTAAACACACATGTGTCATAATATTCATAAAGTTTGAGTTGCCTAAAGAATTCGTAGTGTATTTCTATATTGTCCTACTCCTAAGGTGAGTTCATAATATCGGTTGGTTCATCGTATCTTGTGATTTGTAATGTAACTATCACAAGATGTGAGTAGTTGTATTTTGGAGATGATTGCCATCGAACCGTAAACACCAGAGCGGGACAATTTCGTCTTAAGGAGAAAGAGTGTAACTCTTGACTCGATTCAAATTCCGTTCTTATTAGTTTTGTCATATTTTTCTAGTCAACATATTATATCAAAATTCAAATATACCCAACAGTTATTTGGTGAGAGGAATCGCTGCCGAAGTATCGTACAAGATTTTTTTAACGCACTATTTGGTGGAGAGGAATCGTTGCCGAAGTATCGTCGGTGGTGGAGGGCAAGCGGATGAAAGTACAGAAATGAATTCTCCAATTCTCCAATTCCACAAGAAGTGTGAAGGGGCAGTGCAAGTGATGGTAAGAATGGAGGGGCCATTTTTCAATTCCACAACAAGTGTGAAGGGGCAGTGTATGGACAAGGGAGGAAGGCCATTAGACTTTAAAGAAAAGGTTGGTGGTGACGCCGGTGACGTGCGATGTGGTGATGAAATAATAACTTTTTCTTAACTATTTTTAATTTCAACTGATCAATTATAAAATGTCAATTGAAATGAAAAATGGAGAAAATTGAGATGAGAAATAAAGATTGAGGAAGAAGCTTGAGTTTTTGTGGAGACAGAAAAAGATTGGGGAAGAAGCTTATACTGATTAAGTATATATTTTTTTTATGTATTATGTTTTTGATCGTTTCTTTTATTATTTCTACACATTTAGAGATATAATTAATGATCAATATATTGTATTATTGAAGATTTGAAAGAAATATATATATATATATATAAATAAATGAAAAATAGTGATTATGTAAATTTAGATAGTGATTATGTAAATTCACTAATATATTGGTGAGGGAAAAATAAAAAAAAACATTAAATTAAATGAAATATAGTGATTGGAGGCGAAAAATATATGAATTGAAGAGGTAAACTAAGATGAGCCGAAGAAATATAAATTGAAGAGGTAAACTAAAAATGTTTTGAGCATATGATTAATTTGGTCTAATAATCATGATATTAAAAACAAATATTTATTTGGTTTGATAAATTTATCATTATATATGTTATATAAAGGTTAATATTTCATTTAATATATATATATATATATATATATATATAATATTAAAATTGGTAAATTTTAATTTTAATAGATTACCATAAATTTTATATAATAAAAGTATTTATTACATCATTATTCCATGTAAGGATGTATAAATTTTTGAGTAAATATATAATTTTCTTTGAATTTATATATATATATATATATATATATATATAAATATATATTGTAATTTATATGACTTTGGAATTTTTATTGGTAATCTTGAGGAGTATATATATTTTGTTAGTATATCCCTATATACTTTTGGAATTTTTATTGGTATACTTAAGGAGTATATATATTTTGTTAATATATCCATAGATATTTTTGGAATTTATACAACTTTGGAATTTTTATTGGGATGAGGCTCTTGTGCACCGTGCGCACCTTTGCAATTTTCATATTCCTTTGCAATTTATACCCATAGCAATACATAGGCTTAAATAGAATATAGAGGGAGATAGTTGTGTTCACATGGGGACACGGAATATCCCTCCGTGTCCCGGGAGCGCATGAGGCTTTGCCTTTTTACTGGTATTCATGAGGACAATATATTTTTTAATATTTTTTTTCGATATTTATGTTTATCTAAGATTTATATATTATTGAAAGACTTATGTGAATAGATATTAATGTTAGTGAATAGATAAATGAAAAAATAAATAGATATCAAAGATAAATGAAAAATAAATATAAATATTAAAGTTAATGAATAGATAAATGAAAAAATGAATAGATATCAAATCACTTGAATATTAATCCTAATATATTAATTAATATTATTTTTGAAATAAATGATTTAAAAATATGACATATTTTTTTACAAATAAAAAGTAAGAGAAATCTGTTATACAATTCCTGCGGCAATATATGTCAGGAATCAGAAGTCATCAGAAGGAAGGAAAGCATCATACAATCCTAAATAACTACACATCAGGAATCAGAAGTCATCAGAAGGAAGGAAGAACCCTAATCACAGCATCATACAATCCTAAATAACTACACATCTCGAAGTATTTGGGACCCTTAACTCAATCACAAGGATATATAATTTTTTGAGTAAATATATAATTTTCTTTGAATTTTTATAGATGATATATATATATATATATATGAATTTATATGACTTTGGAATTTTTATTGGTATATTCATGGTTATATATTTTGTTATATTTTTTTGGCAAAAACTTGTGTGGATCAGGGTGCACGGGCATACTCCGCGCGCCTTTAGAATTTTTGTTAAATTGTATACTCTTGTGTTAAATTGTATATCTTTTAGTATAAAGATGTATACCCTTTATTTTTTGAAGAAAAATAAAAAATATTAATAAAAAGTGTATACCCTTTAGAACAAAATGGTGTATCCTTAATAATTAAAGTGTATACCCTTTAGAATAAAATAATGTACCCTTACCCATAATATTGAATTCTAAAGGGGTTCGGTGTGCCCCGGGTGTACGCAAGCCTCACTCATATTTTTTTTCAACATTTATGTTTTTGTAATAAATATTTTATACTTATATTAATTTTATTTTTATATAATTTTATGTACTATTGAATATATTTTCTTGAGATTTTTTCTATATTTATTGTTTTGGGATTGATATTTATACTTATGTGAAAAACAAAAATATAATAAAAATAAAATTATTCAAATTATATTGATGTTATTAAATAAAAAAATTAATATTCACTCTAACCATCAATGTCACATGTATTTTGTTAATTTAATTTTTTTTTTAATATTATACCATGATTAAGTTATGTAAAGTGAATTAAAAATGATTAAATAATTTTTTAAAATGATACTTAATTGATTAAAATTGGTTGTCATCCAATAAAATTACTATATATATAATTGGTAAAATAAATAAAAATTAATAACTAATTATCCGTCTTATACAAATCTTAATGTGTATTAATATATCAATACTGAAATAAGATATATTAGTCTATACTCAAATCAACTACTCTTACTAATCATTGCATTTTTTTTTATATAACTACTTTTTTTATAGTTAGTATTTATGCACACGTGAAAAAAAAATTTTTTTGGAACATAGAAAGTATATTTTATTATAATTATGTTTATAAGGAGTAATAAAAATTGTAGTATTATACATTAATCATATATATATATATTTTAAAATTATTATATGAGTTGTATATAACATAACATTAATTAAAATTAATGGGGTTCACATTTTAATCATTTATATATTATATATGTGCATAATTCCACCTAATTCACCTGCTTTTTCTTTTTATTAAAAATCACTTTGTTTTTTAAATAAATATAAAACTATTTTAATGAAATAATTATTGACTGTAAAACTACATAATGGGCTAAATGATCTTTACTTCATCTTTGTATTGGAAACTTGGGAGCTAAAAACAAATAGGTATTCACACATCGTCTCAAACAAAATCATATATTCATTCTCTTTCCCAATAATTTTTTTTCTTTCTTATTTCCCAATATTTTTTTACTTTCTTATTCACTAATTTATGCGGTATAAATAGTCATGAGACCTAAATACTATCACCTCATTATCTGATAAACATAAATTGAAAAGGTAATTGTAAAACAATACTTAACTTTTTATATTATATATACATATATATCTTTATATAAAATATATTTTAATTAAATTTTATATTATCCAGTGTATCGCATGGGTGTTTTACTAGTATGATAATGAACATTTGATATTTCAGTATATTCATTTTCCTAAAGCCTAAAGAATAATCAATCAAGTGACATTAACAAGTTATCATTTTGAATATCAAGTCAAACATACACATTGCAGATTTGTCAATTACAAACATAGCAAAAAATAAAGTATTTCAAGTAATAACAACTCTAAGAGATATTTTATTGAACAGTTTACATGTATTATTACTCTTCTCTACACATGATTAAAAGATAAATATTTGTTATCCAATATTTCTGACTGAATTCACCAGACAAAGACCCATTTTCATATAACAAATAGAATAATAATAATATGCAAAGAATGACCAAAATCAATCGTAATTCTTGAGTTTACAAAGAGAAAACACAATGCTCATTTTTTCCTTTTTTAAATGAATAATAGAGTGAAAGATCATCCCACCTTACTCAAATATTCTCCTTGTCGTTCTTTGAGAAATTAAATTCGTAGATAACAATTTCATGAGGATGAATTTGAAAAAACAAATGCTTTGAACTTGACGTTAAACTTTGTTTCCCCTTCTTAATTTTTCTAGCAAACAAGAATCCCTTTGTAGGCAATTAAATTTTATTACCTAATAAATATAAATGCAAGGAATATATATTGAATATTAATCAAATATTTATTTATTAAGGAATTTAAATAAATTAATTTCTGAAATAAATGAATAAATAATTGATAATTAATATAATTATTTGAGCCCAAATCCAAGTTGAATGGGATCAATTCAAGTCAAATTCAGCAGGCCTAATTAAATTAAATTGGCACAAGTCCAGTCCAGCCTAATTAAATTAAATAGGCCCGTATCCAGTCCAATAGGCTTAATTAAAAGAGAAAAGCCCAACATATCTTTTCAAGGAGAAAATATCTCATAAGTGGTTATTTCTTCCACCTATAAATAAGGGCATTCAGTCCTCATTCCATACACACTAAAATATCTAAAGACATAGACGCTTCTGAAGAGATCAAGAATACGAGCAGTGCTTCCTTGAAATCTTCAAGCATCTTCAAGCCAAGAACGGCCTGTGATCCGAGATCAAGGTTCTAAGCCCCTCCAATTCGACGTTCTTCCAGCCAGCTGCCTTCGATCAGAGATCAAGATCAAGCGAAGATCAAGATCAAGATCTAAGTCAAGCAAGCGGAGATCAAGATCAAGTGAAGATCAAGATCCAAGTCACGCAAGCGGAGATCAAGATCAAGTGAAGATCAAGATCCAAGTCAAGCGGAGATCAAAATCAAGTGAAGATCAAGATCCAAGTCCAGCGAAGATCAAGTGAAGATCAAGATCCAAGTCCAGCAAAGATCAAGTGAAGATCAAGATCAAGTTAAGTGAAGATCATAACTAAATCAACTCGAAGATCCAGATCCAAGTGAGATCTAAGTCGAAGATCAAGTTCAAGATCTTCAAGTCAAGTTCAAGATATATTCTAGTTAAGAACAGTCCCCAATCAGAGACTAAGGTGCTAAGCCCCCCTGATTCGGCCTTCTCTGTGAAGTCAACGTTCTACCAAATTGAACGGTGTTCTTTACGATAAATCTTCATGTCAATATTTGATCCGAATAAATACTCAATGTCTTCGGATAAATGTTTTAAAGCTTCAAGTCAAGCCTGAGCACGGACAAACTTCATCCGAAGATCCGGCTCAGAAAGTTGATAAAGTCAACAAAAGTCTACTCAAGATAGGAATCAGAGGATAGCTAGAGACTGTTAACTCAAATTCTCAAGCTCAATCCATATCGGATTATCTTTGTAATTTCTTTTGCGTTTATTATTTAATACTCTCTCCGTCCCATAGAAGTTGACACACTTTTCTTTTTGGTTTGTTGATACGAGCTTAAACTGTCTCACTCAAATCAAATCTTCTTGAGAAGAGACGAAACTTTCTGGATGTTCAAGACTCGTTGAGAAGAGTATAAACTCTCTACAAATCAAGTTCAAGACTCCTTGAAAAAAGTATAAACTGTCTACAAATCTCAAATCAAATCTTCTTGAGAAGAGTATAAACTGTCTACAAGTCATGTTGAAGACTCCTTGACATGAGTATAAATCGTCAGCAAATTCAACTTCAAAGCTCTTTAAAGCACGAGCTTAAACTGCATGTTAATCCTGACCCACATGAATATAAACTGTGCACGGCACCCCTTCTTTAAATCAAATCATGTTCGTGTTCTCTTGAACTACGGTTATGACTTGATTCTCTTTAAAGAGATACGTAGGCAACTCAGCATTTTGTTAAGTTCAGTAAAAATTCATGTTGTTCGCATCAAAATTTGTGAGGCAAGCAATAATTTGAAAAGCAAAAATTGACGAGGGTGGTTAGACGCAATTATTGTGAGAGATCCAAGTTGAAGTGGCGAATGAAAATTCAAATGCTTGTAGAGTATCTAGAGAATATTGAAAATGAGACGTAAAAACATGTAAAAGAATATTAGCAGAAGAAAAAAATTAAGCAGTAAAAAAAATCGACGGCAAATTTTGACATGGCCAATTATTTGCAAAGATATCAATTTAAATATTCAAGCCCAACATAAATCAAGTTGAAGTTTGTGGGCTTAATTATTTATAAGGCAACTTCGACGTGGGCCCATGAAGAATCTAAATTGCTGACAAATTACTCGAGTTTGAATAAAGTCCAAGTTTGAAAAGTCATAATTGGATTATGGGGACTGAGCATTTCTGCCCACTGCAGTAAATGATTAATCAAAAGTGCCCACTCTACAAAGTAAAAGACCTTAATATCCTTGATTTGACTTAAATCATAAGGTGTTTTATTGTTTTATTTTTTTACTTATTAGTGTACAGTTATTAAGGTCTGTCATTATTAAATATATTTAAATCAATTTAGGCAATTCTTTCAATTCTGTCAATTAATCTTTTTATTTAAATTTTATGTTCTACCACTAAAATTTTCAATTAATAAATTAAATTGATAGTGTCCGAATAAGTTTACGATAAATGACAAAAATTCCTTCCCTTTAAATTCATTTTAATAAATTAATTAACTATGAGAATTAATTATTTAACAAAATAAATTTAAATAATTGATATCGGATTGATTCAATTAAATTTTATAATCTATGTTTCTTAATAATTAATAAAAAAATTTACAGTTAGTTCTGTCAATTCAATTTTAATCAATTTAAATTACTCAAATACTTAATTAATTTTTATTTTTATTTTTATTAATTGTATTTAATTTTTATTTTTATAAATTTTATTTAATTCAATCAATTAAATTATTAAGGAATGAATTATGTCAATTTATAGAGTAAGTTTATGAATTTGTAATTGTAGGCACTTGAATTTTATTGCCTATTAAAGGAAAATATGTGACAAATTAATGCAATAATTATCAATTAATTATTTATTTATTAAGGAATTTAAATAAATCTATTCTTAAAATAAATGACTAAATAATTGATAATTAGGCCAGATCCAGTCAAATAAGTCTGACTTAAAGCCTAAGCAAGTGAAAGGCCCAAACCCGCAGAATTAGGTCAAATCAGCCCTGGACCAATCAAACTGCGAGTTATTTATGGGGCGTCCTCACCCTTCACCTATATAAGGAGCCTTACTCCATTCATTCCAGACATTCACACATTCAAAGACCTGAAGACTCAAACGCTCTGAAGAGATCAAAAATACGAGCAGTGCTCCCTTGAGATCTTCAAGCATCTTCAAGTCAAGAGCGGCAAATAATTCGGGATTAAGGTGCGGAGCCCCCAAATCAAGCATTCTTCATAAACTAAGTTCTTAGGTATTCTTCGCGCCAAGAAAGACATACGACCCGGGATTAAGGTGCTAAGCCCCCCAAATTGAGTGTTCTTTGGATCAAGTATGTTTAATCCAAACAAAGGCTCGACGCATCTGGATTAACGTTATAAAATCCCAAATTCGAGTTCGGACAAGCTTCAACTGAAGATTCGACTCAACATACACAGTCAACGCAGTCAACGCGGTCAAGTCAACGCAGTCAAAGTCAAAGGCCAAATTGGTTCGAGAGAAGAATCAGAGGATAGATAGAGATTGTTTCCTAAATTATCAAGTTTAATCCTTTGGAATATTATAGTAATTCTTTTGTATTTATTTTATCATAAATACATAAATTTGTTGTTACAAATTTTGGTACGCCCAGTGGGACAGTCTCTACCTCTCATCTCTTTTCTCAACAAGCTCGAAGATACAAAGTATGACTCCTCTTATGATCGCGATAAAAAGGTCATCTACCTCAAAGCCTATAGAGCTACAAGCTGTGAAGACGCAAGTTATGGCTCCGCTAAAGATTGTGATACGAAGGACTACTGCATCAAAGCCTCCAGAGTTGAAACTGAAAAGGTTGAAGTCGTTACAAGAAGTATGTCTAAAGGCTCCTCAAAGACAAATCGTATGTTGGGGATTACTCTAAATAAGCCATTGCACAACGACAAAGATGGTGAAGATGACTCTATCTGCTCAACTCATCGCTCCACGCTAAGCTCACCACCTGCCTCAACTGAAGCTGCAGTGATGACGACAAGTGCTATGACTATTGAGGATCAACTCGAAAGTATAATGAGATCTATTGAAGGACTCAACAAGCACATGGAAGCTCAAGACGTAAAGATCTCTTTACTTATGAAGAAAATGGATAATGCGAAGACAAGCCATGCAAATAAGAAACAAGTTGAGGATAAACATGAGTAGGAAGACTGAACGAAACATCATTCACCAGAAAAGAAACAAGTTGAGGAAAAAGTGGAAGTTTCAGCTGACGGCATGCTTCATATTAACCAACTAAAGAACATCGTCATAGAGACGATAAAAGACAAGTTTGAAGGAAACTCAAAATCTTCTTCAACATACGCCAAGCCATATACAAAGAGGATTGACAACTTGAGGATGCCAACTGACTATCAACCTCCCAAGTTTCAATAATTCGATGGTAAAGGCAACCTAAGACAACATGTTGCGCACTTCGTCGAGACATGCAATAATACGGGGACCTATGGAGATCACATGGTGAGACAATTCGTCCGATCATTAAAAGAAAATGCCTTCGATTGGTATATCGACTTGGAAGCTAAATCTATTGACAGCTGGGGGCAAATGGAAAAAGTATTCCTCAACCGTTTCTATAGCACACAAAGAATTATTAACATGATGGAGCTAACAAATACTCATCAAATTGGTGAAGAATATGTCATCGATTATATCAATAGATGGAGGAGCCTAAGCCTCAATTGCAAAGAAAAGCTATCAAAAATTTCAGCTATAGAAATGTGCATTCAAGGGATGCAATGGAATCTTAGCTACATACTCCAAGGAATTCGACCTAAAATTTTTGAAGAGTTGGCTACAAGAGCTCACGATATGAAGTTGAGTTTGACATTAAATGACATTGAATGGCCCTCTATTCAGGACTCTTATGAATTTGAAGACATATCTTTCGATAAGCCAGTGGAGGAAGAACTGCAAATAAAAATTTCGGTATCTATAAAGATTCATAGAAATGAAGTGGAAGTAAGAGAAAACAGCGCAACCCAAGATTGGGGGCAATGAAGAGTTGATAAATAAAAGTTAAAGCTCCTTGACACGAGCTAAAACTGTCTGCATTACGCTCCTTGATACGAGCTTAAACTATCTAAAATCTCCCAAGTCAAATCTCCCTGACATGAGCGAAAACTATCTACATCACGCTCCCTGACACGAGCGAAAACTATCTACATCACGCTTCTTGACATGAGCTAAAACTATCTACAAGTCATGCTCCTTGATACGAGCTTAAACTATCTAAAAAGCCTCAAGTCATGCTCCTTGATACGAGTCTAAATTATCTAACACAAATTAAATTCTAAGCTCCTTGATACGAGTGAAAACTATCCACACTATACTCTCTTATATGAGTACAAACTGTCCACACATCAAATCATATCTCCTGGAGAAGAGACAAAACTCTCTACATGTTCGATACTCCTTGATATGAGTATAAACTATCTAAACATCAAATAAAATCTCATTGGGAAGATAATAAACTCTCTACACATAAAGCTCCTTGGCACGAGCGAAAACTGTTCACACAATACTCCTCGACACGAGTGAAAAATGTCCACACAAGGCTCCTTGACATGAGTATAAACTGTCTACAAGTTCAAATTCAAGACTCATTGACACGAGTATAAAATGTCAATAAATTCAAGTTTAACGCTCCATAATGCATGAGCCTAAACTGCATGTTACTCATGGCCCGCATGAGTATGAAATGTGTACGACATCTCCCATTCAAACTAAATCATGTTCCTTGAACTATGTTATGACTTGATCTTCTTCAAAGAGATACGTAGGCAGTTTAGTACTCTGCTAAGTTCAGTCATAATTCAGGCTATTCATATCAAGTTGGTGAGGCAAGCAATAAAATTCAAATATATTGATTAAGAATGGATTATCGCAATTTGTTCACTTCAACACAAAGGCGTCCGTGAACAAAATGCGAGGGAGCATTTGTAGGCACTTGAATTTTATTGCCTATTAAAGGAAAATATGTGGCAAATTAATATAATAATCATCAATTAATTATTTATTTATTAAGGGATTTAAATAAATCTATTCCTAAAATAAATGAGTAAATAATAGATAATTAGGTCAAATCCAGTCAAATAAGTCTGACTTAAAGGCTAAGCAAGTGAAAGGCCTAAGCCCGCAGAATTAGGTCAAATCAGCCCTGGACCAATCAGACTGCGAGTTATTTATAGGACGTCCTCACTCTTCACCTATGTAAGGAGCCCTCCTCCATTCATTCCAGACATTCACACATTCAAAGACCTGAAGACACAAACGCTCTGAAGAGATCAAGAACACGAGTAGTGCTCCCTTGAGATCTTCAAGCATCTTCAAGTCAAGAATGGCAAGCGATTTGGGATTAAGGTGCGGAGCCCCCAAATCAAGCGTTCTTCATAAACTAAGTTCTTCGGTGTTCTTCGAGCCAAGAACGGCATACGACCCGGGATTAAGGTGCTAAGGCCCCCAAATCGAGTGTTCTTCGGATCAAGTATGTTTAATCCAAACAAAGGCTCGACGCCTCTGGATTAACGTTATAAAATCCCAAATTCGAGTTCAGACAAGTTTCAACTGAAGATCCGACTCAACATACATAGTCAACGCGGTCAACGCGATCAAGTCAACACAGTCAAAGTCAAAGGCCAAATTGGTTCGAGAAAAGAATCCGAGGATAGATAGAGATTGTTTCCTAAATTATCAAATTTAATCATTTTGGTTATTATTGTAATTCTTTTATATTTATTTTATCATAAATACATAAATTTGTTGTTACATTAATAAACCAACTTATTTGGACAATGATGAGAGTGATAATTTCCGTCAATTAAAATATCACTTAATGATTGAGGACAAAAAAACTTGAATAAGAGAATTCACGTTACAAAATTTTTAACAATTCGGACAACCAAAAACTTTAACTATTCGGAAAACAAAATTTTTTTACCATTTCAGGTAAACAAATTTTTTTAACTATTCGGACACAACAAATGGTTTTTAAATTCTAGCAATAAAAAAATTATTTTAAATTTTAATAAGTGATGTGTAATTTTAATTTGGATTTGCATTAAATTTGCTTTTCACACTATTCAGTCTTCGAATTATACACTATTCGGATAATAAAAAAAAAACAGCACACTATTCAGTCTCTCAAATATGTATGCTTTTCAAACCAATGATATGTTGGCCCAGTGGTTGAGGGGTCAACATTGAGGTGCCCCTGATTGAAAGGTCAGGGGTTCAAGCCCCCCGGAGCGCAATGGTGGAACAATTAATATTGAGGGCTACAAGCGGCAGTGTGGGAGGCTGAAACTCAGTGGGAACCTGCGGCTCGGTGGGAACCTGCGGCTGAGTTAGGGGGAGGGTCAGCATGGAGCAATCACCAGCATTGAGCAATCACTTGGGGATCGACTCCTTGTGCGCAGTAGTTAAAGATATTAGGAACCTGTGATCCATTGTGTGGTTACCGCGATTTACTTGGAGGCAGTTCTGAGGTTGGGGATCGACTCCTTGTGCGCAGTAGTTAAAGATATTAGGAACCTGTGATCCATTGTGTGGTTACCGCGATTTACTTGGAGGCAGTTCTGAGGGGCCGGGACTATTTCCTCGAGGACTAGTCGGGCGTAAGCCTGGAACCTCGGTATCAAAAAAAAAAAAAAATGTATGCTTTTCGGACTTTGGATGACAACACTCATTTATAAATCGGAATTTGCACTAACAATTATGCAAGGGTATCACAGTAATTTATAAAGAAAGTGGGCAGATTTGATTAACTTCATTCAAAGTGGGCAGATTTTGCTTATTAGATAAGCCCTTCGTCGACCCACTTTTTTTTATCTCACTAAAGTTAACACATTTCCTTTTTAGTACATGGGACCCAAATAAAAAAAATAATTAATCTATTCTCATGGGCCTCACATCACCTCTAATACAACTACCCACTACACATTAAATATTATTTCTCTCACTTCACTTTACTTTACTTTAAGTTAAATTATTATACACCTTAATCTCCGTGCCCAAAAAAAATTATACCAACTTCTCCGGAACGGAGGGAGTATTAATTTTGGGCATCAGGCTACAATTCCTCTTGGATTATTCATTCTGCACTCTAGAGAGAGATCGAGCCTGCCTCTATCGAATGTTCAGCCATCAACCATCTCCAAAGAAAGCGCCCCTGCTTATTAAGTCCTTCTCGGAATCGCTGTCCGTTGTGATCCAACCGCCCGTCGATCGTTGCTGCTGCTGCTGGAGTGTCGCCACTCCGGATCTGCAGAAGAACAACCATCAACCGTGTGCTCTCGCCAGCCGCATACTGAAAACCTCTCGCCGTGGTAGTTTGCAATCGCCGCTACCTTGCCTTAGTTCAAGGAATCTTCACTACAGATGCACTCCCTTCGCTGTCGTATGTTGAAATTACTCGCAATATGCCAAAGCCCTTTTGCCACAAGGAAGAAAAGTTGCAGCAAGTGCCGAAATTTGACGGTGAAGAAACGCCGCACATCTTTGTTATCCGCTTGCCACCTCTAAGTTTCTCAAAGTCCCACCGCCGTGCGCTGCATTTATCGGAAATCGCCACCACCACTGCCGTATCGAGAACCGCCGCCATCTCTAGATCTGCAGTTGCTGAGTTCCGCCATCGAATCAGCCGGTCCAAGCACCAATGCCGCCACCTTTCGCAGATTTGCAGCGCACCCTAGTCAAAATTTGTCGTCTGCGCTGTCCTTGTCAACTGCGAGCTCTAGCCATCTATCGCCGGGGTTCATCGCCTCGCTGATGAATGCTTCGTTCACGTTACTAATGCTACCCATGTCTTCGCGACTGTCGTAGTGCTCATCTGCTAAAGAACTGCTGCTTCTTCTCGCTAGACTACACTTGTTAGTCGCATGTTCTCTTGCCGAAAATTAGCTTGCTATCCTAAAAGCCATGACCGTCGCCTGATGTGGGTCCAGACTGAAATCGGTACGATTATTACTCCTCAATCCTCTTCTCTAAGTCCCCAAGGCCATTGATGTTGCTGAGCCGACTTCGTTGCCATTGCCACGATCCGCAAAAAAAGGGCCCATGGACACCCTTTAAATAGCTATGAAAGTTTGTTGCACAGTGGATGATTTGAGCATATCTCTTGAAAATTTGAGTTTATCTTGAACAGATTTGAGATTACTCCTCATATCTCCCTGATTTGAGATTAATATTCCTTATATTTCTACAAGATTTGAAAAGGAATAAAGGATTTTCTTATATCGCTAAATTGCGGTTGAGTAAGTTGTGGATACTCCTAAAGATGAGGTTATCAAATTTATGTTCAAGTTTATCTCCTGCAAATTTGATATATTGAAGATTGGAATGGATATTAAAGAATAAGATGAGATGGTGATGATGCATAATCACGGAAAATTCATTGGGCTATAAAATAAAGAAATGAAACCAAAGAATAGTTAATAGGCCAAGGAAAAATAGTGAGTGCAAATCAAAAGTCGATGAACCATGAAAATGAGCATTGCAATTTGTCCACTTCAAGAGCAAGTTTCAGTGAACAAAATGCAAGGGGCATTTGTAGGCAATTAAATTTTATTGTCTAATAAATATAAATACAAAAAAAATATATTAAATATTAATCAAATATTTATTTATTAAGGAATTTAAATAAATTAATTTCTGAAATAAATGAATAAATAATTGATAATTAATATAATTATTTGAGCCCAAATCCAAGTTGAATGGGCTCAATTCAAGTCAAATCCAACAGGCCTAATTAAATTAAATAGGCCCAAGTCCGGTCCAGCCTAATTAAATTAAATAGGCTCGTATCCAGTCCAGCAGGCTTAATTAAAGGAAAAAGCTCAACATATCTTTTCAAGGAGAAAATATCTCATAAGTGGTTATTTCCTCCACCTATAAATAAGGGCATTCAGTCCTCATTCCATACACACTAAAATATCTGAAGACATAGACGCTTCTGAAGAGATCAAGAATACGAGCAGTGCTCCCTTGAAATCTTCAAGCATCTTCAAGCCAAGAACGGCCTGCGATCCGAGATCAAGGTCAAGCAAGCGGAGATCAAGATCAAGTGAAGATCAAGATCCAAGTCAAGCAAGCGGAGATCAAGATCAAGTGAAGATCAAGATCCAAGTCAAGCGGAGATCAAGATCAAGTGAAGATCAAGATCCAAGTCCAGCGAAGATCAAGTGAAGATCAAGATCCAAGTCCAGCGAAGATCAAGTGAAGATCAAGACCAAGTCAAGTCGAAGATCCAGATCCAAGTGAGATCTAAGTTGAAGATCAAGTTCAAGATCTTCAAGTCAAGTTCAAGATATATTCTAGTTAAGAACTGTCCCCAATCAGAGACTAAAGTGCTAAGCCCCCTCCCCCCCCCCCGATTCGACGTTCTCCGTGAAGTCAACGTTCTATCAAATTGAACGGTGTTCTTTACAATAAATCTTCAAGTCAACGTTTGATCCGAATAAAGACTCGACGCCTCCGGATAAACGTTTTAAAGCTTCAAGTCAAGCCTGAGCATGGACAAGCTTCATCCGAAGATCCGGCTCAGAAAGTTGATAAAGTCAACAAAAGTCAACTCAAGATAGTAATCAGATGATAGCTAGAGACTGTTCATTCAAATTTTCAAGCTCAATCCATATCGGATTATCCTTATAATTTCTTTTGCGTTTATTATTTAATAAATACAAATTTTGTTGTTACACCCTTAATTAGGATAGAGAAGAAATAATTAACGGTATTTTGATAACCTGTTAACCGTTCTTGAGTTGAGATTCTCAAACTTAATGTAAATTTTAATTTGAAAAAAAAAATGTGAAAAAGGGGTTGATTTGAGATCATGAATATAAATTGAAACTTATTTTGAGACGTTATCTTAAAGTTGAGACTTAGTATAAAAATCATTCAATTTGCAAAATCAAAAGATTAAAATTAAATTTAAAGCATTATATTATTATATAAATAATTGGACTAATAATTTTATAATGTTTTCAAATAATAGACTTGGAATAAAATTTTAGATTAAGCAGACTTTTGGCGATTCATCCTATTTGTGCACACTTTCATGTCAGTTTTGCAAGCCTAATCTCTAAGTACGGAATTTGAGGTACAGGATGCCGTATGATATTTTGATGTGATAGTTCTTCTAGTATTATTTTTACAAATAGGGTTGTTCTATTGGATTAAATTGATCCAATTCAATATGGTCATAATTGTCTTTCATACCAAATTAATATAGTCTAAAGACAAATATACCCTTATTTTGATATTTATATTTTTCATTAAATTTTATCATTGCCCTCTCTCTTTATTTAAGTATAGTAAATTGCTATAATGGCGGCTATTTGCACTCTCAAATTTACTAAACAAACTTCATTAATTTATAAATTTAAAATATGTTTATGTGAGAAGACGTAAATAGCCTTATATAGATAATAAAATAAGATTAATTATAATAAATTGTTATATAGACATCACTTAAATTTCTAAATACACCCCATTAGATTTCAACATATACCCCATTATTATAATCAATAAACTACATAAACCCTAAACCATATGAATTCTTCCATTGAAGTCCATATCACTAGCAATACAAGCATCACTGAACAATTTTCAATTTTTTAATGTTAATCAAACTTCTTCCGTTAATCACCAAACTATGCAAAGTGAAAGTGCTTTTCTATGCTCTCTCAATCGCTTGACTATGCTGAAGTGCATATAGTCAAAGATGGCGTTCAACCAGTGTGCGTGATGTTTCCATGGGCATTAAAGAATTATAAATCAAGAAATTTCAATCCATGATCAATCTGGTGTTGATTGAAATGAAGATGCGTAAGAATTTAGTTGTTGGATTTTGGGGAGTGATGAAAATTTTGGAGGCAACTGGAAGCAGCGATGCCGGTGATATTTTCAGAGCTTGATCCTACCCTTTCAAAATGAGGACCAACCCACGGCGGTGCAGCAAACCGGAATATGAGGTGCCCTAATCCTTTGAGAATTTTTTCCGGATTCTCGCCCATGAATTGTGCGAATTCCAGGGGCGTGCTTACATCAAGGTTGGGTAGATTTCCCCTACAGCTGCTCACTGGATGGGATAACCTTCATTGCCTGGAATTTTAGCAGCGAATCGCCCTCGCTCATATTTTTTTTAAATTAAGAGCAGAGTTAATCTGAGTTTGGATATTAGTTTAAAGCTTTCTTTAACCACTAAGTTTACAATTTGCACTTCGCCGTAGAAAAATGACTTTCGATCCTTTGTTACACTGCACATGGCTCTCTCCTTCTTCTCTCCCACACGGTTGTCTTGGAGCTTCAAATTTTAAGTTTGGATGAAGTCAAGGGGTTTATTTATAAAACTTGTATTATGTGTTTAATTTTAATTAAAAGGGTAAAATGACCTATGGGGTATATTTAGTAATTAATGTTTGTTTATTGTAATTTTAATAGGGTGTATTTGATAATTGGGGTTCAATTAGTAGATTTGGGGTGCAAATAGCCGTCCCCTTACTATAAATTATGATATATATACACACTTGATTCACTTAGCAATATTAAATGTATCTCGTCATGTACTATTATTTATTTATATTTAAATGCTTTTGCTAATTACACTGCATTATCAAATAAATAAATTTAGTGTACGTCACAATTTTTCTTTTATGTTCGCATATTTACTCAATAAAAATATTGACCTTTTCATTTAATTGACAAATTCTTATTTATGTGAGACGGTTTGTGAGACGTATTAAAGTATATCTATTTTTTAGATAAAATATGTTTAATAGTTGTTAAAGCATATTTTCTAAAGTATGCTAAATGATGCATTAAAGTATGATTTCAGCGTATTATAATATAATTTATTATTGATATACTTTAACTATAAATAAGCATATTTTATTTCTACAATAATAATGAGTTGACCCGTCTCACACCCGTCTCACGAGAGAGTTTCTCCATTTAATTTGGTTAGTATTACAAAAATTTTCACTTAAAAGAAAAAAAATTAAAAATAAAATAACAATAATGTCAAATGGAGTACACTTTATTATTTTTTTTTAAAGAAAATATTCATATCTAAGCACATCTAACATATTCCATCATCTATTTATCATAAAAAAAATTATAATGTTCCAAAAATTACACTTTTCTTAATATATACTCCTTCCGTCCGGTCAAACTGCAATGTTTGATTGTATAAAGTTTTCACAAAAGTTACAGTAAACATTGCAATATGGGCGAGACGGAAGGAGTATATATATATATATATATATATATACTCCCTCCGTCCCGCCGTATAATTAACGAAATTTCATATATAATTAAAATAATGCATATGTTAGAAAAAAATAATTTACTTATTAATATATTCATAATTATACAAATGAATGAATAATATTAAGGGTCATTTACTATTGGATACATAAAATAATGCATAATTGTTGTAAATTACATTACTCAAAGTACTATTACTCATAACTACATACTTATGATTGTGATATCATAAATACCCTATGTATTTGCACAATTAGTTTGCACAATTTGGTTTTGCATAATTTTGTTTGCACATTTTAAATTCCGACAGCAGGCGGCGGCAGTCAGCTGCGGTCAACGCCAGTCAATGGCTGTCCCGCCGGCGGTCAACGCCGGTCAATGACTTTCCGGCTGGCGGTCAATGGCTGTCCGGTCAACGCCAGTCAACGACTTTTCGACCGCCGATCAACGCCGGTCCGGCGGGTGGGTGGGTGAGGGGTAGGATTGGTGGTTTAAAAGTGTATGGGATTATAAGGTTATATTTGGTATTTTATGTGAGAGTAATTATTTGAATTCCTTGTATCTCATAATAATTTAAGTTAAAAATATGTATCTATTATTGATTTTCCCTAATAATAATCAAATGTAAAAATATATATTGCCAATATAAGAACTTTTATAACCTTTTTAAGGGATATATTTGTGTGAATTGGGTTAACACATGAATTTTTTTTTAACGATTATTCTTAATACATGAAAATTATGTTTTAGAAAAATAAATTATTACTCTTCTAAATAAAAAAATTAATCTCAAATTCGTGCACATCTTAATTTATTAATTATTCTTTAGTATAAAAAAAATACTCCCTCCATCACATCCTAATGGTTACATATTTTCTTTTTGGACGTCTCATCCTAATGGTTAAATTTTCCTTTTTAGCATATGGAACTCACACAAATTAATTACTTCTCTCTCTATGGGCCCACACATCACACTAATACACCTACCAACTTTACATTAAAATATTATTTCTCTCACCTCAATACATATTAAAATATTATATTCATTAATCCACGTGCAAAAAGCAAACGTAACCATAAGGATGGGACGGAGGGAGTACTCTTTAGAGGAATTAATTATTACTCTTCTAAATAAATAATAATATTACTCTTCGAATAGAAATTTTCGGTTCAATCAATAGAACTGACTAGTCTAAATCTGGAAACAATGGAATACTCTGTCAGGAAAAGTATTTTTTATTAATGTAAAATTGATTTATCGACGAATTAACAAACAAAATTCATTAGTAATTTTAGATGGTAAAATGGTAGTTGGTAATTTTTTATCAACAAAAAAAACAAATTTATTAGTAATTTTTAGTTGATAAAGTGATGCATAGTTGTAGTTTTTTACCAAGGAAAATTTATATCTATTGTTGTTGGTAATATAAGTTTTTGTAATAATCTGCTACTAATAATTACATTGTCAATTTATAGAATGAATAGGTTAGAATAATAATAAATTTTATTCCATTTGTAAAATCATTGAAAAAAAAAATTGGTTCTCTTTACTAAATTACAAATTAAAATTTTATTTGCAATCTTATAGTTTCCATTCTGTTGATTAAAAAAAATTGCAATACTATTTGAAAAATTCTTAGCATATATATATATATATATATATATATATATATGCTAAGAATTTTTCAAATAGCAACACTTACAAGATCATTTAACGGTGAGGTCGTTCTATTTTTTCAAAGAAAATAATCACTTTTTTATTTATTTTACAATTTTTTTATGAATAATTACTTGTTACTTGAATGATAATCACTTAAGATACAATATTTGTTAAAATGTTATTATTACTTATTCATTTCACATAATTTATTTTATAATATGGTCTTACATGGTTTATGCCATTGCCCTATATATTAATAGTGATTATTATTACTAATAGGTAAGTATATGTAGCTTAATTACTAATAATTACATTGTATAATACAATTACTGATAAATACATAATTTCTTCTTCTTTTTCCAGCATTACTCTTATTTACAACGATTGATATTCAATATTTGTACTTAACAATAGTTTCATTGAATACTAATGTGCACTAAATCATATAATGGGTGAGAGATTTTAGAAACAACCCTTTCTTCAATTTATTCGTGTATTTTCTATATCTCTCTTAAAAATACATACTATGTACATTATTTATCTCTTAAAAATGCACACTATGTACATTATACTAAAAAAAATGGCATATTTATTTTTCTCTCACGAATGCACACTATTATATATTAGTAAGTTTAGTGGTATATTTTTATGGTTTTAAGGTTGATAGAGTATAAATTTAATAAAATCTGATGTGATTTATTTAAGTATGATTTAGTGGATTATACTTTAACTTTTATCATACTTACTAAACATACTTTAATAAACTAGTTATAACAACGTGCTACGCACTTTACATGTTATTTCTTCTCGTCTACATTATTTAAAAAAAATAACTATTTTGACATTTTAATTATCTAATTACTTTTGATGTTAAATTTTTTAAATAATAGTTATCGAGAATATTTTTAATTTTTTTTCAAGGTAAGAAAATTTTAATTTAAAGTGAATTTTAATTGTGATTTTAACTATTTTGTCATAACTTTTATATGCATTAATGATAAATTGTGTAATATTATAAAATTTTATGGTACTAACTTCATGGTATATGGCTTACAAATACTTAAAAGTAAAATATGAACATTGAGTGAGTTTTCCAAAATAATTTTTAAATAAAAGGTGATTCATGATAAGCGAAAAAGAATATTATGATTGTTCTATTAAACAAATTTGTGAATAATTTAAAAAAAAAACTAATGAAAAAATAATAAAATTCTTAATAAAAAATATACCACAGAAAAAGAGATATCAGTCTTATTAAAATATTTTAAAAATATTTTTAGAATAAAAAAATAATACATATTTTTAATAAAAAATAATACTTGATTTAGAAAAGTGAAACAATTTTAGTTCACATTAAATTTTTATTAAAGATTAAAGTAAAAACCACTCCATGTATATATAAATTTTATAATAATAATAAATTAATTTAATATTTTTTAGAGAGACTTACATCATGACTATTATTTTTAAATAGTCATTTCAATAAATTATCATTAATTTAATAATGTAATTTTTATTAATCACAAACCTCTTGATATTCATAAACTTCTTAAACTTCTTTCCTCAGGCGTATATTTCTTGATTATTATTTCATAGGGCTTTTTTTCTTTCACGTTTTTATGTATAATACACTATAAAAATAATATTCCATTAAAATTACACACAAAGAAAACTAATAAAAGAAACCTAATATATATATATATATATATATATATATATATATATATATATATATATATATATATATATATATATATATATATATATATATATATATATAAGAAATTTTAATGATTTCAACAAATCTGATTACACAACTCGTACTCATATGTATAATAGTTTAAACAAATAAAAAATTACATAAAACTCATATATGAGTTCATCAACGATAAAATATAATCACCACTCTCAAAAACAGAATCGTGGAATTCAAATCAACAAATTTGATTACAAAACTCATATATGTAAAAGTTAAAAATTTAAAATTAAACAATCATATATATATGAGTTCATCAATGATGAAACACAATCACTACTCTAAAAAATGAAATCATCGTCGTCTTCTCCTTCAATGTCTCATACGACTGAACGACATAGTCATCTTCTCCTTCAATGTCTCATCTTACCTCGTTGTTGTATCCCCCTCTCATCTATATCGAGCATGTGAGAAGCTTTTCATGGTCATCGAGAATTTGTTCAAGGACTCCGCTTCTGGTGTCTTTATCGCTACCACAAATCCTTCACATTTTATAATATTTTATTTGCCTCTTCATATTACTCATTAAATGACTTAATTAATTATTGATGTAGAGGTGGTGTATATAGTTATTAATTGTAATTAAATATAGTTAAGTAATATATTAGTAATATTATTAATTATTAGTAATATCTAGAAGTCAATTGAAGAAAATGAAAAGACTTAAATATAGTTCAAGTAATATATTAATAATATTATTAATTATTAGTAATATCTAGAAGTGAAAGGAAGAAAATAAAAGGGCATTATTAATAATTGAGTGTATATTGGGTGCACCCGGGTGCAAGAGTGCACCCATATATGTATATCTTTTTATTCTATTTTGTATACATATTATTCTATTTTGTATACGTGTTTTATAATAATTGTATACTTTTTTGACATTAATTTTTCATTAAAAAAATTAGCATTCATATGTGTATAACATTTTATTGAATATTATATATAATTTTCATTAAAAAAACTAACAATTAAATTGTATACATTTTTACTTTTAATTGTATATGTTTTTGTTTATATTTGTATGTGGGTGCACCATATCTTTAGGTGCACCCGGGTGCACATTATAAATTACCTTAATAATCAATGAATTAAATATATAAGACATTATAATAATAAATAAGGGTAGAAATGTATTAAAGAAATATAAGTGAGGATAAAGTTGGAAAAAAATATTAACACTTGCTAAGCCACTTTTAATATATTATGATAATTCATCATATTTTAATGAATTGTTTTTTTAACTACTAGTAATGCCCCTGTGCGATGCACGGTTATTGAAAAAAATATAAATTTCTTCATTCTAATAAGTGATATTCAATTGAAAAATAAAATTGAGATTTTTGAATTTAAAATATAATAAATAATGATATATATTTATTTTGGATATTTGATATTGTAGATTTTAAATTTATGTCAAATTAATGTATTAGACTACTTATGCAATAATTTATTTGGGCAATATGGATATGGTGGAACAAAATTATTTTTAAGGTATGCGAGTTAGAATTTTGATAGGGTCATTAGCGAAATAAAACATAGATTGTGGAGTTGTTGTAAAACTAAATTCCCGAATGACCTGAAATTTAGCTCTGGTTCTCTATCTGTAACACCCTTGGAGGCATTTGAGGCTATCTGCTCTTGAGGTAGACACACATTGTACGTAGGTACATCTGGTGCCTTGTATTTTCTTTTTCTTTATTTTAATGAATCACTTTTACCGATCCAAAAAAAATTAGGAGAGTTAAATAGACAATAATTATTGAATGAGGAGATATTATAGAAGGTGAATATGTTGAGGGTTATAAGACCTCTTTTTATTTATACTATAAATCTATATACATTTATGTAAAAATTATTTGCTAAATATAGTAGTATAGTAGTAAGAAATGGGTTTAAATATTATTTATGTGAAAATTATTTGGTAAACAATAGGAATAATTATCATATTAATTAATTTAACATATTTCAAAATTATTTATATCTTTTCCATCTTCCGTACCATCTGTATATTACTGCATATACTCCGTATTTTATTTTTCACTTTACTTTGAAAATTAACACATTTTGTTTATTTATTTATTTTTAAAAAAAATTAAATTTTTATTTTTTTTCTTCTTGACTATTATATTATACTATTATTATTTTTGATTTATTAATAAAAATTTGTCTTACCATCTGTAAATTCCTGCATATATTTTATTTTTTATTTTTCTTTGAAAATCAAGACATTTTGTTTATTTATTTATTTTTAAAAAAATTCAATGTTCATTTTTTTTCTTCTTGACTGTTATACTATTATTTTTGATTTAGTACCTTTTGTATATTACTGCATATATTTTATTTTTTATTTGACAAAATAAACACATTTTGTTTATTTATTTATTTTTTTAAAAATTCAATTTTTATTTTTTTTCTTGAATATTATACTATTATTTTGGAATTTATTTAAATCAAATAAGTGATTTTTTTTCCTCTTTCAATAATATGTATTCTGTCTTTTCCTCTATATACATTTAAAAAATAATAATTTTATATATTATTTTTAATTAAATCGAATTATCAATTATACAATATTCACATTACCACGAAATATTCATGAGATTGAGATAAAAGTTCAAAATTTTCTATTACTCCTAAATATATAACATTGTAAATAATATACTTGTGAAATACAAATTCTACATTATATCAAAATTTTTTATTACTCCTAAATATATAACATTGTAAGTTACATATACTTGTGAAATGCAAATTTTATATTATATCAAAAAATTTTATTACTCCTAAATATATAACATTGTATATAATATACTTATGAAACACAAAATTTATATTATGTATAGTATAAATCTATACGCTATATAATTCAAAATTCTATGTAAAGTTCAATAATATAATATTTTTTAAATATATCTCTAAATGTATAAAAATAATAGAAAATAAGTAAAAGCCTATCATTCTTTTCTCATTTTTTAATGTTTTATATCACAAATTAAATTATTTCTTGCCATATCTGGATATCATAAATTACAAATTAAAATATTTTTTCCCATTTATTTCATGTTATATATCGCAAATTAAATTATTTCTTGCCAAATCTCCAATCTTATTTGGATATCTTATATTTCAACAATTTTCTCTGTAATATAGAAATGAAAAAAAAAATTA
The DNA here is from genome assembly GCA_023678885.1 of Pogostemon cablin. Lineage (NCBI taxonomy): Eukaryota > Viridiplantae > Streptophyta > Magnoliopsida > Lamiales > Lamiaceae > Pogostemon > Pogostemon cablin. The sequence continues at coordinate 12,553,903 of CM042981.1, read as the reverse complement.
TTGACAATTTCTAATCGTTAAAATATGATTGAGGCTCTCTTGGACTTTCCCGACTCCACTTTTCACATCTGCAGATGGACGCTCTCGGAACTTTCCACATATGCAGATGGAGGCTTGCCACCTCCCACATATGCAGATGGAGGTTCTCGACTCTCTCACTCTACCGGCTCACCTGCCACCTCTCGTAATATTTGTAAAATTAATACGTTCTTAAAATTTTTTTTGTTCTTGACGGCAACTTCTTATGCAAGTCACTATTGTTTTGTTTATTAATTTTATTTTTGTAAAAACTAATATTAAAAATTAGATATTCTCTCATGTAAAGAGGTGTAAAAATTAATATTAAAAATAAGATATAATTTCATGTAAAGGGGTGCAGTATTTCGTTTTAAAAAGTATATTGTTGCATTTCTTGAAAGAGTTTTAATTTACAACTAAAATTTATTTCCTATTTTTTAATTATATAAAAATATTTTCAATAGTATTATTTAGTTTTTATTTTATGTAAAATGGCCAATCAAAATTTTAACTTCTATAATATAACAGTTTATAATATCAATATGCTTAGATGGAGTGAATATTATATAGTAAAAATTAATTTATTTTTTTAAAATTTCAAAGATTTATTTTATTTTTTTCTACATGTATGTAATGTTTTGAGAATTATTTTGATTTTTTATTGAATTTTTTTGAGAACTATTTTGATTTTTTTATTGAAAAAAATGTATGTGTATATATATACTCCATATTTTAATTTCGAAGAACTATTTTTACAAAAATATCACCAAATATTAGTATTTAATTGTGAACAATATCAAAACATCAAATTGTTGATCACTTTATTTTTCTTCACTCTTTCTTTCATTTCATTTCATTTCAAAGATAATAGGGATAGTATATTTTTTTTTTGATAGGTTTTAATTTTAAAAAATGTTAATCACTTTATTCTTCTTCACTCTTTCTTTCATTTCAAAGATAATAGGGGTAGTATATATATTTTTTTTTCATTCTTGTTTGAAAATCAACTAATTTTATTTATTTATATATAAGGATAAGTTTTATTTTTTTCTTTTTTGATGAATAGTACACAAATTTTGTATTATTTTAAAATCTATTTGTACTTTCATCAAATATAAGTGATATATATTATATATATGATTTTTTTCTCTCTATTTTACAACAATAGTTTCTTCTTAACTATTCTTTACACATAAAAAAATATTAAATGTAGAATGAACTACAGCTCCATATTGCCGCCGACCACTATAGTTAGTCTGCCATCGCACCATAATTATTCTCGCTGCCGACCACCGTATTCACAAACCTATATTGAGATCCTTTTTTATATTTATTGTTGTATTTTCATTCAATATTTATTTTTTTATATTCTAAAACCAATATATATATATATATATATATATATATATATATATATATATATATATATATATATAAATTACTGTGAAGTATTGCTTAGGGTGAGCATAATTTTTTCAAAACTGCTCAAACCGCCCGAACCGCACCGAATTGCACCGCCACTAACGATATAATTATATAAACCGCGGTTTATTTTTATTTGATAAAACTGCACCGCCATAACGGTGCAATTTCTATTTTTTCCTAAAATTGCACCGCACCGCACCGCCTACATATATTATGTACTTGTATACTATATGTATGAGATTTAAACTAATTTAAATATTATAATCTTAACTTGTTATACACTTATAAACCTTTGCTATTGTCAAAATTTATAATTATTAAATTTTTTAACAAATCATGATAACTTTAAAAAAAATATTCATGATAATTTATTATTTAAACTCTATAGAGACATTTAAATTCATGATTAGAATGAGATACAATAAATTTAAAATAAAAAATGAGTTCTTACTATCAAGAAATTGATATTTTAGTCTAGTTTAGAATTATACAATTGTAATTGTTATCATTGATTACTAAAGTATATTTATTGAAATATGTATATTTATCAATATTTAAGTTTCATATTATTTATATAGTTGTATTCAATCTTATTATTAAAACCGCTAAACCACCAAAATCGATCGATGAATTATAATTGAAAACTGCGATTTTAAACTAAACGTAAAAGCGAACCGCACATAGCAAGGCAATTTAAATTTTATCGAAAAATTGCCCAAACCGCACCGTGATCACCCCTAACTGTATTGCACATGTTTTGATGTATTGTGAAGCTATATTATTTTGGTAGATTCTTCAATAGTCTTTTGCCTTTACTCTACCACAAGTCGCAGGTTTCATAAGAATAAATCATTTGGTAAGGAATCAATATTTTTTTATGAAAACCATACACTTTTTATTATTTATGGTAAGAAATATTATACTGTATATACAATGATCTATATACCAAAATCAATTTATATATCATTCAATACTAATTTTTCTATATTTTGATTCTTATTATGGACTTCAAAAGTTCAAATAATATGACTATTTTTTCTTCTTTCAACTTTTTTTCCTTATATATATATATATATATATTCCTTAAAAATCTATATCTCAATAAAATGAATTGTAATTAGATATTCATTTTCTATAATGTAAATGGAGTTTCTTGGCCTTTATTCTGGAAACCTCCGATTTCATAACCGTGATATTTTAGAAGATATAATTAATAATATATGATTAATACTATATATTAATTAATGGTAAGGAATCAATATTTTTTTAAATAAACACCATACACTTTTGTAATTTTTTCTTATTTGTGGCAAGTAAAACTATATTGTATATACCCTTCAATACAAATCTATATACCAAAATCAATAGTATATATTATTCAATACCACATTTAATGGTAAGGAATCATCAGATAACAATTTCTCTATTTTTGGAATAAATACAATTCTTATTATGGATTTCAAAAGTTCAAATAATAGGGCTGTTCTTTTTCTTTCAATTCAATTTTTTTCTTCTTCTACGAAATCCACTACTCTAGGTAAAGCAATAGAATTACAGACATGATAAAGCAAATCTGATTGATCCTCATCTCATCTTTTTTCAATAGCAAATTAAAAAGTGTCCCTCTCATCTCACCTTCTTCTCTTTTTAACTTTTTCTCATTAGTTCTAACCTGCTTTTTGAAAAAAAATTCTAATGCCCGTCTGCAATGAATGTCCTGTAAGACCCGAACCAGATTGATGCCAAGACGACATGATGCAGTTCTATGGGATGATCTGATCAACACTATATGTAAAAAAAATATTTAAAAAAGAAAGAAAAAAAGACAAATTAATCCATCAAGATTAGAAAAAGCTGAATTAAATTATATAACCTACCAAGAATCACATTCTTTGGCCCTCAAAACACTTGCAATAACCCATCAGAATCTCCCACCACCAGCGTACACCGCTTCTCTCCGCTCTGCCGCCAGCAAACGCCGCTAACAAAACTCGGGTCGCTTCTAGACTGGACCAAATCCACGAACCCAAATCGGGTCGCCCCACCTCTTGTCGTACACAAATACTCGATTATTTTTGGATCCACAGCTCAGCAATCCACTGTTTCTCAAAACTGATAGACCCACAAATCTCGTGGTGTTGACGTGGCTTTTGTACCTCCTTATCAGAAGCTGATCCTCTGTATCGCACATCATCAAACACCCATCGATCGAAGCAGACATGATCGTCTGCAAATCAAGGAATTGGGTATACGTCACCGCCTTCTGGTGCCCATCCAAGGTAAAAATTAGGTCACCCATCCTGTGCACATCATAGTCGTATATTTTATTGTAGCTGCATCCGACGGCCACTAGCAGCCCATCGAACGGATTGTAACAATAAATTTTATATTTATAATAAAATAAATACAAATTACGTAAAAATATAATTTCAGATGGATTTAATTCGGAGAAGATGTGTAAGCGGGTGACAATCTCTAATCAATCCTCTGATTCTTTTCTCGAACCAATTTGGATTGGCTTAACTTGTGTGTGTTGACTTTGACTTCTTTGACTGGAGTGTATGTTGACTGTGTTAACAGTGTGTGTTGAGCCGGATCTTCAGATGAAGCTTATCCGAGCTCGAATATGTAGTCTTGTGACGTTGATCCAGAGGCGTCGAGCCTTTGTTAAGATTGAACGTTGACTTGAAGACTCCTTATGAAGAACGTCGTTTAATTTGATAGAACGTCGTTGACTTCACAAAGACAGCTGGATGAATTTGATATGAAGAATGTCGGATCGGAGAGGCTTAGAACCTTGATCTCTAATCGTAGGTGGTTGATTGGGAGAACGCCGGATCGGAGGGGCTTGACACCTTAATATCGAATTGGAGGTGGTTGGCTGGAAGAACGCCGGATCGAATGGGCTTGGCACCTTAATCTCTGATCGGAGGTCGTTCTTGGCTTGAAAATGCTTGAAGATCTCAAGGGAACACTGCTCGTATTCTTGATCTCTTTAAAAGCGTCTGCGTCTTCAGATGTTTTAGCGTGTTTTGAATGAAAAGAGGAGGGCTCCTTATATTAGTGAAGGATGGGAATGCCCAAAAAATAACTCGCATTCTGATTGGTCCTGTTTTGACCTAATTATGCGGGCTTGGGACTTCCGCTTGCTTAGGAGTTAAGTCAAGATTATTTGTCTTGGATTTGCCTTATTTAGTTTAAACCCCCTTTAATTTGTTGGGTTTTAAATTAATTATCAATTATTTATTAATCTATTTTAGGAATTTATTTATTTAAATTCCATAATAAATAAATAATTAATTGATAATTATTGTATTATATTGCCACATATTTTCCTTTAATAGTCTATAAAATTCAAGTGTCTACAAATGCCCCCTCGCATTTTGTTCATGGACGCCTTTGTGTTGAAGTGAACAAATTGCGATAATCCATTCTTGATCAATATGATTAAATTTTATTGCTTGCCTCACCAACTTGATATAAATAGCCTGAATTATGACTGAACTTAGTGAAGTGCTAAGCTGCCTATGTACCTCTTTGAAGAGAATCAAGTCATAACGTAGTTCAAAAAAATATGACTTGGTTTGGATAGGAGGTGCCGTACACATTTTATACTCATGCAGGCCAGGAGTAACATGTAGTTTAGGCTCGTGCGTCATGGAGCGTTGAACTTGAATTTACTGACAGTTTATACTCGTGTCAATGAGTCTTGAATTTGAACTTGTAGATAGTTTATACTCGTGTCAAAGAGCCTTGTGTTGACAGTTTTCTCTCATGTCGAGGAGTATGGCATTTGATTTTTGTTAGATAGTTTAGGCTCGTATCAAGGAGTATAGTGTGGATAGTTTTCGCTCGTATCGAGGGGCCTTGAATTTGATTTGTGTTAGATAGTTTAGGCTCGTATCAAGGAGCATAACTTGAGGCTTTTTAGATAGTTTAAGCTCGTATCAAGGAGCATGATGTAGACAGTTTTTTGCTCGTGTCAAGGAGATTTGACTTGAGATATTTTAGATAGTTTAAGCTCGTATCAAGGAGTCTAATGCAGAAAGTTTTCGCTCGTATCAAGGAGCTTTGTGTTTGATTTATCAACAGTTCATTGCCCCCAATCTTGGTGTAATAACAAATTTTGTATTTATAATAAAATAAACACAAAAGAATTACAATAATAATCCAGAAGGATTAAACTTGAAAAATTAGGAAACAATCTCTATCTATCCTCTGATTCTTCTCTCGAACCAATTTGGACTTTGACTTTGACTTGACTTTGACTGCGTTGACCGCGTTGACTGTGTGTTTTGAGTCGGATCTTCAGTTGAAGCTTGTCCGAACTCGGATTTGGATCTTATTACGTTAATCCAGAGGCGTCGAGCCTTTATTTGGATTAAACGTACTTGATCCGAAGAACACTCGATCTGGGGGGCTTAGCACCTTAATCCCGGGTCGTATGTTGTTCTTGGCGCGAAGAACACCGAAGAACTCAGTATATGAAGAACGCTTGATTTGGGGGGCTCCGCACCTTAATCCCGAATCGTTTGCCGTTCTTGACTTGAAGATGCTTGAAGATCTCAAGGGAGCGCTGCTCGTGTTCTTGATCTCTTCAGAGCGTTTATGTCTTCAAGTATTTTAGTGTGTCTGTAGTGAATGAAGGAGGACTCCTTATATAGGTGAAGGAATGAGCATGCCCCATAAATAACTTGCAATCTGATTGGTCCATGACAGATTTGGCCTGGTTCTGCGGGCTTGGGTCGTTCCAAATATATCACAGCTTGATTGGTCATTGCTTAATTTGACCTAATTCTGGAATCTTCCATGCTTTACTTAACTTAGGGGTCAAGCTTTACTTAATTTAAACCCTACTTAATTTGTCGGGTATTAAATTAATTATCAATTATTTATTAATCTATTTTAGGAATTAATTTATTAAATCCCCAAAATAAAATATAATAAATTAAAATTGATATTTAATCAATAAAATCCACGTGTCGCCATTTGATTGGACCGTGAATTTTAATTGCTTACAAATGCCCCCTTGCGATTTATTCACGGACAGAATGTCTTGTTGTGAAGGAATCGCAAAAGATTTGTTTCTTGTTCACCAAGATTTCATGACCCTTACCCAAAATTATCAAAGTTATTTGTAGTAAAGAATCTCCTACAATTTTGTAGAGCTTGCACACCTCACAATAATCTCCATAATTATCCAAGAGTCCACTAGTAGCTTCTATAATTATCCACAAATAATTTCCATAATTATTCATGAGTCCATAATTATCCATGAATCCACTACTATATAATGATACTTCATGAACTCAATTTTTTTCATCAAAGCTATCCAACAAACAAGATATTCAACTCGTCGAGGTGGAGAGTAGTCGACGGTGGACCACCCATGGTGGTTGCTTGTCGGGCTCGCACCGTGAGGTGGAGAGCAATCAATGGTAGACTACCCATGGTAGTTGCTTGTTGGGCTCGCACCTCCGATGATGTTGGGATAGAGAGTAGTCAACGGCGGACCACCCATGGTGGTTGCTTGTTGGGCTCACATCTCCGACGACGTTGGGATAGAGAGTAGTCAACGGCGGACCACCCATGGTGGTTGCTTGTTGGGCTCACATATCCGATGACGTTGGGATAGAGAGTAATCAACGGCGGACCACCCATGGTGGTTGCTTGTTGGGCTCACATCTCCTTTGACATTGGGATAGAGAGTAATCAACGGCGGACCACCCATGGTGGTTGCTTGTTGGGCTCACATCTCCGATGATGTTGGGATAGAGAGTAGTCAACGGCGGACCACCCATGGTGGTTGCTTGTTGGGCTCGCACCGTGAGATGGGAAGCAGTCAACGGTAGACCACCCATGGTGGTTGCTTGTTGGGCTCACATCTCCGATGACGTTTTGGCGACGATATGAAGAAACCTGACCAAAGAGAAGCTTTTTAACATACTCAGGCAGTCGAACCAACGATGTCGAGGTAGAGAGCGGTTGACGGCGGATCACCCATGGTGGTTGCTTGTCGGGCTCATACCGCGAGGTGAAAAGCAGTCAACGGTATACCACCCATGGTGGTTGCTTGTTGGGCTCACACCTCCGACGTGTTGATGCAACGAGAGCGGACTACCCATGGTAGTTGCTTATCGAGCTCATGCCTCTGGCAGCATTGATTTGAAGAGCGGGAGGGCGATTGATGGCAGACCACCTATGGTGACTGCTTATCGAGCTCATACCTCCGGCAGCTTTGATTTGAAGAGCGGGAGGGCGGTTGTTGTCTGCTTTCGATCGGACCAGCCGGAAGATGGTCTCGTCGCTTTAGTGTGATTCAGACTGGATTCGGTAATGCTCTTGGCGACTGGGAAGCAGAATGGCGTGTGAGAGCGGCGGCTGATGGCTGCTCTCGACGGCTGCTCGCGGCGGTTGCTCGCTAGCGAGAATCCGGCGTGAACCCTGGCGGCGACACGTCGATCGAGCTCTGGAAGTAGCGCGCGCGGAAACGTACCTCGGCAGCGAGCAGCGCTCCTTGGGTCGCGAATCCGACTGTGTTTGGCTATGATTTTCTTATGTGAAGGGCAACAGCGAGCTTCAGGCGGCCGGGTGCGTGACCGGTGGCGATGCGAGGAGAATCCCCGGTGGTGTTGACGGGTACTGATGGCTGGTTGTTGTTTTTCGAAGAGAGAGGAATTGGTTGAGCAGCTTAATCCCCTTTTGCTGGAGAAACCCATTCCACGCAATTTCATAGAGGAAAAAAAAGAATAACTTCAATTTTGACCCCATCAAGTTAATTTTGACTTGCTCAAACTCACCCAATCTCAAATCAGCTTGCTTACTGCATTCAAGTGCTTCCAATATTAATTGGGCCCTTTATTTTTTTTTTTTTTTTTTTTTTTTTTTCAGTTTCTACTTGGGCCATCTGATCCTTCTTATTCACTTGGGCCGCCTACTGCTTCATATTTTGGGCCAAGAGTGCTTATATTGATTTTAATTTTCATGATTTGGGGCTTAAATTAATTAAACACACATGAATTATTTTAATGGCTCACTTAAGCATCTTGGGCTTCTCCATGGGCTTAATTTATAATTTTGGTTTTTAATAATTAATTGATCCCATAATTTATTTAGGACCTTTTAATTAATTAAATCCATAAATTTAAATTAGCTTAAACCTCTTTCTTTGCTAGCTTTAAGGGACAACATGGATCACCCTCATCACTTTACCACCTTCATCATTTCACCACTGTCTTTGCATTCAACCACATCTTCTCTTTGTCAACCTTTTTCTTCTTAACTCGTTCACACTTCAATTTATCGCTTGCCTCGCAAACTCGACTCGAATTGCTTGGATTATGACTGAACTTAGTAAAATGCTAAGTTGCCTACGTACCTCTTCGCAGAGGATCAAGTCATTACGTAGTTCAAGGGGACATGATTTGATTTGAATGGGGGGGTGCCGTACACAGTTTATACTCATGCGGGCCAGGAGTGACTATTCTTTAACCACTTTAGACAAAGTAAGATATTTAATGCTTTAACCACTTAAAATATCTGAGTGGGGTGAATTGATAGTTTAACCACATATAATTACCTTTGGTGGGTGTCATGCACAGTTTATACTCATGCGGACCAGGAGTTTGTCGTACACAGTTTACACTCATGTGGACCAGGAGTTTGTCGTACACAGTTTACACTCATGTGGACCAGGAGTTTGTCGTACACAGTTTATACTCATGCGGACCAGGAGTAACATGCAGTTTAGGCTCGTGCGTCAAGGAGCGTTGTACTTGTATTTGTTTTACGCGTAGTAGCGTTTCAAGAACTTCCCATTTATGGGGCCAATGTTCACGCCATCTTCAGAGATCAATTTGTAGGCGCCATTTGTGTAGGCTTCTTTCACAACATGAGGGCCATCCCACTTGGGTAGAAACTTATTTCCAACGCGATGGGTGATTACTATAGGTCTTCTCACAGCAAGCACCAAATCGCCAACTTGAAAAGAACGTACCTTAACTTTCTTGTTGTATGTTCTAGAAAGGCGAGATTGGTAACACTCAAGTCTTTGTTGTGCTTCCAACCTCTTTTCATCTAACGCTTCTAACTCTTGAAGACGTAACTTTGCATTTTCTTCCTCGGTGAGGCCTTCTTGTATGGCTATCCTCAAAGAAGGAATTTGCTTTTCAAGAGGCACAACAGCCTCAACACCATACACCAAGGAATACGGAGTGGCTTGAGTAGGTGTTCTATAGGTGGTACGGTACGCCCATAAAGCTTCATTGATCCTTTCATGCCAATCTCTTTTTGACTTGGAGACCACTTTCTTCAACAAACTGCATAAAGTTTTATTGAAAGCTTCGGCAAGACCATTAGCAGCTGCGTTATACATTGAAGATTTCTTTTGTTTGAAATCAAACTTCTCACATAGCTTATCAATCCAACTATTGCTGAACTGCTTTCCATTATCAGTGATGATGTAGCGCGGGACACCATATCTATAAATGATATTGATCCGAATGAAATCAGCAACATTTTCTTTCTTTACTTCCCTCAGAGGCACAGCTTCAGCCCACTTTGAAAAGTAATCTGTTGCAGCAAGAATGTAGAGATGACCACCAGAAGACTTTGTAAGTGGCCCTACCACATCTAAACCCCAAGCATCAAAAGGCCATGAAGCGACTGTCGGATGTAAAGGCTCCGGAGGTTGATGAATCAAATTTCCATGGAACTGACAAGCTTGACATCTTTGTGCGTAATCCATGCAATCCTTCACCATGGTTGGCCAATAGTAGCCCATCCTTTTAATTCTGAAATGTAGCTTCGGTCCGGATTGATGAGCACCGCAAATTCCGGAGTGAGCCTCCTCCATTGCTTGAATAGTTTCTTCCTTACCCAAGCATCTCAAGAAAATTCCATCGAATGATCTTCTATAAAGTGTACCCTTGAAGTAGATGAACCGAGGTGCCCGACGCCGAATATCAACCCTTTGTCGTGGATCGTTAGGCAACTTATCATATTTCAAATAATCCACAAGCGGTTGGCGCCAATCTTCTTCTTCAATTTCGAAAACCTCCACCACATGATTTTCAACTTCTTCATAATCATCATCTTCAAAGATTGGTGGTACAACCCAACTTCTACACACCGGTATTTGAATCTGCATTTCTGGCATAGCTATAATTGATGCTATCTTAGCGAGGGCGTCAGCTTGCTTATTCTCTCTTCTAGATAGATGCTTAATATCAACATCACCGAGATAACCCATAAGCTTTTGAGCATACTTGTAATAGGGGAACAACTCAGGCTTCTTCACTTCATACACTCCAAGGAGTTGATTTATCACCAATAGCGAATCACCATACACTCTAAGGTGTAGCTGCTTTATATCGACAGCCATTTCCAAACCAAGTATGAGTGCTTGATACTCAGCCACATTGTTGGAACAATTTTCCATTAAGGAAAATGAGAAGGGTAGAACTTCACCACTGGATGTTACAAACACGACTCCCGCACCAGCTCCCTCTCTATGAGATGCTCCATCGAAATACATCTTCCAAGGAGAAACTATATCCACAGTAAAAGCATCTTCATCGGGGAGTTCATCAGATAGTTCCCATTCAGCAGGCATTGGATGATCAGCTAGAAAATCTGCCAACACTTGTCCTTTTACGGCCTTTTGAGGGACGTACACGATCTCAAACTGTTGAAGTTGGAGATACCATCTTGCAAGCCGATCAGAGAGTACTGGTTTTGACATGACAAATTTTAGTGGGTTGGCTTTCGAAACTAACCGAACTGTATGAGCTTGAAAATAATGTTTCAACTTCTGAATTACGAAGATAAGGGATAAGCAAATCTTCTCAATGGGTGAATACTTCAACTCGTTTGGAGTCATGGTTCTACTTAGATAGTATAGAGCTCTTTCTTTGCCATCATCATTTTCTTGCGCAAGCAAAGCTCCCACAGAACGCTCTTGAGCAGCTAGATAGAGAATTAACGGACGTCCATGTGTTGGAGCACTCAACACTGGTGCCTTCATCAAGTATTCCTTAATGCTATTGAAAGCATTATTGCAAGCTTCATCCCATTCGAATATGCTGCCCTTCTTCATGAGATGACTAAATGGCTGGCATCGGCCAGCTAAGTTTGATATGAATCTCCTTAAGTATGCCAACTTTCCTTGCAGACTTTTGAGTTCATGTATGTTCCGAGGCACATGCATTTTCATGATTGCGTCAATCTTTGCTTCCTCAATCTCAATCCCTCGACGACGAACAATAAACCCAAGAAATTTCCCGGATGAAACTCCAAATGCACACTTGAGCGGATTCATCTTGAGTTGATGCTCTCTTAATCGTTCAAACACTCGTCTTAGATCACGGAAATGATCTTTCTTTTCCTTTGATTTCACCACAATATCATCAACATAGCATTCGACAATCTTATGAAGCATGTCATCAAATATCTTTTGCATGGCTCGCTGATAAGTGGCACCAGCATTCTTTAAGCCAAATGGCATAACATTATAGCAATATATCCCTTTCGGAGTACGAAAGGCTGTCTTCTCTTGATCCTCAGGAGCCAAACCAATTTGATTGTAGCCAGATGATCCATCCATAAATGAAAGGACCTCATGCCCCGTTGTTGCATCAATCATGAGTTCAGTAATTGGTAATGGAAAGTCATCTTTCGGACATGCCATATTCAAATCTCGGAAATCAACACATACTCTGAGTTGCCAATTTTTCTTTCTTACCGGTACGATATTGGAAATCCATGTAGGATATTTGACTTCTCGGATCTTGCCTGTTTCAAGAAGCTTATTAATCTCGTCCTCAATCAAAGGAATCAACTCTGGTCGAAATCGACGCTGCATTTGTTTAACCGGTCGAGTTCCCTTTTTAATGGACAAGTGGTGCACTGCGATTTTCGGATCTAAGCCTGGCATTTCCTTATGTGACCATGCAAAGACATCTCTGAATTCTCGCAAAAGGCTGACATACTTTGTTTCTTCCTCAACATCTAGCAGAGCACTTATGTAGGTAGGACGTGGGTCATTTTGATCACCTAAGTTAATTTCTTTCAACTCATCAACAGTGGCTTTCACTCCTTCTTCAAATTGTGGAGGGGCATCTTCAGCATCTACTTCCTCCATTTGAGAATCTTCCACAGCAGTAATATGATTGGTAGAAGCTACACTTTCTTTATCATCACTATCATCTTTAGTAAAGATGATTCTTTGCACTTTATCCTTCAACACTCTTCCACTTGAGACAGTCAAGATATTTTGCCGCTTGATACGAGATGGATTTTGACTCCGGAGTTTTCGGAGGTTAAGGGACTTGACATGATTTTGCCTCCTACACTTCCCTTTACAGGGTCCAATCCTTTCGAAGACACTCCTAAGCCTTTCAAAAACAGATATTCTCTTGACTTCCCTACTACTTGCATCAAACCTATCCTCCGTGGATAAAGCTTCTCCCTCGGTGATATAATTTGTACTTGCTCTTCTAATTGCAATGCGGACTGGCTTTTGAGGGACATATCCCAAACCTGGCTTAGCCTTCTTGATAGTGTGATCACTATTTTTCAACATTTTCTGAGTAACATTGAGCCCCTGGCCTGGTGGGTTGATAGTTTCTTGACACACCTTACTCACCATCGCTTTTTCCCTTGGTTCATAACCAGCCTTGATAAGGAGTTTATAAGCTTGCGGACTATACGACTTGGTTATTTCAGTTTCAAACACTTCACCGTGTTCGGTCTTTGGTCCTTCAATAGGACGTGTGAATCCTTTGAGTGGTGGAGAAGAAAGTTTACTAGCATCAATTTTTGTTAAAGGCAACGTTAACTCTTCCGAGGTCTCAAGCCCTTTGCCTTTGTTCTCCTTGAGAGTGGCAGATGATGTACTACCTTCCTCATCATTTATTTGTTTATTGCCCCCATTATCTTGCACCAGGGCTTCTTCACGTTTTACTTCCTTTGTACTCTTGAAGAAATATTTAGCATCGGCAAAGTAAGCTTCAGCTTCAGTAAATGGCTTGTCATCACCGAATACTCTTTTCACGTTGTCACCTTCACTATATTTGAAGCACTGGTGCAATGTAGAAGGAATCACGCCATTCTCATGTAGTCATGGACGCCCCAAAAGCATGTTGTAGGAAGTTTTTGCATCAATAACATGGAAAAGGACTGTGGATTTCATCTCATCAACTAGCAAATCAAGAACTATTGTGCCGAGAGTCCTTTGTCCCTCATGGTTGAACCCTTGGATCATCAATCGGCTATGGATTAGTTCATCCATTGGTATTTCTATCTTCTTCAACATTCTCAAGGACAAAATGTTCACTGCCGAACCTCCATCAATAAGTATGCGATTCACTCGCATCCCTTTAGTATAACCAGTCACAAATAGAGGTCGATTATGAGATTGCATACCCAACAACATATCTTCATCCGTGAAGGTCACCTTCATGGAGTAAGCTTTACCCTTAGTTTCAAGTTGTTCGCTTTCATTGTCCTCATTCACGACATGACATGAGCCTCCATTATGACTTTCTTCTACAGAAGTGAAGTTTGTGCCCGCCTCATCTTCTAACACGATTTTTCCTTCCTTAACCAGTTGCATGATCTTTTCCTTAAGAACGAAACAATCATGAATTGGATGACTCACCAACCTATGATACTTGCAGTATTTTGGGTCATTAGTTCGGCCTGCTTCTTCTGGACGTTTCATTTCAGGAAGATCAAGGAGCTTGTTTTTCATCAGATCATCAAATATGCCAGAAAGATCTGAGTTCAGAAATGGATACTCTTTTTCTTGCATCTCCTTCAGAGTTAACCTTCTTTGCCCCCACTCTTGGGCAACTTGCTTCCCTTTGTCTTTCTTATCATTTTCATTCTTTCGAACCTTGACCGTCATAATATTTGTGGCCATTGACTCTTTGTTGGAACTTTTAACATAGGACTTGCCCCCCCTTTTGAAATCTTGTTTATCTTTAGACTTGTAGGAGTCCGACATCGGTGAATGTTTGATTCCACTAGCAGCCATACTTAATTCCATGTCATGGGCCCTAGTAGCCAACTCTTCGAAAGTCTTAGGTTGAATTCCTTTGAGTATATAAAGGAGATTCCATTCCATCCCTTGGATACACATCTCAATAGCAGACTCTCCGGATAATCGATCCTTGCAATTTAAACTCAAATTTCTCCATCGATTGATATAATCAATCACAGGTTCTTCCTTCAACTGACGAGTATTAGTTAACTCAGTCATGCTAACAGTTCTCCTCGTGCTGTAGAAACGATTAAGGAACTCATGTTCCATTTGTGCCCAACTATCAATGGATTCAGCTTGCAAGTCGATATACCAATCAAATGCATTTCCTTTGAGAGAGCGAACGAATTGCCTTACCATATGGTCTCCATAAGTACCAGCGTCATGGCAGGTCTCAATAAAGTGTGCTATATGCTGCCTCGGGTTTCCCTTGCCATCAAACTGTTGGAACTTGGGAGGCTGGTAGCCAGCTGGCAACTTCAAGTTGTCCACTCTTTTCGTGTATGGCTTGACATAAGTAACAGTAGGCTTGGAATTCTCCTCAAACCTTTCTTTTATTGTTCCAAGTATAATATCCTTGAGTTGATCTACTTGGAGCATTCCATCAGCTGAAAGTGGCAACGTTCCTTGAGTTTGCTCCTTTTCAATAGCCTGGTGCCTTGTGACCTCTTCCACTTCACTATCGTCCATGACTCCTTTTCCGTTTGCACGGCTAGTCTCCGCGATGTCTCTTTTCATCAATTGGGAGATCTTTGTGTCTTGAGCCTCTATGTGTTTCGTGAGCCCCTCGATAGCCTTCATCATGTTTGCTAATTGTTCCTCAACAGTCGTGGCGCCTGCCATCATTACTGGAGTTGCAACGGAGTCAGATGAAGAGTTTGAAGATGCAGAATCTTCATCACTATCATCTTTCATAAGTAGTTGTTTTCTCGAAGCCTCCTCAACCGAAGGGTTGGATTCAGATGAGGCTTCCGAACGAGCTTTTTCTGACATGCTCCTTGTAACAACAGCAACATATTCAGTCAATGCCTCTGAGAGCTTAGAAGCAGCAGTCCTACCTACAGTAATCCTGACAGGAGTCATATCGTACTTCGAGCTTGTAGAGAGAAGAGATGAGAGGTAGAGACGGTCCCACTGGGCGTGCCAAAATTTGTAATAACAAATTTTGTATTTATAATAAAATAAACACAAAAGAATTACAATAATAATCCAGAAGGATTAAACTTGAAAAATTAGGAAACAATCTCTATCTATCCTCTGATTCTTCTCTCGAACCAATTTGGACTTTGACTTTGACTTGACTTTGACTTTGACTGCGTTGACCGCGTTGACTGTGTGTTTTGAGTCGGATCTTCAGTTGAAGCTTGTCCGAACTCGGATTTGGATCTTATTACGTTAATCCAGAGGCGTCGAGCCTTTATTTGGATTAAACGTACTTGATCCGAAGAACACTCGATCTGGGGGGCTTAGCACCTTAATCCCGGGTCGTATGTTGTTCTTGGCGCGAAGAACACCGAAGAACTCAGTATATGAAGAACGCTTGATTTGGGGGGCTCCGCACCTTAATCCCGAATCGTTTGCCGTTCTTGACTTGAAGATGCTTGAAGATCTCAAGGGAGCGCTGCTCGTGTTCTTGATCTCTTCAGAGCGTTTATGTCTTCAAGTATTTTAGTGTGTCTGTAGTGAATGAAGGAGGACTCCTTATATAGGTGAAGGAATGAGCATGCCCCATAAATAACTTGCAATCTGATTGGTCCATGACAGATTTGGCCTGGTTCTGCGGGCTTGGGTCGTTCCAAATATATCACAGCTTGATTGGTCATTGCTTAATTTGACCTAATTCTGGAATCTTCCATGCTTTACTTAACTTAGGGGTCAAGCTTTACTTAATTTAAACCCTACTTAATTTGTCGGGTATTAAATTAATTATCAATTATTTATTAATCTATTTTAGGAATTAATTTATTAAATCCCCAAAATAAAATATAATAAATTAAAATTGATATTTAATCAATAAAATCCACGTGTCGCCATTTGATTGGACCGTGAATTTTAATTGCTTACACTTGGGATGCACTATTTTCTCTTACTTCAACTTCATTTCTATTAATCTTTATAGAAACTGCAGCCTTTGTTTGTGGTTCCTCTTCCAAGGGCTCATCAAAGGACATGTATTCAACTCGTAAGAGTCTTGAATAGAGGGCCATTCGATGTCATTTGATGTCAGGCTTAACTACATGTCGTGAGCTCTTGAAGCCAACTCTTCAAAAGTTTTAGGCCGAATTCCCTGGAGTATGTAGCTAAGATTCCATTGCATCTCTTGAATGCACATTTCTATAGCTGAAATTTTTGATAGCTTTTCTTTGCAATTGAGGCTTAGACTCCTCTATCTATTGATGTAATCGAAGACATATTCTTCATCTCTTTGACAAGTATTTGTTAGCTCCATCATGCTAATAATTCTTCGTGTGCTATAGAAATGATTGAGGAATACTTTTTTCATTTGTCCCCAGCTGTCAATGGAGTTAGGTTCCAAGTCGATATACCAATCGAAGGCATTTTCTTTTAGAGATCGGACGAATTGTCTCACCATGTGATCTTCGTAGTTTCCAGCATCATTTAATGTCTCGATGAAGTGTGCCACATGCTGTCTTGGGTTACCTTTGCCGTCAAATTGTTGAAACTTGAGAGGTTGGTAGTCAGTTGGCATCCTCAAGTTGTCAATCCTCTTTGTATATGGCTTGGCGTAGGTTGAAGAAGATTTGGAGCTCCCTTCAAACTTATCTTTTATCGTATTTATCACGATTTTCATTAGTTGGTTGATAGGAAGCATGCCTTCAGCTGAATCTTACATATTTTCTTCAACTCGATTCTTTTCAGGTGGATGGTGTTTCGCAGAGTTCTCCTCCTCATGTTCATCCTTAACTTGTTTCTCATTTGTACGACTTGTTTCCGCATTCTCCATTTTCTTCATAAGTTCGGAGATCTTCAAGTCTTGAGCTTCCATGTGGTTGGCGAGTCCTTGAATGGCTCTCATCATACTTGCGATTTGTTCCTCAATGGTCATAGAATTTATTGTCATTACTGCAGCTACAACTGAGACAGATGGCAAGCTTGGCATTGAAAGAGGAGTCGAGTGATCAGAGTCATCTTCACCATCTTTGTCATTGTGCAATGGCTTACTGTGAGCAATCCCAACCATATTGTTTGTCTTTGAGGAGCTTTCGGGCATACTTCTTGTAAAGTCTTCAACCCTGTCAGTTTGCAACTCTGAAGGTTTTGATAAAGTTTGCCTTCTTATCGCAATCTTTAGTGGGTCATAACTTGCGTCTTCACAACTTGTAGCTCTAAAGGCTTTGAGGTAGATGACCTTTTTATCGCGATCCTAAGAGGAGTCATACTTTGTATCTTCGAGCTTGTTGAGAGAAGAGATGAGAGGTAGAGATGGTCCCACAGGGCGTGCCAAAATTTATAACAATAAATTTTGTATTTGTAATAAAATAAATACAAATTGTGTACAAATATAATTTCAGATGGAATTAATTTGGAAAAGATGTGTAAGCGGGTTACAATCTCTAATTAATCCTCTGATTCTTCTCTCGAACCAATTTGGATTGGCTTAACTTGTATGTGTTGACTTTGACTTCTTTGACTGGAGTGTATGATGACTGTGTTAACAGCGTGTGTGTTGAGTCGGATCTTCAGATGAAGCTTGTCCGAACTTAAATGTGTAGTCTTGTGACTTTGATCAAGAGGCGTCGAGCCTTTATTAAGATTGAACGTTGACTTGAAGACTCCTTATGAAGAACGTCGTTCAATTTGGTAGAACACCGTTGACTTCACAAAGACAGCTGGATGAATTTGATATGAAGAACGCCGGATCGGAGAGGCTTAGAACCTTGATCTCTAATAGGAGGCGATTGACTGGGAGAACACCGGATCGGAGGGGCTTGACACCTTAATCTCGGATTAGAGGCGGTTGGCTGAAAGAACGCCTGATCGAAGGGGCTTGGCACCTTAATCTCTGATCGGAGGCCGTTCTTGGCTTGAAAATACTTGAAGATCTCAAGAGAGCACTGCTCGTATTCTTGATCTCTTTAGAAGCATCTGTGTCTTCAGATGTTTTAGTGTGTTTTGAATGAATAGAGGAGGACTCCTTATATAGGTGAAGGATGGGGATGCCCCAAAAATAACTCGCATTCTGATTGGTCCTATTTTGACCTAATTATGCGGGCTTGGGCCTTCCGCTTGCTTAGGCGTTAAGTCAAGATTATTTGTCTTGGACTTGCCTTATTTAATTTAAACCCCCTTTAATTTGTTGGATTTTTAAATTAATTATCAATTATTTATTAATCTATTTTAGGAATTTATTTATTTAAATTCCATAATAAATAAATAATTAATTGATAATTATTGTATTACATTGCCACATATTTTCCTTTAATAGGCAATAAAATTCAAGTGCCTACACGGATTAAACTCCAAACAACAAACCGGACTTCTTGTTAATCCCGTCTCTCCACCACCGATGTTAGCCTCAACAACAACATGCTAAGGTCCCCACCGGCACCACCGTGAGCCATTGTCAACACGTGGGCCATCACCCACGATCCTGCCATCTGGGAGAGTCGACTGCCACTTCAGGCTGCCGTCTGGGAGAGGCGACTGACACTTCAGGCTCGTCCCTTTTGGCTCGTCAGCGTGGCCATAGGATCTGCCGTGAAGAACTTGGAGGATGTTTATAGAAAACTCACAGTCTTCCACCGCAAGCTTTGCACATATTTTTAATATATATATATATATATATATATATATATATATATATATATATATATATTTCTTTTGTCTTTGACTCTACTTGCCAACCACCGCTGCTTCTGACCCAGAACCTTACTTTTTCACCATAAAACCCCGCGTGCAGTTATTTTTTTTTATTTCCAAATTTACCCTTTTTTTGGGCGGGAAAGTTGCCTATTCTATTTTTATGTATATATAGATTTTAATATTTTATTTTACTTATTTAAAATTATATTTTAATAAAAAAAATTATCAATCCATGAGTCTTTTCGTCTCTCTCAACCCATTTCACTAGGTTGCTATTTTGATTCTTATTTTATCCTCGTATATAACAATTTTAATTAATGAATATAGATAGCAATATCGAATGAAATCATATTCTTGTATACTAATAATTATATATATAATTTGAATATATATATATATATATATATATATATATATATATAATAAAAAAATAATTATATATATTATGAATTTATATGCATGAGACATATGGACCTTCAAAGATAAACTTAAATTTTCTCAATGAAAATAGTAAGTGCATAATAAATTTTAAATTTTGAAACACTTAAAGCATGGAAGAAGAATATTGAACAGCTAATTAAAATCTTGGAAGTAATTAAAATTAAAATAAATAATTAATGAGGGTTATAATAGTAATTTTAGAGAGATTAAATGCAATTGATCGGATCAAATTGATCCAAATAGCATTGTCCTTATAAATATATTGTGTGACATTTTGATGTGATATCTCTTGACATTCCTTTAAAAATATGTTGTGTGACTTTTTGATGTGATATCTCTTGTAACATTTCTTTATAAATTAATACGTAATAGGATGATGGCGAAATATCAAATCTCTTGTCCTTAGAGTTTATACCTTAATTTAAGGTATAGTTTTCATTCATTCTCTCTCCTATCTAACGAAGACGTATCATCATTTAATGAAGATGGAACAAGAAATATCATATTAAAGTGGCACTGTACATTCAGACTCGAAATTCGAGGTGGTAACTTGATAAGTATGGAATTTTAGGGGTAAAAAGTATTAAAAATATAAAATATTCAAATAGTTAAATTAAATTTTAATATAATATCTACTATTAAATTAAATTAAATAAGGCAAAAGCTCCTGTGCACCCGGGCGCACGGAACACTTTCCGTGCGCCTTTAGAAATTTGTGCTAAATTGTATACCTTTTAGTATACAGATGTGTACCTTTTATTTTCTAAAGAAAAATCTGGGCGCACGAACAACACTCCGTGCGCCTTTAGAATTTTGTGTTAAATTGTATACCCTTTAGTATAAAAATGTGTACCCTTTATTTTCTAAAGAAAAAAAAATATTAATGAAAAGTGTATACCCTTTAGAACAAAATTGTGTACCTTTTAGTAATTAAAGTGTATACCCTTTAGACCAAATTAATGTACTCTTACCCATAATACAAAATTTCTAAAGGCGCACGGAATGTGTTCCGTGCGCCCGGGTGCACGCAAGCCTCACTCATTAAATAATTATGCAATGTATTTTAAATTGAGTGAGGCTTGCGTGCACCCGGGCGCACGGAACACATTCCGTGCGCCTTTAGAAATTTTGTATTATGGGTAAGGGTACATTAATTTGGTCTAAAGGGTATACACTTTAATTACTAAAAGGTACACAATTTTGTTCTAAAGGGTATACACTTTTCATTAATATTTTTTTTTCTTTAGAAAATAAAGGGTACACATTTTTATACTAAAGGGTATACAATTTAACACAAAATTCTAAAGGCGCACGGAGTGTTGTTCGTGCGCCCAGATTTTTCTTTAGAAAATAAAGGGTACACATCTGTATACTAAAAGGTATACAATTTAGCACAAATTTCTAAAGGCGCACGGAAAGTGTTCCGTGCGCCCGGGTGCACAGGAGCTTTTGCCTTTTAAATTATTAATCCTTTATAATCAATTAATAAAGATTTTTAAATTTAAATTTAAATATTTAAGTTGTTGTAAAATATTTATCAATATATCTAAATTGATATTCGTTACAATAAAAATTATTTAATGTTTAGGTGTGAGTTAAAGAATAATTAATCTATAACAGTAAGTGAAAGTATAGAGAGATGAAAGTGTAGATAGATGATATACATTTTCATGTGCAACATAACGTTTTAAAAGTGAAAGAAAAAAATATTAAAAAAAATAAAATAAGGCGGTGTGGATAGATGAGCTGGATAGATGATATAATTTGTACATGGCACACAAAATGTGAAATGTGAAAAAATAAAATGGTTATAATTTTAATGTGCTGGAAATAGTTATATATAAAAGAATTTATTAAAACATCTAAACTACTATAAAAATGAGTTATTATGACATAATAAATGTTGGGCAAGAATTGCTAATAATACATTTAACATATAATGATATTTTTACAAAATGTCTTCTATTCCAATGTATTATTAGATCACAATCTACACGTTTTATTGTCATTATATACTAGTTTAAGCTACACTTAATTAAAGATAAATTTAATAATTATAATAATTAAAAAATTAATTACCTAATTTTTAATTAAAAAAAGAAAAATTAATAAATTGATTCGAATTCAAAAAATTCGAACCTGCGATCCTAAATCAATCTGTAGACTTGTAGTCGATTGAACTAAATGCAAACTTATTGATTTTTTTTTTCTCAAATTTCATATATATACAAATGCTTTTGCTTTGTTTTTATTTTTACATTAGTTTTTATTTTTATTTTTACGTTCAATGTTTTTTATTTTTTTTTACTTTAATTTTTACATTAGTTTTATTTTATATTTTTACATTAGTTTTTTTTTTAAATTTTCATTTTCATTTTAGTTTTAGTTTTTGTTTTTATTTTAATTTTAATTTTAGTTTATTTAACTTTAGTGGTCAAATAAATTTAAAAATATTATAATTATGATTAAAATTAAATAATTATTATTAAAATTAAGATTACGATTACACATAATAATTTCTTTAATTAATAAAAAATTGTTCGTTTTTTATCTTTACTAATTAAATTATTTTTAATTAATACTATTTTTTTATCAACCTATAATAAATATTAAAAAAAATTATAAATTAATTATGAATTTACATAACTTATCACTCATTTGGCTACGTAATAATAATTTTAATAAAAATTTGTAATTATAATGATATACTATATATATATATATATATATATATATATATATATATATATATATATATATATATATATATATATATATATATTAATACAATATTCAATAAATGTGTTAATATAACCTTATTATTAAGTTTTTTTTTTAAATTACAATTACTATTACTTTTATTTTATAATAAAATATTTAAATAAAATAACGTTAAATATAAACATATAAATTTTCTAAAATAATAAAATAGATACGTATAATTTATTAATGAATTTGATTTAATATTATATAATATAATTATAAGTTAATGAAATAAAATGAATAATAAAAATTATAATCATATATATATATATATATATATATATATATATATATATATATATATATGATTATAATTTTTATTATTCATTTTATTTCATTAACTTATAATTATATTATATAATATTAAATCAAATTCATTAATAAATTATACGTATCTATTTTATTATTTTAGAAAATTTATATGTTTATATTTAACGTTATTTTATTTAAATATTTTATTATAAAATAAAAGTAATAGTAATTGTAATTTAAAAAAAAAAACTTAATAATAAGGTTATATTAACACATTTATTGAATATTGTATTAATAGATAATATAATAGTGTAATTAAAAGAGTTGTAATAATATATTTATTGAATAGTGTATTAATAGATATTATAAAGTGTTGTTATAGAATTAATGTATTGAAAAAATAGCTATTAAAACATTTCAAATAAAATGCATTAAAATTAGTGTAGTGATAGGCTTTTTTTATAGTAGTAGAAGAAAAGGATTTAGAATAAATAAAAATATAAAAGATACTATAATGATATCGGTGTGAGTTGTATACTTTTAAGTTAAACAAGATAATTAATTACAACAAAATGTGTAAAAATGTGAAAAAATGGTGTGAGTTGTATACTTTTAAGTTAAAAGAAGATAATTGATTATTACTTAAAGAAGATAATTAATTACAACAAAATGTGTAAAATGTAAAAAAAAAAATGGCAATAATTTTGATGGGAGTCAATTATAAACAATATATTAAAAACATGTAACGATGGTGTTAAAATATATACTCCCCTCCCAGGAAAGATGACACACTTCTCATTTTGGGTTGTCCCACAAAAGTTTGCACATTCCTAAAAAAGCAAAAAGTCAAACACAATCACCCTTCTCCATACATTTTATTTACAAAAAAAAAAACACTCATACCTAACACACTTAACGTACTTTATTATTTATTTATTACTAAAAAATATCATAATACCCCTAAAAGTCACTATTTTATTAATCTCCGTGCCAGGAAAAGGGTACAATCTTTTTTGGGACGGAAGGAGTAAATAAAAATATGAAAGATACTACAGTGATTATATGGGTATGAGTTGTATATTATTTCATCGCTAGCTGTTGCTGTTCAAATATAATATCGGTGTAAGTGTATATTATTTCGTCGCTATCTGTTGCTGTTCAAATGTTCAAATATGATATCGGTGTAAGTGTATATTATTTCATCGCTAGCCATTGCTGTTTAGACTGTTGCAGACTACATCAACAATGCGTGGCCATATTCTTTATCTCTAAATTTATTATTAATATTTTTCAATGTGGCTATATTCTTTATCTCTAAATTTATTATTAATATTTTTCAATAATTAATTGATCTTGTTTTAGATAAGTTTCTCTAGATTTCTCTTAATGCTGCAAACCTGCAAGGTGGATTGAATTTTAACAATTTTCAATCTTATCTAAAATGTTTCTTTCTTAACTTGTTTATTTCTTACCTAGAACTCTTCAGTTCTATACTTGTATATATAACACTCAATCTACTACTTTTTGAGCAACGAGAGCTAAATTTACTTCTCTTTCATCTCTCAAAATAAAATCTGTGAGCTATAAATCATTCTTTTCCATCTTTGTTGAGTGAGTCTTTGTCTATTCTTCCATCTTTATACATTCATCTATCTTTTGAGTGACTCTTTTGTCTATTCTTCCATCTTTAAACATCCTTCTATCTCTCTATGTCTATAGTGAGAAATGATCATGATCATTCTCTTCCCTCTCACCCTCTATTGGGATTTGGGTGAGTCTAATATCTCTATTTATTCTTCTTCCATTCCATTCCCTGTTTAGTGAGGCGGAGATGGAGTATTGAATTGGGAGGAGTGTTTTGAGTGCTCAAGGCCAGGCATCATCAACGAACTGCTTCTCCATATCTTGGAGGGGTAACGATCAATTCGTTGATGGTACCAAGTCATGCGCGTTCAAAATTCTTCTTCTTTGTAGCTGCGATGTGTGCTCTCTTCTCAATATTATCCCTCGTTATCCCTCCACCAATAGTTAGAGTCCAAAATGACTTTTTGTTAATTTAAAATTAGGGAATATGAAAAAAACTTTCCCTTTAATTTTACTACATTGTTTCTGTTGTATTAAGTTTTCGATTTTGATATAATTGCTTAAATTTGAATTTTTTTTTTGGACGGTTATATTTGAAAAATAAAATGTTTCTTTAATTTGAAGTGCAAGGAAAAAACATAAGTAGTTTTGTAGGGTGTAGTTATTTTTTATTTTTAAATTCTTGATTATTATTTTAGTCTAAAAATGATTATAGGGTAGTTTTTTTTAATCTAATAACTTATATTAACTAAGTCCGTGAACCTTAGTTTAACTTTTTAAAAGTATAATAGGTCAATTAAGGAATAAAAACTTCATTTCCTTTAAAATTATGTTTATCTATTCAATTTTTTTAAACATATTAGTTATCTTCGTTTGAGGTAAAGTTTTATATTTTTATTTTATTATAAATTAAAAAATGTGAAATAAAATAAAAAATGTTCAAAAAAATATGCGTTGACCAATACCTAAATAACATTATGTAATAATTATCAAAATTTTAATTTAACTCTATATTTTTCAAAAGTTGATATGCACTTTGGCGCACACTTATTCTTATATACAGTATATGTATTAATTTTTATGTATTTTTTATATATATTTAATAGTGTATATAAATATTTTTAATAAATATATCTTATTTTATATTCAAATTTTTATTAAAAAAATAATAGAAATTTTGCTAACAAAATATATATATTTTTATTCATTGACGTATACTCTTCCATCCCGTAATTATTGTTATATTGTTATATTTTCTATATATATGAAGATTATTGAATATAGTATTTTAATATTTAATAGGTTGAGATATATTATGTTTTAAGTTTTTAACTTTACCCAAATGGATTTTACAAATGTTTTTTTAATACCCTATATTTAGTGTTGAATTTTTTATGTTCAAAATGACGAAAGTATCATTGACTCGATTTGTGATTTGATTAAAAAATTATAATGACCCATAAACATGTCAATCGAGTCATAAAATGTATGAATATGTACAATCAAGTTATGAATATATACAATTGAATCATTTATTTTAAATTATGAATACTTATGTAAATTTAGACATACAGAAAATTATTTTAAAACTACATTATAATTTTTTTTACTGATGTTTGCCTCACTATCAAACCGTGTTCCTCATACTTTAATTTTATATAAACTAGGGCATTGAGATACACTGCCAGATTCAAGTTTGGTATGCCTTTGCGAAGCTTGTTAATAGCATGTTATGCAAAAACCTATGCACATAACTAATAGATCAAGCAGTCCATTAATGATGCTAATGATGGTGTGAAACCAAAAGCTCAAAATAAATTAGGGGCAGAAGTAAAATGTATGGTATGCAGTAAATCAAAAGGGAAAGAATCCTGGAATGATAATCATAAATACGCACCATTTAAATCAGTAATATTCCTTATAGAAAGCTGAAATGGAGGAGTTGTCACGACTCTGATAACTTCCACTACCTCCACCACCGCGTATAATTATTTGGGCTCTCCTATTTAGGGATGGCAATGGGTAGGGTAGGGTACGGGTATGACAAATCCACATACTACCCTATACCCTACCCTCCCTACCCATACCCTACATTTTTACCCTAAAATAGAGCTTCAGGTAGGGTACGGATATACCCATCGGGTATATGGATAATCCGCGGGTAAACGAATACCCGCAATCTTAGTAGATTTTGCGGATAATTCGGGAAAACCCGAATCCACCCGACCCGACACAACCCATTTTTTTAAACTATAATCCAACAAAAAATAATTATAATACATAAATGAATAACCTAAAATAAAATATGTAAATTAGAAAACAAAGCCAACAACAATAACGTCTAAATCCGTTAACAAGAAAACATCATAAATTCATAGTTAATTAATCAAATAAAATCATAAAACAAACATCATATTCCAACAATTGCTTCCAAGTCCTTTGTTTAAGTATGAAAACTTCAAAGTCTTACATCTCCTTTTTGCCATCAAGATATCTCAATTCGAATTTAATTTTTTTGTTAAAATATTAAAAAAAATATAAATAACACATAATATTATAACATAGAACAAGATTTATTATAATTCTTAAAAATTATTTATATTTATATCAGGATAAGAATATAAATTTTAATTAAAAATATTAAACATATTATAATAAATAAATATTAAATACATCATAAATTTTTCATCAACAATATTATTATACTAAAAGAAATATTAGATTTAGACATTTAATTAAATATATAATACTATTATATATATATATATATATATATATATATATATATATATATATATATATATATATACATATATATATATATATATACATTCGGGTAATTTTTGGGTCGGGTACGGATAAATATGAGGGAATCCGTACCCTACCCTTACCCGCACAGTTTTCCTTCGGGTTCGGGTACTACCCGATCCGTTACCCAATTTTACCCATTTTTTTTATACTCGCTGTACGGGTACCCGTCGGGTAACCCGACCGGGTAAAATTGTCATCCCTACTCCTATTCCCTGCTCACAAAAGAATAATCATAAAATTGCTTTAAAAAAAAGAAAGAATAATCATAAAATTTAAATAATCAAATAAATCCAATATTTACATTTGTATTACAAATGAAACTATCATTTTTTTATATTGGAGGTCTAAACAAATATCAAGAGTTTCAGATCCTAATGCTGTATAAGGAAAGAAGATTGCACCCTACATGGTTTTTTACTCAAATTTCTAAATTCTTGCTTAACCAAAAACACTAATGTGCCAATTGCACAATAAAAACACAGTTCCATTAGGATTGAACATGTTTTTTCAACTCAAAATCAACATTCTGAATTATTAAAATAAATAATACTAATTAGGATAATGAGGTAATTAGTGAAATAAAGGTTAAAATAAATAATACGATAATGAGGTAATTAGTGAAATAAGAAAAAAATATTTTGCAAAACCTAGATACTTTTAATATATTAGGATTAGGATATATTAATTTTTTATATTAAAATATATTAATTTTGTGTGGATTTCATGTATTATAAAAAAATATATAATAATAATTATGGACGTTATAATTACCCATGCATCATTTTTCAAGACAAACATGTGCTCTTTCACGCCTTAATCTTTTTCGTAAAAAGTTTAATTAATGTAGTTTTTTTTTCAATATTAGATAAAATATGTAAAATTATCCATTCAAAAACCTAAAATTAAAATAACTTAACAAAAAATACATTAAATTTTTATAGATTTAACATGTTCTTAAAAAAATTTATAATGTATTATCCTTAAATTGATTACAAACAATTTTATGAGACTGTGTCACACGAAGTCTTCTCGTAAAATAAATAATAACATTTTAATGAAAAGTAATATTCAAATGAGTAAGATGGATAAGGAATCATAACAATTTAATAAAGAGTGATATTTGAATTAATAAAAAGTGATAAAATTGCACTTTATTATTTCATAAACAATTTAGAGTATAAATAAAAATCGACAACAACTATATATTGAAACTTATACAAAACAAAATTTCTCTTCGTAAGTTTCTCTAAATCTTGGTCCCCTCCTGTCTTGATCATCTTCCCTTCCACCGGTGTAGGTGATCGTAGTCATTTTCACCTAAATTTTAGTGTCTTTATTTGTGAATTTTTTGTTGTTTTTATCCGTATTTGTGTGATTTTTAGTGGTGTTATTGTTGTTTTAAGAAATGTGGCATGAATTGATAGAATTGTGTAAATGAGCTTAAATATATGTAAAACATGTCAACAAATGGATAAAAACGGAGTTGGGAGCGAAACGGAGATGGAAGAAAAGGGCCTGCTTGTACACGGGCCGTGTGCTGAAGACGACCCTGTAACAAGTGGCCGTGTATTGTCATCAGAAATCGCTGCTCGCCCAGGAGGATGGCCGTGTACTGGTGCACGGGCCGTGCGTTTCTGCACGCCACGTGTGTGGAACACGGCCCTGTAAGAAAAAGCCGTGTACTTACATCAGAAAACGCTACACGGCCATTACCAAGGCCGTGTACTGCAGCTCGAGCCATGTTTGGAAGCACGCACAATACGCCGAAGTAGGTGTGCCCTACACGGGCCGTGTGATGGCCGTGTAGGTGCAAAAACCTGTGCAGTTTTGAAAAAGTTTCGAAAGCTTCTAGAAGGTCCATTAGTGATATAAAAGGATGACTTGTGCGAAATTGAGGAGGAGAGATCAGATTCATAGCAGTTACACACACTCCACACTACATTTCCTCACACACTAGATCCATAATTCATCTCTATCCATTAGATCCATCAAATTTCCATTTGATCTCCACATTCAATCCATAAATCCATCATCTAATCCATCCATCCATCATTTGAGAAGAGTGAAGCATCAAGGAATGAAGGAGTTGATAAATTGAAGAGGAGGAAGGTTTCTCCATGCAAGGAAAACCAATCTATTTTTCATTTGTTGATTTTCTTCTTATTTTGGCTCAAATGGAGCAAAGCTTGATTTGTATTGAATTAAACATCATGTTTAGTGGCTAGTCCTATAGTAGGGCTAATCATATAAATGGTTGAGGTGAATAGTTAGATATGTAGAACTTGAGTAGTTATTTGAATTGATTTGTGGACTTTCTTTTATGATATATCAATCATGTCTCATTTCAATGTTTGTGTGATTAAATTCTTTATTCATAGTATTAGGATGGTCATTCCAATGTTGTGAGTGGATGTTTAATTGAATCATATATTGAATTGTGCATGCATGTTAGTATAAGGGGAGGTAAGCCATACCCTTCTTAGGCTTGGAACATTCATAGAGGGACACTTAAGAAATTGAGTAAAAAGAACCAACTTATGATCATAGTACCTTAAGGGAATTAAGATTAAGACCAATCCTAGGAGACTTAGACTTGTACAAGAGTCGAGAACTTAATTGCCTTGGCCATAGGGATTAGGGGTACAATCGTGATTGCTTTTAGTCCACAAGTTAATGAAAATTACTATCGAGAGTTTTGCATATCTAGCTCAAGTCTTCACCATAAGTATGATTAGCCTTGCTCTCTTCTCAAGAGAATTCTACATCCATTCCATTCATCATTTACTTATTGTTTGATCATTTACTTTGTTAGTCTTAATTCTAGTTAATTGAGTAGAATCGTAAGTAATAGTTTTAAATAACAAAATCTTCAAACTATCATCCTTACAAAGCATAAATCAATGAAAAATCCGGATACAAACCTCAGTTTACTTTCCCTTGGGACGACATTATTATAAATTTTATACTTGGTCATGCGTTTACAACAACGATAGAGTCTCTTACTCTTAAACATTTACTAAAAATGCGACTAAGAACAAGGTGCCGCTTGTCGGGGAAATGTTAAACTTTTGGTTGTAACGAGTTTGAAGTTGATTAGTTTTGATAAGGATATTTCTTTTATTTGGTACTTGTTTACTTGTCTTGGTTACTTGGAGAGCTAATTGGAAAATTCTTGTAGGTACATGCGAACTCGTTCAAGGTCTCAATCTATTGAACCTTTGAACTTGGAATTGGAAGCTACCTTAAGAAGATAAAGAAGAGGAGTGTTAGAGACTACGGAAGAGAGTATGGAAGAAGTAGGGGATAATGCAAACATGGTTGATAAAGAATACAATATAAGAAATTTTCATGGAGTTGATAGTGTTAGAGGAGGTTATAATAATCCGGAATTTGTGCCACAAGCGTATGCTCAACAAATCCACTTGCAAAACCAACAAATGCAAGCTATTATTCAAAACTTGATGGCACAACAAGAAGCAAGGAATAATCCTCCGGTGGTGCAAAATCAACCCCGTGAAAATGAAAACAATGGAGTGGGAATGAAGGTCCGTGATCATTTCCAACCGCAATATAGGAATTATGGAATGGGCCCGCCATTGAATGTGAATAATTTTGAGATCAAGACGGGATTGATCAACATGGTGCAAGCAAATCAATTTAGTGGTGGTGCTATGGAGGATCCAAATGCTCACTTAGTCCAATTTACGGAGTTAGCCAACACGATAAAGATAAATGGGGTAAGTGAGGATGTTGTTAAAATAAAGCTTTTCTCGTTTTCATTAAGAGACAGAGCTAAGGCTTGGTATCATTCTATAGCATCGGGATCCTACACCACATGGAGAGAGTTGGCACAAAGGTTATTGAGCAAGTATTTTCCGCCTTCAAAGATGTTGCATCTAAAAGGAAAAAATTTTCAATTCAAGCAATTACCACGTGAGACATTTAGTGAAGCATGGGACCGATTCAAAGAGATGCTAAGGAAGTGTCCACAACACGGATTCCCCGAAGAGCAACAAATAGAATTTTTCTATACCGGATTACATGGAAGTGAGAGGATGCTTATTGATGCTTCGGCGGGAGGTTCGATTTTAGAGCAAATTCCGGAAAGAGCAATGGCTATATGTGAGGAAGTAGCTTTGAATGCGAGTCAATGGCCTATGGATCGTGCATCGTGATGTATGAAAGGGAGAGAATTGCTAAGATGGAAGAAGTATGCTTGCAACAAGTGAAAAAGGTGGAAGTGCCTAAGGAAGATATGACCGATAAGGTAATCACAGAGATATTAAAGAGGATGAATGCTAACATGCAAGTGTCTCCAAATTTTACACTGGTGGTGAATCAACAAGTGCTTGCAAGTCCTCAACAAGGTATGACTATGCCTAATATGGGTCAATCTTCTCAAAGTTGTCAAATGCCTACATCCATGCCTCAACAAGGTATGTCCTCTAATTTTGGAATTCAAGATACATGGTATTCACCGGAGATGACGCTTGAGGAAGTTGCCTTCATGCAAGGAAGGAATTTCTAAGAAAATTATGGTGGTAACTTTGGGGATCATGGAGAAGGATATCTACAAAGGCAAGGAGGATTGGGGCAAGGTAACTTTCAAGAAAATTTTAACCAACCTCGTAGGTATGAGAATTTGTCATATGTGAATCATGGGAATGCTCTTACTCTTCCACCGGGAATCAATCCGGGAGAGAAAGCTCCAAATAGTGAAGGGAAGCCTACGGTGGAGGATCAAATGGAAAAAATGTTTGAGCTCATGAAGCATAAAAGGGATGAGACGTTGCTAGAGAAAGAAGAAAGAAGGCAAGAAAGGGAAGTGAATGATTGGAGATTTAAAGCGATTGAGACTCACATTAGTCAAATGGCAAGTGAAAAGGGGGATGTTCATCGTCAAGGAAAATTTTCATCTATAACCATTACTAATCCAAAAGAGCAATGTAAGGCTATTGAACTTCGTAGTGGAATAAAATACGAAGGGCCTTCTATGCCAACGGAAGTAGATGAGGTAGAATGTGAAGTTGAGCCTATGGAAAGAGTGGATAAAGAACGAAAAGTGAAAGAAGTTGAAATTGATGAAAAAGATGAACGTACCCTTATACTTGAAGAAGAAAAGGTGAAGTCTCTAAAGAAGTGGGAAAGATGTAGAGAAGCAAAACGTAAAGAGAGAAGAGAAATTTGAAAGGGATGAATGGAAAATTCCGAAGTTACCCGTTGTAATTCCGTTTCCACAAAGATGCTTGAAAAAGGGATTAGAGGAGAGATTTGTCAAGTTTATTGAAATGTTGAAGAAGATTCATGCGAACATTCCTTTTGCGGAGGCTTTACTTCAAATGCCCAACTACTCCAAGTTTTTGAAAGATATTTTGTCTAAGAAAAGAAGCTTGGGAGAGTTTGAAACGGTGAACTTGATGGAGGAATGTAGTGCTATTTTGCAAAAGAAACTTCTCACTAAATTGAAAGATCCAGAGAGTTTTACAATTCCATGTGAGATGGGAGAGCATGAAAACTACAAAGTCTTATGTGATTTGGGGGCTAGTATTAACTTAATGCCTTTGTCAATTTTCAAGAAGTTGAGCATTGGTGAGGTCAAACCGACATTAGTTACACTTCAATTAGCCGACCGGTCATTGAAATATCCGAAGGAAATTGTGGAAGATGTTTTGATAAAAGTTAGCAAGTTTGTATTTCCTGTTGATTTTGTAGTACTAGATATGGATGAAGATTCGAATGTTCCATTAATACTCGGTCATCCATTCCTTGCCACGGGAAAAGCATTGATTGATATGGAGAAGGGGAAGCTCACTTTGAGAGTGAATGAAGAAGAGGTGATATTTTCATTGAGTGAGGCTATGAGGTATCCTAAGAATAAGGAGGAATGTAGAAGATTGGAGGTTGTGGACAACATTGTTAATGAGCATATGTATCACCTTCACTCCAAGGATCCGTTGGAACTTATCATAAGTCATTCTTACTCTATTGAATCTTTAAAATCTAAATCTTCTTTTTGTTTGGAAAATAATAAAATAATTGATGATTTACATGGTTTAAATGCTTGTAGGGCACTCACGAATGAGGAAGCAAAGGAAGAAAAGGTGGAAAAACTTGATAAAGAACCAAAAGAGGAAGTGCAAGAGAAGAAGAAGGTGGAGTTGAAACCATTGCCGGAACACTTAAAGTATGCTTACTTAGAAGAAAATAAAACATATCCGGTAATTGTATCCTCTTCCCTTAATGATCTAGAATTAGAAAAGTTGTTAAGAATCTTGAGAGAGCATAAATTCTCTATTGGTTGGAGCATAAAAGACTTGAAAGGTATTAATCCATCTATGTGCATGCATAAGATTCATTTGATTGATGATGAGAAGTCTTGTGTGCAAAATCAATGAAGATTAAATCCTATAATGCAAGAAGTGGTAAGAAAAGAGGTGTTAAAATGGCTTGATGCGTGAATAATCTTTCCAATTAGTGATAGTCAATATGTAAGTCCCTTACATGTAGTGACAAAAAAGGATGGTATGACAATTGTTAGATCCGATACAAATGAAACTATTGCCACTAGAACTATCACGGGTTGGAGAGTGTATTGACTATCGTAAATTGAATGAAAACACTCGTAAGGATCATTTTCCATTGCCATTCATATACCAAATGTTGGATCGTCTTGCAGGGCATGAGTATTATTGTTTTCTTGATGGTTATTTTGGGTACAATCAAATATTGATTGCACCGGATGACCAAGAGAAGACAACTTTTACATGTACCTATGGTACGTTTGCATTTAGAATGATGCCGTTTGGTCTATGCAATGCCCCTGCCACTTTTCAGCGCTGTATGATGGTTATCTTCGATGGTTTAATTAAAAATATTATGGAGGTGTTTATGGATGACTTTTCCGTGTATAGTTCCTCTTATGATATTTGCTTGACTAATCTCACTATTGTGTTTTAGAGGTATGAAGAATCGAATCTTGTGCTAAATTGGGAAAAGTGTCATTTTATGGTGACCGATGGGATAGTATTGGGGTATCATATTTCAAAGCTTGGGTTAAAAGTGGATAGAGCTAAAGTGATAACCATAGATCGTCTTCCCCCTCCTACTAGTGAAATGGGGGTGTTGGCATTCGATCGTTTGGTTAACATGACCCGTTAGGGTTCCATGAATTTCTAACAAGCAGCGGAAGCAAGTAAACATGAAACGCATTACCTTTCACCAAGGGTTGATGTAGAGGTTGAATTCTCGCTGGCAGTCTACGCAGTCCCACGAGAATAGCCATAAGTTCCTCTTCTGATGTCGGAATTGAGTGATCTTTGTGCTCAGATGATCCTCTCTTCGACGGCTTTCCATCAGTATATAATACATCAAAATCGAAGAACTGTACGATTTTATATGAATTTTGGAACATAACGAACTGCAGCAGCAAACGACCTTCCGGTCTTCTGCTGTATGTCCCAAGTCCGATCTCGACGTCGTGTGGGCGACGATCTACGAGACCTACTCAATCTGCTCTCAACCCTCATCACACGTGAATAATGAATTAGATTAGGGTTCCAGATAAGTTGAGGTGACTTATATACATGGGCTACAGCAGGGACCAGGAGGAGAAATTGGGTTGGGCCTCCATTGGGCTTAAGTATCCAAGCTTAGCCCAAAGCTTATACTTAAGTCCAATAATAATAATGTATTCCACTAAAATATTATTACTGCACTACCGTACCAATCCCAAAATTACGTTTTGGGCTCCTTCTTATTATGAGCCCGTTAGTCTCCCCATGTTTAAGATATACAATGTCCATTAATTAATTTAAGTTACTGACAACTCAATTAATTAATATCTCATCCAAGAGTAGTACCACTCAACCTCATTATCATGCCGGAATAAATTCCACCTGCAGGGTTTACATGATAATCCTTATGAGCTCCTCAAGGGGACATCATCAACCTATGACGGACACGGATTCCTTCTACAATCAACAGCACACCATAGATACAGCACTATTTCCCAACTCACCGAGTTTATTGATTTAATTGCATCTAAATCTCACCCATTGATGAATCAAAGAAATATATAATGCCCTACGTGTCGAGGTTATTGTATAGGGATTAAGAGCACGAACATCCATAATAACAGAGATCAAGTTCTTCTATAAGTCAGTATAAGTTGAACGATCTCAGGTGGTCCTGCTCAATACACATAAGTGCACTAGAGTGATTCTATAGCCAAGACAAGCTAATACCAAACCACACTACAACCATCCCGATAGAGAGTCCCCGTCTATCTCGGTTGTGAGCATCTGTTTATACTTTATAAGGAAACCGATAATATGATCTTCCGCGTGTTGTCGCACAACATATTATCTACAGTATAAAGTAAGTGGACTATTGCATCATGCATATAAATAAATTATAAGACGCAATCATTTGATCATATGATTCTCATTTCAAATTAATTGTTTAAACATTGTTCATACAAAAACCTAGACTTGTAGTATACAATCCAACAATCTCCCACTTATACTAAAAGACTATGCTGTTATGTCTTCTACCATACATCTGATTTCCACTCCCACTTCTCGGCCATCAAAAGCTCTCGCCTTAAGGTCCTTGTTAATGGATTTACTAGGTTATCATCCGATGCAATCTAGGTGACAACAACCTTCCCCTCATCATACGATTTCTCATAACAGGTGGTACTCGCGCTCCATGTGTTTAATTGCCTTATGGACTTGTGATTCCTTCAAGTTTGCAACTGCACCAATATCATCAATATAAATTTTGATATCCTTGGGCAAACTTAGAAACACTACAAAGTCCATCATGAAGTTTCTAGAGTCATACAGATACATTGGTTGCCTCATAGGCTCCAATTTATCATCTTTCCATATGGAGTCCGAAGTCTGAAATATATTTCTATATAACACTCCTCCACATTATGACTCAACTTCCTAAAATTAAACACATAACCTTGAGGTGGATTTACTGCCGTCCAATCTGACTAAAAAATCTGAATCTACGTAATCCACAAGAAGCAGTGAATCTGTCCAGTAAGCTTACATATAATTTCCAGTCCTTCTCAGGCACTTCATATATGTCTTACCACAGCTCATCATTCTTGTTCCAGGTTACGTTGATACCCACTGTTCTTGCATTTAGCAAAACAGATATCCATACTCATGTATAGCATTCCTTAGATTAGGCTTCCTCATTTGCCGAAGCATAAGGAACTGCTTTCATCTCCTTTATCTTCCTTTTGTGTCTCAAGACACATTTCCTTAGATAAAGTCACATGCTAAAACGAGTAAGGATTGTATCATTTCATGAAGCTTGAGATAAGCATAACATCCTTTCTTGTGATCCGTATTACCGTGATCAAAAGGATATTTTTGCTCCTCTTAAGTCCTTCATCTTATACCGCTTTATTAACCATACCTCATACGCCCGATAATACTCTTTCATTGTCTCCAATGAGCAAGATAATATCTATGTATAGTACAAGTAATACCACCACGTTTCCATCACTCTTTTCAATACACAAGACACATCCGCGCATTGAATAAATCTACATCTTTGGATTTTCTCATCAAAACGGATGCATCATGATCTTGAAGCTTGCTTTAGTCCATCGATGGACACTTTTAAGCTTCCTATCACAATGCTCTTAGCCCTTTGCAATGAATCACTCTGGTTGCTTCACATAGATGTTTTCCTCAAGACTTCCAATTAGGAAAGTTGTCTTGACATCTATTTGCTATCCCTCATATTCCATATGAGTAGCAACATATAAAAGAATCCGGATCAATATAGGCACAGCTACTGGCGAACAGGTTTTCTCATAATCGAACCCTTTCTTTCTGAGTATACCTTTTCCCAACAAGCTTTACTTCCAAGGTTTTCACCTTACCGTATGATCCTCTTTTATTTTGTATGACCACTTCCAATGGCTTTTACACCATTCGTGGTTCTACAATCATCCAGATCTTATTTAGAATCCATAGATCCTATTTCAACATTCATTGCAACTTATTAAGATTTCGCATTTCTATCTTGTAGTTCTTCGTCGTATTCGTGGGTTAACTCCATGTTTACTAGGGACCAAGCCTCACGACTCTCCCAAAACATATATCTATCAGGTTTTAGAACAACCTTCCCACTACGAGAAGACACTACACGCAATTGTGTATCATGCGGTCTTCTATAGACGCTTCATTAAGGATTTTTCCAAAATTGCTAAACCTCTTTGTAAATTGCTTGAAAAAGATTGTCCATTTCACTTCGATGATGAATGTTGTGTATCATTTCAGGTGCTTAAGGATGCTCTCACTTCATCGCCAATACTTGTTACTCCGGATTGGAGTTTGCAATTTGAACTACATTGTGATGCTAGCGATCAATTCATTGGAGTGGTGTTGGGCCAAACAAGGGAGAAGAAGTTTAGAGCAATCTATTATGCCTCGAAGGCATTGAATTCATGCCAAGTTAATTACACCACAACGGAGAAGGAATTTTTAGCCGTAGTTGTAAAGTTTCAACCATACTTGGTTGGAACACAAACGATTATCTACACGGATCACGTGGCTATAAAATACCTAATGAGTAAGAAAAATGCTAAACCTCGTTTAATCCATTGGGTGTTACTTTTGCAGAAATTTGATGTGATTATCAAGGATAAAAAAGGCATGGAGAATGTGATCGCGGATCATTTGTCTAGATTGAAAAATGGAGGTGAGAATGAAGACATGAAGCCGACTGGAAATGAGTTCCAGGATGAGGAGATTATACTATTAGAAGTTGAGCAAGTGTGTACTCTCTTGGTGAATGTGCCGTCTTAGTATGCCAACTATGTCAACTTCATTGTGTGTGGAATCTGTTGGATTGTATACTAAAAGTCTAGCTTTTTGTATGAACAATGTTATAACAATTAATTTGAAATGAGAATCATATGATCAAATGATTGCATCTTATAATTTATTCATATGTTCGATGCAATAGTCCACTTACTTTATACTGTAGATAATATGTTGTGCGACAACACGCGGAAGATCATATTATCGGTTTCCTTATAAAGTATAAACAGATGCTCACAACCGAGATAGACGGGGACTCTCTATCGGGATGGTTGTAGTGTGGTTTGGTATTAGCTTGTCTTGGCTATAGAATCACATTAGTGCACTTGTGTGTATTGAGCAGAACCGCATGAGATCGTTCGACTTATACTGACTTATAGGAGAACTTGATCTCAGTTATTATGGAAGTTCGTGCTCTTAATCCCTATACAATAACCTCGACACGTAGGGCAGTATGTATTTCTTTGATTCATCAATGGGTGAGATTTACATGTTATTAAATCAACAAACTCGATGAGTTGGGAAGTAGTGCTGTCTCTATGGTGTGCTGTTGATTGTAGAAGGAATCCGTGTCTGTCATAGGTTGATGATGTCCCCTTGAGGAGCTCATAAGGATTATCATGTAAATCCTGCAGGTGGAATTTATTCCGGCATGATAATGAGGTTGAGTGGTACTACTCTTGGATGAGATATTAATTAATTGAGTTGTCAGTAACTTAAATTAATTAATGGACATTGTATATCTTAAACATGGGGAGACTAACGGGCTCATAATAAGAAGGAGCCCAAAACGTAATTTTGGGATTTGTACGGTAGTGCAATAATAATATTTTAGTGGAATATATTATTATTATTGGACTTAAGTATAAGCTTTGGGCTAAGCTTGGATACTTAAGCCCAATGGAGGCCCAACCCAATTTCTCCTCCTGGTCCCTGCTGTAGCCCATGTATATAAGTTATCTCACCTTATCTGGAACCCTAATCTAATCTAATCTAACTAATTATTCACGTCTGATGAGGGTTGAGAGCAGATTGAGGAGGTCTCGTAGATCGTCGCCCACACGACGTCGAGATCGGACTTGGGACATACGGCAGAAGATCAGAAGGTAGTTTGCTGCTGCTGTCTGCCGCCTTGCGAAATTTATATAAAATCTTAAAGTGCTCATAATTGGATGATTAATATACTGACGGAAAGCCGTCGAAGAGAGAATCGTCTGAACGTAAAGATCACTCAATTCTGACATCAGACAAGGAAGTTATGGCCATTCTCGTGGGACTGCGCAGGCTGCCTGCGAGAATCAATCTTCATCAATATACCTTAGTGAACGGTAATCATTTCTATGATTTATTGCTTCCGCTGTGATAGAAACGTATGAATCCCTAACGGGTCACGTTAACCAAATGATTGAGCGCCAGCAATTGGTATCAGAGCTTCGGTTTTGTGGTGAAGCGTGACACGTTAGGCTAGGGTTTATGTGATTAATTTTTCGAAATTAGGATCGCATGTTTAGGGTTTGGTTTTACTGCGCAAACCATGAATATCCCTATATGAAATATACCCTATATCATATTCGTTCGTTGATGGTTGTGTGTTAGAGGATTCGACGAAAACTGTTCGTCAATTTCACATGAAAGGAAGAAATTGAGAGAAGATCCAGCGCAGTGATATTGCAGAGGCAATAACCGGAGTTTCAACCGTCGGATCAGGCTGAGTTTTGGTCAGCACATTCGGATTTTGTGGATGTACATTTTGAACGGTGAAGATTGTATTTGAAACTTTGTGTTGTCGGAAATACGCGGAAAATAGAAGCAGTTTTTTGGGCGATTCTGTTATGTGCAGTCGAGGGAAAAGAGCCGTTTCTCAAAATCTAACCGTTGGATCGACCTGTAATTTGGACAGCATGTTCAAAACTCACAGTCGTAGATTCTGGACAGTGGAGATTGGATTTCCAGATTCCTACGATTGCAAACCCTGAACGACTGTTGGTGTAGTTTGATGTTGCGCGTTGGGCTGAACTTGATTCCGTGCAAGTAGGCCCTTGGACGAGCGATAGTTCGAGCGAATTTGCATCAGGTTCGATTGGTCTACATCAGGTTCGATCGATGTTGTACCAGGTTTGAGCAGATTTTTATTAAGTTCGATTGGTCTGCATCAGGTTCGATTGATGCTACACCAGGTTCGAGCGGATTTGCATCAGGTTCGATTGGTCTACATCAGGTTCGATCGATGCTGTACCAGGTTCGAGCGAATTTGTATCAAGTTCGATTGGTCTACATCAGGTTCGAGCGGATTTGCATCAGGTTCAGTTGGTCTGCATCAGGTTCGATCAATGATGCACCAGGTTCGAGCGGATTCACATCAGGTTCGATTGGTCTGCATCAGGTTCGATCAACTCTGCACTAGGTTCGAGTGGGTTTGCATCAAGTTCGACTGGTCTGCATCAGGTTCCGCGTGAGTCTTCACAATATGATCGGGTAGGGTGCCAGAGTGGTGCAGCAGGCTGCAGGGAGGTCGATCCCCATCGCAGTTGTCCGCATTCGTGATTGGTGGCGAACAATCGAATTCGCTGTTATATAACTGTTATAATTGATTTATTAATTGATTATTGTTAT
This sequence comes from Pogostemon cablin, assembly GCA_023678885.1. Lineage (NCBI taxonomy): Eukaryota > Viridiplantae > Streptophyta > Magnoliopsida > Lamiales > Lamiaceae > Pogostemon > Pogostemon cablin. The sequence continues at coordinate 12,513,280 of CM042981.1, read as the reverse complement.
ATATGTATGCATGATTCTCTATGATTTATTGCCTTAAATAGAAGCATGCTAGATTGTGTATTATATTTGGTATATTATATGCATGTATGTTGGAGTGTTGATCAAGTCAACTTATTTTTGGCAATTTATTTCCTTATATATAACTGCTATAATTGTTTTATTGGTCAATTATTGTTATATATTTGGAAGTATGAGCATGCTAGGTGATGAGTGATATTTTCACCTAGATTTTAGTGTCTTTTTATATGTGTTTTCGTATTATTTTACCCGTATTTTATGTGTTATTTGGTTGTGTTTTGTGTTTTCATGGAAATGTGTGTGAATGAGCTTAAACCTACTATTTTCACTTTTTATTTGATGCTAAACATGATAAGGAAGATGTAGGAAAAAACGGATCTCAATTTGGAGTTGAAACGAGGGAGAACGAGCCAAAACAGTGAAGGAATCAGGGCAGCAGCAACACGACTGGCCGTGTCGGTGGCACGAGCCGTGTCGCAGTGCACGACTCGTGTAGCTAACACGGGCCTGTCCAGAATGGTCGTGTAGCAACATCTATTCATCCAACACGACCACCACTTGGCCGTGTTGCGGAGCTCGACTCGTGTTGCAGCACACGACCCGTGTAGCCAACACGGGCCTGTAAGCGATGGCCGTGCGAGAGCATCAGTTCACGCAACACGGGCACCTCATGGCCGTGTTGCGCCACACGACTCGTGTCGTGTCTTGGACCAGAAAAAAATCAGAATCCTTCTAGAAGCCTCCCAAGGAGTATAAATACCCCTCCATTCAGATTTTATGAAGAAGATCCGAAATTCCACCTTCCCCACACACCTCACACACCATTTCCTCCATTTTTCACCTTCATTCTTCATCCACCCATCTACACTTGATCCCCTCCATCAAATCCACCATCCAAGTGATCAAGGAAGCAAGGGAGAGTGAGATCACAAGAAGAAGAAGGAGATCTCCATTGAAGCACTTCAAAGGGGGAATCTATTTCTAATTTTTGTGTATTTCTTTATAGATTGATCATGTTTTGTAAGGATCTTAATGTCTATGTTAATTTTCTTATGGATATGAGAGGCTAATCTCCTTTGTGAGATTAGCTCCATGATTGGTGTTGGATAATTTAGTTTTTTATGCAAATTGATTTTAATCTTGAATGGGCTTTGTGTTATTTCTATCATTGATTGTTGATTGCTTGATGTATATGATGATTTGTGTGATTAATTGTCATGGGCATGTGATTAGATTGAGAAATCAATTATGTGTTTAGGATAGTTCATTGAATCATTTCATCATACACTTCATGTGCATTAATTTAGAATGAGATAGAGATATCCTTCTAGATTTAGAACCCTTTGATAGAACATTTGATTAGCTTAATCGAGAGGTTGGTTGATTAAATGAGGAGACCCAAACAATTAGTGAATTCATAGTACCTTAAAAGGGAATATTGCTTATGATTTAGTACCTAATTAGGGAACTCATAGAGTAATTAGTACCTAGTGGGAGGTGTTTGCTATTGTCTCGATCCTATGTGCGTTTGGGAGCCTTGTTGAGGGCCTACATCATATCCATCTCGAGAGAGAGTTTAGGTGGAATTAGTGATCGCTTCTATACCTTGTCCATGAGAGATTAGAATTAATTGCATGATTACTTAATTATCTATGCCATGATTGTTGTTAATCTCATCCTTGCATCATTTGGAACCATCTTATCTTTGCATTCATTTTATCTTTATTTCTTGCTTTAGCATAATTGCATTCATTTGCTCCTATCCTCTCTTCCGTCGTCCTTATAAAATCACGATAAACTTGAGATCGCTTAAACTCTAGTACCTTCCTCCCTGTGGTTCGATAATTTCTTTAATTGGTCATGCCCACTATATTATGGCTAACCAAATGGCGCCGCTGCCGGGGAGGTAACGGTCGCTAGTAGTTTGACGAAGGATTGTTTAGAGTGGTCTTAATAAGGATATTTTTTTTTATTTTTGCATCTTATATTTGCTTTGGAAAATTTTGTTCTAATTTTTCTTTCTTTTATAGGTGCATACCTTGAGAAGGAAGAAGAAGGAGAGCAACCCCAAAAATATGAGCTACATGGATACTCTTCGAGATATGGTGAATAGAAGTGTTCATTCCGTTATGAACACACAAGGAAATTTTCAAAGATTTCAAATGCCAAATGGTGAACCTAATTTGCAACCGGATTATGGAGTACAAGATATGCAATTCCTACAACAAGGTTATGGAGATTTTGGAGTTCCTCATCAAATGAGTCATCAAGTATACCCTCAAGGTGTGGAAGATGTTTTTCAAGGAAATTTTTCTAGTCATCAAGAAGGAAATCAACCACATCTATGGGGAAATTTTCAAGACTCCAACACCTCTTATTCCACCCAAAGTGACCACATAGCAATGTTTGGAGAAAAGATGTTTGAAATGGTTATGGATCGCATAGAGAAGGAGAGTAAGTTTAATGAAATGTGGATGGATCGAATCGGAAATTGGTGTGACATGGTGACAAGTGCAATAGTAGCATTCGGTGCTAGATTGGATTCCATTGAGCACCAAGTTAGTCAAGTTGTATCCACCATTGAGAACAACAAGCCTTCTTCCTCTATTAAAGATCGAAAAGAGGATAGTTTGGGGGTTGATGAGGTTATGAAGGAAAAGAGAGAAAGGGTGCCTAAGTGGGTGAAAGCTACAAAGTTGAAAGAAGAGTTGACGGAGGAATTCGATAAATTTGTTGAGTCTCTTGAAGAGATGGTTGAGAAAGTAAAACATCAAAATCGAGAAGAGATTCATGCCCTTATGGAAGAAAAGAAGTCTCCGGAAACTAAGATCATGGATTTCACTCCCCACAAGCCTAAACCTTCTCATTCTATTGAAATTTCAAATTCTCTTAAGAACTTTCATGATTTTATTGATAAAAATTTGTTTGGTGATTGTAGGAAAAAGGTTGCAAGAGGACAACAACACTTGTCAATGCCCGAATTCTTACCGGGGGATGTGGTTGAAGTTCAAAATGCATATAAAGCCCCATGGAAAAAGTGGAACAAGTGGAAAGGGTCATTCCTTGTGAAGAACGCCTTCGGAGACCAATTACTTGAGCTATTTAATAAGAAGGGAACCGTTCTAGTGGTTGAACGGGAGAGCACAAGGCACTACTTCAAGAATAAACCTATGATAGTGCCTAAGGACTATTCAAGACCACCATGAGCTAAAGACTATCGTCCGGCTTGAAGACGTTAAACTTAGCGCTAGATGGGAGGCAACCCATCATTACCTTTTATTGCTTTATTTAATGCTTTCAATAAGGTTGATGGATTTGTTTGTTTGCATTTTTGGCATGTAGATTGATTGTGTTCATGAGGAGAATGTGTATTGGACAAACGATAAGTGCTTGATTTGAAGTGTGATAGTAAGTCACACCACTTTTTGCAAACTTACCTCGAAACTCTTGTTTCAATTTAAGTTTGGGGGGATATGGCGTGGTGTGAATTACTTTGCTCGAAGGCATATACTTTTCGTATTTTTTTGAGCTAATTTTGAATTTTTCTTGTGAGTATTGGTTGAATTTTGGTATGATTGGTTGTGTTGAAGTGCATGATAATCCATATTTTTAATGATATTGTTGAGCTAATATTTTTGATGAGTTGTTGAGCATGAATGAAGTGTAGTGGAAGCACGAATTGAGCCCGGAGATCAAGTCGAGATTCATTTTGCATTCAATCCGGAAGCCCGTGTCAACCATTTCCACTGCCAAATGCCTTTCTAAGGGAGTTCACTTTACATCTCATCTCTTCTATTTGCTTAGCATAAATTTATGTTGATTTGGAGTGATGTGATTAGCATGCTACTTCATGTGTTATGTTTTGGGATGTTTACTTCCGTAATTTAGGATTTCAATTTTCAATCAAAGATGGGGATACTTGTGAGCTTAATTGATCATGGATGATATAGAATGTGTGCTTTATTGTTAATGATGGTGATTTTTGTTTTTGCATGTAATGTGTTTTTGTTTTGTTTCTTGTTTGTTGAGTCTTTATTTTATATTTTGTGTGTTTTCTTATTTTTGTCTTGGTATGTTTGGTGGTTTGTTTTGGGATGTTGTGAGTCATTTTTGAACATGAGTGGTGATATGTTGTGGTAGTAAGTGATGACAAGTTATGATTAAGAATCTCTACACTTTCGAATTGTGACATGTTTTACTTAACTTGTTCAATTTTTAGATGAATGTGGTGTAATAAGTTTCTTAAGGTCCAATGCATAAGCTTGTGAGAATTTGAGCCTCAACCGTGCATACATGGTTTTTCTTCATGAGTGGATTGGTTGTGTTTGATAAGCTAGAATTTGCTCAAGGACTATAGGAACGAGCCCAATTTGTGGAGATTAGTGACATGATCTAAGGTCATCCTTGTTATTATAGTCATTACCTTATATTTTCCTAACATGAACATCATCCCTAGTCAACCACTTTGAGCCTTAAAGCCTATTTATTGTGATATAAGCACATTACAAGCCATGATTACCCACTTAAGCCTTACATATATACCATTTGTGTGGGTGATTGAGGAGATGGTAGCTAGTAAGGTTTGATGAGATAACAAAAAAAGAAAGGAAAGGAAATGGTAACAAGTAAGAAAAAGGATGAAAAGAGCAAAATGAAGAATGCACATGCAACCTCAAAACAATAAATATGAGCAAAGCAACAATAATATGCTCAAGTACTTAAAAATTCAAAGAAAGGAAGCATGCATCATAAGAAGCTCAATCCAAAGGAATGTTGATGAGTAGTGCTTGTGAGTACCAAAGTTGAGAAAGGAAGAAAGAAAAGTGGAGAAGTTGAGGAAGTTGATCATCTCTTCGATTACTTACACTTGTTAGTCACTATTATCCATACTCTTCCTACCCTACCAAAGAGCCTATCATTAAATCCTTAATAAAAGACCTTTTTGATCACTAATGAAAACTTTGGTGGTTTGTGAATGTAGTCCACGAGCAAGCTTATAGCGAGTCGAGCCAATCGATTGATGAGTGTTGATTTACCTACTTTAAAGAGTGTTGAGTGAAATTGATATCTATGTGAGGCTTGGACTAAAAAGGGACTGTATTACACTATCATTCTCTTTAGATTGAACTTGTTAATTCTTCATGTCATGAATCTAATGTTGTAGGATGACTTAGCATAAATTGTGATTCTTATTATTATTGATGTGTTGTTACTTATGTTCGTTTAGTCTTTTCCTAGGTGAAAATCACTCTCATTGGTTTATCATTTTCGTTGTGCGGGGACGCACAACACTTTAAGTTTGGGGGTGTGATGAGTGATATTTTCACCAAGATTTTAGTGTCTTTTTATATGTGTTTTCGTATTATTTTACCCGTATTTTATGTGTTATTTGGTTGTATTTTGTGTTTTCATGGAAATGTGTGTGAATGAGCTTAAACCTACTATTTTCACTTTTTATTTGATGCTAAACATGATAAGGAAGATGTAGGAAAAAACGGATCTCAATTTGGAGTTGAAACGAGGGAGAACGAGCCAAAACAGTGAAGGAATCAGGGCAGCAGCAACACGACTGGCCGTGTCGGTGGCACGAGCCGTGTCGCAGTGCACGACTCGTGTAGCTAACACGGGCCTGTCCAGAATGGTCGTGTAGCAACATCTATTCATCCAACACGACCACCACTTGGCCGTGTTGCGGAGCTCGACTCGTGTTGCAGCACACGACCCGTGTAGCCAACACGGGCCTGTAAGCGATGGCCGTGCGAGAGCATCAGTTCACGCAACACGGGCACCTCATGGCCGTGTTGCGCCACACGACTCGTGTCGTGTCTTGGACCAGAAAAAAATCAGAATCCTTCTAGAAGCCTCCCAAGGAGTATAAATACCCCTCCATTCAGATTTTATGAAGAAGATCCGAAATTCCACCTTCCCCACACACCTCACACACCATTTCCTCCATTTTTCACCTTCATTCTTCATCCACCCATCTACACTTGATCCCCTCCATCAAATCCACCATCCAAGTGATCAAGGAAGCAAGGGAGAGTGAGATCACAAGAAGAAGAAGGAGATCTCCATTGAAGCACTTCAAAGGGGGAATCTATTTCTAATTTTTGTGTATTTCTTTATAGATTGATCATGTTTTGTAAGGATCTTAATGTCTATGTTAATTTTCTTATGGATATGAGAGGCTAATCTCCTTTGTGAGATTAGCTCCATGATTGGTGTTGGATAATTTAGTTTTTTATGCAAATTGATTTTAATCTTGAATGGGCTTTGTGTTATTTCTATCATTGATTGTTGATTGCTTGATGTATATGATGATTTGTGTGATTAATTGTCATGGGCATGTGATTAGATTGAGAAATCAATTATGTGTTTAGGATAGTTCATTGAATCATTTCATCATACACTTCATGTGCATTAATTTAGAATGAGATAGAGATATCCTTCTAGATTTAGAACCCTTTGATAGAACATTTGATTAGCTTAATCGAGAGGTTGGTTGATTAAATGAGGAGACCCAAACAATTAGTGAATTCATAGTACCTTAAAAGGGAATATTGCTTATGATTTAGTACCTAATTAGGGAACTCATAGAGTAATTAGTACCTAGTGGGAGGTGTTTGCTATTGTCTCGATCCTATGTGCGTTTGGGAGCCTTGTTGAGGGCCTACATCCTATCCATCTCGAGAGAGAGTTTAGGTGGAATTAGTGATCGCTTCTATACCTTGTCCATGAGAGATTAGAATTAATTGCATGATTACTTAATTATCTATGTCATGATTGTTGTTAATCTCATCCTTGCATCATTTGGAACCATCTTATCTTTGCATTCATTTTATCTTTATTTCTTGCTTTAGCATAATTGCATTCATTTGCTCCTATCCTCTCTTCCGTCGTCCTTATAAAATCACGATAAACTTGAGATCGCTTAAACTCTAGTACCTTCCTCCCTGTGGTTCGATAATTTCTTTAATTGGTCATGCCCACTATATTATGGCTAATCACTAGGTTGCATATTTTATTCTGAAATATTATATGCATGTAAAAATCCTCGGTCTTAAATAACTAAGTGGGAGAGGGGATTGGTAAAAATTCCCGCTGCCTCCATTATTGGTTTGTAAGTGATGTGAGTAAACTTGCGTGTTGGCAATAGGCCTTCCTCCCTAACGGATGAGTTTATTCACGGATCACTGGTACAGACTTCATTACATAATTATTGTTTGTAATGTGGCACATGAACTTGCGTGTTGGCAATAGGCCTTCCTCCCTAACGGATGAGTTTATGTGGGGCTCACTGGTACAAATTTATAATTGATGATTGTAGGAAGCTATCCGAGCGCGTGTGTACTTCTCCAACTGTAAGGCACACAAGCTCGCGCAGTGGACTTGGGATCAAATAATGGTGTACACTTAGGTGTAAATAATTAGTATCCTCCCCAACGGAGTCACTGCTATTATTTACATGGCTAAAGAGGAACCGACTATTAATTATTTTGTCATAAAGTTAGGTTGACAAATGAAATTAATGGGTAAAACCTTCTCTTGTAAATGTTCATGTTTGTAAACGTCCACACTAACGTGGCTTGCAGACTCACGGTGCTTGAGATGTCGTGAATTTTATTTTTATATTGTTTTGAGGGAATCAATATAAAAGGATAAAATTCGAAGTTTTGATCGGTAAATTAATTTATGATTCTCTGATTTTCAAATGGTTTTATCTCACATATTATTAACTAAAAGAAATTATATTTACTTGTCCAAATTAGATGATTAGAAAAGAATCTTGGTTTTGAATTTTACTGCTTAAGAAAATACATGTGTGTTCTCACAAGGGACGTCTCATGATGCCTATTAAAGTCTCTAGTGAAGAGATGAGAGGTTCATAGAAATATGATGGTCTCATGTAACTCTTCGGATACTTGAGTAAGTTAAAAGGCAGAAGATCATGATTTAATTTGATGAATGAATTGGGAAAGCATGGAGTATAAATTGAAGGAAAACCTAGATCAATTTAATTCTTCGTGAATTACCTAGATGTTTTTGAGTAAGTTCTACCTGAATTACAATAGGATGTATATGGTGGAAAACTTCTGGCAAAACATGTGGCAAAGGAAAGCCATTTTCATCATAATGTGAACAAGTTTTATATCTTATTCACTAGTTGTTTAAAACATAATTAGTGATGGCATTTACTGACACGAAGTGTGTAGATACTGGAATCACTAAATATTTATTACTAAGTGAGGATAAGATTGTTATGACATGGGTAAAACTACAAGAGTAGTGGCTATTGCAGTGGGAGTTGTCTATTTATCTAATGATATGAGTAGACGTTTGATTATGAGAAATTATTTTACGTACGTTTTCATAGAAAGAATTTGATTTCAGTTTCTATGCATTAATAGATGGATACTCCATTTCATTTAAATGACATGGTCATTATAATGAAGGATAGAGTTGTAATCTGTTATTGTACGTTGGTGAACAATTTGTATACTCTTAAATCATGTATATTCCACAGATGCAACAAATAGTAATTAATAATGAATCTTCTAATCTTAGTAAGAGAAAGATACCTTCGGATATGAACTAGACATATATTTGGCATCTAAGACTAGATCATTTTACTTGAGTAGGATTCAAAAGTTGATAGCCGATAGACCCTTAGGTTTATCTGAAGTGAAAACTATCTGACTTTCGAGTCTTGCTTGGGAGTAAAAATGACTAATTACTTTTTCAAGGCAAAGGGGTGCAGAACCAAAGATATATATGTTGGTATTAGTTCATTATGATTTATGTGGTCCTAAGATTGTCCGGATGAGAGGTGGATATGAATATTCGTCAATCGATGATTATTCTAGATACCGATATATTTATTTGATGCACTGCATGTCTAAGTTCTTTGATTAATTCAAGAATTGTAAGGCTGGTACAGTGAAGCGTCATGGAAAATATATCAAGTAATGATGATTTAATCGTCATTACGAGTACCTCTTAGGATAGTTAGGAGCTATTAATCAGAGGTTGAGATTAAATCTCAAGTGGTCTACACCGGGCATGCCCCAGCTGAATGGTGTGATGGATAGAAGGAATAAGACTCTTATGGTAATGATTAGATAGATGATGAATTATTTGGAATTACTTAATTCATTTTATGGATAAGCCCTAGAAACAGTAATTCATTTGAATGTTTGTCTGTTTGTGGGATATGCTATAAAAATGAAGGTGATTTATTTAGTCTAAAAGATCGAAGGGTGATTGTTAACTCAAACACTAGATTTTTGGAAAGAAACTATGTATTAAATCATAAACCCATGTATAAATTATTCTAAAGGAAGTGAGAGGGAAAAACACAAAGTATAAGTACCAATTGTACAAGAGGATATACCACAAGGTAAACTGCAACGCATGTCACGTCTGATACACAATTGCATGTAGTGCCTTGTCGTAGTGGGAGGGTTCTTCGACAACTTGTAAGATACATGTTTTGGGAAAGTCGTGAGACTTGGTCCCTCGCAAACATGAAATGGACCCACGGATACGACGAAGCACTACAAGTTAGAAATGCCAAATCCTAGCAAAGTGCAATGAATATTAAAATAGAATCGATGGATTTTAAATTAGGTCTGGATGCTTGTTGAACCGCTAAATGGCGTAAAAGCCATTGGAAGCGGGCATGCAAGAATAAAAGAGGATCATAGAATAAGGTGAAAACCTTGGAAGCAAGCTTGTTGCGAAAAGGTATACTTAGAAAGAAAGGGTTCGATTATGAGAAAACCTATTCACCGGTAGTTATGCCTAAGTTGATCCGGACTCTTTTATTTGTTGCTACTCATATGAAATATGAGGGATAGCAAATAGATGTCGAGACAGCTTTCCTGATTGGAAGTCTTAAGGGAAACATCTATGTGAAGCAACCAGAGTGATTCATTGCAAAAAGCTAAGAGCATTGTGATAGTAAGCTTAAAAGTGTCCATTCATGGACTAAAGCAAGCTTCAAGATCATGAAACATCCGTTTTGATGAGGTAATCCAGTGACATGGATCTAATCAATGATCGGATGGGTCTTGTGTATTGAAAAGAGTGATGGAAATGTGGTGGTATTTCTTGTACTATACGTAGATAGTATCTTGCTCATTGGAGACAATGAAAGAGTATTGCCGGGTGTATGGGTATGGTTGATAAAGCGGTATGAGATGAAGGACTTAAGAAGAGCAAAAATATCCTTTTGATCACGGTAATACGGATCACAAGAAAGGATGTTATGCTTATCTCAAGTTTTATATAATGATACGATCCTTACTCGTTTAGCATGTGAATTTATCTAAGTGAATGTGTCTTGTGACACAAAAGTAGATAAAGAAGATGAAAGCGGTTCCTTATGCTTCGGCAAATGAGGAAGCTTAATCTAAGGAATGTTATGCACGAGATTGGATATCTATTTTGCCGATGGCATGAACAGTGGGTATCAAGGTAACCCAAAATAAGAATGTTGAATTGTGGTAAGACATATACTTATGTACCTGAAAAGGACTAGAAATTATATGTAGGCTTACCGGACAGATTCGCTACTTCTTATGAGTTACGTAGATTTGGATTTTTCAAATCAGATGGGGATGACAGTAAATCCACCTCAAGGTTATGTGTTTAATTTTAGGAAGTAGAGTTATAATATGGAGGAGTGTTATATAGAAATATATTTCGGACTCCAGACTCCAATCCAAGATGATAAATTGGAACCTATAAGGCAGCCAAAGTATCTATATGACTCTAGAAACTTCATGATGGACTTTGAAGTATTTCTAAATTTGCTCAAAATTATCACAATTTAAATTAATGATATTGGTGCAGTTGCAAACTTAAAGGAATCACGAGTCCATAAGGCAATTAAACACATGGAGCGCAAGTACCACCTGTTACGAGAAATCGTATGATGAGGGGAAGGTTGTTGTCACCTAGATTGCATCGGATGATAACCTAGTAAATCCGTTCACAAGGACCTAAAGGCGAGAGCTTTTGATGGTCGTGTAGTGGGAGTGAAAATCAGATGTATGGCAGAAGACATGACAGCATAGACTTTTAGTATAAGTGGGAGATTGTTGGATTGTATACTAAAAGTCTAGCTTTTTGTATGAACAATGTTATAACAATTAATTTGAAATGAGAATCATATGATCAAATGATTGCATCTTATAATTTATTCATATGTTCGATGCAATAGTCCACTTACTTTATACTGTAGATAATATGTTGTGCGACAACACGCGGAAGATCATATTATCGGTTTCCTTATAAAGTATAAACAGATGCTCACAACCGAGATAGACGGGGACTCTCTATCGGGATGGCTGTAGTGTGGTTTGGTATTAGCTTGTCTTGGCTATAGAATCACATTAGTGCACTTGTGTGTATTGAGCAGAACTGCATGAGATCGTTCGACTTATACTGACTTATAGGAGAACTTGATCTCAGTTATTATGGAAGTTCGTGCTCTTAATCCCTATACAATAACCTCGACACGTAGGGCAGTATGTATTTCTTTGATTCATCAATGGGTGAGATTTATATGTTATTAAATCAACAAACTCGATGAGTTGGTAAGTAGTGTTGTCTCTATGGTGTGCTATTGATTGTAGAAGGAATCTGTGTCCGTCATAGGTTGATGATGTCCCCTTGAGGAGCTCATAAGGATTATTATGTAAATCCTGCAGGTGGAATTTATTCCGGCATGATAATGAGGTTGAGTGGTACTACTCTTGGATGAGATATTAATTAATTGAGTTGTCAGTAACTTAAATTAATTAATGGACATTGTATATCTTAAACATGGGGAGACTAACGGGCTCATAATAAGAAGGAGCCCAAAACGTAATTTTGGGATTGGTACGGTAGTGCAATAATGATATTTTAGTAGAATATATTATTATTATTGGACTTAAGTATAAGCTTTGGGTTAAGCTTGGATACTTAAGCCTAATGGAGGCCCAACCCAATTTCTCCTCCTGGTCCCTGCTGTAGCCCATGTATATAAGTTACCTCACCTTATCTGGAACCCTAATCTAATCTAATCTAACTGATTATTCACGTGTGATGAGGGTTGAGAGCAGATTGAGGAGGTCTCGTAGATCGTCGCCCACACGACGTCGAGATCGGACTTGGGACATACGGCAGAAGATCAGAAGGTAGTTTGCTGCTGCTGTCTGCCGCCTTACGAAATTTATATAAAATCGTAAATTGCTCAGAATTTGATGAACAATATACTGACGGAAAGTCGTCGAAGAGAGGATCGTCAGAACGTAAAGATCACTCAATTCTGACATCATACAAGGAAGTTATGGCCATTCTCGTGGGACTGCGCAGGCTGCCTGCGAGAATCAATCTTCATCAACATACCTTGGTGAACGGTAATCGTTTCTATGATTTATTGCTTCCGCTGTGATAGAAACGTATGAATCCCTAACGGGTCACGTTAACCAAACGATCCAAGCACCAGCAGAATCAAGCCCACATTACTTAATGAGTACAAGGAAAAAAAGTTTCAAGTTGAAGTGAAGAAGTACTTGTGGGGTGAACCATATTTGTTTAAAATTTGCAGTGATGGAGTAATAAGAAGATGTGTGGCCGAGGAAGAAGTCATGTGAATTCTTGAGTTATGTCATTCGTCTTTGTGTGGAGGTCACTTCGCTCATAAAAAGACGGGGGCAAAGATCTTATAATCAGGTTTTTATTGGCCAACATTGTTTAAGAATGCAAAGAAGTTTGTGGCAAAGTGTGATAAATGCCAACGAATAGGGGAAATAAGTAAGCGAGATGAGATGCCCCTGAGCTTGAGAATTGATGTGGAAATATTTGATGTATGGGGCATTGATTTTATGGGACTATTTCCCTCGTCTAAGAGATATATGTACATCTTGCTAGCTGTGGATTATATGTCGAAGTGGGTGGAGGCAATCCCCACTAAGACAAATGATACTTTGATTGTGCAAAGGTTCTTGAAAAAGTATATTTTTGCTAGGTTTGGAGTTCCACGAGCTTTAGTGAGTGATGGAGGATCACACTTTGTAAACAAATTGATGGAGAGTTTGTTGAAGAGATATGAAGTGAAGCATTGAGTGACTACACCTTACCATCCTCAAGCAAATGGTTTGGCGGAGGTCTCAAACCGCCAAATCAAGTTAGTTTTGGAGAAGACCATCAATGGAGGGAGGAAGGATTGATCGGATAAGCTTGATGATGCCTTATGGGCCTATCGGACGGCTTTTAAAACCATTATTGGTGTGTCACCGTATCAATTGGTCTATGGTAAAGCTTGTCATCTCCCCATGGAGTTGGAACACCATGCATTGTGGGCTATAAAACGCCTCAATATGAATGAAAGGGAGAGTGGTCAAGCAAGGTTGTTGAAGTTAGTTGAGTTGGAGGAGTTTAGAGGAAGAGCATTTGATAACTTAATCATCTACAAGAAGAATATAAAGAGATGGCATGATACTAAAGTTAAGGAAAAGACGTTTGTTCCGGGGGACAAAGTTCTTGTCTTCAATTCGAGGCTTAAGTTGTTTCCCGGAAAGCTTAAGTCCAAATGGATGGGGCCATATGAAGTGCTTGAAGTATTGAGTGGACATACATTGAAGCTTAAGGGTCCGAATAATGAGTTTGTGGTAAATGGCATCGAGTGAAGCATTACCTATCTCCTTCTCAAAAGGAGATAGTGTATGTGGATACTCTCTCTTCTTGAACTTCTTTGATTGTGGAGTAGTGTAGATTTTATTTTCTTTTGGTTTTTTTTAATAGTTTTTTTTGTAGATTTGGTTTGTAAGTGGTGAAGCTCATGGAGAAAAGTTCATTGGATGAAAGACAAGGTTGATAAAGGTAAAATGATGATGTATGCCACACCACTCTTTACAAACTTAAATTTTAACACTTGTGTTAATTTAAGTTTGGAGGAGGTTGCGTGGTGGACATACTTGATCATATGTACAAAAAGAGTCATCACGAGGTAAGTTCATAGTTCATGAAGAGCATTGGTGGAATTATGGAAGGGGACAAGGGTACGTCTCACCACTTTTTGCAAACTTAATTCACAACTTGTTTCGATTCAAGTTTGGGGGGAGAGTGCGTGGTGTGACTTATACCTTGTTTATGCTTTAGGGTGTGATGATTCATGTGTATTATATTATCTTGCAAAATGGTGAATTTTGAAAATTTTCTCATGAGTTAGTTTAGTTTTGGTATGTTTAGTGGTGTTTAGGTACATGACAATCCATTATTTGATCATAATTGTGGTGTGAATGATGTTTTGAAGTGTTTTGAGCATGAATAGGATACATGAGGAGTGTAAAAACAGGACAAAAATGAGGTGAAGTGTGAAAGTTGAAAAACAGGGTAAAACTGCTACACGGGCCAAGTTCTGTACATGGTCCTATAATGACAGGCCGTGTACTGTCATCAGAACACGCTACTTGGCCAGGAGAAAGGTCGAGCTCCAAGCTCGAGCCGTGCAGGGGAGAAGGTACACGGGCCGTGTGCAGAGCACGGCCCTGTAACAATAGGCCGTGTATTGACATCTGAAAATACTACACGGCCATACTTGAGGTCGTGCAGCGTTACACGGGCCGTGCAGGGTTTATTCCAATTTTTTTAAAGGGCTGATTCGTACTCATTCCACACGCTTCCTCTCTTCCGTACGCATCCCCTTCATCTCAAATTCATCCCCAAGCATACGAATCATCCACCAAAGTTAGTTTTGAGTAATTGTGAGTGAATTTCTTCAAGTGTGCACGCAAAGAACACATCTCCACATCCAATTCTAAAGAGGTATGAATTCTTTGGACCCTAACTTGTGAATTGTGATAGGAATTGAACACATTGATGCATGGGCTTTGTGATATTATATGCTTTGAACGAATTTGGGAGTAATAAGCATACATGTGTCAATGTTAATTGTTAATTAATAATTGAATTAGGGTTCATGAGAAGTTATTTGGGGATTGTGTGAGAGTGATGAATTTGAGTGTTTGTGTTGTGCTAATTGAAGAATTACATGAGTATAGTGCTTATTTGTGAATTATTAGACTTAGATATTGAGGATTTGGGCATGAGGCTATGTGAATTTTATGTTTGAAATTATGTTGAAATTTTGTGCATGCCAAGTGTTCGATGAAATGTCTAAGAGAGAATTTTGTTAGAATTTGAAGATAACATGTGAATGATGTTTGATGATGGTATAATTTGGAATTCATGTATGTAAGGAGGCTTAAGAATTGAGTCATGTATTCATGGTTAGTTGAGATGAATGATGGTGAAGTGCATAATGATTAAGTTGAAGTTTATTGATGAGAATAAGTGATGTTGATGCATAGTATGTTTCACACTTAAGTTGAATGACTAGGGTGGAAATTAACTTAGTGCATTAACACTCTTATTGATAAAGTTAAATATAACTTGAGAATTGTTATTTTGTAGATGGCCGAGAGGAGAATTAGACCAAGGAATGAGGACTTCATTGTTATTACCGATCCTGCAGAGTTGGCTAATTTGGATGCACAGTTAATGGAAGACGGAGTACATCCGGGCTATTTTGGGGTTGAATTTGAGGATTATTGGGGAAAATACGTGCTCTGTTGGCAAACGTTAGCTCCGAAAATCAAGCCCACTCATTTTCAAGACACGGAAATGATGAGAGGATTGGGACTTGAGAAGGATTTGAGGAAGCTATTCCGATTTGCACAGATTGAAGCATTCTTTGACAAGAGACCACCAACCTACTATCACTTAACTGCGGAATTCATGAGCACTTTGTAAGTGAAGAAGGATCGGAATGGGTTTCCTATTTGGGTGACATTCCAGTTAGATAATGTATTGAGAGAAAAGGTTCCCCTGGCTATTTTAAATGAGTGTTTTGGTTGCCTACCATACCAGAACCATCAGAGTTTCTATGAAGGAGGTGGTTTCAACCAACAAGAATGGTGGAAGAGCTTGGTGAACGATGGGACAGAAAGAGCAGGATACGTCCCTAGTGCTTCAAAAGGAACCGCAATTCAGAACCCAGTGATGAGATAGTTGGAGAAGATTATCTCAAATACCATCTTAGGGAGGTTTGAAGGTGGAGCTGTGGGAGAAAAGCAGCTTTACATCATGTTTTGCATCTACAATGAGCGACCGTTGAACGTTGCAGCACACTTTTTGCATCATGCATAGAGAGTTGCTAAGAGACAATCTTCTCAAGGCCTAATATTAGGAGGGATGATCACGATGATAGCTCAAGGATTGGGAGTTAATCTGGTAGGTATGGAGAATCGAATAGTGAGTGAAGGGCTGAACTACCAACAGTTGATGAGGATGGAGTTCTTGACCACGGTTGGGAATCAATATTGTCTGAGGCAGGAAAAAGGAGCTCCATTTTCCTTGCCAACTCCAGAGCTCACTACGATCTACACTCAAAGGAAGTATGCCAACTTGGCAATGGCGAGTGCTAATCACTCAAGGGTCGTGAGAGCTTTTTATAGAAAAAATAGGGATAAAGTGGAAGAGATTCTAAGACAGCTGAGAGTTGAAGAGAACCTCGAGCTAGCTAACTTGAGAGCTGAGCCAGTGCCCATGGAGGGAGATAAGCAAGATGCACCACCGGAGCAAGTGGAGTTTGAGGAGCAAGGCCCTGATCCACCACAGTTTGAGGAAGAAGAGCAACAGCTGCCAGTGGGACCTGAGCAAGGGAATGATCGATGGAACTATTTGATGGATGAGTTGAGGCATGTACAGCAGACTTATGAAGCATAGATCAGGGAGATTCAAGAGGTCCAGCAGGAGCACAGAGTGCATATTCAGGAGTTAATAGATGGACAGCGTCGAAGGGAGTATTATGATGAGCGATCACGGGTGCACTCCAACAACATGGAGAAGATGATAACTATGATGTTCAACTTCCAGTTCCCTGGATCTCCTCGTGCATACATTCCATGGAATGCTTATCATCCACCTCCACCTCCAGAGCCATGAAGGGAGTACTTTGAGTGCTAGACACTTCATTCATCTTAGTTATGATTAGACTTTTTGAAGGATTTCTGAATTAGATTTGATTTGATAGATTGGATTGTACTTAAATTATTTATTTTTGGAAGGTTTCCTTTATTTTGAGATTTTATTTTAGTTTTATGCGATTTACTTTTCATTATTTTTGGTATTTTGATTTGTTTTTTTTGTTTGGATGTGATGGGAATTTGATCTTAATTGTTTTGGATGTGAATTGATGTGTTTAATACTTTGAGATGGATGATTTTATTCATGCATGTTATATGTTGTTGTGTTGTTTGGTGATTCTTTGATTATTGTGTGGTGTTTGTCATGTTGTTTCATTTTTGTAGGGAGTATTTCGTGGTATGTTTTTGGGAAAGAGTTGAGTGTTTTTGAATATGAGCTATAATGCATTGTTTGTGATGAGTGAAGGCAAGTATATTAATGGTTTCTACTTGTTGAAATTGTGACATGAATTATATAATTTGTTCAATTTTGAGAAGTATGAAGGGTAATTAGGTTTCTTTTGGTCCAAACAAAAGCTTGTGAGACTTGAGCCTCAACCGTGCCTCCATGGTTCATTCTTGATGAGAGGACCGGTTGAACTTAGACAAACTAGAACTTGCTCATGGACTATAGGAACGAAGCTCGAATGGTAAAAACTTGTGAAATGATCTTAGGTCATCCTTGTTAAATGAAGTCATAGCCATAAAACTCCTTACCAAAATATTATCCCTAGTGAATCACTTTGAGCCTATAAGCCTTTTCTTGATGATTTGAGCACAATACAAGCCTTGATAATCCATTTGAGCCTTATATTTAACCTATGTATGGGTAATTGAGGATGATGATGGTTTACAAGGGAAGATGAAAATAGTGTAAGTAAATGGAAGAAAGGTTGAGTCAAGAAAAAGGATGAAAGAGCTCAAGATAAAAAAGCAAATGCAAATGGAAAAGGAGCAAAATCATAAAATAATCTCAAGGAATTTAAAAGTCAAAAGAAAAGAAGTATGTCATTCTAAAGAAGCTCAAGGAATACATTGTATGTTGATATTTAGTGCTTTTGAATTATTGACAAAGGGAGAAAGTTTGAAAGTGAAGAAGTTGGAGAAAAGAATAATCTCTTTGATTATCTACACTTGAATAGTCACTATTATCAAAAGTTTCCTACCCTACCAAAGAGCCTAAACATTACATCCTAAGATAAAGACCTTTTTGATCACTAATTGAAACTAGGGTGGCTTGTGAACATAATCCATGAGCAAGCCTATGGTGAGTCGGTTCTAACTGGTTGATGAGTGATGTTAAAATCCCTACTCTATAGAGTGTTGAGTTAATTTGATATCCTATGAGAGACTTGGATTGAAAATGATTTGATTACTCTTTTGTCATTCTTAAGATTGAATTTGTTAAATCTTTCATGTTATAAGTTTGATGATGTAGGGATACTTAATGTGATTTTGTAGTCCTTACTACTTGTGATGTGTTATGGTTTATGTTCGTTAGGTGTTTTCCTAGGTGAAAATTACTACTCTTGTTTATCATTTTTCATTGTTCGAGGACGAACAATACTTTAAGTTTGGGGGGTTGATCGTAGTCATTTTCACCTAAATTTTAGTGTCTTTATTTGTGAATTTTCGGATATTTTTATCCGTATTTGTGTGATTTTTAGTGTTGTTATTGTTGTTTTGAGAAATGTGGTATGAATTGATATAATTGTATAAATGAGCTTAAATATGTGTAAAACAGGTCAAAAAATGGATAAAAATAGAGTCGGGAGCGAAACGGAGACGGAAGAAAAGGGCATGCTTATACACGGGCCATGTGCGGAACACGGTCCTGTAACAAGGGGCCGTTTATTGTCATCAAAAATCGCTGCTCGCCCAGGAGGATGGCCGTGTGTTGCTGCACGCCCCGTGTGCAGAACACGGCCCTGTAAGGAGAAGTCGTGTACTTACATCAGAAAATGCTACAGGCCATTACCAAGGCCGTGTACTGCAGCTCGAGCCGTGTCCGAAAGCATGCACAATACGCCGAAGTAAGTGTGCCCTACACGAGCCGTGTCCTGCTACACGGGCCGTTTAGATGCAAAAACCTATACAGTTTTGAGAAAGTTCCGGAAGCTTCTAGAAGGTCCATTAGTGATATAAAAGGATGACTTGTGCGAAATTGAGGAGGAGAGATCAGATTCATAGCAGTTACACACACTCCACACCACATTTCCTCACACACTATATCCATAATCCATCTCTATCCATTAGACCCATCCAATTTCCATTTGATCTCCACATTCAATCCATCATCTAATCCATCTATCCATCATTTGAGAAGAGTGAAGCATCAAGGAGTGGAGGAGTTGATAAATTGAAGAGGAGGAAGGTTTCTCCATTCAAGGGAAGCCAATCTACTTTTCATTTGTTGGTTTTCTTCTTATTTTAGCTCAAATAGAGCAAAGCTTGATTTGTATTGAATTAAACATCATGTTTAGTGGCTAGTCCTATAGTAGGGCTAATCATATGAATGATTGAGGTGAAGAGTTAGATATGTAGAACTTGAGTAGTGATTTGAATTGATTTGTGGACTTTCTTTTATGATATATCAATCATGTTTCATTTCAATGTTTGTGTGATTAAATTCTCTATTCATAGTAATTGGATGGTCATTCCAATGTTGTGAGTGGATGTTTAATTGAATCATATATTGAATTGTGCATGCATGTTAGTATAAGGTGAGGTAAGACATACCCTCATTAGGCTTGGAACATTCATAGAGGGACACTTAAGAAATTGAGTGAAAAGAACCAACTTATGATCATAGTACCTTAAGGAAATTGAGATTAAGACCAATCCTATGAGACTTAGACTTGTACAAGAGTCGAGAACCTAATTGCCTTGGCCATAGGGATTAGGAGTAAAATCGTAATTGCTTTTAGTCTACAAGTTAATGAAAATTACCATCAAGAGTTTTGCATATCTAGCTCAAGTCTTCACCATAAATATGATTAGCCTTGCTCTCTTCTCAAGAGAATTCTACATCCATTACATTCATCATTTGCTTGTTGTTTGATCATTTACTTTGTTAGTCTTAATTCTAGTTAATTGAGTAGAATAAGTAATAGTTTTAAATAACAAAACCTTCAAACTATCATCCTTACAAAGCATAAATCAATGAAAAATTCGGATACAAACCTCAGTTTACTTTCCCTTGGGACGACATTATTATAAATTTTGTACTTGGTCATGCGTTTACAACAACGATAGAGTCTCTTACTCTTAAATATTTTACTAAAAATGCGACTAAGAACAGTAGGACTACAGTGTATCCGACTGCACCAATGTGCCAAATCTTGGTATCCGTGTTCTGATATCTTCATTCACAAACATTCTTATGAATCCAGTTTACATAGCATAATATGTGAACCCTGTGGTCCCCTCCAATTCTATATACCGTTTTGCTAGAGGTTTAAATTATAGGGGAATTACAGGATTTAAACCCGGTTCACAAGAGATTAACTCATCTTCATTATGCTAAAAAAGGTATCCATAACAGACAACCAGTGCCGGTCCTGACATTTTCGGGGCCCGGGCCGAACATAAGTAATAGGCCCTCGTTGCTTTCTACATATTTATTAACTAAAAAGTTTTCATTATTTTCTTCATTAACACTTTCTTTTCTTCCATAAAAACCAAAAATTTATTTCTAGCAAGGCATTTTATTATAACAATTATTCTCAAAAGAAATTGAATCCAATGTAATTTTTCTTTGGAAATTTGTTCTTGTAAATCTTTATTTATGGTTCTTTTTAGTCTAATTTTTAAATCAATCAAACTATTCATATTAGTGATATGTTTAAGTCTCTCACTAAGATGTTCTAATCGTTATATCCTTTATTTGCTAAAGCACTATGCCTTTCGAATCTTCCAAATTCTTTGAAAAAATTTATCTAATAACTTTCTTTGTGATAAATGTTATAATCTTTTTTCGTTTTCCTTTCTTACAATTAGATTCATGTTTTTTAATATCTAAATATAGGGCCCCTTTTCAAGTCCAATAAATTGACGGACCAAATTTTATTAAAACTTTAATAACCTAATATAAAATATGTATTTTTTTAAAATATAATTTTATCAAAGTATTATATATATATATATATATATATATATATTTTGGGCCTCTATATTTTTGAGCCCAGGGCGGTCGCCCTTCTCGCCCCTCCTCAGGGCCACCACTGAGACAACCCAATGTCAAGCACAACCTGAAATTTGTACTCCCTCAAGATCATGGTAAGAGTGTTCTTTCTAGCGGAAGTCGTCGTAGCCAAGAATGGAACTGTAATTGGTTATTTCAAGAATAGATATCACGGGTTCATGAAAGCTTTGAAGGAAGTCGTGGACAAATGTGGAGGTTGAAGTCACCATTCACGCAACAATGATGGATTATCTTCGAGATGTTCTCCGAGCAAGACGCTAATAAGCTTATCAAAGGTCATACATAATTAACTCTAATTTGCGACCCCTCTACGACTACACCTGCTATTACATCTGTAACCCATGCATAATTTTATACGACACCTTATGCGACTATGCCTGCAACTACATCTGCGACCATATTCACAATTATTTCATGCGGCGCGGTCTCCTACGACTATGCCTACAATGAAGCTTGCAACTTCATAGTACATAATTTTTTCCATACGACCCTACACACGATTATATGTACGACCATACATATACTTTATTTACTAACATATCTGCGACACTGCATGCAATTATATGTGCGACTATCTATTAATTATATAAGGAAGAGGGGTAAAATTTTTTTTAAAAATAGCATATTTAAAAAAAATTATATTGAATGACATTTTTTATTTATTTATTTTTAATAAAAAAATAATCATTTCATTAAAAAGAGTTAAGTATGAAAATTACCTATCTCCAAAATATTAAATTTTTCACAATTTCTTTAAATATAATCTTACAGCTTGTTGTCTTTTCTATTAAACAAAAGCACTCATATGTATTTTCCTATATTCATATTGATTACTTAAATAATACTAACCCTTTATTTTATTTTAGCTACCAAATGACCCAAGAAATTAATGAAATAGATGTAGTAATATTCAATAAATTACGTAATTGTATATATGTTATTCGACAACATCAACCGTCCCTCTCTCTTTATAGATAATCTCTCTGTTAGATCAGCATGACAACATATATTGCGGTGTAAGGAAAGACTCTTAAAAACCCAGACACACAAAATTAGATTTGTATATGACTCAGAATGAAAAGGTAAAACAGTAATATATCTGTTTTAGTGAACTTAGAACGATTAGATTTGTATGTTTTAGAATTGTATAGACTTAGAACGAATAGTGTATCTAAACTTAGAATGAAAACATACGAATAGTATATCTAAACTTAAAAATTAATAGTTTATTTCTTTAAAAATAATTTTATATATATTAAAGATTAATCCATAAATTAGTATATTAAAAAAATTTTAGGGTAACTTTTTTCATTTAAAAGTGTAATAGTTTATTCCTTTTAGAGGTTCAAAGTAGAGGTTCACATTGAGACAAGTGTTTCCTTTATTTTAGGGTGCGACTATTTGCACCCCCGAAATAAATGAACGCATCCCATTAATTTTTAAATAAAATAATTCCTAATTAATATGACATAAATACTCTTATAACAAATTATATGATTAGATCCCTATTATTCATGCCCCATATTTCTAAGATTACTCTACATATTAAACCTAGATTAATTTTGTTTGGTGAGTAACCCAAGCATGGACAAGATTCTGGAGAAGTACAAACGATATTCGTTCTCAAAATTACAGTAAACTCGAATCATATGTAAATACTGAATCTTGTTTACCAATTAGGGTTTTAGTGAACTATATATAAATTCATCTAGTTTATGTTACGTTTTTGGCGCACAAATTAACCTTGGACGAGGCTGTGTTTAATTTTTCAATATAATAACATTGGATTGTTCTTCAGGCCAATTGGACCATCAGCAAACTCATGGTCATCCATTTCTTACTCTCTCATGCACCGATAAATTTTTTTTATGTATATGTATATATGCAGAGAACAATTAAAAGAATCGAAAATCCTTGAATATAAATATATATTATATTCTTTAGTTGGCATATGCACAGACCACCATACATATGCATACATGTTGGTTGCATGTATCTTTCATTAGGAGAAGAATCTTCAAACATATAACAAAAAGATTAGCGAGGGTGCTGGAGCAGAGGAAGAATCCGGTAAGTCAAGATTCGAAGTGAATGATGATGAAGATAACGACGAAGATGACAGCGGAGAGGACGACGAGTACGAAGTGAACATGTTGGTGTTTGAAAAGGAATTAAAATGTTGGTTGTTTGTATATGTATGTTATAATTGAGATGTGTTTACGGCATGATTGGTATGATTGAATAGAATTATGTTGGAATGGAAAGAACTAATAAATTGAATAGAGATAGGAAATGAATGATTAAAAATAATTATTACCATGATTGGTATGGAGTAGGAATAGATTATGCAATAAAAATTAATTTGATTTAAATCTCATATTTATTATTTTATTTAAATTTTAAATTGATTAAAGATTCAATAAATTTCATATATGTTTTAATAACTAAACTAAAAAAATATGAAATTAAAGATAAAATAAATATTTATATTATTTAAATTTTAAATAAAAAAATGTATGTAATCTAAAAATTATTATTTATATTTATATTTAATATATATATATATATATATATATATATATATATATATTTAATTTAAAATAATATTAATTTTTATATATTTAATATTTTTATAATAAATTTTTAATTAAATATATAATTTTTTATTTTTTATTAATTTATATTTATATTTTTTTTATAATGAGAATTACTTTTTTATTTAAATTTTAAATAATTTAATATTGTTAATAAATAATTTAACATATTAAAATTAAAATTTTTTAATATGAAATTTATATATTAAGGAAAAAAAATTAATTAATTTTTAATTTTTATAAGTATATAAAATGAGATGAATATAAAACAAAATCATAATTATTAATGAGAGCGATTTTGATAGGACCGGTCCTACCATATTAGAACCGGATCCAATATATGCATAAGTGGGTTAAATGGGGGGTAAGACGGGCCTCTCAATGATATGTATCAATTACTTATTTTATTTATTCACTTTTTCTTCTATCCGAAATCGCTGTACAAATCAACTGACCCTGCGTCTCAGATTATCACACAATGGAATATTCCGATTCCGACGATGCTGCCAACCTTCGCTACGACTTTCTGCAGCTTCTCCACAGCCGTCGGACCGCTGAAGGTCATTTTCGCAAGTGCTCTCTCTTTACCCTCTGTTACTCTCTTGTTTTCGTGAAATTGTGCGTCTTCTTCTCAATTATTCTGTGTTTCGTTTGAAATTTCACTTGATTTGTTTTAATTTAGTTTTGGCTATTGAGAGAGATGCATGAACTGAAGCGGGTGGTACGTTCAATGATGATAGTTGAAATGTATCTAAATTTATTTCGATTCGTTCTCAAATTGGTGCATTTAAGAAATGCTAAGGGCTTCGAATTTGAATAATGCAAATTGGCAACAGATAATGAAGCAATGAACCTTTGCATATAAGGGAACTTTGAAGTGGTGTACCAGTCTTACCTTTAGTTTCTGGAGCATCAGGTTCAACATTTGATTATATGCATTTAGAATTATCATTTGTACAAAAATTCTGACTTCACAGACATATTATTCTGTTATTTTTTTCTTAAAATTGTGATAGTGGATTTTGCCTAATTTTTTCTGAGCATTTGATATTGATGATTATGTTCATCAAATTCCCGCAGTTCCTATTTCTGTTGAACCAGCAAAACCTGTGCAAGATCCATTATATCAGGAAACTCCAAAGCCAACATTCAGTGAGGTTGACTACTGTTCTTGAATTCCTTTTGTTTGGCTCACTATAGAATTCTTCTCGTACATCATCTTTTCTGAAACATCAGGCTATGGAGTCTTGTCCGAAGAAAGAGATTCCCAACTTTAAGGAGCTGCTTCAAGAAGAGATCCTCTACCTAACTACAGAGGTATTATAACTATTTTTGTCCCCAAATCTTGGGGCAGGAGGCATCTTGTATCTAGGGTCTAGTCTGTGTCTTGAAGAAAATAAATATCAGTCAATTTCAGATTAAAACTATCACGTGAATTGGTTAGAATTTCAATATGTAGTATTTCTTCTCTATTTTGTTGTTCTCCACTATAATCTAATCTGTATTTCTCATTGTGTTTTCTCCAGGATTAGACAATAGGAAGATGATAGTAATGGGAAATCAACTGATTTTTTTTTATTGTTAATAATGGATTATGTAGAATTAGGGAATTAGAAGTTAGTTGACTACTTGAAAAAAAAAAATTCTTTTGAATAATTGATTCTGTGGAATAAGCAAGTAAGAAGCTGTTGATTATCTGAAAATGACTGGTTTGTTTATTGTGAATAATGGATGAGAAGGACCTCATCAGTGGGCGTCCGGATGATATTCTTGTTTCAATTATCATCCTTATTGCAACTAAAGAGGCTGTACGGACGAGCTCATTGTCAAAGAGTGGAGATTTTAACTAGCAAGGGTTTCGTGCCGCAAGGAAGTTGGGGAGTACAAGAAGGTTGTGGTTGTACAAAAATTGGCACTATTCTCTTTAAATTCCTAAATTGTATGTCCTAATTGATTACAGAGAACAACACAGTAAGTATCTTAAATGGAGAGTTTGGTGTCAATGGTGAAAGTGTGTATAGATTGTGGTTGGTATATCTTTTTTCTTGCCCAACTAGTAGAACTTAAATCTCAGTAAATGCAGACTCCTCCATAAATATCATCTCTGTTTTACAAAAATTGTGAGAATATTTCTTTAGTTGTGGAGATCTTTTTATATTTTAAAATTGTAATCAAATTTGTATAGTGAGCATCACTTTCTTCTCTCCTCAAAGTTTCTGTTTATTATGTTTTTGTATATCTCATGCACCCTGGAAGTCATGGTGGTAAGATTTAATCTGTTGCTTTCTCAAGATTTGCATTTTAGAATGAATTTAGAATTATAATTTTGATTTTTGTTATCTGATAATAATAAGAGTCTCAAAATAATTATATTAATTTAAAAGAGTAATCCAATGGGTAATCTAATTACAAAAGTAATTATATTAATTTAAAAGAGTAATTCAATTACTCCAAAAGGGTATTCTGATTATTATTAAGGAGTGATACAATTACCCTAAAGAGTAATCTAATTATTACTAAAGAGGGAAGCAATTACCCCTAAAGAGTAATCTAATTATTATTAAAGAGTAATACAATAACCCCTAATGAGTAATCTAATTATTACTAAAGAGTGATCCAATTACCCCTAAAGACTAATTTAATTATTATTATAGAGTGATCTGCCTACTTAATTTTTCACAACTCATGAATTTATGTTCAGAATTTAGAATATAAAATTGAAGTGTAATCCTATTAATTTCAAAGAGTAATTCAAAAAGTAACAACTTACATTCTCCAAAATTTAATTCTTTACAGATATGAATACACTTAACATTAAAGTCAAAAGTCAAAGAATGATCCAATTAATTTAAACGATCTAATTATATTTATTGAATAATAATCGATATATATATATATATATATATATATATATATATATATATATATATATATTGCATTCAATTTAATTATTCACTGTACATAATTTCATTTTTCAGAAATCAAAATCTCAAATTAAAAAGTGATCTATTAATTTTAATTAGCGATCTTATTATTTTCAAAGGGTAACCTAATTATTTTTATTATAGAATGATTCAAAATCTAATTACTTCATTTTCAGGAAATCAAAAATTCAAATCTAAGGATGATCTAATTAATTTTAAATAGTAAATCTTATTAATTTCAAAGAGTAACCTAATTATTTCTATAGATTGATTCAAAATCCAACTACGTCATTTTTAAAGTTAAGAATTTCAAATCAAATAGTGATCTAATTTATTTCAAATAATAATCTTATTAATTTTAAAAAATAACCTAATTATTTTTATAGAGTGATTCAAAATCCAATTAATTCAAAAAAGTGATTCAATTAATTTTAAAAAAATCTAATCAATCAACATGCCAATTACTTTATTTTCAAAGGTAAGAATTTTAAATTAAAGAGTGATCTAATTTTGATTTATTTTAAATAGTAATCTTATTAATTCTAAAAAGGAACTTTATTATTTTTATAGTGTGTTTCAAAATTCAATTAATTCAAAAAAGTGATTCAATTAATTTTTAAAAAAATAATCTAATCAATCAACATACCTATTGCATTCAATTTAATTAAGCGAAGGCAAGCGTTCATGTTTCGCTTGTCACAACCCAACCACTTAATAGGAGCCACGTAAGAAGGCCTACGAAAGTAGACTAACCAATTTGTTGGATCTCTTCCAGTTTCAAACGACAACGAAGCACAAGACATTTGAGTCTTAGGAAATAATGGCTTTCAATAATCCAATTGCTGCTGAAATACAAATGCTCAATCAGAATATCCATCCATGCATCTGTCTTTTCTTATTCAACCTCAGAACTATAGAATTCTCATTTATATGATCTTAAATTAATTCAAAGAAAGTGAATTGGTTAAACAGTTTCAATGATTGTTGATGACCAAAGAATCCATAAAGGAGGAGTTAACATAAACACACTGTTGAGTAATACTAAAATTAAACCAGCAAAAGAGAAATTTGGGAGAGAAAGAAATCGCTCGGAGGGTGATGATAATAATTAATAACTGTGGCGAGGTGTAATCCAATCCAGCTAATGATGATAACTTAATCCCTGTTTGTTACTACTGCTTCCGAAAATAGCTCCGATGAGCTTTCGAATCTTGGATGCCAATTTCTTTTGGGAGGCGGCAGGCGGCGGTCGGAAAGATGTGGCATAGAGAGAGTTCTTTTGGGCTACGAATGTTTTCTTAGCGTACGCGTCGGTGGCGGCGTCGCTGATGCTTCTCTGGTCAGTTGGCCACGATTTCATCTCTAAATCCGTGAAATCCTTCTTCTAGCTGTTCAATCGTTTTCTCCAAATACTTTATCAACATGTTCTTCACTCCGTTCCACCCAGAACCACGGGCAACCAAATCTACGGCTCGCCGGAGAGAGAGTGAAGAAAAATAATACGCAGGTGGTTGCATATGCTTTCTCACTAATCGTCCTTTCTCTTCTCTGTCACCCTTTCTCTCTCCTCCTCTTACTCACCCTCTTTGCCGTGTTTCTCTCCTTATTCCGACCTCAAATTAATCGCTTTTGATTGAAGGTCGCACATCTCGGATTCGGAAACTCTAGGGATTTTGGTTTGCAGTATACGCGCATCGCGGTGGTCTCCTTTTACCCAAAATAACCCAATATTTGACCCAATTTCCAGTTTAAGAGATCCGGTTCTACCATTTCGAAAAAAAAAGCCAATTCCACTTTAGCCATTGTCATTATTGTCATTATGAATATACCTCATGTTATATAGATAAAAATAAATAAAAAATATAAATATTTAATTCCTTAACAGGATGGAATGGCTAAACCCATGGAGTGACATGAATGGTGATTCCCATGTTTGAAGGAATGCACATTGTGGTACGCCTTATGAGATTGGGCTTTACTCCTGTTCATGTATTGGGCTTGACAGCCCTATGACCCATTAAGAGCCCACAAGTCCCCCATAACACGCGAGGAGTGACCGCCTGACTAAGGCCACTAGACCACTTGATTCAATTGCCCAGATACGCCAATATCCTCCGTGATATTTGCATTGGGGATATCCTAAATCAAATCCTAAAAATAATCACATGAGGCTAAACACATTAAATGCTCGCACTGTACGTGATAATCTGACGACTTACCCAGATACGAATGACGTCAGATTATCCAATATAAATATGGGGATCCCTTATAGTAATATATTCAACCCTTCACCCTTTGAAAAAGACACAAGAATGCCTAAGGGGCAATCCTCTCCTTTTATGTTAGCTTAACATAGATTAATCATTTTCACCCCATAACAGCCACATTAATCTGTCATTAGAAAGGGATTAAAATCTGACAGGCTACATTTGGCGCTAGAGGAAGGGCGGCCAGCGGCTCGGCCGAAACCTCCGAGTCGACTGTTACCTTCAGTTCGCCTCGGCCCAACTGTGAGTTCAATGGTGGACGAACAAGATGAAGCCACCCCTAGTAGGGCTGATGCTACCACTGTTGGCAATCGATCGTTTGGCTCAGCATGATCCGTTAGGAATCCAAGTAAACAATAATAGTGGAAGCAATGATTAAAGATTACCTTTCTTCAGGGTTGATGTAGAGGATGAATAGTTGCAAAGAACTACCTCTTGATCTTCTGCTGTATGACCCGAGTCCAATCCTGATGTTGTGTGGGCAACAATATACAGGATTTCTCAATCTACTTTCTTACCCTATCTGTTCACGTCAAAAGTGGCGTTCACTTAGGGTTGCAGGAAGTTGAGATGACTTATATATTGGGCTACAACAGGACCAGGAGGAGAAATTAGGTTGGGCCTCCATTGGGCTTAATTATCCAAGCTTAGCCCAAATCTTATACTTAAGTCCAATAATAATATAGTCCACTAAAATATTATTACTGCACTGCCTTTTCAATCCCAAAAATTACGTTTTTAGCTCCTTCTTATTATGAGCCCAACAGTCTCCCCATGTTTAAGATATTCAATGTCCATTAATTAATTAAGTTACTGACAACTCAAATTAATTAATATCTCTTCCGAGAGTAGTACCACTCAACCTTATTATCATGCTAGAATTAATCCACTTGCAAGATTTACATGATAGACCTTATGAGCTCCTCAATGGGACATCATCAACCTATGCGAACATGGATTCCTTCTACAATCAACAGCACACCATAGAGACAGCACTACTTCTCAACTCACCGAGTTTGTTAATTTAATACATATAAATCTCACCCATTTGATGAATCAAATAAATATATATTGTCTTACGTGTCGAGGTTATTGTATAGGGATTAAGAGCACGAACATCCATAATAACTGAGATCAAGTTCTCCTATATAGACAGTACAAGTCGAACGATCTCAAGCGGTCCTGCTCAATACACTCTAAGTGCACTAATGTGATTCTATAGTCAAGACAAACTAATATCAAACCACACTACAACCATCCCGATAGATAGTCCCCGTCTATCTCGGTTGTGAGCATCTGTTTATACTTTATAAGAAAACTGATAATATGATCTTTCGCGTGTTGTCGCACAACATATTATCTACAGTATAAAGTAAATGGACTTTTGCACAAACATATAAATAAATAATTTATAATATGCAAAAACGTTTGATCATATGATTCTCATTACAAAAAAAATTATTAAAACATTGTTCAATACAAAAGCTAGGCTTTTAGTATACAATCTAACAACCACCAGCCGACACCGACAGGAGGACCCTAATCTCCCTTGGACCGTAGAAAATGAACTTTTGCCGCACGACACATACCCTGAGGAAGACGATCCACAGACCAATTTCTGAGAGAAGTACTTCGACCTTCTCAAACAGATGAGAGAAAAGCGAGCCGCATAACCAAGGACTGCCAATCGAAGGCTCAGCTTCAGCCTCGAAGAAAATTCAACAGAACAAACGAACGAGCGGAAGCACGAATGGACTCCGTCTAGAAGGTATGTACATGAACAGATGAGCCAAAAAGATACACCTAAGGAACAAAGAAAGACCCAAAAAGTGGTAGACGAGGGACGCGAATGGAGAAAGATGACGTCCCGTGCTAATTCGATCGCTAGCAGTTCCCCCGCACACACAACTGGACGCATAAGCATAAAAGATCGATTGGGACCAGATCCCATAAAGACTCGACGTGAGCAGGTGGGAGAAAGCACGGGAGACGACCCTGTCGCCCGACTAAAGCAGCAGCATGATGAAGAAATAAACACGTTGAGGAGATGACTCGACCAAATAGAGAGAAGAAATGATGCCGGGCTCCATAGTATTCCCAACTCGGGATTCAGAAGATCCCCGTTTACCCACAGGGTGATCATGGCAGCCACAATGAAAAAGACGAATCCCTCAAATCCCCTAATACATCAGTGAATCTAGCCCAATCTCGTACCTCAATAAATATGTTGGGTGAATGCTGGCACAAGGGTGTTCAAAAGAGGATCGATGCAAGATGTTCCCCTTAACAGTAGGAGATAAAGCACACTCGTGGTTCGAATCACTCCCCGCTAACTCTATTGACTCCTGGGCGCAACTCGCCATAGCCTTCTCGTCCCATTTCGCGTATTTGGGGCAGGGAAAGGAGCTTAAGCAGAAGTTGGCTTGCCTACGGCAAGGTCCGAAGGAACCCTTGAAAGATTTTATGAAGAGATTCAACAAACAGCGCGCTAACACGGAAGAAGTGTCGGACGAGACGTCAACTATTCTGGCGACAGCAACTTTACTCCCGGGGTCTCCCATGTGGACTAGCTGCCAACAGAAATTGTTAAACAACTACGCAGCTTTCATGGCCGCGACCCAAGCGTTCATCCACAGTGAAGAAATTCTTGAATAATATAAAAAGTTAAAAATCGACCCCAAGGAAGGCGATAAGAAAAGGAAAAAATGAGAAAAAGATTATAAGGCTCCATCTTCTTTCAAGCCATTCCCGGACAATGACCATATTCAAGAGATGTCAGAGTTGCTCGAACTCACAACTGAAGAGATATTTAGTAAGATACAAGACACTAACCTGCTGAGTCCCCCGCCAAAGATACGCGCAGATCCAGCCAAGCTAAATAAGAATAAATTCTACAAATACCATAAATCCATCGGCCACGACACCAACAAATGCTGAGATCTGTTGACCGAACTCCTCAGACTATTCGAAGATGGAAAGCTGGATCGACTGGTGGCTGGCCTAAAATGAATGAAAGAACAACCCCATGCCATAGCCGAACGGCTTAATGGACCAACTCACCTGCAAGGAAAGGATGAATTTGGAGACCGTCTACCCACACCTCCTAAGGAAGTGTATAGCTGAGCGAAGGTTACGTGGGGACTTCCCAGGCCCTGACCACCCTATCGCGAAGAAAATAGAAAGCCGAGTTACGGGAGCTCGATAGGTACCAATATATGCTTGCGGTAAGCCCACGACCACCTTTACACGAAGCCGATGTCTTCTTCTCCGAAGAAGATCTCGCTGAAATACAAACCCCTCACAATGACCTATTAGTGATTTCGGCCATCATCTCAGGGGTGAGGGTGCACCGGTGTCTGGTCGACATAGGCACGTACACAAACATTATATTCAAAAAGGCATTCGAAGCTATAGGAGGACTCTCTCACCACAAGACGTCTCCATGCAACGATGAAATTCGAGATTTGATAATACCGTCACTCTCCTCTTGATGCAAACAGATCTATCAATCCAAATGATAGACGAGAAATAGGCGGTAAAGGCTCAACACGTCCTCGAATTCAAAGTGGTGGACCTCCTATCACCGTACAATTGCATATTAGGATGGACGTTCATTCACCAGTTCAACTCTGTTCT
Source organism: Pogostemon cablin (assembly GCA_023678885.1). Classification (NCBI taxonomy): domain Eukaryota; kingdom Viridiplantae; phylum Streptophyta; class Magnoliopsida; order Lamiales; family Lamiaceae; genus Pogostemon; species Pogostemon cablin. Next base: position 12,480,619 of record CM042981.1, on the reverse strand, counting down.
ATCCACACTTCACCAATGCATGAAGTTCATAACCACCGATAGACGAGTTGGCACCATTAGAGAAAGCTAAAGAAAAGCCAGAGAATGTTCGTACATCGAGAAAGGAGATGGGCTCAACTACCACAAAATAAGTTTTCAGCTGATGATGATGGAACAACAAAACCTTAAAGAGGAAGCAAACCTTGAAGAGGCTCCATCGCAGAATGACTCGACGGTAGGAGATGGCCAAAAGTTCTGATCCTTCGATGCCCAGGGAGTCAATCTGCCCCCAATAATCGATGAAGACCCGAGATCGGACAAAAAAGGAAAAGGGGGAACCGGCAGAAGAAGCTGAGGCGATAAGAATGGAACCAAGTAACTCGGACTTGGAGTTGTACATTAGATCACAACTAAAGGAGCCCCATCGAACGACACTGATTGAATTTCTAAAGTCCAATCTAGACGTGTTCGCCTGGACATCTAGCGACATCCAGGGGATAGACCCGAAACACGCATGTCATCGACTTAACACAAACCCATCCTATCGCCCCGTGGAACAAAAGAAAAGGAAATACAGCCCCGAAAAATACAAAATCATTGAGGCAGAAGTCAGAAAATTATTGGCAAACAATCTAGTGAGAGAGGCGTTGTTTCCCGCTTGGGTAGCCAACCAGGTTCTGGTGCAAAAAGCAAACAAGTCGTGGAGATTATGCATCGACTTCACGGATCTCAATAATGCATGCCCGAAGGACAGTTTCCCACTACCGCATATCGATCAAATGGTGGATGCCACGACCGGCTATGAGTTAATAAGTTTCATGGATGCATACTCCGATTATCACCAGATCCCTATGCACCCGGATGATGAAGAAAAAATGCTTTCTACACCAAAAAGAATCTACTGTGCTGGGTAATGATGCCATTCGGATTGAAAAATGCAGGCGCCACGTACCAAAGATTAGTGAACAAAATGTTTCGAGAAGAGCTGGGAAAGACTATGGAGGTATACGTGAACGACGTGCTGGTTAAGAGTGTGGACACAAATGATCATGTGCGCCACCTAAGTAATGCATTCGATATCTTACGACGATACAGGATAAAGCTGAACCCCAAAAAATGTACATTCAGAGTATCCGCCAGAAAATTCCTGGGGTACATGGTGAGTAAGAGAGGAATAGAAGCAAACCTAGATAAAGTAAGAGCCATACAAGACATGAATCCCCCAAGCACTCCAAAGGAGTACAAAGGCTAGTGGGAAAAATCGCATCCCTCAGGCGTTTCCTACCTAGAGCATCCGACAAATGCAAACCCCTTATGGATGTAATCAGAAAAGAAAAGTTCGACTGCACACCTGCGGCTCAAAAGGCCTTTGAAGAATTAAAGGACACATTGGCTAATACGCAAACCTTGTCCAAACTACAGTCGGGTGAGCCTCTGAGCCTGTACCTAGCCGCTTCAGAGTCTGCGCTGAGTGCAGTATTGGTTCGGACCGAGAAGAAGCGACAGGAACCGATATGCTACGTAAGCCAGATGTTTTATGATGCTGAACTCAGATATCCCGCAGTCGAGAAACTCGCTTACGCCCTGGTAATGAGTGCGCGAAAGCTGAGATCGTACTTTTTGGGACATTCCATTGAGGTGGTAACATACTTTCCACTAAGGCAAGTGCTCTCAAAACCAGACGTAGCGGGGAGACTGATTAAGTGGGTCGTAGAGTTAAGCCAATTTGATATTAAGTACGTGCCCTGATTGGTAATCAAGGCACAAGCCCTGGTCGAGTTCATAGCGAAACTCACTATCCCCACTTTACCGGGGAAGGTGACCTACCGACCCTGGCAAATGTCAGTAGATGGATCATCCACTACTTATGCCTCCGGAGCTGGCGTAGTACTCACTAGCCCCACCGGAGAGACATTTTGTTCAGCCATCAGGTTTGGATTCCCAGCAACTAACAACGAAGCTGAATATGAAGCCTGCTATCCGGCATAAGAATGGCGTTGACGATCGGGGTAAAAAGAGTAAAAATCTATAGCGACTCAGAACTAATAGTCAACCAAATAAGAGGAGATTACGAAGCTAAAGATCAATAGTTGGTCGGCTACCGCAAGCTAGTAGCAGATATAATCCAAAAGTTCAATCACATCCATATCATGCGATCCCTAGACTACGAAACACTCAAGCGGACATGTTTCCTCGTCTGGTAACCTCAGAAAATGCCGAGCGACTGGGAAGCATCAGCATAATGAAACAAGAAGCCCCAAGCGATCAGCCGATTTGGCAAATCAACAAGGAGGAGACATGGATGACCCCCATTAAAGCGTTCCTGAAGGAAGGAAAAGAACCAGAGGACAAGGCGGAAGCAAAATGATTGCGACTCCGAACCTCTCGGTATACAATGATAAATGATGTATTGTACAAGAAAGGATACCTGATGCCGCTGCTGAGGTGCTTAAACAAACAGGATGCCACCAAAGTACTGATGGAAGTTCACAAAGGGGTCTGTGGGAATCACTCGGGAGGACAGGCACTGGCATTGAAGTTAATCCGACAAGGATATTTCTGGCCTACTCTTAGGAGGGACGCTATCGAATATGCCAGAGCATGTAAGAGTTGTCAGATCTAATGTCCCATAATCAGAGCTCCTTCTACAGAATTGATCACGACGGCGATGCCCTAGCCTTTCGCTAAATGGGGAATTGATCTAATAGGCCCATTCCCCCCACTAGAGGAGGCGTCAAGTACGCCGTGGTCGCGGTCGACTACTTCTCAAAATGGGCGGAAGCAGAAGCGTTAGCCAAAATCAATGAAGCCAACATGATAACCTTTATATGGAAAAATATTATTTGTCGCTTCGGAATACCCAACGCAATTGTGACGGATAATGGGAAGTAATTTGAAGGCATGCAGCTCCAAAAATTTTGTGACGGACTAGGGATAAAGAAGCTGTTCTCAACCCCTTATCACCCTTAGTCGAATGGACAAGTTGAGGCGGTGAACAAAATAATTAAGCATACCCTCAAAACCAGGCTGGAAAGCCTTGAGAAGAATTGGGCCTCACAACTACCTGGTGTCTCTGCTCATACCGCATCACCACCAGAACATCGACTGGAGAGACTCCCTTCTCGTTAACATACGGAACGGAGGCAATCAACCAGCCGAAGTAGTCAGCCTAACATTTCGTGTGTACCATTAAGGAGACGAGACCAATTCAGAGGCCATTAAACTCAATCTGGACCTATTAGAGGAACTCCGACTACAAGCAGCGGAAAGACATGTGATATACAAATCAAGGCTAGAATTCCAATACAACAAAAAGGTACGCAATAGGGAGTTTGCAGTCGGAAATTTGGTGATGAGGAAAATCTGCCAACAAGACGGGGTGTTCGGGGCAAACTGGAAAGGCTCATACATAGTAAAAAGAAATTTGGATAACGGGGCATATGAACTCAGTGGGCTCAGTGGCGAAATCATCAAGCATCCATGGAATATTCAAAATTTAAAACGCTTCTATGCTTAAGCGTATATAGGAAAATTCCCATATGTACAAATTGTACAAAAAGGCTATAAAATTATAAAGCCATAACAACCAGAATACAAGAAAATATGCACAAAATACCACCACAATGTCAGAAATAAGTTTTCAACAAAAGAAAAAAAAGCACAAAATAAAGGAGTATTCTCCATCAGAAACCACTGGGGTCCGTGCCACCCACACCACTAGGACCCACACCGCCCGTACTGCTAGGACCCGCACCATCACCAGCTCCAGAAAAGTTACGAAGGTTCCTCGTCTATGCTACCTCCGCTGCCAGTTGGGCGACATGCTCCCTCTCCCGCTCCAATTCATGTTCAGCCAGGTAACGCGCAACCTCCAACTGATGAACCCGGTTCTCAGCCATGCGTGCTCTCTCCCTATAGGTAGTGGCTAGAGTATTGGCCGCAGTAATGAGTTGCTCTGCCACAATAGCTTGACGAGTCTCCACCACAGAAGGAAGCCCCTCTGCACTAGTATAGGTCCCCGCACTGAGACCGACTCCAGAAGGGATAGATTGCCCAGACTCTGTCACAAGAAGGAAGCGGCAAAGGAAAATCAATGCATGCCCAACACTTACCAAGGCGGCGTTCCCAATCTTATGAGGACCCGCACTCTGCAACCAGCGAGACAACATTGGATTCTATGAATGGGCAGGAACAAAGTCGGCCTCTGAAATACTCAGCTCTGATTCAATAGCCAATCAAGCGTCCCCCATACTTCTCAATCATAACAACTCATCCAACACAACCAGGGGGGCGCTCCAACCAATGCCGCTTTCCGTACCAAAAGCTTCCCTGGTAGGAAGATTCTGCAGTGGTTTACTGTTCTCACGTCTTTCTCCTCCAGAAGCTGGATTACTATCGGGGCAAGGAACCCGAGGACGACTGGCACTGAGCGGGTCATCAATCGGACTGATCCGAATATCGGCACTCTGACGGCCCTACGAGTGGCTTCCAGAATAGTCGTCTCTAAAAGCTCACTTTCCCGCACCTCGGTTTCCTCCATAGGAGATTTTTCCTTGTCCAATGAGTGAGGGTGCACCGTCTCATTGGCCGAAGCACCACCCTAAGTCGCACCCACCACCGCCTCTTTAGTTCCATCAGCATTGATAATTATGATGCCGCGAAGACCAGTCCTACCACTCACGGCTATGGAAGCATCTTCGGCCACAGCCGTACTCGGACTAGCTTCTTCACGAGGCCTCTGAGGTAGAGGAAAAACAACCTGATCCGAAAAATACTCATCAAGAGTAGCATCCCAAGATGAGAAATTATCACTTATCCTTTCCTCAAAGCTTACCGGCGGAGCATGAGTCGGGTCCTGATAAAGGTTTGCTCCCGACAGCCTGTCATCAGTCAAAAGTGATAAGACATCGCGTGGAAGAGTAATACGGTTGATCGCGTCAAAAACACGGTTGAACCCTAAGGATAGCTCTTTCTCAGCCTGTCGAAGTGGAGCAACCGAAAAATGGAATAAAAAAAACCCAGTGAGTTACAGTAGGAGCACAAGAAGAGAGGCGATATTAAGACTTACCAGATTCAGGAGTCTGAAAGGCACACGGTACAGGCAGATAATTTCCGTGTGGATCACGACATTCAAAACCCCACATCCAAAACCACTAACGCCTCCAATGCTGCCCGCCAATAGAATTCCTATTGAATATAGGACGAACGCCTCTCTGCACCTGTAAGTAGTAGTGGCCATGACAACCAGGGTCACGGACGTAACGATAAATGTAATCAATATCTCAGGCAGAATGAGAGGGATATCAGTTCTCATGGAGCAACACTAGCAGACCAATCAAGTTCGCCCAAGGTGAAGAGATTATCTGCATTGGGGTCAAACCCCAATTAATCAGCACTCAACCGATAACGGGGGCCAGAGGTAGCCTAACACCAGCAACAAACATGCCCGTATTAAAGACGGCATGATCAGGCTCGCCGCTCCAGGGATGCTCGCGCTGCCCAGGCATGCCAAATTCGATCCTAGGATAACTGTACAAGGCAAAGACCCCATCCACGTCCTTACCCCGCATACTGTTATAATAACCCCGCAGAGTAGAATAAGTCACTGCATAGCCCCGGTTGGAAGGACGACTTGTATTATCAGAGCCGGCAGAATTTTCTAGGTTAACAAAAGATAGAGAGGCTCGACCCTCAGTTTTAGGAACTACGCGTTGCCGTGATGAACCCTCCCCCTGAAGAATAGGCTCCCGGAGAACCTCATAACACGAAGGCAGATGAACTGAATGGTGACCACTTCGCGTCACATGAGCAACGGAAAGGGCCCTGGCATTGCTGGCCTCTTCGTCTTCCTCCGAACTAAGAAATTCCTGAGAAGATCGCGAATCCACCGCCATAAGTGGAGGAAGTAGAACAATAAAAGGTAGACAAAAAAGCATGAACAGCACAATAGATGAAACAATCGCCATTTCTTTGGTCACAAATTCAACAGAAAAGAAATTCGCTCCTCTGGATAAAAAGGTTTAAGTGTAAGCTTAGGCTTCAACATGGCCAATCCATTTTATAGGGGGAAGAAGAAGTGGGGGCCAAATAACTGCCCCACTCCTCTGCCCTACCCCCCTAGAATTCGAAGAGTCCACTTGCAAGGAAAATTGTGGAGCGTCCGATCAAGACACATGAACACAATCAAGTTTAGAAGATCATGGGATAGCGATGTTGATGTGAAAGTTCGAGAAGAAAAACTAGCGGCGAAGATAGGGGGGATCCACCGCATTAAATGTGTGATGAATGCATGTTAGAACCACCATTAAAAGCTATCATTGCTATTAAATAACAAAACTACAAACCAGTGAAAATCAGCATTAAAGAAACAGAGGTTACAATTCCAACCTAGATGCTAAGTTCATCCACTCGATTGGGAAAACCCAAAATGCGAAAAAATTCCGACACGAGTCCTAACGGAGCCAAGTTCATCCCCTCCAACTCCCAGTCTATGCCGGCTGGCAACCCTGAAGCCGCTATACGGGAATGCAGAATTTGACAAAAATTCTCTAAAAGGACAGTTGTGCCGATCCCGTTGGCCAACTGTGCCGAGTGAGCCAAGGCTTTAGCGAAGACCACTATTCCGGCAATCTTTCTCTCGAAATTAATCAGGGAGGAAAAGTCCGTCTCATACTTATGGGACAAGGCGGCCACCTCCACTCCTTTGACCTTCAGCTTTTCCTGGGAGTCGGCCAGCTGCTTCTTCGCCTCATCTAACTCCTGAACGAGTCGATTGCTCCCATCCTCTGATTCTCTCAAAGTTTCCTCAGCAGCCCTCACCGACGCTTCACTTGAAAAAAGCTTTCCCTCGACTAGTTTCAGCTCCTCTTGAAGGACCTTTAAGGCATCTTCTGAAGCCTTGCGTTGACGGTCCACCTCCTCTTTAATTACCGCCACCTCTTCCGAGTGTCTCTGCTCCCTTTTCTCCATCTCCTCCCTCAACTGAGTTAGCTCTGCCTCTTTTTGACGATTAAGGACAGCGACTTGAGCCGTCTCCTGACTCTGACGAGCTAAAAGGAGGGATGCCTGGCTTGAATAACTTAAGGCTCGCGCATGGTGCTCAGTCGCCGCATAGATGAGATCGTCCAGATTCAAAGCCCCTATAATATCACTCTCCTCCTGAGTGAAACTAGTGGGGATAGACTCCATCGCCCTCAACATATACGCAGGAAGAGTAGGCTGATCAGGGTCATACGAATTTGACCCGTACAAGCTACGGAGTACGTGAGGCAAAGAATGAACTTCTGGAGTAGAGGCACTAACCTTAAAATCGAGATAAAGGGTCTCAGTTGAGGGTGCTCTTAAGGCGGCTCCGCCAGAAAAGATGCCATAGCTGTCGGCCCGAACCCTCTTGCTTGGGGCTCGGAAGGCCTACTGACGGGTGCTGACTGATCGTCCACTGCCATCCCGCTAGAACCAGAAGGACGCCGCTGCACCATGCGAACGACTAGAGAAGAGCAACTGGAGTCATGAAGCATAAAGTCCTCCTCACGTCCCTCCTCTGAAACGACTACTACGTCGTCAAAACCCTCTTGAACCATGGCGCCAACCAACTCGCTGCCTGTGCCGACATCATTCCCTGGGAGGTCCCTAGCTCTCGATGCCGGTGCAACCGTGTCCTCTTGTAAGGCCCAAGGACTCATCTCCATTGGAGAAGACTCGTCCACCTCTATTATATCAGTCAAGGTACCGACCTTAAAATTGTTTGATCAAGAAAGACAGACGACCCTCCCGAAATTATCGCCACTCCAACAGGGATATCTGGATCAGCGCAGGGAGTCGCCGGGGGCTCCGAACGACTGATAGTGTGAGCAGCTACAGTCACCATCGACAAAGGAACCGATACCCTAGAATCCATCATGAGCCCATACTCTTTCAAAAGCTCATTAGTAATGATGTCAGTGCTCCTCTCCTGAATGCTCATTTTGCTAATAACGCCCACCAGCTACAAAAACTCTTTGGAATGAGAGGGCCCAGGACGAGTATCCCTGTCTGAAAATTAAAGTCGGAAACATAATGACTACACCTCGCACACACAAAATAAAAATGAGAAACAAATGAAGGGAGGCATACCTCCGCGAGAGCGAATCAGTTGGAAGGCTGAAGGAACCCTAATGTGCGATGGCTTCCATGTACCAGATGCCCAACACCACCACTCCTTCCAATTCTTTATGGATGTGGACTTCCCTGAGAGAGTCAGTCCTCGAGAGGGGTTGACCCGGTAAAACCCTTTATGTACGTTCTCCTTTGAATGATGACACAAGTAGTCGATTTCCTTGGGGGACAAGTGTCGATACCCTTTCTTGCAGAATAGGAGTATGAACCCAATAATTATGGCCCAGATGTTCAGGGAAAGCTGATGTGGTGGCAAATTCCAATAATTGATGAGTTCCGCTAGACAAGGATGAAGGGGCAGACAGAAACCTAACTTCAGCATACGAACATTCACCGCCACTCGCCCCTAAGCCAGTTTACTCGCCTTTTTGTTCTCAACCAGCATAATGAAATCCACTTCTGGTGCCGCATACCTCAAGGATAGCTCCTCAAATTGGGAACGAGGAATAGTACTATCCTAGAAGTGGGCCCACATCCTATTGTGGGCCCTGTCATGAGACACGATATGTGCCCGGATGTTTTTCGGATCCGGCACATCCTCCACCGTAGCAAACGAAGAGGGCAACGAGCGAGTCACTGCCGAAAGCCTTCGACGCGATGAAGAAACCTCTGTCTCTTCTTGTAAATCCTGGAAGGCTCTCTCCAAAGACTCCGATATCGCCTCTCCACCGCTCGTTGCTCACCGAGGAACCGACTGACTAGTTGGCTGACTGCTGAAACTCATGTTTGGAATGATTGGGGAATAGAATAGCAAATAGGGATAACAAACTGAGAGAATGAAGATGAAAAAAGTGGCAGAGGAAAAGGCCCTTTTAAAAAGCACATTTTTCTGATCGACGTGACCCCTGCTCAGAAGGTAATTAATGCGGAGCATGCCGAAAGCAACTCGAATGATGGAAAGACGCGTCAGAAATACCCCAAATTTTGAAACGTCACTTCAGGATCTTTAGTCCTCTTAAGACGTCGTTTCAGATTCGAAATTTGAAAGTCGAGACATGCGCGCGCTTCAAAAAGGTTCCGCTTCCACTTGCCACGCACCAGTAACGACGAAACCTGGGGGCTAATGTGGTACGCCTTATGAGATTGGGCTTTACTCCTGTTCATGTATTGGGCTTGACAGCCCTATGGCCCATTAAGAGCCCACAAGTCCCCCATAACACGCGAGGAGTGACCGCCTGACTAAGGCCACTTGATCCAATTGCCCAAATATGCCGATATCCTCCGAGATATTTGCATAGGGGATATCCTAGATCAAATCCTAAAAATAGTAACATGAGGCTAAACATATTAAATGCTCACACTGTACGTAATAATCTGACGACTTCCCCAGATACGGATGACGTCAGATTATCCAATATAAATATGGGGATCCCCCATAGTAATATATTCAACCCTTCACCCCTTGAAAAAGGCACAAGAATGCCTAAGGGGCAATCCTCTCCTTTTATGTTAGCTTAATATAGATTAATCCTTTTCACCCTATAACAACCACATTAATCTGCCATTAGGAAGGGATTAAAATCTGACAGGCTACCCACATTCCTTACGGAATGAGCATTCCTATTAAAAAAACATACCAAATATAGGAATGAAATTAACATTGAGAATGATAATTCTATTCCAAAACAATTCCTTCATACCAATCATGTCATTAGTAATTAAAAAATTAGATTTATAATTAAAAGGTCAAAACAGTCTTTATTGGGGTATGTTTAGTAATTTATATATATTTCATAAAAATAAATTGGTGTGCATTCAGTAAATGGAATACGTTTAGTAATTTGGGTGCAAATAAGCATCCTCTTTATTTTATTTACACTGCGTTTGTCATTGAATTGGTCATTTAAACGGATATATTTTTCTTTTTATTAAAATATTAGTGTATAATTTCAAGTCAGCTTGCAAAAAAAATAAAAAATAAAAAATAATAGTACAATATAGAAAGAGAGGGACGACCAAATTCTTGATCTTACAACGTAGGAGTATTCCAACAGCTTTGACGTAACAAAAAAATGGCGACCTGCTTCTCGCTACGCGGAAATCAAATTCCACATTCTTCTCTCTCTCTCATCTATCTCTAGGCATTTAATTTTGATCTAGGGTTTCATTATCACTAAAATCAATTATACTCGGAGACCTTTCCTTTTCCTTCCAATTAAGCTCCGATACGTACATAGATTCTATATTTTTTTTGTGTATTTCTGTAATCTTACTTTTTGAGAGAAGATGAAGACATCGCTGAAGAAATTGCAGAAATTTACTGCAAATAGGCAAGATAAAAGAGCACAAAGGCATCACCATTCTCTGTCTGTAGATGAGCACGCTCGAGCTTCGCAGGTATATAAATTTATGCTGTAATTTGGTTTCAGTAGCAATAAGAGATTAATATTCGCGCGAATATGTTTATTCATTTTTGTTTCAGTTTTGCGTTAATGTGGATTATTTGGTTGGAAATATCGGGTGGTTGGGGGCTTTAGTGAATCTATTTCGAGGATTCTGGAAAAAAGGAATTTGTTGATTTATAAAAGATGGATTGAACTTTGACTGATTATCTATCTTACGAGCTCATTAATTAATGTGTTCTTTTGTGATCTGCAGCGTTAGAGTTTGTAGTGGCAGTGGTTTTGTATGAGCAACATGATGTATTTTTATTTTTTTTTCAAGTTAGTATTTACATGGTGACATAGTATAGAAAGTCTTAAAAAGGGCAAAAGATTGCATTGAGTTTAGCTTTGTAAATGTTAATGTATTGTGTTTGCTTTTGCTTTTAAAGAAATAGACAAGGTAAATAAAATATGAATTCTGCTATATAAGTCATTATAGGCAAAGGCTGCTGTTTTAATTTTATAAAAAAAACTTGCTATTCATAGAGTATGGTGGAACATCAAGATGATTATGAGGTCCTCTGACATCAACAAGTAAAGTGTTGAATGTTGTCAATTATAAGTGGCATCACTTTACTCTTTTTCCTTAAGAAGTGGTATAATTTTTTCTGTAAGTTTATCTGCAAATAAATATGTACGGGACCTCTCATTTATATTCCATACTTTTTTGTTGGAATTATAAAGTTGCCTTCTTCAGTTCATTGTGTAGCATAATTATGTGTTAGAAAGTTGACTTTGGTGCCTTGCCAGTGGTGTAAGGGTATATTCTGTTTGTGATGACGGTGGTTTATCTGTTCTTATGGGGCAAAAATTCTGTTTCAGAGTAATTGGTTAATTTTTTTCTACCCACCCTTTACTGAGCATGTGCCAAAATTTTATTTCATTAGCTAAATATTTTTACTGGATTAGATTTTGCATTTGATCTTTAAAGTCTATAATATTAATTCGTTATTGGATTGTGTTGTATGTCTGTCAGGACTTGATTGACATGAGAGGCTGTTATGATAGGTTATTGTCTGCTGCTGCTGCAACTGCGAACAGTGTATATGGTAAGTTGATGCTTATAAGAGGAATTTTATACATTCTTGACTAACTTCTTCTCTGAAGTTCTGCAGTACATTTTTAGAAGATATCTTAGGAATCACCCTGGGATCGTCACTTTTAAGTTGTTTTAATTTATTAAAATAGCTGATCACATTCAGTGCCAGCTGATCAATGTTACTATTCCTTTAGAATTTGTCACTTGGAAGAGCACTCTGAAGATAAATTTAAGTTCTTTTGAGGTACTTAGTTGCTCAGATTTTACATGGGCCTAAGTATTCCATGTGTTGCAATTCATGTATTTGAAATAAAATGTTCATATTATACATCTAGTGAGACAAATTTGAAGACTTTCAAAGCTTTTGGTAAATCCTACTTATCAATGAAGTAACTTCATTGGCCTTCATAAGTGGGCTAAAATTAAGTTTCATGCTTCACAGATAGCCGAAAGGTCTTAACTGAGGATTTGGTGGGTCTTTTCTTTATAAAACAGTAACTTCAACTGGGTTCAGCTCCTTTCTTACTGACAGTTACTGATTCAATTGTCTTTCAATGATTGATGTTATCAAATTAAGAAGCTAAAGGTAAACTTGCCTGCCAATAGGAAGAATTTTTAAAAAATTCAACATCTGAAAAACTTAACTTATGGTGAATGCTTTAAAGTTTTAAGCGAACCAAAAACTATCAGAGTTGACTTTGAAATGACATGCCCTTGAGTGCAGAACAAAATATAAATAATTGTGCTTTAAAACAGCCTCTTGCAATATTCTACCATGTGACCACTTCCAGATATGTTTCAGTATTCTTTAGACTTCATGGAAATAAAACATATGCAAATATTGAATTCTCTCTTAGTATAGTCAATAGTGTTAGATTTCTGTTTTCTAGGCTATTTGATATCAACATAAATTGTATTCTTTAGTATAACCTTTGATAAATCTTTGTTTGGATTTGTTATTTTCCCCATTGTCTTCTCTAGGCTAAAGAAATAAATTGATTCAATTGTTGACACCAGATCGGGATACCTTCTCCATGAGGCTTACAATTTCATTTTTCTTTTGCTTGCAACTGTTTCTACTTTCTATACTTGTGTTAATACTGATTTATTATTATCTGAACAATGGATAGAGCATGAAGCTGCTTTATATGCAGTTAGTCAGAATTGTATGCCTATTTGCTTATAAATCCATTTTTACTTCTGTAATTCTGTTAAAAACTCTATATAGACAAGACAAGCCTTAGTCTTGTATGTAAGTGGATTTTTCTCTAATGAGCTGTTGCTACAAATGAAAAGTTTTCTTAAAATTTTTTAAAGTAGTTTGTACAGTGTTTATATTTTTTAATATTGTAGTCATTGATTTTTATTTGATTGCATTTCATGATCTTCTCTTAACCAAACTTCTTGTTTTCAGAAATTTCAGAATCACTTAGGGAAATGGGTGATTGTCTTCTTGAAAAAACAGCCTTAAATGATGATGAAGAAAGTGGTAAGGAGAAAGTTTGCTATACTTATGCATGTCTCATGAAAAATTGGAAGATGATTTCTGATCTATGTAGATATGTTTTTGCTCATTATTCTTTTTTTCAACTCTTATCTGTGAGGAGGGGAGGGTGCTTACAAGAAAATTTCTATTTAATTCCTATTGTTGATGCTTCAGCAGTAGATATGCATGATGATATTTCTTCCATTTACCTCTGTTGAGTTACAGACATTATGTCATTGTACTAAAAGTTCTTTCCTGTAATGCAGCGAGAGGATCTTTTTGGATTTCTTTTCTCACTGCAATGAATTTTTGTGTACCCATGCTCTTCCTCTTTCAAAAGAACTAATGGTTTTATATTTGCAGGTAAAGTTTTATTAATGCTAGGAAAAGTACAATTTGAACTCCAGAAACTTGTTGATGGTTATGTAAGTTTTATGTTTTAACTAATATATACAAATTAGTTACTAGCTCCTGCATTATGTCTTCTCATGAACTCTTTGTTCTTTGTTTCAGCGTTCTCATATATTTCAAACAATTACAATACCGTCGGAGTCTCTTTTGAATGAACTTCGGATAGTAGAGGTGGGCTTCAATAGATAATATATTGTGGTTTCATATCCGTTTTCTTTACTCTCGAAATTGCAAATTGAATCAATTGATAGCTGCATTGGTCATTTTGTGTTTCCAAATACGAACTCCTGAGAGTGATCGAGATTCTGAATTAATTCTAATATGCTAGCTTGGATCTTTTCCCAATATCTTTTTAAATACTGCATGGGACTAGTCCTCTACTTATTGTTTTTTGGACTAGTCCTCTACTTATTGTTTTTTGGACAGATAATGATAAGAACAGAAAAATAAAAGAAAAAGAAAATCAAACAGTAATACTGTTTGCCCAATCAAACAGAAGACTCCGTTTGCCCAAAAGCCTCCAGGCTTCTTAATCCAATAATAATTTGATATCCATCCATAAACCCTAAGTACACCTTAAATACTACTATTCACAAATACCAAAAAGGAAAGAAACCAAAACCCAAAGGACCTAAACAAAAACATAATATAAATAATGGGCTCAAGCCCTAAACATAAAGATAATTAAAATAAATAAGATCAGCCCACGGAAGTGGACCCAAGCCCGCCCCCGTCGACCGTGAACCCTATTTTGCTTCATATCAATTTCATCCTCCTTCGAAACAACCTTGTCCTCAAGGTTGCAGTCAGGTAACCGCCATAGAGTAAACATGAAACCCACGCCTCTCCTCAAAAAGCTCTTCCTCTCCATCCATTAACTCTTTCCCTGTCACCTTGCAATACTCGTACTGTTTGAGGCCCAACTCCTCGTCCTCCTCAGCCAACAACATTCTCAGTTATTTGAATGGGCAGTCATGCCAAGGTGTAAAGGGTTTCTTACCCTTAAAGCACAACTCTTTCGCTCTAAAGTCCTCCAAGGCTCTCGGTGGAAGATGAATAAATCTGGAATGAGCAGTAAACTGGCCCGAACAGCCCCATATTCGTCCCGGACAGCCCTGAATTCATCCCCAAGGGATCTGCAGTCGGCTTAGAGAAACTCCAGGTTGACCCAACCTGCACACTACTGCCCCCTACTGCCATATTACTTACCACAGGCAGCCTTGAACAACCAATAGGGTCAGATCCATTGAAGGACGGAAGTTGCACCGAACATATTTGCAGTTGAGGGTGAATCGCCAGCGGTAGAGTCACCGTTTCGGTCTCCGTAGTGGTGACATCCTTGCGACGCAGATCTGCAGCTATTTGTTGCGATCCCGAGAGTTTCAGAATCACCTTCAAAAGTTCACCCATAGTAGCCAAAATTTCAGCCATCGTCTTCTTCATCTCCGCCTGATCAGCCTCGAGTTTATCTATCGTCTTCTTCATCTCCGCCTGATCAGCCTCGAGTTTATCCAATCTCTCCCCACTGGAACGTGTTGTTTCCATGTTGACGGGAACAGGATCCGGCAGGTCTGACCAAATGATAAGAACAGAAAAATAAAAGAAAAAGAAAATCAAACAGTAATACTGTTTGCCCAATCAAACGGAAGACTCTGTTTGCCCAAAAGCCTCCAGGCTTTTTAATCCAATAATAATTTGATATCCATCCATAAACCCTAAGTACACATTAAATACTACTATTCACAAATACCAAAAAGGAAAGAAACCAAAACCCTAAGGACCTAAACAAAAACATAATAAATAATGGGCTCAAGCCCTAAACATAAAGATAATTAAAATAAATAAGTTCAGCCCACGGAAGTGGACCCAAGCCCGCCCCCGTCGACCGTGAACCCTATTTTGCTTCATATCAGATAAGGTTCTGAATCATATTTTGATAGATATGAATGCAGAAAGAAGAAGAAAATAAGAAAGATTTCTCAAATGAGGACCACAGAGACAAGCTCTGCCACAAGCCAATTAGGTTGCAACAAATAATTTCTTCATAAAACCCTAGAGTAAACATACGGAGTTTAAATAGGTTCAAGGCACACGAACAATGCCTTAAGCACTAGTACTAGTAGAGCAGAAATAGGAAACTAAGGTAACATGGAAACTAATCTAGATAAGGAAATAATTGATTTGAAATATAATTGCTAAAATAATAAATTAGAACTAAACTCATGTCTTCTTTGTCCTCCACCTATCCGGATAGGCTTCGAACTCACTCTTATCATATTCTGGGCTAGCCCTATCCGGACTCTCTCTCTATCATATTTCAGTGCTAGCCGCTAGTCTTAAAAATTTTCCCTGTATTGCCCAAAGCATAAACATGCACAAATCTTACCCCCTATTCTCCAGATATATATGTGGATACTATAAGCTGCTTGAATCTTTTTGTTTTTTTTTTGGACTTGAATTATATTTTTCCTCTCTCATTTTGGCTGTTTTGGATGTGTATTTTCTTTTCTTTTTTTTGACTGAGCATAACCAGTTGTGCACATTTAGTGTGCAGTATGTAACATGCTAAATTTAACATTTCGATTTGTCACTAAAAGGGCCTTGGAGTATATATTCAACCTTCCTTTTCCGTGCATGCCTGCAGCTACTTAACTGTCTCTCTTTTTTCTCTTTACTCAGGAGATGAAGAGGCGGTGTGATGAAAAAAGGTCCAAAACTTTCTCTCTCTCTCTCTCTCTCTCTCTATCTTTTTTTTTTTGTCCTCTAATGTGTGTAATCTTTAACTTGTTATTGTCATTTTTCTGAGCAAGTGTGCTTTAACTCTGAACAAATAATTTTCCAGGGAAATATATGAAGATCTGCTGAAGAGACAGAAAGAAAAAGTAAGGTTGCGAAACGGTAAATCTGAATGTTTTAATTCGCATCATCTTCAGGAAGCCCATGAAGAGTATGACGAGGAGGCAAATGTTTTTGTCTTCCGCATGAAATCACTAAAACAGGGACAGTCCCGCAGTTTCCTAACACAGGCATCTCGACATCATGCGGCTCAGGTTGTTTTCTTTGCTCAAAGTCAAACATAATATGTGATCTCCTATTATATTATTATTTACAATGTGGAACTTCACCTTTATGACAGCTGTACTTCTTCAAGATGGCAGCCAGATCTTTGGAGACAATTGAGCCGCATGTCAGTTTACTTGCTGAACAGCTACATATTGATTATCATTTTAGTGGACTCTATAATGATGGGCAGGAAGTTTATTATGATGAAAGTGATGATGATACTGAAGATGGTTCTGAAACACACGATGACGGCGAATTGAGTTTTGACTATGGTCAAAATGGTCCACCGCAAGAGGTCTCAGCATTAAAAAGCTCGATGGAGGTAACATTATGTGATACTTTGAATTTGCCCTGGTAGAAAAAAAAAAGAGGTTGTTTATTATCACATTCTTTTGCTATAGTGCTAGTAGAATACAGAGGTTAACTCTAGTTTGAGTGTGGTGTTTGAGAGATTGTGTTCAATTTGAAGCTAAATTTTGACTTACAGAGATTAAAATTTCTAGTATTTGAACTTGTTAATATATCAAGTTATTGAAGCCTGAAGGTATGATTCAAATTATCATAAATACCATCTTAAGTGATCATTGATGTCTTGTGAAGCTCAATCTGTTATTTCATTTTCAGATAATCAATGCATTTTATATACAATCCTAAACAATCTTAACTTGAAGAGTATCTGAATATTGGATAAGTCATTGCCTTTTTGAACTTGTTTGCTACAGCCCTTCAGCTAAGAATATTTTCCCAGATGTGTTGATAATTGAGTTAATAGCTTTGCTTGGTCACTGAACAAAATTTTTACTTTTGCAGCTGGATGATGGTGATGTGACATTATCTCCTAACTCTAAATTGGGCCCTGCAAATGTAAGAATTCCTCCCGTGGACCTGTTCTATTGCCAATGTTTTTATGCCAAAATGATTTATTATGTGAACAAGTTTATATGTTTGCTCTGGAATCTTGTCATATTTGGTTCTTTAAATTCTGCACTTGCTCCCCCATTTGAACTTGTGGTTCAGTCAAGAGTGTTAAGAGCTGTTTATAGATGAAGTTTAAATCTTGATTACATATTTAAGGAAATTTTTGCTTTTGAGTTCTGAGTTGCTTTGGGACTGATACAAGGGAAAATGGGAATATAATGCTCAGATTCAGTGACAATGCTTGTTTCATGTATTAAATGTGTGCATTGGTCTGATGAAGTGCACTTGTCTTTTAATTGATTTCTTTACTCCACTTGAGAATTTTTTGCCGTGCAGAACTCGAATGTGAGTTAGAAAAAGCATGTCTTAGTTCATGCAAGTCGCAACTGTTTATCTTTTCAGGAGTTCTTCGATTTGCTTTCTTATTGGTCTATCAGAGTAAAGAAACTGTCCTCTGGAAGGGAAAAAAAAAAAAGAAACCTTATTGGGGTCTACAAGAATGACTATTGCTTCTTAGATTTTTACAAATGTTGGTTAGCTCTTGAATGAAGGTGTATCTGTGCTTCACTAGCTGAACTTTATGAGGAGTATCCACTTGTCAGAATAACCCAATTTTACACAAAGGAACAGTTGGATTCAGTTTGTCATACTTTCTTAGCTGCTTGCATCCTAAACCAGACTTCTTTATTTTGCAGTATTCGCCTTATATTCAATCACTAATTTTGTTTGAACTAAAGATGATAACAGCTTCTATCTGTTATTGCAGGAGAGATCACAAGCTCCTGGCCAAAGTCCTTTTTCTTTCCAAAGAGGGGTCAGAGCAGTCAGCAAATCAGCACCTCTATTTCCTGGAAAGAAACTTGATTCAGCTGAGCGAACACCACAGATAGGGCCCTCACCATCGCGGAAGTTCACTTCTTATGTGCTACCTACACCAGATGAAACCAAGAGTCCAAGTTCTGGGAAATTATTTAGTGAAGTTCCTCAAACAAGACAAGCAGACCTCAACCTTCGGCATTCATCTCCGGTTGATCCAAAAAAGTATGAAAAACTCCGGGCAAATGTTGTATTGTCTGGACCAATCATCTTAGACACACAATCAGTACTCAAAGAGAGTAACAATACCCCAAAAGCCACTTGGTTTCCCCCTCCATTATCAGAAGGTCTTTCATTTAGTCAACCTGATCCAAATGTAGCATCCTATGCTAAGAAAGCCAAAAGACAAGCTTTTTCCGGCCCATTAACAGGAAAGCCATGGCCGAATAATCCAAATTACACAGCTAGTGGTCCCATTGTTTCGTCATCTCTCCCTCCCCCATTTTCTGGTTCGCTATTGCGCTCTGGGTTCCCTAGGCCATCATCAACGGCGAAGTTGTCTTCACATGTTTCACATACTTTTGTGTCATCACCTAAAATAAGTGAACTTCATGAGCTTCCTCGACCACCGGCTAATTTAACTACAAGAAGAACCTCCAATCGCTATAGTCATTCGGGTCCCTTAATATCCAAAAGTCATTTGTCTACTACTCACGTATCAACGACATCAATAGAAGCATCTAAACTCCCAATTCCACCACTGGGGCTATCACGCAGCTACTCAATTCCAGCTGGAGGTCCAATGGAGGCGTCATTAGGTTCTCAAAACATGAAGATGGAAGAAAATAATGCTTCACCTCCTCTGATGCCACTTTCCTTACCAAATATCCAAAATGCAATAGATGATTAGCCAACAAGTCATGAAAGGTAATTGAAAAGATTGTTTCTTTGCTACATCTTTCATAGAAACTCTCATAGTAACTGCAATTAGTGGCATAATAGTTATATTCAACCATCATTTCCCTGAATGTCTGTATTCCTTTGCAAGTGTAAGAGTTCTTTAGTGTTGAAAATCTGGCATAGCTTGTCAATATCGTGAATTCTAGAACCATTAACTGTCTACAAGGTATACATATATATCTACATTAAAATCAGGTAAATGTCTGTGCATTTCATTTGGCATACTATCATTAAACATCAATGTGTTAACTTAGTTATAAATATGATGTTTTGATGTTTTGTTTTTTGAATCGTTAAGTGCTGGATGAATATAAATCAGATCATTAACTCGTGAAATTATTTGGTTTTTTTGTTCACAAGTAAACTACAGGTCCACCTCCTAGACATGGTACTTGGATTTTGTATTTTTTTCGTTCATGAGTGAACTGTAGGTCCACCACCTAGACATTGTACTTGGATCCTGTGTTGCAAGATTATATTGCATATCATACGGGCATAGATGTGAAGTGTCTAATTATATCATGAATGTATAAACTTAGAGTTTATATTGGTGATGTGCAACATTGAGATATAATACTAGATCGTAATAGGTATTTATACTGCTATGGTGTGCTTTAAAGTTAAATTATGCCATTTAGGTGTCAAACTAGCCTATAAGGTGTCAAACTAGCCTATAGTAACTATGATTTACCACTTCTTCTGTTCAATATTTTCGATGTGGAGAATGTCATAATGTCATGGTCTCATTGGTGTTGATTTGGTTTTAAAATGTGCAGGAACTTTGAAGAAATTAGCTGTGACGACAAGTGCAGGTTTCCACATGGATTTGTGAATAGTTTACTTGATAGTCTTACACAAAATGTTAATCGTGTATATAGCTTCTCGAAATTGCAAAATTGTCGCTGATACAATCAATTTTTGTAACTGTGTATCATAATCGGTTTCATCTAACAAATTTTGCAGTCAGTGGTATCCTTGACCATTTCATCTTTTTGGATAAAATGTTGTCCTTCATTCTTGATCATTCCAATGTAGGGTTATGGATGCAGTGATTTTGGTATTCTTGGCAAGTTTTTTAGTTTTTCTATTGATGAGAGTGTAAGTCTCCCATTATAAAGTGTGCTTTTGATTCCCATGATATTTCATATCACAGATAAATCTGATATCAGACTGTAGCAGATTTATATTTTAGGCTCTTTTGAGGAGATGAACATTAATTTAATTGCTTAGCTCTCTTTTTATGGTAGATTTTGGAGTGTTTAGTTCATTAAAGCTATTAGTTTGGTTAATAACGCTTTAAATTGTTGTAAACAAGGAATAATCATGATAATCGTCTTAATTCTTTATTAGTTCAATGGAATATGATAACCCATATCTTCCTTAAGTTGTTATACATTTGAGTTTTTGTTTATTTAATTGAAAGATTATTTGAGTTCAAGGTCTGTGTAGGTATAATTCTTAAGTGAGATTTTTTTGGAGATTTTGTTTCTCTCTAACGGTAGGTATAATTCCTAAGGGGCCGTTTACATAATGGGTGGGGCATGGATACCCTCAAATAAGGATAAATCAACCCTGGAGGATTATTAAGCCAACATATCCCTTGGAGCCATTTCCGTTTACATAAGAGGGTTGGGAGGATTGTATATTTACTAAATTACCCTAAATATTTAATTGAAGCACACAACACAGGCTTAGTCTGATTCCTTTCATTCGAAGGCTTCACCAAATACTTCAATCCACAACCCGTAAAACTGCATCTAAAATTCTAAATTCTTTAGTCTCAGAAATCTAGTCCCATACAGCATACAAATCGATTTGTCCTCCAATATTTTTAAAAATTATTTATTCAACAATTACAACCTACTGCAAGATCGAAATGGATGAGAGTTGTACATGAGCTTGGTTAATCCGAGCCCAAGCCACCATCACCAAAAATCCACCATTTTCAACTTGAAACAAAAAAAGAAGCCCGCAACTGACCCGATTAAAATTGAAATCTGTGATTCGAAAAACGAACCACGAAAATATGAAGGATCCAAATAGAAGTGCAAGAAATAGAAGAAGCACAAAATCAGGGAAAAAAACGTGTGGTATGGGTCAGGTCTTGACGAAGGCGGCCGCCGTCGGCGGATGGCAAGGCGATAGCCGATAGGGATGGTCGGTTACTAAGAAGAAGGCAAAAAGGCGATTGTATATGGTTTGGAGAGAGAGGGGGAAAGTAAAGAAAGAGAATATTAATAAATTGATTTATTCCTAAAATATAAGGATAATTTTGTAAATTTCATTGATTAACCTCCATGTTAAAATTTATCACCCCATTCTGGGCTGTTTAGTTAACCACTGCCACGTAGGATTTTGGCCCGGGCCGATGGAAGCCCGAGTGTTATCCTTTTAATTACCGTGTATGTAAACTGAGGGATGAATGGAATAAAAGAGGGTTAACCATCCATAACCCCTCATGTAAACGGCCCCTAAATGACTGATATTTTGCACCTCTATTAAAATGCAATTTTCAGTAGAAAAATAGGTACATTTCACTAATGTAGTTTGGGACCTTGGGTACAATTAATTGTATTGGAAGAAGAGAGGGAGTGGAGTCCAAAACAATACTCTTTTATCACTGTAGGCACTTGAATTTTATTGTCTATTAAAGGAAAATATGTGGCAAATTAATGCAAGAATTATCAATTAATTATTTATTTATTAAGGAATTTAAATAAATCTATTCCTAAAATAAATGAGTAAATAATTGATAATTAGGCCAGATCCAATCAAATAAGTCTGACTTAAAGCCTAAGCGAATGAAAGGCCCAAACCCTCAGAATCAGATCAAATCAGCCCTGGACCAATCAGACTGCGAGTTATTTATGGGGCGTCCTCACCCTTCACCTATATAAGGAGCCCTCCTCCATTCATTCCAGACACACACTACAACATCTGAACACGTAGACGCTTCTGAAGAGATCAAGAATACGAGCAGTGCTCCCTTGAGATCTTCAAGCATATTCAAGCTAAGAACGGCCTCCGATCCGAGATCAAGGTGCCAATCCCCTCCGATCCGGCGTTCTTCAAGTCAAGCAAAGATCAGAGATCAAGATCAAGCGAAGGTCAAGATCCAAGTCAAGTGAAGATCAAGATCAAGCGAAGGTCAAGATCCAAGTTAAGTGAAGATCAAGTCAAGCGAAGATCAAGATCCAATTTAAGTGAAGATCAAGATTTAAGTGAAGATACAAGTCAAATGAAGATCAAGATCCAAGTTCAAGATATTCAAGGCAAGAACACTCAAGACCTTCAAGTCAAGTACAAGTTATATTCAAGTCAAGAACAACAGCCGATCAAAGATCAAGGTGCTAAGCCTCTTTGATCCGGCGTTCTTCAAATCAAATTCATTATCCGTGAAGTCAACGTTCTACCAAATTGAGCGGCATACTTCACAACAAATTCATGTCAACATTCAATTCGAACAAAAGTTCAACACCTCCGGATCAACGTTCAAGACTACACACTCGAGCTCGGACAAGCTTCGTTCAAAGATCCAACTCAACTCGACATACGCAGTCAACATAGTCAGCGTAGTCAACACACACAAGTCAAAGCCAAAGCCAAATTGGTTCGAGAGAAGAATCAGAGGATAGATAGAGATTGTTTCCCTAAATTCTCAAGTTCAATCCAGCTGGATTATTATTTTAATTCATATGTATTTATTTCATTATAAATACAAAATTTATTGTTACAAATTTTGGCACGCCCAGTGGGACAGTCTCTACCTCTCATCTCTTCTCTCAACAAGCAAAAAGATACAAAGTATGACTCCTCTTAGGATCGCGATAAAAAGGTCATCTACCTCAAAGCCTTTAGAGCTAAAAGTTGTGAAGACGCAAATTATGACTCCGCTAAAGATTGCGATATGAAGGACTACTGCATCAAAGCCTCCAGAGTTGCAAATTAAACAGGTTGAAGTCGTTACAAGAAGTATGTCTGAAGGCTCCTCAAAGACAAATCGTATGGTGGGGATTACCCTCAATAAGCCATTGCACAGCGACAAAAATAGTGAAAATGACTCTATCTGCTCAACTCCTCGCTCCACACCAAGCTCACCACCTGCCTCAACTGAAGCTGCAGTGATGACGACAAGTGCTATGAACATTGAGGATCAACTCGCAAGTATGATGAAAGTCATTGAAGGACTCAACAAGCACATAGAAGCTCAAGATTTAAAAATCTCAAAACTTATGAAGAAAATGGATAAAGTGGAGACAAGCCATGTAAATAAGAAACAAGTTGAGGATGAACATGAGCAGGAAGACTGGACGAAACATCATTCACCTGAAAAGAAACAAGTTGAGGAAAAAGTGGAGGTTTCAGCTGACGGCATGCTTCATATTAACCAACTAAAGAACATCGTCATGGAGACGATAAAAGACAAGTTTGAAGGAAGCTCAAAATCTTCTTCAACATACGCCAAACCATATACAAAGAGGATTGACAACTTGAGGATGCCAACTGACTATCAACCTCCCAAGTTTCAACAATTCGATGGCAAAGGCAACCCAAGACAACATATTGCGCACTTCGTCGAGACATGCAATGATGCGAGGACCTATGGAGATCACATGGTGAGACAATTCGTCCGATCTTTAAAAATAAATGCCTTCGATTGGTATATCGACTTGGAAGCTAACTCCATTGACAGCTGGGGGCAAATGAAAAAAGTATTCCTCAACCGTTTCTATAGCAAACAAAGAATTGTTAGCATGATGGAGCTAACAAATACTCATCAAATTGGTGAAGAATATATCATCGATTATATCAATAGATGGAGGAGCCTAAGCCTCAATTGCAAAGAAAAGCTATCAGAAACTTCAGCTATAGAAATGTGCATTCAAGGGATGCAATGGAATCTTAGCTACATACTCCAAGGAATTCGGCCTAAAACTTTTGAAGAGTTGGCTACAAGAGCTCATGAAATGGAGTTAAGTTTGACATTAAATGACATCGAATGTCCCTCTATTCAAGACTCTTATGAATTTGAAGACATATCTTTCGATAAGCCAGTGGAGGAAGAACCGCAAACAAAAATTCCAGTATCTATAAAGATTCATAGAAATGAAGTGGAAGCAAGAGAAAACAGCGCAACCCAAGATTGGGGGCAATGAACAGTTGATAAGTAAAAGTTAAAGCTCCTTGACATGAGTGAAAACTGTCTACATTACGCTCCTTGATATGAGCTTAAACTATCTAAAAGGCCCCATGCCAAGCTCCTTGACATGAGCAAAAAAACTGTCTGCATTACGCTCCTTGATATGAGCTTAAGCTATCTGATACTCTCAAGTCCACTTTACGCTCCTTGATATGAGCTAAAACTATCTAAAATCCCATACACTACACTCCTTGACATGAGCTAAAACTATCTATATGTTACGCTCCTCGACACGAGCTAAAAATGTCCACGCAATACTCCTTGATAGAGCTTAAACTATCTAAAATCTCCCAAGTCAAAGCTCCTTGACACGAGCTAAAATTGTCTGCATTATGCTCCTTGATACGAGCTTAAACTATCTAAAATCTCCCAAGCCAAAGCTCCCTGACACGAGCAAAAACTGTCTACATCACGCTCCTTGACACGAGCTAAAACATCTACAAGTCACGCTTCTTGATATGAGCTTAAACTATCTAAAATCCTCAAGTCATGCTCCTTGATACGAGCCTAAACTATCTAACACAAATCAAATTCAAGGTTTCTCGATACGAGCAAAAACTATCTACACTATACTCATTGATATGAGTATAAACTGTCCACACATCAAATCATATCTCCTTGGGAAGAGACAAAATTCTCTACATGTTCGATACTCCTTGATATGAGTATAAATTATCTACACATCAAATAAAATCTCCTTGGGAAGAGAATAAACTCTCTACACATAAATCTCCGCAGCACAAGCGAAAACTGTTCACACAATACTCCTCGACACGAGTGAAAAATGTCCACACAAGGCTCCTTGACATGAGTATAAACTATCTACAAGTTCAAATTCAGGGCTCATTGACACGAGTATAAAATGTCAACAAATTCAAGTTCAACGCTCCATAACGCACGAGCCTAAACTGCATGTTACTTCTGGCCCGCAAGAGTATAAAATGTATACGACACCCCCCATTCAAACCAAATCATGTTCCTTGAACTATTTTATGACTTGATCCTCTTCAAAGAGGTACGTAGGCAGCTTAGCACTTCACTAAGTTCAGTCATAATTCTGGCTATTCATATCAAGTTGGTGAGACAAGCAATAAAATTCAATCATGTTGATCAAGAATGGATTATCGTAATTTATTCACTTCAACACAAAGTCGTCCGTGAACAAAATGCAAGGGGGCATTTGTAGGCACTTGAATTTTATTACCTATTAAAGAAAAATATATGGCAAATTAATGCAATAATTATCAATTAATTATTTATTTATTAAGGGATTTAAATAAATCTATTCCTAAAATAAATGAGTAAATAATTGATAATTAGGTCAGATCCAGTCAAATAAGTCTGACTTAAAGCCTAAGCAAATGAAAGGCACAAGCCCGCAGAATCATGTCAAATCAGCCCTGGACCAATCAGACTGCGAGTTATTTATGAGACGTCCTCACCCTTCACCTATATAAGGATCCCTCCTCTATTCATTTCAGACACACACTACACTATCTGAAGACGCAGATGCTTCTGAAGAGATCAAGAATACGAGCAGTGCTCCCTTGAGATCTTCAAGCATCTTCAAGCCAAGAACGACCTTCGATCCGAGATCAAGGTGTCAAGCCCCTCCGATCCGGCGTTCTTCAAGTCAAGCAAAGATCAGAGATCAAGATCAAGCGAAGGCCAAGATTCAAGTCAAGTGAAGATCAAGATCAAACGAAGGTCAAGATCCAAGTTAAGTGAAGATCAAGTCAAGCGAAGATCAAGATCCAAGTTAAGTGAAGATCAAGATTTAAGTGAAGATACAAGTCAAGTGAAGATCAAGATCCAAGTTCAAGATATTCAAGTCAAGAACAATCAAGACCTTCAAGTCAAGTTCAAGTTATATTCAAGTCAAGAACAACAACCGATCAAAGATCAAGGTGCTAAGCATCTTCGATCCTAAAATAAATGAGTAAATAATTGATAATTAGGCCAGATCCAGTCAAATAAGTCTGACTTAAAGCCTAAGCAAATGAAAGGCCTAAGCCCGCAGAATCATGTCAAATCAGCCCTGGACCAATCAGACTGCGAGTTATTTATGAGGCGTCCTCACCCTTCACCTATATAAGGAGCCCTCCTCCATTCATTCCAGACACACACTACAATATCTGAAGATGCAGACGCTTCTGAAGAGATCAAGAATACGAGCAGTGCTCCCTTGAGATCTTCAAGCATCTTCAAGCCAAGAACGACCTTCAATCCGAGATCAAGGTGTCAAGCCCCTCCGATCCGGCGTTCTTCAAGTCAAGCAAAGATCAGAGATCAAGATCAAACGAAGGTCAAGATCCAAGTCAAGTGAAGATCAAGATCAAGCGAAGGTCAAGATTCAAGTTAAGTGAAGATCAAGTCAAGCGAAGATCAAGATCCAAGTTAAGTGAAGATCAAGATCTAAATGAAGATACAAGTCAAGTGAAGATCAAGATCCAAGTTCAAGATATTCAAGTCAAGAACACTCAAGACCTTCAAGTCAAGTTCATGTCATATTCAAGTCAAAAACAACAGCCGATCAAAGATCAAGGTGCTAAGCCTCTTCGATCCGGCGTTCTTCAAATCAAATTCATTATCCGTGAAGTCAACGTTCTACCAAATTGAGCGGCATACTTCACAACAAATTCAAGTCAACGTTCAATCGAACAAAGGTTCAACACCTCCGGATCAACGTTTAAGACTACACACTCGAGCTCGGACAAGCTTCGTTCGAAGATCCAGCTCAACTCGACATACGCAGTCAACATAGTCAGCGTAGTCAACACATAAAAGTCAAAGTCAAAGCCAAATTGATTCGAGAGAAGAATCAGAGGATAGATAGAGATTATTTCCCTAAATTCTCAAGTTCAATCCAGCTGGATTATTATTTTAATTCATTTGTATTTATTTCATTATAAATACAAAATTTATCGTTACAATCACTTTTCTTAATCACTGAGACTAAGAATGGGTAAGAACGGTTGAAAAACAAAAGGAGTAATATTAAAGACTAAAATTTACTGGAAAAAAATTTATTATAGCCTATTTTTTGTACATATTTTCTTTCTTATTCTAAATTAACATTATATTTTTTATACCTAAACTGACGAAAATACTATTTACTCGAATATTCAAGAAATATATTCGAGTAAAGTGTTCTAGTAAAACAATTTTTACTTGAAAAATCATTAAAAAATATTATTCGAATTTTTTACACGAATTTATTATTTGACTCGAATTCATTATTCGAATTTATTATTTTCGTGTTAAAAACATTATTTTCGTGTTAAATGAGTATGTCACACGAATGTTTATTTTAACTCGAATGTATTATACATGCATTCGCATAAATAAAATGCTTTGTATAAAAATTTGTGCATTTAACACGAGTTAAATTTTCATGTATCAAAACAACTTCGAGTAATAAAATTTCATGCATCATTTAACACACGAAATTTTCACATATAAAAATGCACAAATGCTTCAAATACACGATTGTTCATTTTAACTCAGAATTTATTACACGAATGCATCATTTAATTCGAATTCATTATTCGAATGCATCATTTAACTCGAATTCATTATTCGGATACATTATTTAATTCGAATTTATTACTCGAAAATGTTTACTCGAAAAATTTTTGACTCGAAAATTATTCTTCATTTTACTCGAATATAATACTAGAATTCATTTAAGTAAAGGGTATTTTTATCAATTCGGGTATTAAAAGATACTTCATCCGTCCAACGTTAAGATTGACGTTCTCCATTTTGGATTATCTCAAATTAAAGTTTACATTTCCTTTTTTCCTTTTTGGCAAAAATTTGTGTGCCCCGGGACATACTGTGCCCCCATGGGAACACAACACTCCCCCTCCATATTCTATTTAAATCTATATATTGCTAGAGGTTTAAATTACAAAGGAGCACGGTGTCCCGGGAGCACAAGAGCTTCACTCTTCCTTTTTTTCATTTTTTGTCATGTTGGCCCACACAAAATAATTAATTAATTCATGTAGGGCCCACATCCAACACTAATACAACTACTCACTTTACAATAAATATTATTTATCTCACCTTTCTGCACATTAAAATATTATTTCTTAATCTCCATACAAAAAGCAAACGTTAACGTTAATGGGACAGAGTGAGTATAGTGTTAAAATTAGGAATAAAAAGTAAATTGTTATCTCTGGGCACTACTATTAATTCCTTCAAATTTAGGTGCAGCAAATAATTTATCGATCATACGAATAGGGGTGTCAACGGGGCCCCGGCCCGCGGGTACTCGGTCCGCCCCGCACGTTTTGGGCCGGCCCAGACCCGGTCCGTAGGAGAAACGGGGCAGCCCGGCCCGGATCCACACATATACGGGGAGGGTCCGGGTACTAACTAAGACCCGCTCCGCCCCGACCCGTATGTAATATATTAAAAATTAATTTATATTATATATATATATAATTATATTTTATGTTAATATATATATATATTATACAATTATTTTATATTTTATACATAGAAATTATTTATAACTATATGATATATATATTTATAAATTTTAAATTATAATTATATTTAATATTCTTATGATTATTTATTTAAATATATGAAAAAATTTTATATGATTTAAATTTTTTTAAAATTAATTATTTAAAAAAAAAATTGGGGCGGGGCGGACCCGCCCCGTATGGGTCTGAGCACGGGTCCTATTATATAGGACCCGTACGGGTCCGGGGCAGGTCCTCCAGAAACGGGCCGGGTCCGGGTAGTTAACTACCCGGCCCAGACCCGTACATACGAAGCGAATGTCTCTTACCTAAATACTCCATATTGTT
Source organism: Pogostemon cablin (assembly GCA_023678885.1). Lineage (NCBI taxonomy): Eukaryota > Viridiplantae > Streptophyta > Magnoliopsida > Lamiales > Lamiaceae > Pogostemon > Pogostemon cablin. The sequence continues at coordinate 12,451,380 of CM042981.1, read as the reverse complement.
TTCATATACCCCTGTCTCCCCTGTTTGGATAAAAGAACTAGACCAATCATTTGTTACTGCATAGGTTAAAAATAGCAATAGTAACACATTTCGATTGATAGATTAATATACACAAATCATAAGTAGCTTCATCTATTAAAAGATTACGGTTCTAATAGACACCATCAAACAAACTGTTTAAGGCCCATTTCAGCATTCTAACAATTAAGCAACCCATAATTGCAATTTACATGCAATCTCCCACATCATATCTCACAAACCCCATCAGCTCTGGCCCTTCTAATCTTGAATTATTAGCAAAGCTGCAATACAAATCACAAAATTAGAAGGGTTTAGACATTCATAATCCATCAACTATTTATAAAGAGTTTTTGGACAAATCATTTACCTTTCTTGTGTAAATTTAGAGAAGGTTCCAGAAGTTGGAATTGTACCGCACAAATTGTTATCTGACACATCACTGCATAATAAAATATATTAACATTCAAATTACTCTTAATTAAAAATAACCTTAAATAAAATGAAATAATGCATGTTTATTTTTAATGGGAATTAAGAAAAAACACTTTTCGATCGGTTTATTGACTTTCGATAGAATATAAATATTTTATGTAGTAATGAATAAAGTGTAGAATATGTCACGTGGTTTAAAAATGATAGTATTTCGTGGGTCCTAGTCAATTTTCTTTGACACATTTTCTATTTTACACTTATGGAACTCACACGCACTCACTAATACGATTACCCATTAAGTAATAATACTCTTTAATCCACGTGAAAAAGCAAATGATACTACTTAAATCGAACGGAGAGATTATTAACTTTTAAAATCAAAGTGTAACATGGGATCATTATGTTGAGTGCTTTTATCCTTTTATATTGTTCAGAATTTATTAATACGAACGAAAATGAAATTGTTAATAATTGAGAGGGTTGAATTTGTGTTATAACGGCAACTAACGGCTTACAATATCTTGAGGCTTCCCAGTTTTGTAAGTTCCCTTGGTATTCTCCCTGAAAGCCTGTTACCATTCAACCGCCTAAAACGGTGGCGTTTCAAGAACTAGTTAGATGAACACATAAAGTACATACTAATAACTGTAATTTAAGAATGCTTACAAGAATTTGAGATTGGAAAGGTGAGAGAGAGGAGGGATGGATCCAGTGAGATTATTGTGGTACAAATCCAGGCTGACTAGACTTTTCAACCTTCCCAATTCAGCTGGGATTGGTCCCATCAAGTTGTTCATGTACAGTTCCCTGCACTCACCTCATTAAACCAACCACACCTAATTTATTAAATGCTACTGCTATTCACAGCCCATTAATCACTTTGACCAATCTTGTTGATTCAATTAGGCTATTGAATGTTTAATAAGATTTGATGATTCCAGCTGCTTATTTTGATGATGATGTATGACCAGTATTTACAGCATCAGCAATGAAATTAACTCTACATTAACAGATAATAATAATAATAATAAATAAATGAAAGCAGAGTAGTTACAGATACTGAAGATGTTGAAGCTTCCCCAACTCAGGAGCAATCTTCCCAGATAGCTTTGCATTTCCAAGATCGCTACAAATAAATGATACACACAAGGATTTTAATTAATTAAATTAATTAATCAAATACAACCCTCAAAAATAATCTACTCACAGTCTAGTAACTCTGTTATCACCATCACAAGTGACATGAAACCAAGTACAAGGGTCCACCAAAGTTGGATCCCAACTCTGCAGAACATTTTCTGGATCACTTATACCTCTTCTAAATGCATAAAGAGCATCCCCTGTAAACAAATAACATTAAGAGAGAGAGTGTGAATAAATAATGTATTATCTGCACACAAGAAATGTTACTTTACCTTCTAAATTTGCATACAAGGGTACTAATGCATGGAATAAGAGGAGTAGATGAGAGAAAGAGAGAATCCCTGGAGCCATGGATTTTGGAATAGGTTAAGAGAGGAACCTTGTTGCTGATGTTATTGTTAAATTTCAATTCTAAAAAAAAAAAAAAATGTTTTTACTATCTTATTTTATTAAAAGAAAGAAAAGAATAAGAAAGAAGGGGAGGAGTCCCAATCCATGTTGGGGAATTTATAGAGCCCATAAAATGACTAGTCATGGGAAGGGTTGGTCTTGTGGGGCTGTGTGTGACTGTCAGTTTTTTTTTACAGTGGATATTTGTTTACAAGTTTCAAGATGGTGCACCTTTGTTTTTGGGAGTATTTTTTGTTTTATTTGTGTAAAGAAATTGATATAACCAACCTTTTCCCCATTTGAGCAAAACAATGGGTTCCCTTTTGTATGTGGAGGACTTGTTTTGAGGAAAACACAGAGACAAGCTCTTGGAGAAAGGAACTTACTTTTGTTCAATACAGTCCTTTTTTTTTTTTTTACTTATATATTTTAAAAAAATATATATATATGACATTTGATCTTACAAGTGCTCGTATTTTAACGTTGATCTTTTTAATTTTAATTATTTTTGTTGAATTTTTGTCTGTTTTTACCGGAAAATAAAAAAAGTTTTGGGGGATTAATTTTAGTAAATATATATATATATATATATATATATATATATATATATATATATATATATATATATATATATATATATATATTAAATTTTGGTCCTTTTTTATTTAATTTTTATTTGAAATTCCTTAAAATATGTACCACTTAAATATTTTACTACATTAATAAATTTAAATAATTATTTATATTATAAAAAATATTTCAAATATTATTTAAAAATATCTTAAGATTTGAATAAAATAAAAATATTCTAAAATCGAGTACATATCTTTTAAATTATAAAATTTACTTTAATAATCTATGATATGTTTAAATTTTTAAAAATTTCAAGAATTTTGAAATATTAATTATATAGTATTTTAAAAAATTAAGAAGACAAGATAGGTAAATATATTATAAATTCAAAATTTTATAATTAGAAATTTCATTAGACAAACGAGGGTGAAAGAACTATGGTTTTTGGTGGTCTACAACAACAATTTTGAAAAGACAACACTTTTTTAGAAGTATCGAGGGTCAACTCGACCAATCGAGCCATGTGGCTCGACTTGATCAGCACCTGTCAAGGTCATTCCCTATTCTGTCCTAATTCCTTAATCCTTTGTCGATAAGGATGTAATCAAGGCAAATCAAGTTGAATATCGCCAGACTCGACCCGAACTCGATTTAAATATTAATATTTTGGTTCGAGCTCTGCTCATTTGGAAAATAGTGAGTTCGAGTATAGTTCAAGTTCATCTCAATAAAGTTCGATGATAATAATTTAATTTCAAGCTCAAATTAGAGCTAGACTCGAATTCTTTAGAGTTTCTGAACTCGTTTAAATATATGATTCTAAATCTCTATGCAAACCTCTTACTGAACTTGTCCGTGAACATGCTTGCGAGCAAATAATGAGTGAATTTCAAATTATGTAAGGATGAGATTAGCAACACTCATGATATTGAAAATAAAATAATAATACAACTAATTATAATCTCTCATGAACATGACATATGAGCGATCATTGATATATCCAAGGCCCTCTTTCGAGTCACTTAAGTTGTAGGCCCTCAATAAGGCTCCCAAAAGCTCCTAGGATCAGGACCAAAACGAACACCTCACAATAGGATTACTCTACGAGTTTCCTAATTAGGTATCAAATCATAGGCAATATTCCTCTTTCAGGTACTATGAATTCACTAACGGTTTGAGTCTCCTCACCTAATTAATCAATCTCTCGATTAAGTCAACGAGAAGGATATCTCTATATTATTCTAAATTAATTCATATGAAATGTATGATGAAATGACTAAATGAACTATACTAAACACATAATCGAATTCTCATTCTAATCACATGTCAAAGACAATTAATCACACAAATCAAGCAATTAACATCAATGATAGAAATAACTCAATGTCAAATTAAAATTAAAATTAAAATTAAATTGCATGAAAAAAAAATCAAATTATCTAACATCAATCATGAAGGTAATATCACAAAGGGAATTAGCCTAACATAGTTTCAAGTAAAACAAAATAAATTGTTTACAAAATTTTATATTAAACCTAAAAATTTACAAAATAAAATAAATTGTTTCCCTTGAATTTCTTCACTTGGATGCTTTATCTTTTCTTGTAATTTTTAATTTTCCTTGATTCCTTGATCGAGTGGATGATAGAAGAAAATAGAGAATTAAATGGATGAAATTGGAGAAAAGATGTGAACAAATGGAAAGAAATGAATGATGGTGGAAATCGGCTGGAGTTCATTGTGGGCTGCTATTTTAAGTACATGGTAGAAATGAAATGGGTATTAATCTAATTGAGGTAGGGATATTATTTAATTGGCTAAAAATCATTTATCAAGCACAACATGCACGATAACTTTCCTCAAATGGGCCACATCAATATAGTTGAAATGTGGGCTTTAATGGAGTGTATTGGGCATAGAAAATGGGCTTAAAATTCACATGGGCCGTAGCTAATGTTGCTGAGATTTCAGCACGTCACATTTTCTCATTTTAGCTCGCTTTTACTCGTTTTAATTCTGAGTCCAGCCCTGTTTTATCTTACGTCTTCGTAATTGAATGTAAAAGCTCATTTTACGAATATATCGTGCAAATTTCACCAAGATATTCCTTTTCACAAAAATTAAGAAATTTAAAAAATTAATCACCAAAAATAACCTTAATTATATAAAACCTAACAAAAAATTAACATATTATAGGAATTTTTACGCTCATCAGAGCCAAATACTAATAGGCTCGAGTTTGGCTCGATAATTTTTTTTGAGCTCGACTCAATTAGTTTAACAAACAAATTCTAATGAATATTTAATCAAATCGAGAGCCGAAGAATTCACATACGGCTTGATTTGAATGAGTTCATTACTATTACTATTAAATATACAATGCAGCACAATCAATTAAAATCTTGAAATTAACTACAAATACATATAGTGTACTCTCCAAAATACCCTCTCCACAATCTACTTTTAAAAATAAAGAAATAAATTATGACTAATTAACCTATCCATTATTTACCCACAAGATAACAAAAGTCACCGAAAATTCTCTCCACCATTATTATCTTCTAAACTTGAAAGAAACTATTACGGAATCTCTAATGGCAGCATAATTTGGAGACACATTGTATTCTTTAACTCATAAAGATCACCCAAAATCATTTTCACACTCTATTCATCTTATAGAATTTTACATAAAAGATTCATCAAGGAAATTATAAATACTTGATTAGCACTTGTTAATCAAACAAAAGAATTAAAAAAAAAAAAAAGTACCAAGTCATGAGACAGAGATAGATTTATGAGTGCATCAGAATTTCACTTATTGCCACAATAGAGAGATTAATTAAGAGAGAAATAAATTTATTGCTGAAAAAGAAAACATGAAAATCAAACATCTGATGTTAAGTTATTAATTTTGAGTGGTGACTTGGTGTAGGTGTGAGGTGGGGAGGGTGCAAAATTGAGCAACTCCTTAGAGTGGATCCACGGCTTCACCACCACCACCGCCTCAAACGTTTTTGACCTGCGATCTGCCTGCCACTTTCCTTCCGATCATTGCGTCGGAATATTGGAGATTGAGTTAGTGCGTCTTGTGTTGTGGGAGAGAGTTGGCGGTGGCACTAGGACGGGTTGCCGCGTTTTATGTGATTCAGAAGATAGCATGCAGCTGATTTTGTAACGTATTACTCCATTCTTCTTCTTTACTATTCCAAGAATACAAACGACAAAACTTCCGTTTCTTTTATTAAAAGTAATGAGAAAAGAGTATGCTATGGTGCAATGTGAATAATAAATCAAGTAGTCCACTGCCCACTTTGTAGGCCTGGTTCTTCCTGAGGCTATAAACCCAACAAATAATCAAATTTTAGTAGGAAGAAACCCTTTGCCCTAGGAATGCCAATAGGGCCGGGTATCTAGGTGCCACGTCCCGTCCCGCACTCTTATCCCCTCGCCTCGCTCCGCCCCGTGCCCCACTACGGGTCAACTACTGAGGACCCATGCCCCGCCCCGCCCCGCCCTGCCCTGTTTTTTTTTAACTTATTTTTTTTATAAATTATAATACATTCAAATATAAAATTTTAAATTAAAATAAAATAAAGTATATTTAAATTTTAAATTAAATAATTAAACTTTATTTTCATTTTTAAAATTTTTTATTACATTATATATTTAATGATATATATATAAAGCATAGCAAAAGTTCTCCCCTCGTAAGGAGTATATGTTCCTTCAGCGTAGGGTATGGTTAGGGATTCTTTCTCTGGTTTGTTGTCGTCCTATCGGCGGGTTCCTCTTAAGGCTTCATTTTCTTCTTTCTTTCCTTATTTTACTTTCCTCTTTTAAGTCTCTCTCTCTCTTTTCCCTTTTAATTAAGATGGATTTATGTGTTTTTGCAATCTATATTATTTCTTTCTTCTCTGCAGGTCTCCCACATATTCAATTCAGCCCAGATCCTTTTTCTCGAGCACCAGATATGACTGATTCTTGGGAAATTGAAGACGATATTCTTGATTTGGGGGACATTGTGAAAGGGGAAAATAAGGATGGAGGGTTACAGAAATGGTGTATGGCAGTGAAATTATGTACTAAAAAATCATACAATCTATTTGCCCTAATTGAGGTCATGACGAAGGCGTTCCGACCGAAGAAGAAAATGACTGCGAGGGATTGGGGAAATAAGATGATCATATTCAATTTTGATGATGCTGCAGATCGAGAATGGGTTCATAAAAACCAATCATGGCATTTTGATGGATCACTTTTCGCAATCACTAGTCTGTTTGGGAGTGAACAACCTTAATCTGTCCAGTTTAATAAGGCCTCTTTCTAGATCAGAGCTTATGATCTTCCTATGGTCTGTCACTCGGAAGCTACCACCTTAAAGCAGATAGCAAAAAAAGTAGGCAGTTTGGAGATGTTTGATCCTCCGGAGGAGCTAAGATATGGTAAATTTATTAGATTCAAAGTGGGACTAGATATCTCGAAACCGCTGATTCAGGGGATGCATATAAAATTTGGGGGAAACAAGTTGTGGATTTCCTTCAAATATGAAGCTCTTCCACACTATTGCTTTTGTTGTGGTAAAATTGATCACTATTATAAAGTTTGTGAGCAATATGATCGCGATGAATGCTCAGATCCTTCGGATATGATTTTTGGCCCCTCCTTAAAAGCCTCATCCCTAAGAAGCCCAAAGCCCATGAAACCTGATAAGCAAAACTCCAGTCTTCAACATGTAAACTCCACTAGATTTCCCACATCCCTACATACTTATGAAAACACCCACCCAAGGACCCCAAGCATAAACAAATACCCTCAATCCACGAGCCCACCTAGTACAACTCCTGACACCATACTTCCTAAACCCCAAACTCTCAACACCAACAATTCATCTATACCCCACACCTTCACTGCCTCCACCAAGCATATTTTTAAGACTCTGCACAACTCTCTTCCCCCCAATGATGTGCACCATACCCAAAATCTTGTTACGTCCCAAATCACCTGCCCACCTTATAACCAAAATAATACTAACCTCCACCACTTCGACCTACACACCTCCCCTACCATCCTTTTTGGAAATTTATCTCTTAACCTACTCTAAGAAACCCTTACTCTCCATCAAAATATCCAAAACCTTTCACCATCCCAAGTACCCAATATGTTTCTCAACTTACTCCAAGAAACTCCTACACTTCAGCAGAATACCCAAAACAACTCATCACTCCAAGCACCCAAGCTTTTCTCTTGGAAACGAGAAGCTCAAGCTCGCAAAATTGATTCATTGGCTGATAAGGATTATTGCCCTCCCTTTGCACTCAAAAAAAGGGCCATGGAAGCAGAAGATCATTAGGAAGAGGTAGAACACCATGAATTAAAAAAGAAAAAAACAAAAGCAACCAATAAGGAGGACACCATGTTGATGGAGAATAGTGCTCCATACTTACCAATGGCGGAGCTAGCAGGCATGCTACTCCGCCGACAACAATGAGTTGCCTCGGATGGAACTGTTGTGGGCTTGGAACCCATGAAAAGTTCCAGTGCTAAAAAAAATCCAAAGATCCCATCTTTTTTTATCTGTGAGAGAAATTTGTTGTGTTCGGAACTCGAGACTCTTTCAAGAAAGCTGGATTTTGATTCTTTCTTTGGTGTGGACTGTGTTGTTAGTAGAAGAGGTCGAAAGGGAGGCTTAGGTTTACTATGGCACCAGGATTTCTCACTGAGAATCTTGTCTTCATCGTTGAATCATATAGATCTGTTGATTGATGCAGATAATGCGGATGGGAAGTGGCGTTTCACTGGAGTTTATGGGTGGCCAGAAGAAAATGAAATATGGAGAACATGGAGCCTGATGGAGGATCTAGCTAATAATGATAATTGGCCTTGGCTATGTCTTGGTGATTTTAACGAGATCATGTTTGGGTACGAGAAAATTGGGGGACGCCCACGACTAGAGCAAAAAATGAACAATTTTAGGAATTGCTTAGATAGATACAGACTTGTTGATTGGGTTCGAGGGAATAAATTTCACATGGACAAACGGGTAGGTGGGTGAAAATAATATTCAAGAAAGACTTGACAGGGGTATCGCTAATGCAGAATGGATCAGCAAGTTTCCTAACTACAAAGTTACTCATCTCACTAGGCTCTCATCTGACCACTGTCCCATTGAAATTAATTGGAGAAAACAAAAGCGTACACGTGGAAATAAGAGACATACTAAATTATTCCGTTTTGAAAGTATGTGGCTTTAGGAAACATCATGCACTGAAATCATCAAAGAAGCTTGGGATGAGGGTGGGAATGCTTTGGAAGATGGCATGGCTGATAGGATTCATAGGTGTGGGTTAGCTCTTTCAAAATGGAATAGCGAACACTTTGGAAATTTACACAGAGAAATTGAAAGGGGAAAAAGAGCCCTCACTACAATCCATACACTGCCAGCAAATCAGGAGAACATACAAGCTGGAAAGATACTTGAAAACAAACTTGCTGCTCTTCATAGAAAAGAGGAAGTGTTCTGGCTTCAGAGATCGCAGGTTAGTTGGATGAGAGATGGGGGACAAAAATGCGAGCTTCTTCCATAAGGTAGCTAGCGGACGCAGATCGCGGAATAAGATTGACTTCATCACCGACAGCAATGATGTTCGCTGGGAGGAAGAGGAGGATATCACTAAGATCTTCAAGGACTACTTCACATCTTTGTTCTTGACGGAGGATTATCTGGACATGACTGAAGCTGTGGAGGCCGTGGAGAATAGAGTCACAAACGAAATGCAGTATAAACTATCCCAGCCATTTACAAGGGAAGAGGTCTTCTCAACCTTATCCCAAATACATCCCACCAAAGCCCCAGGACCGGACGGTATGTCAGCCATCTTTTACCAAAATTTTTAGAATATTATTGGTGATAAGACTATTTATACCGTGCTTAATATCCTCAACAATGGCTACTCCCCTTCGGCTTTTAATCACACCCACATCATCCTCATTCCGAAAAAGAAAAATCCTTCCACCCCTGTAGAATTCCGCCCGATTAGCCTCTGTAACGTTCTTTTTAAGATCGTAACCAAAATCATTGCTAACAGACTAAAAAATTTTCTCCTAGTTATCATTGACCCTTGCCAATCTGCCTTTGTGCCTGGCAGACTCATAACAGACAATGCTTTGTTTGCTTATGAAATCTTCCATTCCATGAAACATAATAAAGCTGTTAAGAAAGGTCTTTTTGCTTTCAAACTTGACATGAGTAAAGCTTATGATAGGGTAGAATGGGTGTTTCTAGAAAAAATTCTTGTGAAACTTGGTTTTAATTCTTCACTTGTTGACACTATTATGAGATGTGTGTCCACTGTCTCTTTCTCTGTGATGATTAATGGGGAGCCTTCCACTATTTTTCATCCTTCAAGAGGTTTCCGACAAGGAGACCCTTTATCTCCTTAACTATTTTTTTCTGTGCAGAGGCCTTTATGGATAAAGAAGCACTTTATAAAGTTTGTATATGTCGACGAGCACCTCTTATCTCTCACTTGCTCTTTGCAGATGACAGCCTAATTTTTTAGAGGGCTAACACTACTGAAATTGGAGTCATACAACGCATCCTAAAGGTGTATGAGAATGCTTCAAGGCAAATCATAAACTTGGACAAATCTGATATCATGTTCAGCAAAGGCGTGGGGGAACAAATTGCTTGTACTCTTGCAAATCAACTAGGAGTTCGAAAAGTCCAACAACATGGAGTATATCTTGGTATCCCTACAAAAATGGGTCGGTCAAAAGGGGCTATCTTCCGAGCTACTTTTAACCGAGTGGAGAAAAAATTGAAAGATTGAAAAAGCAGGATACTTTCACATACAGGGAAAACAGTCCTAATAAAAGCAGTGGCTCAATCAATTCCTACTTATGTCATGATTTTTTTCCTCCTACCTCAAAACATTGTTACTAGAATAAACTCGGCAATTGCTCACTTTTGGTGGGGGCAGAAGGGTTCTGAACGGATAGTGCACTGGTTGCTTGGACCAAATTATGCAGCACAAAAAGGAAGGATGGCTGGGATACAGAAATTTCTCCTCTTTCAAAAAAGCTATTCTGGCTAAATAGGGGTGGCGCCTGATTCACAATCAAGAGTCATTGCTAGCAAAAACCCTCAAGGTAAGATACTTCCCTAGAGGGGACTTCTACTCAGTGAATATTGGTTTCAACCCCTAGTTACACATGGCGTAGCTTGATGGCTAGGAGAGATATTCTTTATAAGGGGCTTATATGATCAGTCGGAATTGGTGAAAGTATCAGAGCCTGGAAAGATCCATAGGTAGAAAGATATGATGCCACAAGAATCTGTTATCCTACAGGAACATTCTCGGAGAACACCAGAGTTAAAGAATTTTGGTTGTCTGACAGAAGAGGATGGGATGTGGATTTACTCCAAATGGTTTTCTCTCCTAATGATGTGGAGAGAATTATTTCTATTCCTATTGGGAGGAGCCCAAGACCAGAATTCCTAAGGTGGAAATTCACAAAAAATGGAACATACTCGGTTAAAAGCGGCTACCTTACTACGTTACAACTTGAGCACAGAGAGGAAAATTCTGTGGAGACCTCAGAGGATAAAATTTGGAAATGGGTGTGGGCACTTGTTTGCCTATTTTTGTAGCACTCACGAGCAAGAATACTCGATCGTTGTAGTAGTATATACCAAGAAAAATTATCAATCCACAAAGGAGTTATGTTCGGACTAGCAAAATACGTGAGCTCATGTTCATGTCGTTTTTGTAAAGATGATCGGGGGGTTTTGAGATGATTAACAACTAAAGCAAGGAGCAAGTAAATAAGAATAGCAAATAAGAGAAATGACAAGTAAAGAAAATGGGTGCTAAAGTTCAAGTATGGAAAAACATGGGATTAGAAATATCCAAGCACACTCGATTCATATTATCATGCAAAAGGAATTCAACTCAATTGATGTAAACTAAGGGTGATCACAATTGTATCATAAGCTCCCTTTCGGGGTACAAAGGTTGTTGATCCATTTTAGACTCCCAAAAGCACTTAAGATCAAAGCCCAACATTAACCCCTTCCATCTAGGTACTAGTTAGATTAAACTCTCCCTTTTTGTGTACTAAGGCCAACGAATGGATTGGTTCCCCTCATTGAATTCAAATATCCTTTCGGTCAAACCCAAACTCAATGTCTATTCATGCCTTCCTAATACTATAGAGGGTCGTTTCCGTCTTACTCCAAGCAATACATACATGAACATCATGATAGCATTTAATTACCACAAATAATCCATTGATCAACAATCCATTAAACCAATAAACATTCATGAATAACAAACCATGCTATCACAACATCAAGACAATTAAACTCCATGAATAGAAATCAACATCAATTAAACCAAAAACCAATTTAATCCACATGACAATATAAATCTAATATGCTCTTCATGCTCCTAATCCCACTAGAGGGATTAGCCTATCATGATAAAAGTAACAAAACAAATAAATGATTCATTACAAATATCCATAGTCTAAATCCAAAAGAAAATCAAGAGATATGTAAATCTTCCCCAACAATTTCTTGTAGGAGATCTTCAATACTCATGGATCTTCTTCTCTAGCTCTTGATTTCTTGAGATCTCTCACACCCAATGGAAGGGATGAAGTTTTGATGGAGAATTAATGGAGATGATGGAGATGGATCAAGATGGATGAAGGTGGATGAAGATGATGGTGGAAAATGGAAGAAATGGTGTGTGATGTGTGTGTAGAGGATGGGATTTTCGGATCTTTTTCCAATTGTTGAATAAAGGGGTATTTATACCCCTATGGAGGCTTCTAGAAGGATCTGAAAATTTCAGCAGGAATGTACATGGTACGAGTCGTGTTCTGCAACACGGCCACGAGGTGGCCGTGTTGTGTCTTCTGATGCTGCCGCACGGCCTCTCCTTACAGGGCCGTGTTACGCAACACGGCTCGTGTGCGGCAACACGAGTCGTGTATTGTAACACGGGCACAGGGTGGTCGTGTTGGCTCTTCTGATGTCGGCACACGGCCACTTCTTACAGGGCCGTGTTCCGTACACGGCCCATGTTGGTGCATGCCCCTGTTTTTCACATTTTGTTTCGGCTCGTTCTCCTTCGTTTCAACTCCGAATTGAGATCCGTTTTTTTCTACATCTTCCTTATCATGTTTAGCATCAAATAAAAAGTGAAAATTGTAGGTTTAAGCTCATTCACACACATTTCCATGAAAACACAAAACACAACCAAATACACATAAAATACGGATAAAATAATACGAAAACACAAATAAAAAGACACTAAAATGTAGGTGAAAATAGCTCTAATCAACCCCCTAAACTTAAGGTGTTGCTCGTCCCCGAGTAACAAAAATGACAAACCAAGAGGAGAAATTTTCTTCTAGAAAAAGACTAAACAAACATAAGCAATAACATCTCGTTAGCAATAATAACTACAAACTATGCTAAGTCATCCTACAACATTAAAATCATGACATGGGAAATTAACACGTTCAATCACAAGAGAGTAATAGTGTAATATAGTCCCTTTTAGTCCAAGCCTCACAATGGATATCGATGTCTCTCAACACTCTTTTGAAATAGGATAAATCACACTCATTAATCGATTGGCTCGACTCGCTATAAGCTTGCTCGCGGACTATATTCACAAACCACCAAAGTTTCAATTAATAATAAAAAAGGTCTTTAATTAGGATGTAATGATAGGCTCTTTGGTATGGTAGGGAAGATATGGATAATAGTGACTCAACAAGTGTAAGTAATCAAAGAGATGGCCAATTTCCTCAACTTCTTCACTTTTCTTTCTTCCTTTCTTATCTTTACAATCTCAAGCACTATTCATTAACTTTCCTTGGATTGAGCTTCTTTTGATGCATGCTTCCTATCTTTGAATTTTGTTTACTTGAACATTTTGATGTTGATTTGCTCCTTTTCTAACTTTGAGGTTGCATGTGCCTTTTCTTACTTTTGCTCTTTTCATCCTTTTTCTTGCTTGTTTACCATTCCCTTTTCTTCTTTTGCTAATCAATCAATCCTTTCTAGCTACCATCTCCTCAATCACCCACACAAAGGTATATATAAGCTTGAATGGATAATTAAAGCTTGTAATGTGCTAAATTCACAAAAAATAGGCTTATAGGCTCAAAATGGTTAACTAAGGATGATGTTCATGGTAGGGAACATATATGGCAATGACTATAATAACAAGGATGGCCTTAGATCATTTCACTAATCTCCACTAATCGGGCTCTTTCCTATAGTCCTTGAGCAAGTTATAGCTTATCAAACACAACCGATCTACTCATGAAGAAATACCATGTGTGCATGGTTGAGGCTCAAATGCTCACAAGCTTGTGTTCGGACCTTAAGGAACTTATTACACCACATTCATCTCAAAATTGAACAAGTTAAGTAAAACATGTCACAATTTGAAAGTGTAGAGATTCTTAATCATAATTTGTCATCACTTATCACTACAACCTATCATCACTCACGTTCAAAAATGACTCACGACATCCCTAAACAAACCACCAAACAACCCAAGACAAGAATGAAAATACACAAAACATAAAAATAAGGACTCAACAAACAAGACACAACAAAAACACAAAACATGCAAAAACACAAAATACCATCATCCATAAGAAAATTAAGCACACATTCATCCCAACCTTTATTGAAAAGGAAATCCTAAGTTACGAAAGTAAACCTCCCACAAACATAACACATGAAGTAGCATGCTAGTCACAACAATCCAAATCAAAATCAATTCATTTCAAGTAATAAAATGATAAGGTGTAGAGTACTCCCTCAATAGGCATTTGGTAAGGAAAGCGTTAGCTTCAAGCTCCATCATGCTTCCAATACCTCTCATTCATGCTCAAACACTCAACAAACACCATTAGTTCAACAATTTCATTATAAATATGGACTATCATGCACTTCAACACCACCAATCATGCCAAAATCAAACCAATACTCATGAGAAAAATTTTAAAATTTGTCCAATTTTACAAGAATCATACTCAAGTGGTGAGTCACACCACACACTCTCCCCCCAAACTTAAATCGAAACAAGAGTTGAGACTTAAGTTTGCAAAAAGTGGTGAGACTTACCCTTGTAGTTTCCATTGATGATCTTCTTGTTGAGAAGTAACCACATCCACACGACTCAAGATATGTCCACCACGCACTAGCACCCCCCAAACTTAACTCGAGACAAGACTCACGAATTAAGTTTGCAACAAATGGTGGAACATGTCAACTTGAATCCATGAATCATTTCTCTTTTCTTCAATGTGCATTTTTCTCCATGAGCACAATCAACCTACAAGTTCAAAATACAAAACAACAAAACCACAACATTTATTGAAAGCACTAAAATAAAGCATTAAAGATAGTGATGGGGTACCTCCCATCGAGCGCTAAGTTTAAATTCTTCAAGCTAGACGAATTTTGAGATCATCTTTCAAATAGAGTATCCACAAAGAGGGTCTCTCTTTGTGATGGATCCACATAGTGCTTCACACGATGACCATTAACCAAGAACTCTCTCCCGTTCTCATCCATAACCTTTAGAGCTCCCCCATCAAGTACTTCCTTTACCACATAAGGTCCTCTCCATTTGGACTTCAACTTGCCCGGGAAAAGTCTTAGTCGAGAATTGAATACCAACATCTTTTCACCCTTTTCAAAGCTCTTTTTCCTCAAACGAGCATCATTCCACCTCTTGGTTTTCTCCTTAAAAATCCTTGAGTTTTCATAAGCATTTTCTTTAAATTCCTCAAGCTCATTCAATTGTAAGAATCTTACCTTCTTCGAAGCTTTCATGTCAAAATTCAACTTCTTGATGGCCCAATAAGCTTTATGCTCTAACTCCACGGGAAGATGACAAGACTTGCCATAGACAATTTGAAAAGGAGACATACCAAGAGTGGTCTTGAATGCGGTTCGAAAGGCCCACAATGCATCATCAAGTTTTTTTGACCAATCCTTTCTACTCACACTCACTGTTTTCTCCAAGACTTGTTTGATTTGTCGATTGGAAATTTTAGCTTGACCATTCGTTTGAGGGTGATACGGAGTAGACACTCGATGCTTCACTCCATAAGTCTTGAGAATGTTCTCCATGAGCTTATTTATGAAGTGACTACCCCCATCACTTACCAACACTCTAGGTACTCCAAATCTTGTGAAGATATCCTTCTTTAGAAACCCCATGACCACTCTAGCATCACTTGTTCTTGAAGGTATGGCCTCAACCCATTTCGAGACATAGTCGACTGCCAATAGGATGTATAGGAATCCATTAGATTGAGGAAATGGTCCCATGAAATCGATGCCCCACACATCAAATATCTCCACTTCTTAAAAGCTCTTAAGGGGCATCTCATCCCACTTGGAGATTCCTCCCATCCTTTGACACCGATCACAACCCTCTACAAATTTCTTACAACTCTTGAACAAAAATGGCCAATACAACCCCGATTGTAAGACTTTTGCAGCGGTCTTTTGAGCTCCAAAATGGCCTCCACTAGGTGAAGAGTGGCAAAACTCCAACACACTATTCCATTCTTCCTCGGGCACACATCTTCGCACAAGAGAATCATTACACATCTTGTACAAAAATGGATCATCCCACAAGTAACTTTTAACATCATGAAAGAACTTCTTGGATTGATACTTATTAAGCTCATAAGGCCTCCTTCCACTAGCCAAGTAATTCACATAGTCCGCATACCACGGGCTTCCTTCTTGCTCCACTAAAACCTCAATTTGATAGCAATCACACTTCAAAATTTCTTCATCGGGAAAAATCTCCTTGATTAACTCATAAGTACTTTCACAATGCTCCCTCGACTCTAACCTTGAAAGATGGTCGGCTACCACATTCTCCGTGCCCTTCTTATCTCTCACTTCAATATCAAATTCTTGAAGAAGTAGTACCCATCTTATCACCCTTGGCTTTGCATTCTTCTTTGCCATGAGATACTTGATAGCGGCATGGTCGGTGTATACAATAGTTTTCGTTCCTACCAAATAAGGACGAAACTTATCAAATGCGTATACTACCGCCAAAAACTCTTTTTCGGTAGTAGTGTAGTTCCTTTGAGCCGCATCAAATGTCTTGCTTGCATAGTAAATGGCTCGGAATTTTTTCTCTCTTAGTTGCCCCAAAACCACTCCAAGAGCTATATCACTTGCATCACACATCAATATAAATGGCTCCTTCCAATCGGGGGTGATCAAGATGGGTGATGAAATCAAAGCTTCCTTTAGCACCTGAAAAGCATTTAAACAATTATCATCAAACTTAAATGGCACATCTTTTTCAAGGAGATGAGATAGAGGTTTAGAAAATGAAGAAAAATCTTTGATGAATCTACGATAGAACCCGGCATGACCAAGGAACGATCGTACTCCCTTCTCATTTGTTGGCGGTGGAAGCTTCTCTATAGCAACAACTTTGGCTCGGTCAACTTGTAATCCCTTTGAAGAGATGTGATGTCCAAGTACAATGCCATCATTTACCATGAAGTGGCACTTCTCCCAATTCAACACTAAATTAGTGTCTTGACATCGCTTCAAAACAATAGCAAGGTTAGACAAACAAATATCAAAAGAAGAACCAAACACCGAAAAGTCATCCATGAACACTTCCATTATATTCTCAATTAATCCTTCAAATATTGCCATCATACACCTTTGAAAGGTAGCCGGTGCATTGCAAAGTTCGAATGGCAATCTTCGAAAAGCAAATATTCCATAAGGACAAGTGAAAGCGGTCTTTTCTTGGTCTTAGGGTGCTATGAGAATTTGGTTATACCCGGAATACCCATCAAGAAAGCAATAAAACTCATACCCGGTCAACCTATCCAACATTTGATCTAAGAAAGGTAAGGGGAAGTGATCTTTACGTGTGTTTTCATTAAGCTTTCTATAATCAACACACACACGCCATCCCGTCACCGTCCTAGTGGCTATGGTCTCATCTTTCTCGGTCTTCACTATAGTCATACCCCTTTTTTAGATACTACATGCAACGGGCTCACATAAGGGCTATCACTAATAGGAAAAATCATATCGGAGTCTAACCACTTAAGAATCTCTTTTTTTACCACTTCTTGCATGATAGGATTAAGTCTTCTTTGGTTTTGAACACAAGCTTTCCCTTCATCCTCAAGCCTTATCTTATGCATGCAAATTGTTGGACTAATCCCCTTCAAATCATCAATACACCAACCAATAGCCGACTTGTGCTCTTTAAGGACATTAAGTAATTTATCAAGTTGACTAGAGGTTAAAGATGATGATACAATTACTGGATATGTCTCACTTTCACCAAGGTAGGCATAAGTAAGATGATCGGGTAAAGGCTTCAACTCCACCTTCTTTTCCTTTTTCTCTTCTTGATCGATTGGATCTCTAAGTGGTAAGAACTTTTCATTTCCCCTTGAGATGGCGGCTGCAACCTCTTGAGCTTCACTACAATCACCTAGATCAAGCAAACAATTAATCAATTCTTCATTTAAATCAAGAGAAGTAGTAGAAATATTAGAAAGAGATAGAGAATTGCTCAAGCAAAGTTCAAGTGGATCCTTGGTTACAATGGAAGGCCAACTCTCCTCGACACTTCCCTTTACAACATCCACACTTTTACATTCTTCATCATTCATTGGATATTGCATGGCATTGTGTAGAGAAAATACCACTTCCTCATCATTAACTCTCAACTTCAATTCTCCTTTGTAGACATCAATAAGAGCTCTCCCGGTAGCAAGAAATGGTCTCCCAAGAATCAATGGCACATTTTCATCCTCCTCCATATCTAGAATAACAAAATCCACCGGAAAGACGAACTTATCAACTTTTACCAACACATCTTCAACTACTCCTTTTGGATGTGTCATAGATCGATCCGCCAATTGAAGTGTGATGGAAGTTGGCTTTACTTCACCTAACCCAAGCTTCTTGAATATGGATAGAGGCATTAGATTAGTGCTTGCACCAAGGTCACAAAGAGCCTTGTTCTTCTTGTTCTTTCCAATTTCACATGGTATAATGAAACTACCCGGATCCTTCAATTTTTGAGGAAGTTTCCGTTGTAGAATGGCACTACACTCTTCGGTTAAATTAACCGTTTCATTTTCCACAAGACTTCTTTTCTTTCCCATGATGTCCTTCAAGAAACGAGCATAATGAGGCATTTGATCCAAAGCATCGGCGAAAGGGATATTGATTTGAATCTTCTTGAAGATTTCAAGAAACTTTTTGAACCTCTCATCCAAACCCTTCTTCAAGAACCTTTGAGGAAAAGGAACCGGTACTTGAGTCTTTGGTATTCCCCAACTATCTCTTTCAACTTGAACTTCCTTTTTCCCTTAACTCCTTTGCCTTCTTCCACTTTGGAATTTTCTCTATCTTCTCTTCATCTTTCTTTTGCTCAACAATTTCTTTTTTCTTGCTCACTTCCTCCATTTCAATCTCTTCTTGCACCAACCCTTCTTCAAACTTTCTTTCCACTTCCCTTTCAATGACAATACTATCTTCTTTAGGCATAGGAGGTTCCTCATACTCTTTTCCACTTCTAAGAGTGATAGCTTTGCAATCTTCTTTAGGATTAGTTACCGTGGTAGATGGAAACTTTCCTTGTTGGTGTTGAGATCCCACGGAAGAAGCAATTTGACCCATTTGATACTCAAAAGCTCTCATCTTATTGTCGGATTTCTTCTCATTTTCCTCCATTCTAGCCTCCATCTTTTTCATGAATGCTAGCAATGTCTCTTCCACCGATGCTTTACCCTCTCCATTTGGCGGCTTAGCACTCGGATTGAATCCCAGAGGAAATGACACGGCAGCTTGTGGATTAGAGTAAGAAAGATTTTCATGCTTCCTCGGAGCTTGATAATTTCCACTTGATTGATTGAAATTACTTCCCTGAGCTTGCCCTTGATATCCTCCTTGAAAATTACCTTGGTTAGAAGGATAATTACCTTGGAAATTCCCTTGATGATGGAAATTCCCTTGGTAATTTCTCCTATCTAAATAGGCAACATCCTCTACACTTTGCATAACATTGCTCTCCTCATTCACCATAGAACTTGTTCTTCCCCCTTGACTTACTCCTTGAGTGATCAAATTCAATTGCTTTGTTAAAACTTGAATACTCTCATTGAATTCTTTCATTCCTTCACTTTGGAACACATCACTCTTCATTTTGTTCACACTTTCCACTTGAGCCACCTTTCCAAATGCATAACCTCCCATTACTCGCTCGGAAGGCCATTGATAAGCATTCATTGCAATGTCTTCAAAAATATACATGGCTTTCATAGCATCCACTCCAAATATAGACCCTCCGGATGAGGCATCTACATGCATCCGATTTTGTTAATTCAACCCTTGATAAAAGAAAGCAACTTGTTGATTCTCATGAAAATCATGTTGAGGACACTTTCGGAGCATCTCTTTATAGCGTTCCCATGCTTCATAAAAATTTTCATCCGGAAGTTGCCTAAATTGAGTGATAAGGCTTTTCAATTGGAGAGTCTTTGAAGGAGGAAAGTACTTGTTTAGGAACCTTTGCTCAAGATCTTCCCATGTATTACAACTTCCCAAAGGAATTGTATTGTACCATGCTTTAGCCTTGTCTCTTAAAGAAAAAGAGAACAACCTCATCCGAATAGCATCCTCCGACACTCCCTTCATCTTGACGGTATTTGCAACCTCCAAGAAAGTAGATAGATGAGTGTTCGGGTCCTCAAGAGGACCTCCCCCAAACTGATTTGCTTTGACCATGTTGATCAATCCGGTCTTAATTTCATAATCATTGGCTTGAACCGGAGGAACCATATTGTGCACGGCTCTCGGTTGGAAGTAATCCCGAATTGCTCTAGGCCTTGGCAACTCTTGTTGTTGAAATATCCTTTGAGCTTCTTGATTGGCAAGCAATTGCATATACTCTTGATTTTGAGCAAAGAAATTCCTCATTATCTCCGCTTGATTCTCTTGCACTCCTTCTTGTACCCCCCTTTGATCTTGTAAAGGATCTTGGGGTGGGTTATAATTAGCATTCTCTCCACGTTGATTCTCCATATTTGTTCCTTTTTTAGCTTTACGCCTCTCTCGCTTCCTTTGTCGTGCGGTCCTTTCAATCTCCAAATTCAAAGGAATGATCGATTGATTTCCCTTTGATCTTGTGATCATAAAACACCTACGAAAAGGCCAAGAGTGAGACCGCAAACACAAATAATAAATAAAAGAAAATAAAAAGAATCCTTATCAAGAACAACTAAAACAATAACACAGTACTCGACTAGTCCGTCAAACTCCCCTTTGGCAACGGCGCCATTTTCTTGTTTGCCTATTTTTGTAGCACTCACGAGCAAGAATACTCGATCGTTGTAGTAGTATATCCCAAGAAAAATTATCAATCCACAAAGGAGTTATGTTCGGACTAGCAAAATACGTGAGCTCATGTTCATGTCATTTTTGTAAAGATGATCGGGGGGTTTTGAGATGATTAACAACTAAAGCAAGGAGCAAGTAAATAAGAATAGCAAATAAGAGAAATGACAAGTAAAGAAAATGGGTGCTAAAGTTCAAGTATGGAAAAACATGGGATTAGAAACATCCAAGCACACTCGATTCATATTATCATGCAAAAGGAATTCAACTCAATTGATGTAAACTAAGGGTGATCATGATTGTATTCTAAGCTCCCTTTCGGGGTACAAAGGTTGTTGATCCATTTTAGACTCCCAAAAGCACTTAAGATCAAAGCCCAACATTAACCCCTTCCATCTAGGTACTAGTTAGATTAAACTCTCCCTTTTTGTGTACTAAGGCCAACGAATGGATTGGTTTCCCTTATTGAATTCAAATATCCTTTTGGTCAAACCCAAACTCAATGTCTATTCATGCCTTCCTAATACTATAGAGGGTCGTTTCCGTCTCACTCCAAGCAATACATACATGAACATCATGATAGCATTTAATTACCACAAATAATCCATTGATCAACAATCCATTAAACCAATAAACATTCATGAATAACAAACCATGCCATCACAACATCAAGACAATTAAAATCCATGAATAGAAATCAACATCAATTAAACCAAAAACCAATTTAATCCACATGACAATATAAATCTAATATGCTCTTCATGCTCCTAATCCCACTAGAGGGATTAGCCTATCATGATAAAAGTAACAAAACAAATAAATAATTCATTACAAATATCCATAGTCTAAATCCAAAAGAAAATCAAGAGAGATGTAAATCTTCCCCAATAATTTCTTGTAGGAGATCTTCAATACTCATGGATCTTCTTCTCTAGCTCTTGATTTCTTGAGATCTCTCACACCCAATGGAAGGGATGAAGGTTTGATGGAGAATTAATGGAGATGATGGAGATGGATCAAGATGGATAAAGGTGGATGAAGATGATGGTGGAAAATGGAAGAAATGGTGTGTGATGTGTGTGTAAAGGATGGGATTTTTGGATCTTTTTCCAATTGTTGAATAAAGGGGTATTTATACCCCTATGGAGGCTTCTAGAAGGATCTGAAAAACATAGGTTTAAGCTCATTCACACACATTTCCATGAAAACATAAAACACAACCAAATACACATAAAATACGGATAAAATAATATAAAAACACAAATAAAAGACACTAAAATGTAGGTGAAAATAGCTCTAATCAGCACTTGACATTACTCCAAGAATAAGGACTTTCATTTGGCGGTGCCTGAAAGGAATTCTACCCATTAGCATAAACTTGGTGAGTAGATGTATTGATGTTGACCCGATGTGCATCAGGTATGGTGTTGATATTGAAACAGATGAGCTTGTACTGAGAGACTGTCAATGGAATCGTGACTTTTGGGCTCAATCTCCTCTGAAGATTGTATTTGAAGATGGTAGGTCTCTTCCAACGCTATCAGAATGGATTAAAGCTATTGCAAATAATGAATCATCTGAAGTCCAGTACAAGTTTACCACACTTCTGTGGTGTGTTTGGTATGCGAGGAATCAATTACATTTCCACAGGAAAATACTAGACTCAGCACATAGTTATTCTTTTGCAATGAGCCAATTACATGAATACCGTAAAGTAAAGGCACCCTTCAAATGAAGACTCCCCCAATACACAAGACTGTGACTGGCAACCTCCTCAACATGATGTTATCAAAATTAACACTGACACATCTATTCAGGGAAGAATAAGAACGGTCATAGGCAAAGTTGCAAGGGATTATAGAGGTAGAATTTGTTGGTGTTTTGCTGAGCTCATGAAAGCCTGTTATATAGTGGATATTGGCGAAGCCCTGGCTACTCAAAAGAGGCTAGAGACTACCCGTGAACAGGGAATCAAAAATATCATTCTTGAAGTGGATTCCCAAATCTTAATCTATCCCTCACGAAGCCAGGTATGAACCTCTCCTGCTTTGGTGATATTGTTGAAGAAATCAGCTCACTTGGTTCCAAATTTGAAAACGTCTCTTTTCCTTGGGTTAGTTCATCTGACCAACTCAGTGGCACATAAACTAGCCTCTTACGTTTTTTCCATCGATTATGCTTATTTTGATCTTGTTAGATTGTATACTAAAAGTTTAGCTTTTGTATGAACAATGTTTTAACAATTTATTTGAAATGAGAATCATATGATCAAACGTCTTGCATATTATAAATTATTTATATGTTTGTGAAAAAGTTTATTTACTTTATACTGTAGATAATATGTTGTGCGACAACACGCGGAAGATCATAATTCCTCCGTCCCACAATACCCTTCATCATTTTCTCATTTTTTTGTCCCACAAAATCCTTCACCCCCAAAAAAGAAAATATCACTTTATCCAACCACCCCCAAAAGTTACATTAATTTTAAATTTGCCACTACTTTTTCACACACATATCATTACTTTATGCTTTTTATTACCTAAAAATACTACAATACCCTCTAAAGTCAACAAATTTGGTCAAAAGAACAACTTTTCTTAAATATCGTGGAACAGTAAAGGTGAAGTATTTTATGGGATGGAGGGAGTATTATCGGTTTTATTATAAAGTATAAACAGATGCTCACAACCTGATACACAAATTTTTGCAGAGCCTCATCGTAGTGGGAGGGTTTTGAGATAACCCGATAGATTCATAGGGTTTGAAGAGTCATCCGACTTGATCTCTGGTGAACATGAAATCGGCCCATGAAATTACGACGAAGCTCTGCATGAAATCTGAAATAGAATCCATATATTCTAATCAAATCTGGGAGCTTGTAGAACCACCTAATGGTGTAAAAGTTATTGGATGCAAGTGGGTCTATAAAAGAAAAAGAGGATTTGAAGGTAAGGTGAAAACCTATAAAGCTAGGCTTGTCGCTAGAGGATATACTCAGAAAAAAGGAATCGATTATGAGAAAACCTTCTCGCCTGTTGATAGAGTGAAAATAAGCGTGTTTTAGTATCCAATTTAACACCTTTTTTATGAGTATTGTTGTTATATATTAGCACAAGTGTCTTATATTCATTATATTTGAGAAAAAGGTGCACTTGAGATGTTTTATTTTGTTTTAGGAGGAAAAAAGGTGAAAAAGGCTCGGAATTGGAAGTCACAATTTTGGAGGCGAAATCAAGTTGTTGTTCGACTAAATCGGCATGTTCGACCTTCAACAGGTGGTCGAACGGGAGGTTCCAAGTCGAGCAGATTGCCAGAGCCCATCCAGTAAGCCAGTTCGACCTGGAGGATCTGTTCGACCAATATTATCTTGGTCGAATAGATGAGAGGAAGTCTAGCAAAGTGGAGAAAATGTCTAGAGAGCTCGTTTGACTAGGAGGAGTTGCTCGACCAGGATCAATCTGGTCGAGCAAGAGTGGTTTGGTCGAGCAAATTGCCAAAGTTATCTAGAATGTTAGTTCGACCAGGGGCTTCTTGTTCGACTTGGATGCTGAGGTCGAATGGCGTGTCGCTGAATGTTATTTAAAGGTAATTCTGGATGTCTTTTACCAAATTTGACATGTGCTTCAAGCAAAGGCTTATCCTAAGCCCATAAGGAGAGCTCACAAGTATAAAAGAAGAGCTTTCATAGGAGGAAGAAACAACACAACACAATACAAGAGAGGAGAAGAGAGGCCACAATATACTACACCCCCCAACCATCATCCCTTCCTCCATCCATCCATCAATTTGAAGATTCGTTTGTGGAATCAAGGGGAGAACTAAGAGGAGAATTCAAGAGCGAGAAGGACTCGATGATGCCACATCTAGGGTTTATTCATTTCCTAATTTATCTTGTATTTTCTGGACATATGGGTAATATCTATCCAACACCCATGATTGTTCTTTGTAACATCATGGGCTAGAGCCTTTTTGGTAGAACTAGGGTTGTGAAGGTTTTATCTAGTTAATTGAACTTACGTGTGTAAACTCCGTACAACACTACTTGTGGATTTATTCTATATAAAATTGTGCCTTTTTAATTCATACTTACAGTCATTTTGTGCATCTTTAACTGTTATGTAGAGTCTGAATATATCTCTTGGTTATTGATTGAGTGCGTTCACCACTGAGCAGGATTATATGTTATAATTCTAAGTGAAGGGATTCTGAAGTCTTATTAGAACTGTTTTATATAGATACTTGTTAATTGAATTGAATTCGGGTTAATAAGTAGGATAAAGAGGTTAATTTTATAGTACCTATAAAGGGAGATCATATCAGGTTAGAGTACCAATTGGTCAGGGAAATAATTGATACTGATAGTACCTAGAAAGGGGGGTGAAATTATATCTCTTGCTCCGAGGTTATTCACACGTGTTACATGCATGTCTACTTGTGTCTATAGAGTAGATATGTATGGTTTAGTGATGTGTTCATATTCTACAAGGCAGAGTCGGACACCAACACACGGAAGGAAAGTTAAGTAGTAAAACTGGATTACCCTAGAGCTACCTATTCTCCTACTTTATCCACTTTCATATCCTTCGAGTGATACTTTATTTTATTTATTATTTTAATTCATTGTTTAGTAGTTAATAATAAATTCACAACTTTATTGCCAACTTGTCTTAATTAATTTAGATAATAACTAAATTGATAATACGCCGTCCCTTGGGTTTGATATTCACTTGGCCACCTTTCAAAACTACAATTGATATCCTTCATACTTGGGGATTAATTGTGTGTTGAGAAATGCTTATCAAGTTCTTGGCGCCGTTGCCGGGGACGTCAGTTATTATTAGTTTATTATTTCTAGTTGATTAAGACCTTCATTTGTGATTATTTATTTCTATCTAACCTTGAATTTTTTTGAGGTACTCGTGCACTAGGAAAATGAGAAGAATGAAAGAAGGAATAACACACTGAGCTTAACATGGCCGGAGCAAGTCAGAATCCGGATAATGTTGCAGTCCGTGAAATTTTCACAAACTATGGGATTGGCAACATGGGGTTGATAGGAGCAAAGGGGGAAGATGATGATTTTGAGATACATCCCGCTCTTATTAACATGGTGGAAAAGATTCCCTTTTCTGGAGATTTTTTTGAAGATCCATATCAGCATCTCCGAAGATTCCTTGGTTATGCACTCAGAAGGGTGCTGGAGCTCATGATAATGCTAGACGGATCGTCCTATTCAAGTTCTCTTTAATTGATAAGGTGAAAGCTTGGTATGAGATTCTTGATGCCATAGATTGCACTACATGGGACCAAGTACAGCAGAAGTTCTTGGAGAGATACATGCCACCCTCTAGGATCTTAAGAATGAAGCAAGACATCACTCAATTTGTTATGAATCAGGGTGAAAATTTTTTTGAGGTGTGGGATAGGTTCAAAGACATGCTCAGGAGGTGTCCACAGCATGGAATATCTAAGGCTGAGTACATAAGCATCTTCTACTATGGATTGGATTGTGAGTCGCATGTTTTTATTGATGCATCATCAGGAGGAGCGTTGTTATCTAAAAGTGCACTTGAAGCAGAAAAGATGTTTGAAGATATCTCTATGAATTCACGTAACTGGCCTATAGAGAGAGATATAGGATCATATGTACTTGGCAAGGTAGCGCAGGTTGAACATCAAGTGGTGAAGCCGAATAGGGATGATGAGATCATCTCTAGTTTAGCTCATATCAACAATCTACTAGAGTCCCAGGAGAGGCATATTACAGAGGACACAAAGGGGACCTAGTATCCAGCAGCACGAAGTGAAGAGTGCTAAAGATACCTTCAATCGATACATGGCTGAGAATAATACAAGGATTGATCGTCTTGAGGATACCATGAATGTAGATCATGCAGATTTATCTAAGCAGTTGAAGGACCTTACCTTGATTATGGGACAGATGGCCTCGAATGTGAATCAATTGACACAAATGTTGGAGAATAATGCTATTACATTGAGGTCCGGGATACAGTACGAAGGTCCGAAGACGCCGGCGAGTGAGAACGAAGGAGGCAGGGGAGTTGCTCGACCATACCTGATGGTCGAGCTGAGGTCGAGTAAGCTCCGAAAAAAAAATTCACGACATTCTATTTTTGGGTGTGCCGCTCGACTAGCACACTTTTGCTAGACCATACTATCCAAGTCGAGTAGAAGTCGAGCAACACCTGGGAACAAAAATCCCTCGATCAGGAGGTTTACTCGACTTGGAATAGGTTGCTCGACCAGATCACCTAAGTCGAGCATAAGTTGAGCGAAATGCACAAAACTTACAGAGAGATTTGCTCGACTTGGACCAAATTGCTCGATCATACCACGAAAGTCGAGAAGGAGTCAAGCAACACCTAGGAAAGTAGAGGTCGCGATCATCCACGTTGCTCGAATTCGACAGAGTTGCTCGACCAAACTATCCAAGTCGAGCGGATGTCGAGCACTCTCGTTTCATGCCCGATTCGATATCGAATGCTATATCTGTTGTTCAGAACACTCTGGAGCCATCCCAAAAGCATAATAATGAGCTTATAGTTGAGAAAAAGTGGGAAAGAGCAAAGAGATTGAGAGTTGAGAAGCTTAGACTGCAGATGGATAATGAAGATGTGGTTTTCTCTCTTGATCATGCAATGAAGATGCCCATGGAGACTCAATTGTGCAAGAGCATAGATGTGATTTCTAACTTGTTGAATCTTGATTTTTCTAAGACAGATAATTCTGAATTTGAGTGGAAGATTGACAAAGATGTGTCTAAACGGCCATGGGAGGAAGAAAATTCTGAGGATCATATACTTGTTACCAAGAGAGGTGAGGTGTTGAGTGTAGACAAGAAGAGGGAAAGAAAATACTTAAAGGTGAGGATGAGAGAAGATCGTCCTCCGATCCAGTAATTTAAAAGGTTACATACGTCGTGACTCTCCGACGTTAAATATGAGCGCCTGTTGCGGACTTGTCCCTTCCGTTTTAATAATTTATTTATTTCGTGTGAGTAAGAAATTTTTATATTTAAGGAGCTTACTAATCGAAAATTACATCTCTTTGCAAATTTAGTTTCAACTTACGTTTTTACTAAGTTTTGGGGGGTGTGATGTTATTACCTCATTGAAGCACCAAGAGTATAATCTTTTCTTTGTAATGTTTGCTAGGGGAATTGATTTTTTGTGGTATGTTGAAACTTTAATCGGTTTTGATGTGTCGATTTTTTGCAATTTGCCTAGTGTTCTGTAGTATTTCTAGTGTGTGGAGTTGATTAGATAGTTAATTGATTCTTTCTTATAGTTCTCCTATTTTATTATTGATGAATCTTGTGATGATGAGTGTTTGAGCTTTGATGATAGAAAAAAGTAGGAGAGTGGCAAGACGAGTTCTGTGTTGAGGCTTGACCTGACCGAGTTGAACAATTCGAGGAACTCGTGCATACATTGAAGAAAAATCAGGTGCCCTCGTTTCCTTTTTCTAATTTTTATATGTGCTTTTAATTCATGGAGTGAAGGGTTGAGTTTATGGTGGTGATCTATGTGAGCTTATATTTTTGAAGTGTGCTAAAATTCATATGCTCTTGAAATTGATGAAGGAAGTGTACTTGAGTTATATTGTGATATGAAGTTCTATGTGTACTTGTGGGATATTGCTTATCATGGAAAGTGCTCTATTACATATTAAAAACCCATGTGAGATTTTGAGCCTTATTCATGTACATAATCACATGATATTTCTTTTCTGGTGAGTATCATTCTTGTGCGTGTATTCTATAACTTGCCTTGAGTCTCCTTGAATATTCAAGACTGGTCTAGCGATTATGGAAATGATATTAGGCCATCTTTGATTTATAGCCTATCTTTTCCAATATTCTTTACCTGAATTCATTAAATCCCTAGTCAGCCCATTTGAGCCTTTTGAAATCCGTTCTTTTGATAGCCAATAAAGCTTAATTGAAGAGAGTGGTGATTTGAGGGATGATAAGGATGATGAAAGAAGAATCTTAAGGATGAAAAAGAAATTCATGGAGTAGTGCTTAAATCTAGTACTGTATGGAATCAAACACCCTAGGGTAGTACTTAAATCTAGTACCCTATGGAGGATGTGAGAGGTAGTGCCCGAAACTGGTACCTCGAAAGAGAAAGAAAAAAAGAGAGGTGAAGAAAAGGAGAATGATGGAGTTAAAAAGTTAGGAAAAGTTGAAAAAATATGTTGTGCTTGAAGGAGAAAGATGGGAGAGTTTGAAGAGAATGTTGTGCTTGATTGAAGTGATGAGGAAGAATGAAAGATCGAGAGAGACTGCAGCTTGATTGATTCAAGTTTTGAGTCACTTATCCATATATTTCCCACATATTCCAAAGAGCCTACATTACAACCTAATAAAAGAGCTTTTTGATCCATAATTTACTAGCTATAAGTAAAAGGAGAGTTGAGACAATAGGCAAGCTTATGGTTGCGCATGCATTTGATTGAATTTGAGCGTAAACACCTTAACCCATAAGTGTACATCTTTTACACTTGAGTGCGAGTGATATATACTTCCCGTGAGAACATGTGGATGAAGCATTTGAACAGGTGGTGATTGTCTTATCTTGTAAGCTATGAATTAATTATTACATGTAATAAGAGTTGCATGACCTAAGTTGAGGACAATTGTATTTTGAATGGGGTATTGATCATATTTCTTGTTTCCCCACTAATTTTCTTACTCTCTCTCTCTTTATTTTTATTTTGTTGCCTCGGGACGAGCAACGGGTAAGTTTGGAGATTTGATGAGAGTAAAAATAAGAGTGTTTTAGTATCCAATTTAACACCTTTTTTATGAGTATTATTGTTATATATTAGTACAAGTGTCTTATATTCGTTATATTTGAGAAAAATGTGCACTTGAGGTATTTCATTGTGTTTTAGGAGGCAAACAGGTGAAAAAGGCTCAGAATTGGAAGACACAATTTTGGAGGTGAAATCAAGTTATTATTCGACTAAACCGGCGTGTTCGACCTTCAACATGTGGTCGAACGGGAGGTGCCAAGTCGAGCAAATTGCCACAGCCCGTCCAGTAAGCCAGTTTGACTGGAAGGATCTGTTCGACCAACATTGTCTTGATCAAACAGATGAGAAAAATTCGAGCAAAGTGGAGAAAACATCCAGAGAGCTCGTTCGACTAGGAAGAGTTGCTCGACCAGGATCAATCTGGTCGAGCAAGAGCGGTTTGGTCGAGCAAATTGCCAAAGTTGTCCAAAATGTTTGTTCGACCAGGGGCTTCTTGTTCTACTTGGATGCTGAGGTTGAACGGCGTGTCGCTAAATGTTATTTATGATAATTCCATATGTCTTTTACCAAATTTGACGTGTGCTTCAAGAAAAGGCCCATCCTAAGCCCATAACGAGAGCTCACAAGTATAAAAGAAGAGCTTTCGCAAGAGGAAGAAACAACAAAATACAATACAAGAGAGGAGAAGAGAGGCCACAACATACTACACCCCACAAGGGGGGATCACCCCCCAACCATCATCCCTTCCTCCATCCATCCATCACTTTGAAGATTCGTTTGTGGAATCAATGGGAGAACTAAGAGGAGAATTCAAGAGCGAGAAGGACGCGATGACGCCACATCTAGGGTTTATTCATTTCATAATTTTTCTTGTATTTTCCGGACATATGGGTAAGATCTATCCAATACCCATGATTGTTCTTTGTAGCATCATGGGCTAGAGCCTTTTTGGTAGAACTAGGGTTGTGAAGGTTTTATCTAGTTAATTGAACTTACATGTGTAAACTCCGTACAACACTACTTGTGTATTTATTCTATATAAGATTGTGCCTTTTTAATTCATACTCACGATCGTTTTGTGCATCTTTAACTATTATGTAGAGTTTGAATACATCTCTTGGTTATTGATTGAGTGCGTTCACCGCTGAGCATGATTATATGTTATAATTCTAAGTGAAGGGACTCCGAAGTCTTATTAGAACTGTTTTATATAGATACTTGTTAATTGAATTGAATTCGGGTTAATAAGTAGGATAAAGAGGTTAATTTTATAGTACCTATAAAGGGAGATCATATTGGGTTAGAGTACCAATTGGCCAGGGAAATAATTGATACTGATAGTACCTAAAAAGGGGGGTGAAATTATATCTCTTGCTCTGAGGTTATTCACACGTGTTACATGCATGTCTACTTATGTCTATAGAGTAGATATGTATGGTTTAGTGATGCGTCCATATTTCATAAGGTAGAGTCGGACACCAACACACGGAAGGAAAGTTAAGTAGTAAAACTGGATTACCCTAGAGCTGCCAATTCTCCTACTTGATCCACTTTCGTATCCTACGAGTGATACTTTATTTTATTTGTTATTTTAATTCATTGTTTAGTAGTTAATAATAAATTCACAACTTTATTGTCAACTTGTCTCAATTAATTTAGATAATAATTATATTGATAATACGCTGTCCCTTGGGTTCGATATTCACTTGGTCACTTTTTGAAATTACATTTGATATCCTTCATACTTGGGGATTAATTGTGTGTTGAGAAAATGCTTATCACATGTGGCCATGCTTAAGTCAATCCAGATTTTTTTATCTATTGCTGCTCATATGGATTATGAGGTATGACAAATGGATGTCAAGACAGCTTTCCTGAATAGAAGTCTTGAGGAAAATATCTATATGAAGCAACCAAATGGATTTATTGCAGAGGGTGAAGATCATCTTGTGTATAAGCTTAATAGGTACATTTATGGATTGAAACAAACTTCAAGATCATGGAACATCCGTTTTGATGAAGTAATCCAGTCATATGGGTTTATTAATGTCCAGATGAATCATGTGTGTATAAGAAGTGTGACGGAAATGTAGTCGTATTTCTTGTACTTTACGTGGATGATATTCTTCTCATTAGAAATAATGTAAAGGTATTGTCGAGCATAAGGATAAGGTTTTCCAAGCAGTTTGAGATGAAATAATTAGGAGAAGTCGGACACATTCTAGGGATCAAATTAATAAGGGATCGCAAGAAAAGAATGTTGTGCTTATCCCAAGCTTCATACATTGATATAATCCTGGCTCATTTTAGCATGCAATATTCCAAGAAAGGTTTTCTACCTTTCAGACATGGAATACCTCTGTCTAAGGAAATGTGTCCTAAGATACAACAGGAAATAGAGGAGATGAAGCTGGTACCTTATGCTTCGGCAGTAGGAAGCCTCATGTATGCAATGCTATATACAAGACCGGACATCTTTTATGCCGTGAGCATGGTCAGTAGGTATCAAAGTAATCCAGGACAAGGGCATTGGACTGCGGTAAAGCATATTTTGAAGTACCTGCGAAGGATTAGGGATTATGTGTTGGTTTACCGAAAAAATACTTTGCTACCTTTGGGTTATACTAATTTGAATTTTCAGTCAGATAGGGATGCTAGTAAATACACCTCAGGTTATGTGTTTACTCTTGGAAGAGGAGCCATAATATGGAGAACTATAAAGCAGAAATGCATTGCGGACTCTACCATGGAAGCTGAATATGTAGCAGCCTCCGAGGCAGCTAAAGAAGCAGTATGGCTTAGGAACTTCTTAATGGACTTGAATGTGATTCCTGGTTTGCCCAAAGTAATCACAATTTATTGTGATAACAATGGTGCATTAGCAAACTCGAAGGAACCACGAGCCCATAAGGCGAGTAAACACATTGAACGCAAGTACCACCTGATACGAGACATCGTTAGAAGATGGGAGGTCGTTGTCACTAAGATACCATCTGAGGATAACCTAGCTGATCCTTTTACTAAGAGCCTTCCAGCGAAAGCATTTGATGGGCATGTAGAAGGAATGGGGATTAGATGCGTGTTAGCAAATATGGCAGCGTAGTCTTTTAGTTTAAGTGGGAGATTGTTAGATTATATACCAAAAGTCTATCTTTTGTATGAACAATGTTTTAACAATTTATTTGAAATGAGAATCATATGATCAAACGTTTTGCATATTATAAATTATTTATGTGTTTGTGCAAAAGTCCATTTACTTTATACTGTAGATAATATGTTGTGTGACAACACGCGGAAGATCATATTATCAGTTTCCTTATAAAGTATAAACAGATGCTCACAACCGAGATAGATGGGGACTCTCTATCGGTATAGTTGTAGTATAATTTGGTATTAGTTTGTCTTGACTGTAGAATCACATTAGTGCACTTTGTGTGTATTGAGCAGGACCGCCTGAGATCGTTCGTCTTATACTGACTATATAGAAGAACTTGATCTCTGTTATTATGGATGTTCGTGCTCTTAATCCCTATACAATAATCTCAAACGTAAGGCATTATTTTTCTCTTTGATTCATCAATGGGTGAGATTTATATATTAAATCAATAAACTCAGTGAGTTGGTAAATAGTATTGTCTCTATGGTGTGTTGTTGATTGTAGAAGGAATCCGTGTCCGCTATAGGTTGATGATCTCCCCTTGAGGAGCTCATAAGGATTATCATGTAAATTTTGCAAGTGGATTATTTCTGGCATGATAATGAGCTTGAGTGGTACTACTCTCGGATGAGATATTAATTAATGGAGTTGTCAGTAACTTAATTAATTAGTGAGCATTGTATATCTTAAACATTGAAAGACTGTCGGGCTCATAATAAGAAGGAGCCCATAACATAATTATGGGATTGGAGCGGCAGTGCAGTAATAATATTTTAGTGGACTATATTATTATTATTGTACTTAAGTATAAGTTTTGGGCTAAACTTGGATACTTAAGCCCAATGCAGGCACGACTTTAATTTCTCCTCCTGGTCCCTATTGTAGCCCATATATAAGTCATCTCAGCTTCCTGTAACCCTATTCTGTGCGCCTCTTTTGACGTGAAACACAGAGAAAGGACCAGATTGAGAAGATCCTGAAGATCGTCGCCCACACGACGTCATGAATGGACTTGGGAATACAGCAGAAGATCAAGAGGTTGTTCTCTGCAACTGTTTATCATCAACATACCCTGGTGAAAAGGTAATGCAAACTTTGATTTATTGCTTCCGCTGATTTAGTTTGCATGGAACCCTAACGGTTCACGTTAATCAAACGATCGAACGCCAACAGATCTGTCACTTCCTCTGTCTATTACGAACGATGTAATCACCGATCAGTCGGTTTCTTGATATATGCATTAGTTTACCCTTAAAAAAAATAATATATATAATATTGTAATAAAATATTTTGTAATAGTTATATATAATTACCATATATTTAATGATTTCTAAGACTCAGACCCGAATTGGCCCGTGCATAGGGCGGGGCGAACCTGTCCCATTCTCTGTGCGGGGATGGGCGGACTTGCCCCAATCGGGTTGGGGCAGGGTAGGGCGAGAGCGGGACGGGCCAAATTGGCATCCCTACTTTGCCCTTTGATTATCATTCACAAATTCTTATTCCATATTTGATGTTTCATTTACTTTTCTGATATCTAATCTAATAAATTTTGAGCTGTCATTATGACCTATGACAAGAATCTAATTAATAAAATACTTTCATCGTCCGGTTGAAAGAGAGTTTTTTTTTTCCATTTTGGTTGTCCACTACAAAGAGAGTCATTTTCTTTTTTACACATGGAACCCACACATTTCCACTAATACAATACAATTAAAATATGGGTTCACACCCTTACTAATACAACTAACTATATCACATGTATAACTGATACCATCCCAAAAAAGATGTCCTATTATCCTAACACGATAACATTAACAAGCCATGCCGCCGTTCCATTGCTCTTCGCCCATCCATCTCATCTCCCTGTCCCTTTGGTTCTGAACCCAAGCTGAGATACTCCTCTTCCCCTTGTTCTGCCGGATGCGCCACGACCGCCGCTCCCCCGTACTGTAAGTCCATTTATCCCTCCTCGTTTACTCGCGACTTTTATATGGCAACCTCTCTCCTCTCTCTCTTCGTCTACTCTGATTTTTATACGGCCTTCCCTCTCCCTTGTTTTACCTGCACTCCTGAATGAAGATTATGAATGAGGGGAAACGATCAATAAGTTTAGGTATCACTAAATTATACAGCGTTGGTATGAAGAGTGCTGGTGCCTGGTACATTCTGTCACCAAGTAGCCTAAGATGAAATCATAAGCCCATGCCCAAAGTCAATAATGTGTTTGCTGGGAAGATTTGTTTCAAATTCTTATATTGGGCCTTGATGGTCATATCGCTCTCTGAATAGGTATTTAAATTTTGGCAGCCAGCGGATCGAAACTGGAATGATATATAAGTTTGGGTTTATATTTATCAACTTGAAGGAGTCCATGATGATATTAAGAAATAGCTTCTTATCATGATTGAATTTGTATCTCTGAGGCTCTTAACCTTGATTTAGACATCAGTGATCTTTGGAATTCTGTTTATAAAGGCTTTTTGGTGCACAATTGGCCTTGTTCACAGAATGCTTAGAGTTGATTTATATGGTTTTTAGTTGTACTGAATACTTTCTTTAGCAATAATTCTCTTCTTTCCAGCCTCTTTTAGTTTCTAAGGTTTTTTCCCCCTACTGAATTGTGGCTTACTCATCCTAATTAGGAGATTAATTAATTAATAAATACTTACTTAAAAAAAAAGATAGATGGGTGGGTGGGTGGACGTATGGATGGATGG
This sequence comes from Pogostemon cablin, assembly GCA_023678885.1. Taxonomy (NCBI): domain Eukaryota; kingdom Viridiplantae; phylum Streptophyta; class Magnoliopsida; order Lamiales; family Lamiaceae; genus Pogostemon; species Pogostemon cablin. Next base: position 12,415,715 of record CM042981.1, on the reverse strand, counting down.
ATGTTGTTAGTTGATGCGATATTGTATTGATTGTTTGGAATTATAGTAGGTCAAGACTGAGTGGATACTGGAAGTTATATTTGAAATTAACATTTTAGTAAGGAGGAAAACTTAAGGGGGAGAACAACTTTTAGCTGAGCGCATGAATATATGAGGGGGCCGTTGATTCTGATTCTCTAATCTGAATGGAGAGGGTTTCTTCTTTCCTTTCTCTTGGTAAGAGTTGGTATTTTTTTTTCCCCAAGTGTTTATTTGCTTATTTCCTGTTTCTGGCTGGTTCAATAGAAATTTTAGTTCCATCTTGTGTTTTGTTGAGAAGATTGAGGAATTAATTATGTTTACAATGGAACCCGGTTTTGTTTGACTTAAATATAGTGTTGATAGGTCAGTTTAGTTGAATTCCTTTGGGTTTCTCTATTAATCCCACCTGTTAAGGCTTTTACTTTCCAAACCAACACCTTTGTTCTCCTCATTTAGTATCAGATCCTTATTAACTCTTCCAAATAAATTAATTTCATCATTGTTATATGAATACTAGCTATTACTAAGCATAACTGCTAAAGCTCATCTTCTCCCCCTAAACTCTCGGAGAGGATAATTGGTCTGTTGCTAACAAATGCTTCTTCCTTTATTTCGTGGCAGTAAATTTTATTCGCTATTTTCATATTATCAATTTTTTAGCTTGTCTTTGTTAATCAATTTCTTATTTATTTATTTATTTTTAAATTTGAATGCATACGGAAATCTAAATGTGTGTTGCTATTATTTCTCTTATGAAATTTCAAAAAATTTCTAGCCTTTTCAGTATGTCACTTAACTTTTTGTGGTTTATTTTTTGCCATTTATCTTTTTCTCTTACTTGGTTTCGAATAGCATTAGAAGGAAACAACTGTTTTCAATTCCGAGTTTTTCTTTTAGTGTATTTCATTGTGATGCACATGGTTATTGTAAGAAGAAAAAAAGAAGAGGTTTGCTAAACAATATAAGAACCATCAGTAGCTACAGAGGGTTTTTTCTTTTTTGACTAAATTTAGTTTTTCCTCTTATTATGCCAAGACCTATTGATGTTGCTTCTCTCGCACGCTCATGATGTTGCTTCACTCACACTTGCATTTATACAAATAATGAACAAACTGATTGCAAAAGCATATTTTCAAATATTTGATACCCTGCTACTTAGTGTTGACAATCGTAGATTTACCACTCTTTAACTCAGGATGCCTTTCCAAGCTTCCATATGTTTATCCTTCCTATGTCATTTCCTACATTGTATTTCTTAGATCAGTGTTCACAATTCAAATTTTGAGATGGGATACTTAGGCCTGAAACTCTTTTATTTATTTGGTTGAAGAACAATTAGGGAAATCATCTAACTCAGTTGCAAAACTTAAGTTACCTATGTTTGCTAGACCAATGAATGTGTTATATATCACTGTCTACTGCTTCTTTTCTATCTGTGAAAAATCTTCAAGATCTACATCGACATACATGTTCCAGAGATCGAGTTTCTGTTTAGAATACACTCAATATTTTCCCTATTTTATATCATATTTCTTTTACACTTTGTATGTCTGAAGTTTTTGCATTTTTATTTTGTTAAATGGCAGGGTAGTGAGCTGAAAGATTGAGCTGAATTTATTTTTGTCGATACAGTCCACGTTGGAACACTACACTTCACTCAATGGCTTAAGTCAAACCATTTGTATGGCTAATTTCAAAGGCTGAAGCTGCAATTAGCTGAGCTGTGCGCAATATGAATACTCTGATGAACTTTTTACACTCTTCTTCATCATCTATCCCTCTTAAACCGATGTCCCTCCCATCACCGCCTCTTTATACTCTTGGTTGTTATCCTAGGATTCATGTGCTCAATTCTCATTTGGTTGTCCCACTCACCTCACCCAATCCCTCATGTGCACTTCAATATTCCTTTTGTGCTGCAAACCCTTCAAATCAAGAAAGTGTTTCAGTAGTTGAATTTGAAGACTTTGTTGAGAAGGATTGGTCGTTTCTTGACATAGATGACACAAATTCTGATACAAAGAATTTGCAGAAGATTGATTGAATCATTTCTGCTGGAGACATCAAAGAAACCTCAAATGTTATGGTTTCTTTGAGTTCTGAAGCATTTGTGGATAAACTAGTCGAGTCATCCCCTTGTGAACAGATGCTTATCGTTCATGACTCTCTTTTTATATTGGCATGCATCAAAGAGAAGTTTGATAAAGTCAAATGTTGGCAAGGAGAATTGATAAATGTACCTGAGAAATGGAAAGCTTTTGATGTTGTGTTTCTCTACTTCCTCCCAGCTTTACCCTTTGAACTCAGTCAGATTTTTGCAGCTCTCGCAAAGCGCTGTGTGCCAGGTAACATTGCAACAGACTTTTTCTGTCAAATATTCTGCTGATTTTCCTTCTCTCATATCCACAAGGAAGTTTCTTTTGGTGAATGTTTCAATATGCTAGTTGCATTTTGTTTTCCCAATGCTAGGTTAGACGTTGTTCTTTATCTCCGAAAATAATAGATTGATGACTCAATCAACTTGCTGCACTTGGATTTAAGAGCTTTTTCAAATACACCATGGTCTAAGTCCAGTGTAATTTATTGAAAATCTTTCTTGATTTCATTTAATAAGCTATGGTTTGATGGTACGTAGGAGCAAGAGTAGTAATAAGTCATCCCCAAGGCAGGCAAGTGGTTGAAGAGCAACAAAAGCAGTATCCTGGTGTGGTGGTCTCGAATTTGCCAGAGAGAATTAGTTTACAGAGCATTGCTGCTGAGCATTCCTTCGAAGTGGTGGAATTAGTGGATGAACCTGGATTCTACCTAGCTGTTCTGAGATTCAACCAGTAGTCGCAACGATAGGTCAGTCATTACATCATGTGTATGTGTGCATGTATCACGCATCCATTCTGTGTACAGCGTTAATTCGATTTTCCTCCCTAGGAGTTTATGTATTGTTGAATGTATGGAATGTCTTTTTAACCAAACTAGAATTACTAATTTTAGTGCAGCCGTCAACTAAGTTTTTCCTGCATTCATACGAAGTCCAAAGGTCATTCTTCAAACAAGAAATCTACTAGCAAATAGTTTAGGCTTGCATAATAAAATGGTGATACTATTATTAGTCCAACAAAATACATTATTTTTGTGTCAGCAGTATAGTACGAGTTTATAGGGAGGTGCTTTGATGAAAAGAGATTTCATGTCTGTTTTTTCTCTCTTTTCCGTCTACCTTTTTATTATTTCTTTTTTTTTTCACTAGTATAATTTGATAAAAAAAAAATCTGTTCTAAATTTTTCTGCACATCTTTTTGTTTGGTAAATTCTTGTGTAAAACAATCTTACAGGATGATTGGCTAAGAAATGATAATATTTTAATAAAAATTTATATCTGATTTATGAAAGTGATATTAATGCATTGAATTGAATTAAATTACTAGATAATTTGTAGTATAAATAAAAAGTAATTATGTTGTTAATGAAAAGCGGAAATTAATTAAAATAAAATATGTAAAACGATTTCACGTAAGTTTTGCTATTTTCTTTTTAATCCATCTTAATATATATATATATATATATATATATATATATATATATATATATATATATATATATATAAAAAAGTTGGGTAGGTCTTTAGTGAGATCGTCTCATTAAAAATCATTTTACACTTTTTAAAATAGTTATCACTTTCGCTATAAAATATTATCACTTTTATATATATATATATATATATATATATATATATATATATATATATATATATAAAAGTTGGGTAGGTCTTGCGTGAGACCGTCTCATTTAAAATCATTTTACATTTTTTAAAATAGTTATCACTTTCGCTATAAAATGGTATAACTTTCGCTATAAAATGTTATCATTTTTCATTTATATTATAAATTGTTAATAAAATAACATTATCACTTTTCATTAATTTAGTATCACTTTTTTGTACAAAAATTATCACTTTCTGACCCGTCTCACGTAAGCCCTTACGTAAGGGCTTACGTGAGACGGTCTCACACAACTCTTTTCCTACTAAGTTTGATTTTGAAGGAACTAAATGGTACTGGATTAATCTACCTCCTGAGTAGACAATCGTATTGTATTCATAATTTTAAAATCAATTTTTGATGAGTGAGAAATTAATACATAATAAGGTTGAATGTCTGGGTCTGTCCTATTTCATTTCTCACTATTTATTTTCGGAAAAATATATATAATTTTTTAATCAAATATTTATATTATTCATATTTCAGTCGATCTTTTCAATTATACTCTTTAGAACGAAATATTATATCCTCAAACAACCTGTGGACCCAGGGATACAATATACTAACTCTTCAAATTTTACTCACTAAACACTAAATATATACTCCTTCCGTCTCATAAAACATCATAATTTTTTTATTTGTTTATTTCATTTGCATTGCATAGAAGGAAATATTCAACCATTCAAATAACTTTAAAATACACTCTAATTTAAAAATTAACACTCCTACCTACTATACATAATATACTTTGCAATATGGGGGGGGGGAGAATCTTCCAATTGAGCTGACAATTGCGGGTAGTTAGTTTGAATTTTTCCTTTGGCATGTATTTGAGGACAAGTGGACTGTTCGAATCCTGTCTTGGCATATATTTGACCCCTTACAAGTGGGGGTTCTTTTTGTGTTGGGAGGTTCGAATCCTGCCTTTGACATGCATTTGTTCGAATCCTGCTTTTAGCATTTATTTGACCCCTTACAAGATGTATTTGACCCCTTACAAGTGGGTGGTTCGAATCCTGCCTTTAATAATAAATCATGTATTTTGCATGTATTTGACCCCTTACAAGTGGGGGTTCGAATCCTGACTTATAAGATGTATTTAACCCCTTGCAAGCGCAGTCAAAAGTCCTATTTATGTGGGGGGTTCGAATCCTACTTTCGGCTTTCGGCATGTTTTTTACCCCTTACAAGATGTATTTGACCCCTTACGAGTGGGGGATTCAAATCCTGCATTTTGCATGGATTTTACCCCTTGCAAACGCAGTCAAAAGTTCTTTATGTGGGAGGTTCGAATCCTATCTTTGGCATGTATTTGACCATTTAACCCCTTGCAAGCGCAGTCAAAGTCTTCTTTATATGGGGAGGTTCGAATGTATTTGACCCCTTACAAGATGTATTTGACCCCTTATGGGAGTTTGAATCTTGCCTTTAACTTTTAACCCTTGCAAGCGTAGTCAAAAGTCCTCTTCATAAGGCATTTGAGATTTATTCTATGATTTACCTCCTCCCTCAATGTAGGAATCCTAATAGTGAGTACACTACTATTTTTTTTATTACTTTTTATATACAAAAATTGTCAAATTACCCCAAAAAAAAGTTAAAAAAGTTTAGTTTTTTTTTTCTTAAACAACATGTGGTAGTAAATGTAAAGCATTCTTTAGAACGGAGTATATGTATTTGGCCCCTAACAAGTCGGGATAGAATCCAGTCTTTGACATGAATTTGACCCCTATATAAGCACAATGAAACAACAAGTCTTCTTTATAAGTCATTTTAAATATATCTTTTGATTTACCTCATCCACAAATTTCAAAGATAAGAATTTACCTTCTTCATCAATCCCCAAGATGGAGGCGATGTGGCTTCTTTCTTCAAAGATGGATTCCAAACTCTAGTCTTTTACACTCCAAAAGAAAGGGTCGAATAGCAAGTATGAGTTCTTCAAGTGCTCTATGGGGCTAGTAGTAGAAGCGAATTCTTCCGGTCTTCCTCTTGCCTATGAAAAGCTACTCGTTTAAACATCTGTCATATAAGTTTTTCTTCTTCTTAACCTTTGGTGTACTATATTTCTTCTAATTTATCCCCTTAGCAGTCAAAAGAAACTCTCAGTTACGGAAGGACGGCGGAGAAAGAATGTCTCCTAAATCTAATGGGGGTACACCTTATTATTATTATTATTATTATTATTATTATTATTATTAGGTTAATACTACTGTGCACTTGAGTGCACCCCAGGATACGGTGCACCCACTTTCAGATCGTATATAATTATGAACAAAAACATATACAATTATGAACAAAAATGTATACAATTTGTTTGTTAGTTTTTTTAATGAAAATTTGAGTGTAAAAAATATACAACTTTTAAAAAATATGTATACACTATTGAATAAAAAATTATACACATATATATGGATGCTAGTTTTTTTAATGAAAAACTGAGTGTGAAAAAAAGTATACAATTATTAAGAAAAATGTATACAAAATAAAATAACATGTATACAAAATAGAATAAAACTTATACAAATATGGGTGCACCCGGGTGCACCGAATATGAACTCTTATTATTATTATGCTGACGCCGTGACGGGGAGCTGAAGGGTTACATTCTGTGGCTGATGGGTTAAATGCAGGAACTAAAGGGTTAGACTCGGGACTCGGGAGCTGAAGAGGAAATACTCAAAAGTCTATCAACTCTTAAAATTAATCTGTTCTGATTGGTATTACAAATTATACTTATTTACAAATTATTTTATGAACTGTGTGCAACATCCCCTAGTACTCCTAATAACAATAAAAAATCTACACATAAAAATAATAATGACTATGGAAAAATCCATTAATTATCAATCAATACCCTCTGAGGGTACTTAAAAAGTTGGTTGTCAATGTGGGTGAGTTTCATAATACATTGTACTCTCCATTAAATAAAACAGAACAGAAACTATGTACTTATGAAAATTGTTTATCAGTAATTTACACATCATTTTTGCCAAGTAAAGATACATCACATAATCAAAAGATGTATAATCTAATAACATTTCTAGCTACAGAGAGCAGGGCAGCAGTTTTACCAATTGCCATGATGGATCAAAATCAATCAAGACAAAAGATCACATATTCATAATCAAAGCAGTAAAAAAAAAGGAAAAAAGAAGAAGAAACTAAGACAACATGCATGTATTATTCTACAGAAAATGCCTTACTGGCCAAACAATTTCACCACTAGGAATAATGTCCAACTCAACAGGTTTCTTGACAACACAATATCCAGTTCTAGAGCAAGATCCCACCACCCCTCTGGCCAATCTCCGCGGCTCGATTCGTCGTCTCCCGCCTCTCCGGGTGGTGGTCAATGGAACAGGCATTGCATCAAGGCCCATGAGCTTCCCCACCACCCCTGGCTTGCACCACACCACACTCACCCCACCCACCATGGAAGGCAATCTTGGAGCTCTTTCTGCTGCCCTCAGCTCTGTGAATGAACACGTGTACATGGCATCCTTCCCGTCCAGGGAAAACCTAGGATACTGATTCAGAGCATTTCTGGCACTTCTGAGGATATCTGAACTGTCCACACATGACATTCTGTGCTGCACCACCCCTCCTCTTCTCTCCTCCAACTCCAACTGCAGAATCATTTCTTCCAAGGTGGGGTGGGTCTCCCTGGGTGCTGAGGGGTGGTGCTGGTCCAGAGTGGAGGTGGAGGTCTCTCCATTGCACAAGTTTCTGAAGCCCTTCTTCATCTTGGAACCAAATGAATTCTTGAGAAGAAAGAAAGAGAGATCCTTCATGGTGGATGATGATGATACATTATATTGATTCTAAGCTGAAATGGGATGTGTTTACTCATCACTGGTGGTGGTGGTGTGGTGATATTAATGGTGAACATGCTTTTAAAGCAATCACATGAAAACAGAGGAATTTCACACGTTCTCAACTCCCACCTCCATCAAAAGCTTACCCTCATTTAAATTGGTTTGTTGAGTTCTTTCAAATTTTCAAATAACCACTGCAGAATGTCTTAAATTCATCATATACGTGGCATAATTAATGCTACATCTAGTTATAGATTAGCACCAAATATTCTACACAGCTCCAATTTTCGCCACAGTAACAGTAAATATCATATTGTGATTTCACTGCTGCAATATGCCACTAGTGTAATTAATATTTTTGGACTAAATGGGGAAGTGGGTTTCATGTGATGTTTGCCATCTCATCCATTATATTTTTTCTGTTTTTTAACACTAAAAGTTGGCCTAAAATCTCTTTTCATATTTGCAGTTACCACTATAAAATTAATAAAACACACATCAGTTAGTAAAATTCATGTTAACATTATTTTTTATTCCTCTATTTTGAAACATTTTTTTTACTTTTTATTATAATTTGAAATAATTATCACACATCACATCACATATGTATCACGTTATGATAAAATATATTATTAGCACACAATATCTCAAATTATAGGACCTAAAAGTCAAAGAAGTACTATAGGGTAATGTCAAAAATCACGATTAACCCACAGTTTAATTATAGCATGATTCTTCGCGGGTCTCCGATGACCCGCTATTTGAGAGTCACCGATGACCCATGATCACCATATAAATCTCTTAATTATATTTATTTCTTTGCTTATGTACAAAATAAAAAGATTTTGCATTTTAGAATTCTAGTCATTTAATTTGTTAAATAAAAAAAAAGATGGATCATCTGGCGCCAATAAAATTGATCACAACTCTAGCTCTAAACTCCATATTATGGTTCCTATAAATAATGATAACAAAATGCAAAGATAAAGCACACAAAATCTTGTTTGGAGGAAGCCATGATATGGCCGCTACACCAAAAATTTTACATTTGAACTGAAGAAGCAAATATGTACATTACATACGTCAACTATGAGGGCTCTCTTCTCATCCTTTAGGAGCTTCACTAGCTTTCACAAACCTGCCCTTCACTCGCTTTCTAGTATCCGCCCTCGCCTTTCTCGACTCATACCGTATATGCTTTTCGTATCTACACATTGATTCAAGCATGAAAACATAAGAAAAGAGTGGATCTGCAGTGGGAGAGAAATGATTGATAGATAGATGGCTACCTCCTTGTTTTCTTCTTTTCCTTGTACCGTTGCATAGCATTGCCTCTGTTCTTCGCCAGAAGCTCGAGGTCACTCTTTGCAATAGCTGCTGCTGTCTCACTTGTCATTAGAATGGATTGACCCATGAACTGGATGTCTTTTGATCCACCAAAACCTTTGGGGTTGCTAAAATCTGAACATGATGACGGGGGCTTTGAACCCGGCAAATTGTTGCTTTCCGATGTTGCTGGCCCCTGACTTGTCACCTGGAAATTTGAGGCATTCTGCATGTCCACAAGAGAACCAAATTCTTTATGCCGGGAGCAATAAGCATAATAGAAATTCTGGAAATCATTGAGTAGTTTTAGAATAAGATGAGTTTCCTATTTATCCATCTTCAGCTATAGTTTTCTTTTTCAGATACCATGACATTATAGTAGATTGTAAGAAGAAAGAGCCATGTCCTGATCCTGGAGTAACGAACTCGGACAAGGGCTGATATACAAGTTAGAAAAACCAAATAATTGCTTTGAATAAGTGCAGTAGGGCTTCTGTTTTCCAAAGGAGAAACAGAGATAAAAGTGACACATATTAGAAGTTTTGAGATATAGTTTAGCTACAATTTTCAGCTATTTCAGGTCAACAGAAAGACAATTAAAGTCTTGAGGGATGAACTCCATGCATGCTTGTCTATGTATATTCTTTGCACGTATTATAATGCAAACAAAATATTCAATCTTCACTTTCCTACCACCAGTTTATTTGTAGGCATCAAGATCCATAGACCACCTACTGATTCCTTATGATCTTTCTATTTATTGATTAATGTTTGAATGCATCTAGCTGAACACTGAACCCCCAAAAACAAATTAAAAAAATGAAACGCAGTGAAGAATTATAGGCAACTATTACATGGTTCCAGATTAATATCTTTTTTATGCCATAAGTAATGATACATGCATTCACGATCAATAAATCCCTGTGTAGAAGTTTTTATGTGAATGGCATATGCAGAACTATATGGCCATACCAAGTCATTAGCAGTGCAATAGATGAAATATAGTTTTACCGTTCACATTTTATTACCCTATGTAGAAGTTTGAGTATCAAATCAAGAGATAAATTTTCAGAAACAGATAATGGTAAAATACTACCCAATGAAGATATGAGGGGTCTTACAAATCCCCACATGTTCATCTAGACTGAAAAGACATCACCAGTAAGCTGTTTGGTCAAATTTAACTGAAACAGACTGAACTTGCCATAATGGATCACCATGTGAATGAACAATGCAAGAGAAATTTTTTTAATTAATAGAGAGCAAACGTTGGATGAGAAGAAACACTTACATTGAAGGGAATCATAGCCTCAGGGACAATAGAGCAGTTCAATCCAGAGAGATCAACCCCTCTTCTCTTGGGCAGGGATGCTTCTTTGAGTAGTTCTCCATAATTTTTCACAGTGTACACCATGTCACCTCCACCATACTCTACTTCAATGGAGATATCCTCATCTCGGCCACGTAATTGTCCCAGATTAAAGTCCCAAATCTGCTAAACAGAATGCAGCAGAATAATTAGCAAATAGTAGATAATAGATGAATTCCTAGAAAAAAACTACAGACAGCAAAGATCGCATGTAATCACTAAATTAGTGGTACTGCATTTGAAAATGTAGTTAAGTGATCCTCTGGATTATCATTCAATGTGTAGTAAATGAATATGTTCTTCGAAATTTACTTGATTACCAACTAAATATATATCAGGCCAATATCAAGCGTGCAACTCAGCAGCATTAAATCTAATCAGAATTTGGGTTATAGGTAATGAAACCTTTGGCCAACCATAATGATAAATAGAAGCACAAGCAAGAGCAAACAGCTTGTACTCCTGAAGAAGTATACTAACCTACTCAATGCCAATACACAAAAGTCCAAAACAAACATTAACATTAAATAAAATGAAAGAAGATGGTAAGAGAGATCTTAAACTAAAAAGTGGATTTCCAACTCAGTTAGTGTTGTGATAGGAATATGCTGGGAATATCCTTAAGCATTTTCCATGCCCCCATATTATTTCCGAAAAGCCATAAGGACAAGAATTGACTTCCAAAATAACAGCATATGAACAATGACCAATGAAAGTACCGTAAACCTCCAAATCCAGAAACAACAAACACATATCTGATGAATGCGAATCGAAGCCTAATATATGGAAATTCTGTAGAATTCTTGTCAAGATTTCAATGAATTTGAGACTTCCCAATTAAAATACCTCAATTTCGAGGATTGAAAACATCACAGCATAACAAGGATACTGTACAAGTTTATATCCCATCAAGATTGTTAATCAGATATATGTCTAAAAACACCAAGACAAGAATTCAGTAAAAGCAAGAGATCACAAGTTGTATGCAGAATCTGTTTTTAGCTTGTAGCTTAAAAAGGAAAGCATCTATCTCTAAGAGATACGTGGAATGCAGTTGAGGAGAGCAGATCCAAAAAGTACCTGTGCACTGTGATCACATGTGCTGGTGTTCCATAACATGTTGCCTTCCTCTTTCTGATTGGACGACGTCTGCATCATCAGCAACGAAGTAAACCCTCCACCCTGCTGCCTCTGCTGCGGCTCCTGAGGTTGCTCCTCAAAATTCTCCTGCCGCCAAGCACCGTTGCTCGGCGTCCGCGGCCTCACATCCTCTCCATCTCCGCCGCCGCAGTCTAACAGCTCCATCAGCTGCTTCATGATAACCTGCTTCTGCTTCCCACAGTTAGGACTTCTCTTCTTCCTCACCAATTCACCCCCACAGCCGGAATAAATCACCGAACTGGCATTCGGCACCATCAGCTCCTCCAGCAGCCCTCCCCACTCACATTCTGCCGCTGATTTCTTCTCCTCGAGATCCAAACCCCAAGCCGCCGCCAAATCAAAAACCGACGGGCAACCGGAGAACCCGTCGATCGGGCAGCGATCGTGCGCGGCGGAGACGACACAGTGCGCGTCCCAATCGCATTCCTGGCAGAGCACGAGGCCATCGGTGGCGCAGCGGACGGATGCCGGCTCGGCGGCGCAGTTGTCACAGATCTGGGAACGGAGATGCTTCTTCGAGAGGGCGTTGGCGGAGTGCACGTGCTGGTCACATGACAGGCAGAGCTTGGCGCTATCCGCACGGCAGTAAAGCACGGCGGCTCGCTCGCCGCAGAAATCACAAGAAACCATCCGGAAATCGGCAACAGAAACCTCCACCGATCGATCGGAAAACAGAAAATTTCAAATCCGTAAAACCTCCCACCAATGAAATTGACACATATGGTGAGAGAGAAGGTTTATCAACTTTCCCGATTTAGAGTAGCGAGATTTTGCAGCAACGGGAGGATCTGGAACTACGTATTTATATTCAATATTCAATCTCCGACCATACAATCAGATAAAGTAATTATTTACTCCATAAAATGAATGTATTCAACTCAATATATTTATATAAAATTATAATTATAGTAATTCCATATATTCACATCAGTAAAACAATGCCAATAATGAATAGTTATATATTCTTTCTCTCTCTTCAGTCTAATTTTGAGTGTGTTTGGCGGACGTACGGAGTGGACCACTTGTAAAAATATCTTAACCTTTTTGCTGAGTTGGCAGAAGCATCTTTTTTTTTCTTTTTCTTTTTCTTTTACCGACACTATTCTTTTTTCTTTTTTTTTTCTCCGATTAAATCCAATTACCCATTTGCACCATCCACATTATGTGATTTTGATTTGATTAAATGAAACTTAGATTGCATTACTGTAAGAAATCATTCAGTGAAGATGTATCTTGAATGTAATGACAAATCAACAACAAATACAATGTATTGAATTTTTTTTTTTTGGTAAAGTTATTGTTGTGATCAGTTTATGTCATTAATTATTGGGAAAACAATAAGTACCCAACAGTAAAAAGGATATACTTTTTTACCCTAATTTCAAGAATTATCATGATTGATAAAAAAAGCCTTTACTTGAATTAATTCAAGTAATATACTATCTGCCCCATAAATATTTGAATACTACTTTATGCACGCATATTAAGAAAAATGATAAGTAAATGATAAATATGTTTAGTGTGTTAGATAAATATGCTTTTTTTTAATAAAGTGTATGAAGAAGTATGATTGTGCTTGATTTTTTTGCTTTTTTAGGAAGGTGCAAATTTTTGTGGAATAACCTAAAATTGAAAGTGTAACATTTGAAATGGAAGGAAAGGAGTATTCTTTAACTAAAAATAGATAAATTAACTCATAAGTAGAAGAATATTAACTCGAAACCTTTAACATGTATTAATCGAAAATTATGTTTATTCAAATTGTTAACTCGAAAAGTAATTATTCAAAATTACATCTACTCGAAATTAATTGACTCATTAACTCAAAAAACTCTTAACTCGTATTACTCGAAAATTTTTGTACAAAAAGGTGGATCGGCAATTCATGGCATCCCTACATCCCGACACGACAGAGTGGAGGAGAGGTAAATTATGGTGACTCAACTAACTAATAGGAGTTAGATCATTACTCACTGCACACAAGGAGCCCATCTCATTTTAAAAGATCGCTCCAACACTATGGTAGTGAAATTCGATCATTTATTTATGTCCAAGTTGTCATCCCTGTTGAACAGTTGAATTGCCCATGCAGGCATTATTCGAAAATTTTACATTTAAGTTTTCAAAACGCCCGAATGTACACCTACAAAGGGTAATGTATTTCTTACCATTTGGAAAATTGCAATTTCAGGACATTAAAGGGTTTTGCATTTCTAAAACTTCATGTTGTCAGATTAGCAATTATAGGACTTACTATATCTTAATTTTAACATTAAAGGACAATTTAAGCCAAATGTGTCCATTAATCACGAAAATTAAGATATAATGTCCTGTAATTATCAGCATGACAATATAGTAGTATCCTAAAAATATAAATATCCCTAGTACTTACCTGAAATTGCAATTTTGGCATAAATTTTCATACGTCCATATAATTTGATTTGTTTACTATTTTCTCAACAATAATTAATTGTTTAAAATTATTAATCGCGTATGGAAGAAATACTTAAGAACTAGGACAAGAGCATCTGTCGTTGCATTAAATAGTATGTTGAAAATAAAATTTAAATTTGATAGTTATAAAATAAAATATTACTTATTTATATTTATTTCTTTGGATGCTATGACTATTACAAAGCCAATAATATAGGTAATGTTTATCGTGGGTTCAAGTAGGAAGAAGAAAAGATAAATTTAGGATTAAGTGGATTTAATAAATTCAACCGATAGTATTAATTTATGTTTGTTTTGAAATTTAAGTATTGTAAATTTTAATTTTATGTTAATAAGTAAGAAAGGTGATTGTGTGTGAGAGAAAAAGATGTGATGTGTGTGTAAGAGATAAATAAAATTTATATAATCTGATTTTATTTAATTCCAATTAAAACAAAGAATGAATTAGGGATGAAAACTATTTTTGTCCCGCAAATTTTGGCCATATACAATTTTTGCCCCTAAAAAAATAAATTTTTGGCATTTATCTCAATATCCTTTTATTTGCGCTAATGTTGACCAATTTTCACCGGAACTTGATAATTTTTTTGGAATCGAGCATGTGTATGTCATGTGACCATCCAATTTGGTATTATCCGACGAAAAATGGGTAATATTGGTGCAATCAGAAAAATAGTGGGATAAATATCCAAAACTTTTTTTTTTTGTTTAAAAATTGTACAGATCAAATTTATGGGACAAAAATGATTTCTGTCTCCACTTTTTCGTTTCATCTATACCGATAAAGAAAAAAAAAGGAAAAATAAATAAACACACATATACTTGTGGAAGGACGTTACAGTAATATTGAAAGGGGAGATGGGTCGATCATAGGACCGTTCCCAAAGTTTTAGTCCATGATTTTATTACTTATTAAATTCCATTAAAAAAGTTCTTTAAAATAGTTAATTTTTTACTTAATTATTCTTTTTAAAACTGATTATTACTTGGACAAGTTTTTATTTTATATATATATTATATGCTTACGATGCCTTGTAAGATTATAATTATTAGAAAATTTTTTTATTATATATGTAGTACGGTGCCCGCGTTCTACGCGGGTTATTGTATCTGTTATTTATTTATTGTCACGACCCACTTTACATAACTTATAATTCTCTAATTAACATAAACATCGTCATTATAAAAATTGCATATTTTTTTAATAATATATTTATTAACCAAACGGTCACACCAGTTCAACATGCGTAACTGGTTTCTGACACCACATCAATCCACACAAACTGGTGACAATACTTATTATATTACATAACAAAATATCAGCGGAAACAAAATAAACCCACGGTCTAGCCCAACAGGTCGTCATCTATGTACATCTTCTCAAAACTCTGTAGGAGCTCCACATCTTGCAGAGTACACCACATACTTAAATATCATCAGGCTCACCTACAATGCATAAACTAGTGAGACAAAAATCTCAGTAAGTAGAAATCATGCATGATAGTGCATGAAAATGCATTTAGTTTCTATCGTCTATTTCCTAATCTCTCTAATTGGTCTCTTTTATTTTGAAAATTGTTCACGTTGCGGGATCCCCACGACACACTTATGATATGCACCTCAATTGAGCTCAATGGTGATGATTTTTTCGAACCCCAAATATAGTGTCGGGAATGATTTTTTCGAACCCTGGCATAGTGGTGGGGACGATTTTTTTGAACCCCGAATAAAGTACTGAGAATGATTTTTCCAAACTCAGAATAAAATATTGGGAACGATTTTTTTGAACTCTGACAGAGATGCATATATAGTGGTCGCACACACCATTAGTATCTTATTAATTTTGGGAAAAACACTTTTCATGTTTATACATGATATGCAATAAGGACAATTAAATATGCTTTATAAACCATTTACTACATCATTATCAACATTTAATCAAAATAAAACAACAACTTAACTTCAATTCACACCAATCCACTTTTGGAATAACAACTTCACCTCGGATCACACAAATCCTTATAACCAATATCTTTTCAAATCATACTGATATGCTTTCAATAGTTTCCAATCACATAGATCTATATAGAACAATAATATTATTATTTCTAATTAAATAAATCCAAAACTTATATCGCAAGTTTATCACAAATAATTTATAAATAATATTATTGAATATGAAACATACTTTTCTCAAATCACATAAATTCATAACTTGTACCACAAATTAATCCCAAATAATTTATAACGTAATTAAAATAATCATAAATAATTTCATAAATAATTATCACATATATTATTCACAAATAATTCACACAACAACATGTTTATGCATTGTAGTTGGACTTCTACTTACTTGGACTCCGACTATAGTAACACTATAAACCCGTGAAGAACCGTAACTAATTCATTCCTTCCTGTTCCGGCATACCTTTTTTTTTTTTGCTGATTGATTTTGGGTGCAAGGTCATCACCCTCAAGCACCCATTTATATAGGGGAGGCTGCCAACACTTTTCTTTTTTTTTTTTTAATTTTATTATTATTATTATTATTATTATTATTATTATATATATATATATATATATATATATATATATATATATATTTTAAATAATTGATTTCCCATAATGGGGCGGTTAGCAATCCCAATAATTCATTATATGTATAGGTAGATGGTGGGGGTGAGTGACCGACAACCCCTACCAAATTTTTTTTTATTATTATTATTATTTTTTAAATAATTGATTCCCCATAATGGGATTAACAACCCCCAATCATTAAATATATTTATTTATATAGGTAGATGGTGGGGGTGAGTGACCAACAACACTATCAATTATTTATTTTATTATTTTTTTATATATTATTATTATAAATGTATCAAATAAAATACAAAAGACAAATAAAATATAGAAATAATTACCACATAATTATAAAATACACATAACAAAAATTAAATTTGGCACATGAGTAGTGAGAAGTTCGGGTATTACATTCTCCCCACCTTATAAAAATTTAGTCCTCGAAATTTACTTACCTGAAGAGTTCTGGATACTTAGCCATCACTTCATCTTCTCTTTCCCAAATAGCCTCCTCAACTAGTTGGTTCCTCCATAACACCTTTACTAATGGTATTTCTTTATTTCTGAGCTTCTTTACTTCTTGCCGTAAGATCTCAACTAGTATTTCCTCATAACTCAAATTTTCTTTCAATTCAACTGATTCCTGCCTGAGAACATGAGATGGATTCGGAACATACATTCTCAACACAGACACATGAAACACGTCGTGTACTCTTGACATGGACGCTGGTAATTCCAACCTATATGCAACACTTCCAACTCTCTCAATGATAGTAAACGGTCCAACATATCTTGGACTAAGTTTTCCTTTCCTTCCAAACCGCATTACCCCTTTCATTGGAGATACTTTCAAGAATACCTGATCACCCACTTCAAATTCTAATTCCCTTCTCCGTTTGTCGGCATAAC
Organism: Pogostemon cablin; assembly: GCA_023678885.1. Lineage (NCBI taxonomy): Eukaryota > Viridiplantae > Streptophyta > Magnoliopsida > Lamiales > Lamiaceae > Pogostemon > Pogostemon cablin. Next base: position 12,398,319 of record CM042981.1, on the reverse strand, counting down.
TTTTCTGTCGATCCTGAGCAATTTTCATCTTCTCTCAAATACGGGTAACAGCTTCTGACATTTCACGAATTAAGTCTGGACCCAAAAATTTTCTCTCTCCAATTTTATCCCAATGTACTGGAGACTTACACTTTCTCCCATACAGTGCTTCATATGGTGCCATCCCAATAATGGACTGGTAGCTGTTATTGTACAAAAACTCTATCAAAGGCAAAAATTTACTCCACTGATCTTGAAAATCCAATACACATGCTCTGAGCATATCCTCCAAAATTTGTATTGTACGCTCCGATTGACCATCTATCTGTGGATGGAATATTGTGCTGAAAGATAACTGTGTTCCTAATGCCTTATGCAAACTCTTCCAGAAAACAGATAAGAATCTCGTATCTCTGTCTGATACAATGGTAGGTGGTACTTCATGGAGTCTGACAATCTCCTGAATATATAGTTGGGCATAACGATCCATAGGATACGTAGAACCAATAAGAAAAAAATGAGCTGACTTAGTCAAACGATTCACAATAACCCAAATGGCATTGTGACCTTTCACTGTCTTTGGTAAGCCGGTGACAAAATTCATAGTGATATTCTCCTATTTTCATTTTGGAACAAATAAAGGTTGTAAAGTTCCTGTTGGTCTCTGATGCTCGGCCTTGACTTGCTGACAAGTCAAACATTGCTCCACATATTGAGCGACATCTCTCTTCATCCCTGGCCACCAATAATGTAACTTCAAGTATCTATACATCTTAGTAGCTCCTAGATGTACAGCGTACGGTGTTGAATGAACTTCTGCCATCACTTCTTTCCGAATGTCGTCCACTTCAGGTAGACATAATCGACCTTTATAATGAATCACTCCATCATCTCTTAATTGAAAGTCAGAAGACTTTTCAGAGCTGATATTATTCTTTATCTTGTCAAACAACTTATCCACCTCTTATCCCTGTCGAATCTTATCCATCAAAGTTGGTCGAAGTGTCAAAACTGCCATCTTTACTTCCAACGATCCTTCCTGAATGATCTCCACACCCAATCTTTGCAAGTCAAGCAACTCTGATTTTTTATTTAGTCTTGTGGCAACCACACTCTGTGTTGCCTTTCGGGTCAATGCATCAGCAACGACATTGGCTTTACCGTGATGATAATTGATAATACAGTCGTAGTCCTTCACCAGTTCCAACCATCTTCTCTGCCTCATGTTCAACTCTTTTTGAGTGAAAAAGTACTTCAAACTCTTATGATCAGTATAGATTTCACAACGTTCCCCATATAGATAATGCCTCCAAATTTTGAGTGCAAACACCACTGCAGCTAACTCCAAATCATGAGTTGGGTAGTTCTTCTCGTACTCCCTTAATTGTCTGATGCATATGCTATTACTTTCCCATTTTGCATCAATACACATCCAAGACCATTCTTCGAAGCATCACTATAAATCTTGAAATTTCCTATCTCCGTAGGAATTATTAAGATAGGTGCTGATGTCAGCCGTCTCTTCAATTCTTGAAAACTCTGTTCACATACCTCCGTCCATGTGAACCTCACATTCTTCCTGGTCAACTGCGTTAATGGTGAAGCAATCTTGGAGAATCCTTCAACAAACCTTCGATAATATCCAGCCAATCCAAAAAAGCTACGAACCTCAGTGGGATTTGAGGGTTGTGGCCAATCATGGATTGCTTTAACTTTACTTGGATCCACCAAAATTCCTTCTCCCGATACTACGTGACCCAAAAAATAACTCGATCCAACCAAAATTCACATTTTTTAAACTTCGCATACAACTGATTCTCTTTCAGAATATCTAACACCTTTCTTAAGTGTAAAGCATGATCCTCCTTATTCTTAGAGTAAATCAGAATATCATCGATAAACACAATCACAAACTTATCAAGAAATTCCTGAAATACTCTATTCATCAAATCCACAAATGCTGCCGGAGCATTTGTCAAACCAAATGACATCACCAAAAATTCATAATGCCCATACCTTGTACTAAATGCCTGCACTCTGTAATTGATCTAACAGATTATCAATGCGGGGCAATGGATAGTTATTCTTGATTGTAACTTTGTTAAGTTCCCAATAATCGATGCACATTCGTAACGTGTCATCCTTCTTTCGAACAAAAAGAACTGGTGCTCCCCAAGGTGAGAAACTAGGTCAGATAAACCCTTTGTCTAGTAACTCTTGCAACTGTATCTTCAATTCCTTCAATTCAGCTAGTGCCATTCTATATGGCGCTTTAGATATAGGAGCAGTTCCCGGTTGCAGCTCAATAATAAATTTAATTTTTCGTTCTGGTGGCAAACCTGGAAGATCATCTAGAAATACCTCCTGGTATTTCCGAACTACAGATACATCACCGAGGACTGGACATTGTTGTCCCTCAATATTCATCACACTCACCAGATACCACTCACAACCACTTTCCAACAATCGTTGTGCTTTTGTTGCTGATATCATAGGAAATCTAAAGTTCTTCTTGATCCCAACAAAAGTAAATGGTTCTCCCTTCAATGGCTGAAAAGTAATACTCTTCTTCTGACAATCTATTATAGCACCGTACTTTGACAGTCAATCCATGCCCAAGATGATATCATAATCATTCATACTTAACACAATCAAGTTAGCAAGGAGTTGTCTCCCTTCAATGGGAATAACACAACCTCGAAGAAGTTGATTAGTTTGTTTTGGTTCACCAGAAGGTATCATCACTTCATAATTAGCTCCTATTAAGTTAGATGTTCTACCCAATTTCCTCACATACTCAGTGGATACAAATAAATGTGTTGCTCCAGAATCAAATAACACATATGTAGAAGTGCCAAAAATAGCAAACTTACCCGTGATAACTGAGGGATTCACATCTGCCTCCTCCCGTGTCAAAGGATATACTCTTGCTGGAACTCTCACCTGCTGTCCTTGCTTCCCTTTCTTAGGACAAGTAATAGCCACATGTCCTTTTTTCCCATATGTATAACACGTTCTCGGAGGAATGTGATACTCCCCACCATGTGGTCCCCGACAATTAGGACATATGGGTGGTGGTGGCGGCGGTGGCACCTTACGTTGATCGAATTTGAGACGCTTATTTTGTTTTCCTTGTGTTTGCCCTTGATCCACTGGAACATTAGATTTCGGCCTTTGAAATAGCATTGGCCTCTTATTATATCTCCCAAACTGCTGTACTGGTTTCTGCTGAAACTGGCATCTGATAGTCTGTGCTTGCCTGATCCTCATTTCTGCTTGTTCAGCAATTTGAGCCCTTTCTGTAACTTGTGAGTATGTTGCTCATTGCAATCCCGCCATACTCACATCTCTGAAAAGCTTAGGTCTTAAACCTTCCACGAACCTTTCCACTTTCAATGCCTCCGTACTCACCATGTGTTTCGCAAATCTCGACAACTGTTCAAACTTACGAAGGTAATCTGTGACTGACATACCACCCTGCTTCAACTGTATGAATTCATTCATCTTCATCACCCTCACTGGTGCCGTAAAGTACTTATTTCTGAAAAGTTCTTTAAACTTTTCCCATGTCATAGTCGTGACATCCTCGATACTTTTATTGGTATCCCATTAGTGACCTGCACTTCCTCGTAGCATGAAAGAGGCACACAACACTTTGTCCCCATCTGGAATTCTACTGTATTGAAATATATTTTCCACCGTACGTAACCAATCCTATGCATCTGTGGGGTCTGCTGCATCTTCAAATATCGGAGGGCTCAGCTTTCGAAATCTCTCACAAATTATTTCCACACGTTCTACTTGATGTCTATTTTGATTAGTATTAACCTCTGGTTGTCCACCCATGTCTCTTTGCTGAATTAATTGTTGTATTTGTTGGGACTGGCGTTCTACCAATTCCATCAGTCGAGTAATCACCGCATCACGAATATTTTCTTCAGTAAGTGTTGCTTGCTCAGCAGTTCTATCACTTTCAGAACTTTCACCCATAGTCCTTGTCATTTTGTCTATTAACTACGAGTCCTACACCACATAACCAATATAATTTATAAAACACATAACAACATAGAAGAAAAATGATACTTACATGTAACGTTGTTCTCCCAAGGAATGAGTTCATGTACATAGACAGTCTGTAGGACCCAAATCGTGCTCTGATACCACTCTGTCATGACCCACTTTACATAACTTATAATTCTCTAATTAACATAAACATCGTCATTATAAAAACTGCATATTTTTTTTAATAATATATTTATTAACCAAACGGTCACACCAGTTCAACATACGTAATTAGTTTCTGACACCACATCAATCCACACAAACTAGTGACAATACTTATTATATTACATAATAAAATATCAGGAGAAACAAAATAAACACACGGTCTAGCCCAACAGGTCGTCATCTATGTACATCTTCTCAAAATCCTGTATGAGCTCCACAGCTTGCACAGTACACCACATACTTAAATATCATCATGCTCACCTACAATGCATAAACTAGTGAGACAAAAATCTCAGTAAGTAGAAATCATGCATGATAGTGCATGAAAATGCATTTAATTTTCTATCGCTTATTTCCTAATCTTTCTAATTAGTCTCTTTTATTTTGAAAATTGTTCACGTTGCGGGATCCCCACGACACACTTATAATATGTACCCCAATTGAGCTCAATGGGGATAATTTTTTCGAACCACAAATATAATGCCGGGAATGATTTTCTCGAACCCTGGCATAGTGGTGGGGACGATTTTTTCAAACCCGAATAAAGTACTGAGAATGATTTTTTCGAACTAAGAATAAAGTGTCGGGAATGATTTTTCCAAACCCTGATAGAGATGCATATATAGTGGCCGCACACACCATTAGTATCTTATTAATTTTGGGAAAAATACTTTTCATGTTTATACATGGCATACAACAAGGACAATTAAATATGATTCATAAACTATTTACTACATCATTATTAACATTTAATCAAAATAAAACAACAACTTAACTTCAATTCACACCAATCCACTTCTGGAATAACAACTTCACCTCGGATCACACAGATCCTTATAACCAATATCTTTTCAAATCATACAGATATGTTTTCAATAGTTTCCAATCACATAGATCTATATAGAACGATATTATTAATGTTTCAAATTAAATAAATCCAAAACTTATATCGCAAGTTTATCACAAATAATTTACAAATAATATTATTGAATATGAAATATATTTTTCCCAAATCACATAAATTCATAACTTGTACCACAAGTTAATCCCAAATAATTTATAACGTAATTAAAATAATCATAAATAATTTCATAAATAATTATCACATATATTAATCACAAATAATTCACACAACAACATGTTTATGCATTGTAGTTGGACTTCTACTTTCTTGGACTTCGACTATAGTAACACTATAGACCCGTGAAGAACCGTAACTAATTCTTTCCTTCCCGTTCTGGCACACTTTTTTTTTGCTGGTTGATTTTGGGTGCAAGGTCATCACCCAAGCACCCATTTATATAGGGGAGGCTGCCGGCACTTCTCTTTTTTTTTTTTTTTTATTATATATATATATTTTTTTTTTAAATAATTGATTCCCCATAATGGGGTGGTCAGCAATCCCAATAATTCATTATATGTATAGGTAGATGGTGGGGGTGAGTGACCGACAACCCCTACCAAAATTATTATTATTATTATTATTATTTAAATAATTAATTCCCTATAATGGGATTAACAACCCCGAATCATTCAATATATTTATGTATATAGGTAGATAGTGGGAGTGAGTGACCAACAACACTATCAATTATTTATTTTATTATTTTTTTATATATTATTATTATAAATGTATCAAATAAAATACAAAAGACAAATAAAATGTAGAAACAATTACCACATAATTATCACATAATTATAAAATGCACATAACAAAAATTAAATTATATTGACGCATGAGTAGTGAGAAGCTCGGGTATTACATTTATTAATTTTAAATTTATATTTTTTAAATAAAATTTAATTATATCTATTTAGGATAATTGAAAGTATAATTTTTGTTCGACCATAAATACCTTAAGATATATAAATTCAATCGAGTGAAAAATATTTATTCTCTATTTATTTCATATTAATATATTGCATATTATCATTCATTTATTCATACATCTCTATAGATTTAAATTTTATGATGAATTATTTCATTCTGTGCACCTGATAAAATAAAATTTCTAATAATTTGATATACTCAACTCAAAATTAGAGTCAATGAAATTTAAATTAGAGTCGGTGAAATTAAGTTTCGAAAAAAATTGAACTTGAATTACTTAATGAATTTTATAATAAATTAAATAATTATCCATTCTTAATGTAATTATAACTAATAAAATTATCATTTAAAGAATACTTAATTCAGTTAAAAAAATAAACAAAACAAAACAAAAAATGAGAAAGACTTAGGTGAAATCGTCTCACACGGATCTTATTTCGTAAGACAGATAGGGTATCATCCCAATTAATTTGTCTTTTAATTTTTTACGTAATGAATGTCGTTATTTTGATAGTTTTATGCATATCTAGCGCAAAACATCACTTTAAGTTCATAGATCGATACCATGAAAAAATTGTCTTTATTTTTTATTATTTTTAATTATTTTTATAATCAACCTAAATTTATTAAAACTTGTCATAATTATTATTATTTTTTAAAATTTTATATTTCTTATGCGCAATATTGATTTTTATATTTAATAAAAGTTTGAATATTAATTTTTTATTTTTATAATTAGCATGTTATAAATTTAAAAGTGAAAATATTTTTATTAAAAAGTAATAGATGATCAATTAAAAATGACAATCTACCTCGCAAAAAAAATTAGTAACGGGAATAAAAAGTGATATCTGATTAATAAAAAGTGATAAATAATTTTAATTGAACAATTAATAGGAAAAATAAAAAATAGTATCATTTTTATTAATAGTGATAAACGAAAATAGAAAGTGATAACCAATATTCATCAATAAATTATTTTATGAATATAAAGTAATACATTTTTTTATAAAAAGTTATACATGATCAAGAAAAAGTGATAATTAATTCTACTAAATTATTTTATGAACAATTTAACATAAGAAGTAATAATAATTTTAATAAAAAGTGATACACAAAGGAAAAGTGATAACTATTAGTTGAACTAATTCATACAAGAATAATTTTTATGTAAATATAAAGTGATAACAATCTTAATAGAAAGTGATACATAATAATAATAGAAAAGTTATAATTATTAATTAAATTATTTTTTGCACGAAAAATTTTTAGGACGAATGAAATATAAAAATTTATTTAAAATAATTCAATTAAATATAATATTTATTAGTTTTTATTTTTATTCAAATATTTATTGATATTTATATTAAAATTTTGAAATAATAGAATTAATTTAATTAATAAAAAATTAACAGAAAAAAATATAAAAAAAGACATTAAGCATAGCTGTTACTATGGAATAAATTGAAGGGGTCTATTAAACCTTTCCTATTCAAATTAATTGGAATTAAAGTGCTGGATGCGTGCACTGCCTTTTTTTTTTAAAAAAATATTGTAAATGGGCTGGGGAGGATCCGTCTCACATAAGTGGATTAGTGAGACGGTCTCATCAAATACCTACCTAAACAAAATTGTATTTATAGCCCTCGGTATAATTTTCTGATTTTATTAAGAATTTTCGCAAATATAATATAAACTTGAAGCACAAATGAAATAAACCAAAATAAAAATAAATTAAAATAATGCGACAAGGAACCGTAGAGGTTTGAACTCGAAATCTTCCAATATAAAATTTTTTAGTCCAAATCAAAATAAAAATAATGTGAAACCAGATGTTCGAACTCAAGACCTTTTAAGAATTAGTCCATCAATTACAATTTATTATATAACATATTTTGGGGAGAAATAAATATTGAATTAACATAAAGATACACCACACACTTTTGCAATCTAATTTTGAAAATATATTTTACTTTAATATATAAAAAAATTCTGCATGTTATATTTCATAATATTGTACATATATAATAATATAGTTATTATAATAATTATAGTAATATTTATAATAATAGATACCATATTTAACCAAATTTCATTAATTAATGAATTCCATTATAGTAAGATATTACCTAAAATCGGTGATATATAATATTAATTTATTTAATATATAACATTAATAATAATTTAATTTAGATGTTAAGAAAAATTAATTTTAGCATTAAAATAAATAAACTCAATAAGTTAAAAAATGAAGAATGAATATATATGAGATTTGGGGAAATAGTAGAAATTTTAATTAATGCTAAAACTTGTACAACTGTTTTAAGACAATTTTACAATAATTGACCTGCAACATTTTAAGAATCAATAAAAACCAACATGCCATAAATTACTGATTTTCAACTTAGAATTCATGAATAACTCTAGCATTTAGATATGTTTTTTTATACGTTCCCCCCCCCCCCCCCCCCCTCTTTTCCTTCTTCTTCTCTTCCCTTTCTTTGTTCTTCCTTCTTTTTCTTCTTTTTCCCCAGTGTGTTATCTGCGATTTTTCCTCTTCAAAGTGTGTTCTATGTGTTGCAAAATTTTGGGTGGTATTAGTAATAATGTGGGGATGGGCTTAGCAAAATAGATTTGGTAATTAGATTTAATATGGGTTTAAATTAAAGGTGGGGTAAAATAGATATTTCACTCTTAATTTTTTTGGGATTCGGGTGCCCTTAGTAAACTTTTGGGTGGCAATAGCACCATCCTTAATCTAATCATATCACCTCACATTTTTAAATTTAATTTTGGAAAGTTATTTTGTTTTAATATATAAGAAGATGCTTATGATGTCTTTGTAAGATTATAATTATTAGAATTTTTTTTTATTTTTAAGCAACCAACTATTTTTACTTTTTTCTAATTGAGTGGTGTTTGGCTAAGTTGAGAGTGTTTGAATAAAATTATAGAATGAGAATCCTTTGATATTACAGTTGAATCACTTGATTCAGTCCAATTTTGGAAGGGATGACCAAATCTCATACTACATCCTCCCAATATATTGACACACTTTTTTTTAGGTTCTTCCACGAAAATTGACATATTTTCTTTTTAAGGATACGGGATCCACACCAAAACAATTTACTCCTTCCGTCCGCCCGAAAGAGAGTCTTTTACTTTTGTGTACGTTGATTAAGGAGTATTATTATTTAATGTGTAGTGGGTAGTTGTATTAGTGAGAGTGTGGACTCTATATTTTAATTGTATTAGTGAGTGTGTGTGGGTCCCATATGTGTAAAAAAGAAAATGACCCTCTTTGTGGTGGACGACCAAAATAGAAAAAATATCATCTTTCGAGCAGACGGATGGAATATTTATTTATATAGGCCCACACACACATCACACTCACCACTATTATAACTATCCACTATACATTAAATATTATTTTTCTTAGTTCACTTTACATTAAATTATTATACTCCTTAATCTTCGTATGAAAAAAAAGTGTCAACTATTATGGTAGGAGTAGAATCAAATTACTTTCCTTTCTCAATCTCTTGTGGTGTATTAATTAGTACATTAATCAATCATGTTTTCATCTCAATTTTGGAGGGTGACAAATTAGGGCGCGACTATTTGCACCCCAATTTTGCTAAACATACCCCATAAATATATTAGATTAAAATATCTGTAAATAAAAAGACATGTATACCCTTAAGAATACAAATATATAAATCATGAACGATCACTCTAACCGAACAGATATCAAGAATCAAACATATCTCCAAATAGATACCAGTTGTTCGCTTCCAAGAACCGAACGGATGACACTTGTTTGGTTACAAGAATCGAACATATAATGATTATGAAATCGGATCGGAGAACGAACTGAAAGAGGCGACGGTTTGAGGTTCAACCGAAAAAATTGAATTTTATATATTTTTAATTATATTTTATAAAATTACCAATTATAAAGATATATAATCACCTAAATTATTTTTAAATTTTAAAATACAATTTAAAATCAAAATATAATTGAATAAAAATATTTATAGTTCATAATTTATAGTACTTCATACATACAGTAGTTTATAATATACCCACTCAATATTATACTAATTTAATACAAAATGTAAATATTATGTTTTAAATTAAATAAAAATAAAAGTGAAATATCATAAAAGTTAAAAAAATTTAAAAAAAGTAAAAATTAAAAAAATACTGAAATCGGTTGAACCGATTTTCCCAGTTTGATCGGTTCAAACCGGTCCAACCCGATTCAACTCCATAAATGGTTTTCTAGGCCTTTCAGATCGGTTTCGAGATCGGTTCCCGGTTGAACAGGCCGGTCCAGTCCGATTTTTAGATCATTGTGAACATATATAACAAGACGACGACAGATAGGGGCAAACAACGGGCCTTGATTGAAGCAGAGCCAGCAGTAGAGCACCCATGGAGAAAGCGCTAGAACAGTCGCTCTAATAGATTGACGTTTAGCAGACAACGTCAAGCCGCGGCAGACGGCGGCGAATGGTTGCCCCGGCATAACTGAACGGCGCTGCAGCTCTCTCTCAGCATATCCACGCAGTTCTTCTTCCGCCGACACTGCCTCGTCCCGCAGTTTTCGGATCATAGCCTTCTTCTCCGGTATCACCCTTCCCTCGGTGTAGCACTCATTCATGTGCTTCCATTTCAACACTTGCCTGCGTTCCACTATTTGTTCCCAGGCTTTCTCTTCTGTCCTCGCTCGATTCAGACACTTGTATAATATCTTTAATTTGATGGCGTACATCTAACAATTTGGGTACGTTTAGTATTTTCGGGGATGCATATAGCCGCCCCAAAAATTATTGTACACAAATTACTTTTTAATCCATTTTAACAATACACCTTTTTCTATCTTAATAGGCAAAAATACTCTTTACTCAAAATTAATTTGAGAATTGTAATCTTTCATTTGAAAAAATATTTAACTCCAACATCATATTACTTAATCGCATTACTCATGTTACTCAAAATACATTAATTCGAATTTACATTACTCACTGACATTACTCACATTACATTACTGACAATATAATAGTCACTCAAATTACGTTATTCATATAACTCACACAATATTCTCTCACATTACTCACATCACTGCTAATACTTGAAAAATATTAACTCAAAATTATTTGACTCAAATCATTTAACTCGTATTACTAAAAAATTATGTTTACTCACTCGAAAATCATTAAATTTGAGTAAAGATTAAAATTGTCTTTTCGGCAAAAAGAATTACAATTAAAATTAGGATAGAAAAGAATTTCTTTTATCCTTAAAGAGGCACTTCACATATTTCTTCAAATTTTGGGAGATATGACCTATTCCCATAAATTGGGGAATCAAATCACTTTTTCCATTCCGATCTTGGCGGATAGTTCCAAAAAGTAAAACAACTTTCATTTTCAGCGATGACATTACCGCTAACACTTAAATTCCAACAAACTATGGTCTAATAGAGAAGGGGATCGATTAGGATGCTCTGTGAGATGTGAATGCAATGCTCAAGGTGTGCTTGGAGAATGGATGGGATGTTTTTATTTATACTGTACCAGTCCATTCAGCCATGATTACTGATGGAAGTTCTTGCTATTTGTGAGCCTGATTTAATCATTTGATGGACCGATGGTTGACATCATTTTGTATAAATTAACTGGACCGTTTATTGAGATTTGAATATCGTAGCACAAATTTAATATAGTTTATAATAATAATCTCACTAAAATTTTATATTTTCTATTTTGAAATTATTATCTAACTAAACCTTACAATATCATTGAATCTTTGGCTATTAAGGCAAGGTGGGAGGGAATTTAATAAGCCTAAGTATAAAAGTTCACTTTTGTCCATATTTGCCAATAATAATAATAAAGTAATACTATACATCATAATTATAAAGTTGAGTTAATGGTAAGATAAATATGTTTTGGTGAATTCTAGCCTGTCACACCTGTCCACGTCTAAATGTTAGTTTTTCCATCAAATAATTTTTGGATAAGCATAAGATTCATTATCTTCTTAATTAATTAATATTATAATAATAATAATTGTAATTGTGGGATCCACATACGCAACTCTCAATCACTTCAATATTAATAATCCATGTAATCTTTTGAAAAGATATTTATTTTGCCAAAAGTTGTGAACTACATCTATTGCAATTTGCTGAAATATTTTATACTACTATATTATATAAGGATTAGAAGTAGAATATTCTAATGTTATGACACCCCCATTTCGTTATACGTTCTTTTTCGTAATCTCAACATTATTTATACAATTCTATAAACACCGTCACATTTCTATTCTAATATAAAAAAATAATCTACACTATCGTTACAAATTACAAACCCATAAAAAATGAGTTAGACGGTTAAAAATTACTCCTTCTCAATATGGTGTCATTTGTTGTTAATGTTGATTAAAAATTGACAATACTAATGCTCCTTCCGTCTCGAGCAAAGACCCCATTTGCTTTTTGTATGTGCATTTAGGAGTAGTATTATTATTTTATGTATAGTAGGTAATTGTATTAGTAGTGAGTTCTGGGCATATATGGTATTTTTTAATTAAAAGAGGAAAATGATGACCTTTAAATAGGACGCCCAATATAGTAAAATAGAGACCTTTCAGTGGGACCGAGGGAGTAATATAAAATATTTTTTATAATATAAATAAAAAGTGAAAATATTTTTAAAGAAAAATGATAACATCTCTAATAAAAAATTAATAATTAATTAAAAAAAGTATAAAATTGTCTCATCGTGAGAAAGTATTGCTCAAAACTGCCCCATTATCATGTAGGGACAGTCTTGTGTGAAATCTTAGATCGTTCTATAGTGAAACTATTTAATACTTTTGTAATTAATTATATTTTTTCATTAAAAATATTATCATTTTTTTAAATAATATATTATTTTTCATTTATACTATAAATTATTCACGAAATAATTTAATAAATTATTATTTATTAATTAAATATCACATTTTCATTAAAATACAACTATTTTCCTTTCATATATACACAAAACAATATTGGTAAAATTTACATTCAATACCTTTGGCATGAATTTGGCTCCTTGCAAGCACAAGTTAAACAGTGAGCTCTCTCTATAAGTCACTTAAAGTATATCCTGCGATTTACCTCATCCACCAATTTCAGAGCAGGGGCCGTGGGAGCCCTGGTGGGTACACCAAAATTTACATTCAAGGTGAATGTAGTTTACACAATTGGGTGGCAATTTTAGACTACCTAATTGTGTGATTGTTATATTTGAATACTCCCTTAATGGAGTATTATAAAAGGGTTAAGTTTGACCCTCTCCAATTAGAGAATAAGTGGTCAGTCTGAGGTTGTTAAGCTGTTGATTAATCGGAGTAAAAAAAAATCCAAAATAAATGTTTAAAAGAGATACAGTGATTGGACAAGCGATCTAAGATGCAGGACACTGTTGTTCTGTTTTATGGCGAAAAAGTGAAGCCCGAAAGGCGTGTAATAATTTGATTAGAGGGTCAAAGTGGGAAGAATAATATTTCAAGGGCGTGGGGACCACACTTACTTCAAAGAGAAACAGAGATTAATTTAATATTTGTTGAATATAAAATATAATAATAATGGAGGTATTATTGGAGTGGAGGAAATATTTGAAAATAATAATCACGTGTTGAGTATCGTAATGCAGCTACTTGTTTTGGCATTTTCTAACCCAATGTTTTGCGGCTCCCTAGGTTCGCTTACGTCACGCCTGACATATTATTCAGGCCCCTTTCCGTCATTTCCACCCGTTTCTTCCATTTTCCTTTTTCTTTTACCATTTCTGTTTACTTCCATTCTTTTTTTCTTTTTCTTTTACCAGAAAAAAAATTATGATCAATTCTTAAATCATCTGGGGCTCACACATGATCCGTCCCCTTATCAAAAAACTGTTGACCCCGTAGCAAAGCAAAAGGACCAAGGTGGAAGGGGATCCCTATTCATTCCCGTCACTATGAATTGATTGTCCCTACCTAATTACATGGTAGTGAACTGGTGATCTAGAGAACGCAATTGCTAGAGCACGGGAGAATGAAGAGTAATGATTTCGGCAGTGTTAAGTTTCGCTTCAGAGGTATTATGCCGCTAATCCGATCAAGCATGAACTGACTCATTGACCCGATTCCTCGGATTATCCCTCGACGTCACCGGCACTGTATTAGTGTACAGGATGATCGAGCTGACTGATTATAAATTAAGGGGTCCACCACTTATTTATAATACTATATTTTATTTGATGTAATATATTTTATTTGATATCTTATTCTTTTACTTTATTAATTATTACTATTCATGTATTGTTGTGTGCCTTTTTTCTTCATTAATAAAAAAATAATGTATACTTTAGATTTATTTTACTATTTTTTATCATTTTTATTTGAGATAATTTTATATTTTACAAAATTTATATAATTTAGTATATTTTTAATTTTAAATAAATTCATAATTTAAAATAGGGTTAATTCCTAAAAAATTCATCACCTTAATAGGGATTTTCAAATCTATCATGACTTTTTTATTTTTGTCAATTCAGTACACGATATATTTAATATTTTCAATTCTATCACGACCTTTTATTTTTATCAATTTAATACATGATCTATTTTATATTTTCAATTCTATCACAACTTTTATTTTTTAAATTTAATACACCATTAATTTTATATTTTTAATTTTAAAAATTTTCATTATTATTATTATTATTATTATTAAAACGCACGAACACTTATTTCATAAGATTAATACTTTTTTCTATTATTTATAAATATAATTATTAATTTGTGTATTTATACAATATTTTTATTACAGCTCATGTGGATTTATAATTGATTTGTTGGAAATTTTCAATAAATTAAAATACCTTAATTAATTATTTTTTAGTACGTAACAACAAATAATTAGTAATCAATTTAAATTTAAAAATAAAAAAGGATGGAATATTAAGTTCATAAATTAATAAGAAAACTGTACTAATTTTATAATAATAATAATAATAAATTAAAAATATGAAATAAATGATGTAGCAAATTAAAAAATAAAAGTTATGATAGATTTGAAAATATTAGATAGATCACGTATTGAATTGACAAAAGTAAAATGTGGTGATAGAATTGAAAATATTAAATAGATCGTGTACTGAATTGACAAAAATAAAAAGTCGTGACAAATTTAAAAATTACCAATAAGATGATGAATTTTTTAGAAATTAACCCTTTAAAATATATAATTATGAAGATAATATCTTTTAAGTTTCAAATATTTTTCAATTTTAATTTTTAATTTTCATTCATAAAATTTTAATGTTAAATACTTAATAATAGCAAATTAAAAAAAAATTCTTTCATTAGAACAACTTTATTGAATATTCAACATTAAATTTTTATTCAATAAATATTAGGTTGCATTTTAGAGTAATTATTAATAAAAATAATTAATTTCTCCATAAAATAATTCAATAATTAATACTATTTAAGATAATTTAATATATTAAATTATATTAGATAATTTGGTTCTTAAATAAAAAAATATTTATATCAAATCTTACTCATACTTTATTTAGTTATAAAAAATAGATATTGGTGTGATGATAAAAATATGTAAAATGGTGTCATCGTAAGACGATCTCACATAAAATTGCCCCTAAAATATATTAAATCGAATGAATTAAATATTAATTATAATTTAAAAATTAAATATAAATTAACGTTGTAAATAATAATTGAAATAAAAATATAGATTGATGGCAATAATTTATTACCGCTATGAACACAATATTTATATTAATTAAATATTTATTTAGTTAAATTATTAATTTATATAATTGTTTGTATTTTTCTTTTTGTCACGTGTGCGAGTTACAAAAAGTTCGCTAATAAAATGTATATATTTTTATTCATTAGTATATATATTCATATTGATAAATGTATAAGTTTCTGAATTTAGGTGCACGGTGCACTCAGGAGCAGTGGGCACTGGATAATTTGCCTAATTATAAATAGTATTCCGTATTATATTTATGTTAAATAAATACTCTATTGTATAAACGTTAGTATTATTTTTTTAAGTGGAGCATTATGGTAATTGAATACAAAATTATTAAAGAAATTAATTTTTTGAGTAAGTCTTGGTGAGACCGTCTTACCAATCATTTTATGTGATACAAATCATCCAAGAAAAACAAGCCTATTTAAATTCAATTAAATAAAAATAAATATTTGGTTAAATTAACTAACCACAATTTAACAATAAAATAAAAGTATGCGGCGCTTGACGTTAATTACAAATCTGTGAACAATTTTTTTTAAAGTTATTTTCTTATTTTATTTAATAAATAATTTTACTAATTATTAAAAAATTATATATTTTTATTTTTTATTTTTAAAAAATTTATAATCACGCATCACTTTCTATTATATATATTATCACTTTTTATTCATCTTATAAATTAATCATAAAATAATTTATTTAATTGATCATCATTTTTAATAAAATAGATATTATTTTTATTAAAATTGTTACTCCCTCCGTCCCATAGAAGTTGACACACTTTCCTTTTTGGTTTGTCCCACTAAAGTTGACACATTTCCTTTTTAATACATGGGACCCACACAAAAATAATTAATCTATTCACATGGCCCCACATATCACCTCTAATACAACTACCCACTACACATTAAATATTATTTCTCTCACTTCACTTTACTTCACTTTACATTAAATTATTATACTCCTTAATCTCCGTGCCCAAAAGAAATTATACCAACTTCTCCGGGACGGAGGGAGTATTACTTTTTATTCATCTTATGTGATTTATTAAATAGTGCAATTTGACGGTTATCACTTTTCATTAATCAAATATCACTTTCTATTAAACATATTATTACTTTTCATCTATCCTATTATTTGTTCATGAAATAATTGAATTGGTCAATTATTACTTTTCCTTACTATCACTTTTATTAAAAATATTATCACATTATATCAATTCTATAAATTGTTCGTGAGATTCACTTTCGTAATTATTTATCACTTTTTATTAAAGATGTTATGATATTTTTTTTAAAAATGTTATCACTTTTCATATATAATATAAATCGTTCATGAAATGGTTCACAATACTATTATCACTTTTCTTCAATTAGAGATCACTTTTCTTTATAAATGTTATCACTTCTTATTATTTTCACGAAAGTCGTTTGTAAGACGGACTCACATACATTTTTGACATTATGAATTATTCATAACATAATTCAAATGAAAAGTTATCATTTTTATTTGATTAGTATTTTTTTATATTAAAAAAATTATTACTACTTTTTAAAATAATTATCACATCTTATAAATTATAATATCTAAATCAAACAATAAATTCGATAAATAATAAATTTTAAATTATTACATCTTTAAATAATAAATAATATAAATTAAATAAATTTAAAGGGTCTTGTTTGGTTGATTGATGGGTGCTTTCTCAACACACAATTTTAATCCCCAAGTATGAAGGATATCAATTGTAGTTTCGAAGGTGACCAAGTTAAATATCGAATCCACGGGACGGATAAATATTGCTTCAGTTATTTTCTAGCAATTATGACTATGTTGAGAATTGTAATTGTTGGTTTGTAACTAAGTAACGATTAAAATAGCAAATAAATAACAAGAACAAGAGAATAGTAGTTGTGATCAAATAAGATGATAGGTAGTTCGTCAGGCCATCCAATTTCATTCGTTAATTCATACTTTCGTGTGTCGATGTCTGACTCTGCCTTGTGGTTTATGGACGCATCGCTAGACCATGCAAATCTATTCTATAGACACAAATAGATAAACTTTTAACACGTGTGAGTATCCTCAGAGCAAGATGTATACTTTACCTCCCTTTCTAGGTACTATCATAATCAATTATTTCTCGTGCACTTAGTGCTCTAACCCGATTTGATATCCCTTTTTAGGTACTATAAAGTTATACTCTTAATCCTACTTGTTAACCCGAATTCAATTCAACTAACAAACAT
Organism: Pogostemon cablin; assembly: GCA_023678885.1. NCBI lineage: Eukaryota > Viridiplantae > Streptophyta > Magnoliopsida > Lamiales > Lamiaceae > Pogostemon > Pogostemon cablin. The sequence goes on along the minus strand of CM042981.1, from coordinate 12,380,204 downwards.
TCATATAAGACGGTTCTAATAAAACCTCGGAATCCCTTCACTTAGAATTATAACAATAAACCCTGCTCATTAGTGAACGCACTCAATCAATAACCATGTTATGCATTCATACTCTACACAACGATTATTGATGCACAAAACAACTATGAGTATGGATTAAAAACGCACAATCTTATATAAACTAAACCACAAGTAGTGTTGTACGGAGTATACACACGAAATACAAATCAACTCATGAAATTTTCATAACCCTAGAACTACCGAAGTGGCTCTAGCCCATGATTGATCTAGGAACAATCATGGTTAGATGGATCAATCTTACTTGAATCTTCAGCTGAACCTCTGTCACAACTCTCCTAATCTCCTCTTGCGCTTCACGTTCTTACGCTCTCTTAAACTCTCTTGTATTGTGTTGTTGGTGGTGATCATTAGTGACTGCATGAGCCTCCTTTTATACTTGTAATCACGTCTCTAGGGCTTGGAAAGAGCTTTTCAAGTGATCCCATACGTTTCGGCCTCGAAAATCCGGATAAGATAAGTTCCCGCACAACGGATCGACCTCAACAAACAAGTCGAACCACTGGCCGCAGGTCGAACCACAGGTCGAACCCACCTACTGGAAGTATTCTGCACTTGGTTCGACTTCTTGTACAGGTCGAACCACTCCCTCTTTGGTCGAACCACAGGTCGAACCGCACCACTGGACAATTTCTGCTCCTGGTTCGACCAACTGTCAGGTTGAACCCCAACATCGTGGTCGAATCACACTTCTCGCGAACTGGTTCGACCTGATGAGCAGGTCGAACCATTTGAGTCGTGGTCGAACCCTCCTTCTGCACACTTTGCAATGCTGATTCGACCTGTAGGAGAGGTCGAACCCTCCTCCAACAAGTCGAACCCACCTCTCTCCTTGGCGGTTCGTGCGGTCTCGACTTTGTCTCTTCGATTCTTGGCACTTCCACTCTGATTTTGCTATAAAAACCACTTAAATAGCTCCACTAACACCTGATTCATGCTAATTCACAATATATATAGGTTTTCCACCTATTTCCACCTCAAAACTCTCCAAAACTAGCACAAAATATGATGTCAAACTTGTGAATTTACACACTTATCAAACCCCCAAACTTACATGTTGCTCGTCCCGAGGCAACCAAATCAAACCACAGGAGTCGTGTATAATTCACCAAGATCAAGTACAACACATATCACACATGCAACTTCATTAAATCAAACAAGTATTAATTGCTTCATATATATCACTCATGCAAAACCAATCCAATCACACACCATTCAGAGTACTAAGTAATCTAGCTCACAAGATAAGTATTTATTCTCTTTCACTCAAGTGCGTGAGGCACTATATAGGTTAATATAAACACTCATATCAATCCATATTTACGCGTAACCATAAGCTTGACAAAGGTCTCAAAAATCAACTTATAATCAACTCTTCACTAGAATCACAAAGGACTTGTTTTTGGGTTGTAATGTTGGCTCTTTGGAAAAGGTAGGAAAATTTAGATAAGTAACTTAAGATACTAGTAGATAGTTACCTTGGAGGTTCTCGAATTCTTCTTCTTGCTGCAATATCTCCTCCAACTTCTCCTCTTCTTCTCATGAATTTTCCTTCTTTTCCGTGCATCAACATCATCTCTTTAGACAATTTGGGTACCGGGTTTAGGCACTACCCTTCTTCTCATGTATAGACCATCAGCTGCTAAGCTTCATGCACCATGTATAAAAATAATCGGGGTACCAGTTTCGGGCACTACCCCTAAACAAGATTTAACCATGTTCTTTTCATCCAACCATATTCTATCTTCCTTTTTCTTCTTGTAACACTTACTCACCTCAACTCCCTCTACCATTGAATAGGTTAATCAAGGCTCACGTAAAGGTTTATAAGGTTATTTAATTCAGCTACCAAAGAAAAAGATTTTAATGGTTCAACAGGGCATCCAAAGGTTAATAAGATCATTAGGAAGGACAAAATTTGGCTAAGTAACTTAATCACAAAATAATGGCATAAGATCATGTCCTAGCAATTTATCAATTATAAGTCTCACACAAGACTCCAAGCCAAGTTCTAGAATACGTTCATATGAATGATCCTCTCAAGAATAAAATATCATGATCAAGCATGATTATCAAGGATCAAATCCTCACATAGGTAAATAGAATCCTAAGTACTCCTCATAGCACATAATTAAGATCAATTCCACAAGAATTCAATATACTTATCAAATTATACATGCTTTTCATCAATAGAAATTAACACATGAACATATGAATGCACAAATCAATAAGCTCATACCCAATCAATCATACAAGATATCACTTATACATTCCACTCACGCATGAATCACAACCCAACCTGTAAAGATAAAAAGAAGAATGGAGACAAGATGAATCGGAGAAAACCAAAGAAAACCTGAAAAACTACTCCTCCGGAGCATCATCATCCTCATCATCATCATCCTCATCATCAAGTCTCCACTCCACAATCCGGCGCAGATCACCGAAGTGTCTATCCAAGTAATCAACTCGACCACCCAACTTACCAACTTTCTCATTCAAGGCAGTGTACCTCTCATCCAGCGTAGCGTAGTTGGTGTTGGTGAGTGCGAGCTGTCGGTTCGTCTCCTACTGGCTAGCAACGATCGTGACCAGCTGCTCATGAATAAGGCGGAGCTGCTCCCGTATATCATTTGGGATAGCCCGCTGCCGCTGTGGTGTTGGCTCGTGCTGAGGTGCGTCGTGCTGCACTTGCATCTCCTCATCCTGCTGCTCCTCCTCTAGATGCTCATCTTCGGCTGCTGTGGTGGATGGAACTCTCATTGATCAAGAATCTGCTGTAACTCCGCCATCCTACCATCCACACACATCTGCGATACAGTCCTCCAATCACCACCCGACTTCACTATCACAGATAAGGCGTTGTGTCCGAGAGAATCCATCAACTTGTTCCTCGCCACCCGAATAGTTATCAAGTTGCTAACGTAGAAGGGGAACATGAAATCGAAGGGCTTGAGTCCCCTCGTGAAAAACCAGTCCCCATCTCTGAAATGGGCAAATCCTCCCTTCATGCATGTAAACATCACCAAATTGGGCTCTCCTCTAATTGGTGTGATGCCAGTGAAATTCAAGTTATAATGCTCGGCCACGATCGTCAGTAACCCTCTAATATTCACCTTTTGAAACCCAATGGTCCTGAATCGATGTAGCTGTGCAATGAAATAAGCTCCAACATTGAACTGCACCCCATTTAGCATACACCACAAGGCGTAAAGCTCTCCTCTAGACACAACACTCCCCTCTGAGCGGGCGAACAATGTGTTGCTCAAGACACGGTCCATGTACCTCAAAATTGGATTCTTTATTGAGGAAGCACGAGCCTGTTTGATCTTGTAATCTCCAATCTCCCCTGTGATCTCCCTCCAAAACCTATTAGCATTGAACGCAGCATTCTCCAAATGAGGGATCCCCAAAGACGTCTCAAATAGCTCATTAAAATCCTCAGATGTCCATATCCTTCTCGCTCCATCTAGCTGAAACGTACACTGATACAGGTACCCAAGCGGGTCCTTCACTATCTCAAATAAGCAAACTACTTCCGCTATAACATGGAAGTATGTCGGCCTCTTTAATTCCATAAATCTCCGGATACCCACTTGATCGGACATCCAGAAGATGTCATCCCTGATTCTCATTGTCCTCATCGCCTCATCATCTTGGTATCGAGTGCGAGCTATCTTGTCTGAGACTTCTTTCCACTTTTCTTTGATCTCATCCCAATCTTGCATTTGAATTTTGAAGTTTTTGGGTAAACGATCTTGTAGCCTCAGCTTTTTTGTCACCGTATCAACATTCGAAGTCCTGTCATGTCTCTTCTTCGATCTTGCTTCCTCTGCCTTACCTTTACCTTTACTCGATCCTTGTCCCTTTCTTTTAGTCTTGCCCATGGTTAACAATCAACAATTGGCACACAACACTCAAAACGCGTGACTGAAGCCCTAATTCGCGACGAAAATTGCCCAATTCCATGCCCAAATCAAGAATTAAGAGTGTAGTGTTGTGTAATCGATGCAAAATCAAGTGTAATTGAAGAATTTGTGCAAAGGTGTAGAGGTTCGAAGAGGGTTCGAGGTTCGGTGAAATTAAAAAGTGATCGAACCTTTCTGAAAAATCAAACTTAATTTGCGTACCTGACTTGGTTCGACCTCGGATTCGACCTGCAGAACAGGTCGAACCACGAATGATGAGGTCGAACCTACCTTCTGGACAACTGCTCCTCTTGGTTCGACCTGGGTTCGACCTTCTGAACAGGTCGAACCATTCTTATTTTGGTCGAACCGATCACCTGAAAAACAGAGTGCTCTGAACGGACTGGTTCAACCTTGGGTTCGACCTTCTGAACAGGTCGAACCATAACGGCTTAGGTCGAACCACCCTATTGTAAGTTTTAGGTCACAAAGTTTGACCTTGGTTCGACCTGTTAGACAGATCGAACCATCAATGATGAGATCGAACCACCTCACTGGATGATTTTCTGCGTCGGTTCGACTTCCTCTGCTCAGTTCGACCTCCTAGCACTGGTCGAACCCACCCTGGCTTTGGTTGAACCACCCTTCTAAGCTTCAAAATTGAGTGTTCTTCAATCCCTACACACTTCAAACTTCAATACGAATCATTAGGTACCAACTAGAACACAACTTCATCAAAAATTGTTCCACAAAATATTATTCATGAGTAACTCCGTAAAAGAAAACACAACCAAAACCCACTAAACAATAGGCAAGTTGTAAAAAATCATCACATCAAAATCGATTAAAATTTTAAATATGGCGCAAAAACTAACTCCCCTAACAAACATCACAAAGAAAAGATTATACTATCGGTGCTTATTGAGGTAAGTACATCACCCCCCCAAACTTAGTAGAAACTACAGTCAAAACTAAGTTTGCAAAGAGATGTAATTGCCGATAAGTAAGCACTTCAAATATAAAAATTTCTTACACACACAAATGAAATAAAACAATAAAACGGGAGGAAAAGCCCCAACAGGCGCTCATATTTAACGTCGGAGAGTCACGACGGTACCAACTCAGATCAAGGTATCCACAAAGATAACACAAACATCATCCGGCGACTTGTAATGCTTCAAGCGATGTCCATTCGCCACAAAAATGTCTCCATCCTTGTCAATAAGCTCAAAACTCTCCCCTCAAGGCTCGATGAATCATGAACGGTCCCGTCCACTTCGACTTCAACTTGCCTGCAAAAAGCTTTAAATGAGAGTTAAACTTCTCATTGCTTGAACTCCTTGTACGAGATCTTCGAATCATGCCACCTCTTAATCCTTTCCTTGTAGATCTTTGAATTCTTGTACGCACGACTCCGAAACTCATCCAAATGATTGATGTGAGTAATCCTCAACTCCCTCACATCCTTGAGTGTCAAGTTCAAGCTTCGCAAAGCCCAAAATGCTTTGTGTTGAATCTCTACAGGTAAGTGGCACGGCTTCCCATAGACAATTTGATATGGTGACATTTCTAACACCGTCTTGTACGCGGTCCGAAACCCCCACACGACATCATCGAGCTTCAAAGCCTAATCCTTTCTATTGGTTCCGACCACTTTCTCCAGAATCTGTTTGACTTGATGGTTAGAAACCTCCGCTTGCCCATTCGCTTGAGGATGATAGGGTGTAGTAACCCTATGCTTAACACCATACCCTTTAAGTACCTTCTCAAGAAATTTATTGACGAAGTGCGTACCTCCATCACTAACAAGTGCTCTAGGGACTCCAAAGCGGGCAAAGATATGCTTCTTCAAGAAAGATATAATAGTTTTCGAATCATTCAAGCGAGTAAGAATCGCTTCCACCCACTTAGAAACATAATCCACCGCAAGTAGAATGTAGAGAAATCCATTAGATGGGGAAAAAGGCCCCATAAAATCGATACCCCATACATCAAAAATCTTGACCACTATGCTCGGCTGAAGCGGCATCTCGTCTCTCCTACCGATGTTCCCCATGCGTTGACATCTATCGCAAGACGCCATATAGGTCTCACAGTCCTTGAACAACGTAGGCCAATAAAGAGCGGACTGAAGTACCTTGGCTGCTGTCTTTTGAGCGCCGAAGTGCCCCTGTTAGGTTGTGCATGATAAAACTCGAGAATACTCTCCATCTCCATCTTGGGCACACACCTACGGATGATAGAATCCGTGCAAATCTTGTACATAAACGGATCATACCATATGAAAGTCTCAACATCCCTCTTGAATTTAGCAAGTTGATATCAGTTGAGATCCCTTGGAATTTCTCCCACAGCAATATAGTTAACAAAATCCGCATACCATGGATCAACTCCCTGCGCAGCAACCACACACGCTCGCTCAGCCCCTTCAACAAAAATGGCCGTGATCTTTTCATTCGGGAACATTTCCTCAATATACTCAAAAGAATTATCACAATGTTCCCTAGTCTCCAATCTCGAAAGGTGATCCGCCAACACATTATCAGAACTTTTCTTATCCCGGATCTCCATGTCAAACTCTTGGAGTAGAAGAATCCACCTTATGATCCTAGGTTTTGTCTCATTCTTCTCCATCAATTACCGAATCACTGAATGATCCGTGTACACAATAGTCTTCATGCCAATCAAATACTGACGAAACTTATCGAATGCGTATACAACAACCAAAAACTCCTTTTCAGTCACCGTGTAATTCTTTTGTGCCGCATCGAAAGTCTTACTTACGTAGTAAATGACGCAGAACTTCTTCTCCTTTAGCTGCCCACGCACCACTCCAAGTGCTACATCACTTGCATCACACATTAGTACAAACGGTTGAGTCCAATCCGGTGTGATCAAGATAGGTGCAGTGATAAGCGCCTCCTTCAAAACTTGAAAAGCTGTTAGACATTCTTCATCAAACACAAAAGGAACATCCTTTTCAAGTAAGTGAGATAAGGGCTTGGAGTATTTTGAGAAGTGTTTTATGAATCTCCTGTAAAAACCGGCGTGTCCAAGGAAGGACCGCACTCCTCTTTCATTGGTTGGTGGTGGAAGCTTCTCAATTTCCACCACTTTAGCACGATCGACCTGCAATCATTTGGCTGAAACATGATGCCCAAGAACAATCCCATCCTTCACCATGAAGTGACACTTCTCCCAATTCAAGACAAGATTAGTCACTTGACATCTCGGATATTTTTCATTGTCGCCAAGAAAGGCGTACTTCAAGTGTTCCGGCAAAAGTTTCAACTCATCTTTCCTCACTTCCATCTGAGAGCTCTCGTTATCCAAAGGCAAGTACTTCCTTGTCACTTAACTTCTTCCACCTTAGTTCTTTCCGATTCAAACCTGTCATCACCCAAAGCAAGTAAGTTTTCAAGAAATTCAATACATACCTCGTTGGAGAGTCCGTCAAGCTCCGTAGTGGGATAAGTAAGAGACTTCATCAAACATGTCTCAACTTTGATAGGATCAGAGACATATCCTCCTTCACAATCTCCTCCACTACGTCAATACTATAACACTGCGACTCCATGAGCATCTTCATTGCTTTGTCCAAGTTGAAAAGAACTTCTTCTTTGTCCATCCGCAATCTAAGCTCTCATTTTTTAACATCAATCATAGCTCCAGCAGTAGCAAGGAAAGGTCTCCCCAAGATTAAAGGGATATTATCCTTGTCTTCTTCCATCTCTAGCACAAGAAAGTCCACAGGAAAGACTAGTTTCTCCACTTTGACGAGAATGTCTTCAATTATACCTTTTGGAAACGTCATCGACTTGTCCGCCAATTGGAGAACCACTGTTATAGGGGTCAACTCCCCCAAACCAAGCCTCTGAAAGATGGACAACGGTATCAAATTGATGCTTGCCCCTAGATCGCACAAAGCTCGCCGTGCCGGCCCCTTTTCGATCTCACATAGAATAGTAAAGCTCCCCGAATCCTTCATCTTTTGCGGCAGCTTCCTTTGAATGATTGAGCTGCAACTCAGATAAATTCACCGTTTCAATTTCAGTTAAGCTCCGCTTCTTCAACAATATGTCTTTAAGAAATCGGGCATAGTACGACATCTCCATGATTGCCTCTGAGAAAGGAATGCTCAAGCTTATCTTGTTCATTATCTCTGAAAACTTCTTGAACTTCTCTTCCAATCCCTTCTTCACAAGCTTGTAAGGAAACGGCGGAGGTATCTTTGTTTTGGGAATTCCCCATTCATCACGATCAACCTTCTCCGCTTTCTCCTTTTCGGCTCTCAATCGCTTGGCTCTCTCCCATTTTTTCTTAGCTATTATCTCTGTACTTTGCTCATTCGGAACTACTGGAGTAGCATTAACATCATCGAGAGTGTTTGGAGTAGCAACAGGCAACTTTTGGATGGGTTCGACCAGGGTTCAACCTGTGGAACAGGTCGAACCGACCTACTGTACTCCTTCCGCCCTCCGGTTCGACCAAGGTTCGACCTATTTGATAGGTCGAACCATGTCCGTCGTGGTCGAACTGTTGCTGCGATAAAATAGAGTGCTCCAAGTTGTGCGGTTCGACCTGGGTTCGACCTGTTGGATAGGTCGAACCATCATTGATTTGGTCGAACTGATGTTCTGGAAAAACAGAGTGCTCCGAATTGTCAGGTTCGACCATGGTTCGACCTGTATTCCAGGTCGAACCATCTGCAGTTTGGTCGAACCGATGCTGCGATGCCTCCTGATCGTGTCCAACGCGTTGGTTCGACCTCCCCTATATGGTTCGACCTTCAATGTTGGTCGAACCATGGTCGAATCTTGCCCTAGACATGTCCAAATTTGATTCCGGCCTCATAGGTGATCGTTGTGAAATTCACCTAGATTTTAAGTGGATTTTTGTGGCTTTAATTTAATAATTGAGCATGATTTTAATGAAAATACTATTAATTGCTTGATTATTTGGAGAAAGGTATTTTTGTTTATTTTTGCAGAAAAATGGGTGATTTTGATAAAAATGGATTCTACAAGTGAAGAGGAAGATGTGGGAGAAAACGAAGCTCGATTTGGAGTTGAAACGAGCAAGAACGGGCCAAAGGAAAAATTGTTATAAATCCCATTTTTAGTGCCATGAGCTAAATTATCCCACATTGATTACTTACCACAAATTCCTCTCACTCTACTACTACATGACCCCACTTGTCCCACATTGAAAACTCACTCAAATTTCTCTCATCCTTACTACTATAAATACCCTCTTCTATGAAAGCCACCATGGATCAATTCTCACCCATTAAATTCCATTAAATTGAATCATTAGATTCAATAGTTAAGGAGAGCTTTTTAAGATCTCCATAGTTGAGATCCCTCCCCCTTTCGGGGTGAGGGATCCGTCCATAGTTTAAATGTTTTTTCTAGATTAGGATTTTATTGTTTTCCAAGAAGGTGGGGACACCAAAGAAAGGATGATCCTCATGGATGTAAAACTTCATTAAGGTGTAATCTAATCCTACTTATTATCTTTTTATTTTCTATGTTTTGGATGTTTAAGTGATGTTTAGATTATGGATTAATTTGTGATATTATTTAAATTGCAATCCCGGCTTTGATTAGTTTCATTTATGGATGCTTAATTGTTTAATCTATATGTTTGATTTGTGTGGTTAATTATCTAGTGCATGTGGTTAGAACGAGAGTTCAATTATGTGTTTTAGGAATTAATTTAATCATTTCATCATGTGGGTTATGTGGATTAATGTGGGAAGAGTTGGAGACGACCTCTCATGTTTAGAACTACATAAGTGGACACTAGAGAGGTTAGATCGAGAGGTAAATTAATCTAGTGAGGGGAACCCAACCTTAGTGAATTCATAGTACCTAGAAAGGGAATATTACCTATGATTTAGTACCTTTTAGGGAACTCGTACGTGTAATTAGTACCTATTGGGAGGTGTTCGCTATGGTATCGATCCTATGTGCTACTTTGGGGTCTTTGTATGGGCCTACATCCTCTTCATCTCGAGAGAGAGTTTAGGTGAAAATAGTGATCGCTCTTACTATGATAGCTTAAATTGGGAGGCAATTAGATGTATTACATGATTGATCCATTTGAATTGCATCATGAAGATTTCCTTTGCATTGAAAATTCCAAAAATATTGTAATTAGTTTCTTTTCTTATTTTTATTATCTCTCTTCTCGGTCGTCTCTAACTAATACGAGACTATAACTTGAAGGCCACGAATCCTAAATTCCCTTGGGTTCGATATTTTGTTGCTTGGTCGCCCGGACTATTAACGATCAATCAATAGGTCCCTCGTACTGCGTTCCCGACCTCAATGTTATGGCGTTGCAGGACCTTGGATTCTCAATACTTTGTGACGGGAACTTTCCCTTCTCAATAGTTTGAGTAAGCTTGTTAACACTTCCTGCCATCTCCCCCATCAGCAATGTAAGGTCCTTCACCTGCTTAGATATAACCTCATGGTTTGCATCGATTTTCTTTTCAAGTTTGGCCTCAAGGCGGTTCACTCTTTCATCATTCTTGGCCATATACCTGTTCACAGTATCCTCAAGACTCAGTTTCCCTTCTTCCACCTTAGCACCCGGATCAACACCCATCGGAGGTTGAATTGCATTATTCGGATTGCTCCATGAGAACTCCGGCCTCCTAGGCTGTTGATAACCACCCGGGGAACCACGATTATTAAAGTTTCCTCGATAGTTCCCTTGGTAGTTCCGATTTTCTTGATCTGGATACCTAGTCGCTTGAATACTTTGACCCATGGCATAGTGTGCCTCTTCCAACTCCTCTTGGATTGGTCCATCATTCTTCAACTCCTGCTGCATGATTGGTACGCGCTGAGATAATTCGCTGATTTGCTTCTGTTGGGATTCAAGTAGCTTGTTGATAATGGACAAGCTAGAGACGATCTCATCCTCTCTACTTGTTTTCACCATTGCTTGTTCAACCTGAGCTACCTTCCCAAGGACATAAGTACCTCTAACTCTATCAGTTGGCCAATCCCTCGAATTCATCGAAATATCTTCAAACAACTTCTCGGCCTCTACGGATAACTTTGTAAGCAATGCTCCATTAGAAGAAGCATCCAATAACACTCGTGAATCACAGTCCAATCCGTTGTAGAATATACTGATATATTGAGCTTTAGATAGCCCATGTTGAGGACACTTCCTAAGCATGTCCTTGAATCTATCCCATGCTTCATGAAATTTCTCACCTCCACCGATAACAAATTGGTTAATGTCTTGCTTCATCTTAAACATCTTTGAAGGTGGCATGTACCTCTCCAAGAACCTTAACTGCAGTTGCTCCCAAGTGGTGCACTCAGCTGCGTTGATAGTGTCGTACCAATCTCTCGCCTTTTCAATAAGTGAGAATTTGAACAAAAGGATCTTCCTAGCATCTTCATGTTCTCCTGCGTCTTTTTGAGTACTTGCATAGCCCAAGAACTTGTTCAAATGCTGTTGCGGATCCTCGAAAGACCCTCCTGAAAAGGAGTTCCTTTCTATCATGCTAATAAGAGCGGGATGAAGATCGAAAGCTGAATTAGTTCCCCTCGCTCCTAGAAGCCCAAAATTTCCAGCCCCATTATTTCTGAAAACCTCTCGGATGGCTAGATTATCCGGATTCGCTGCCATGTTGACTGTCTCTACTCCCGAATTAACTTCAGTTGTAGCTTCAATTGTCTGCGAATTCTGCTCGGCAACTTCAACTCCAAAATTCAGAGCTTCAGTTGGATCAATAGTCTTTGCCTTGCTCTTCTTTTTCTTCTTCTTTCTTGACGATGCTCTGATTTCAGGATTATAGGGTTCAAGAACTAGAATTAAAACAGCAGAACAAGAAAAATAGCCCTAATAAACTAGAAATAACAAAAAGATATTTTAAGCCATCCCCGGCAACGGCGCCAAAAACTTGATGGGTGTTTTCTCAAAACACAATTTTAATTCCCAAGTATGAAGGATATCAATTGTAGTTTCGAAGGTGACCAAGTTAAATATCGAATCCACGGGACGGATAAATATTACTTCAGTTATTTTCTAGCAATTATGACTATGTTGAGAATTGTAATTGTTGGTTTGTAAACTAAGTAATGATTAAAATAACAAATAAATAACAAGAACAAGAGAATAGTAGTTGTGATCAAATAAGATGATATGTAGTTCGTCAGGCCATCCAGTTTCATTCGTTAATTCATACTTTCGTGTGTTGATGTCCGACTCTACCTTGTGGTTTATGAACGCATCGCTAGACCATGCAAATCTATTCTATAGACACAAATAGATAAGCTTTTGACACGTGTGAGTATCCTTAGAGCAAGACATATACTTTACCTCCCTTTCTAGGTACTATCATAATCAATTATTTCACGTGCACTTAGTGCTCTAACCCGATTTGATCTCCCTTTTTAGGTACTATAAAGTTATACTCTTAATCCTACTTGTTAACCCGAATTCAATTCAACTAACAAACATTCATATAAGACGGTTCTAATAAAACCTCAGAATTCCTTCACTTAGAATTATAACAATAAACCCTGCTCATTAGTGAACGCACTCAATCAATAACCATGTTATGCATTCAGACTCTACACAATGATTATTGATGCACAAAACAACTATGAGTATGGAATAAAAATGCACAATCTTATATAAACTAAACCACAAGTAGTGTTGTACGGAGTATACACATGAAATACAAATCAACTCATGAAACCTTCATAACCCTAGAACTATCGAAGTGGCTCTAGCCCATGATTGATCTAGGAACAATCATGGTTAGATGGACCAATCTTACTTGAATCTTCAGCTGAACCTCTGTCACAGCTCTCCTAATCTCCTCTTGAGCTTCATGTTCTTACGCTCTCTTAAACTCTCTTGTATTGTGTTGTTGGTGGTGATCATTAGTGACTGCATGAGCCTCCTTTTATACTTGTAATCACATCTCTAGGGATTGGAATGGACTTTTCAAGTGATCCCATGCATTTCGGCCTCAAAAATCCGGATAAGGTAAGTTCCCGCACAACGGTTCGACCTCAGCAAACAGTCGAACCACTGGCCGCAGGTCGAACCACAGGTCGAACCCACCTACACAGGTCGAACCACTCCCTCTTTGGTCGAACCACAAGTCGAACTGCACCACTGGACAATTTCTGCTCCTGGTTCGACCAACTATCAGGTCGAACCCTAACGTCGTGGTCGAATCACACTTCCCGCGAACTGGTTCGACCATGGTTCGACCTAATGAGCAGGTCGAACCATTTGAGTCGTGGTCGAACCCTCCTTCTGCACACTTTGCAATGCTGATTCGACCTGTAGGAGAGGTCGAATCCTCCTCCAACAGGTCGAACCCACCTCTCTCCTTGGCGGTTCGTGTGGTCTCGACTTCGTCTCTTCGATTCTTGGCACTTCCACTCTGATTTTGCTATGAAAACCAATTAAATAGCTCCACTAACACCTGATTCATGCTAATTCACAATATATATAGGTTTTTCACCTTTTTTCACCTCAAAACTCTCCAAAACTAGCACAAAACATGATGCCAAACTTGTGAATTTACACACTCATCATTGATATATCAAATTAAAAAATTATTTATAATGAAAAGGACATTAATTAGGTGTTACATGCACATATATTTTTCTACGCTTTTTGATTTTTCAATTTTCTAATTTTATAATAATCAAATAGGGCCCTTTAAAATTATCTAATTGAGTTAATGGGTGATCCATCTCACATAAGGTGATCCGTGAGACGGTCTCACCAAAGTCTTTGCCTAATTTTTTAGTGTGGTCTTATGATGAATAAAATGAGTAGAATTTAATTTTAAAATGACAAAGACTTATGTGAGACCGTTACATGACACGGACAAAACGTGATAACTTTTATAATGAAAAGTAATAATGCTATTTCATGAACAATTTATAGTATAAATGAAAAGTGGTAACATTTTATAACGAAAGTGAAAACTATTTTAAAAAGTCAATAGTTTCACCTTAGACGATCTCACGCAAAACTTACCATTTTAAAATTACATATAAAAATGTAGGGTGGATCTCATTTTTAATTCAGTATATTATAATATTTAAATAATTATTTTATTTGAGTATTTAATTGAATAAAAACGTATCCAATATTTTGTAAATTAAAAATTAGTGTTTTTGAGGTATATAATGGTGATAGGCTAATTATAGAGAATTATGCAATTTTGGTCCCATAGTACACATAACCTCTTTAAAATGGTCTCAATACTTTCACTTTTAGTCCCAAATAATTATTTCTTTGCAAACTTGGTCCCATAAAATTTTACCTTTGCATATTTAGTCTCATACAACTCTATTATTAGTTCCAAAAAATTAGATTCATATTTTATTTTATTTTATTTTATTTTTTATTTATTTACTTATTTATTTATTTTTATCTTTTCTTTTTAATGTTACCAAATTATTAGTAAATTAAAAAAAAACATGCTGAAAAATAAATAAATAAATAAAATAAAATAAAATATGAATATATACTTACAATTCTTTTATTTTATTTATTTATTTACTTATTTATTATTATTTTTTTACAATTAAATCTTTGCAAACTTGGTCCGATAAAATTTTAATCTTATATATTTAGTCTTATACAGATGTATTATTGATCCAAAAAATTTAGATTCATATTTTATTTTATTTATTTACTTAGTTTTTTATTTTTTTTTATTTTTAATATAACCAAATTTTTATTGTTTTCAAAAAAGGAATATTCAAAATAATATTAATAATAATGATAATGATAATAATAATAATAAATAAATATATAAATATGATATAAAGTAACACTATTAGTTATAATAATTTAGATTCATATTTTATTTTATTTATTTATTTACTCATTTATTATTTTATTTAATGTTACATTTTTATTATTTTTTAAAATATGTTCAAAATAATAATAATAATAATAATTATTATTATTATTATAATTATAATAATAAGTATTAAATAAATAAATAAACATAAAATAAAATAAACATAAAATATGAATTTAATTTATTGGGACCAATAGTGTAATTGAATGAGACTAAATAAGCTAGGTTGAAGTCTTATGAGACCAAGTCTGCAAAGAAATAATTGTTTGGGACTAAAAGTGAAAGTATTAGGACTACTTTGAAGAGGTTATGTGTCCTGTAAGACCAAAAATGCAAAATTCTCGCTAGTTATACTGTGAACCCGGGTGCAAGTGTGCACTCATATGTATATAACTTTTTATTCTATTTTACTACATGTTATTCTATTTTGTATACATGTTTCTTAATAATTGTATATTTTTTTCATACATAGTTTTTCATTAAAAAAACTAGTATCTATATGTGTATAACTTTTTATTCAATAGTGTATACATATTTTTTAATAGTTGTAAATTTTACACTAAAATTTTCATTAAAAAAACTAACAAATAATTTGTATACATTTTTGTTCATAATTGTATATATTTTTCTTCATAATTGTATACATTTTTTTTAAAGTGGGTACACTATATCATGGGGTGCACTCGGTCCACAGTATAGTTAACCTTTTGAGAAAATAGCAGTTGACATCCCAATCAATTGAAAACGTGCATCCATAACTTATGAGCAAATAAACATTTGAAAAAATAGGGCGTATCATTTCTAGTCGTAGTCCAAATAAAGAACATGAAACACTCACATTAAGAAATAATGCATTGCGTCGAACTAGCATGCATTCCCACAACACAAACCAAGCATTTACCAATTTCATACCAATTTAAACTCTCTTTTTTCCACTATTAAAGCACCAATCTTATTCTTTAAAATCTCTTTATGAATCGCCTTTGTAGTGTAATTCCATCCTTCACCCCGTTCCACTTTCAAGTATCTTTGATTTCTTGTTTTGGAATGTACATATTAATATATTAGTATGATCATCAAACATAATATGTCCTCTCTGAGCTCTCTTCTCTAGGGGGTGTAATCGAGCTTTAGCCTGTTTGAGTCTCGTTTGTTAAGAAATTGAGCTCGATCCCGATCTCGAGCTTGAGCTTGAACAGAGGCTATTTTTTAAGACTTGTTTATGTTAGCGAACGTGTTCACGAGCATATTTGATAACATATTTGTTAACATTTCTTCACGAACATACAAATACTTTCGTTCGTGAACAATAAAAAAACATTTTGTTCGTAAATTCATAATATTGTTCATAAATATTAAACAATCAAACAAGTCAACAATAAAGGATAATAAAATTTAAAGTGAGATACATAAATATTTAGAAAATCACAAAAATTATTTTCCATATTCATGTATGTTAATATAAAATATTTAATTATGATAATAATAATTAATAAAAAATTATTTTAGTCTAGCTCTTAAGGAGCTCATTCACAAACACATTAAACGACTGGGCTCCTCACTAAGGTGAGTGATCCGGGTTCGATTCCATTCGGGGACGAATTGGTGAGAGTTATAAGGAGGTTAGGTGAATAATCTTGGAGTATGAATGTACTAACTTCTAACCACTAACAAACTAACTTTGTCCGATAAAAAAAAACAAACACATTAAACGAACACTAAACGGAAATGTTCACGAGCTTTTGACAAACAAGCTATCCAATTATCAAGCTCTGTTCATTTAGGTCTCGTTAGTATTCATTTAACTAATCAAACATATATAAACAAGCTTTTATCGAATCGAGTCACGAGCTGTTCACCAAACGCTCTATTCACTCACACTCCTACCTTCTCCATCTCCACCCCCAAGTCTACCAATTATCCCTCAATTTTCCAAAACTCACCACCAGTGATTAAAAAACCGGATCGGAGAACGAACCGGAAGAGACAATGGTTCGAGGTTCAACCGGTCGGACCGATTCAACCTGGCGGTTCAACCGGAAAATTGAATTTTACATATTTTCAATTATATTTTATAAAATTACCAATTATAAAAATATATAATCGCCTAAATTATTTTTTAAATTTTAAAATACAATTTAAAATTAAAATATAATTAAATAAAAATATCTATAGGTCATAATTTATATTTCATACATAGTTTATAATATTCACACTCAATATTATAATTCATAATTTAATCCAAAATGTAAATATTATGATATAAAATAAATAAAAATAAAAGTGAAATATCATAAAAGTATAAAAAAATTTTAAAAAGTAAAAAAATTATTAAAAAATAAAAAAATAATATTGAAACCGGTTGAACCGGTTCAACCTGGTTCTAACGGTTTAACTCCATAAATGGTTTTCTAGCCCTTCCGGACCGATTCTGGGACCGGTTCCCGAGTCCAACCGATTGAACCGGCCGATTCTATCCTGTTTTCAGATCATTGCTCACCACTACATCATTCTTATCAAAACCCCTGTTATGAAGTCCCATAAAATTGTCTCTTTACTTAACATCTTCTACCTATATATCCTCCTAAAAGGTATTCTCACCGTCTCTAACAATCTTCTCCAATTCCCCAATGAATCAACCTTTTCTGGAAAATCATATTATTTTACTTGAAATTTGGAAATTTATTTCTAGCTTCAGAGGTTAATCGAATTTTAATTCATTTTACATCCCATAGAAACTATTACAATAATAATATTTAAATGTTTAATAAAATTTTAAATATTATTATAAAGAGAAAATGTGCTCAAAATAATTAATTTTTCAATACAATTATTTTAATAAATATCTTCTCACACAATACACACGATATACTTTACATTTTATTATGAGCAACAATTATGTAGATCGTCTAATGTGTGAGCATTTTACTTTTCCTTATTTAGTTTTTACATTTTATTAAAATATTATTTCCTCCATCCCGATACATTATGAAAAATTGTTTTTCGCGTGAGTTAAGAAAAGTCACATTTTAATCAACTTTATTGATTTTTGTAAGAGGACATTATATTTTTAGATGATAAAAAGTAAAATATGTTGTATTAGTTATTGATGATATTTAAAAAAAAAATTAAAGTGTATTGTGATTGTGTTGGGTGATGTTGCCACTTTTGATTGTGAACACTGTGGGTGACAAATGGAAATATAAAATTTTCATATTGCTTAAGAAAAAAAAGTGTTACTCGAGTGTATTTCTTGAATTAGAAATTTGAAATTTTTTATGCCGATAAGAAATTGAAGTTGTAATCGTAAATAAAAAAGAGAGCGAACAAGAAATCGAATTCATGAGAACCGATCAAAGGTGATTAATTTATCTAGGTGTTTAATATTCCTTTTAAAATAGTGTTACTTTTAAGAATGCGAATGTTATTAATTAGAATATTTAAGACTTACTTTTCTCAAAAGAGTCATAAACAATTATAAAAATCTAGATTAGCAATATTAAAGGATAATCGTCTATTATATAGAAGAGTAACTCATTTGTATTGAGAGTAAATTTTTGCAATGAAAACTTGAGCAGTGTGCAACCACTTGCACATTACTCCTATTTCTTATTGTTATGATAAAATAAATAAACTTCCAATCATAAAGAGAAAATATTATATCAACTGGTAAAATTATAATTATATATTCTAAAATTAATATTAAGTCTTAAAAATAAAAATTAGACGCTAAGAATATAAGCGTGCGCATAATTTAAGGTACAACGACGTTACTTTGACATTAAATTCCATTAATTTATAAGAGAATTAAGAGCCCAATTAAGAATAGAAAAACCACGTGGGTTGTCACTTGACCCATATACAGATCATAATGGGCCAGGTAAGACAGATACACAATCATTACATATTTATGATGAACCACTACAAATGCAGGCCAACCTCACTGCTTTCTTAACGTGGCAGCCCATATTAAATTCTCTTATTTCACAGAATCTGTGGCTCAACCATACACAAAATTATTTCAAATGGTCAACTTTTATAATTTGCATCAACTAGTTGAAATTGAATTATACTACATAATTGAGATTAAATGTGTTTGTTTAAAAAATGTAAGAGTAAGTGAGTTGAAATTAGGAGAGGTTTTCGTTGCACTCATTGTACATAAAGGTTTTCGTTGCACTCAATGCACATAAATATGGGGTTTAACTACAGTGCACCTGATAATCTAATTTGTTAGATTATAAATATAATTAAGGAAAATTAGGTGTAATGGGCCAATTTACTTAAAACTTTGTGTAAATGGCCTTTGACCAAAGGGGTGCTATAATTTTTATTGAAAAAATGGAAATAATAAATAATATTAATTACAATTGAAAGTCAAAACTTTTCTATAATTAAACTTTTGCCCAAATCTTTCAAAATCAAGAAGGTTGGAAGAGAACAATCGTCGCTCAGTTCATGGAATACGTTCGGTAAGTTGGGTCTTTTTTTTTCATTCATCTTTGTCGGATGTTGTCGTCTAATCCTACCGAATCTTCTGCAGAGAGTTTGATTTCTCCATGTCTTCTTCTCGTGCCCTAATCTGTGAATCTTTTTCTCCTTGGACGATGATTGATGCGATTTTTCTTCCTCCAATTCTTCTTCTCTTATCAAGTATTGTACTTGCATGCCATTTATTTTCGAATCTTTGTTAGTTTTGTACTCCTATTTATCCTAAGCATTTTTCTATGCAATTAGATTGCGATATTGATTTTTCCCCAATGTGTGTGTGTGTGTGTGCTGCTCTTTGTATTATTTATGATATATTTTGAAAGGATAATTGTTTCTTTGTATTTCGCAATTTCTTGGCTTGAATACATATATGGAAGTTGGATTTGCCAGTTGGAGCTTGATTTTGATTTTGTGAGTTTATTAAAGGAAAGTTTAAAAGGAAAAAAGTTGGAGCTTGATTTTGATTTTGTGAGTTTATTAAAGAGAAGTTTAAAAGGAAGAAAGATAGCAGTAAGAGTGTTCATGTACATAAAATGCCAAACTCTTGACTTTCCTACTAATTCAAGAAGGGGCTATTAATTCTCATCCTCAATAATTTATTAGTATTCATGCTTGACTTTAACACTGGAACCAAAATTCACAACTACTTATAATCCTTTTTGCTTTAATATAATATATGTGTGTATTCACTAGCATTACAATTGGAAAGATATTAAACAAAAATAAGATAATTATATGGATAGGATTGTTGGAGTTAAACTAGATAAGCTCGAAAAGAAAATTATCAAATACAGTGCACTTGCTTAAACTTTACTTGAAGAAAACAATGACATTTCTTTAAATTAGGATGAAAGAAACATTGTGGTGATTAATGATTTTAATGTAATTATGATCTATAATGTTTTGTCCTTGATAAGAAGGTGTCCCTGATTATGGTTATGTATGAGTGTTGTGTTTTTTTGTGATAAATATGTGTCCTTGGTGTGGATTGTGTTGTGTAAATTATAAAAAGTTAAGAGTGTGAACTGTATTTTATAAATCATAAAAAATAAGGTTGAATGTTTGGATTTGTTATGTAAGGAAAATTTTGTAAATGCCACCATATACTGCATCACAATTCCTTAATTCTTATTATCCCAATCATTTGTCCAAATTATAAATTGTTTGTGGTTTTGAGAACTTATTTTGGATTTTTTAATAGGGATTTTAAAAAATCACTCATATCTACATGTAGAAGTAATATTATTCTTCAATTCATTTTTAATGGAAAGTTAACAACATTTGGACTACAAGAGTTCATTTTAGTGATATGTATGTAGAGTGGAGAAAGAAATTAGCAGAAGAGATTTATGGAAAACATTTTGATCTATGGATAATTTTAGTTTTACAAACATTTTTAGTTTTGGAAATTAGCTTTGTGTTAATATTTTGTTGAAATGTTATAATTGAATCTATTTGTTTTTAATATTTACGAGAAAAGATGATAGAGAAAAAGACTACATGATAGCTGTTTTGTTGCAGGAAAAGAAAGGAAAAGAACTTATTTTGTTCTTTTGAACATATGTAAAACATTGATATTTTATATATTTTGACTACTAATTTCATCTTTTTTTAATAAATGTCATTTAATGTTTATTTGTTTATTTTCTCTTTTGCTTATTTTTAAATAACAACATTCAAAATTATCAAACGAAATTTTATAATCAAATAATGAAAACTGCTAAATCTTGTAAGGCCCTGATAATACTCAAATTTTGAAAAATGGCGCGCAAGTCGTTATAGCAGAATGGTTCCACTATGAAAACATATAATGCTAAATTTGTTATTCACTAGAGAAATCAGTTAAAAGGTATGTGATTATGGTAAAAATAAGAATCTTTGGCTATGAGGACCCTAAAATCACTCAAATTTTGAATAACAACGTGCAAGTAGTTATAACAAAACGGTTCCATTATACGGCCAAATAATGTTAAATCGTCTATCCACTAGAGAAACAACTCAAATGGTGTACAATGATGTTCAAAGTGAGAAATTTTGACTGAGACGACCACATGATAACTCAAATTTTGAATAACGTCGTGCAAGTCATTATAACGAAATGATTCCGTTATATGCCCAAACAATTCTAAATTAACTATCCACTAGAGAAACAACTCAAATGGTGTACAATAAAGTTAAAAGTGAGAAATTTTAACTGAGACGACCTTGAGATAACTCGAATTTTGAATAATGGCTTGCAAGTCATTATAACGTAAATGATTATGTTATGGGCATAAACGCACATATTTTTGTACATACCAATGAAGGAATGATTTTGGACCTCATATTAAACATCTGCTTTGATTTCATCATATTTCTACAAGCTCATTCGAAAATACAAGTGGATACTTATGATTTGTAATTGTTCGAATCCAAACTTTTATCACATGCTACTTAAAAAATTTATGGGATATTCCATAAGTGAGTCAATATCAGCATTCTTTTATTACGTTATGATAATATTTGGCTTTGAATCTACATATGGAGATCCGAGCAAGTCTAAGACCCTAAAATCACTCGAATTTTGAATAACTTAGTGCAAGTCATTATAACGGAATGATTCCGTTATGCGGCCAAATAATTAAATCAACTATCCACTAGAGAAATAGATCCGCAAGGGGCTGCAATGATGAACGATGGTCGAGTTTATAACTTTGTCGAGATCTGGCCTGGATTTCAGATTAATGCTGCTGCAACTGTTGGATTGTATACTAAAAGTCTAGCTTTAGTATGAACAATGTTATAACAATTTATTTGAAATGAGAATCATATGATCAAATGATTGCGTCTTATAATTTATTTATATGTCGATGCAATATACCACTTACTTTATACTGTAGATAATATGTTGTGCAACAACACGCGAAAGATTATATTATCGATTTTCTTATAAAGTATAAATAGATGCTCACAACCGAGATAGACGGGGACTCTCTATCGGGATGGTTGTAGTGTGGTTTGGTATTAGCTTGTCTTGGCTATAGAATCACATTAGAGCACTTTGTGTGTATTGAGCAGGATCGATTGAGATCGTTCGAATTATACTGACTATATAGGAGAACTTGATCTCAGTTATTATGGATGTTCGTGCTCTTAATCCCTATACAATAACCTCGACATGTAGGGCAGTATATATTTATTTGATTCATTAATGGGTGAGATTTACATGTAATTAAATCAATAAACTCGGTGAGTTGGGAAGTAGTATTGTCTCTATGGTGTGCTGTTGATTGTAGAAGGAAATCGTGTCCGTCATAGGTTGATGATGTCCCCTTGAGGAGCTCATAAGGATTATCATGTAAATCCTGCAGGTGGATTTATTCCGGCATGATAATGAGGTTGAGTGGTACTACTCTCGGATGAGATATTAATTAATTGAGTTGTCAATAACTTAATTAATTAATGGAGATTGTATATCTTAAACATGGGGAGACTAACGGGCTCATAATAAGAAGGAGCCCAAAATGTAATTTTGGGATTGGAAAGGTAGTGCAGTAATAATATTTTAGTGGACTATATTATTATTATTGGACTTAAGTATAAGCTTTGGGCTAAGCTTGAATACTTAAGCCCAATGGAGGCCCGACCCAATTTCTCCTCCTGGTCCCTGCTGTAGCCCATATATAAGTCATCTCAGCTGTCCATAAACTCAAATTACATGCCTAACACTGTGAGGGGGTGAGGGGAATAGCAGATTGAGAAGATCTTGAGGATCGTCGCCCACACGATGTCGAGATTGGACTTGGGAATACAGCAGAAGACCGGAAGGTTGTTTGCTGCTGCTGTCTGCCACCTTGCAAAATTCATATAAAATCGTACATTACTCCAATTTCAATTTTAATATACTTACAGAAAGCCGCCGAAGAAAGGATCGTCTGAGCGCATAGATCATTCCAATCGGAGTTCAGATGAAGAAGTTATGGCCATTCTCGTGAAGCTGCGCAGGCTGCCGGCGAGAATCATCTTCTTCAACATACCCTGTGAAAGGTAATACGTTTCTTGGTTTTCTTGCTTCCGCTGCATGTTAGAATCATATGGAACCCTAACGGTTTACGTTATCCAAATGATCCAAGCACCAATAATTAGTATCAGAGCTTCGGTTTTGTGGTGAATTGTGAAACGTTAGGCTAGGGTTTATGTGCCTTGCGTGATATTAGGGTTCTAGAATTTAGTTTCTTGTTGGACACCCTAAACTGTACACGACACACACGTTTTACCGCTGGACGGAGGCGACGGATCACGGCCATTGTTGGATAAGTCGATGAACGACAGCGGGGGTTGATGGCGTTTGGACGATGGCGGTGAGCGACGTGACGACGGCGCTGTGAGGCTGGCTATAGATACCCGCAGCGTGCACGTCAAGCAAGGCGGATGGCATGTGGTGCGGCGTGTGAGTGTGCACGGCGGGCAGCTTGCTAGCCACGATGGCTGCCGACAGCTGTGCGATGGCACACGAAGGCAGGCACGTAGCCGGATCTGATTTGCGGGCGGACATGCAGCTGACGAATAAGATGGCAGATGGCAAGTACTCGTTGGTGAGCGCCGCAACATACTAAGTGGCTATCAGCGTGTTTGCAGCGCGATGGAGATAGCATTTCTGAACAGGGATGAAACGTTCCGGGCGGGTCTTCACTCTATTTCGAGCGGGGCTAATAAAGATCCCGGGCGAGTCCCCAAGAGGTTCTGAACGGGTCTTCATCAGATGTTCCAAGCGAACCAAAGCGCTGACGGAGGGAGGGTAACTGCTGATAGCATGTGGAACTGCCAATGCCTGGTTTGAAAGCTTGTTGCTGGGCACGCTGGATGCCGCCGGCGATCTTTCAGGCTTGCTGCTGGATCTTAACTAGTGGCTCCTTCTCCGGCGTGGCTGTGCGCCTGTTTACTGGTGTCTACGCGGGCAGACAGGCTGCTGGGCAGAGCACGCGGCTGAGCAAGGCACTCGTAAGTTGCCGAGAGTGGGTTACGTTTGGGCAAGGAAACATCACCGCTCCTGATGCTTGCCCGGTGGAGTACTGATCGCCGAGCTCATTGGCGAATTAGGCTTCACGGTGGCCGCTGGGTCTTGTCAGCGGGAGCTCTGCCATCCATGGCGTGTTTAGCTAAGAGAATTCTAGAGCACGGCTGGATGAATGGCAGATTATCGGCGGTGATCATGTCAACGGCAGTGAACACTAGCTTCTCGATGGGATTCCGGCGAAAGGCGGTCTTTCGGCGGGACATGTGATGGCTGGTGCAGGCTGTTACATGGCTGGAGGGACTGGGGCCTTTCTTGTTTTTTCCAGCGACTGGCAGTTGTCCGATGGGCAGCTGTAAACTGGAAGCGGCTGAGCGATGAGTTTTTCCGGCGAAGCACGTTTTTCCAGTGGGCCAGGATATGACTGGAGCAATGCTATTTTTGGGCCTGTTTGATGGGCTTCTGGCGGTCTCGGCAGTTGCTGTCGGCGGTGGGTTGGCGTGAACAGTGAGTCGGTGTCTGTCAGTTGATGAGCCGCCGAAAGACCCAACAGCACGATACTGCCGGCAAGACATGTGCAGTGTTAACGTCAAATACCTAGCGTGTTTTCTGACCGGCGGTGACCTAGGATTTCCGATGGGCAAAAGCACGGTAAGGGCAGGGATGCTGTGGATCCGCAGGTACCATTTTTCTCGGCGCTATCTCATTGCTGTGAAACCGTGAGGTGAATTGTCTTGGGGCCCAAATTGTTCCAACTTGTTGGGCAAGTCAACTTAATTCAGGCAATTTTTTTTCTCCTTATATATAATTGATATTATTATTTTATTTTCAATTATTATTATATATTTGGATTGAATGCATGTTCTACTTGATTTACTGCCTTATTTACCATAATAGGAGCATGCTAGGTTGCGTATATTATTCTGAATATTATATGCATGTAAAAACCCTCGGTGTTAAATAACTAAGTGGAAGAGGGGATTGATAAATAATTCCCACGGCCTCCATTATTGATTTGTAAGTGATGTGAGTAAACTTGCGTGCTGGCTTAGACCTTCCTCCCCATCGGATTAGTTTATTCACGGATCACTAGTACAGACTTCATTAAATAATTATTATTTGTAATGTGATATACATGAACTTGCGTGTTGGCATAGACATTCCTCCCCATCAGATGAGTTCATTTACGTATCACTGTACAAACTTATAATTGATGATTGTAGGAAGTTATCCGAGCGCGTGTGTACTTCTCCATCTGTAAGGTACATAAGCTTGGGCCGCGGACTTGGGGTCAAATAATGGTGTACACTTAGGTGCAAATAATATGTATCCTCCCCATCAGAGTCACTGCTATTATTTGCATGGCTAAAGAGGAACCGACTATTAATTATTTTGTCATGAGGTTAGGTTGACAAATGAAATTAATGGGTAAAACCTTCTCTTGTAAATGTTCGGGTTTGTAAACGTCCACACTATTGTGGCTTGCACACTCGCGGTGCTTGAGATGTCGGATAATTTTAATTTTATATTGTTTTGAGGGAATCAATATAAATGGATAAAATTTAAAGATTTGATCGGTGTATTTATTTGTGATTCTTTGAATTTCAAATGGTTTTATCTCACTTATAGTTTACTGAAAGAAATTATATTTACTTGTCCAAATTAAATGATTAGAAAAGAATCTTGATTTTGAATTTTACTGCTTAAGAAAATAAAAATGTGTTCTCCCTTAAGGATGTTCTGTGATGCCTATTAAAATATCTAGTGAAGAGGTGAGAGGTTCATAAAAATATGATGGTCTCATGCGACTCTTCAGATACTTGAGTAAGTTATAAATGCAAGAGGTCATGGATAAGTTGATGAATGAATTGGGAATGCTTGGAATAGAAATTGAAAGGGAAACGTAGATCAATTTAATTTTCATAATTTGTCTGGATATTTTGAGCAAGTTCTACCTGAAATACGAGAGGTTGTGTATGGTGGGGAACTTTTGACAAAACATATGACGAAAAAAATCCAATTTCATCAAAATGTGAATAAGGTTAGTATCTCATTCACTAGTTGTTAAAGCATTATTAGCGATGACACTTACTGACACGTTGTGTGTAGATACCAGAATCACTAATAGCGTGCAACTAAGTGATGATGAGATTATTAAGTACATGGGTAAAACTACAAGAGTAGTGGTTATTGCAGTGGGAGTTGTTTATTTATCTTACGATATGAATAAACGTTTGATTATGAGAAATTATCTTTACGTACGTTTTCATAGAAAGAATTTCATTTCAGTTTCTATGCATTTACGGATGGATACTCCATTTCATTTAAATGACATGGTCATAGTGATGAGGCATGGAGCTATAATATGTTGTTGTACGTTGGTGGAAGGGTGATTGTTAACACAAACACTATATTTTTGGAAAGGACTATGGAATAAATCATAAAGCCATGTATAAATTGTTCTAAAGGAAGTGAGAGGAAAAACACAAAGTATTAATACCAAGTGTACAAGAGGATATACCACAAGGTAAACTGCAATGCGTGTCATGTCTGATACACAATTGCGTGAAGTGCCTTGTCGTAGTGGGAGGGTTGTTCGACAACCCGTAAGATATATGTTTTAGGAGAGTCTTGAGACTTGGCCCCTAGTAAATATGGAGTTGACCCACGGATACGAACGAAGCACTACAAGATAGAAATGCAGAATCTTAGCAAAGTGCAATGAATGTTGAAATAGAATCGATGAATTCCAAATTAGATCTGGTTGCTTGTAGAACCACGGATGATGTGAATGCCATTGAAAGTGGTCATACGAAATAAAAGAGGGTCATATGGTAAGGTGAAAACCTTGGAAGCAAAGTTTGTTGCGAAAAGGTATACTCAGAAAGAAAGGGTTTGATTATGAGAAAACCTATTCGCCAATAGCTATGCCTAAGTCGATCCGGATTTTTTTATTTATTGCTACTCATATGGAATATGAGGGATAGCAAATAGATGTCAAGACAGCTTTCCTAATTGGAAGTCTTAAGGAAAACATCTATGTGAAGCAACCAGAGTAATTCATTGCAAAGAGCAAAGAGCATTTTAATAGTAAGCTTAAAAGTGTCCATTGATAGATTAAAGCAAGCTTCAAGATCATGAAACATCCGTTTTGATGAGGAAAACCAGGCATATGGATTTATTCAATGCACGGATGTGTCTTGTGTATTGAAAAAGAGTGATGGAAACGTGGTGGTATTTCTTGTACTATACGTAGATAGTATCTTGCTCATTGGAGACAATAAAAGAGTATTGTCAGGCGTATGGGTATGGTTAATAAAGTAGTATGAAATGAAGGACTTAGGAAGAGCAAAAATATCCTGATCATGGTAATACGGATCATAAGAAAGGATATTATGCTTGTCTCAAACTTCATGAATTGATACTATCCTTACCTGTTTTAGCATGTGACTTTATCTAAGGAAATGTGTCTTGATACACAAAAGAAGATAAAGGTGATGAAAGCGGTTCATTATGCTTTGGCGAATAAGGAAGCTTAATCTAAGGTATGTTATTCACGAGATATGGATAACTGTTTTGCCGAAGGCATGAACAGTGGGTATCAAGGTAACCCGAAATAAGAATGTGGAACTGTGGTAAGACATATACTTATGTACCTGAAAAGGACTAAAAACTATATGTGGGTTTACCGAACATATTCACTGATTCTTATGGGTTACATAGATTCAGATTTTTCAAATCAGATAGGGACGACAGTAAATCCACCTCAAATGTTATGTGTTTAATTTTAGAAAGTAGAGTTATAATGTGGAGAAGTGTTATATAGAAATATATTTCAGACTCCAGACTACATATGGAAATATGATAAATTGGAGCCTATGAGGCAACCAAAGTATTTGTATGACTCTGAAGACTTCATGATGGACTTTGAAGTGTTTCTAAGTTTGCCTAAGGTTATCACAATTTATATTGATGATATTGGTGCAGTTGCAAACTTGAAGGAATCACAAGTCCATAAGGTAATTAAACACATAGAGTGCGAGTACCACCTGTTACGAGAAATCGTATGATGAGGATGTTGGCGTTCGATCGTTCGGTTAACGTGAACCATTAGGGTTTTATACGTTTCTAATTCAGCGGAAGCAAGAAAACCAAAGAAACGTATTACCTTTCACCAGGGTATGTTGAAGACGATGAATTCTCGCCATCAGCCTCCGCAGCCTCATCAGTTTGGACATAACTCTCTCATCCGATGTTAGATTTGAGTGATCTATGCTCCAAAAAGATCCTCTCTTCTGTGGTTTTCCATCAATATATCACATGTCCTATTCTGAAGTCTGTACAATTTTATAAAAATCGTAGAAGGTGGTATACAGCAGCAGCAAACAACCTTCCAGTCTTCTGTTGTATTCCCAAGTCCAATCTCGACGTTGTGTGCGCGACGATCTTCGAGATCTTCTCAATTTGCTGTTCCCTCACCCTACTCACGGTGTTAGACATGATTAATCTCATAGATTAGGGTTTCCGGACAGCTGAGATGACTTATATATGGGCTACAACAGGGACCAGAAGGAGAAATTAGAGTTGGGCCTCCATTGGGCTTAAGTATCCAAGCTTAGCCCAAAGCTTATACTTAAGTCCAATAATAATAATATATACCACTAAAATATTATTACTGTACTACCGTTCTAATCCCATAATTACGTTATTGGCTCCTTTTTATTATGAGCCCATTAGTCTCCCTATGTTTAAGATATTCAATGTCCATTAATTAATTAAGTTACTGACAACTTCATTAATTAATATCTCGTCCGAGAGTAGTAACACTCAACCTCATTATCATGCCAGAATAAATCCACCTGCAGGGTTTACATGATAATCCTTATGAGCTCCTCAAGGGGACATCATCAACCTATAACGGACACGAATTCCTTCTACAATCAACAGCACACTATAGAAACAACACTATTTTCCAACTCACCGAGTTGTTGATTTAATTACATGTAAATCTCACCCATTTATGAATCAAAGAAATACATATTGTCCTACGTATCGAGGTTATTGTATAGGGATTAAGAGCACGAACATCCATAATAACAGAAATTAAGTTATTCTATAAGTCAGTATAGGTCGAACGTTCTCAAGCGATCCTGCTCAATACATACAAAGTGCACTAATGTGATTCTATAGCCAAGACAAACTAATACCAAACCATACTACAACCATCCCGATAGAGAGTCTCAGTCTATCTCAGTTGTGAGCATCTGTTTATACTTTATAAGGAAACCGATAATATGATCTTTCGCATGTTGTCGCACAACATATTATCTACAGTATAAAGTAAGTGGACTATTGCATCGAACATATAAATAAATTATAAGATGCAATCATTTGATCATTAATACTCATTTCAAATAAATTGTTAAAATATTGTTCATACTAAAGCTAGACTTTTAGTATACAATCCAACAGAGGGGAAGGTTGTTGTCGCCTAGATTGCATCGAATGATAACCTAAGTAAATCCATTTACAAGGACCTTAAAGCGAGAGCTTTTGATGGTAGTGTAGTAGGAGTGAGAATCAGATGTATGACAGAAGACAAGACATCATAGTCTTTTAGTATAAGTGGGAGATTGTTGGATTGTATACTAAAAATCTAGCTTTAGTATGAACAATGTTATAACAATTTATTTGAAATGAGAATCATATGATCAAATGATTGTGTCTTATAATTTATTTATATGTCGATGCAATAGTCCACTTACTTTATACTGTAGATAATATGTTGTGCGACAACACGCGGAAGATCATATTATCAGTTTCCTTATAAAATATAAACAGATGCTCACAATCGAGATAGACGTGGACTCTCTATCGGAATGGTTGTAGTGTGGTTTGGTATTAACTTGTCTTGGCTATAGAATCACATTAGTGTACTTTGTGTGTATTGAGCAGGACCGCTTGAGATCGTTCGAATTATACTGACTATATAGGAGAACTTGAGCTCAGTTATAATGGATGTTCATGCTATTAATCCCAATACAATAACCTCGACACGTAGGGCAGTATGTATTTCTTTGATTCATCAATGGGTGAGATTTATATGTAATTAAATTAATAAACTCGGTGAGTTGGGAAGTAGTGTTGTCTCTATGGTGTGCTGTTGATTGTAGAAGGAAATCGTGTCCGTCATAGGTTGATGATGTCCCCCTGAGGAGCTCATAAGGATTATCATGTAAACCCTGCAGGTGGATTTATTCCGGCATGATAATGAGGTTGAGTGGTACTACTCTCGGATGAGATATTAATTAATTGAGTTGTCAGTAACTTAATTAATTAATGGACATTGTATATCTTAAACATAGGGAGACTAACGGGCTCATATTAAGAAGGAGCCAAAAACATAATTTTGGGATTAGAAAGGTAGTGCAGTAATAATATTTTAGTGGACTATATTATTATTATTAGACTTTAGTATAAGCATTGGGCTAAACTTGGATGCTTAAGCCCAATGGAAGCCCGACCTAATTTCTCCTCCTGGTCCCTACTGTAGCCCATATAAGTCATCTCAGCTGTCCATAAACTCGAATTACACGCCTAACACTGTGAGGGGGTGAGGGGAACAGAAAATTGAGAAGATCTCAAGGATCGTCGCCCACACGTCGTCGAGATTGGACTTGAGAATACAGCAGAAGACCGGAAGGTTGTTTGCTGCTACTATCCGCCACCTTGAAAAATTCATATAAAATCGTACACTACTCTGAATTCGATGTTTAATATACTGACAGAAAACCGCCGAAGAGAGGATCGTCTGAGCGTATAGATCACTCCAATCGGAGTTCAAATGAAGAAGTTATAGCTATTATCGTGACGCTGCGCAGGCTGCCCGCGAGAATCATCTTCTTCAACATACCCTGGTAAAAGGTAATACGTTTCTTGGTTTTCTTGCTTCCGCTGCATGTTAGAATCGTATGGAACCCTAACGGTTTACGTTAACCAAATGATCCAAGCACCAACAGCAATGTCGTATGGTTTGGGCTTGGATCCGATGGTGACGGACCACAGATCGAATCATAGTCCCCCAATCACAATTCCAGGAAGCGCCACGAAGAAGGTGACTGTGCCGCTAAAGAAGGAGCTTCTGCTAGCAATAGCAATGGAAACAACAATAATAATTCTATGGTAAAACTCCACAATTCCATTAATTTTTCTTAATTATATAAGATTTTTCTGTATACACACATCCCTAATTTTGATAAATTTGCCAGCATTGGGTTCGGTGTGCATGTTATAGTTAATCTTTTCTAGCTTGAGCAGTTAATTTTTGGGTTGGTAGTGAAATTAATTGTTTATAGTGATCTGTTTGATAGGTATCTTTATCATCTTATTCAACATATCTATGATGCATGTTTGTTGGTATTGAATTTATGAGTAACTGAATTACAGAGAAAGAGAGAAAGAGATCAGTATTGAATTTAATTGAGTTTTTGATATAGAGTTATTGTTAGCATGAATCAGAGTGAGGGTGACAATAAAAGGCTTAAAGCAGTTGGATCAAATGGTAAACGTGAAAACAAAGCAGAAGGAGAAGGGTGTTGGCAATTGGATCGTGTGGATCAACGTGATCCGTTAGGATAACAGGCAAACAATCAGTGGAAGTGAATATAAACTTGTTTACCGTACTTCTGGATTGATGTAGAGGATGAACCGTTGCAGAGAACCACCTCTCAATCTTCTGCTGTATGTCCCAAGTCGAATCCTGCTGTTGTGTGGGCAACAATCCGCAGGATTCTCTCAATCTGCTCCTGTTCTTTCTAATTGTCAAATGAGGCACTGACTTAGGGTTAACAGAAGCTGAGATGACTTATATAGTTGGGCTACAGCAGGGACCAGGAGGAGAAATTGGGCTGGGCCTCAATTGAATTTAATTAACCAAGCTTAGCCCAAAGCTTTTAATTAAATCCAATAATAATAATATAGTCCACTAAAATATTATTACTGCACTACCCGTCCAATCCCAAAATTATGTTCTGGGCTCCTTCTTATTATGAGCCCGATAGTCTCCCCATGTTTAAGATATACTATGTCCATTAATTAATTAAGTTACTGACAACTCAAATTAATTAATATCTCATCCGAGAGTAGTACCACTCAACCTTATTATCATGCCGGAAATTAATCCACTTGCAAGATTTACATGATAAACCTTATGAGCTCCTCAAGGGGACATCATCAACCTATGACGGACATGGATTCCTTCTACAATCAACAGCACACCATAGATACAGCACTACTTCCCAACTCACCGAGTTTGTTGATTTAATACTTATAAATCTCACCCATTGATGAATCAAAGAAATACATACTGCCCTACGTGTCGAGGTTATTGTATAGGGATTAAGAGCACGAACTTCCATAATAACAGAGATCAAGTTCTACTATATAGTCAGTATAAGAAGAACGATCTCAAACGGTCCTGCTCAATACACACAAGTGCACTAATGTGATTCTATAGCCAAGACAAGCTAATACCAAACCACACTACAACCATACCGATAGAGAGTCCCCGTCTATCTCAGTTGTGAGCATCTGTTTATACTTTATAAGGAAACCGATAATATGATCTTCTGCGTGTTGTCGCACAACATATTATCTACAGTATAAAGTAAATGGACTATTGCATCATGCATATAAAATAAATTATAAGATGCAATCATTTGATCAATGATTCTCATTTCAAATATTGTTATGACATTGTTCATACTAAAGCTAGACTTTTAGTATACAATCCAACAATCTCCCACTTATACTAAAAGACTATGATGTCATGTCTTCTGTCATACATCTGATTCCTACTCCCACTACACGACCATTAAAAGCTCTCGCCTTAAGGTCCTTGTAAATGGTTTACTAGGTCATCATCCGATGCAATCTAGGTGACAACAACCTTCCCCTCATCATACGATTTCTCGTAACAGGTGGTACTCGCGCTCCATGTGTTTAATTGCCTTATGGACTTGTGATTTCTTCAAGTTTGCAACTGCACCAATATCATCAATGTAAATTGTGATTACCTTGGGCAAACTTAGAAACACTTCAAAGTCCATCATGAAGTCTCTAGAGTCATATAGATACTTTGGTTGCCTCATAGGCTCCAATTCATCATCTTTCCATGATGGAGTCCGGAGACTGAAATATATTTCTATATAACACTCCTCCACATTATGACTCTACTTCCTAAAATTAAACACATAACCTTTGAGGAGAATTTACTACAGTCCAATCTGACTAAAAAATCCGAATCTACGTAATTCGCAAGAAGCAGTGATCTGTCCTGTAAGTCCACATATAATTTCCAGTCCTTCTCAGGCACTTTATATATGTCTTACCATAGTTCATCATTCTTGTTCCGAGTTACGTTGATATCCACTGTTCATGCATCCAGCAAAACAGATATCCAACATCGTTCATAGCATTCCTTAGATTAAGCTTCCTTATTCGCTGAAGTATAAGGAACCGCTTTCATCCTCTTTATCTTTTTCTTGTGTCTCAAAGACACATTCACTTAGATAAATTCACATGCTAAACGAGTATGGACTGTATCATTTTATGAAACTTGAGATAAGCATAATATCCTTTCTTGTGATCCGTATTACCGTGATCAAAAGGATATATTTTGCCTTTCTTAAGTCCTTCATCTCTACCGTTTTATTAACCGTACCCATACGCCCGATAATACTCTTTCATTGTCTCCAATGAGTAAGATACTATCTACGTATAGTACAAGAAACACCACCACGTTTTCGTCACTCTTTACAACACACAAGACTCATCCGCTCATTGATTTAAATCCATGCCACTGGATTACCTAATCAAAACAGATGCTTCACGATCTTAAAGCTTGCTTTAGTCTATCGCTGGACAATTTTAAGCTTACTATCAAAATGCTATTAGTACTTTGCAATGAATCACTCTGGTCGCTCCACATAGATGTTTTCCTCAAGACTTCCAATCAGGAAAGCTGTCTTGACATCTATTTGCTGTTCCTCATAGCAGCAATAAATAAAAGAATCCGGATCAATATAAGCATAGCTACCAGTGAACATGTTTCCTCATAATCGAACCATTTCTTTCTGAGTACACTTTTTCGCAACAAGCTTTGCTTCCAAGGTTTTCACCTTTCCATATGATCCTCTTTTATTTCCTTTGACCACTTGCAATGGTTTTTACACCATTTAGTGGTCATACAAGTTCCCAGACTTAATATAGAATCCGTAGATTCTATTTCAACATTCATTGCAACTTACTAAGATTTCGTATTTTCATCTTGTAGTGCTACGTCGTATCCGTGGGATAATACCATGTTCACTAGGGATCAAGTCTCACGACTCTCCCAAAACATATATTTATGGGTTGTCATACAACCCTCCCACTACGACAAGGCACTACATGTAATTGTGTATCAGACGTGACACGCGTTGCAGTTTACCTTGTGGTATATCCTCTTGTACACTTGGTACTTATATTTAGTGTTTTCCTCTCACTTCCTTTAGAACAACTTATACATGGGTTTGTGATTTATTACATAGTCCTTTTCCAAAAATCTAGTTATTGAGTTAACAATTATCATTCGATCTTTTGGACTAAATAAATCACCCTCCATTTTTCTAGGATATCCCATATACAGACAAACGTTTCACGAATTACTGTATCTAGGGAATATCCATAAAATGAATTTAATTATTCCAAATAATTCATCATCTATCTAATCATTACCATAAGAGCCTTATACCTTCTACCCACCACACCATTCAGCTGGGGCTCGCCCGGTGTAGACTACTTGAGATTTAATCTCAACTTCTGATCAATAGCTCCTAACTATCCCAAGAGGTATTCGCCATCATGATTGAATCGTAATGACTTAATATATTTTCCATGACGCTTCACTGTACCAGCCTTACAATTCTTGAATTAATCAAAGAACTTAGACATGCAGTGCATCATATAAATATATTGGTTTCCAGAATAATCTTCGAATATTCATAACCACCTCTCGCCTGGATAATATTAGGTTCGCTTGAAT
This sequence comes from Pogostemon cablin, assembly GCA_023678885.1. NCBI lineage: Eukaryota > Viridiplantae > Streptophyta > Magnoliopsida > Lamiales > Lamiaceae > Pogostemon > Pogostemon cablin. The sequence goes on along the minus strand of CM042981.1, from coordinate 12,344,781 downwards.
CAGAATGAACTAATTCCAACATATATATCTTTGGCTCTACACCCCACAGCCTTGAAAAGGCAGTTAATCATTTTTACTTCCAAGCAAGACTCGCAAGTCCGATAGTTTCCAGTTCAGATAAACCTTACGGTCTATCGGCTATCAACTTTTGAATCCTACTCAAGTAAAATGAATTAGTCATAGACGCCAAATGTATGTTTAGTTCATTTTCGAAGGTTCCTTTCTCTTACTAATATTAGAAGATGCATTATTTAATTACTATTTATTGCATCTGTGGGATGTACATGATTCAAGAGTATACTTTTTATCCACCAACGTACTTTAACTGATTATAGCCTCATTCCTCATTACTATGACCATGTCATTTAAATAAAATAAAGTATCCATCCGTTAATGCATAGAAACCGAAATTAAATTCTTTCTATGAAACGTACGTAAAGACAATTTCTCATAATCAATCGTTTATTCTTATCATGAGATAAATAAACAACTCCCACTGCAATAGCCACTATCTTTGTAGTTTTACCCATGTTATTAACAATCTTATCCTTACTCAGTGATAAACATTTAGTGATTCCAGTATCTACATACTTCGTGTCAGTAGATGCCATCACTAATCATGTTTAAACCATTAGCAAATAAGATATTAAACTTGTTCACATCATGATGAAAAATGGCTTTCTTTTGCCACATGTTTTGTTAGAAGTTTCCCACCATATTTAACCTCTGGTATTTCAGGTAGAACTTGCTCAAAACATCCAGGCAAATTGCGAAGAATAAATTGATTTAGGTTTCCCTTTCAATTTCTATTCCAATCTTTTCCAATTCATTCATCAGTTCAACCATGATCTTCTGCCTTTTAATTTACTCAAGTATCCGAAGAGTTACATGAGATCATCATATTTCTATGAACCTCCCATCTCTTCACTAGAGACTTTAATAGGCATCATGAGACGTCCTTTGTGAGAATTCACATGTATTTTCTTAAGCAGTAATTTTTAAAGCCAAGATTCTTTTCTAATCAACTAATTTGGACAAGTAAATATAATGTCTTTTAGTTAACAATTAGTGAACTAAAACCATTCGAAATTCAGAGAATCACAAATAAATTTACCGATCAAATCTTCGAATTTTATTCTTTTATATTGATTCCCTCAAAACAATATAAAATAAAATTCACCGACATCTCAAGCACCGTGAGTCTGTAAGCCACGATAGTGTGGACGTTTACAAACCCGAACATTTACAAGAGAAGGTTTTACCCATTAATTTCATTTGTCAACCTAACTTTATGACAAAATAATTAATAGTCGGTTCCTCTTTAGCCATGCAAATAAAAGCAGTGACTCCGATGGGGAGGATACTTATTATTTACATCTAAGTGTACACCATTATTTAATCCCAAGTCCGCGGCCCATGTTTGTGTGCCTTACAGATGGAGAAGTACACACGCACTCGGATAACTTCCTACGATTATCAATTACAAGTCTGTACCAGTGAACCGCATATAAACTCATCCGATAGGGAGGAAGGTCTAAGCCAACGCGCAAGTTCATATGCATCACATTACAAACGTAATTATTTAATGAAGTCTGTTCCAGCAATCCATGAATAAACTCATCCGATGGGGAGGAAGGCTCTAATGCCGACGCGCAAGTCTATTCACATTACTAACAAACCAATAATGGAGGCCGCGGGAATTTATAACCAATCCCCTCTCCCACTTAGTTATTTAACACCGAGGGTTTTAACATGCATATAATATTCCAGAATAAAATATACAATTTAGACATGCTTCTATTAACAGCAATTTAAATAAATAAATCACATAGAACATGTCTTTCATATATAACAATTAATTGTCAAGTTAAAACAATTAACTCAGTTATATATCATAATTAATTGCATAAATGGTGGATCAATTAATTTGGGCCCAAGAACAACAAATTAGCACAAAATGAGCAGCAGATTAAATAATTAATCAAGCCCATTATCCATGGCCCATAATCTTAGCCCAAAATCAAATTAAGTCCACCAAGCCCACTAGCACAAAATTAGTCCATTAATATAATTAATTAATTTATCATGCTTGGCCCATTACACACAATTAATTAAATGCAACAATTATAAATGGCCCAGCAGCCCATTATCATTTTAATTAAAATTGGGCCCAACAGCCCAAAACTAAATTAAAAAAATGAGCAGTCCAAACCAATTATAAATAATAAGTCCAGCAGCCCAATGAACATCTCAATTAAATTGGGCCCAACTGAACACAGGCCCAAAATCCTTGGCCCAAAGTGTTTTTCTGCCCTATTTGAACCAGTTGCTGCTCATTCATCCTTCCAGCCGCAACCACGCGTTTCAACCCAAGCCCAGCCAACCGGAATCGTGCTGGCAGCCACCTGCCGTGCGTGGCTCCGAACTGAGACCTCCCATCAGCGCCGCCATCTCTAAGCTCAGATACGCCGTGGTATCGTTCGAAACACGCAGCCTGCAGTGCCAACCGACATCTCGATTCCGTCGCTGTCGCTGCTGCAATATCGCCGGCCATGGCAGACCCGCTCAGCTGATACCCACCGCCAACCTGACGTGATTGGAAGCCAGGGGAGACTCGCCGAAACAGCAGTAGGCTCGCCCAGAAACCGTAGCCAACTCGCCTGGAAAGAAGGAGCCTTCATCTAGACTCGCCGGATCATCAAGTCGATCCTCCTGGAATCTATCCAGAAACTGTAATGGCGATCTAATCGAAAGAACCAGCAGTCTCGATCGGAAGTTTCTCAGAACCGCCATGGACTCGCCGGAATCACTAGGAGACTCGCCCGGAATCATCAGGGGACTCGCTCGGAACGCCGCTTCCAGCGTCCGTCGCCGCCCATCGATTTGGATCCGCTACGAATTGCACCGCCTATTAATCATCGCTGATTTAGCCCAATGGTGCCAGGAGGGGCCGTCGCCAACCGTGAATCTGCAAGCCTCAGCCCCGCTCGAGGTCGACTTCCATCACCCGCAGAACGTGACTCGCTGCCCATCATCCTGCCGTGCAGCCTTGATCCAGCAACCATGACGCCGAGCGCCGTTGAGCACTCCTTTACGCCCGCGCCGCCATCATCGCAATCATCGTTCACATTTTCTCAGATCGTTGATGGAATTTCATGGTAGATTCGTTGTCCATGGACATGATCACAACGTTCTCACGATGGAATAGCCGTACGTTTGAATCGTGTTCAAATATGTACAATTATCAACCAATACAGCCCAATGTAAAATCGACAAAAGCACATATGATATACACACATATATAATCCATAATCTCATGCTTTGATTTTGATAATAGAAACACGAGAAGTAAAATTAATCGTGATCACATCTAGATCATTCACATAATCATATAATTACAATAACCCTAACCAACGACTCACGTCTCACCACGAAACCAACGCTCTGATACTAATTGTTGGCAATTGGATCGTGTGGATCAACGTGATCCGTTAGGATAACAGGCAAACAATCAGCGGAAGCGAATATAAACTTGTTTACCGTACTTCTGGATTGATGTAGAGGATGAACCGTTGCAGAGAACCACCTCTCAATCTTCTGCTGTATGTCCCAAGTCGAATCATGCTGTTGTGTGGGCAACAATCCGCAGGATTCTCTCAATCTGCTCCTGTTCTTTCTAATTGTCAAATGAGGCACTGACTTAGGGTTAACAGGAGCTGAGATGACTTATATAGTTGGGCTACAGCAGGGACCAGGAGGAGAAATTGGGCTGGGCCTCAATTGAATTTAATTAACCAAGCTTAGCCCAAAGCTTTTAATTAAATCCAATAATAATAATATAGTCCACTAAAATATTATTACTGCACTACCCGTCCAATCCCAAAATTATGTTCTGGGCTCCTTCTTATTATGAGCCCGATAGTCTCCCCATGTTTAAGATATACAATGTCCATTAATTAATTAAGTTACTGACAACTCAAATTAATTAATATCTCATCCGAGAGTAGTACCACTCAACCTTATTATCATGCCGAAAATTAATCCACTTGCAAGATTTACATGATAAACCTTATGAGCTCCTCAATGGGACATCATCAACCTATGACGGACATGGATTCCTTCTACAATCAACAGCACACCATAGATACAACACTACTTCCCAACTCACCGAGTTTGTTGATTTAATACTTATAAATCTCACCCATTGATGAATCAAAGAAATACATACTGCCCTACGTGTCGAGGTTATTGTATAGGGATTAAGAGCACGAACTTCCATAATAACAGAGATCAAGTTCTACTATATAGTCAGTATAAGAAGAACGATCTCAAGCGGTCCTGCTCAATACACACAAGTGCACTAATGTGATTCTATAGCCAAGACAAGCTAATACCAAACCACACTACAACCATACCGATAGAGAGTCCCCGTCTATCTCAGTTGTGAGCATCTGTTTATACTTTATAAGGAAACCGATAATATGATCTTCTGCGTGTTGTCGCACAACATATTATCTACAGTATAAAGTAAATGGACTATTGCATCATGCATATAAAATAAATTATAAGATGCAATCATTTGATCAATGATTCTCATTTCAAATATTGTTATGACATTGTTCATACTAAAGCTAGACTTTTAGTATACAATCCAACAAAGGGAACTCAAGAAAGGCAGCAGAGGCACCTGCTAAATCAGTTGAACCATCAAAGCAAGACTACATCCATGTGCGAGCGAGAAGAGGTCAAGCTATAAATAGTTACAGTTTAGCTGAAAGAGTAATGACTATACTCCATTTCTGTTTCATTATTATATTGAACTTATATGATTCATTATTCTATTCCGATTACTACTGTCACGGGCACCGGCTCTTATTTAATCTTGAATATACCTATATATGTATAATATCATCTATTTTACTATAGGTGCAAGATTAAATGTTTCCTCCATATCTAATTTTAAAATTATATCTTTTGACTATGTTTTTGTATCTTTCTTAGCACTGAGAAATAAGGTACATTTTGTAACTTTCTTTCTTTTGAGTCTTTTAATTTATTTAATCGGGTATTGTGATGATTCGTACAAAACAAAAAGCAAGTGTAGGCTAAGGGTTCTAATTGATGTGAGCAAGATAGATATGACAACTACTACTTTAGTTTCAAGAATTCAATGCCCATTATAATTGCCCCAAGTGTATGCAGAAAATGGCTCACCCTGATGGTAAAAATTATCAATTTATATTCAAAAGTGTGCATTAGTTAATGATTTTTTAATTTTTATTAAATGCTCATATATTTAATTTCCATATAAATATGAACATGGGACACTTGGTGTTAGTATTTAGTACTGCAAAAGATTGACATGAAACATATATTATGTTTTAGATAGAGGTTAACTTTTCAAAAAAGTTACTATATTATGTAGGTTCGCCACGTTATATGGATAATTTATTGCTCACATAAGTCATAATAGTTCATGATGTGGATTCAATAATTAATTCGCTAAGTCAATGATTATTTATTATGAAGGAGAGTATGCTACAACTAGAGCCTTATCAACAACTAGAATAATCATCCATCCATGTGGAGAAGGATAGCAGATGAAAAAGACCATCCATGTAAGCAGTATACTCCATGTGGTTGCCTGCCATCATGTGGAAAACAGTGTCCTTGCCTACAAATTGGCACTTGCTGTGAAAAATATTGTGGGTACTCCAACTCTTATCCTTTTTTTTCTACATATCAATTTTTAGAAATTTAAGTATTTTAGTAAGGATATCTTTTAATGCTCACTTTAAGTATTGTGAACAAAATGAACTAAACACAGATTCTGGTATTTTGTCTTTGTTCCATTAATATGTTTTTAAGCCTTCAAATTTTATTTCATTCTCATTTCAGAGTTGTTATAATGAAGTTTAAGGACGGATTGTGAATACAATTTCGATGAGTAGTTTTATAATGGTCCCACACTATGAGATGTATGCATAATAAGATCAAAACTAGACTAAAAGTGAATAAATGATTTCCAGTTCTTGAACATTTTATTCAAATTAAATCAATTTAAATTTCAGTTTTCAGTCATGATTGGGAGTTGCAGCAGTGTTTATAGTTGGAGGATAAGCCGCTTCAAGAACAAAAAGTATCATTCTCAAAGTTGAAAGGATCAGTCTCAACACTCAAGAATCGAGATTACATTCATGCATCAGATTCCTAGAAGAGGGTTTGGTACTTAAATTGATAGTCAGGTAATCATTGGCTCTTCTTACCTAGGAAGTTTATTATTGGTACTTTTAATAAGTTAAAATGAAAAAAATTGACATCAACATTCAAAGTTTAAGGCCTGGATTTCATACTTTTGCTCTATTTGCTACTAATTTGTTTATTTTTTCCAGGTTATTTGAGTGAAGATATTCTTCTGAAAAAAATGAGAATTTCGTAAATAGAGTTTACAACATGCAATGCAGAGGGAGGTATGTGAAGTACGTAGAGAAAGTTAAACTTTAATTGATAGAGTTGTGCATGTTTATATACCTATAATTATAAGGAAAACTGTGAGAATTTATTTTCTGTTTGGTTATTATTATTTATCTTTGGTTTGGCTTAACTGATTTATTTGATTCTTATATTTGAGCTCATAAAATTTGTTTAATTCATTAAACGATCTTTTTTTTTCCAAAAACTTTTGTATTTTAGAAAAAAGAAAATAATATTTAGTGGTGGCAGATCATTATGCCTGAGTTGATTATTGAGTGTGGTGATGTAATGACAAAAATGAGTAGTAAACTTCCTTATTTTCAACCTATTAACTACTAAATTCTTTAGTAATTCTGATCCATAAGTTTCCTGGTACTCATTAGACTGTATAAAAATTCGATCATTGCTTTTATGGAAGGGATGATAAAACTGTTAATGTTTAAGTCAAGAATATTGGACAAACTTTATCAAGGAACCAAATATGGTTGATGGCAAAAATTAAGCTCTTTTTCTCACCTCAGATATCCGTGTGAACTCTCTTTATTCAATTAATAAAGTGTGTATTCCAAAAATTATATAAAATTCTACACAAATAGCTATGGGTTTTTCTATTAAGTCTCTAAGATATAGTATGGAAAAATTATCTTATATTTGTAGATAAACTAACATTCTCTAATTTGATAATTCATTCAGCCCTGAACTCTAATAGAGCTTCTTCATATGTATATTGGTTAATCTGTCAAATATTTTCATTTGTTCTTTATTTTTTTTGTTGAGTAACTGATATTTTTTCATGTTCTTATTTTAAAGCTTCTCTTGAGACTTTTTCATTTTGCTTTTTACTATTTTTTGTGATAATTGATATTTAGGCTTATCTGTTTAAATATCTTTTAGGGGAAGAAAATTACACTCATTTTAAAAGAAAGTGAAAAAGTACTCTTTTAATTATTGGGAGTTAAAAGTTTGTTTTGTCCCATAACTATTTAAAACTTTAAATTTTGTCCCAAAAAAGATATTTGTATCGATTTTGTCCCATAACTATGAGTTTTCTTTCAATTTTGCCCAATTTTCGCCGGAACCCTAGATTTCCGCCGGATATTGGTCACGTGCATTGCACGTGACTGATGAATTTGGGGGTCCCGGCGAAAATTGGGGGTTCCGGCGAAAATTGGGCAAAATTGAACGAAAACTCATAGTTATGGGACAAAATCGATACAAATATCTTTTTTGGGACAAAATTTAAAGTTTAAAAAGTTATGGGACAAAAAAAACTTTTAACTCTTGGGTTAATTCCTAAAAAATGCACCACCTTATTGGGAATTTTCAAATCTATCACGACCTTTTATTTTTTTCAATTCAATACACAATCTATTTAATATTTTAATTTTATCACTACCTTTTATTTTTGTCAATTCAGTACGCGATCTATTTAATACTCCCTCCGTCCCACCGAAAGGTCACTATTTTGCTATATTGGGCATCCCATTCAAATGTTTTCATTTTTCCTTTTTAGTAAAAAGACCCCACATATGGCCCACCACTCACTACTAATACAACTATACAATTTACATAAAATAATAATACTCCTTAATCTACGTGTAAAAAACAAACGGTGACCTTTGGCCGGGACGGAGGGAGTATTTGTTCCATTGATTAATAACTATATAGTTGTACATTTATAATAATAATAATAATAATAATAATAATATATTTAATTGAATTTAAAAAATAAAATAAGTGGTGTATCAAATAGCAAAAAATAAAAGTTGTGATAGAATTGAAAATAATAAATAGATCGCGTATTAAATTGACTTAAAAAATAAAAGTTCGTGAAAGAATTGAAAATATTAAATAGATCGTGTATTGAATTGACAAAAATAAAAGGTCGTGATAGATTTGAAACCCCCCAATAAGGTGGTGAATTTTTTAGGAATCAACCCAAAGTTTTTTTGTCCCATAACTTTTTAAACTTTAAATTTTGTCCCAAAAAAGATATTTGTATCGATTTTGTCCCATAACTATGAGTTTTCTTTCAATTTTGCCCAATTTTCGCCGGAACCCCCAAATTCATCAGTCACGTGCAACGCACGTGACCAATATCCGGCGGAAATCTAGGGTTCCGGCGAAAATTGGGCAAAATTGAAAGAAAACTCATAGTTATGGGATAAAATCGATACAAATATCTTTTTTGGGACAAAATCTAAAGTTTTAAATAGTTATGGGACAAAACAAACTTTTAACTCAATTATTGGATTTCGATTTTTTTTATTATTATAGAACTTCACATTGCTTTTTAAAGTTTTGTTTCTTATAAATAAATTTAAAAAAATACAAAACAATATTGGAATTTAAAGAAAATTTTTAGTGGGAGTTTGTGATAAAGAGTGAATTTATGCCCTTATCTTCAAATTTTATTATTTAGAGGAAGACCATCATAACCAAATAAATAGCTGGAAAATACCTTTGAGTTATTAAATGCAGAGATCATCATAATTTCATGTATGATTATTATTTGGAGAAATGGAAATGGTTTTCTCTCTCATTAATATTAATATCTTAGTTATTGTCGTTATTGATTTATCTTATTTCAAAATTGGAAGACTTGGTCCAACTAATATGATCTGATTTCAAATCTTTTGTCATGTTTATGAATGATATATCTTAGTCATTCTATCATTACATAATAAACTACAATAATTTTTGGGATATTTTTCTCTACCATATACCTATTATTGTAAATGATATTTAATTAATTTTTTTTATCTTTAATCAGTCCAAATTTTTATTATATCAAATCCAGATTTGTTTTCTATAATTGGGATACTTTCTACTTCTTAAAGTATAGGAAATCAAAATTCCAACGATAAGAATTATTGCATGGTTAATTGGAATTTTTCTTTACGTCTTTTATGTGGAAGACTGGTGTTATTGGTGTAAATAGATTAGGATAGTAGTCATTTTGATTGCTTTTAGTGTGATTTACATTTGGAAACTAAATACAGATTTCTCCTTCTATTATCATGTATCAAATAATTACTATCAGTTGTACTCCTTAGATGAGTTAAATGAATGAGTGTTTAATTATTTTAACATTTTTCAGTGTTGCGAGGATTTAGTGGAACAATCAGTTATCTTCACATTTACACGTTGCAATTTCATTTGGGTATATACTCCATATAAATGCCCAATTATATTTGAATTGTACTGAGTAATTTTTCATGTTCGGGAATCTTGGGGCTTTTGTTGCAAAATTTTGGGAGGTTTTATTTTACTTAGAAATTGTAGTGTAATCTGTTGAGATTAGAAGTATATTTTGTGAATGATGGTGATGTAGAGAGAAACAAAGAAAAGAATCCACTAGGGTTCAGAGTGTGATATAGACTAATGGTTTAACACATCAATGTCATTACGTATTCAAGCTATGTTTTTCAATAATTACACGTCAATCTTATGAATGACAGTCTTGAAATGTAATTCAATTTTATGTTATCAAGAATGAACCCGCCATTACCGTTGAATGGAAGCTAATTATTATTTGGTGTCTGATTGTAAAGGTAGTTAGGTGTCCAACTTGATGTGGTTGGGTATAAGTGCAATCTGTTTTCTTCTTTTAAGTATACTATTAGATTATGACCATCATACTTTTTGTTTTATACATTGTATTTTCTCACGAGTAGTTAATCAGCTGCTAAGCATTTTTCTTTTTGTAAATGTCGATTTTCAAAAGAATTACTGCAATATCTATTATTAAATTGTTTGCAATAGAAATTTTATTTTATATTCCTTTATCTGATTTCATTAATTTTTATATTTACTATAATGTAAAACATGGAAAGTTTTTTTTTTTGAATGCAAAGCTTTAAAAAGGAAATTTAAATATAGAATGTTCTAATTTTCATGTAAATTTGCTGCATGTTTCTTTGGTGAGTGTAAATTTTCACGTATTTTTTTATTTCTCTATTTCTATTACAAGTATTTTGTAAACTTTAAGAGAGAATATACATCAAGAATATCGTGAAGTCATTGAGAGACGTGTGTTCACAGATATTGATACCATGATTTAGAAAAAGGTCTTTTGCTATTTTTTGGTTATATCTTACATGTGTGAACCGTCTGTATTATTATATATAATATGGTGGAGTTGGTCGAGTGTTCCGTATGTGACCTTCTATGGCTTGACTCTGAGTTGAGAAACCGATCTGCAATAGAAATTTAATGAAAGGATAACCTTAAATATTTTAGAACCTGAAAAATAAAATATTTAACGTATTGTTACACTTAAAGTCGTTTAATGAATTGAATGCCTCATTTATGATACTAATGCAGAGGATTGTACATGCATTATTATGTGACCATCATTCTTTTGTTAAGAAAAAATTAATAAAGCTACTAAATTTAGTGGGTTATACAATTCGTAATTCTTGACCCCATTATTACTACTAATGATGAAATTCATGAGTTTCACACTTTTCTCATCAATTTTATTAGATGTGCTGAGTCTCCCACATCCATATTCCTTCTGAAAGAGTACTCAATTTGGTTAGATTTTACGAAGCATGCAATAGTGGTCTTGCTGGATTTAGTTTTTCTTATTACCATTTAAGCTGCTCAGTAAAGTGATAATAAAATGCTAAATTTTGTGACAAACTCATGATAAAAACATTTTGATTTTTGTATTCAGTGAATCCTCCAATTCAAAAGTGTATAATGCAATATTCATTTAATAGGTATCTAAGTGGAATTACTTATGCCACTTTTTGCTTCTAACTATAGTAAGCAATTTCTTTGGGAAACAGTTGTATCTGCATATGTATTTTTATTTTTTTATGACTGCTTATGGATCAATCATCATGAAAATTAATTATGAAATTATGAACATCCTTATAGCCCATAAGTTCAGCGTATTTCATGCTATTTCATTGAGTCAAGAGTAGTGATTAACCTCTGTGCCATTTCTTTTGCATCCAGACTGTGTTCACCTCTAAAGGGAAGTTGATAATATGATTATGAACAATAATCACAACCCTCCTAATTAAAAATTTTATTATCCAGTTTATATATACATTTGAAATCTTTGAACTATTTAGTTTGCTCAAAATTATTTTTGAAATCATATCTCTATGCATTCTTACTTTTGCAATCATTTTTCTCCAGGTCGTTTATTGAGATTTAACAAGGTATTGAAGTTTTTAGTTTTGTATAATCCCACTTAACAGCAAATTATGTCTTTGGGTAAACTCTAAATACTTACATGTAGTGCTTTAGTTAAGTTATATACTGATAATTATTAATTACATCATGCAAATGAGCTATTTGATATATTGGGATTAGTTTCACTGATGTAGGTAATGAGTTGTTTAATTTATTGATATGGTTGATAACATCTCTGATTAGATTTCCTATACTTTTGATTACACTGGTATTATTTTCGAGATACACTAATCGGAGAAAAAAAGTAGGATTGGAAGAATAAGCTGCTTTTCTTTTAATGGCTTTATCAGGTAGCTCTGTTTATGCTTAATATGAGTTGTATTAGAAGTAGTGGTGGTGGTACGTTTTTTTCCCCAAACTTAATTTCAAGAAAAGAGTGAGAGAAGAGACTTCAAATGAGCTTTCTTGATGTTCACTTCAGTAGTTGTGTTAATGCAATTTTATCCCATCACATAATTAATGTCTAATAATTATGTTTAGAATCATCATTTTATGGAACTTTAGATTGCTGAACTATTTTCTATTCAACTTTCTTGCATCAACTATTTTAGATATCAATTCAATGAAATTTGGTGATCAGGTTGGAACTTGCCTTTGGAGATTTGAGGTTCGTATATTTAAGCTTTTATTCTTCTATGATCACTGTATTTAAGGAAGGTTTAGAGTTCGTCTGGACATTTGTTGAATTTTCATCTAGAGGTTTTTGTGCTTCATTTGAGGTATGTAAATTGAAGGCATGTGAGCATTCTCAGTAAAAATCACTTGATGTTAAAGAAACAATCAGTTACATTATTACATTGTGTGCGTGCCTGTGTGTGTGAGTTTTAACATGCCCTTAAACTGGCGTATTGAGTAATTCTGATTTACTGTCTTGAAATGTGATAATTTTGGATGTGTTTAGCATATTAAGAAGTGAGCTCTTGGCCTACCCTAGTTATTACCCAATAAAGTTACAGCCATTATATTATCTGTTTTGCTGATGTATATATAATTTCATTTTCAAGGAATACTTACCTGTGGAACTATTTTTGATTCCAGGCTTGAGAAGGGGGATCCAATATGAAAATATAGGAAAAAAATTACAGATTAGAGTCATTTGAAAATCATAAAATATTTTTTTCTAATGACAAAAACCATCATTTAGAAAAGTCTATGTAAAACAAAAGTATTGGAATCACAGATTAGATAGTCAGACAATAGATTAGACTGAACTTTATCCTTAGCTCACAGTAAAAAAAAAGAACAAATTGTATCAAATGAATGAGGAAAATTTTGAAGTTCGATGTATGTTATTTTTTCTTGCATTGAGAATTGAGTTATTCTAAACTGTACTCATTAACATGGGATTATTTCATTTATAATCAAAGAATTATAAACACTACCAATTCTATAAATAGGATTCAGGACCATACCTCTCTCTCTGCAATTACTGTCATTCTCATTTATCTTGAGATTATGGATCTTTTGTTGAGCAGGATTGAAGTAGATATTTCAAAAATAGAAGTTTGTTATAAGCATCTGTTCGTTGGATGAGATACATATGTTGGATCAAGGGCACTTATAGCCCTATGGAACTCTACGTTGAATATTATAGAGGTAATTGATATTGATGTCTATTTTCATTTATCATATAATAGTGACAATATGCGCTTCAATTGATAATGATATTTACTAATATTTTCCATCATTTCATAATATTTAAATATAGTTATAATTTTTCCACGGATGAGGTTTAAAAATTTTAGAATGGGTATAGATATCAAAATAAATTTTTAGAATGCTGGTGATCCAACAGTCTCTTATGAAGAGCAAGTGTACATGCACACTCATATCTATACTCATTCTACATGAATTTGTAGAATTTAGATTTCTACATATGTAAAATTTATTCCATGCACTTCAGTTTTAGTGTTAATGCTTTGTTTATGTTTTACATTTTAGAATAAGTGAATTGAGGGGAGAATACTTTATTGGTTTTGCTATATTGAAAAATTGGCATGAATTGCATTGCAAATATTTATGATATTCTTATGTTTTGAAAGTGCATGAAAGGTGCTTTATGAAAATTGCCTAAATGATTTTTTTTAGTTGTGCCAATATATTAGACTTATTAGTGGATGTTAGTGGCTCTTTGAAACTGACTGATTTTAGATTGGCACAGGTGGATTTCTAGTCAGATTATATTGTCTTTTATCTGGCTTCTGTGTCTGTGTGCAGTATTATGCAATTAGAAATGCATATATGTAAAAATGATTTTTAGACTTATGTGAATTTGAGCCAACACACTGAGTGAAGTTTGGTCATTCTGTGTTTTTAATGTGATATTGTTGCAGTTTGGGAATGTGAGTCCATTGGTTCTGCATATTTATATTCTGATATATGTTTGTAGATTGGCATGATAGACGGAATATTGTCTATTGTAATATTTTTAAATTTGTTTAAATGAGTTTAATTATTTTCTCGGAACAATTTCACATCTTTATTCATGGGTTCTATATTTTATTTTTATTTTTTTTGTTTACTTTACGGGGGAATTAAAGATGGGGAGTAGTGCTTTCATAAACTATAAACATTTGTCAAAGGTACTTAAGTATTTGATCATTCTTTCTTTTAATGTTGTAAATTCTATTTGCCTTTCCCCCTCTTTCTAAGATTTTGCTAGAGGTACAGGGGTAAGACATATTCAATTAATCAATAGGAATTTTTGGGATTCCCGTTCATAAGTTGACCAGTTTAAATTAATATTGGTCATTTCTTTTTATTTTGCATTTGAGCTCAATTCATGGCACTTAGGAAATTTTCTCAATTTTTAAATGAGTTGTGTATTAGTTTGTAGTCGTAACAGGTCCATCTAGGTAATTATTTTGGTGATATTTAATTCTTGCCTAAACTCCCTTCGTTTCACTTCTTTCATTTGGTTACATTATGCTTTGCCTTATGTTTCACTTTTTTAGTTGAAATACGAAAAGTGATTATTGTAGGTGTGTGTGCATGTATAAATATATAATTTTTTATTTATTTTAAATTTTTATGCTTAGGTGACAATGACTTATGGGTGATAGAGATAGAATTTCTAATTTATTATTATTTTAATTTCAAAAGTTTGGATTTTTCAATGACTTTATTGAAATGCAACTTTGGTTTGGATATCATGGGTGATGTTGAGTTCAAGAATTTGATATTTTGTGTAAATATCTGAAACTGAATGTTTGACATGTTAACATGTTTTAGAATCTCAAAGTTCTTTTGTCGACATGATCTTAAATGTAGAATTTTTTATTGATTTATTTAATTTATTTTCAGTGGTTAACTTTTATCTTTGAACTACGTTCTATATCTATTTTCTCTCTGCATTGTTTTGGTTTATGTACCCTATTTAATCGTATCAGCTCTCTAGGTCCTCTTTAAAACCATGTAAGATAAATTTTGATTATAAAATGTGTTAGTCTGAAGTGCTACAATTATATGATAATTAGAATTTGGGTTTCATGAGGTAAAAAACCTTTCAATGTCTTGATTGCACATTACCTTTTTGAAGATTATTGATAATAATATAGTCGAAATATGCTTAGTACCTTGAGATAACTTTATTTTCTTCCTCATTCCTTTGTGTAAATGTTAGTGATTGTAGAATCAAGTAAGAATGTTAATGATCTCATCTCTCTAATTTACCTCAATTTCAATTTTTATATTTGTTTCTTACAATAAAATTTATGACAAGATTACAAAATGATGTACGCTCTTACAGCATGAGGTATTGAACAAGATTTATGTTGTTTCTAACCATGTTATAAGAACAAGAAAAAAAGGAGCTAAAATCCTTGCCTCTAGGAGATGGTATTGAATTCTTATGTTGTGGTTAGCAATGTATGGTGATTTATGTAGTTCTTTGCTACTCTATCTAATTTTATTTCTCATTTTCCGGTCCAGTGTCACCTGCAATGCTGTGGGATGGATTGTAAAGTTGCTGAAAATATAGTTCAAGACTAACACTTCGCTTGGTTCATTTCTTAATGAGATTATGTGTTTGAAAAATAAGTAAGAAAATATTATTTTAACCTATTTTAGAAAACATGTGATCCTTTTTTTTATAGGATTTGTTACCTTCTTTTGAGATGCATATTAAAAATTTATGTATTGTGGTTTTAATATGTAGATGGTGATTTTGTTGTTTAGATTTGGTATTTGAGTCCGTATGTGATTTAGTTAGTTAAAATATAAGATGTGTTTATTTTGTGAGCATGTGTGTATATGAGGTAGAAGATGGCCTTCTTCGAGTAGATATCAAAATAAATGATCAGTTTGGGATAAATACTAATTTCATAATGAATTTAAAAAAAGGGACGGTATGAGTACATATGGTGGACATTTAAATAGATATAGGATATGGGTAACCCTAATACCGATATTGGTTATCTTTAATAGTTATATTTTTTTATATATGTTTTGCCCAAGCTTATTGAGAATGCTATGTGTTATTTAAAACGGATTTTAGACAGATACAAATTGTTAAAAAATTATCCAATTAGGATTTAGGATTGATACAAGTATATGTATTGGATGTTTGTGGGTATTCAAAATTATGAAATCTGCAAAACTAATATGAATATTTCTCTCATTCCATCCTCTTTCCTGCAATACTATAATGAATGGAGACATATAAATTGATAAAGGTTAACAAATTTTTTGAAGCATCAATTGATTTTGAAGTTAGTATTAATCAACCAGTGATAATCATAATTTATTCTCTTATTATGATGCCGTATTTAATGGATTGCCATATTTAATGGATACACAATGTTAATTGTGAATATCATTGTCAACTTTACATCTATATTAACATTTTGTTTGGAGTTTTGCTTTGTCATTTCGCCTTTAAATTAATTTTATCAGAGTTTTTTTTTTAAATTTCACATTCCTACTTCCAAATAGAACTTCACTTACAGTGTCATGTAAAAAGAGATTTCACACGATAAAACTCTTAATAATTAATTAATTCAACGAGTATTAAATTAGTGGTCCATACCCAAAATCCTTTTTTCGTACCCGTAGTACTTTATAAATAAAATTCTAAATAAGAAATAATTATTCATTTTAAATACCTTAAATTTAAACACACAAAATAATATTATTGTAATATTATCTCCCCGTGCATCGCACGGGTTAAAACGCTAGTAGGCCTTTAATGAGTTAATCTCTTTATTGGGTTTACAATGTAAACACTGATTCTCCTTCACCGATTCATAGAAGTGTTTTTCAAATTCTATTTATTTATAAAAACAAGTTTGAAATATTATTAATTAATAAGTATTCATTTAAGACTTATGTGTATAATTTTTTATTTTATATTGTATACATGTTTTTTAATAATTGTATACGTTTTTCACACTCAATTTTTCATTAAAAAACTAGCATTCATATGTGTATAACTTTTATTCATTAGTGTCTACATGTTTTTTAATAATTGTATATTTTTTTACATTCAATTTTTCATTAAAAAACTTATAAAACTAATAGAAAATTCACTAACATAGTGTATACATTTTTGTTCATAATTGTATATATTTTTATTCATAGTTGTATACGTTTCTAAAAGTGAGTGAACCGTATTTAGAGTGCACCCAGATGAACAGTAGTATTAGCCTTCATTTAATTAAACAGGCACACAAAATGAACGTTAAACAAGCTAAATTACGAGCGATTTAATTTCACCCCTACAGCTACGTGCTCCCTAATTGGGTATATTCAAGTTTTTATTTAATTTTCACCATTAAATTAAATTAAATAATTAAAAAAAAATTAAATAATTATTCATTGTACCTAAATTTTTTTAAAATACTACATCAATGCACCCCCTAAAATATGGGCATCTTATGAGTCAGTCTTGCATACACCGGATCAAAATTAGGACCCGATCGAAAAATTAGGCTGCCCGGTTATAGTATGATGGGCTATGATATGGGCTGAAGCCCAGTCGATCAGAAAAGCCTTTTACACTAGCGAACTAACTGAAGCCCATGTTGCTAAACAATTTCCACTTCCACAATCTAATAGTATCCCTCTTTTTATTAAGAATGACAATGATTTTTTCCATTTGCTGCACACTAAAGTGACTCTATATTCTTTAAAAAATTACACATTTTTTCACCTCGTTACTCAATTGGGTCGGGATGTAGGGACGTCTGGAGTGACCGGTTTCACTTTTGTACCAATTACATTTTTGTTTATAATATGTTTATACACTCTATTTTGGTAACTATGTCAATCCCACTATTTACGTACCTTTCTAAAAAAATTTAACTACCCAATGTCAATGTTCACACAATATAACATAGGGTTAATTGCATTAAAATACAATATATATTTTTTCAGTTTAATTACAAACTTTTTTTTATAAAAAAAAATGCATGAAATTTTCCTCTTTTTCAATTCAAATATGAACTTTCTTTTTATAGTTAATTACATGATTTTTTTGTGTTTTTTTTTTTAAAATTAATCACGATATTATTTTTCAATTAAGCACATGAGCTTTTATATCTTACAGTTTAATCAGAAATTCTTCCGTTAATGAAATATACTCCTTAATTAATAAGAACTTATACAAAGTAAATATTTATAATACTATTATTCACTCTTTTTTTTCAAAACTTATACTCCATGTAAATATTTATAATACTATTATTCACTCTTTTTTATCACCTAAAAGAGCATAACGTTCAAGTATCAAGGAATCAGTCTTAGTATCAATAAAGAGTGAGGCTCTTGTGCTCTCGGGGACACACCGTGTCTCCATATGAACACAAGAGTCCCCGGGGCACAAGAATTTTTACAATCAATGAATTTAATAAATTGAATATCAAACTCATAGGATCATATCAAGTGATAAATAAATTGCAATTATGAATTTTCTCTAAAACGATTCTCAAGTTTTAAGATTTAATTAACAGTTACTAACATTGAAGATAATAAATAACTGAATTAAAAGGCAATGGAAAGAAGACAATTAAATATTCAAAATAGTAGACATTGTAGCATCAAGGTAATTCAGTTTAGTCATGCCAATTCACTCATTAGACCCGAAATTTACATTCATTCATACTTATAATAAAGTGATCAATTAAATACGTTAAACAATTTTGATCAAGTGAGATTCAACAATCTTAAAATCCATTTCCCTTTCTATGTACTTACACTACGGAGACGTTCCTTTACAAGGAACTTAAGCATTAATAGATTTTCCTAATAGGTACTACAAGAATTAAATCTACCAAAAATTTTCACAATGATGTTTTGCAAAATATAAGATATCACATATTGAATGTCTAATAATTAAAGATTATACTGATGAATCCCTTTCATAGTGACAAATATAATTATGAACACATTCAAATTTCAATAATATAGCAATCCATTCTAACTTAATGCATTTATAATCGAAACAAGAATTAAGAAACACAATCATAGAAGTGATCTTCAAAATTCATCTTCAATAAATGTTTGTTTTTGTTTAAGTTGATTTAATAAACCAGTGAATAGTGTTATTCTATGTATGTTATGTTTGTTTTAGATTAAAGTAGGACACGTTTAAACTTTATGTCAAGTGAAATATTAATTGAAGTGAGAGAAGGGATAAAAGTAAGAGTGAGAAAGAAAGAGAAAATATTAATTGAGGAGAAATAATGAATGGTATGAGTGGGTAAGTCTTAATTGGGTTAATAGGTGTATATAGAGAAAATTTAAGAAGATTTAATAAATTTAAACCTGGGTATTAAACCCAAATCAAACATTGCTTAAAAGAATAAAAAATCTGCAGAATAATAAATTCAAAGTTCATGTCACAAAACAAACATGATTTAAGTGGATTTACTAAATCCTGAATAATAATTATCATTGTGTGATATGCTCGAAGGATGCAAGAGAAGAGAGTCAACAACTATAAAGGAGATTTTAGGAATTATTTGAGATAACGAGGCCACAGAGAAGATCAAAATCCACTCATGGGGATTCCTATAGCATCATAGCTGTATAAACGAAATAGTCTCATGAATCCTGCGTCAAAGAAATGTGTTTTATGTGATAACGAGGAAAAAACGGTAAAGCATGTAATGAGAAGTTGTATGATAATCAAAGAATCCATGGGCAAGTACAAAGGATGGTTAACAATACAGGTGTCGATGCATTAAAACTTAAAGTAAGTCTAATAAAGAGACCATCTAATTGAAACAGATTAAAATGACAAAATACACATATTTTAGAGAGACGGAGGGAGTAATATTTTTATTAAAAAAATGATTGCTAATTGATGACAATAGAAAAGTGCAATTCTTATATCCCACTGTATTTTCATTTTCAGCGTCTCACTCAAATAATTACGTTTCCCTTTTCGATAAATGAAATCATATATGTAAAATAAATAATTAATATATCTCCATAGAACACACACGGTACCATTACAATTACTCATCTCACATTAAAATAAATTTTCTCTCAACTCATTATTCATTAAAATATTAATTAATTCAGAATAATATTAAAAAAAAAGTGTAGGAAATGGTTTAAGGGAATAATTGAAGGGTGGGGGTTGCAGTTAGAGAAATGTGGGTCCCGGTGATTGTCAGAAAATTCAGTAAAAGAGTTCAGAGGAGATTCCACATGCGGAAAATTACGAAACATGTCATCCCTTTTCTGATAATAATCCCAAAACAACCCAACCCATCATCTCGTGACCCCCACCCGCCCTCCACCACCCTCACCCCTTAATCTGCATTTAGGCAGGGCCGCTCCAGAGGGGCCCTGAGCGAAATTTACAAAGGGCCCTATTTAATTTTAAAAAAAATATTAATAAGTTTTTTTTGTAATTTTCTAATATAATATATTTAATAAAATTTTTCTAGAAAATATTATTTTAGAAAATTTGAGATACTTTTTAGTATAGTTATCCATCTATATATCTCTAGTTTTAATGTTTTATTATAAATATTATCTCAAACTCTATCGTGTATTATTATATGATCTCTATTATTTAAATATTGTCATATCATTAAAAAGAATTAGAAGTAGATTAGTTAGGAGATTGATGGAATAAGTAGTTAGAGTTAGAGTTAGAATTAGAATTAATTAGTAGATTAGTAGAAATGTACTTATCAAAACATAGTGTAATTCTGCGGTTTAATGATGTAATTTAGGGTATAATAGTAATTACATAAATTAAAAAGTTGGTTTCTAATTAAAATCTAAGGGTGGAGATTGATTGTTTTAAATTTTAATGGGTTAGATTTTACAAGTGCACCCTAGTAAGACTCCAAAATATAAGGAAAGAATTATAAAAAAAACAAATCACAATAAAAAGAATTAAAAAAAAGATTACGTTAGAAAAAAAAAGAATAAGACTTTGAAATAAGAACGACATCAACTATCAAGTTTAATTAAAAATATAGGAGATAGATTACTAAGATTAAAGAAAGAATTATAAAAGAAAGAGATAATAATTGAATAAAAAAACAATTAAAAAAATAAAGAGATCAAACACAATCAGAATTGAATAAAAAACAATTGAAAAAAGAAAGAGTTCAAACGTCAAAATTGAATAAAAAAATAATTAAAAAAAGAAAGAGCTCAAACGTTAAAATTGAATAAAAAACAATTAAAAAAAGAAAGAGATAATATTATGAAAGTTTAATTAAATAAGAGATAATTAATGAATTATTACTACAATCAACATATAAAGAAATAATTAAAAAAAAATAAAGAAATCACGGTAAAAGTATTTTTTTTTATTACAATAAACTATACTACACAGGTAAGAATTGGGGGCCCCTAAGATTTGGGGGCCCTGGGCGATCGCCCTTCTTGCCTATGCTCAGGGCCGGCCCTGCATTTAGGTATTTGTTTCATAATTAAATATCATAAATCTTGATCTCTTTCATACTCATTCCAATTTTCATAAATTTCATATAATCGTAATTCTTTTTAAATATCTATCATTCAAAATTCTTTATTTAATTAAAATTTTAATAATAATTTTTTTCTTATCATGCATAATGACGTGTAAAATTAATATGTATAAATATAATTGTATGATAGATATTAAACAAAATGGCGGAGCTATTGCCACCCGAAATTTTACTGGAGGCACTCGAAAGTTCCATAAATACATTATGAAAGTACTATTATACCCTTATAATAAAACTTTCAAAATTTATTATCCAACATCTAAATTACTTTGGACACCCAATCCAATCCAATCAATCTCTCAAACTCAAACTGTATTAAACAAAAATTCTCTTTCTCATAGTATATTAAAACATTCTTAAATATCACGAAGTTATAAAAATATTTCTGCGTATGATTTTCTGAAAATCATTCTTTAACTAATTTGCCAATTAAAGAAGAAAAAAAATTATGCGCAAATCATCATATAAGATAAAACATTATTTGATGCGTTAATTTGAAAAATCGAACCATAAAATAATTTTTAACCCAAATAATTGTTAGTGGTATTCAAATTCTGATTGACCATGTGTCTATTAATTTGTTGGATATTCTTGTTCCTATGTGATGATTTGGTTTCCTCAGTAGCCAATGTTATTGGAATTTGCAGAAACGATTTCCAGATTATGGAAATGGAGCCTTTTTTTTACGTTCTATTCTATTTGCACTGCTTTTCTTTCTTAAATTTGTGAAATCATCCTCTAGGGAGGTCGTCAAGATTTCAGACTACAGATAATAAAAAAGAGTTTTCAAAAAAATCATGCTGGGTTAGGAAAAGATTGATGAAGAAGAAGATGTTCTAAATACAAGATTTGTTTGCTTTGTCAAATTGGGTGCGTAGGGTGCATTTAGATTGGGTGTACAAAGCAATTAAAGTGTTGAGTGTATGAATTTTAGATTTAATGATTGAAGGTTAAATATGTATTTTCACAATATATATTTTTAACTTTCAGGTGCTCTTAGTAAAATTTCCAGTGACAATAGCGTCGCCCAAAAAAAATTCACGAAATTAAAAAAAATAAAAATGAGGAGATCCAAATCCAAATATCACATTAATGATTTAGAAGTATTAGTGTATTACATTCGTTTAAAGTGAAAATTTCTAAAAATGTCCACTTTAAATTTTAATAATCTTTTTTTCCCACAATCTAACAAATAATCAAAATGGTCCATTTTCATGAATAAAATCATAATATCATTGATTTTTATTTGATTGGATCATTTAAACTTTCGAATTTATATATATATATATATATATATATATATATATATATATATATATATATATATATATATATATAACAATTCTATTCAATCCTATTTAAAAATGTATTAATTCCAATTTAAATAATTAACGTCCAATTTAAAAATAAATATATATATATATATTTTTATCGGAAAAAGTTAATTGTTAATATAATTAGTTCACAAAGCACCCATACCCCCTTTTCTCCAAGCCTTCTTATAACTCTCCTCTTGTTCGTTCCCAAAGAGAATCGAACATGGGTCATTCATTTTAATGAGGATTCTAATGGCTAGGTGAGCTAGCCCACCTGATTCATTTTGAATAACTATTATGTCCCTCTTTATATACTACCTCTATCTCGTCCTAATGAGCATATTTTACTTTTTTTGGTATATAGAACCCACATAAAATAATTAAAATATCTTTATGGGACCAATATATAATACTAATACAATTACCAAAATATATTAAAATGGAGTAATATTTCTCACCTCAAAATACATTAAAATATTATATTACTTAATTTTTGTAAAAAAAAAAGGAAAAGTAATTATTAGGACGTGAGGGGAAGTACTCTTTGATTACTTATGGATAGTTTAAAATTGTAGATAATAAAGTGTACCGTGTGATTTAAAAAATAATGGAAACTTAAATATAAAGTGTATTGTAATGTTATAATGATGAATGCCATTTTGTTATAAGGGGAGAAAATAAATACGAGACCAACGAAAAAATAAAAGTGTGAATATTAATATGAGATTGAGGAAACTTATATATTTTAAAATTCTATATTTGAAAAAACTATATGGAATATGTTATCTACTTTTATATACTCTCCCCTTTCACACATTTCATCTTTGTCTGTCTTTTTTTAATAATAAAATTAAAATCCTTAAAACATTAAAATATTAATATGTTATTTACGTTTTACACTATCCGTCAAATCCAATAGTTTTATTCACTTTGTTTTGAATTACCTAAATTATTTGCTTTTTTTCTTTACATTATATATCTGAAAAGCAATATTTATTAATCCACATATTCATACTAGTTCGGAGGGAGGAAGTATACCACAAAATCCCTAATTAGTTATAGTTCTTGAGTTATGTTATTTAGTAAATGGACTTCATTCTCTCTCACAAGTGAAAGGAATCTATTAATAAGAGAGTTGCAGATACTAATTTAAACTATTAACAAATAATTAATTTCAAAACATTCTAGGTTATTTATGTGAGTTTATTACACATTGCAACTTTATAAGGTATTTTGAAAATTTAGTTCAGGAAAAAAAAATGTGATCGTTTAGTTTGTTATGAAACTTCCAATTCATGAGAGTAGAATAAGACAAAAGGACATTTTCTTGTTTATTAGAACTTTGACTTGAGATTTCTTATGATGGGGTTAAATTATAAGATAATCTGATGAAGGGGAATCGGTCCAGCCCTTGGGTCACCTGAATAGCTGCGGTAAGCCTTTGGAGTTCGTCCTACATTGGATGTGTTGGGCAAATGTTGTGGGTATAAATGTAGTGAGGCAAACCTCCACTCTTAACTATGGTTTTGAGGTGGAGTTAGGCTGGGTTTATATTATAAATTCTTGGTTCTCCTTAATCAAACACCTTATCAATACATAGGGTATATAGGGTTTACACCGTGAACCCAGTTTACAAAGTGTTTGTATTTTACATTTGGTTAATAATTGTATTTGTGTTGTGTATAGGCCCATGAAGATATATTAATTATTTATTTTGTGAGTCTTACTTACTATAAAGAGAAATGTAAACTTTGTGTATAGACCCATGAAGATATATTAATTATTTATTTTGTGAGTCCTACTTACTATAAAGAGGAATGTAAACTTTATAATGGAACGTCCAAAATTAAAATGTATAATCGTTACGGTGGAATGAGGGTGTATTCTGAAACTCATGTTATTTTGTTTAATATTGAATATTGAACATTTTGCCCATATACCTTTAATATATTAAAGGAGAGTTTAATTTTAATGAGGTGTCATCACCAGAATTAATCTCAATTATTTTAATTTTTAATTAAAATTAAATATTTTAATTATTTTAATTATTAATAAAAATTTAATGTAGATAAATACATACATTATTTTAAGATTTAATATGATATTATCAAATCATTATTAATTAAAAAATAATATAGATAAATACATACATATATTTACTAAAAGATTTAGAAAATTTATCATCTCTTCACCTATAAATAAGACTTATTATTCTTTTATATTTTTTATACTCTCTTTTGATTATTTTTTATATATTTATTTATTCTTTTAGTTTGTTTTATTTTTATTGTTAGTATGTATTTTTTTATCTTTAGATTTTTTTACGTAATTAACTTTTGTTTGGATATTTTACAATTTTTTTAATTAATTTCTTCACCTATAAATAAGACTTATTATTCTTTTATATTTTTTATATTCTATTTGGATTATTTTTTGTTTTTATATATTTATTTATTATTTTATTTTATTTTTATTGTTAGTACGTATTTTTTTATCTTTAGATTTTTTTACGTAATTAACTTTTGTTTGGATATTTTACTATTTTTTTAATTAATTTTGTTATGTTTTCATTTTTTATTATTTTTTTTATTTAATTTTTAATTTTAATTCTATTTTTTTTAATTATTAGTATGTAATTTTTTTTTATTTTTTTCATGAATTTAAAATTTTATTTATTTAATTTTATTATGTCATCTTTTTTTTATTTCTTTGAATTTATTTATAATAAATTTATCTTTTATTTTTTTAATAATATATACTCCTTCCGTCCTGGGTATTTTTACCCGTTTGTACGGGCACGTAAATTAAGAAGTATTTTTTTAAATATATAATGTAAGAAAAAGTAGGGATAAATTGGTAATAGTGAAAAAAAAAGTAAATAAAGTTGTTGGAATGATGAATAAAGTGTAAAAAAAAGTAAATAAATTTGTTGGGATTAATAAATAAAGTGTAAAAATTAGATAAGATGTGTAGTGTATTTTTACCTTTTATGGAATGAGTAAAAATGGACATCCAAAAATGGAAAGTGGATAAAAATACATTATTTTTATTATAATTTTTCTTTTATATTTTTTAAAATTTTCAAAATTTTATTCATTATGTTTCTTTTAATTTTATTTGTAATTGTAATTTTTTTTAATATGTTTTTACCTACATTAATAGATCGTGTTATTAATGATTCACAATAAAGAAAATATTATTAATGTTGGCAATTAATTAATTTGAAAAACTATTCACCTTGAAATAAAATAAATGAAAATTCATGGTATTCCATGTATGTTTCTTATATTTTAAGAAAAGTCATATATACTTGATACGAATCAACAGCTGAATTCAATACGAAGAGTGGAGTTTGAATATCACCAATAAAATTTTCTGGAAACAGGCACTGAAATTTTTATAATGCGGTTAGATTATATTTTAAGAGACTCTCTTGTGAAATGGATTTTTTATGAGATGGATTGACCCATTATTAAAGTATGCTTATCATATAAGTAAAATATGTTTATTTATAGTTAAAAGTATGTTAATAATGAATCAACAGCTGAATTCAATACGAAGAGTGGAGTTTGAATATCACCAACAAAATTTTCTGGAAACAGGCATTGAAATTTTTATAAAGCGGTTAGATTATATTTTAAGAGAGACTCCCTTGTGAGATGAGTTTTTTATGAGACGGGTTGACCCATTATTAAAGTATGCTTATCATATAAGTAAAATATGCTTATTTGTAGTTAAAAGCATGTTAATAATGAATCATCTTATAACATCCTAAAATCATATTTTAATTCATCATCCATCATAATTTACAAAACATACTTTAACAACCATTAAACATAATTTATCTATATAATAAACATACTTTAACACGTCTTACAAACGGTTTCACATAAGTAGCGTCTCATAAGAGACTTTGTCATATTTTAATTCTATCTCTACCATCAAATACAATAAAATAATTATTTAAAAAAAAAATACCTACTCCCCTTACAGAATAACCCTAAAATTTAATGATACATAAATAATTTTTTTTTAATATCGAATAATTAGGATGTAAACTTTTTGCTCTTTCTTTTATATTTTTTAAAAAAAAAATTATTAACTTTTGTTTTGATTTTTTTTGTTGTTTTAATTTTCTTTTTTATTAATATGTAATTTTTTAATCTTTTATTTTTTATATTAATAATTTTATTTCATTGTTATTTTTATAATTTTTTTATGATTTCTCTTTAGATTATTATTTTTATTAATTTAAATTTTTTTGTTTTAATTTGTTTTTTTTAATTTTTTTTCATTAGTAATTTTTAATCTTTTGGAGTTTGGCAAAGACTTGTGTGAGATCGTCTTACGTACGGGTTTACATGAAACTGCCAGAAGTGATAACTTTTATAAACAAAAGTGATAATACTATTTCATGAATAATTTATTGAATAAATAAAAAGTGATAACATTTTATAACGAAAGTGATAAAGTTTTATAGCGAAAGTGATAACTATTCTAAAAATCGAAAAATTGTCTCATGTGAGCCGGTCTCACACAAGACCTACCCTTGGAGTTTTTATGTGAATTTTTGTGCAAATAATTACTCTCCACCTAGCTATAAATAAACTCTTTATTCATTTATTATATACACATACAGAATAAAAGTTTTCTTCAAGTTTTATTCAAGTTTTGAAGAAAGGTATTCATTTTTTCTATTTTTATTATTATTTCCTAAATTTTATATTAATTAATTCTTTTATATTTTTCAAATTTTCTTTTAATTAATTTTTTTTTAAAAATTGTTTATCTTTTTTTCTTTTAATTTTTTTATTATATTTATATTTTTTATTTGTTTACATTTTTATTTTTTTCATGTTTAATATTATAATTTTTAAAATTAATTTTGTTATTTTTTTTTTATTTTATCGAATTGATTTATGTTGAATTTATATATTTTTTTATCAAATAACTTTAATATAATTTTTTATTCAATAATTAAAATAACATATTTTATTTTTTTGATAATTTAAATCTGGAACAACAATCATAATAAAATTTGAAAGATCAATTCAATAATTTTTTTTAAAAAAATAGTAAATCAATTTAACAATGAAATTAAGCTTTTACCAACGAAATCAAATTCATATTTGAGTGTATATAAATTGAATTTTACTCTTCAATATAAACTTATATTAAATTATAATAATTGGATAAATAGTAATATTTTTTAAAATTATTGAATAAATAGTTATATATATTAGACTTAAATTATATTTTTAAATGATAACTTTACAATCCGTGTAATACACGGGATTCATACTAGTATATATATATATATATACTTATTTGTTTATTTATTAATTATATTTGGTAAGATATTTAATATCTTATTAGGGCACCTAATGCGTACTTGTAAAATTTAAATCGTTAGATTTTATAATAATTAATCTACACTCTTAGATTATAACTAATTATAACTAAAATTTTAAATTAATTAATTATAATTATATATACCCTACACCAAATCTATAAAATATTAGAATGTATCAATGCAGGGATAAAATTTCTTTTGCTCCATAAGTTTGGCCATGTACAATTTTTGCCTCAAAAAAGATAACATTTGGGCATTTGTCCCACTATCTTCATAATTGCGCCAATGTTGCCTCGTTTTCGCCGGAATTTGATATTTTCGCCGAAATCGATCACGTGCATGTCACGTGACATCGGATTTGGTATTTCCCGACGGGAAATTATTTTTTGCCCCTTAAGTTTGGTCATGTACACTTTTTGCCCCTAAAAGATAAGATTTGGGCATTTGTCCCAATATTTTTATAGTTGCGCCAATATTTTCCCATTTTTCCCGAAATTTGTTATTTTCAATAGAATCAATCACATACGTGTCACGTGATTATCGGATTTGGCATTTCCCAGCTAATTTACTGACCTAGCGACACAGTGGCATCCACATCAATAACAACAATGATAAAATTTTATTAAAAATTTAATTAAAAAATATCCTCCATCAATGCACTCAATTCTCACGTGCGCTCCACGTAATTCCACCATTTTTGCAAACTCCCTCTTTTTGTCAATTAGAGGATCCCTCGTGTATCCTCTCACCACTATGGGCGGCAACCATTGGATCTTCCGCTCGCACCACCCTACTCACGTCACCAAGCTCCCCATCATCATCTACTTCCACGGCGGAGGATTCGTATTCTTGAGTGCCACCACTCCATATTCTTTCACGAGTCCGTATGGTTGCTTACGTTCCTTCCCTCATCACTTCCGTCGAGTAATACCTAGCATTGGAGAGTCATCTTCTGGAGGCGCACGACAACCTCATGGATGAAGTGCAGTGGGTTAAAATCTAAGCACTTGCCGGTCGTGACGCCAACCCTTCGATCAAAGAATTCATTGAATTCTCTAAGATTTTCCTAGAGAAGTTGGTAAAGATGATGTATTGTAACACATAGGTCAAGGGATCAAATCCATACAATTATAATTTAATTTTTTTATTTTATAAAGTGTTACATAAATTTTTTGTTGTAACATTTATAAAGTGTTACAAAAGTAAATGTAACAATTTTTTTAAGTGTTACTATATTAAGAAAAAGTATTACATAAGACAATAGGTAACAAGGACAACGGCGACACCTCTAAAAGTGTTATCTATCATCTATAATAATATATTTAAGCCATTAGATAATATTTTTTACGTGTTACGTAAAGCCATTTATGTTGTAGTGGCAACCGTATGGTTGCTCACATTCCTTCCCTCATCGCTTCCATCGAGTAATACCTAGCATTGGATAGTCGTCTTCTGGAGGTGTACGACGACCTCATGGACGAAGTGTAATGGGCTAAAACCTAAGCACTCGCCGATCGTGACGCCAACCCTTCGATCGAAGAATTCATTGAATTCTATAGGATTTTCCTAATGGAAAGCAGCGTCGCCGGCAATATTGTCTACCACGTGGGGATGCGTACACTTGATATTGATCTCCAGATCACAATTAGAATCGTGAGACTGATAATGAACCATCCATTCTTCAGTGGGGTGCGAAGGACTGAATCGGAGCTGAAAGAATGCCAAAGACCCCATCCTCCTCTGCATGGCTCTGATATCATGTGGTTGCTCGCACTTTCGGAGGGTACAGATCGAGGCCATGTATACTGTAATCCGTTCATTGGTGGTAGGCCCTTGGAGGAGAAAATCCGACAGTTGCCACCCATAGTGGTAAGAGGGTACACAAGGGATTCCTGATTGACAAGAAGGGTGAGTTTGCGTAGATGGTGGAAGCACATGGAGGACACGTGAGAACTGAGTTCATCGATATTGTGGGTATTTTTTAAAATTAAATTACTAATAAAATATTATTATTGTTAATGTGGATGCCACAATGTCGCTAGGTTAGAAAATTTCTCGGGAAATGACAAATTCGATAATCACGTGACATGGACGTGATCGATTCTAGTAAAAATATCAAATTTCGGGAAAAATAGGGCAACATTGGCGCAATTATAAAGATATTGGGAGAAATGCCCAAATCTTATCTTTTTTGGGGTAAAAATTGTACATGGCCAACCTTACAGGGCAAAAAAAAAATTTCCGCCGAAAAATGCCAAATCCGATGATCACGTGACATGCACGTGATCGCTTCCGGTGAAAATGTCAAATTCCGGTGAAAAAGGGGCAACATTGGCGCAATTATGAAGATAGTGGGACAAATTTCCAAATGTTATCTTTTTTGGGGCAAAAATTGTACATGGCCAAACTTATGGGGCAAAATTTTTTTTTATCCCTATCAATGCATTAGGTGCATTCCATAATTACCCTTTTAAGTTAATACTCCCTCTATCCCGGCATAGGAGGGTCTTTTACTTTTTGACATGTAGATTAAGGGGTATTATTATTTAATGTGTAGTGGATAGTTGTATTAGAGGGAGTGTATGCCCCATATTTTAATTGTATTAGAGGGTGTGTGTGGGTTCCATGTATGTAAAAAAGGAAAGGGGACCCTTTGGGTGGGACGACCAAAATAGAAAAAAACACTCTTTAAATGGGACGGAGGGTGTATTAGATTATAAAAAATATATAAAGAAAAACACAATTTTATTTATGATAAGTACTGTGTTTTAAAAAAAAAAGTTATTAAATGAGACAATAAGAAAATGTGTTTTAATATAGAATTGATAGCAAACAAAATAGGAAGAAAAAAGAAGGTAATACTTCCTTGATCTGTTTTAACGAGTCTCATTTACTTTTTGGATGTGAATTAAAGAGTATTATTATTTAATATACATTGAAAAGTTGTATTAGTAAATGAGCGAATCCTATATTTCAATTATATTAGTAAGCATATGTGAATTTTATATAATTAAGATAAGAAATGAGAATCTTGGGGTGAACGTCCATCATATAAAAATTAATTTCTTTTAAATTACGGGATGAGTATAATATTCATATATGAAATCATTACATAATTATTTTTTAATTTTTTGTTGATCATTTTATTTTTACTTTATTTAAACTTAAATTAAGATTTAATTTACTTCACTTACATAAGCCTTATGCCTTTTTTTTTTCTAAAAAAATAAAATACATTAGCAAGTAAAATCAGCTGAATCAAAAATAGAAATCTATTTACAATGTACTGGTTGAAATATTGACATGATTTTGCAGAGAAGAATGCAAGTGAGAATTGAGAAAGGATAACAAATGAAATAAAGCAAAAATGGAGGGCAAAACTGTAAAATTGTGTCAGGGTTATTCCCTGTGCCAGTAAAGTGGGCTTAGGTAGACCACCAGACCAAGTGACCAACAACGACCAAAGACCCATTTCCCCAAATTAAATTAGAACAATTAAAATCAGAAATTGTTAAATGTGAAAAAACTGCATCATTCTTTTCGAATTGAACTAAATTATATATATATATATATATATATATATATATAACCCAGAAATTGTTAAATAAAGCTCCAGCATTCGTTTCGGCTAATGCGCTTTATGTTCATTCCTTCACACATCAAATATTCTTTCCTCAATTTAAAATACACCTTTAAATTAAATTTCTTATTTCGAGAAGCACTTCACATTACACGTTGGGTGAATCACTCATATTTAATTTAACCAGCATAGTAGCATACTCCATTCTTAAATTTACTAACCTATAGGAGTATTTGATTTTTCGAATAATAAATTTATATAATGAATGACTAAAAATTACTCAATTCTTTCCACAACTAAATATACATTTTTTTTCATTTTGGTCAGTCTTTAAAAAAATCATACACTTTTCTTTTTAGTGTATGTGACCCACATAAAAAATTTATTATACGCACATGGAGCACACACATTATACTAATACAACTACCAACTACACATTAAAATATTATTTTCCTTACTTCACTTTACTACACAATAAAATATTATATTCCTTAATTTATGTACAAAGAGCAAATGTATACCTTATTTCGGGACGGAGGGAGCATAATAGAACTCAATAAATTATATACACACACCTCACACATTTACAATACCTTATTTCGGGACAGATGGAGTATAATACAACTCAATAAATTATACTCCCTCCGTTCCTCACTAAGATGATCTTTTGCTTTTTGACACGTGAATTAAGGAATATTATTATTTAATGTGTAGTGGGTAGTTGTATTAGTGGGAGTGGATCCATATTTTAATTGTATTAGTGGGTGTGTGTGGTTCCACGTGTGTATAAAAGAAAAAGAGACTCTTTGGATGGGACACCCAAAATAAAAAAAAAACATTCTTTAAAGGGGATGGAGGGAGTATACACACCTCACACCTTTACGATAAAACACCCCACACATTATCTCCAAATCAAGGCACCCACAAATTACACACACCAGCCATCTTTCCCACCCCACACATTATCTCCAAATCAAGGCACCCACAAATTACACACACCAGCCATCTTTCCCAAGAACTAAGATATAAGATAGAGTTAGTAATAAAAACTAAAAATCCTAATTTACTATTGAGAGTGGAATTTCACACGTTTTAGGTTTCACATTACACCGTTTTAGATAAAATATGAAAATAATTTCATGAAAAATTGCGTGATTCTCATATCTTGCATAATTAAGATGCTACTAAGGTGTTTTGTTGAGTTTTGAAGATTAAAATAGGTCAAAATTGAAACAGAATCGAAAACGGGCTGAAAATGAGCTGAAGAGGACTCAACTCGAGTTGCATGACTCGACTCGCTCGAGTTGAGTTGGGCAGAGCAGGAGGAACAGGTTGCAGATTTAGCCAACTCGAGTTGACAGGCAGTAACTCGAGTTGCCAACTCGAGTCGTGTTGGCCACTCATGTTACATAGGGACAAGTCGTGTTGGGTCCGGAAGCCATCCAGGTTGTAGAGCATCGCAACTCAAGCAAACAGGCGACAACTTGACTCGTGTTGGCTTAACTCGAGTTGAACGATTTGAAACACTGGTCGTATTGTTAAGTCGTGTTGCGTAAGTGATGGGTGTTTTCTCAATACACAATTAATCCCCCAGTATGAAGAATGTAACTGTAGCATAGGCAAGCTACCAAGTCATAATTATTGAACCAAAAGACGAATGGTTATCAATTTATTATTATCTAAATTAACTAAAACTATTGTTTGGCAATTTAATTAAGGTAATATTATTAAGCTACTAAATAGAATAATTAAATAACAAATAAAATAGAAAACAATAAAGAATAATCGAAAGTTGAACAAGTGAGAATATAGGTACCTCTTCGGGCTATCCAGTTAATTTTACTAATTAATCTCATTTCCGTATATCAATGTTCGGCTCTACCTTGTGGAATATGGACGCATCACTAAGCCATGCAAATCTACTCTATAGACATAAGCAGATCAACATGTAACACATATGAATTACCTCAGGGCAAGAACATAATTTCACCCCCCTTTCTAGGTACTATCAGTATAAATTATTTCCCGTGCACTAAGTAATCTAACCCGATATGATTTCCCTTTATATGTACTATGAAATTATCCTCTTTATCCTACTTACTAACCCGAATTCAATTCAATCAATAAGTATTTATAAAAGATAGTTCTAATGAAGTTTCGGAATTCCCTCACTTAGAATCATAACATGGAATCCTGTTCAGCAGTGAACGCGCTCAATCAATATTCAAGATGAACATTCAGACTCTATTCAACAGTTAATGATGCACAAAACGACTCTGAATATGGATTAAAAACACATAGTCTTATATAAAATAAATTCACAAGTAGTGTTGTACGGAGTATACACATGGAAGTTCAATTAACTACTAAAACCTTCATAAACACTAAAACTACCAAAGAGGTTCTAGCCCATGATGCTTCGAAGAACATTCATGGTGATTGGATAGATCTTACCCATAGTCTTGAAAATTACAAGAAAGATTAAGTTGCGAAATAAACCCTAGATGTGAGCGCCGTCGCTTTTCACTCCATCTTAAATCTTCACTTGGTTCTCACTTGATTCGCTGCACGAATCTCTCTCTATAGCTCCTGCGGATGGAGTTAAGGTTTGGATGTGGTGTAGGATGGTTGTGGAATCTAATTCTCTTTTTGATGTGATCTGCATTCCCTTTTATACTTGTAAACTATCCTTATGAACTTTACTGGGCTTTTTCTTGGAAAGTACGAAAATACACGTACTGGAGGTGAAATTCCAATATTTCGACGCTAATTTTTTCTAGCTCAACCAGAATGGTCTTGGTCGAGTTGGACCCTCTTGATTGAGCTACGGTCGAGTTGCGTGTCTGTAAACTGAAACTTCATCTTCACGCCGAGCTTGACTTCCCTGCTGTAGCTCGACTAAATTGCTCTTGGTCAAGCTACACTACCTTGGTCAAACAACATCTCTGACCCGAACGCTCCAGCTCGACTTCTATCGTGTAGCTCAACCAACCTAAACATGGTCGAGCTACTTTTCTGGTCGAGCTACACCTCGAAAAATGTGCCTTCCAATTCTGAGCAATTCTGACCTATTTTTCTGTATAAATATGCTCAAATAACCTCAGTAGCACCTGATTCGTGGGTTTTCCATAAACAACCCGATTCGCCTTGATAATAGACCAAATCATACTCAATTTCCACACAAATCGGAGCTTAAAACACGTGAATTATCACTCTCATCATTAGGACTGATACGCATTTTTTACGCACTTCAATTAAATCCCCAAGTGTGAAGGATATCAAATGTAGTGGCAAGAGACCAAGTTTAAATATCGAACCCACAAAACAGCCAATTATTTACTTCTTATAATTACTAAATTAATCAAGACATGTAACCAATTTCCAAAGTGTTGTAATTTAATATCTAAATACTGAAAATTAAATAACTAATAATATAAAAATCATAAAAGAAAGATTTAAGATTAATTCAAAAGAGAATCAACAGTTCTAAGGTAATCCGATATAGATTAAATAATTTGAATTCCTAGACTTCCAATTGTTCATTCATGCAGCTTATATGAAAATACACCACATAGCCTTGCTAACCCACCAGATATGACCCGATCTTAAGCTAACAGTATGTTCTGATTTATTTCTTATGGTGCGTGAATATTATCAAGCCCCCTTCCTAGATACTAATCAATGCAAACTACAATACATTCGGATGGCAAGTTTGACTAACAAGATATTTTCTGAAAGTATTACAAGACTCTATTCACTTCCTACTTGAATGTCTAATTGCATTGTTTCACTAAATAATTCACGTATCTAATTTACCAGTTCTTTGAATTAACGTGTTCATGGACAAACTACCTTAATCCCCAATAGATAGATAATTTAATTCATGAACGCACACTAGCTAACATAATAAATCAAGCATCACGGGCAATGTCATGAATTTAATATGAAGACGTTATGAAGCATGATTGGAAAAGTCTCAAGACAAATCAAATAAACCAAAATAATAATCAACATGAATTCACAAATTCAGTCTAGTTCATCAAATCAATTACGTCTATCCTTCAAACATTAAAACTGTAAACGAAATTAGCTCATGAAGTTACAAGCAACTCCCATGGCTATCAAATTCATATCAGAAGTCTTGACAAACGAAAAGAAAAGAAAGGAATAGAAAAACCCTAGTGTTGGAGTTGTCTCAGATTCCTTCTCCGTCTCTCTAGTTGAATGATCTCCCTCTTGAATGACCCTTGAATCTCCTTCGGTGTGGATGGAAGATGGGATGGATGTGGATGATGGTGGATGATGGGTAATCCCCTTATGGAGAGTGGTGTCTCTTATGAATAATGATGTGAAATATATATAGGTGTGAGAAGGGAATGAGATAAGGAAATTAATTGTGCTCCAAGAAATAGGAAAGATGCCCAATTTTCGAAAGTTCCTGTCGGTAGCTGCGCGACCTCACGATTTTGGGTATAACTTCCTCATCCGAACTCCAATTTGAGTGATTCTTATGCCAAAATAATTCTCTCTTCCGTGCCTTTCCAACCATATATTATATGATCAATTTGGACTTCTACAAAAATATAGAAAAATTATACAATGTGTACGTGTATTTTTCAGCATTCCTTCACACTTTCACTCTTCATTCCAACTTTGAACTTTTGATCATGTTTTACCCTTTAAAACTCAACAAAACACCTTAGTAGAATTTTAATTATAAAAGATATGAAAATCACGCCATTCTACACAAAATCGTGGCTACATTCTATAAAAAATGGTGTAATGTGCACACATAAAATTCGTGAAATTTCACTCTCATCAAGGGCCAAGTCATGTTGTGTGTTTTTGGATCAGAAATCGGGGTTTACACCTTTTAGTGCGTGAAAACATTTAAAAAAGCCCAGTTGAGACATATTCGAAGTAAAAGGTATAAAAGGAGATCCAAACACATAAGAAAGTGGGAGATCAATTCAAACCCCAATCCATCATGACACACCACGCGCCCTATCCATACACACACATCAGATCTTCATCCATTCACCCCAGCATCCATTCCATCTTCCATCGAATTTGAAAGAAATCCAAGGACAAGTTGAGAGAGATCGGACAATCGGAGAGATGGAGAAGGAACGCAGAGCTACGCTACGCTAGGGTTTTGTGTCTTTTTTCTTTTCTTTTCTTTTATTTTGATTATTATTATGAACTTCATAGCCATGAGAGTTGATTGTAACCTCATGGGCTAATTTCCATTACATTTCTAGGGTTTGAAGGTTAGATTCAACTGATTTAGAGACCTAGACCAATTTACTGATTTTGTGCAGTTAATATTTTGATCTTACTTGGTTTATTGAGACTTTGTTTTTCTACTTCGTAACGTCTTCATAATAATTCATGTCATTGCCCGTGATGCTTGACTTATTGTATTAGCTTGTGTGCGTTCATGAATTATATATTGTCTATCTGTTAGGAATTAAGGTAGTTTGTCTGTGAATACATTAATTCAAGAACTAGTAAATTAGATACTTGAATTATTTAGTGGAACAATTGATGAGATTGAAAATTCACTAGTTTTGAGCCCGGATTCGTGTGTTTATGATGTAATAAATGGTTGTAATTCGATGTGAATCAGTATACATAGTGAAAAGTCACGAATCAGGTGTCTACAAGGCTATTTGAGCTTGATTTTCGATGGAAACGAGTTGAAAGTGATCGGATCCGAAAAGAGAAAGAAACAGGTGTGCGATTCAACCACACAGGTGTCGGATTTGACCAAGAAGGAGAGAGTTCGACCAGCACTTCTGGTCGAACTGAGAGTGGAAAAGTGCCATTCGATCACGACAAGGGAGTTCGACCAAACCACTTGGTCGAACCACATTCGAACTAAAAGCCTAAATAGAAACAGTGCTGGTTCGACCAGGAAGTATTCAGTTCGACCAACACTCTGGTCGAATCCAAAATCAGAGGCCAAGTTACAGACAGATTCGACCAAGAAGGGAAGAGTTCGACCAACTTGTTTGGTCGAATTGATGTTTGGAAACTTACCAAATTCGTATTTTTACACCTTCAGTGCATGTATTCACTCAAAAAGCCCATCCTAGGTCCATAATGAGAGCTTACAAGTATAAAAGGAGATGTAGATCACACCAAGAAGGGGGAGATTAGAATAGATTGAATTGGAGAGAGGCCACAACAATACTACACCCCACAAAGGGGGATCACCCCCAACCATCATCTACATCCTTCCCTCCATTCATCCATCACTTTGAAGATTCGTTCGTGGAATCAAGAGAAGAACCAAGAGGAGAATTCAAGATGGAGAAAGACGCGACGACGCCCACATCTAGGGTTTTATTAATTTTCTAATTTATCTTGTATTTTTCAAATATTCGGGTAAGATCTATCCAACACCCATGTTTATTCTTCGTAACATCATGGGCTACAGCTTTTTTGGTAGAACTAGGGTTGTGAAGGTTTTTACCAATTAATTGAACTTTCGTGTGAAAACTCCATACAACACTACTTGTGGATTGATTTTATATATGATTGTACTTTCTTAATCCATATTCAAGGTTGTTTTATATATCTTGGTTGTAGATTGAATGCGTTCACCGCTAAACAAGATTTCATGTTATGATTCTAAGTGAGGGGACTCCGAAGCTTCATTAGAACTATCATATATGAATACTTATTAATCGAATTGAATTCGGGTTATTGAGTAGGATAAAGAGGATAATTTTATAGTACCTATAAAGGGAGATTATATCAAGTTAGAGTACCAATTGGCCAGGAAAATAATTAATACTGATAGTACCTAGAAAGGGGGTTGGAATTATATCTCTTGCTCCGAAGTTATTCACACATGTTACACGCATGTTTACTTGTGTCTATAGAGTAGATATGCATGGTTTAGTGATGCGTCCATATTTCAAAAGGTAGAGTCGGACATCAACACACGGAAGGAGAATTAATGAGTGAAACTGGGTTCCCCTAGAGCTACCTATTCTCCTACTTGATCCACTTTCGTATTCTTCTAATACTTTTATTTTATTTGTTATTTAAATTAATTGTTTAGTAGTTTAATAATTAAATCCCAAACTTTATTGCCAACTTGCCTTAATTAATTTAGTAAATAATTAAATTGATAATACGCCGTCCTTTGAGTTCGATAATTCACTTGGTCGCTTGCTTAAGCTGCAATAGATATCCTTAATACTTGGGGATTAATTTTGCGTGCAAAGAAAACGCGCGTCAACAATACAATTAGATATTCAAGTAGAACCTTGTAGTACTTTTAGAGAATATCTTGTTAGTCAAACTTGCCATCCGGAGGTATTGTTATTTTCGTTGATTAGTATCAAGGAAGGGGGATTGGTAATATTCAAGCACCTTAGGAAATAAATCAGAGTATTCTGTTATCTTAAAATTGGATCATATTTGGTGGATTAACAGGGTTATGTGGTGTATTTTCATTGATACTGCATAAATAATCAATTGGGAGTCTAGGAACCTAAATTAATTGATTTATACCTGATACCTTAGAACAGTTGCTTTTCTCTTGATTCAAACTTGAATTATTTTTCTTGCTTTTAATTATTTAGTTATTTATATTTCATTATTTTAGATCATTAAATTCACACACTTGGAAAACCGATTACTTAATTATGATTAATTTAGTAATTTAAAATAAATTAATAATTAACTGTCCTTTTAGTTTCGATAATTTAACTTGGTTGCTTACCGCTACAATTGATATCCTTCATATTTGAGGATTAAACTGAAGTTTGTATAAAATGCTCATCATTTACCTCACCTAATAAATCAATTCATACGCTCAAACGTGACGTAATATCGGGAGATGATGTATTCAAGAACTTAAAGGAATGCATTTTCACGTATTTAAACCGATTAAAATGTAGTGATTCCTTTTATTTTTCCCCAATGCTAGGTTGTTCGATCAACGAGAGCCGGTAAAATATAAATTATTCAACTAGTATTGATTGAAAAATTTTCTATTCAACTAGAATGGGACCACGCACTATTGCAATTTTTTCAAGGACCAGGTGACCTAACAACCATGTGATATCCATGTGACAGCCTCCATTAGTTTTAGACAGCTTGGAAAAAAATGCTAAAAATATTATGTGGGACCAAAATTGCATGAAAAAAATACTTTGGAGCTGAAACGCAAAACCTTAAGATCAAAATCAAATGGGATTGTGACGGATGAGGCCACTATTACGATTTTCTCAACGGATCATGAATTATAATGAAAAATATTATATTAATCACAATGTGAACTTACAACTATACTTTAAAAATTAGTATTGAATATGTCAATACTCTCGCGTAAAGATCCTCCATTCTTGTTTCAACGAGATCATCCCTCATAGCTCATCATAGG
This sequence comes from Pogostemon cablin, assembly GCA_023678885.1. Taxonomy (NCBI): domain Eukaryota; kingdom Viridiplantae; phylum Streptophyta; class Magnoliopsida; order Lamiales; family Lamiaceae; genus Pogostemon; species Pogostemon cablin. The sequence goes on along the minus strand of CM042981.1, from coordinate 12,304,493 downwards.
AGATGTCGCTACTCGTGTAACCACTAGAAATCTTAAAAAAACAAGAAAATGGTTAATGTCTCTTTCTATTCCTACTATTATCTCCTTGTTAGAGCCAAAAAAGTCAATGAGGCCTGTACTGACTCAAATTGGATTCTAGCTATGTATGAAGAACTCAATCAATTTGCAAGGAACGGTGCATGTGAACTGGTTCCTAGGTCACCAAATTGCAATATCATTGGAACTAAGTGGATTTTTAAGAACAAGTCTGATGAGATTGGAACAGTTACTCAAAACAAGGCTAGATTTGTTGCTCAAGAGTACACTCAAATTAAGTGTATTGACTTTGAAGAAGCATTTGCTCCAGTTGTCAGATTGGAAGTTGTAGGATGTTACTTGTCTTCGTCTGTCAACTAAAAGTTGTAGTCTATCAGCTGGAGGTAAAGAGTGTATTTCTTAATGTTTACCTGAAAAAAATTGCTTATGTTCCTAAACCTAAAATGTTTATTGATCAGAAAAATCCAGAATATGTGTACAAACTTAGGTGTGTTGTGTATGAACTTAATTATGTACCAAGAGTTTGGTATGAGAGATTAACCACTTTCCTATTTGAAAAAGGATACAAGAGAAGAGGAGTCTACAAGACCTTGTTTATACACAAAATAAGTAGATACAATAGTGGTACAAATCTATATATATTGATAATATAATTTTTTATTCTACATATAGGAAGAAACTTAATGAATTTGTTAAGCTCATGAAATCAGAATTCGAGATGAGCATTTTAGGAGAACTAAACTATTTTTTGGAGCTTCAAGTCAAATAAGATGAAGGACGAAATGTTTATTCATCAAACAAAGTGTGCTGCAAATCTAGTAAAAAAGTTTGGACTTGAGGGTGCTAGGCATCCAAATTCACTAATTGAAATTCAAACCAAACTTGGCAAAGATGATGATGGTTCGAATTGATGTTGATGCCACTTTATATACACTACAAGAAAACCGTCAAATTCTAACAGAAAAATTCCAACGAAAAGCAAATCCATTGGAAATTTTAGAGTTCCAACGAATTTTTCAATGAAACTTTAAACCATTGGAAAATTCCAGCGAAAATTCCCATGAAAATTTAAACTGTTGGAAATTTCCAATGCTAATTCCAATAGTCTGGTAAAGTATTGAAAATTTCCAACGAAAATTCCTATAAAACCTAAAATTGTTGAAAAGTTCCAACAAAAATTCCCATATAAATTTAAATCGTTGGAAAATTCTGATGCTAATTCCAATAGATTGATAAACCATTGAAAATTTCTAATAAATATTCCAATTAAACTTAAGCCGTTGGAAAATTCATATAAAAATTCCATCGAGAAAAGAGACTTCAATAAATTTAAGTGTCAATTTATAACATAAAATATATATTAATTAAGTTGGTAAATGATAAGGTGATATAAGTAAGAGGTCAAGGGTTCGAATCCGAATAAATATTTTTCTATCGTTGGAAAATTCCAACGGAGTTCGAAGATCGTTGGAATTTATTCCAACGGTAATTTCAAAAGAAAATTCTATTAGAAAAATATTTGAATCACTTTTAGATAAAAATTCCAACAAAAAATATCGTTGGATTCACCGTTGGATTTTTAAAACCGTTGAAAATGCTGTTGGAAAAATAACATTCCAACGGCCAATTTTCCAACATAAAAAATTCATTGAAATATCTGTTGGAATCACGAATTCCAATGGTATTTTTGCATTTTCAACGATTTTTCAATGTTGGAATTCGGTAATTTTCTTGTAGTGATAGAAGCATAATTGGAAGTCCGTTAAATTTGACGTCCAGCAGACCTAATCTAGCTTTTAGTGTAGGGCTCTGTGTTCGATATCAAGCAGAACCAAAATAGTTACATCTGAAAGCTTTGAAGAGAATCATCAAATATGTTTCAGGTAAACTGAACCATGGTAAACGATATTCTCATGACACTAACTCCAATATTGCAGGATACACTGATGCAGACTGAGCTGGAAAGATATGGATGATAGGAGGAGCACCTCTAGGGGTTGTTTCTTCATAGGAAAAATAAATAAATAAAAAAAGTTTTAAATAGAACTCATCCATAAAATAGTATTACACAGTTTATATATATATATATATATATATATATATATATATATATATATATATATATATATATATATATATATATATATATATATATATATATATATATATATACTTCCTAATTCCACTAACAAGGTATATAATTGCCTCTTGTATATGTAGATTAAAGTGTATTATTATTTTCATTTAATGAGTAGTTGTATTAATGTATGTATGGAACTATGAGTTGAGAGTCTGATACTTGAAATTAAGGTTTTAGATTTTTTATTAAAGGATATATTATTTAATATATATATATATATATATATATATATATATATATATATATATATATATATATATATATTGAATTCAAAAGTTGATTTCTTGTGTCGAAATTCGAGTGCACAAAAAGTTCAAAGGTATAACATTTTATTTTGAAGTGTATAAAATTTTATTTATTAAGAATATTATTTTTTCATTAAAAAATGAATGTTTAACTCTAAAAATAATTTTTTCTTCATAAAGTTAAAAATATAAATTTTATATTAAAGGTATACAATTGAATTTCGTCGAGTATGAATGGATATATTATGGATTTTACTTTTCTATTTAATTTTTAATCTTTTTAATGTCAATTTGTACGCTTGCAATTAATTAACATGTGGACTCTTTAATAATTAATCATATAGAATTAGACTTAAAGAAACTAATGAAATTGTAAACCAAAAATTGAAACTAAAGAAACTAATGAAATTGTAAACCAAAAATTGAAACTAAAAATAGTTGTTGGGCTTAAAAATGGCTTCCAATTCCTTTGACACGACTCCTTTTGATGGTAAAATTGATTTTAAAATTTGAAAACAAAAAATAAAATGTGTTTTGGTTCAACAACGTGTCTATAAGGCCATTGGTGAAACGCATGCTGCTACTGTAACTGATGAACAAAAATTTGATATGAATGAGCTTGCAATATCATCTATTACTTTAAATCTCTTTGACTCTGTGTGAAGGAAGGTTGGTCAATTTGAGTCTGCTGAAAAGATGTGGAAAAAATTGGATGAATGGTTCAATGTGTCATCTTTGCCTAGTAGGATGTTCTTGCTTGAAAAATTTTTCAGTTTCAAATTAGATTTGAATAAGGACATTGATGAAAACTTGAACATGTTTACAAAGCTTATTATTGATATTAAGCAATCTGGTGATAATCACATTAATGAGTATTCCCCCATTGTCTTGTTAAATGCTATTTCTGAATCTTATTGTGATATCAAATCTGCTATTAAGTATGGTCGTGATGATGTTACTCTAGATGTGGTGGTTAATGCCTTAAAAAGCAAAGAGCATGATTTAAATTACAATGGGGGTGATAAGAATTTTGGGGGTGTTATGCTTGTTAAGGGAAAAGCATAATAATAAGTTTAAGGCTAAGAATTGTAGATGCTATAATTGTAACGAGCGTGGCCATTATGCTAACAAATGTCCTACCCCAAGAAGAATAAATCTAGTGAAGAAGCCAATGTTGTGACTGAAACTGAGTGTTATGGTGAAGTTTACTAGTTGTGCTTGTGTGAATTACTTGATCCTTTAATTTGTTTGTTTAAATGGCTTATTAATTCTGCATGTTTTGAAATATCTGTTTTTTCTGAAAATGTATTTTTCTTATCTTTTTTCACTTTGAATCTATGTGCTTTTTTGTGAATTTGTGTTTTCTTTGTGTGAAAACTTATTGAAATGTGTTTTCTATTTTGTGCTTGTTTTGTGTGTCAAACTTGCTATGTTTTAGGTTGCTCCTTGTAAGGTGGAGCATTAATGTGTTTACTATGTGTTAGTATTTGTTATGGTTGTGTACCATTTACATGCTTATTTGTTTCTCTAAGTGAGGTGGAGCATGTTGTGTGAGTTCAAATATTTGTGTGATGTTTGATTGTTAATTACTGTGTGTGCTTCTTCGTGGAGTGTCTATATGACGTTATATGTGTATGCTAGCTTGTGTCTCTTTCTTTGTGATTAGACTATGTGCCTTGTGAATTTTGTATCAATTCTTTGTGATAAATGCATGAATTGTGTATTCATGATCTTTGTGATTTCTTGTTAGCTTTGTGCTTAATTTATTGTTTTCTATGTGAATTTTTGTGTGTCCTGAGAACTGTGAGTTCTAATTTATATGATTACACTTTGTGAACTTTGTGTTATATTGAGAGCTTTGTGCTTTGTTCTATTATCTTTGTGATAATGTGAAATTTTGTGATTGTGTGTCAATTTCTTTTGACTTACTTTGTGTTTGTCAAACTTCTTGATCTTGCACTAACTTTATGTTTTTCGTTTTATAGGTGTTCGGGAAAAGATGCGATGATGAATTCCTATATAGATGAATACGACGGTGGATGATTTGGGCCAAGGTGGAGATTTGTTGGGTCTGTTTGGCCTTTTGGCCCCAATTGCTGATCTTCATTTCTCTAAGTATTGGGCTTGACTCATAACCTTACATCTTGGTCCCTAATTTATCAACCCATTTGTGAACCCTAAGGGGGCAGAGCGTGATTTCAATTCTTTGTGAGTTGAAAGGGAATCTGAGCACCTTCGTGAAGTTCAGCCTCCATCTCCGACCAACCTCCGACGAAGAACGGCGCAACGACGATGACGAACGCAACATATACCTAACAATAGTACTAGTACTAGTTTAAAAAAATACCAGTAAATGATTTCAGTAAAATTTTTCCCCTGAATACCATTCTTTTCATAATTAATAAACCCAAACAACGTTGTTCCAAGTACAAAGGGTGGGGTTGATCGTCCAAATCTTTGTTGTTATCCAGTATATATATTATAACAAGATGTTTCTGGATTAATATATATATTGATAAAATACAATAAAAAAAAACAATATTAGAAAAAAGAAAAGAAAAAAATAAAAGAAGTTGTTAGCACTCAGCACGGATTGGTGCCCTCCCAGCCTTCCTTCCTGATTCTTTTCGAAGATATCTCACGCGCTGCCACGCGCGGTCTTCTCCTAACCCTCAACAAATCGTACCCTCAGAAACAATTATTTGCAAATCATATAAATTTTTTTGCTTCTTAAAGAACCTAAATTCCTTCTTCTCTCTCTTCTCCTTTTCAATTCACTACACCAACTCCAGCTTCGCCCATCCCTCAATCGCCCACTTTTCTTTTCCAAAATTATTTTTCTTTGAATTCATTATTTGATTTGGTGGTTTTATTTGGGGGTTGTTAGATTTTAGGTTGGAGGTTGGGAATGGCAGCTCCAAATATGGCCACTATAACAGCATCTTTAGAGAGATCTCTGCAGAACTTCTCGTTGAACCACCAACACGGCGGCAGCAGCAGCAGCAGCAGCGGAGGGGGGGCGGCGCGTGGGTCGGAATCGCCGCCGGTGGACGCGGTGGAGCTCAATTCGCAAGCCTCCCTCCCCTTCCATTGGGAGCAATGCCTCGATTTAAAGGTGAACAGAGCAGAGAGTGGGAATGAATTAAATTTTGAGATCGCTATCATTATTGTTGTTGTTGTAATTATTGTATCAGGTAGTACCTGTGTTTTTTCTCTTTCATTTAATGCTGTGAAAACCTTAACAGATCCGCCATTACTCCCCTTTGGTTTTAGCTCCGTGAGACCCCAGATGTGTCTCCTCTTTAATGGCGGTTATTTATTGTTCCCCCTTTTTTTTCTCCAAATTAGGGATTTTTTTTTCATGCATTATTTTCGGAAACTGAAAACGAATTGGTTTGTTGGTGCAGAGTGGTGAGATATACTACATAAATTGGAGAACGGGGATGAAAGCGACGGAGGATCCGCGGACGACGGCGGCGGCGGAGTACAGCGGCGAATGTTACTGGGAGGAGGAAGACAGCAGCTCATACGACAGCGAAGAGTCGTCCTCCGAAACGTCGCCGTGTTCGTCGAGAGAGCAATGGAGTGGTAACAATTATTACTATAATCAAGAAAATGAGATTAATAATAATTCAAATAATAATGTGCTGGTGGTGGCTGGTTGCAAGAGCTGCTTAATGTATTACATGGTTCCCAAACACCTCCAAATTTGCCCCAAATGCAGTGGTCAACTCCTCCATTTTGATCGATCCGATAATGCCTCTTCTTGAATCTCAATCTTTCTCTCTCTTCTTGGATATGTTGAAGTGGGCTGATTTTTTTTTTTTTGATGGGAGACAAAAGGGATCCTCATTCTTGTTGATTAATTATTTATCTTTTTTTTTTTTTTTAATTTTTTTGGTTTACGTATTTTGATATATTCATTGTTTTGATTTATTGAGTTATTTTTCCAGCTTTTATATATTGTTATGTTTGGATAAACTGTACTGCATTTGAGCGGCCATTAAAGCTTAGATATGAAGGAAGTTGCAGCAATTTATTTGACTGGAAGTCGATAGAAAGATTGCATTTTTAGGTTATTTTAGGTACAAATACGGAAGGTATGTAATACAGTAGTTCTTTGCTTTATTTTTGGTAATTTGAGGTAAACACTTATAAACCCTAATAACTTTTTTTAAATAATTAAAAAATGAAAACCGTTTCTTTCTTTGAATTAATATTTGATTACAAATTCTTTCGCTCCAAAGTATAACATTAGTATTTTTTTTATTTTTGTTGAATGTTCTAACTTTATTGTAAAAAGGCTTATATTATTTATTTTTTAGGATTTTTTTATTTTCATTTTTTTATTAATATTCTTTTTATTTCAAACTCTACACTTTTCTCATTTGTTTGTCATAATAAAATTTTCACATTTTAAAAAAGAAAACATCGTTATTTATATCACACAAATACCATTGCTTTATGTTTTTTTTTTTTATAAATGTTAAAATATCTTTTAAAATTAATAAAGTTAGTCAAAAATAATAATTTTTCTTTTACAATTTGGAAAGTAGTTGTAAATCGTTTAATGAAATTAAGAGAGTAATATTTTATTAGTAATTAAAGTGTACTTTTAAAATATAATATAATCATGGAATACTTCAAAACAGACCAACTTATGTAGTTAATATAATTTATGGAAGTAATATTTGTTTATTTTCCTAGTATTCATAGCAGACTGACTAATGGATCTTTGAACGTACTGTGGAAATATCATTCCTTTATGCTGGACTTAAAAGTCAATATTTAACTCTGGTAGTGTTAGTGTATATGTGACTTTTTTTTTTATAATTTTTACTTTAATTTTTTGATTTTCCATTAAAAGATTTTGAAGTCTACAAATCAAAACATTAGTATTAGTACTAGTAAACTCCCTCCCTTCCACCCATTTCGAACGCTTTGCTATCTAGCAATTGCTGAGATGGAGAGATTATATTTTAAATTGGTAATCCTTATTCACTATAATTATTTTATGGGGGTACATGGGGCATGAGTTAAATGGTGAACTAATGTCTAATGGTAAACATAATTCAAATTATAACGGCCGACTAAACTGATCATTTACCAAAATTGTAATTTTTATTTCTGCACCATAAATACAAACTTAAACTTTGAATTACTTTATTCATTAAAAAAACTAGTACACAGAAAAATAAAATGTATTGAAAATAAATGGAAAAAATATATGCATATTAAGCCCTCGTACACAATGGATTAATAATAAAAAAAATCATATTTATAAGTTATACACTTTTTTTTCAATAAATAATAATAATAATAATATTACAATGTAGTTCAAAAATTATTATATGTAATTAAATTGACAAAAACTCCTGTGTCCCTGGATACACAGTGCTCCATTGGAACAAGAATTTTAGAAACTTTTGTGTTCTTATGGGGGCACGGTGTGTCCTCGGGGCACATGATACCAACTCTTAAAAGAATTACTCCCTCCCTTCCACCGAACTTTTTATGTTTACTGTTATAGATTGTTTAAGAAATTTTAATTCTATTATTTTTTATCAACTTTATTAAATCTAGGTATTTTAATATTATTATCCAAACATATTTTAATTATTGAAATAGTAATTATTTCATTTAATTATTTATGCAAAATAAATATGAAATATTCTATAATTAATTACTACAAAATTAACATATTCTAATTATAGTTATTTTTATAAATAATCCTTATAAATTTATAAAGCATCCCAATTTATAAATAATATTTTAATTTATTATTATTTATTTATATATAATTTTGTTTATTATTTTTTAATTTTTTAATAATCATATACTAATATTTTTCTATTTTAATTAAGTATTATCTTTAGAAAAACTAATATAAGATATAAATGTAATTTAATTTAATTTATATATAATATATTTCTCAACATTCATAAATTTGTAATAAATTTATTATCTTTATTTTTTAACTTAATCATCTTAATTCTTAATTTTAAATTATATGAACAACTAAAATAACAAATTCTATAATTATATGTTATAATTAAATAATTAAGATAAGGTAAAGTATTGTGTGCATCTGCCCACTCTAATTTTATATCCTTTAATAGTGAATGTTATATAATTAAATGTTATATCCGACCTTTGATTTTCTAGATAGTTTTTTTTTACTATTTTTAATTAAAACTTCAAGACTCTTTATATTTCAATGACTTTTTTCATTAAAAAAATAATATTTTTATTAATTGAAGTGTACCCTTAAATATCTTCTGCACTTGGTATGTACAAGAGATAAACTTTTAAGATACACACCCTCTGTCCTACAATAAGAATTACATACTAATTAGGGCGTTCCACCAAAAGATTTATATTTTTCTTTTTGGTTGATGAGACTTACACAAAACGTTTAATATATCTTTATAGCGTCCTCGCATAACACTAACACACATATTCACGATACATTAAATATGTACAAATAGGCAAAAATGCTCAATACTCAATAGTGAAATATCAATACCAACAAAACAATAATTTTTTTTAATCATTTTTAACCAAATAACATGTAAAAAGACAAAAGTATCCTCACCAATATTCTTACCTAAATACTTACCCATACTACCATAAAAAACCACCGGTACTTTATCTCATAATCTTACCTACACACTTCATCCACACATCACTTTCGAACACCAATATCCTAATTGACATTCTCACCGATATATACATGCATTAAAAAGAAGCAACATCACTGAAACCCTAACGTGAAGATAGGGGTATTGATATACTCCGATATTCATCCCGATATTATAGCCGATATCCGTACCAATATACTCACTTACATACTCACCTAAATGATACATTTAGAAGGGTGGGTTACAAGGTAGGGGTATTAAAGTATAAAAAGTGTCATTTAGTTAAAATTGATGTAAAAGTTATTTGTTATTCGTAAAGATATTTAAGTGTAAAATTTGTGTTTATTTTCAATTTTTCCTTAAAAAATTATTCTCTTTGTCCATCCAAAGGTTCTCATTTTGTCCACTCTAAAGATACTAATTTCCCTTTTTTAGTAAAATAACCCACCCACCACTCATTAATAATACAACAATGCACTAAAATAATAAAGGAATTATTACTATCTACTACAAAATATATACTAAAATTACTAGCAGATACAAAGTATATATTTTATTACTACTGGGTGCAAAAATATGTGATGAAAAGTCTTAACTATCCATTTATGAATGTCGTTGAATACAACTGTATTGAATACACTATATTTTACTGAATAATATATCATAATTTTTAATATATGAATTCTCAATGTTTAGCATCTGAATTATGACAACACAATATTTAAATACTAGTGAAATTAAATAAATAGTTTTGAAATCACAATATCCAAATTCATGAATTTTGAATATTTGTTTAAATAGCAGATTTCTTATTGTAATAAAATTTGATACAATAAATATATCTAAATATTTTGAATACTTATATAAATATTTCTGAATACATCATACTGATTTCTTATCTTATATAATTTGGATACAAAATATGTTTAAATATTTTGAATACTTATCTAATTATTAAATTTGTTATTGTAATTTAATTTGAATACCAAATATATTTAAATATTTTGGATACTTATTTTTGAATATATCATGCAGATTTCTTATCGTAATATTTTAAATACTTATCTAAATATTTTGAATGCTTATCTAATTATTTATGAATTTCTTATCGTAATCAAATCTGATACCAAATATATCTAAATATTTTGAATACTTATTTAAATATTTTTGAATACATCAAATTTCTTATCATATATAATCTGGATACACGAATATATAAAAAAAATTTGATTACTTATCTAAATATTTTATGTAAATATATTTTAATATGATTTTTTTTATCGTAATATAATTTGGAGTCGTGATGATTTTTTTAGGGCAAAGGGTCAAATTCACCCTTGAACTATTGCACCCGGATCAATTAAGCCCTTACAGTATTTTTTGGTACAAATAAACCCTTTATCTTTATATAATAGATCAATTATGCCCCTCCTTCATAATTATTTGAAGGATTTTTACAAATTAATTTTCAAAACGATCCGACCATTAAAAACTTTCAAACTTTATATTAAAACGAACCTCTTCTTACGACTTTGTCTCTATATTTTTAGATTTTAAATTTATTAATCATTAATATATTTTTTTTTACACCAACTTCATTGGAAAAACATATTTTAATAATTTCTTTTGTGACCTACTTACTTTTGACATAAAAATAATTAATTTATTGATATTGGATTTAAAATCCAAAACTATAGATGAAAAATTCATACGAAGAGGTTTAAATTAACATCAAAGTTGTAAAATTTTAACGATTGGATTGATTGGAAATCAACTTGAAATAAGCTTAAATTGTATAATTGTGAAAAAAATCTAATAACATTATGGCACAAATAAAATGCATCTACTAATATCAGATCTAAAATTTGAAATGGTAGATGATAAGCTCGTGAGAATCCCTTTAATTCAATACAAAGTTTAAAAATTTTTAACGGTCGGATTGTTCGCAAATTGACTTATAAGAAAATCATACATTAATATTTTTTTTCCACAAGGGCTTGGATGACACATTTACATTAGATAAAGGGTTTGGATGTTCGCTTACAAAAGTTAAGGGCATAATTGATCCATAGTATAAAGATAAATGGTTTATTTGTACCAAAAAAATACTTTAAGGACTTATTTGATCCTAAGATAATAGGTCGAGGGCATTATTGACCCTTTGCCCATTTTTTTTATCGCAATATAATCTGAATATCAAAATATATGTAAATATTTTTGAAGACACATTTCTTATCGTAATTTAATTTGATACATTGTAGTAATATCTTTAATTAATTAATTAATTTTGAATACAATACAATTAAATATATTTTTTAATGTTTGACCCACGATTGACTAATCCCAACTTATCTCCTATTTTCATAGAGAGGTTAATGGTTAATTAATTCTGAATCAAATTAAACTTAATAGGGTTAAAAGTGATATTTAATGGAGAGATTAATTGTTAATTAATTCTGAATCAAATTAAACTTAATAGGGTTAAAAGTGATATTTAATTAATATCCCAACTTATATCCTATTTTCATGGAGAGATTAATGATTAATTAATTCTGAATCAAATTAAACTTAATAGGGTTAAAAGTGATATTTAATTAATATAATTTGGATATTGTACCTGGTAGTAATAAAGGTTAATAAAATGTACTTATAAGTAATGGACCAAATAATAAAACTCCTTGATCCACGTGAAAAAAAGTATATAACCACTTTGAAGTGGACATGGAGAGCATATCTCTCAACCCACTATATATTAAAGTAATATATTTCATAATCTCCGTAGAAATAATAGATGTAACCCTTTTAAAGAGACAAAGGAAATATATAAATGATTAAAACATGAAAAATATTAATATATTAAAGTTAAAAAAATAAAGAAAATATTTACAAACTCAGTTATAATATTATTTCTATCATCAAACCAAATTATAAAATAATGTACTGAAAAATCTTCCACTATCCCAACAAGTTTTTCTCTATTTCCTTATTTATTTGTCTTTCTACACCCTTCACCCTAAAAAAATAATAATGTAAATTACAAAATAAATAACCTCTCACTACATTGTAATTTAAAAAATGTCATTCTTACCTAACTACCTAAATTACTTTATCATTTATTTATTACTTTAAAATACCACAATATTTCTAAAAGCCAATAAAGTTAGTCAAATAAATAACATTTTTTAAACTCCGTATCTACTAACGGTGAAAAGTTAATCGGGACGGATGGAATATAATATAAAATAATGCTTGAACTTGAAGATTCAAGCCGGTCTTCTAGAATATCTTGAAAAAAACTTCTATTTTTCTTGGAGAACCAAATACACTTCAACCTCTTATTCATTTTGAAAAATACAATCGCTATTCTAAAAGGTGAACCAAATACACTTCAACCTCTTATTCATTTTGAAAAATACAATCGCTATTCTAAAAGGTGAATCGATTCTCTACATGAATTAATATATGAATAACTTATTCTGCTAGAAAAATACTTGAAATCGATTTATTCTTCAATCTATTTCTCTACTTGAATATGGTGAATCGATCCTCTAGTTGAATCGCTCAATCAAAATAAAATTTCTTATGAGTGAGGCTTGCGTGCGCCCGGCGCATGAGAACACATTCCGTGCGCTTTTAGAAATTTAGTATTATGGGTAAGGGTACATTATTTTGGTCTAAAGGGTATACACTTTAATTAATAAAAGGTACACCATTTTGTTCTAAATGGTATATACTTTTCATTAATTTTTTTTCTTTAGAAAATAAAGGGTACATATTTTTATATTAAAGGGTATATAATTTAACACAAAATTCTAAAGGCGCACGGAGTGTTGTTCATGCGCCCAGATACACACAATAATTTTCTTTAGAAAATAAATGGTACACATCTTTATACTAAAGGGTATACAATTTAACACAAAATTCTAAAGACGTACTGAATGTGGTCCGTGCGCCCGCAGGAGTTTTTGCCAATTTTATAATGATTTAAAATGATTCTGTAGAGGAACTTAAGAAAACTCTCATTACTCTTAAAAAATCAAATATGTGTGTTTGACAACTAAAAAGTTTTATTTATAAGTGAGGTATTATGAAGTATTCATTTTTTCTCTATATATAATATAATTTTATATTAATTAATTTATTTATATGGAAATATTTAGTAATTAATTGCAATAGATGATACCAAAATTATAATTTAAAATTTAATTATCATAAATAAAAAAATATATTATTTTGAAAAAATAAATTCTTTTATAATAAATTAATGAGGCACCCACCCATTAGCCGATGTGAGAAAAAAAAAACTATTATAATATATATAACTTTTTCTTTGTCAAGCAATGTCAGTTACCTTTAACTAACACATAAAAAATAAAAGCTATGATGATACTTAGAAAATATGTAGAATATTTTTCATGATATGTGATTTTAGTTAACTTAAAAGGTACAAAAGTAAAACAAGAAGTGAAAGAAGAGAATACAACGTTAAAGTGTAAAAAGGAATTGTCTCCAATGAAGTTGAGGAACAAAGTGTAGTGATGTCCCTTCTCTTTTCATTTTCTTCAAAAGGTAATCAATTCTATTTCCATCATCATAACACAAACGATGCAAGTTAACAATTTATATTTTTAAAAAATCTTGTTTTTGTATTTATTTCACAGTGGATCGTTTCATTTATTTATTTATTTATTTTACCAGATATTATTAACATTTTTTTTTCCTTTCAACTTTTTTTTTTCAATTATAAAGGAAAGCTGTAGAGAGAATATTATTTCACAGAAAATATTAAAATTCATACTTTAAGCATGATAAATTTCAATTTTAGTCATTGTTATTAATAATTTACAATTTTGATCTTTAGTTTTATGTCTTTTTTTATGTGGTTTATCTATTTTACCATTAGTATTTAATTTTTACTCTCAGGATATAATATTAATTTTAAAGATATAATTATAATTAACCTTATATAAAGGATGACGATCACAAATGTAAATATGCATTGACCTGCTCACATGAAATATTTACTGGTTTCACCTTACATTTTAATTTTATTAAAATTACTCTTTCATATATGAATCATTATTATTCTTTTAAATAAAATATATTACTTTTCAATTTTAATATATTATAAATTTTTATATTCTCATTGAGAATGCCATTAGACATGCACAAAAAAAAACTGGTACTGATCGTTCAACCAAAAGCCGGCAATTAAAAACCATGTTGAGGTGATTAATATTTTGTCTTTTCCTTATCTGGTCTATTTTGATGAGTTTTGATTTATTTTATTACTAGAGTTTAATATTTAAGCTTAGCCTATAATATTAATTTTAATGGTATAATATTTTTTTTTAAGAAAAAATAAATATTATTAAGAATACTAAAGTACTGTAGATATCAAAAGTTACAAGATTACAAAACAACATAACACCAATAATAGTGAAGAGAGATCCCCAATTAATTACAATTTATTTTGGAATTGTTAAATTAATCTAAAAATGATAAAACACTATTATAGTGTGTAGAAAAAATGCTCCATAATTAAATTTTAATTTCCTCAAATGTTTTTTTCGGATTGATTTTCTGTTTTAATTTTAATTGTATAATATAATTAAAATAAAATTTAATAAAGACCACAAAGATTCCACGTCTAACCAAATACTCACTAATATATAAAAGATAACGCGCATATTTAAAAACATGTCTCGAACAAAAAGTTGTGTGATTACAAAAGACTAATTCAACCAAAATAGGTAATTGTTCGCACGTCGTGTTGGATTGAGCAAATTCTACGTAATGATGTGATTACAGCTGGTTTAAAATTAATTGTGAGATGAAGTCATACATTAATTAATTAATTAACTACATGATTTTCACGAAATGGAGAAATTAAATAGTACAAGTAGGGAAGAAGTAATTATGTTTGTTGTAAATGGAAAACATCTTCATCGATCGCATCATCTTGCATTCCTTCCACAAAAGTCAAATCTATATTGCATTTGAATATAACCTATTCCATCCTGTTTTTCCCAAAAAAAAAAAAAATAAAAAAAATCATTATTACATCCTGTCAAAAGGAATATAACTTTTATTCAATAAAAACTTTATCTCAATTTGTTAATATGCTCTTGATATCAACGTTTACCTCTAAAAAATTAATTAAGATAGAAAGAAGGATCCAACTAAGACCAAGTCAATGTATTTTTTTTTAAAATAAAATTGGTTCATTAAGGAATATTAATAATCATTGATGATTATTAAATTACCAATTTAATCTATATCTATATATCTATATCTATGTCTATATTTTAATATAAAAGCACCTATGATCAAATAGTTGTTCCGCTCAAATTATTTTAATCAAAATCTCTTTATAATATCTCATCACAATATCTCATCTCCTCTCAAATTCTCATCATCCTCTCGCATACCTTTTAGCATCCGATATTTCGCAGGAATATTAATAATAAGAAGACTTCACTATTAATAATTAGTATTCCTGATTACACAAAATTTACTTTTTTTAGAGTTATAATTTGGCAAAAACTTGTGTGCGTTCGAGGCACAGAAGTACACTCTGTGTGCCTTTATTTAGAATTTTGTGTTAAATTGTATACCCTTTTATATAAAGATGTGTACCTTTTATTTTCTAAAAAAAATAAAAAATATTAATGAAAAGTGTATACCCTTTAGAACAAAATGGTGTACCCATATTAATTAAAGTGTTTACCCTTTAAAATAAAATAATGAACCATTATCCATAATACTAAATTCTAAAGGTGCACGACGTGCGCCCTGGCGCAAGCAAACCTCACTCATATAATTTAATATTAAGTTCATAATTCCAAAGTTGAGATTAAGTTGTAATTGAAGTAAACATGGAAGGTTTTTATTTTTTTCAACAAACCTTAAATAAATCAATAAATATTTTACGATCATCATAAAGATAAATTTAAATAATTTTATTTTGAATTTCAGTTTGCTTGGAGTTATTTCATAGGCTTTGTTATATAATAAACTTATCATGATTATCTATTATTTCATTTTAATTTTAATTAATTAATTATATTAATAAATATTTACGATCATCATAAAGATAAATTTAAATAATTTCATTTCGAATTTCAATTTGCTTGGAGTTATTTCACATGCTTTGTTGTATAATAAACTTATCATAATTATCTATTATTTCATTTTAATTTTAATTAATAAATTATATTAATTTATAATTATATAAAAATTTATTCTTCAAATAAGAAGATTTTAATCATGTATAATTAGAGAATCAGAAATATTAAGATTTCAATCATGAATATTAATTAATATTAACGAAAATATAGACTATAAAATAAGAAGAATTCACTATTAATAATTAGTATTCCTGATTACACAAAATCTACCTTTTTTAGCATACCCAAAACATTTGACTTTATATCGAAACATAACATCTTATTTAATGTGTAGTGGGTAGTTGTATCAGTGGAGGTGTGAGTCCTATTTAATAATTGTATTAGTGGGTGTGTGTAGGTCCATATGTATAAAAAAGAAAATGAGACCATTGGGGGCGGACGCCCAAAATGAAAAAATGATACCCTTGAAAGCGGACAGAGGGAGTATTAATTGATATTCATATATATATATATATCTGATTATTAATATTTATCCTTATGATGATGTAAATTATTGTATTAGTTTACGTTTGTTTTTTGCACGTTGATTAAGAAGTACTCCCTCTGTCCGCTTTTAAAGTATCCATTTACTATTTTTGGCGTCCACTTCAAAGGTATACATTTTTACTATTTAGTAAAAAAGTACACATTATAGCCCACCACTTCCCTCTAATACAACTACCCATTTTATATATAATAATAATACTCCTTAATCCACGTGCAAAAAGCAAATGAATACCTTAGAACCGGACGGAGGGAGCATAATATTTTAATAGATAGTGGGTGGAAAAATATAATATTTAATGTAAAGTGGGTAGGTGTATTAGTGTTGGATGATATATTAATTATTTTAGGTGAGTCTCATATTCCAAAAAGAAAAACATAAATATTGAAATGAGATGCGCAAAATAGAAAAGTAAACATTGAAACGGGATGGAGGGAGTATTGATTTATTTAGGCTAATTTGATCGTAGAATATTTATTTCAAAACGTGTGACTTTATATTAAAACATAACATCAGGCGTATTTTTTTGTTCCGTAATTTTAGTGACTAAATTAATAATAATAATCAATAAATTTCTCTATACATATAGGCATGCTTCATCAATAAATGGACGTTCATCAGTGTTAGTTGCAATATCAGTTAAGATTTAGTATTAGATAAAATTCATTCAATTATCAACATGGCTACTCATTCAATGATCAACATGGCTTCCCAATACACGCTTATCAAGAGTTTAAGCAAAAACACAACCAACTTTGTAATGAAGCTATCGCTGCACTCGATTGTACGAGACTTCCAGTTCTGGAAATGCATCTGGTGCTAAGGAGACGCAAGGAATTTTTCATGACATGAAGATACTTAGATATTGCGGTCTTTATACTTTTTTTAATTTTTTTTTTAAAATCAAAGCAGTTCAAAACTCAATCAAATTCTTTCTTTGAATCTCTCCAGGGTGATCGGATTCAAATTACGATCATGAGCAACCTCGCTCAGAAGTTTGCAGGAAAGATAAAAGAGGATTCCCTCTACGTGATTCGTACATTTTGTGTCTATGAAAATAAGGAAGAATATAAGCCAACTTCACGTGCTCACAAAATATATCTAATGCTATCTTCAACAGTAATCGAGTTCTTTGATGAATCATTTCCACGCATGATCTATAATTTGGTTCCAATTCAGGATATTCTATTTGATAAAATCACTAATTACAATGCACTCATTGGTAATTTTTACACTATTGCAGTTGTATGTTACCCACTGATATTTTATCAGTTATGAATTTAATTTTTTTTGTTTGGAAAGATACCGTGGGTACGGTTGGTCAGATAGAAAGGAAGCAGATAGTTCAGGTCAACGATGTACCCACCAAGATGTTGGAGTTCAATCTAGAGGATTATGTGTAGTCACTTGATGTTTCTAATTCTGAATTTTGCAAATATGATGGATAAATTCATATAATACGTTTCTCCGCATTTATTGATCAGGGGAAGAAGTTTGAGGTTTACTCTTTGGGAGCAAGGATGTCAAGATATTATAAGGGAGTTGAATGGTAAACAATCAGAAGAATGTGACATTGTTATTCTTCAGATGTTTAGACTCAAAAAAACAAAAGGTACATCTTTCTTCCAAAATCATGAACTATTTTCCAATCATTTTGTGTTCAACTAATGTTTCGTTTTACAAAAATCCCATATTTGTACAGTTCCACACTATGGTCGATCTGTTAGATTGCCTTTCAAATTCCAACGAAGGTAATTCCCTCTCATTGTTTCTTATGCAATGACAATTAACAAGAGTCAGGGATAATCGTTAGAAAAAGTTGGGTTGTATTTGAAGAGGCAAGTGTTTAGCCATAGTTAATTGTATGTGGCTGTTTCGAGATCAACAAGCAAGTCAGTTCTTTGAGTTCTTTTAGAAAAAAAAAAGGGTGACTGATGAGTGTGTTAATTCACGAATCTTGCGCCTAGATTTGTGCTATTATGAAGTATTTGAAGGAAGAAATTGGTTGTAAACTGATATACATTGTATGAAGTCATGAATCAGGTATTGTTGAATCCGATTGAGTGGTTTTTTGAAGAAAATCGGAGTGGAAGTGTTGAAAACTGAAGAAAGGAAGTCGAGGCTATCCGTTGGGCGAAGCAGGAGTGCAATTCGACCTGAAGGAGATCGATTCGACCAGCCCTTCAGGTCGAATTGGCAGCACAACATGTACAGAAGGTGGATTCAACCAAGACAGGGGTGATTCGACCTAGGCATTAAGTCGAATCGAGGTCTAATTGGCTGGTGGAAATACCGATTCAATCTCGTCACTTCGATTCGACCAGGATAGTTGGTCGAATCGAGCACCTAGGACTTACAGTGTGCCAATTTGACATGTGATTCGACTTTGAGGAGTCAATTCGACCTGTTGCTGAAGTCGAATTGAGGCTCGGGAATTTACCATATCCGTATTTTTACATCGTCAATGCGTGTGATCACTTAAAAAGCCCATTACAAGCCCAGGAGACGTAATTACAAGTATAAAAGAAGGCTTATGCAGCATCATAAGGGATTCATTCATTGATTAATTCATTGAATCTATCATACAAGAAGACGTGGAGACGTAGAGTTGGGAGGAAATCGATCGTCCATCATCCAGAGGGGATGTGACAGAGTTCCGCTGGAGATTCAAGTAAGATCAGTCCAACTAACCATGATTATTCTTAGATCAATCATGGGCTAGAGCCGCTTTGGTAGTTCTAGGGTTATGAAGGTTTTATGAGTTAACTTGTCTTTCGTGTGTAAACTCCGTACAACACTACTTGTGGTTTATTTTATATAAGATTGCGCATTTTTAATCCATACTCATGGTCGTTTTGTACATCAATAATTGTTATGTAGAGTCTGAATACATAACTTAGTTATTGGTTGAGTGCGTTCACTGCTAAGCAGGGTTTTATGTTATAATTCTAAATGAAGGGATTCCGAAGTCTTATAAGAACTATCTTATATGAATACTTTTTAATTGAATCATATTCGGGTTAACAAGTAGGATAAAGAGTATAATTTCATAGTACCTATAAAGGAAAATCATATTGGGTTAGAGTACTAAGTGCACGGGAAATAATTGATACTGATAATACCTAGAAGGGGGGTGAATTATATCTCTTGCATTCCATGTTGCACCGGAGGTGGTGGTGGTGGTACATATGCTTGTTGCGGAGGAGCATAAGCTTGTTGAAAGCCTTGTTGCCTTAGAACTTGTTGCACCATTTGTTGAAGCAAAGCTTGGTTGTTTATAGCTCCATGATTTTGATAGGCTTGTTGAGGAAGATTTGCATTGAATTGAGGTGCGTTGTCATGCACGTTCATATTGTGTCCTCCTTCCCCATCATGCTCTATCTCCACACTATTATCCTCTTGAAAGTTCTCCATTCGCTCACTATTTTTGTTCTCCTTTCTTCTCCTTCTCAACGTATGCTCAATCTCCCAATCGATAGGTTCTACTTATTTTCCCTTGGATCTTGTTTGCATACACCTCCCAAGCAAAAGAAGTTAGAACAAGGTTTCACAAAGCAAATACAAGTAAACAAATAAAATAAAAAAATATCTCTATTAAGATTACTCAAAACGATCCTTCGTCAAACTACTAGCAACCGTTACCTCCCCGGCAACGGCGCCATTTGATTAGCCATAGTTTAGTGGAGAATGACCAATTCAATAAATTATCGAACCCAAGGGAGGTAAGCACTAGTGCTTAAGCGATCTCACGTTTCTTATAATTTTATAGAGACTAATCATCAAAGGGAGGTTGATCAAACAAGAAATTAAATCAATCAATGCAAGTGAACAAGCAATGATCAAACGAACAAGATGGATGGATGAAAAGTGGTTTACCAAATTGAGTAAAAGTGAGATTAACAACAATCAAGAAGTGGTAATTCTAGGAATTATGTATCAAATTCATATGTATCATGGATTGAAGACTAAGGGCCAACACTAAAATCACCTAAACTCCCTCTCGAGATGGATAGGATATGAATATCAAATAGCTCAATGGATTGGTTCTCACTTAAACAATTCCAACTAGGTACTAAGCTTAAATGAGAGTCCCTTCACACAATTAATCAATCTCTCGATCAAACCAATCACATGTCCTACCAAAGGGTTCTAAACTATGAAGGACTTCTCAATCTCTTCACAATCTATAATGCACATGAAGTGTTTGATGAAATGATTCACTTAATTATCCTAAGCATATAATTGATTTCTCAATCTAATCACATATCTAGAACAACTAAACACACAAATCATCAATACAATTCAAGCAATTAATAATCAATGGTAGAAAATCATAGATCCAATCAACATATGAATTTGAATACACAAATCCCCAAAATTATCCAACAACTCTCATGTTGCTAATCTCACAAGGGAGATTAGCCTACCATATTAAGAAGGAAATGAACATAGACATTAAGATCCTTACAAAACATGATGAAACTATGAGGTTTAATACAAGAAATGAATGGAAACTCCCTTGATGTCACTTCAATGGTGATTTCCTTCCTTCCCTTGTTCTCTTCCTTTCTTCCTTGCTTCTTTTCTTCAATTGGATGATGATTTTGATGGTTGGATGATGGTAGATCCAAAGGATGGTGAATGAATGAAGATGATGGTGTAAAATGGAGAGAATTGTGTATGATGTGTGTGTGGAAGGGTGGAATTTCGGATCTTTTTTTCAATTGTTGAATAAATGGGTATTTATACCCCTTGGGAAGCTTCTAGAAGTTTCTGGAAATTTTAGCAGTTTTGACACCTACACAGCTCGTGTGCTGTAACACGGCCCGAGTCGTGTCTAGGGCTTCTGGTCAACGGCGAGCTCTGGACAGCGCACGGCTCATGCGCAGTACACGGCCACAGGGGTGGCCGTGTTGTGTTTTCTGACGTAGTCGCACGCTCTCTCTTACAGGGCCGTGCTTGGTGCACGGCCCGTGTTTCTGCACACGGTCCGTGTCCTGCACTCGGCCACAGGGATGGCCGAGTTGGTGCTTCTGGCGTCCGCACACGGTCACTTCTTACAGGGCCGTGTTCCGTACACAGCCCGTGTAGGTGCACGCCCTGTTTTACTTCTTCCGTTTTTGCCCGTTCTCCCTCGTTTCAACTCCGAATTTAGATCCGCTTTTTCCTATGCCTTCCTTATCATATCTAGCATCCAATAAAAAGTAAAAATCATAGGTTTAAGCTCATTCACACACATTTCAATAAAAACACAAAACACAACTAAATAACACATAAAATACGGATAAAATATACGAAAACTCACATAAAAAGATACTAAAATCTAGGTGAAAATATCACTCATCACACCCCCAAACTTAAAGTGTTGTGCGTCCCCGCACAACGAAACTGATAAACCAAGGAGAGTGATTTTCACCTAGGAAAAGACTAAACGAACATAAGTAACAACACATCAATAATAATAAGAATCACAATTTATGCTAAGTCATCCTACAACATTAGATTCATGACATGAAGAATTAACAAGTTCAATCACAAGAGAATATTAGTGTAATATAGTCTCTTTTTGGTCCAAGCCTCACATAGGTTATAAATGTCACTCAACACTCTTTAAAGTAGGGTAAATCATCACTCATTAACCGATTAGCTCGACTCGCTATAAGCTTGCTCGTGGACTACATTCACAAACCACCAAAGTTTCCATTAGCGATCAAAAAGGTCTTTAATTTGGATGTAATGATATGCTCTTTGGTAAGGTAGGAAGAATATAGGTAATAGTGACTAAACAAGTGTAAGTAATCGAAGAGATGATCAACTTCCTCAACTTCTCCACTTTTCTTTCTTCCTTTTTTTTTCTTTGGTACTCACAAGCTCTACTCATCAACTTTCCTTGGATTTCTTGAGCTTCTTATGATTCATGCTTCCTTCTTTGGATTTTTAAGTACTTGAGCATATTATTGTTGCTTTGCTCATATTTCTTGTTTTGAGGTTGCATGTTCACTCTTGTTTGTGCTATTTTCATCCTTTTTTTTTCATTTGTTTACCATTTTCTTTTCTTCTTTTTCTTCCTCATCAAGCCTTTCTAGCCACCATCTCCTCAATCACCCACACAAAGAGTATATATACATGGCTTAAGAAGGTAATCAAGGCTTGTAATGTGCTATATTCACAATAAAAAGGCTTAAAGGCTCAAAATGGTTAACTAGGGATGATGTACATGGTAGAAAAATATATGGCAATGACTATGAATAACAAGGATGGCCTAAGATCATTTCACTAATCTCCACAAATCGGGCTCGTTCCTATAGTCCTTGAGCAAGTTCTAGCTTATCAAATACAACCAATCCACTCATGAAGAAAAACCATGTATGCACGGTTGAGGCTCAAATTCTCACAAGCTTATGCATTGGACCTTAAGAAACTTATTACACCACATTCATCTCAAAATTGAACAAGTTAAGTAAAACATGTCACAATTCGAAAGTGTAGAGATTCTTAATCATAACTTGTCATCACTTACTACCACAACATATCACCACTCATGTTCAAAAATGACTCACAACATCCCAAAACAAACCACCAAACATACCAAGACAAAAATAAAAAAACACACAAAACATAAAATAAAGACTCAACAAACAAGAAACAAAACAAAAACACATAACATGCAAAAACAACAATCACCATCATTAGAAAATGAAGCACATATTCAATCATCCATAACAATGTAAGCTCACAATCATCCCCATCCTTGATTGAAAAGGAAACCTCCCAAAGACATAACACATAAAGTAGCATGTTAATTCATCAATCCAAATCAAAATATGTCAAGCAACTAGAAGTGATAAGGTGTAGAGTACTCCCTCAATAGGCATTTGATAATGAAAGCGTTAGCTCCAAGCTCCATTCATGCTTCCAATACCTTTCACTCATGCTCAAAGACTCAACAAACACCATTAGCTCAACAATTTCATAAAAATATGGACAATCATGAACTTCAACACAACCAATCATACCAAAATCCAACCAAAACTCATGAGAAAATTTTTAAAATTGACCAATTTTTACAAGAAGACTTATCATTATCAAAATATCACCAATTTTTACAAGAAGACTTATCATTATCAAAATATCATCATATCAAGCACACTCAATTGGTGAGTCACACCACACACTCTCCCCCAAACTTAAATTGAAACAAGTTGAGACTTAAGTTTGCAAAAAGTGGTGAGACTTACCCTTGTAGTTTCCATTGATGGTCATCTTATGGAGAAGCCATGAAACACTTCTCTTTTCTTCAATACGCTTTCTTCTCACGAGCTCAATCCACCTACATGACCAAAATCAACAAAAAGCATCAAAATATAAAAAGAATGGGTTGCCTCCCATTTAGCGCTAAGTTTAACGTCTTCAAGCCGGACGGAATTTTCATGCTCATCGAACCAAAGGATGGTCCATCCCACTTTCTCCTCGCATCCTCACTTTGAACAATAGCTTAGCCCTCTTTTTGTCCACTAATTCAACTTCTCCATTCTTGCTTACAAGCATCAAATCTTCATCAAGGAGTGATTCTAGTGGACTTCCTTTTTCTCCTTTATCGATTTTTCAATCAAGCTCCGATTCTTTCATCCTATTAACATCATAAGAAGATAAGTTAGCATTTGAAAATTTCATATAATCACGAAGAAATGAATTTAAATTGTCAAAGAGAAGAGAATCATGATCATCGAAATCATCCGGAGGCCTTGTATGATGAGGCTTGATCCCTTTATCTTTCTTGCACAAGAATGTGACATTCTCTCCATTTGAGCTCAAAGAAAGCTCTTCTCTCCCAACATCAATCTGTGCTCTTCCGGTGGCTAGAAATGATCTTCCCAAAATGAGTGAAACTCGAGGGTCCGCCTTTACTTCCAACACCATGAAATCAACCGTGAAAGCTAGCCCCTTCACTTTCACCTCCACGTATTCAACAATCCCAAGTGGCTTCACAACTTCACCATTTACCACTTCAAGACGGATAGTCGTAGGCTTTAGCTCTCCAATTTCAAGGTCTTTAAACGTGGCATGAGACATCACGTTGACACTTGCCCCCAAGTCACACAATGCATCAAGGGTGCTTTTTCCTTCAAAATCACAAGGAATTATGAACTTCCCCGGATCACCAACCTTCGTAGGTCCCCCTTTTTGCATCGACTTACTCATTTCGGGTTGCTCCTCTTTCTTTTTCTCTTCATACTTCTTCTTGAGCGACATGACATACTCCTCAAATTCCTTCTTCTTCTCCTCCTTTACAAACATTTGTGGATAGGGAATAGGGAATGGAGTGATCGGGATACCCCAATAGTCACGTTTGTACTCTTCTTCTTTGACCTTCTCCTCTACTTTATTTTTCTCTTGCACCCTCTTCCACTTGGGTATCCATTTAGGCCCCTTCTCTTCTTTCTTACATACTTCTTCTATTTCTTCAACAACCTTGCTTTCCACCAACCCTTCTTCAACCTTTCGTTCCTCTTTCATATCAACCAACAAACATTGAGCCTTTGGATTAACTTCGGTTGTGGCCGGAAACTTTCCTTTTTGTTGAGCACTCAATGAACTTGCCATTTGTCCAACATTGTACTCCAAAACTTTGCATCTTCTATCACTATTTTCCTCAATAGCTTTGAATCTTCTTTCATTAGCTTCATCTCTAGCTTTTTTCGATACTTCTCTAGCTTTGTTTGATGCAATCAATTGTTCAAGTAGCTCATCGGTTGATGCTCTTCCCTCATTGTTCGGTGCCTTAGCCCCCGGTTGATATCCCGGAGGATACGCAACCGCATTGCTCGGATTAGAGTAGGAAAAGTTACCATGCCTTTGTTGTTGTTGTGGGTATGAGCTTCCACTACTTTGACCATTGAAACCTCCTTGCCTTGGTGGATAGTTTCCTTGACTTTGGTTGAAACTACCTTGGAAATTATTTTGGTAATTCCCTTGGTAGTTTCTTCCTTGCATGTATTGCACATCCTCCACACGTGGCATTGTCATAGCCCATTGTTCCCCACTAACACCATTTGGAGGAAGTACACTTTGATCCATTTGGCCATCAACCATATTAACTCCTTGATTAGTCACTCCTTGTTTCAAACTCATTTGCTTCATTACCTCCGCTACTATCATTTCCATGCTTGGCGTTTGTGGCTCAACATTCACACTCTTCACACTCGAGTGTTGCCCTTGATCATAGCTCTCAAATCCGTAGCATCCACTAACCCTCTCCGATGGCCATTGGTAGACATTTGTAGCAATTTCATCAAAAATTCGAATAGCCCTTTCCGGAGTCACTCCAAGTACAGATCCACCCGCCGAAGCATCAACAAGCACTCTTTGACCATTTACCAAACCTTGGTAGAAAAACCCCACTCGTTGAGTAAAGTAAGAGAAGTGTATGGTTAAATCTTGTTTAGGGGTAGTGCCTGAAACTGGTACCTCGATTGCTGTAAAAAAGGATAGTGCCTACAACCGGTACCCGAGTTATCAAAAGAAGAATGATGTTGATGCAAGGAAGAGAAGGAAATTCAAAAATTTCAAGTGCAAGAGAAGATATTGGAGGAGAATATGTACCCGAATGAAGAAAGCGAGAACCTCCAAGGTAACTCTCTACTAGTATTTGAGTCACTTATCCAAATTTTCCTACCCTTTCCAAAGAGCCAACATTACAACCCAAAGACAAGTCCTTTGTGATCCTAGTCATTTGTATATTGTGAGTTGATTTTTGAGACCCTTGCCAAGCTTATGGTTACACATTCGTATGGATTGAGTATGAGCATATACACTAACCTTTTAAGTGCGATTAGCACTTGAGTGAGAGAGTAAACACTTAACTTGTGAGCTAGATGACTTAGTACTCCGAATGGTAATATGATTAGGTGATGTTTAGCGTGAATGATATGTATGATGCAAGAAATACTTGTTTTTTTTAATTGATGAAGTTGCATGTGTAATATGTATTGTACTTGGTGATCTCGTAAATTATACATGACTCATTGGTTTGATTGCATTTCTCGGGACGAGCAACATGTAAGTTTGGGGGTTTGATGAGTGTGTTAATTCACGAATCTTGCGCCTAGATTTGTGCTATTATAAAGTGTTTGAAGGAAAAAATCGATTATAAACTGATATATTGTATGAAGTCACGAATCATGTGTTGTTGTAGCCGATTGAGTGGTTTTTCGAAAGAAATCGGAGTGAAAGTGTTGAAAATTGAAGAAAGGAAATCGAGGTCATCTGTTGGTCGAAGCAGGAGTGCAATTCAACCTGAAGGAGATCGATTCGACCAGCCCTTCAGGTTGAATTGGCAACACAATATGTACAGAAGGTGGATTCGACTACAACAGGGGTGATTCGACATGGGCATCAGGTCGAATCGAGGTCGAATTGGTTGGCGAAAATACCGATTCGACCTCGTCACTTCGATTCGACCAGGACAGTTGGTCGAATCGAGCACCTGGGACTTACAGTGTGCTGATTTGACCTGTAATTCGACTTGGAGGAGTCAATTTGACCTGTTGCTGAAGTCGAATTGAGACTCGGGAACTTACCATATTCGTATTTTTACACCGTCAATGCGTATGATCACTTAAAAAGCCCATTCCAAGCCCAGGAGATGTAATTACAAGTATAAAAGAAGGCTTATGCAGCATCATAAGGGATTCATTCATTGATTAATTCATTGAATCTATCATACAAGAAGACGTGGAAACGTAGAGTTGGGAGGAGATCGATCGTCCATCATCCGGAGGGGCTGTGACAGAGTTCCGCTGGAGATTCAAGTACGATCGGTCCAACTAACCATGATTGTTCTTAGATCAATCATGGGCTAGAGCCGCTTTGGTAGTTCTAAGGTTATGAAGGTTTCATGAGTTAACTTGTCCTTCGTGTGTAAACTCCGTACAATACTACTTGTGATTTATTTTATATAAGATTGAGCATTTTTAATCCATACTCATGGTCGTTTTGTGCATCAATAATAGTTGTGTAGAGTCTGAATATATAACTTGGTTATTGGTTGAGTGCGTTCACTGCTGAGCAGGGTTTTATGTTATAATTTTAAGTGAAGGGATTCCGAAGTCTTATTAGAACTATCTTATATGAATACTTGTTAATTGAATCATATTCGAATTAATAAGTAGGATAAAGAGTATAATTTCATAGTACCTATAAAGGGAGATCATATCGGGTTAGAGTACTAAGTGCATGGGAAATAATTGATACTGATAGTACCTAGAAAGGGGGGTGAATTATATCTCTTGCTCCAAGGATATTCACACGTGTCATACGCATATATACTTGTGTCTATAGAGTGAATTTGCATAGTTTAGTGATACGTCCATAAACCACAATGCAGATTCGGACACCATCACACGAATGTACGAATTAATAAGTGGAACTGGATGACCTGACGAACTACCTATCATCTTACTTGATCACAACCTACTATCTCTTCTTCTTGTTATTTTTACTTGTTATTTCGATTGTTATTCGTTACTTAATTCAACACCACAACTATTATATTTCCAACATAGTCATAATTTACTAGAACATAATTAAATTGATATTTATCCGTCCCTTGGGTTCGATATATAACTTGGTCACATTCGAAACTACAATTGATATCCTTCATACTTGAGGATTAATTATTTGTTGAGAAAACGCCCATCAGTGACGAGGCAACAATTTGAAAAACTATGTTTTTAGGGATGTATTCCGAAATATCTAAATAAATTAACTTTTTTTCTTTTTCTTTCCTGTAATTGGAATATTACTTTTTCTTTTAATCCAATCACAAATAATCATTTATTACCGAACATAATAATTTAAAGATAATTTCTTATATACTTATTCCCATGCAACACACGGATCCAATTACTAGTTAAGGATTACACGTTAAATTTTGGAGAAATAATGTCCTACGTTGTAAAAATAGGTGGTTCGCCCACCATACGCTCCCGCACAAATAACGTCCTACGTTCTGAGTAGATACCGTGGTACGTATATTCATAATCTCTAAACCGATTTTCTATAATGATAAATTGATATACTCCCTCCGTTCTGAGTATTTTTACTCGTTTGTATGGGTACGGAAATTAAGAAGTATTGTTTTACTCCGTATTAATATATGTAAGAAAAAAGTAGGGATAAATTGGTAATATTGAGAGAAAAAAGTAAATAAAATTGGTGAGAATGATAAATAAAGTATAAAAAAATAAATAAAGTTATTGGGATTGATGAATAAAGTGTAAAAAATAAGTAAGTTGTATAGTGTATTTTTATCATTAATCGAATGAATAAAAATTTGTGGGACACCAAAATATGGAAAGTGGATAAAAATATGTGTGACGGAATGGGTATAAAATTGAGTAATTGAATTGAACTTTGTACTGGACTTTATGTTGTTTTTGCTTTGGGTCTAGAATCCCATATATCCATTTGGACAAGAGTTTCATGGTGTGAAACTCTTGAGCTCTAAATAATTAATTAGTTCAGTCATAAAATCAGAGCCCAACAAACTCAACGCGTATGGATTCAATAAAGGTGGTGTAACTTTTCAGTCAAGGTTATCATAATTGAAAAACATCTATTAATGTGGGGTAAAGTTGCACAGTATCTATACAATTGAATTAATTAGGAGATATATTAATATAAACCAATACATACATTCTGCACTTCGCGCTTTTGCATCTACATGCATCATATAGAATCAATGCTTTTTTGCATCTACAAGCAGTGGTTAAACCTGCAAGTGCTATTAATAACTATGGTACAAGTCCATAACAAGCACAAAATTCTAGCTTAATGTGGGGGTCCTCGCTAGTGGATGGTGGTGTTCAGCCTGGATTAGTTAGTTTATGGATCGAGACATCGAGTGCTAGTACATAAAAAATATTATATACTTGTGGAAAAGGGAATACAATATGGAAAACAACTTTTCAAAGAATATAGGGTCATATCTTGATACAAAATAGAAAGTTAGTTATGGTCCAAGAAAATAAAAGAAATAGGAAATTAGGTTTATTTTTCGGAAATCTGCGCGCCAATGAATCATTTTGCATATAATTTTCATATATGGACTCCGATTTATCTACTCATGTATATTAATCATGATAAAACGTACACTCTCATAAATTCTCCAATTTTCCTCGCATAATACCTTAAAATCTACAATTTCTTGAAAATACTCGTGAAGTACTATTATATAACTATTAAGTATAAAATGCGACAAATAAGCTCAAAATATGCATATACCAATGAACAAATGACCTAAATAAAAACGTAAAATACATGTTCGTCATACTGAATGTGTGTACTAGCTACCATTAAAGCGTCTTGTCCGGACTCTTCTCCTTGTCTCTTCTTTAACGTAGGGACCTCCATATGTAGAAGTTTTGGTTAATCAAGTCCTTATAATCAAACCCATACAGTGTTTGGTTAAACTAATTAGAAGCAAGGAATCAAAGGGAGAAAGGAATCAAAGAAAATGGTCCACCAAATTGGGGTAGGGATAGGTGGTAGGGTGGTGGGGGTGGGGGTTGAGAAGGAAAGATGAGATGATGATAGCTGGAGAGAATGATGAAAACAAAGGTTTGATTAGAAATGCATGGCAGAAAGAGAAAAGGAATCTTGCATGCAGAAGAGAGAGCAAGAAAGAGATGGATGAAGAGCAGAGCAGAAGGAGATAACTGAGGGAACATGAGATGGACCTTTCTCTATTCACACATTGTCTCACTCTCCCAATCACTTGGGCCCACCCATCTTTTTTTAGGATTAGTTGGGATAGGGTTTGTAAAGATCAATTTGTTGTTATGTTCAAATCACAACATACATATATATACATGTATGTTGCTTCATCCATCTCTCTCTCTCTCTCTCTCTCTCTTTCTCTTATTTTTTGATTTACTCTCCTACTCTGCCATCTTCCTTCAACACTCCCTATGTAATCTGTGGTCTAACATCTACTTATCACTTTCACACCTAGCCCATCTCCATCTATTAATTCCACTGATCATGATGTCACTGCAGAATTTACATTACAACTACATCATCATCATAGGATTTGCATTTATAAAAAAAATAATCTAAGGTTGTGTATGGGTCAAGCATTTATAAATTTCTCCTCAAATCCCTTCTCCATATTTGATTCATATTCAAATTAATGGATTTCTAAATCCATGATTCGAAATGAATGAATTTAAAATCTTGAGTTTGAAGTTTATATTTTTTTTAGTTGTTTTGGTAGAATTTTTAGACCATTACTCAAATCGAGTCATTCAAAATTCTTCCTCACCGTAAAAAGTATTTTAATATTATAACAAATATTAATAAAATAATAATATAAAAAATTATAAATACTATATTTTTTTTAAAAAAATCTAGTAACCCCCACCCTACCTGCACCCCTCCAGCCCCCCTCCCCTTTGCGCTCTTTAATTCGTTCTCAAGAGAAATTGAATTTAAGTCACTCACTTAAGTGAAGAGCTCAGTGGTCAAGTGAGCTACCTCATTCTGAAGCCATATTATTAAGTTTCCCTTAGTTTAAGCCGTATTACAACTCTTGTATCTCGAGTATATTTTATAATATATTCTAGCCCTAGGGTTTATTATATTGCGTGGCTATAACGACACCCATATATAGGTCCCTTCTAAATAAAGGAGGTAAAATTTATATGTTTATACATTTATTGATGATGTTGAATCCTACTCTCTCTTGCTAATTAGAAGGTATTCGTTTTTCTTTTGCATGTGGATTATTTTACTTTTAGTGGGTAGTTTTATTAGAGGGATATGACGGGCTATGTGTAGGACTGTTTCACCGAAAATAAAAAATTGATACTTTTAGAGTGGTTGGAAAAATTATAAAATATAAACGCGGGCGGGAGGAACTTCAATTAGATGCAATAGTTCCTCCACCCAACCCTAATAATCAAACAATTTATTTTTAAATAATTAAAGAGAAAGTAGTGACAAAATACCCAAGTTTGTTTCATTTCAAAAAAGTAGGAAATGCAGCACCTCAGTCATTCAAAAAAACATTCCGAAATAGGACCTTACAACGGTACAAGAGTAAAGTGAGCAAGCATATGTTCCTTATTTATATGGTTATAATGAATTTGGACAAAGAATAAATGTTAAACGATGTAGTAAAAAAATCTTTCACAAGTCTATAATAAAAGGGAACCACTTTTAATGATCAACAACTTGGCTGCATGCGAATGAATTAAGGGCAAATTATAATCAGCATTCAGCATTACTTAAAACTCGGGCTGGCAACTTTCTTGTGGGCTTTAAGCAGGCCCTAATAATGGCCCATTACGAGATTCCTATTACACTATACACAAACATTCATTCACACAAGTTACTCCCAAAGTAAACGTATACACAAATTAAACCACTCCAAAGGCATAAAGACAATAGATGAACTACGAAACAGAATACAGATGGGAAGATGTTCCAAGAAAATTTGATGGAGTTCAGCTGGAGACAACGTTATGCGTTGCCCTCGACTCCGACAATGTGTCCAACAGATGGTGCGACGCCTTCTCGTAGTTGACGAATCCCATGAACCAGAACTCGTGGCCATCGACAGTCATAATGTGGATGTACTTCTCCGGCGGATCTTGTCTCATCACCACAGGGTCCACATTCGATACCACCCCTAA
The DNA here is from genome assembly GCA_023678885.1 of Pogostemon cablin. Taxonomy (NCBI): domain Eukaryota; kingdom Viridiplantae; phylum Streptophyta; class Magnoliopsida; order Lamiales; family Lamiaceae; genus Pogostemon; species Pogostemon cablin. Next base: position 12,272,062 of record CM042981.1, on the reverse strand, counting down.
AGGTATTGTTACCTGCTCACATTGTTCATGATCTAGTTAACAAACAATGATAGGAAATGTGGGGATAGTTTAATCTTAATGGTAATCTTCTATTACATGCAGTGGCGGATGTATGTGGGGCAGCCCCGGGTTCAAGCTCAGGGCTGTCCCCCAAAAGCCCATTATATCATATGTAAATAATTTATAAATAATTTGTGTTTTTAAGTTTAGCCCAACCCAAAATATTTTCAACCCATCCAAATGAAGCTAAAAAATAAATATATCTTCTTTCTTCTTTGTATTTTTAAGTTTAGCCCAACCCAAAAATATTTTAAGCCCACCGAAACGAAGTTAAAAAATAAATATATCTTCTTAAATTATATATATATATATTATTTTTTAATTATTATTATTATTTTTTATTTCCTTCAATAAACTTAGCCCACCCATGTGAGGTATTACCTTGTAGTAACTCCATGTCTCTTGGCCAGAAGGGGCTCTAAAAGATAAGGGACGATCGCTGCAGAAGGCGACACGAGCCGTGGATAGATAGAGGGTTCCGGCGACAGGGACGGTTGTTGTGGAGAGGTAACAGGCAAATGTCTTCTTCAGCTTCTCGTTTGGATCGGTTGAGAAGATCTGCTTGAAAAGAGACTCGAACCCGCCTTCGGTTATGGCCTTGGCTGTCAAATTAACCTTCCCCCAAGCTGCTCCTGATACTGATGGCCCTGTTTTTACTACAAATATACCAAATGCCAGATCATTTTTATTAGAGTGATATTTCTTGATTATAATCCAAAAAAAGACAGGAGTACTTTTATAAAAGCTAGACACACTTTCCTTTTTGGTTTGTCCCATAAAAATTGATACATTTTCCATTTAATACATGAGACTCACACAAAAATAATTAATTTATTCCCACATACCATTACTCCATCCGCCTCATTTTAGATGACAACACTTTCCATTTTGGGTTATCCCACAAAAGTTAACACATTTCCATAAAAAGCAAAAAGTAAAAAACAACCACCCTTCCCCCATACATTTTATTTACAAAAAAGATATCTCTACCTAACATACTTTATCATTTATTTATTACAAAAAATATCATTATACCCCTAAAAGTTATCACTTCCTTAATCTCCGTGCCGGAATTGGAGGTGCAATCTTTTGTGGGACGGAGGGAGTACTTCTTAATCTCCGTGCAAAAAAAAGGTGCTAACTTCTAAAGGACGGAGGGAGTACATCTTTAATAAGAAGCTGGAACTGGATCGCTAGGTGCAAGTGGGTAAAAACAAAGAATGAACATGTCTTGGAAAGTGCTACAGCTAAGTCTTCCCGAGTCACCGAGTGTCTTAAATGTAAATTAGTAAAATTCATTCAAATTAAAGCGATCCGAATTTCTTCTGCCATTTAGGTGTAACATCTTTTGTGATACATAGTTGGACGTAAGACACATAGAATTGAAGGAAAACTAAGGATCACTATGAGGAATACTAGGGACAATGGTTGAATTTCCTTTTTATCAATTCTGACATTATTTAATTAGTAAAAAAAAAGAAACAAGAAAATGATCAGGTGTCTAAGAATCACTCTAATTGTATAGAAAAATGTGATACTATTACTTTACCCTCTACGCACACACACCTAAAAGTGTTAAAATAAACGAGCTACTTGAGTGCTCGATTCGGCTCAACTCGCTAATGCTCGAGCTTGGTTCGATTCGTGACTACTTGAACTTGCCTTATGCTCGTTTCGTTAATGAGTCGAGCCAAGCTCGATTCAATAAGATTTGACAATAATAAGGCTCGAAAAGGTTTGACAATATTCTCGAGGAGGTTCGGTAAAGCTAGATTAGGTCGATAAGGCTTAAAAAACTAGACTAATTTTTGTTTGACGAGCCGTGTTCGAGTTAGAACAAGTTATTTTCAAGCGGAGTCGAGCTCGAACATGCAATATTCTTGCTCGCTCGGCTCATTTAACATGCCTACCCACACCACACTCAGGTCGGTACTGACCTTAATGTGATATTACCATTTTATCCTCAACATTCCACTTCCAGGCCAATGTATTTTACCCTTTACACATCCTTTGTGATATTACTATTTTACCATCTACCCATGACACCCAGCCCATTCGTGATATTGCTATCTTAACATTTACACATCCATCCTCTTATGAATGTAAACAATTGAACCTCACTTTTGATCACACGTTTACTCTCTATTGATTGAAGCTTAAGATCTCACACTCTTATGAATGAACTAATGAATCTAAGAACAACAAAGCAAGTATAGTGGTTCGGCTGTTGTTGAGAGTGGAATTTCACGTATTTTAGGTCTCACATTACACCGTTTTTGATAGAATGTGGCCATGATTTTGTATAGAATGGCATGGTTTTCATATCTTGCATAATTAAGATGCTACTAAGGTGTTTTGTTGAGTTTTGAAGGGTAAAACATGATCAAAAGTTCAAAGTTGGAATGAGGAGTGAAAGTGAGAAGGAATGCTGAAAAATACAGTCCATGTTGCACAAATTTCTGTATTCTTATAGAAGTCCAAATTGATCATATGATATATGGTTGGAAAGACACAGAAGAGAGGGTCGTTTTGACATAAAGAACACCCCAATTGGATTTCAAACGAGAAAGTTATGATCAAAGTGCTAACGTCGCACATGCTGTACCGAGCAGCCACTTTGCATGACTTTTTACATATTTAAATGTTAGAGTTTCTCAGAGTTCTTTATATGGATAGAAAGCCAAGGAAAAGAGGAACACGTGAGCGCAAAAATCATTCAAATTGGAGTCCGTATGAAGAAGTTATGCTCAAAACGGTAAAGTCGCGCAGTGCAGTCTCCGCAGCTCGGGAGGCCGCTCGGCTCGAGCGGGACCAACATTTTGCGAATTTCCAGCCGAGCGGGGTGCCCTCAGAGCCTACACGACGTTCCCGTTTCACCCATATGCTGCTCGGAAGGTTTGGGGGCTGCTCGGGCATGAGCTCGGCTCGAGCAGGGTGCCGAGCGGCCCAGTTCAGGGCCCAGACGGGGCCTGTTCGATGCAGCAGTGTATATATACCCTCAAATCGCGATTCTGAAGCAGTTTTGATCGCGAAAAAGCCCTGCATCAGTCCAAGAAACAATTAGGGAGATCAAGACACAAATTGGAGAGAACCCATCCATAACCCATCATCAATTCACACCTCCAACACCTTCATATCAGATTAACAACCTGATTTCATCATCCATCCACTTCCAAGAGGGTTCCAAGTGCTAATCAAGGGAGAATCGAGCAATTGGAGAGACGGAGAAGGAACGAAAGACTACGTCTACACTAGGGTTTCATAATTCCTATCATTCTCTTGCTTTTACTTTGATTTTTGGTATGAATTGCTTAGCCATGAATGTTGCTTGTGACCTCATGGGCTAATTTTATATACAGTTCTAGGGTTTGATGGATTGATTTAATTGATTTGGGGATTTAGACCAAAGATTGAGATTTTATGCAGTTGAGCTTTTGATTTTACTTATTTTATTAAGACATGCTTTTCTGCTTCGTAACGTCTTCATAATATATTCATGACATCCGCTATAATGCTTGGATTATTGTGTTAGCTTGTGTGCGTTCATGATTGATATTGTCTATCTGTTAGGGATTAGAGTAGCTCCGCTATAAGCACTTTAATTTCATGAACTTGTAAATCAAATACCTGATTAGTTTGGTGGAACAATGCAATTAGACAATCAAGTAGGAAGTGAATAGATCCTTGTAGTAATTCCAGAAAATATCTTGTTAGTCAGGCTTACCATCCGGAGGTATTGTTGATTGCTTTGATTAGTATAATAAGGCTTGGTAATATTTGCGCACCTTAGGATTCAAACCAGATTATACTGTTAGCTTAGAATCGAATCATATTCGGTGGGATAACAGTGATATGTGGTGTATTTTCAGTGAAACTGCATGAATGAACAATCGTAAGTTTAATAACCCAAATTAATTGGTCTCTACCTGATACCTTAGAACTGTTCGTTCTCTCTTGATTAGAAACTTGCTTTTATTTTTATTGCCTTTTAATTAATTCAGTTATTTAATATTTCGTTATTTAGATTAATTCACAACAAAACATTGAAAATTGGTTACTCAATTCTGATTAATTAGTAATTTATAGAATAAATAAATAATTAGCTGTCTTAGCGGGATCGATAATTTAACTTGGGTACTTGCTACTACAATTGACATCCTTATACTTGAGGATTAAATTATAGTGCGTAGAAAAACCCTATCAGCTGTAAAGCCTACGTCCACTCTCAAAGACGTTTGAATCTTATTGATGATGAATTACAACTCTAAGGAAGAAGATGAATCTTATGATCTTATGAACTGATCTCTCATGCATGCTCACGTTTTTGATGAATGGTGATCAGCTGCATGCCTTAGTCTGTTAGTTGGTTACAACAAACTAACTCCTCCAGCTCTCCTTTCCTTTCCAACTGATCATCTTCTCAACCGTTTGATCATGCATGCAATCCAACGTTCATCCTTGTGCCAGCTCATCAATCCTCACCTTATGATTGATCAACTAGCTTCACCAATCTCCTCCTTACACGTATGAGCCACTTATCACACCCACAAATCTGCTATGCATGCATGTGTCTATATTTCTCAACAATTCTCCACCTTATAGACACTGCACTACCTCAACAAGATTCAAAACATCCCACCCTGCTGTTTTAAGGGTACAGCCAACCCTATCTTCTTTTATTGCATACTGAACAAGGTCTTACACAACTCAAACTTGAGAGTTGGCAATGCCTTGGTCAATGCATCAGCTGGATTCTCTGCAGTGTTGATTTTCTTCACTACAACAACCCCCTTTTCAACTATATCCCTTATGAAGTAAAGCCTTACATCAATGTGCTTTCTTCTCTCATGATACCCCTGATGTTTGGATAGATGGAGAGCACTTTGATTATCACAAAACACTTCAAAAGCTTCTTGATGAATCCCAAATTCCTTTAAGATTCCTGTCAACCAAATCCCTTCTTTGACAACTTCTGTGAGTGCCACATATTCAGCCTCTGTGGTTGATAATGCTACCACATGTTGATGTGTTGCTTTCCAATTAATAGCAGTACCAAACATGTTAAACACATAGCCTGTCAAAGACTTTCTTGTATCAAGATTTGCAGCATAGTCTGCATCAACATATCCTACAATAGCTTGATTCCAATTTGTACTTCTCTGAAACTTTAAACCCACTGATATTGATCCTTTAATGTACTTCAAAACCCATTTCACTGATTCCCAATGCAGCAGTCCTGGTTTACTCATGAACCTGCTGATCAGACTCATTACATATGCTAAGTCTGGTCTACAGCACACCATTGAGTACATTAAACTTCCAACAGCATTTGCATATGGTATTCTGTCCATAATTGCCCTTTCTTCATCTGTCTTTGGACTATCTTGTAAAGACAGTCTCAAACCTTGTTTCACTGGTACTGAAACTGATGTACACTGATCCATATTGTATCTCTTAAGTACTTTGACTAGATAAGACTCTTGATGCAAGCTCAAACTCCCAACTGACATGTTTCTTAATATTTGCATCCCAAGTATAACACTTGCTTCTCCAAGATCTTTCATCTCAAATTCCTTTCTTAGTACTTCCTTTACTGCATTTATCCCTGTGATATTACCACATGCAATCAGAATATCATCTACATATAGCATTAGGTAGGTGAAATTCCCTTCTTCATTCTTTATATAAACACAACTGTCATGCATGCTCCTTTCAAAACCATTTGATGTTATGTATTCATCAAACCTCAAGTACCACTGCCTAGGACTTTGTTTAAGTCCATACAGAGACTTGACTAACTTGCATGCCTTGTTTACTGATCTGTCAACCTCCACACCTTCAGGCACTTGCATGTATATATCTTCTTCAAGATTCCCATGTAAGAAAGCAGTAGTAACATCCATCTGATGCAATTCAAGGTCAAACTGAGTCACTATAGCAAGTAAGATCCTAATAGAACAATGCTTCACAACTGGGGAGAAGATCTCATTATAATCAACACCCTCCTTCTGTGAAAAACCTCTTGCAACTAGTCTTGCTTTGTATCTAAAACCACCTTCTTTACTTGTTACTGGTTTTCTTTTGAATAACCATTTACATCCAACAAGCTTCTGATCAGTTGGTTTATCAACAAGTATCCATGTATTGTTCTTCTTCAAAGATAGTAACTCATCTTCCATAGCAACTAACCACTTATCACTCTCAGTACTGGAAATTGCTTCAGAGTATGATCTAGGCTCATACATTTCAATGTCTGTTGCTACATACAGTGCATAGGATACAACATCAGCCTCTATATATCTGAAAGGAGCTCTTATCTGCCTCCTCAATCTATCCCTTACTAACTGATAGCTACTTAGTGTTCTTCTTTCAGCTGATGTTTGACTCTCTTCTGATGTTGGTGTGTTCTGACTCCTTACTTGTTGTTTCTTATCTGTTCCAAGCTCCACCTCAAGCTCAACATTATCTGTATCAGAAACTACACCAGCTGCCCTTTCAATTAAAGGCATCTTTTTCTCATTGAAGCTCACATCTCTGCTAATAAGAAACTTATTAGCTTCATAACACCACAACTTATAACCTTTTGTTTCTTTTGGATATCCAACAAGCACACACTTGATGGCCCTTGGATCCAACTTATCCTGTTTCTGATGTGCATAGGCCTGACAGCCTATAACCCTGAGGTGATCATAACTAGGAAGCTTTCCAGACCATACTTCCTCAGGAGTTTTAAACTTGAATGCTGCTGATGGGCACATATTAATGAGATAAGCTGCTGTAGATACATGCTCACCCCAAAACCCCTTAGAGAATCCTCCACTGGTCAGCAAGCACCTTACCCTTTCAAGCAATGTTTGGTTCATTCTCTCTGCAACTCCATTTTGTTGAGGTGTACCAGGAACTGTTCTGTGGCTCTTAATTCCTTTCTCTTGACAGTAATTGTTGAACTCTTGTGATACAAATTCTAATCCATTGTCTGTCCTTAAACACTTAAGCTTGCACTCTGTCTGATTTTCAACTTCAGTAAGCCATATCTTGAATGCTGCCAATGCCTCATCTTTTGATTTCAAGATCCTTATCCACAACTTTCTAGAGTAATCATCAATGAAAAATATAAAATATCTTCCACCTCCCATAGTTGTTATCTTAGATGGCCCCCACAGGTCTGAGTGAATATACTCCAATCTTGACTTAGTGTTGTGCTCTGCAGTACCAAACTTGCTTCTCTTTAACTTTCCAAGTATGCAAGCCTCACACTGATCTAACATAACTGATGAGCTCAGATTCAGCAGACCTTGTCTAGCTAATTCTTGTAGCCCCCTTTGACTTACATGAGCAAGTCTTCCATGCCATAGTATTGCATCATCCTTTTCTTGTAATACATTGATCTGTCCAGTTATGACAGATCCCTCAAGGAAATACAGATCATTTTTCTTGATACCTCTTATAACTACTGTACTTCCTTTTAAGACAGTGAGAACTCCATTCTTAAGCCTGCTTTCATACCCTAATGTATCAAACATACCTAGAGATATCAAATTTCTCCTTAAGCTAGGCACATATCTCACTTTATTTAGTAGTTTAACAGATCCATCAAACATTTTCAACTTAATGGAACCTATACCTTCAATATTACATGCTTGATCATTTCCTAAAAGGACTGATCCCTCATTACATTCAGTCAACTCACTGAACCATTCTTTAATGGATGTCATATGGAAAGTACATCCAGAATCTAACACCCACTCATCTGAAATAGAATCAGATACCACAGACAATGCCTCAATAACATCATTCTTAGGTTGAATGTCAGTTACCTGATTTGCATGGTTCTTTTGATTACCAGCTTTTTCTGCAATTTTCTTGGCCACCATGGCCTTCCATTTGAAGCATTGTTTCTTGTAGTGTCCAGGTTTATTGCAATGGAAACAATTATTGTTATCTTCATCTGCTGGAACACTTTGAGTCTTATCAAGTTTCTTCTTGTTAGAACTGATCTTCTTGTTGTTATTGTTATTACTCCAGTTTCCCTGCTTCTTGGCAACCAATACTTCTCCACTAATCTGAACATCTGGATTCTTGTGTAGTACCTTTGCTCTTAGGGCAAGTTGTACTTGATCCAGTGTAATTGTCTCATTATTTCCAAACAGCAATGTATCTCTTAATCCTTCAAATGATGAAGGAAGGGCTGAAAGCAGAATCACAGCCTTATCTTCTGTATGCAGAGCTACATCTATGTTCTCTAGCTCATCAATTATCCTATTAAACTCATCTAACTGTCCAAGAATTAACTTCTCTTCTGTAATCTTGAATGAATACAACTTCTGTTTCTTATACAATCTATTAGCAAGAGTTTTAACCATGTAAAGTTGTTCTAACCTTTGCCAAATCCCTCTGGCTGTGGTTTCTTTTGCGATCTCCCTTAAGGCCTTGTCTCCTAAACACAATATGATTGCACTTCTTGCTTTAGATTGTTGATCTTGATCGGCTGCAGCTGCAACTGCATCAACTTCCACTGCTTGATTCTCAGGCAATGGTTTAATAGCATCTGAAAGACCTTGTTGAATGAGAATGGCCTCCATCTTCATCCTCCACAAACTGAAATCTGACTTTTCTGTAAACTTCTCCACATCGAACTTTGTTGTCACCATGGTGATCTCCTTCTTCAATCAGATGGCAGCAGCTCCCTTCCCACAGACGGCGCCACTTCTTATGAATGTAAACAATTGAACCTCACTTTTGATCACACGTTTACTCTCTATTGATTGAAGCTTAAGATCTCACACTCTTATGAATGAACTAATGAATCTAAGAACAACAAAGCAAGTATAGTGGTTCGGCTGTAAAGCCTACGTCCACTCTCAAAGACGTTTGAATCTTATTGATGATGAATTACAACTCTAAGGAAGAAGATGAATCTTATGATCTTATGAACTGATCTCTCATGCATGCTCACGTTTTTGATGAATGGTGATCAGCTGCATGCCTTAGTCTGTTAGTTGGTTACAACAAACTAACTCCTCCAGCTCTCCTTTCCTTTCCAACTGATCATCTTCTCAACCGTTTGATCATGCATGCAATCCAACGTTCATCCTTGTGCCAGCTCATCAATCCTCACCTTATGATTGATCAACTAGCTTCACCAATCTCCTCCTTACACGTATGAGCCACTTATCACACACACAAATCTGCTATGCATGCATGTGTCTATATTTCTTAACACATCCCATTACTATTGTACGGCCCTCTGCAAACCCACACCCGGGCTAACAAGGTAAAATCAATCAAAATAAAATTAATCGAGTTAATTAGAGAAGTTTTGAGAGAGAAGAATCTCCTAATCTTCCATTTGTAGGGCTACTTTTAAAATTAGCAATTGTCCACAATTCATAATTCCAAACTCTGCACAATCCACTAACTACATCAATTGTTTATCACATTTGATCAAACTAAATCAGGAATCGGAACAGATAAAAGCAAGAATCCACGAGTAATTGAGTTGAACAAACTTACAATTGTGCCACAAGTTACGGGCTATATCTTCGGCCCGATGACTCCATGAATTGAACATGTTAATAACATAATCCACCGGGCTGTCGGCGGGCCTTTCCAAGGGAGAATACACCACATACGGTTGGTGCTGCCACAGTGCCGCTTGCTGATTGTCGGGGTGAACTGCCGGGCTCGCCGGTGCCCCCATTATGTGAGTACCCCACTTCTTCGTGTCCGTGGAAGGCTCCGGTTGTTTGGTGTCCTCGTTTGTAGTAGCCATCATGTCTGAAATTCATCGTAAAGAGAAGGAATTAGAGATGCTAAAATTAAGGATCAAGTAAGGAGAATTACAACTGTATAAATATTGAGACAGAGATTGCTAGAAACCTCTCTTAACTTGTGAGTTGGGGTTAGTAGTTCCACGTGGCTTCATCTGGAATGTTCCACGTCTACATATATTCAGCACATCACAACTGCCACACTTGTTGAACGACAAGATAACGTAAAATATAGGAATAAGATGTGAGGCTTAAGGATTTATTATTATTATTATTTTAAATATAATGCAATCTTTCGTGAGCTGTTGTCATATGAGACATGCTTGTGTGTTAAAAGATGTCAAAATGAATTGTTATGTTGGTAAACATGTACTCCCTCCCTCTTGCGTAATATTGATATTTGTTTTTTTATTGAGATTAAGATATACAATATTTAAATGTATAGTGAGTTTAGATAAATACTTCTTTTCTTCCATACTTATTTGTACCGATACTGTAGATATGGAGTTTAAGAAAAATTATTTTTTTATCAATTTTATTGACTTTTTAGGGGTATTGTGGTGTTTTTATATAATAAATAAATTATAAATTATGTTATTTGTGTTAGGTTGGAATGATATTTTTGAAATTATGGTAACTTTTGAGGTTGTTATTTAATGTTAAGTTTTATTTTTTGGGTGGTGAAGATAAGTATGAGACGGACGAAAATAAAAAGTGTGAAGATAAGTATGAGACGAAGTGAGTAATATTTAATGTAAATTGAGTAGTTATATTAGTGTTGTGTGTGAGTCATACATGAAAGTAATTAATTATTTTATGTGGGCCCAACATGATAAAAAAGAAAATGTAAACCTTAACTTGAACAACTCAAAATAGAAATCGTAGACCTTAACACTGGACATCCCAATTTTTTCAACCTCACACTTCTATAAAGAAAAATAATTAACTAATATACCTCTAACATACTTTAATTTCAAAATTTTAAGAGTTGGTCTCTTGTGTTCGGGCACACAATTTAATACTAAAGGAGTATACAAGAAGTATACTCCACAATTTAACTAAAAAGTATGGGCACGATGTGTCCATGGGGGCACACAAGTTTTTGCTAAATTTTAATTATATTTTTAACACAAATAAAATATTTTATCATTTATCTACTACCCAAAAATACAATACTATCCTCAAAAGTAAGTTACAAAATTATTTTTCTTAAACTTTATATCTACTGTAAATGTGAAGATGAATTTGGAACAGAGGAAATATAACTTATTTTGACACCCATAACTTTACTAAAAGCGTCCAACAACTTAAATTAAAAGGTAGGAATAGACCAAAATAACCTTAATATAATTACATTCAAAATTTAATGTATCCACCTATTCAAAAAATTAAATTACTTCATCCATCCTTTTATCTTCTACCTCTTTTTACACCGTAAACAAACTCTTGAACAAGGAAATGGTGTTTAAGTTGTAAATAAAGAAAATTGAAATTGAATACATATTTGATTTTGCAAATCTTTTAATTTGGACCAATAAATCAGGAGGAATTGGTAACTCCATTCTTACCCAAAAGAAATAACCAAAGAAGCAATACAAGCTACCACCTTTTATTCCGCTTCAACCATGATGCCGCCAAGATTCGTCAGAGAAGAACCGTCGTCAACGGAAATTCCATTCACCATCCACTTTATCCATCGTCAAATTAATCTGCAAATAACTCCCCTTCAAATTAATTAAGTGATTGCATAAGCAACTGTCTGTCTAAGTAATCTGCGATTATTAAATTTATTTTAGGGATTATTACAGTAAGATACACAATTTATATCATAATTATTATAAGATAAGATACATAAAAAAATTAAATATTACTGTGAACTACAAAATAATGCATTGAAATGTCATATCTACCCTTATTAAATATACAGATTTCCAACTTCTCGTTCAATTCCCAACTCGTGTCAGAAATCAATTCTCAATTCTCTCAACAAAGTATAGACCTGTTTCAAAAAAAAAAAAAACAAAGTATAGGCACCTTTATCTGCTGCTCTCCTCCCTTCAGCCATTGAAATCAACCTCTCGTCGCTGGAGATCCGCCGCCAAGCCGAAATCCAGTCTCATCGCCTGTCGGTACTGCTTCCGGGCTCCTTCATCACACTATCCATGGATTTGCCCGTCGCCTCCGCGCTCAGAATTCCCAATCGACCTGTGCTGCCATCGCGTTTTGACCACAATCTGTCGCCGCCACCGCCACCGCCGGCCAACAAACTTCAATTAGATTCGTGCGTGCCCTGAAAATGGCGGATTCATCGTTTTCTTTATCGAAGCTTGTTTATTTTATAGTTACTCCTCTTTTTGCTCTCTGGAATTCTGATTTTGTTGAACCAGAAGCCTTCTAGCAGTTATACATGGACGGCTCTTCATGATTTCTTCAATTCACCTCGACCAGGAAAGAATGCCCAACAGATTTTCCCGGCGCCACCGCCTCCGGCCGCTCAAGTTATCAGTCACCGGTAAGGCCATCTTTCACTAACGCTGCGTAAACTCACTTTTTCTATTTGCATACCACCACGAACCAACGAATTAATCGAATTGAATTTATGAGAATTTGGGAATGTTGCTAGAATTGCGTTTTTTGTGTGATAAATTGTGAATTGTTGTTGTAAATTTCTTCAATTTTTAGGAATGTGAAGTATCATACTCCCATGATGTTGTTCACATGTACTCTGCTCTAGTAGATTAATTGGTAAATGTGATTGAATTGACCATTATTGTACTCTAAGATGATTGAATTCATTCCTCAAGTTTTCCAGTCAATCAAATATGTTCATGTTAGTTTTCAGCACATCAAAATCATGAATTCAAAGAGTGGATCGTGATGAAATTAGAGTTGCATTTTTTCCTCCCCTTACATTATTCTCTATTTCAAAACTGAACAGGTTATTGAGACTCCAAAACTAAGAAATTTTTATAGCAATTTAGACGATTTAGCTGTATTGGAGGCTAGTTTGGCACAAGCTCGAGAAAATATCCAAGAGGCACAATGCGAAAATGTGACATCATATGATCCAGAATTCGTCCCAGAAAGTCCAAATTATAGAAATGCCTACACTTTCCACAGGTGATTCTTGGCTTACTCTTCTTCATTTGGACTCAAGTCCTTGTAATGTTAAAGCTGATTAATGATGTGTAATGTAGGAGCTACTTGGAAATGGAGAAACATTTGAAGATATACGCATACGAGGATGGAGAACCCCCAATATTTCATTACAACAAAAGTTTAAGGATTCTTGTGAAAAAATGTACATCAAGTTAAATGTGAATTAGACAAATGCTGATATAAGGTTGAAGAAAAAATGTTTATAAGCTTAAAATGTGCTAAAATATTATGTAAGGCAAAATGTGAAAATAAAATGTGTTGAAATATTGTGTTAGATACATGTGCAAAGAAAAATTGTGCAAAATAAAAATTGCAAAACAAAATGTGCAAAAAAAAAAATTGTGCAAAACAAAATGTGCAAAAATAAAATTATGCAAACCCTATCCCTCACTCACCCACTGTCGGATCTTTGGCGGCCGGTCGCCGGACATCCGCCGGACTGCCGCATGTCCTCCGCTGTGTAAGCAATTAAAATTCACGGTCCAATCAAATGGCGACACGTGGATTTTATTGATTAAATATCAATTTTAATTTATTATATTTTATTTTGGGGATTTAATAAATTAATTCCTAAAATAGATTAATAAATAATTGATAATTAATTTAATACCCAATAAATTAAGTAGGGTTTAAATTAAGTAAAACTTGACCCCTAAGTTAAGTAAAGCATGGAAGGTTCCAGAATCAGGTCAAATTAAGCAATGACCAATCAAGCTGTGATATATTTGGAACGGCCCAAGCCCGCAGAACCAGGCCAAATCTGTCATAGACCAATCAGATTGCGAGATATTTATGGGGCATGCTCATTCCTTCACCTATATAAGGAGTCTTCCTCCATTCACTCCACACACACTCAAATACTTGAAGACATAAACGCTCTGAAGAGATCAAGAACACGAGCAGCGCTCCCTTGAGATCTTTAAGCATCTTCAAGTCAAGAACGGCAAACGATTCGGGATTAAGGTGCGGAGCCCCCCAAATCAAGCGTTCTTCATATACTGAGTTCTTCGGTGTTCTTCGTGCCAAGAACAACATACGACCCGGGATTAAGGTGCTAAGCCCCCCAGATCGAGTGTTCTTCGGATCAAGTACGTTTAATCCAAATAAAGGCTCGACGCCTCTGGATTAACGTTATAAGATCCAAATCCGAGTTCGGACAAGCTTCAACTGAAGATCCGACTCAACACACACAGTCAACGCGGTCCACGCAGTCAAAGTCAAAATCAAAGTCAAAGTCCAAATTGGTTCGAGAGAAGAATCAGAGGATTGATAGAGATTGTTTCCTAAGTTTTCAAGTTTAATCCGTCTGGATTATCATTGTAATTCTCCTGTATTTATTTTATTATAAATACAAATTAAGTAAAGCTTGACCCCTAAGTTAAGTAAAGCATGGAAGGTTCCAGAATTAGGTCAAATTAAGCAATGACCAATCAAGCTGTGATATATTTGGAACGGCCCAAGCCCGCATAACCAGGCCAAATCTGTCATGGACCAATCAGATTGCGAGATATTTATGGAGTATCCTCATCCTTCACCTATATAAGGACCCATTCCACGCAATTTCATAGAGGAAAAAAAAGAATAACTTCAATTTTGACCCCATCAAGTTAATTTTGACTTGCTCAAACTCACCCAATCTCAAATCAGCTTGCTTACTGCATTCAAGTGCTTCCAACATTAATTGGGCCCTTTATTTTTTTTATTTATTTTTTTTTTATTTTCAGTTTCTACTTGGGCCATCTGATCCTTCTTATTCACTTGGGCCGCCTACTGCTTCATATTTTGGGCCAAGAGTGCTTATATTGATTTTAATTTTCATGATTTGGGGCTTAAATTAATTAAACACACATGAATTATTTTAATGGCTCACTTAAGCATCTTGGGCTTCTCCATGGGCTTAATTTATAATTTTGATTTTTAATAATTAATTGATCCCATAATTTATTTAGGACCTTTTAATTAATTAAATCCATAAATTTAAATTAGCTTAAACCTCTTTCTTTGCTAGCTTTAAGGGACAACATGGATCACCCTCATCACTTTACCACCTTCATCACTTCACCACTGTCTTTGCATTCAACCACATCTTCTCTTTGTCAACCTTTTTCTTCTTAACTCGTTCACACTTCAATTTATCGCTTGCCTCGCAAACTCGACTCGAATTGCTTGGATTATGACTGAACTTAGTAAAATGCTAAGCTGCCTACGTACCTCTTCGCAGAGGATCAAGTCATTACGTAGTTCGAGGGGACATGATTTGATTTGAATGGGGGGGGTGCCGTACACAGTTTATACTCATGCGGGCCAGGAGTGACTATTCTTTAACCACTTTAGACAAAGTAGGATATTTAATGCTTTAACCACTTAAAATATCTGAGTGGGATGAATTAATAGTTTAACCACATATAATTACCTTTGGTGGGTGTCGTGCACAGTTTATACTCATGCGGACCAGGAGTTCGTCGTACACAGTTTATACTAATGCGGACCAGGAGTAACATGCAGTTTAGGCTCGTGCGTCAAGGAGCGTTGTACATGTATTTATTTTACGCGTAGTAGCGTTTCAAGAACTTCCCATTTATAGGGCCAATGTTCACGCCATCTTCTGAGATCAACTTGTATGCGCCATTTGTATAGGCTTCCTTCACAACATGAGGGCCATCCCACTTGGGTAGAAACTTATTTCCAACGCGATGGGTGACTATTATAGGTCTTCTCACAGCAAGCACCAAATCACCAACTTGAAAAGAACGTACCCTCACCTTCTTGTTGTATGTTCTAGAAAGGCGAGATTGGTAACACTCAAGTCTTTGTTGTGCTTCCAACCTCTTTTCATCTAACGCTTCTAACTCTTGAAGACGTAACTTTGCATTTTCTTCCTCGGTGAGGCCTTCTTGTATGGCTATCCTCAAAGAAGGAATTTGCTTTTCAAGAGGCACAACAGCCTCAACACCATACACCAAGGAATACGGAGTGGCTTGCGTAGGTGTTCTATAGGTGGTACGGTACGCCCATAAAGCTTCATTGATCCTTTCATGCCAATCTCTTTTTGACTTGGAGACCACTTTCTTCAATAAACTGCATAAAGTTTTATTGAAAGCTTCGGCAAGACCATTAGCAGCTGCGTTATACATTGAAGATTTCTTTTGTTTGAAATCAAACTTCTCACATAGCTTATCAATCCAACTGTTGCTGAACTGCTTTCCATTATCAGTGATAATGTAGCGCGGGACACCATATCTATAAATGATATTGATCCGAATGAAATCAGCAACATTTTCTTTCTTTACTTCCCTTAGTGACACAGCTTCGGCCCACTTTGAAAAGTAATCGGTTGCCGCAAGAATGTAGAGATGACCACCAGAAGACTTTGTAAGTGGCCCTACCACATCTAAACCCCATGCATCAAAAGGCCATGAAGCGACTGTCGGATGTAAAGGCTCCGGAGGTTGATGAATCAAATTTCCATGAAACTGACAAGCTTGACATCTTTGTGCGTAATCCATGCAATCCTTCACCATGGTTGGCCAATAGTAACCCATCCTTTTAATTCTAAAATGTAGCTTCGGTCCGGATTGATGAGCACCGCAAATTCCGGAGTGAGCCTCCTCCATTGCTTGAATAGTTTCTTCCTTACCCAATCATCTCAAGAAAATTTCATCGAATGATCTTCTATAAAGTGTACCCTTGAAGTAGATGAACCGAGGTGCCCGACGCCGAATATCAACCCTTTGTCGTGGATCGTTAGGCAACTTATCATATTTCAAATAATCCACAAGCGGTTGGCGCCAATCTTCTTCTTCAATTTCGAAAACTTCCACCACATGATTTTCAACTTCTTCATAATCATCATCCTCAAAGATTGGTGGTACAACCCAACTTCTACACACCGGTATTTGAATTTGTATTTCTGGCATAGCTATAGTTGATGCTAACTTAGCGAGGGCGTCAGCTTGCTTATTCTCTCTTCTAGACAGATGCTTAATATCAACATCACCGAGATAACCCATAAGCTTTTGAGCATACTTGTAATAGGGGAACAACTCAGGCTTCTTCACTTCATACACTCCAAGGAGTTGATTTACTACCAATAGCGAATCACCATACACTCTAAGGTGTAGCTGCTTTATATCGACGGCCATCTCTAAACCAAGTATGAGTGCTTGATACTCAGCCACATTGTTAGAGCAATTTTCTGTTAAGGAAAATGAGAAAGGTAGAACTTCACCACTGGGTGTTACAAACACGACTCCCGCACCAGCTCCCTCTCTATGAGATGCTCCATCGAAATACATCTTCCAAGGAGAAACTATGTCCACAGTGAAAGCATCTTCATCGGGGAGTTCATCAGATAGTTCCCATTCAGCAGGCATTGGATGATCAGCTAGAAAATCTGCCAACACTTGTCCTTTTACGGCCTTTTGAGGGACGTACACGATCTCAAACTGTTGAAGTTGGAGATACCATCTTGCAAGCCGATCAGAGAGTACTGGTTTTGACATGACAAATTTTAATGGGTTGGCTTTCGAAACTAGCCGAACTGTGTGAGCTTGAAAATAATGTTTCAACTTCTGAATTACGAAGATAAGGGATAAGCAGATCTTCTCAATGGGTGAATACTTCAACTCGTTTGGAGTCATGGTTCTACTTAGATAGTATAGAGCTCTTTCTTTACCATCATCATTTTCTTGTGCAAGTAAAGCTCCCACAGAACGCTCTTGAGCAGCTAGATAAAGGACTAATGGACGTCCCGGTATTGGAGCACTCAATACTGGTGCCTTCATCAAGTATTCTTTAATGCTATTGAAAGCATTATTGCAAGCTTCATCCCATTCGAATATGCTGTCTTTCTTCATGAGATGACTAAATGGTTGGCATCGGCCAGCTAAGTTTGATATGAATCTCCTTAAGTATGCCAACTTTCCTTGTAGACTTTTGAGTTCATGTATGTTCCGAGGCACATGCATTTTCATGATTGCGTCAATCTTTGCTTTCTCAATTTCAATCCCTCGACGGCGAACAATAAACCCAAGAAATTTCCCAGATGAAACTCCAAATGCACACTTGAGCGGATTCATCTTGAGTTGATGCTCTCTTAATCGTTCAAACACTCGCCTTAGATTATGAAAATGATTTTTCTTTTCCTTCGATTTCACCACAATATCATCAACATAGCATTCGACAATCTTATGAAGCATGTCATCAAATATCTTTTGCATGGCTCGCTGATAAGTGGCACCAGCATTCTTTAAGCCAAATGGCATAACATTATAGCAATATATCCCTTTCGGAGTACGAAAGGCTGTCTTCTCTTGATCCTCAGGAGCCAAACCAATTTGATTGTAGCCAGATGATCCATCCATAAATGAAAGGACCTCATGCCCCGTTGTTGCATCAATCATGAGTTCAGTAATTGGTAATGGAAAGTCATCTTTCGGACATGCCATATTCAAATCTCGGAAATCAACACATACTCTGAGTTGCCCATTTTTCTTTCTTACCGGCACGATATTGGAAATCCATGTAGGATATTTAACTTCTCGGATCTTGCCAGTTTCAAGAAGCTTATTAATCTCGTCCTCAATCAAAGGAATCAACTCTGGTCGAAATCGACGCTGCATTTGTTTAACCGGCCGAGTTCCCTTTTTAATGGACAAGTGGTGCACTGCAATTTTCGGATCTAAGCCTGGCATTTCCTTATGCGACCATGCAAAGACATCTCTGAATTCTCGCAAAAGGCTGACATACTTTGTTTCTTCTTCAACATTTAGCAGAGCACTTATGTAGGTAGGACGTGGGTCATTTTCATCACTTAAGTTAATTTCTTTCAATTCATCAACAGTGGCTTTCACTCCTTCTTCAAATTGTGGAGGGGCATCTTCAGCATCTACTTCCTCCATTTGAGAATCTTCCACAGCAGTAATATGATTGGTGGAAGCTACACTTTCTTTATCATTATTACTATCATCTTTGGTAAAGATGATTCTTCGCACCTTAGCTTTCAATACTCTTCCACTCGAGATAGTCAAGATATTTTGCCGCTTGATACGAGATGGATTTTGACTCCGGAGTTTTCGGAGGTTAAGGGACTTGACATGATTTTGCCTCCTACACTTCCCTTTACAGGGTCCAAGCCTTTCGAAGACACTCCCAAGCCTTTCAAAAACAGATATTCTCTTGACTTCCCTACTACTTGTGTCAAACTTATCCTCCGTGGATAAAGCTTCTCCCTCGGTGATATAATTTGTACTTGCTCTTCTAATTGCAATGCGGACCGGCTTTTGAGGGACATATCCCAAACCTGGCTTAGCCTTCTTAATAGTGTGACCATCATTTTTTAATGTTTTCTGAGTAACATTGAGCCCATGTCCTGGTGGGTTGATAGTTTCTTGACACACCTTGCTCGCCATCGCTTTTTCCCTTGGTTCATAACCAGCCTTCATAAGGAGTTTATAAGCTTGTGGACTATACGACTTGGTTATTTCAGCTTCAAATACTTCACCGTGTTCGGTCTTTGGTCCTTCAATAGGACGTGTGAATCCTTTGAGTGGTGGAGAAGAAAGTTTACTAGCATCAATTTTTGTTAAAGGCAATGTCAACTCTTCCGAGGTCTCAAGCCCTTTGCCTTTGTTCTCCTTGAGAGTGGCAGATGATGTACTACCTTCCTCATCCTTTATTTGTTTATTGCCCCCATTATCTTGCACTAGGGCTTCTTCATGCTTTACTTCCTTTGTACTCTTGAAGAAATATTTAGCATCGGCAAAGTAAGCTTCAGCTTCAGTAAACGGCTTGTCGTCACCGAATACTCTTTTCACGTTGTCACCTTCACTATACTTGAAGCACTGGTGTAATGTGGAAGGAATCACACCATTCTCATGTAGCCATGGGCGCCCCAAAAGCATGTTGTAGGAAGTTTTTGCATCAATAACATGGAAGAGGACTGTGGATTTCATCTCATCAATTAACAAATCAAGAACTATTGTGCCGAGAGTCCTTTGCCCCTCATGGTTGAACCCTTGGATCATCAATCGGCTATGGTTGAGTTCATCCATTGGTATTTCTATCTTCTTCAACATTCTCAAGGACAAGATGTTCACTGCCGAACCTCCATCAATAAGTATGCGATTCACTCGCATCCCTTTAGTGTAACCAGTCACAAATAGAGGTCGATTATGAGATTGCGAACCCAACAACATATCTTCATCCGTGAAGGTCACCTTCATGGAGTAAGCTTTACCCTTAGTTTCAAGCTGTTCGCTTTCATTGTCCTCATTCACGACATGACATGAGCCTTCATCATGACTTTCTTTTACAGAAGTAAAGTTTGTGCCCGCCTCATCTTCTAACACGATTTTCCCTTCCTTAACCAGTTGCATGATCTTTTCCTTAAGAACGAAACAATCATGAATTGGATGACTCACCAACCTATGATACTTGCAGTATTTTGGGTCATTAGTTCGGCCGGCTTCTTCTGGACGTTTCATCTCAGGAAGTTCAAGGAGTTTGTTCTTCATTAGATCATCGAATATGCCAGAAAGGTCTGAGTTCAAAAATGGATACTCTTTTTCTTGCATCTCCTTCAGAGTTAACCTTCTTTGCCCCCACTCTTGGGCAACTTGCCTCCCTTTGTCTTTTTTATCATTTTCATTCTTTCGAACCTTGACCGTCATAATATTTGTAGCCATTGACTCCTTGTTGGAATTTTTAACGTAGGACTTGCCCCCCCTTTTGAAATCTTGTTTATCTTTAGACTTGTAGGAGTCCGACATCGGTGAATGTTTGATTCCACTAGCAGCCATACTTAATTCCATGTCATGAGCCCTAGTAGCCAATTCTTCGAAAGTCTTAGGTTGAATTCCTTTGAGTATATAAAGGAGATTCCATTCCATCCCTTGGATACACATCTCAATAGCAGACTCTCCGGATAATCGGTCCTTGCAATTTAAGCTCAAATTTCTCCATCGATTGATATAATCAATCACAGGTTCTTCCTTCAATTGACGAGTATTAGTTAACTCAGTCATGCTAACAGTTCTCCTCGTGCTGTAGAAACGATTAAGGAACTCATGTTCCATTTGTGCCCAACTATCAATGGATTCAGCTTGCAAGTCGATATACCAATCAAATGCATTTCCTTTGAGAGAGCGAACGAACTGCCTTATCATATGATCTCCATAAGTACCAGCGTCATGGCAGGTCTCAATAAAGTGTGCTATATGCTGCCTCGGGTTTCCCTTGCCATCAAATTGTTGGAACTTGGGAGGCTGGTAGCCAGCTGGCAACTTCAAGTTGTCCACTCTTTTTGTGTATGGCTTGACATAAGTAACAGTAGGCTTGGAATTTTCCTCAAACCTTTCTTTTATTGTTCCAAGTATAATATCCTTGAGTTGATCTACTTGGAGCATTCCATCAGCTGAAAGTGGCAACGTTCCTTGAGTTTGCTCCTTTTCAATAGCCTGGCGCCTTGTGACCTCTTCCACTTCACTATCGTCCATGACTCCTTTTCCGTTTGCATGGCTAGTCTCCGCGATGTCTCTTTTCATCAATTGGGAGATCTTTGTGTCTTGAGCCTCTATGTGTTTCGTGAGCCCCTCGATAGCTTTCATCATGTTTGCTAATTGTTCCTCAACAGTCGTGGTGCCTGCCATCATTACTGGAGCTGCAACGGAGTCAGATGAAGAGTTTGAAGATGCAGAATCTTCATCACTATCATCTTTCATAAGTAGTTGTTTTCTCGAAGCCTCCTCAACCGAAGGGTTGGATCCAGATGAGGCTTCCGAACGAGCTTTTTCTGACATGCTCCTTGTAACAACATCAACATATTCAGTTAATGCCTCTGAGAGCTTAGAAGCAGCAGTCCTACCTGCAGTAATCCTGACAGGAGTCATATCGTACTTCGAGCTTGTAGAGAGAAGAGATGAGAGGTAGAGACTGTCCCACTGGGCGTGCCAAAATTTGTAATAACAAATTTTGTATTTATAATAAAATAAACACAAAAGAATTACAATGATAATCCAGAAGGATTAAACTTGAAAAATTAGGAAACAATCTCTATCAATCCTCTGATTCTTCTCTCGAACCAATTTGGACTTTGACTTTGACTTGTTGTGTTGACCGCGTGGACTGTGTGTGTTGAGTCGGATCTTCAGTTGAAGCTTGTCCGAACTCGGATTTGGGACCTTATAACGTTAATCCAGAGGCGTCGAGCCTTTGTTTGGATTAAACGTACTTGATCCTAAGAACACTCGATCTGGGGGGCTTAGCACCTTAATCCCGGGTCGTATGTTGTTCTTGGCGCGAAGAACACCGAAGAACTCAGTATATGAAGAACGCTTGATTTGGGGGGCTCCGCACCTTAATCCCGAATCGTTTGTCGTTCTTGACTTGAAGATGCTTGAAGATCTCAAGGGAGCGCTGCTCGTGTTCTTGATCTCTTCAGAGCGTTTATGTCTTCAAGTATTTTAGTGTGTGTGGAGTGAATGGAGGAAGACTCCTTATATAGGTGAATGAATGAGCATGCCCCATAAATATCTCGCAATCTGATTGGTCTATGACAGATTTGGCCTGGTTCTGCGGGCTTGGGCCGTTCCAAATATATCACAGCTTGATTGGTCATTGCTTAATTTGACCTGATTCTGGAACCTTCCATGCTTTACTTAACTTAGGGGTCAAGTTTTACTTAATTTAAACCCTACTTAATTTATTGGGTATTAAATTAATTATCAATTATTTATTAATCTATTTTAGGAATTAATTTATTAAATCCCCAAAATAAAATATAATAAATTAAAATTGATATTTAATCAATAAAATCCATGTGTCGCCATTTGATTGGACCGTGAATTTTAATTGCTTACACGCTGGAATTTAGAATGTGCAAACAAAATGTGCAAAAACAAATTGTGCAAATACATAGGGGTATTTATGGTATCACAATCATAATTGTGTAGTTATGAGTATTAGTGCTTTGAGTCATGTAGTTTATAGCAATTATGCATTATTTTATCTATTCAATAGTAAGTGACCAATTTATTTCAACCAATCATTCCCTTATTTTTGTGAAAATTTAATGGTTGTTGTGATTTTGATCATATATTACCAAGGTACATAAAAATCTGTCCTTTTTTTATTATTATTTTGCCTAGGAAAATTTGTGGTGATGAATATATACATAAACTAAAATTAAGATTTTTTTTTCTGAATCCAATAAAATTTAATTGATCACTACGTGATCCTAGATCAACTAAGAAGTGCTCATAAGTTTATTTCAACTGTTACATATGAGACATGGACAACCATTACCCACTTTCTCTCTCTTTTAGTTATTTATTCATTTATTTTATCCGAGCAAATAGATATACTATCTTTGTCTCATTTCAATATTTACGTATGTTTTTACACGAAAATTAAAAAAATATAATACTCCCTTCGTCCCGGATATAGGTCCTTATTTGCTTTTTGCGCGTGGATTAAAGAATATTACTCTCTCTGTCTGCTTTTAATGTATCAATTTTACTATTTCTGGCGTCCGTTTCAAAGGTATCTATTTCCTATATTTAGTAAAAAAATACACAATATGGCCCACCATTTCCCTCTAATACAACTACCCACTTTACATATAATAATAATACTTCTTAATCCGCGTGCAAAAAGTAAATAGATACCATAGAACCGGACATGTGCAAAAAGCAAATTGATACCTTAGAACCGGACGGAGGGAGTATTATTTTATGTATATTGGATAATTGTATTAGTAGTGAATGGTGGGTTATATGTGGAACCCTTTTACTTAAAAAGAAAAATGGGGACCTTTAGAGAGGACACCCTATACAGTAAATGAGGACCTTTCGGTGGAATGGAGTGAGTATTTTAATATACTAGTTTTTTGAGACGTGTTACGCATGTCGCATGTATGTACTCCCTCCATCCGCCCGAAAGAGGAACTTTTACTTTTGTGCACGCGGATTAAGGAGTATTATTATTTAATGTATAGCGGGTAGTTGTATTAGTGAGAGTGTGGGCCCAATATTTTAATTTTATTAGTGGGTGTGTGGGTCTCATATGTGTAAAAAAAAGAAATGATATTTTTTAAGGCGGAAGACCAAAATGAAAAAAAAACCCTCTTTCGAACGGACGGAGGGAGTATTATTTTTATAATGTGATCTGTTATTTTTAAGCATGTTTTCTTGTAATTTTTTTTAAGAAATGTATTTTTTTTCAACTAATTATTGATTTATTTAAAAATATTAGCAAAAAATATACTCCCTCCGTCCCAGACCACTATTTCCGTTTATTATACCATGTTATTTAAAAAAAGTTATTCTTTTTGACCAAATTTATTGACTTTAGAGGGTATTGTGTTAATTTTTAGGTAATAAAGAAAATTAAAGTAATGGTTTGTGTTTGAAAAATAAGTAGCAAATTTGAAATTAAAGTTACTTTTGAGGTTGTTGGATAAATAGATGTTTTCTTTTATGAAGTGTGAAGGATGGTGTGGGAGGAACGAATAAGGAAAGTATGAAGGGTGGTGTGATTGCTATTTTCTTTCGAAAACATAAATCTCACCCTCAAGTATAAGGGATCAATCGTAGTGCGCGTGTGACCAAGTTAAATATTGAACCCAAAGGATAGAGTCAGAGTGACAAATAAATCTAATATGACTATTTCTATTTAAGACAAACTCAATTTATGAAAATTAATTATTAAATAATAAAAATAAAATAAGATACGCTGACGAGAAAATAATAAAGTATTCCAAGATAAGAGACTGATAACGCTAAGGACAATCCAGCTTAACCATGTGACTGATTATTCTAAATCCAAATTAATTACCTACGAATATTTATAAGAGGGTCGCTAAGCCTAGTTAGACCACCTTGATCGGGTAAGATCTAACACTTATAATGAGCTGCAAATCCTAGGATCGACAAGGAATTAACTCTCTCTCCCTCTATATGTACTTCATGCTAAATTCCATTAAAGGTTAGAGCACTAGACTTCCCTTTCTGGTACGCAATTATTAACCCCTTTTGTCTCCTTACCAATTATCTAATAATGATGTTTTACCAAGTAATTAATATTCCAAATTGATTGTCTAACACTCTTAGGTATTATAGGCTAATCCCCTAAGATTGTCACAAGAAACAACAACTATCATGCAGAAATAAAGAATCCTATTAACTATCAATCAGTGATACCGTCATGAATAATTAAAGGAAATCAAGACTCAAAAAATAATAATATGAAGTCTCAAAATATCTTCTTCAATAAGGAAATAAACATTCTGCAGTATAAGAAATCCAAGCCTAGGGCAATCAAATCACATAGTCAAAATTATCTTAACCCCTAACATAACCAAAAAGATACTTAGCCCATAGAGTTACAAGCAACAACTATGTGTATGGTAGAAGACTTACCCATGAGTCTAAAAACTAGAAAGAATAAATTAAAGAAAGAAAAACATATTTGTTTGGTTCTCCTTCTTCAACTCCGTCTCTCCAGAATTTCCGTCTCCGATCAAGTAGACAAATACTCTCTTGAATCCTCTCCAGATGATGGATGATGGGTAGAAGATGAAAGGCGGATATGGTGGATTAGGGTTTAAAAATCCTAGGTGATGTGGTGGTGGTAGATTAGGCGGTTTCTCCACACCTTTATGTGGTGATGAGTATAGAGTATATATAGGTGTGGGAATGGAATAAAATAAGGAGTAAAAGGATGTGAGATCTTGAAAAATCAGGAAAAATATAATTATGGAAGATATGGAGGGATGTGAAATTAAGAAATAACTTGGCCACCAAGAAAAAAAGGAAAAGAGGGCAATTTTCGTATATTTTCGGAGTTCTCACTGGCAGCTGCGCGACTTCACGAATTTGAGCATAACTTCTTCATCTGAATTTCGATTGAGCTGATTCTTGTGCCAACGCGACCTTCTCTTCCGTATCTTTCTAAATATATATCACGCAACCAGTTTGGACTTCTACAGAAATACAGAAAAATTATGAAATGTAGTCCTCTGTTTCCTTGACATCTTGCAAAAATCACCCTTCATTCCAATTTAGTATTTTTTTTTTATTTTTCCTATCAAAACACAACAAAATACCTCTCAAGCACCTTTTAGTAAATAATTATTCAAAATATTAAGATTTGTGCAAATAATAGAAATTAAACACTCAAAGAGGTATCAAATCGGACTCAAAAGTACATGAATTTCCACTCTCATCATGGTGTGGGGACGAAGCAAATTGAATTCCCTATTCTTCATTTAGTGTTTCATTAGTGTTTCACAATATAAAATAAGTATATGCTATAATTGACCATTAAACCCTTGGTGCATGTAATAAATTTTGGGCATTGATTATAACGTATGGCAGGAACCTAATATATTTTAAACTAAAAGAGGGTTTTGAATTTATTAGGTGGCATCATGGGAGCAATTTATGCATGATGTGTCATATTTATAGATTTTTTAATTTTTTTATAATAAACTTGCTTAGGAGAGAAGATAATGTAGTTACTTTATTTTAAACAACCAATCAAAATATTTTATTTTTCTTTATCTTATTTAAAAACCAGTCAAAATATTTCATTTTTCTTTATCTTATTTAAACCTAAAACTTTAAGTGTTTTTAACTTTTTATTTTAAAATCGAATTTATATAAAAATTATATCAAATTAATTGTCTTTTCATGATCTTTAATTTGACATCCATATTACCAATAATATATGATTTGAGAAATAGATTTTTAAATTTAATAACAAATTTTATATTGTAAAATATTCTTTAATAAAATATATTAATAAATAAAATATTTTAAGGAGAGTAAGAAATTATTTAATATATTTAATCTATTTATCTTTAGAATTTTTAAGTTTAATAAATTTAGTTTATTAAAAAATTCTAAATAAATAATTTCATGAAAAAAAAATCTTAGTTTAATATTAATTAGTTTTCATAAATTTTTTATTGTTAATTATTTATTTTATTATATTTAATAATTTATCATTAATTATACAATAATTTATAATTGTTATATACATTTATTAATTTTATTTATTAAACGATAATAGTTAGGGATGGTAAAGTGATGAGCATTTTCAAGTACTTGATCTATCCAAATCTTAATAGGGCGGGTATGGATAGTTGTAAACGGGTTTGGGACGGATACAGATAATTGTGAAAATCTCATTATGGTTTAGAACGGATACGGATAATGCCTCGATACCCATGGGTACCCCATATATATATATATATATATATATATATATATATATATATATATATATATATATATATATTTATTTCTAGTCCAAGTGTCTCTTTAATCATCAAGAATGTATCCTATAAATAGGATCATGTATTACTCATTTGATGTATGAAAGTGAACTTGAATATCAATAGAGAGATTCTAAATTCCTCCAAAATATCTAGTTCAACTTATCATCACCAAAAAACCCAACATAATTATGGTATCAGAGTAGAAGTTTCTCCTGAATTTGGAGACAGCAATGGCACAACCTTAGAATTCACATGATGCTCAGCTTCTTCAAAATTCCAAGCTTGCTGCTCATCAAAAATCACATCACGTGAAATAACCAAGCTATTATTTTTTGGATTTAGCTAATGATACCCTTTCGACTCGTCGCTATAACCAACGAAAATGAGCTTCTCACTTTTGTCATCAAATTTTTCTCTCTTTTGGGATGAAATATGAGAATAAGCAATAGAAACAAAAACTTTCATATGATGAACATGTGGTTTCCTTTGATGTCATGCCTCATATAGAGTTCTATCCAAGACTGCTTTCGTTGGACAACGATTCAAGATGTACACTGCTGTCAAAACAGCTTCAGCCCAATAATTTTTTGAAAGTCCTTTTCCAGCCATCATACTCCGAGCCATCTCCATAATAGTTTGATTCTTGCGTTCGGCTACTCTATTTTGTTGTGGAGTGTAGCAAACAGTGAGCTGCCTTTGAACTCCATTTTTTTTGCAAACATCCATGAAGGATTTTCCAATGAATCCTCCTCCACGATCAGTGCGAAGAGTTTTGATACTCTTGCCACTTTGATTCTCCACCATCTTCTTAAATTCAAGAAACTTGTACTCTGATACCACAAATATGTTGGGTTTTTTGGTGATGATAAGTTGAACTAGATATTTTGGAGGAATTTAGAATCTCTCTATTTATATATATATATATATATATATATATATATATATATATATATATATATATATATATATATATATAAATAAATGTACACAAAATTTAATATATTTATTTAAAATAATAGAATTTAATTTATATTTAATTCATAATAATATAATTTTAAATAATAGAAAGATATAAATATTTATATAATAAATTAATATTAAATGGGTGTGGGTACTCATGGGTATTGATAAATGGGTATGAGATGTGTACGAGTACCATAATAAACTTTTTAAATAGGATGTGTACAGTTAGTTGTTTTTTTCTAAATCGCATAAGAGTACGAGTACCCAAAAATAAGCGGATACCCTACCTGTTGCCATCCCTAATAATAGTTTTATGTTTAATTATGATTTCTTAAAATTATACTTTTTATGTAATAATAATTTAAATATGATAATATAAGAACTTAATATATAAAAATATATGTTTTGCATTGGCAATATAATATTGAAAATTATATATAAATTTATAATGTAATGTTATGAAATTTTTAATAGACATTACAAAAGTTTAACGTGTTGTATAATTTTATTTTTTTGATTTAAAAATTTTAATATTAAAAAATTAAAACTTTTATGAATAAAATTATTTTTATTAATTTATATAGTTGTTAATATTATGAAAAAGACTTGTGTAAGACCATTTCAGGTGAGGGCTTACGTCATAAGTATAAAAAGTAATAACTTCTACAACGGAAAGTGATACTCAATTAACGAAAAACGACAATATTATTCTATGTGCAATTTATAATATAACTAAAAATTAAGTGATAAAATTTTATAATAAAAGTGATAATATTTCATAGTGAAAGTGTTATCACCATCACTCAAGGACCATTCAATTTCTCTAACCGAATACATCTTTTGGATACTCCAACCAAATACACTATATTATTTGGATAGTACACAATATGAAATCGAATACATCTTTCGGGTACTCCAACTAAACACACAATATACTATTCGGGTACTACAATCAAACACAATATAAAATCTTAATTATTACTCCCTCTGTCCTACTATAACTTTCACACTTCCTTTGTCACTTCCTTTATAATTTACAAAGGAAGTGTGAAAGTTATAGTGGGACAGAGGGAGTAGAATATTTATATCTTATTAATTTTGAATATTTTAATTTAATTAATTTTTTAGTATGTTTAGCAAATTCGGAGATACACATAGCTGATTCCATAAACAATTCGAATATCCGCGTATTACGCGGGCTTCGTACTAGTAAATAGAATAGGAGATGGAATATAAAAATAGAATATGTGATCCTGTTGATGTGAAGTGTTGAGACCAGTGTCATCACATCTGGAATCACACCTGTCCTCCACCAGTTGTTTTATTAACCACTAACGTTATTTTATTGTTTCGACTGGTGTTGTGCTTAATGTTGCTTTCAGGGTTGTTGCGGTTGAAGTGCTGAATGTGTTGGATGCAAAGACTAAGTCAAACGCAGACCTTGAAGACCCTGGAGCAAACTGGAAAGATCCAAAAGCTCTAGAAGGATCTAAAAGGCTAAAATAACTACCTCTCTTAGTGGGTGGTTATTTGAGTCTGCATGGGTGTAATCTACATTTTCTACGTGGACCACTCATAATTTGGAGCCTGCAGCCATCTCTAAATGGAAGCTGCTAGTTGCCAAGTCAAGTGATCGATCATGCGATCCCACTATACAGTGTAAAAGATCCTAGATAGGTTTCTGTCATTGTGTTTGTACTGGTGTTATAACACTTGGTTCAATATCAGTTGTCTACTGTTATTCCCGTACATTTTGTGTGCGCTGTTCACAGGCAGTGGAAGCCCACATGTGAAGTAGGCTTAGATTCTAACAAGTCTAGGTTCTGCCATTTGAGAACGTGTTTGGATTTTAGATCCGATTTTATATTCGAAAGGTGGAAGAATTGTTTCCGCACCTAAGAGTCTGTTTTTGTAATCACATTTTTTAATAGTAATATTTGTGCCAACACTTGTCGATACTAAGTGTTGATTCCTGGTGTTA
Source organism: Pogostemon cablin (assembly GCA_023678885.1). Lineage (NCBI taxonomy): Eukaryota > Viridiplantae > Streptophyta > Magnoliopsida > Lamiales > Lamiaceae > Pogostemon > Pogostemon cablin. The sequence continues at coordinate 12,241,851 of CM042981.1, read as the reverse complement.
AGTGTTGAGTTATCATGGATTACTCTGCATCCGTCACCCGTCCTCCCATTCTTGATGAAACAAATTATGTCTTATGGAAAACCCGGATGAGGTCATACATCAAAGCATGTGACGATAAAGCTTGGAAGATCATTCTGTCTGGATTGACGCCTCTCACTGAAGAAGATAAAGATGGAGATCAGATTCTCAAAGATGAACTCAATTGGATTGCCGAAGGGAGCAATCTATTTGCACACAACTGCAAAGCTCTCAATGCAATCAGCTCTTCAGTTGATCCAGTGATGTTCAACTTGATTCAGAACTGCATATCTGCTAAAGATGCATGGGAAAAACTACAAGAACACTGTGAAGGTTCTTGTTGTGTCAAGAGAGCAAAGACAAGGTTGTTGAGCACGAAGTTTGAAAGCTTGAGGATGAGAGAAGATGAGACCATCAACTCTTACAATGAAAGGCTGTATGAAGTCGTGAACGAGCTGTAATCACTTGGTGACCCAATTTCCAATTCCAGATTAGTAAACAAAACACTTCGTACACTTCCTAAGAGATTTAATAGTAAAGTTTGTGCTATAGAAGAAGTTAGGAATACTGATACTATGAGTCATAATGAGCTTATGAGCATTTTGAAAACTTATGAAATGGATATGTCTCAACAAGATTCTGCGTATGATAGAAAAGGTATTGTTGTTTTTAAAAGTGATGCTCCTTCATGTTCTAGAAGGACATCAACCATTACTGAAATTTCACAAATGGATGAAAATATTGATGACATTTCAGATGACACTGATAATGTTGCTTTACTTGCTAAGAAATTTGAAGCCTATTTGAGAAAACAGAAAAACAAGTCTAAAGCAAATACTCAGCCTAGGATAGAATATTCCCCTCATACTCCTCAAACTCGTACTCCTCAAATGCTTGCTCGAAGACCCACTCAAAAAAAACTTAAGTATGATCTTGAATTTAGAAAGATCCTCATTTGTAGTGAATGTACTGGTTTTGGTCATTATGCAAATGAATGTGCTAACACTCTTTTGAAGAGAAGGATGAACTTAAATGTTTCCTTGAGTGATGATGAATCTGAAGGTGATCAAGAGACAAAAGATGAAGATCTGGCTTTTCTGTCAGAATGTGTAAGTGAAGGATTTTCTAGAAATGACTCAGATGTTGAGTTGGATGTGACAACATCCACTTCGACATCAAACAAGGTTCAGTCAATTTTTGATTCTGATGTGAAATGTACTAATATTTTTTATAGTAGAGCAGGTACATCTGAAGAGCAATTGGAAAGCAAAATTGCTGAACTTTTGAAAGAACTTCAAAAGGTCAACCAAGAGAATGATGGTTTGATTGAAACTAGAAAGGATGCTGAAATTTCAAAACTCTAAGAACAATTGACTGCTTTAACACTAAGTTTCAAAAAATACTCTAAGAGTACATCTGTCATGAATGAAATTTTATATGTTGGTAAATCTGATATGAGTGGTCTTGGATTTTCTGAAAATCTAACTCTTTTAGTTTTGAAATACCTGTAAATTTTATGAAACCTGGATCAAAAAGTTTTTCTAAAAACAGAGATGCAAGAGAACTTTTATCTTTCATTACTATTCAGTTCCTGGTCACATTCGCCCATTTTGTTTTAAACTGAAAGATGACTTGTTCTCTAGAAATTTGTTGCCTGAAATCTTGCCACACAAGTATTCACACACACCAAAAACTGCTTGGGTCAGAAAACCAAAAGTACTATCTAATGTGGCTTGCACTTCTTTACAAGCATGCGTACCTGGTTTATGGTATTTTGATAGTGATTGTTCTAGATATATGAATGGAAATGTTGAATATTTGAAAGATTATGAAGCTTTTGATGGTGGTAAGGTTACTTATGGTGGTGGCTCTAAGGGTAACATTGTTGGTAAATGAACTTTAAATGTCAATGGTTTCCCAAATTTGAAGAATGTGCTACATGTTGAAGGTTTGCGTGCTAATTTGATAAGCATAAGTCAATTATGTGATGATAATCTGCATGTGAAATTTGACAAGAATTCATATTTTTTGTTGAATAAAACTGATGAGTGTGTGATAGTTGGTAATCGATATGTTGATAATTGTTATTTGATTGGTAACAACACTTACTGTAACATCTCACAACATGATGAAAGTGTACTTTGACATAAAAAACTTGGCCATGTAAATTACAGAATTTACAAAAATTGGTTAAGTTGGAAGCTGTTAAAGGTTTACCTAAACTCAGTTTCAAAGACCCCCCCATTTGTAGTTCATGCCAAAAAGGTAAGCAGGTAAGGTCTTAACACAAAATCACCACTATGTGCACATCTTCAAGATGTTTTGAATTGCTTCACATGGATCTTATGGGTCCTATGGAGACTGAAAGTCTTGGTGGTAAGAAGTACTCTTTGGTTGTAGTAGATGATTTTTCTAGATTTTCATGGGTTGAATTCATTAGAGAAAAATCAGATGTGTTTGAAGTATTTAAAGTTCTTTACAAAAGGTTCATAAATGCTTTCAATCTTAAGATTTGTAGGATTAGGACTGATCATGGTAGAGAATTTGAAAATAACATGTTTTCTGAATTCTGTGAAAAGAAAGGTATAGTGCAAGAGTTTTCATCTCCTAAAACCCCACAGCAAAATGGCATAGCTGAAAGAAAAAATAGAACTCTTCAAGAAATGGCTAGAGTCATGCTTACTTCAATGAATGTGTCTAAAAGATTTTGGGTTGAGGCATTGAACACTGCATGTCATGTGTCTAATAGAATTCTGTTTAGACCAAGTAGTTCTATTACATCGTATTAGTTGCTGTATGGGAGAAAATCCAACCTGAAATACTTTCTTGTGTTTTGTTGCATGTGCTATATTCTGAATGATAGAGAGTATCTTTCAAAGTTTGATTCTAAGAGTGAAAAAGGTCTTTTCTTAGGTTATTCTAAGAATAGCAAAGCATACAAAGTCTTTAATCTTAGAACCAGAACTGTTCAAGAATCTGTAAATGTGGTATTTGATGATACATCTAATATTGCAGGTAAAAAGATGGAAGATGACATCTCTGATCTGATTGATGTTGCAGAACTAGTGACCAATATTGAACCAAAAGTGATCACATCACCTACAACATCTGAGAATGAGTCAGAAAATGATGAAAATCAAATCCACATAACTCCCAGGAATTCTCTTAACTACAGATATAAGAAGGATCACCCTTCTTCACAGATCATAGGAGAATCCTCAGTTGGTGTTCAAACCAGAAGGAAGTGTAAATTCAGAGATATGGTAAGATCAGTTTGCATGTCCATCATATGCAATCAGGTATGTGCTGAATGTTATTTTTCCTCTGTAGAACCCAAAAATGTTTCTGAAGCTTTAAAAGATGAATGTTGGATTCAGGCTATGCATGAAGAATTTGAACAATTCACTAGGAATGATGTTTGGAGTCTAGTCCCTATGCCTACAAACACTAATGTCATTGGAACTAAGTGGATTTTCAAGAATAAAACTGATTAATCTGGTAATGTAGTAAGAAACAAAGCTAGACTTGTTTCACAAGGATACACACAGGTTGAAGGGATAGATTTTGATGAAACATTTGCACCTGTAGCTAGAATAGAGTCTATTAGACTTCTTTTGGCTATTGCATGCTTTGTTGGTATCAAACTATTTCAAATGGATGTTAAAGCTGCTTTTTTAAATGGAATTTTAAATGAAGAAGCTTTTGTTGAACAACCAAAATGTTTTGTTGATCCTTTCTATCCTGATCATGTGTATAAATTCAAAAAGGCTTTGTATGGTCTAAAACAAGCTCCTAGAGCATGGTATGGTAGACTAACTGACTTCTTACTTCAATTTGGATTCATTAGAGGTGAGGCTGATAAAACTCTTTTCATTAAGCATGAATCAGATAGTTTCTTGATTGCTCAAATTTATGTTGATGACATTGTATTTGGAGCAACATCTCAAGTTATGATGGACAACTTTGTGAAAGCCATGACTACCACTTTTGAAATGAGTCTTGTTGGTGACCTAAATTACTTTTTAGGGCTCCAAATTAAGCAAAATGATAATGGTATTTTCATCTTACAGAGTAAGTATGCTAAAAACTTGGTGAAAAGATTTGGTTTTGAAAATGCTAAGCCTATGAAAACACCTATGGGAATATCACAAAAACTGTGCAGAGATGATGTTGGCCCTGATGTTGACCACACTCTATATAGATCTATGATTGGTAGCCTTCTGTACTTAACTGTTAGTAGACTTGACATTATGTATAGTGTCTGTGTTTGTGCTAGGTACCAACCAAATCCCAAGGAATCTCATATGAAAGCTGTGAAGATGATTATCAGATATGTGGCTGGAACTGCTGACATGGGGTTATGGTTTTCAAAGGACACTAATAGCTCTTTGGTTGGATACAGTGATGCTGACTGGGCTGGTGATTGTGATGACAGGAAGAGCACAAGTGGTGGATGATTTTACATGGGCAACAATCTTGTTTCTTGGCATTCTAAAAAATAAAATTGCATATCCCAATCCACTGCTGAATCTGAATATTGCTGCTGGAAGTTGTTGCACACAGTTGCTTTGACTAAAAAAGATGCTAGATGATTATGTGCTTGAGACTGACACTTTAATGATTTACTGTGATAACACAAGTGCTATAAACATTTCAAAAAATTCAGTTCAACACTCACTCACTAAACACATTAGCATTAGACATCATTTTCTAAGAGATTTAGTTGAGAAGGGAGTAGTCAAGTTGGAGTATATTTCCACTGAAAAACAACTTGCTGACATATTCACAAAAGAACTTGATTTCGAGAGGTTTTCTTTATTCAGGAAATCTCTTGGACTCTGCATTCCATAAAGTCATGCATGATGTTGCTTAGAGTGTTTCGACATTCGAGGCAACACTACTGTAAGTTTTGCCATTTTATGTCGAAATTAAGTGATTTGGTGACTTATTTTGTTACTGCTAATTATATTCTGGTTGAATCTTAAGGTATTACTGGACATACACTAAAAACACAGTTCTTGAAAAATCAAAGGTCCAAACATGCTGAGTAACTAGGCACACGGGGCTGACAACCACGATGTGTTCTTTTCAAAAGGTTGTTATGGTCTCAAAAAGGGAATAAAGAACACTCTTGATCTGCTACTAAGTAACCAGACACACGGGGCTGACAACCACGATGTGATCTTTTCTAAAGGTAGTATGAAATTTTGAGATTAGGTGCATCAAAAATACACAAAAGGATAAAAGTGTATGTGTGCCTAAATTATTCATCCTTTGATTGATTTTTTCAGAATGTCTTTAGCCCTAATAAAATTGTTATTAAATTATTTGTTTTCATTACATTAAGTGATAGAACTTATAGTATTTATTATTCTATATTTTTTTAATTTTCGTACATTATTGTTTCTCCATATTCGATCATGGCCAATTTTCAAGGGAATATGCGTTAGTGGCCATGAATTTTCGTTATCTGCTGCACTGCATATCTTTTCACTCATAGTTTGTAGTTTTTAATTAGTGGAAATAACCTCCATCCCACTACTGTTCATTCTCTCTATATAACTTGGAAAATAATGTTTGAAGTGACATGTTTGTGTGTTTGAGTGTGATCCCCCATTTTATCTTCTCACTCATGGTTATCAATAAAGTTTGTCTTTCTCACATTTCAAATGGCACCTCCAAAAGCAACCCGATCCACTTCCAAAACTAAGCCTTCTTCCTCACAAAATCCACTCGAAACCCTAGCTGATATGGCCGATAATGTCGCGTCGGATGCTACACCAGATGTCAATCTGAATGCTACTACACAACCGACTGCTCATGTTTCTGGAACCCCCCTTCCATAGACTATTGTCCTTTCTGCTGATACACTCGATTCACTTCTTGAATCTCTTCGAACTCAGTTCGCTGGGTCGAGTGTTACTGTTTCAAGAATTGAAAATCCTGTACTTGAACTATCCATTCCCTCTGAAGTTCACTCTGAAATTCCCACCGATACTCCTAACCAATCCGCTCTTGTCCCTTTTGTGACTCCAGAAGAAAGCTTACCCTCAGAGGATGTTGAGACTTAGAATCCTGTTCAACTCCCTACATCTCCAAATACATTATCTACTCGTGCTTAACAGAATCCACAAGTGTCTTCTCCCTCGTCATCACCACCGGTTCCACTCAGATCAAAGGTTGCTAAACCATCTGCTCCGAAACGTAAAGCGCCACTACAGCGTTGGTCGGTTAGACTCCCCAAGAAAGACACTACACAGGATGCAACCACCTCTGAAAAATGGAAGTCTCCTATCTCTATCTCTGATTCTGATGAAGCTACTCCTATGGATGTAAATGCTACAGGTGAGAATCCTACTATAGCTGATCTCTGCAAAGCTTTGAAGAAGAGACAGAGAGGAAAGAAAGTTGTGTCTGATATTACCGCTCCTAAGGCAACGCCAGATGAATCTGATGAGAAAAATGTTGATCTGAACTAGTTGATTGATGATATTGCCACAGATGTTGCCACCTCAATGCCAACACCTACTGTTGCCGATGCAGAACCCTCTGATCCTGACCATGATTCATCTTCATCTTCTGATGATGAAGAGGATGCACTTGAGTTTACTGACGAAGGTGCAGATGTTGATGTTCAAAATGTTGAGAGTTCTGATGGTGAAGATGAAACCAAAGATGGTAATGGTGATGAGTCCCCTGATGATGCTGATGATGAGTCTCCTGATGATGCTGATGATATATCTGATGACTCTGACTATGATGTTGAAAACTTTGGAGTTGGAAACTTCTACTTCACTGATGGCAAAGCCAGATACAAAAAGTTTGCCAAAAGGATATAATTCATGAAAGAAAGATGAAGGATGTCGATCTCACTCCACACAACCTCATCAACTTCTTTAGATAAAGAAGCTTGTTGAAATCACTCAGGTACTCTACCTCATTCTACACCAATTGGGTATGTGAGTTTTATGCCCACATCTGTGCTAGTATGATTAAGAGTACAAATCCCAAATTTGGAAGAATTTTCTTTAGGGGTGAGATTTATGATTTTTCTCCTACAACGATTAATGAGTGTTTAGAGACTGTAAATGCTGATAGTGATGATGAAATTGATGATATGGATGAGATTATATCTGTGATAACTGGAGGTTTAGTTGTTAGTTGGCCTAAGAAGTTATTCAGTCCAAATCTGACTAGTTTACATGCAATCTTGCACAAGCTATGTGTTTACAATTGGCTGCCTTCTTCCAATACCACTAGAGTTACCACTGAGCATGCTGTGTTGATCTATAAGATAGGAAAGAACCTGCCCTTTAACCTTGGTAGAGTGATTTACAAGAATCTAATCAGTTATGGTAGAAATATCTCCAAGGTTGGCAAGTTACCTTATCCTGCTTTGATTCACTGTCTGTTAAGTAGTCAAGGTGCTAAGAAAGGAAAAGGTGATTTTCTTTTCTCAAGTGCTCTAGTTCTTGGTATTGCTAAACCACTGCTTGAAGGTAACCGTGTAGTTGATCTACCCTATGTGAACCCTGCTCCAGCCCTTGCTACTGCTGATACTCAGAATGTTGCTCCTGATACTGCCAACACTTCGGTTCACACTGATACTTCTGGACAAGCTGGAGAAGTTATCTCTGTCACTCTGAACCACAAGTATATTGAGCAACAAGTTGCTGCCCTGGCACGCCATGTCTCAAACCTCAGACTCCAAGCCAATGCACTGAACAGACAAGCAGACATTCTAGAACAAAGAGCTCAGTTCTGGGGTAAGCTGCTATCCACACCCACAAGGGGAGATATACTTGTTGTTGCTGCTGAACCTTCTGCAGTTGAAAGCTCTGGCTCTGGAGGAATTGTGATTGAGGACATCATTGATGAACTTGAAGAAGGAAATGTTGCTGGAAATGATCCTGATACAGGTAATGTTGGTGGTGATGTTGCTGGTAATGCTGCAACTTAGGAGGAGTTCACATGGAGAAGAGGAGATCAGCAAAGAGATCAAAGTGTTCATGCTTGTTGCTGATGATGACTGAAAGTTGCTGTTGCCTCACTAACTTTTCTAACTATTTGATGATGGGATGTTAAACTGATATTTTATTTTCTGATGGTGACTGGATACTTTGTTTTTTTGTTTAAACTATGTTCTAAGCACTGGACTTATATGTTACTTAAGTGGTTATCTTTAATCACTTTGGCAATTATGCTTTAGAATGCTTAGTTATTTTTGCACAACTATCGAACTAACATTTGATGTATTACTTGGATATCTTGCTCTGCATTATTTTCTTGCATCAGGTTATGTGGTTGCGGATAGACGTGATTGGGGGAGATTGTTGATGCGAAGTGTTGAGACCAGTGTCATCACATCTGGAATCACACCTGTCCTCCAGCAGTTATTTTATTAACCACTAACGTTATTTTATTGTTTCGACTGGTGTTGTACTTAATGTTGCTTTCAGGGTTGTTGCGGTTGAAGTGCTGAACATGTTGGATGCAAAGACCAAGTCAAACACAGACCTTGAAGACCTTGGAGCAAACTGAAAAGATCTGAAAGCTCTAGAAGGATCTAGAAGGAGAAAATAACTACCTCTCTTAGTGGGTGGTTATTTGAGTCTGCTTGGGTGTAATCTACATCTTCTACGTGGACCACTCATAATTTGGAGCATGCAGCCATCTATAAATAGAAGCTGCTAGTTGCCAAGTCAAGTGATCGATCATGCAATCCCACTATACAGTGTAAAAGATCCTAGATAGGTTTCTGTCATAGTGTTTGTACTGGTGTTATAACACTTGGTTCAATATCAGTTGTCTACTGTTATTCCCGTATATTTTGTGTGCGCTGTTCACAGACAGTGGAAGCCCACATGTGAAGTAGGCTTAGATTCTAACAAGTCTAATTTCTGCCATTTGGGAACGTGTTTGGATTTTAGATTCGATTTTGTATTCGAATGGTGGAAGAATTGTTTCTGCACCTAAGAGTCTGTTTTTGTAATCACATTTTTTAATAGTGATATTTGTGCCATGAGGCCGCCATAAACTTGCAAAAGTTTGTGGAAAGATTGAGTAATTCGTGTGTTAAGTCTTTCGCTGATTTACAACTTATTCTATACTTAGTCAAGTTACATTCTGATACATACAATATTATTCAAAGTGTCAGCACACTTAGGACAACATCGTACTAAAAACACACTTTGCACCATTGGACACCCGACATATCCCATTTGAAGACGGAGGGAGTATATACATATGAACGATATTTACTAACGGATTACAAACAAATTTAAATTACTATATTTTAGGAACGGAACAACAACTCTATAATATTTTACCAATAGAATAATATTGGTTGTTAAATATAATTAAATTTAATTTTTTGTGGGTATAAATATTATCAATATTAATTGAGAGATTCTCTTGTGAGACGGGTTTTTTATGAGACGGTTGGGAGACAGGTTAAATCATTATTCTAGTATGCTTATCATATAAGTAAAATATACTTATTAGTAGTTAAAGTATGTCAGTAATGAATCATATTATAACATCTTAAAATCATACTTTAATTTATCATCCATCATACTTTACAAGACATACTTTAACAACAATTAAACATACTTTATCTATATAATAGGCAAGGATGAAAATACCAATATCGATCAAAATATCGATACCTCAAATTTACAGATATATCGATATCGATATTGGTAAAATTTAAAAAATTACAGAAACTTGAAAAAAATAGAAGAAAATTAATTAACTAACTTTTTAATATATTATAACTAATTTTTATATATAAATACACTTTAAAACTAAATACAATTCATAATACATGATAAGCAAATCAATAACAACATATTTAAATTGTCTAGAGTGATCATATAATAATTACTACTTATTATTTAATACATAATAATTAATATCAAAATAATAATCTATGAGGCTCAAATGTAAAACAATCTCACCATGTTGTTGAGAAATGATTGAACACTCTTAATTTACTTAGTCATAATAATGTTAATGAGAAGTAATAACAATTTTAATAAAAAGTGATAATTAATTAATCAAATGTAAAACAATCTCATCATTTTCACGCAAGTGTTGCTTTATTTTTTATTTTATTTTTAAATTAAACATATTAATAAAAAAAATGTATTTGGTTAGTAAAAGTAAAACAAAAAATTATTTTTTTTTAAAAAATTATAGAGAATTTTTTTATATTTTCGATATATCCTCGATATTTTGTCGATATTGTATCGATATTTCCTCGATATATCTCAATATCTGGAAAAATTTAAACTGTGGCAATTCGATATCGATATTGTTACCGATATATCCCGATATATCTCGATATATCCTCAATATCAGAAAAGAAATACTACAACATAAGTAGCATTAAATAACATCTCATAGTAACATTTTAAATTTATTTAACACAAAATGGTAACACTTTTAAAATTATTATGATATGTAATATTTTTTTAATACTTTTTATATAAGTAACACATACATGTAACACTTTTCTAATATGTAACACATGCTTATAACACTTTTATTTATATAACACATTTTATTTAACACTTTTACAAAGGTAACACTATAATATAACACTTATACATAAGAAACATTTTTAAGTAACACTTCAACATACATAAATTATTTACACAACATTTAAAATGAAGTGGTATTTTTAATACTCTATATTTATAAGATGAATATTAATTAAAATGTTACACACACACACACACACACATATATATATAATTATATAATACAAAATATATATAGTTCGTTATATAAAATATATTTTATTTTAATATATATATTATTTAAAATTGAATTATTAAATTAAAAAGAATACTATTACTCACGGAAAATATTTTAAAATATATTTACTTACCTTTTATGTTAATGGTTAAAATATTAAACTGCAAAAATTTAATTTAAAAAGAAAAAAAAAAGACTAGAAATATATAATAAAGTAAATATGTAAAATATGTTAAGATTGATAGAGTAGCTAAGTTGATAAAGGAAATGTATTGTAACACATAGATTATGGAATCAAATCCAAGCAATTACAAACTTATTTTTTTATTTTATAAAGTGTTACATAAATATTTTGTTGTAACTTTTATAAGGTGTTACTAAAGTAAATGTAATATTTTTTTAAGTGTTACTATATTAAGAAAAAGTGTTACATAAGACAATAGATAACATGGGCAATAGCGACACCCCTAAAAGTGTTATCTATCGTCTATAATAACACATTTAAGCTATTAGATAATATTTTTTACGTGTTACGTAAAGTCATTTATGTTGTAGTGAAAATATCTTTTTTTTCCATATCGATATCGGTACTCTAAAAAATATATATATCGTGAATATATTATGATATTTTCGTCCTTGATAATAGACATACTTTAACGCGTCTCACCAACAGTCTCACATAAATAGCGTCTCACAAGAGATCTTGTCATATTAATTTACCAACCTAAACATTTTGTATTAATTCATTCGTAAATAAGTTAGAACTGTATTATATATATATATATATATATATATATATATATATATATATATATATATATATATATATATATATATATATATAGTGTTTTTGCTTTTTTTTCCTTAATTTCTTATTTAATAATAATAATACTTTGACAAATATATATCTCTTACTCCTGTCTTCTTCATGTGATAACTAAATCGAGTACTTAGATTTAAACTAAATTTGAAGTTTTATTTTGCGGTAGGATTAAAAATACTGTAAAACATAAGTTTTTCTTTTCTTTTGTTTTTAATTTTCTTTAAAATAAATAATTTTTTATATTCAATTATTTTGATAATACAATGAAAATTTTCTTGATTTTGTCTATTATATTTTCTTTTAATAGAATATTCATAAATAAAACAATGAAGAAAACTTGTCATGAAATACTTGATAAAACAATGAAGAAAACTTGTCATGAAATACTTGATAAAACTTGACATGTTGGAATATTAAATCACAAAAGAATTGGAAAATAGAATAAAGCATGCAATTGGAGAGAAAGCCATATTAATGCTATAAATCTTGTGGGAATATACACACATGATTAATTATTATAATTGTAAACATCAATTCATTTTGTTTTTACTAAGAATGCTAACCAAACTCAGCTTCGACTCCAATTTAAATACGCATTTAACAAACACAACTAATCTTCCCAAGATTCTCATTTTCAATCACCAAAATCTCAATATCAAGAGTCCAACAATCAAATTACATTGCTTAACTATGCATGTAAAAAGGTTGAAAATGCCTTGAAGCTTATTAATAGAAAGGTGCCCCTTATAGAGGATGTGTGGAATTCAGAAACATAATTTTTTTAAAATTCCTTCATATCTTCTTCTCTAATTGACCATAATGGTTCACTCTTGACCCAAAATTGTAGATCTTGGGAGGGATCTTCAAGATTTTATGTTGAAAATGCTTTTGTGGAATCTCTTTCTCCTGGATTATCATCTTATGCAAAATAATTGTAGGTTCAAAAATCAAATGGGCTTGACCACTTGGCCACAGGGCTCCTCACTAAGGTGAGTGACTCGAGTTCGATTCCCCCTTGGGAACGAATAGGTGAGGAGTAATAAGGAGGCTTGGATATAAGAAAATGTATGGGTACTTGGTGAACTAACTATACTAACTCCCAAAATCTTAAGTGCTAGCAATTTGCTTAGCCACTTTTAATATATTATGATGAGTTTGAGATATAATATTTTCACTATACTAACTCCCAAAATCTTAAGTGCTAGCAATTTGCTAAGCCACTTTTAATATATTATGATGAGTTTGAGATATAATATTTAGGTGAGGAGTAATAAGGAGGCTTGGATATAAGGGAATGTATGGGTACTTGGTGAACTAACTATTTGCTAAGCCACTTTTAATATATTATGATGAGTTGAGATATAATATTTAGGTGAGGAGTAATAAGGAGGCTTGGATATAAGAGAATGTATGTGTATTTGGTGAACTAACTATACTAACTCCCAAAATCTCAAGTGCTAGCAATTTGCTAAGCCACTGTTAATATATTATGATGAGTTGAGATATAAATTTTAATGTAAAGTGAGTAGTTGTATTAATGTAGTGTATTATAATATTTTAATATATAATGAGTTGAGAGATATAATATTTTAATGTATAATGCATAGTTGTATTAGTGTAGTGTGTGAGTCTCATGAAAATATGTTAATTGTTTTGTGTGGATCCATCTACAAAAAGGAAAATTAAAGATTGAAATGAGATGGAGGGAATATATATAATAATATTTTTCAGGAAATTGTTCACGATACCATTATTAATTTTCATCAATTGAGTATTACGTTTTATTAAAAAAGTATCACTTCTGATCCATCTCACGAAAATTATTCCGCTGAATAGTCTCACACAAGGATTTGTCTGTAGTGTGATTATTGTTAATTAGAGTATATTTATAGTTAATCATATTATAACATCATAAAATCATACTTTACTGTATCATTGATTATATTTTATAAAAGCATATTTTCACTAACAATAAACATATTTTACATAAATATAAATATATAATAGGGATAAAAACTAATTGAGTCTTATAATTTTACTTATGTTCAATTTTCGTCTCAAAAAATATAAAATTTTTAATTTAATACCATCGATTCTGAAATAGGGCAAAAATGCCCAATTTTCGCCAGAAAATATTAAATTATAGAAAAACGACACGTGATTGTAACGTAATAAAAAAAATCAACCCAATAGAGTATTTTTGGCCCTGTTTTAAAATCGGTAATACTACATTGAAAATTTATCTTTTCTGGAACGGAAGATGAACATAAGCAAAGGAACTGAATTAATTTTTATCCCTCGTCCATATCCTTCTTTATCAAAGGGCTTGTCCATATCATCTCTTCCAAACAGGCTCCGTAATTCATCCCTCGTATCAATGGGCCTGTTGGGCTTCTGTCCTTGGGCCTTTGGCCTTAAGCTTTGTAAGAGATGGGCCCTGTTATTGTCTTCTGAAAGTTGTCGATGCCTCGTGAGCTTCGACATCCACGATGGGTTTCTGGCGTTTAGGCCTCGGAATTTTACAATATGGGCCGTAGCCCTTTACTTGGATATAATGTACTGATAACTTTAGCCCACAGAATCCACATAATTGGGTTTATCCGATCCATTTGGGGTCGAAGTAGTTAATTGGAATTTGGAAGAACCAAAAGTATGCACCGTGCTTCGAAGTAGTCAATTGGAATTTGCGGCACTATAAGACCATTTACATTTTGTTAATTAGTTATCATTTTTCATTAAAGATATTATATTTTTTTAAAATAGTATTGTTATTTTTTTATTTATTCTATAAATTATTTATAAAATACTTTACTATATCATTATTATCACTTTTCATTTATTGAGTATAACTTTTTATTAAAAATGTTATTACTTATTATCGGTCTCACAAAAACTTCAAGACGATCTCACATCAGTTTTGTCTTGAAATAAATGTGGTGATTTTATAAAAGAGTGAGTTTTTATTTGCACTAAATACACTCCGTAACTCGGTTGCTCTTCGTTTTATAATCACAATTTTTTGCTACCAATACAACCCCACACAACAAAATTTAAAATTGAATTGTATTACACTTTCATTCCTCTCATCAGACAATTTGTAGCACTCACAATCGTCTGAATCTATCGTTATATTTTAGTTTTACTCTTCCTATTTTAAAACGTTGGATGGATGAATTGTACGTTAATCACTAACATTTAAATAATACTCCCTCCGACCACTTGAAAGGTAACAGTTTGCTTTTTGCACGTGGACAGTTCTAAGGTCTTTATTTGTTTTTTGCATGTGGATTAAGGAGTATTATTATTATAGGTAAAGTGGGTAGTTGTATTAGAGGGAAGTGGTGGGTCATATTGTGTACTTTTTTTACTAAATAAAGGAAATTAATATCTTTGAAGCGGACGTCAGGAATAGTGAAATGAATACTTTGTAAGTGACGAGGGAGTATAAATGGACAATCATATCCAGCAAAAAATAAATTGAAAAGCTAATAAATCTCCGTGTAAAAAAAATTGTGTCAATTGGTTCCAAATCTTCGGATAGTGGAAGTATATCCTAAAACGAAAAAAATATTTAAAATGAAAAAAATCATTAAAATAAAATAGGATATTGTGAATGTAATTTGAGATGAAACACTAAAATGACGGATGATGCGGTCACGTTGCTACAGCCCTAACTAAGGGATGAAACACTAAAATGACCGATGATGCGGTTACGTTGCTACAACCCTAACTCAATTATTTGCTAATAAATAATTTGATTATTTTCAAATAATTGTACTACCTCACAGGTCAAATTAATTGCTTCACCAAAGTTAAATTGCGGTAAGTCGAACTTGACTCCACTATCACTGCACCTACAATTCTGAGTTGGTCCAGCTGTAAAAACAGATGTAAAATATATGATTTTTTTAAATTTGATTTGAGATTTGTATTAGAATATCAATTAATATTCGATTTCAAAATATTCAAATAAGAATTCAAATATAAATATTATTTACCATTCGAATGTTATTCAAATACAAATATGAATATTGTTATATTTAATTAATTAGATTATGATTAATTTGTAATACATAAAAATATTTAAAACTAACTCATAGCACTACAAAATTTTTTTTTTAACAAATGAATTTACCAATGGAATTCAATCCGTTGGTAATTATCAACAGATTAGCAGTAAAAATGACAATTTTATTTTAGCAACCGAATGCCAACAGATTTATTCTCTATTTTAGCAACAGAATTCAATTCGTTGTTAATTACCAACGGATTACCAAGGGAATAATTATATAAATTAGCAACGGAATTATTAGCAACGGATTACCTACGGAATTAATTTTTAGTTACTAAAAATTTACCAACCACCACTTTACCAACGGATTTCGTTCCTAATCCATTGGTAAGCCAATTTAACAATGGAATTAAGGCTTTTACCAACGGAATATTCCGTTGGTAAAAACAGTTTTTTGTAGTGTAGTACGAGAAATTTAAAAAAAAAGTACAGAATATATTTTCTTATTCTTATAAATAGAAATTAAATACTATTAAAAATAAATAAATTTATAATTTTAAATTGAATTCGAATAATTAATAAGGTTTTATACTATGAATTTATGGTAGGAAGAATTGAGCTATTTCTCAACTTCAAAAAGAAAAAACATCACATTATATATAAGGTGACAGAAGGAGAGATCGCAACCTTTGGAACTCACAAAAAATGTGATGGAATTGCAACTAGTTCTTATTGACGAAATAACGAAGGAACTCAACATGCTTAAGAAATAAATGGCTCGTACCCCATGGTACAAATTAAAGACTTCACCAATATACTTTCATAACACCAGAGCGGATGTCCTGATAGAAAATAATTTTCTAAAGGCATTCAACCGTTTTTCTTAAGAAAATGTAACAAGAATGCTTACTATCACAACTCTTTATGATCATAAAATTATTGCACCAAGACTGCTGATGAGAGTGGAAATCTACGTCTTTTCAGTCGTATATTACCGTGTTTATGTTAGGATAAGGCCATATTTTCGTGTTGGAATGCGTAGTTGATGTATTTTATATGATTCTGGTGCTTCTAATTGGTTTTTGTGGAGTTTTGAAAATTAAAATAGGGTAGAAATGAAGCAGGAACGAAAACGAGTAATAAACGGGGCTGAAAAGACCCAACTTAAGCTGTAACATGCAACTCGAGTTGCAACACGACTTGCAACACAAGTCGAGTTAGGCCCCGAAAAGTGTCCAGAATCGTCCAGAGAGCTTACTCGAGTTGCAAGGTCCAACTCGACTTGCAACTCGAGTCGAGTAGGGGCAGAAAAGCATCCAAAAATCATCCAGAGAGCCAACACGAGTTGTATGAGCCAACACGACTTGCAACACGTGTCGTGTTGAGGTCCAAAAGCGATCCAGGATGCAGAGCATCGCAACTCGAGTTGACAGGCAGCAACTCGAGTTGCTAACTCGAGTCATGTTGGTGCAATACTAGTCGAGTTAGGTAACTCGAGTTACGTAGGGCTAACTCGTGTTGGGTTATTTTAGGTCAAAAATCGGGATTTTTGATCCCCTGTGCGTGACAACGTATAAAAACAGCCCATTCAAGTCAGTTTTCGGGAAATAGGTATAAAAAGGATCAGATCACTTGAAGAGGGAGGACCGATCATTCACAACAGAAACACATCGTGAATTCAATTCACGCACCATCCGCCTTTCATCACTACCCTTCACCCGCCATCCATCCATTCATCCCATCGGTTCGGAGGAAGATTCAAGTGCGTTTGAGAGAGGCAATCCAATTGGAGACACGGAGGGAGAACATAAACTACGTGACATTAGGGTATTGTATCTTTTTTTTATTTATTTTTTTGTTGATTTTGGTATGAAATTGTCAGCCATGAGGGTTGTGTTTAACCTCATGGGTTAGAAACCTTTTACAGTTCTAAGGATTGAAGGTTAGAGTAGTTGATTTAGAACCCTAAAAAAATATTATGAATTTATGCTATTGTTGATTCTTGTTTATTCGATTTATTCAGATTATGTTAAATGTTTATAACGTCTTCATAGCATGCTATTGATGTTTTCCGTGATGCTTGGTATGTTGTGTTAGCTTGTGTGCATACGTACTTAATATTGTCTGTTTGCTAGGGATTATAGTAGTTTGCCCGTGAACACGATAATCCTAAGGGCTGGTAAATAAGATACTTGATATTCTTAGTGGAACAATGCAATTAGGAAATCAAGTAGGAAGTGAATAAGTTTGAGTAGTACTTTCAGAGAATATATGTTAGTCGAACTGGCCATCCGGAGGTTTATTAAGTTTGCTTTATAAGTATCTAGGAAGGAGGTTCAAAATTATTTACGCGTCATCTTGTGATGTATTTTTATTAAAATAGCATGAATGAATAATAAGATATCTAGGAGATCAAATCAATTGCACTACACCTGAAACCTTAGAGCTGTTATTTCTCTCTTAATTCATCTTGAATACTTCTTCCTGCTTTTATTTATTAATGTATTTGTTATTTCAATTCTTTAGATAATTATCATATTCAAATCTTGGGGAAATTGGTTACATTCATTCTAGTTGAATAGTAATTTAAATTAAAATAGATAATTGACTGTCTCAATGGGAACGATATTTAACCGGGGTACTTGCCTCTACAATTGACATCCCTACACTTGGGGATTTTAGTTGGAGTGCGCAAAATTGCTTAACAAGTTTATGGCGCCGTGCTGCCGGGGACAGTAAATTATTTATTTGCTTGTGTTACTAATTTAATTAGAATATTTGATTTGAGATTTAATTGTCTATTCTTTAAATTTTCTTGAAGTTGCATGCACACCAGGTCAAAGAAGGGAACTCAGAGTCTTGAATTTGATCTGGAGGTTGAAGCATCTGCTAGAAAAAGGAGAGGAGAAGCAAAGAAGATCAAAGCACCTCCTAAGGCTGTTAAGGTACCGAATCCGCAGAAGAAAGCAGAAACATCAGCACCTAAAGTGGTTGTAGAGGAGGAAAGAGAAAAGATTGAATATCCGATTATCCTAGAAGGAGCTGAGTCAGAAGCAGAGTTAGAAGTTGAAACAGAAACAGCAGTAGAATCAGCAATAATGGGAGATAGAACACATGAAGATGACATTGTCATCCGGGAGACGTTCAAGTCTACTAACATTGGAGGATCAGGCGTAGTTGGGGCCCTTCAAGCTGATCAGGCAAACGACATAAGCCCAGCCCTGATTCATATGGTGGAGAAAAACTCCTTCATAGGAGGAGTTTTTGACGAACCATATAGTCATCTGAAGCGCTTTAACAGCTACATAGATACAGTTAAAGATGCTGATGCCACCAATGACAGGTGAAAAATGAGGCTTTTCCAGTTTTCGTTAGTAGATAAAGCGAGGGAGTGGTATGATAAGCTCAAAGGAGATAGTTGCTCAAATTGGACTGAGTTGCAGCAGTTGTTTGTAGACTGTTTTATGCCACCTGGTAAGATTCTTTTACTGAAATAAGAGATCAACCAATTCAAGCAAAGAAGAGATGAACCATTTGGAGAGGCTTGGGAAAGATTTAATGATCTGTTAAGAAGATGCCCACAACATGGATTCAAAAAGTCTCAGCTGATCAGTGTCTTCTACAATGGCCTCGACAATGACTTGAGAGTGTTAGTTGATGCATCTGCTGGAGGAATAATTTTTGGGAAAACGTCTAATGCTATTGAGAAATTATTCGATGATATCTCTATGAACTCTAGAGATTGGCCTTCGGAGAGAGTACGTGGATCGTACATCCTTGGTAAAGTGGCACAGGTGGAACATAAATTTTCTGAAGCTGATAAGAATGACAAGGTTATCTCTCAATTGGAGCAGATGAACAAAAATTTGGTTACATTAATATCTGGTAACTGTGGTAGAGGAAACCAAGGGCCAGCAAGTGATGATGTAGTAATGAAAGTTCAAGGGGTTGAGGATGTAAGTTGGGCCATGGGGTAGAGTCTCCAAGGTTCAAGAGTGCTTCCAAATTGGCAGGGAAATAGGTACCCCAAGGAAATTCTAACCAAAGGAATAACCAAAGGGGAGCTCCCAGCAATCAAGCAGGTCCCAGCAATCAAGGAGGATGGCAGAATCAGCAAAGGCATGAGAACTTTGCTTATTCAAATCCAAATAATACTGTTCCATTCCCTCCTAATTTTGATCATGGAGCCAAAACTGAAGAGGGGAAGCCAAGTATTGATGATGTGTTGGCAAAATACATGCAGAAGAATGATGCTGCTATCAACAAGATCAATAACTGTATAGTGCTCATGGATTCCAATATGACGAAACAGAATGAGGAAATGAATGAGAAGTTGCAGAGTCTCACATATTCAATGGATTAGATCTCTACCATGGTAAATCAGCAGCACCAACAGATTATGAAGGGAAAATTTCCTTCAGATACAGAAATCAACCCGAAAGAGAGTGCAAATGCGATTACTTTGAGGTCCGGGAAGCAGTGTAGTCAAGAATTGATGCAGGACATGACAGAAATGAGGCAGGATGGTAGAGAATAAGAGCAAGGTAACTTGGTCACTAGTTCAGTCCCTGTTCAAGCCGAGTCAAGATTGGGGGGTGATCATGTTGAGCCAAACGACGTTCCTGCAAATCAGACAAAGCTTCAGGATACCGTTCAACTCCAGTTAGATACAAGCTCACCTCCAGTAATTCCAGCATATCCAAATTCTGTTGTGAACCAATCTGATCAAGCTATTGCAGATAAAAAATAGCAGCGGGCAAAGAGGTTGAGAGAAATAGAAGAGGTTTTCGAGAGAGATAGTTTGGGACTTTCAAAAACAAATGTACCACTTCTGTTTCCTCAAAGGTAGTAGTCGAAGAGCTTGGATGAGAAGTTCAGAAAGTTTGCTGAAGTTATGAGAGATGTCCAAGTCACTATTCCATTTTCAGAGGCCTTGGATCAGATGTCAAATTTCGCGAGGCTCATTAAGGAACTCATCTCAAGGAAAAGAAAGCTGAACAGTGTGGAGACAGTGAGCCTGACTGAAAACTGTAGCTCTATTATTTAGAAAAAGCTACCAGAAAAATTGAAGGTTTCAGGTAGCTTCATCATTCCTTGTGAGATAGGAAAAAGACCGTCAAGAAGAGCATTGTGTGATCTAGGAGCTAGCATAAACTTGATATCTTCATCAGTGTACAAGAAGCTTGGTTTGGGGGAGTTAAAACCCTCATCTGTAGCTTTACAGTTAGCAGATAGGTCGCTTACATACCCCGAGGGGGTTGTGGAAGATGTGTTGGTAAAAGTGTCAGATTTGACATTTCCTGTGGATTTCCTAGTACTCAATATAGAGGATGAAAAGGATGGCGCGCCTCTTATCTTAGGGCGTCCATTTCTTGCTACTGGAAGAGTTCAAATAGATGTATTCAATGGAGAGTTGAAGCTTAGAGTCGATGATAAGGAAGTGGTTTTCTTATTGAATAAGGTGATGCAGTGGCCTAAAGATCAGCAGCAATGCAAGTCTGTGGATATAGTGGACACGGAGTGTGATGAGAACTTTACCCTGTCTGATGCAGAGTTCGAGAGTTTGTCTAACGGTGCATGTATTGACTATCTTGAGAAGTTACTTGCATTAGGAGATGCAAGGGATGCACGTAGGAGGAGCACCACTGTTGACATGGTAAA
This sequence comes from Pogostemon cablin, assembly GCA_023678885.1. Classification (NCBI taxonomy): domain Eukaryota; kingdom Viridiplantae; phylum Streptophyta; class Magnoliopsida; order Lamiales; family Lamiaceae; genus Pogostemon; species Pogostemon cablin. The sequence goes on along the minus strand of CM042981.1, from coordinate 12,220,576 downwards.
TCGAGGGAAGAGTACCACTGTTGAAAAGGAGGTTCAGTCTGAGGAGAAGAGAGTTGAAGTAGTAGAGGAGATCAACAAAGCAAGCAGATCTTTTACTTTTCCTATTACTAACTCTGCTATTATATTTGATAATGTTTTGGTTGCAGGAATCAATGATGATCCATATTTGAAGACTCCGAATTTACCTCTGGATTTTCCTTCTTATATGGGTGTTAAAGATTCTAACTAGTTCAGCCCGTGTTTTGACATGAAGGATCCTGTATTAGTGACGAAGAAAGGTGAGGTGGTTGTAGCTGCCAATGATAGAGGAATGAAGTACTTGAAGGTACGAATGCGAGAGGATTGCGCTCCGGGGCAATAGTCAGTAAGAGGTACCCCGTCGTGACTCTTCGACGTTAAACATGAGCGCCTGTTGGGGGCCGACCCTCCCATTTTATTTACTTTATTGAGTCTGTGTCAATGTAGAAATTTTATTAGGTTTTGCTCGCTATGGTATACACTTCTTTACAAACTTATGCTCTCACTTCGTTTGATCTAAGTTTGGGGGGAGGATACGTGTATACCTGCATCTTGCTGCACCAAAGTAAAGTTGCTTCATTGTGTTGTGTGCTTGGATGATTAATTTTTTGTGATTTTTTGGTATTTTTGACTAATTTGATTATATTGAGAGGTCGATTTTTTGTGATTGTCCAGGTATATGTCGTGTAGTTTGTCTTTGTTGCGTATTTATCCTAGTATATGTGGTTATATTTATGGTTATTAAGGATGATTGATTGATTTTCCTAAGCACTTGATTAAATTTGTGATGAATTGATAATGTGATGTTATGAAATGGATAATCCAGCTAAAGATGTGTACTTGGATGTTGGAATACTTCAGATTGTTGCATGTATTAAAGTTGGTTCATAAACCTATGAAGGAGTGCTCGTTATTCTATTACCCATGTGAGATTTGAGCTTCAATGAATCATGAGAATTACACATGATTGAATTCTTTCTTGAGAGCATCGTTTACATGCATGTATTCTAGAACTTGACTTTTAATCTGCTTAAGACTAGATGATTGATTAGATGATAAGAAATGATCTTAGGCCATTTTGTTCTTAATTGAGTCACGAGCCTAATGTTTATCCTACCTTGTTATATTATCCATAGCTTCCCATTTGAGCCTTAAAGCCTTATTCATTGGAAGCATATAAACATAGCCAATTTAATCCTTTAAAACTTTTAAATACCTATCCTAGTAGAGAATAAAGGAGATAGATTGGTGTAGTGTGAAATAAAATCTGGAAAGATGAATGTTAGCGGAAAGTGATTGAAGATGAAGTATGGTTAAAAACTTACAAAAAGGTGGGGTAGTGCCCGAAATTGGTACCCCAATTATAGGGTAGTGCCTGAAACTGGTACTGTAATTTAAAAGGAAGAGAAAGAGATGAAAAGAAGACGTTGAGCTTGAAAGTAATGGGAGAATTGAAATGATGAAAAGAAATTGAAAGAGGTAAAAAATGAGATTGATTTGCCAAGTATATGTGTTGAAGATATATCTCTACTTTTAATTCTCTACTAGTGATTGAGTCACTTATCCTATATGTACTTACCCTTCTCCAAAGAGACAACGTTACAACCTTTAGCAAGTCCTTTGTGATCCCATCGTTAAATTTTTCAAATTAGTGGAGAGTTTAGATAATTGTCAAGCATATGGTTACGCATGCATGTGAATTGATTTGAGTGTATATATTTTAGCCCTTAAAGTGTACATTTCACACTTGAGCGAAGAGTGTAAACACTATCCGTGAGAGTGGATGATGAGCATTCTGGATTAGGGAGTGATTGATTTGACATGCGTGTTCTCAATTGATAGAATTTTGACATTTGAGTGTATTATCTTGGTTTAGATTAGTGAGTGATTCCTTGTTTGCCTTAGAATTTTAACTCTAATTTCTCTTGTGTTTTAAGATCGTTGTTCGGGGACGAACAACATGGTAGTTTGGGGAGTTAATGAGAGTGAAAATCTACATCTTTTCGATCGTATATTACCGTGTTTATATTAGGATAAGACCATGTTTAAATGTTGGAGTGCGTAGTTGATGTATTTTACATGATTCTGGTGCTTCTAATGATTTTGTGGAGTTTTGAAGGTTAAAATAGGGTAGAAATGAAGCAGGAATGAAAACGAGCAATAAACGAGGCTGAAAAGACCCAACTCGAGTTGTAACATGCAACTCGAGTTGCAACACGACTTGCAACACAAGTCTAGTTAGGCCCCGAAAAGTGTCCAGAATCATCCAGAGAGCTTACTCGAGTTGCAAGGTCCAACTCGACTTGCAACTTGAGTGGAGTAGGGGGCAAAAAGCATCTGAAAATCATCCAGAGAGCCAACATGAGTTGTATGAGCCAACACGACTTGCAACACGAGTCGTGTTGAGGTCCGAAAGCCATCCATGATGCAGAGCATCGCAACTCGAGTTGACAGGCAGCAACTCGAGTTGCTAACTCGAGTCATGTTGGTGCAATACTGGTCGAGTTAGGTAACTCGAGTTACGTAGGGCCAACTCGTGTTGGGTTATTTTGGGCCAAAAATTGGGATTTTTGATCCCCTGTGCGTGACAACGTGTAAAAACAGCCCATTCAAGTCAGTTTTCGGAAAAATAGGTATAAAAAGGATCAGATCACTTGAAGAGGGGGGACCGATCATTCACAATAGAAACACATCGTGAATTCAATTCACGCACCATCCACCTTTCACCACTACCCTTCACCCGCCATCCATCCATTCATCCTATCGGTTCGGAGGAAGATTCAAGTACGTTTGAGAGAGGCAATCTAATTGGAGAGACGGAGAGAGAACATAAAGCACGTGACACTAGGGTTTTGTATCTCTTCTTTATTTATTCTTTTGTTGATTTTGATATGAAATTGTCAGCCATGAGGGTTGTGTTTAACCTCATGGGCTAGAAATATTTTACAGTTCTAAGGATTAGAATTGAAGGTTAGGGTAGTTGATTTGGAACCCTAGAAAAATATTGTGAATTTATGCTATTGTTGATTCTTGTTTATTCGATTTATTCAGATTATGTTAAATGTTTGTAACGTCTTCATAGCATGCTATTGATGTTGCCCATGATGCTTGGTATGTTGTATTAGCTTGTGTGCATACGTACTTAATATTGTCTACTCCCTCCGTCCCATTTTCATCTTCATATTTACTGTATACACACAAATTAAGAAAAAGCACTTTTTGAGTAACTTTTGGGGGTAGTTTGGTATTTTTGGGTAATAAATAAATGATAAAGTATGTTATGTGTGTTAAAAAGGTGATGGCAATTTTGAAATTAAAGTATATGAGAGGGATATTAGTTATGTACCTTTTCCTTTTATGGAAATATGAAGTTGAAATTGGGACGGATCAAAACGGAAAGTGTGAAGTTGAAGTTGGGACGGAGGGAGTATTAGCTAGGGATTATAGTAGTTTGCCCGTGAACACGATAATCCTAAGGGCTGGTAAATAAGATACTTGATATTCTTAGTTGAACAATGCAATTAGGAAATTAAGTAGGAAGTGAATAAGTTTGAGTAGTACTTTCAAAGAATATATGTTAGTCAAACTGGTCATCCGGAGGTTTATTAAGTTTGCCTTATTAGTATCTAGGAAGGAGGTTCAAAACTGTTCACGCGTCATCTTGTGATGTATTTTCATTAAAATAGCATGAATGAATAATAGGATGTCTAGGAGACCAAATCAATTGCACTACACCTGAAACCTTAGAGCTGTTACTTCTCTCTTAATTCATCTTAAATATTTCTTCCTGCTTTATTTATTAAAGTATTTGTTATTTCAATTCTTTAGATAATTATCATATTCAAATCTTGGGGAAATTAGTTACATTCATTCTAGTTGAATAGTAATTTAAAGTAAAATAGAAAATTGACTGTCTCAATGGGAACGATATTTAACCGGGGTACTTGCCTCTACAATTGACATCTCTACACTTGGGGATTTTAGTTGGAGTGCGCAAAATTGCCTAACAAGTTTATGAGACTGTATTTCGAAGAAAAATGTCAATCCATTTTGTAGCAAGCATTGTGATGATGAATGAAAACTTTTCCATCCAAAAATAAAGGATTAAAGAAGATATGGTGAACCTCCTTCAGATGAGAGTCGAGACCCTAGGAGGAGAATATGAGAAAAAACTAAAAGAAGAAACCATAAAACTTCTCAAAGCAAGTCTAGGAGATAAGTCACATAATGACTTCACAATTAAAGAGAAAATATCCACTACAAGAAAAAATGCATTTAAACACATTTAAAAGTGTTGTTATATGTAATATATTAACACATTTTACCTATAACTACGTTGATTTTTTGTGTGGTCTATTCTGCTGTGGGGATAGGTAGTACCCCTAATACCACACTTTAAGGTGTAAAGAATTATGACATAATAACACACTTATATCTATTAATACACTTTGAAGTGTGAAGAAAAGTGACTTATTAAGACACTTTTAAATGTTACAATATAGTAATATTAAATAAAATAAAATTAAAAAGAGATTTCTCTTAGATTCGAACCTGTGTCACCGTATCACCTGATGGGATCTCTATATTAAGTCAGAAACCATTAAACCATAAATAATTTTTGTGATTTTTTTTATAAAAATAGTATATATACATAGAATACATAATTAATTTTTAATATTTAAATTTTATAATATTAATTTTATATTATCAATTTAATAGGTATAATAAATTAAATTTAGAATTATTTATTAATTATAATTCAAATTTAATATTTTTAAAATAAATTAATAGTAATATAAAAATATATTTAAATAATTATTTTAAAATATTTATCATTTTTATATATTTATTATTATCTTAAATTTTAACGTCAAATATTTTTTTTAAATAAAAATAAATTTTATTTTTTAATCATTAGATTAATTAAAATAATTATTATTTTAAAATAAATATAACCTTAAATTAAATTAGCAATAAAAAATTATCAATTTAAGTAAATAAAATGTAAAAAATTATTAATTTAATTTTCTTAATTTTAAAATTTTAATTTAACTTTATAATGAAATAATTTATATTTCATATTTTAATGAGGAAACAAAAATTTAAAAAAAAATTATTTTAATGATTAGTAATCTTTATAATACGTTTGTGATAACAAAATACTATTTATACATATACTTTTAAGTGTTTCTAGAGAGCACATATAATGACACTTTTTTGTGTGTTAAAAAATGTGTAACAAAAGTGTAGTAATAGATAAGTGTTGTTTCTGAAGTGTGGTGATAGGGCAAATATCAATACATCGATTTATTAAGTGTCTTTATAGATCATATATTAACACCCTTAAAAACATAATGTATCAATACAATACCTATTATTACATCGACTTTAAAATGACATTAAAATATGTGTGGTAATAAGCATTTTTTCTTGTAGTGATCTTTGGAGAAAGTCAAGAAGAAGATCAAGTGGAATTTCAATGAAGATCCACTAGCATGTTGGGACAAGAACGAGACACCTGACAAGAGATGAAGGGAGCTTAAGTAAACTCAATCCTGGTCATTTTGAGACACCTGATGGGGTAACTTGAAATGCTTCAAAAGGATTATGAGAATCCAGTAATCAATACAGAGGTTATTGGAAAATTACAATGAGTTAATCGAGACAAAGTTTCCAATCGATTATGAGCATGTATTCGTAACAATACGAATCTTTATAAGATTTTGAAAGTGACATTCCTACGGGTTGTCAATAGTAATCGATAAAAGGAGTATATTCAGGAATGAGGCCTTAAACCACCCATAGCAAGAGATTCAAATACTCCTAGCACGAGTTTTGGATTAGAACTTCCCAAGGAAGAATTGGTCCAAAAAAAATTAAGGCTCCGAACATCTCGAGTCTTCGAGCCAACACCTTAGGGGAAAAGGAGGGAGAGATCAGTCTTAGGCCGATGATGGGCACCTCTAAGACTGATATTAACAAAGCCGATCTTCTTACGTGCAGGTATATTAGGTTAGCTGGCCGAAACTAAATACAAGACAAGGGATTCATCTGGAGAAAATTCGGATAAACAATTTGGAAAATACCCCTGAGTCTAGATGAGGCAAGGTTCGCATTTGGAAGACGTAAAATAGTGGTTCGACTTTGGGGTATTAGCCTCAATATACACTATTGCACCCAACTTCCCAAAAATCTCAAAATTGTCAAAATGGATAAGGGAAGTAGTCTATAAGTTGTGGGCATACAATAAAATTTTATCCTGAGGAGATCTATTGGAGCTCTACCTTATCGGTGCAGCTCCAGAACCAGTAGAGAAAGACAACAATGAAGCCTTTAATTAAAAAATATTACGAAGACCGAATGTTAGGACAACCAAACAACATCAAAGAGTCTTTCAAAAAGAGGTTAGTCCTGTTCTCTACCTATACAAAGGACCAGATCCCAACAAGATGATCAAGGAGTTTGTATGTCTGTCTTCAAGAAATGAACAAGGTAAAGTTTCTATTCAAATATTTCCATAGCACGATGAACGGATCTTTCCAGTTAAACACTTTAACTGGAAATAGTACAACGAGATTTGCGAAAGAAATATTCGATAAAAAACTGACACTTCTCTAGGAAAACAAGCTTATCGGTAAGAAAAAATACTCACTAGAAATATTGTAATATGGCAAATTTTGGCTTCGGAAAGAAAAGGTGTGCTCAAGCTGCTCCATCCAAAATGAACCAAAATTAGGGAAATGAGTAAAGTTATGTCTGGAAAGAAGTAAAATAGTTATAGATAATCCAATGGAAATCAGATCAAAATCCAGCGAAGAAGAGACCACGCATGATGAAAAGGTAAACTCTGGGTGACCCTTCATATACCCCAAGAGCCATGTGACTCTTCAAAGAGACGAGAAGACAGGTTAGGTCAACTACCATCAATTATTAAAGCAGTGACACAAGCAGTGATGCCAGCATAATGACGTAAGCAGTGACGTAAAAATGATTAGTGAGGTTTTAGAATTCAAATTTTGAGTCCGAGACCTCTATAAATAGAGAGTTGAAGGAAGCAAAAGATATCGATCATTCCCTTTTCTTTTCTCATTTAAGAATCATTGTAATAGTTTCCTTTTAAATGAGTGTTTTGTATTCAGCTACAATAGGTAACTAGAGGAGTTTTCTCCTCTTGTTTAGTAAGCATTGGAGTGTAATGAACCATTTTCATTCAATAAATATTAAATAATCTTAGGCTACTCCTCTAGCATGTAACCTTAATTTCATTTTCTTTTATAACAAAATCTCCATATTTTCTGACAAAAAAAAGTAGTAGTATCATGTACATCCAATGTAGGAAACGAACCAGGAATGTGTTGTGATTCGCTGTGAGGAATGAGATTTCCGATCGTAAGGAACGAGATTGATCAATCGTAAGGCGTGTGATTAGCTGTGAAGAGCAATCGTAAAACCTCTTAAACACCTGATGGATTTCCAGTTAAAAAATGTGTGGTTACTTTTTTAGGTTGTGGTTAATGTTGAGTTTAATGTTGTCTAAGTACTATGCAGAAGCATGGTGGGTTTTGATATGATTATAATGGACTATGTCTATTTTAAAAAGAAAAAAATAAAGTAAATTTGGCATTTTGAGATGATACGCGAGTTGATTTAGAATGAAAATTTTCGAAAAATTTGTTCTCATGGGACTAATAGTGAAACCACTAAGTAGTCCATCCAAAACTTTAACGGAATAGGGCTAAAAGTGAAAAAAAAAGACTAAAAGCATTAGCTACATCACCAGTTTTGAAAATTAAAATTTTACAGGACCAAAATTGAAAAGGAAGCTCTTCTATGGAATTTAAAATGGAATTTTCCCAAAATAAAAACAATAGCTCCCTAATATATCTAATTTTAAAAAATTTATTATCTCACCAAATAAATAACATACTTTAAACTTTAATTATTATTTAAAATATTATTACTTCTATCCTATTAAATTCATTACATATTTTTTATTTGTTTTTCCCACAATACTTTCAACTAAAATACTTCTCTCATATAACATACACATGACACAACACATTTAACACTTTATTTATTATCTAAAAATACTAAAATAACTTAAAAATTTAATAATATTTGGCATACTCTTCCATGCACTCACATTTAGAACTTATACACTAATAAATAAAAATGTATACACTAAAAAATAAGAACTTATACACTTTATTAGCAAATTTTTAGCTAATTTACTATTAGTTTTTAAATGAAAAACTGCATATAAAACGTTATACAATTAATAAGAAACACATGTACATTATTAAATAAAACTAATACAGATATAGGTACACAAAGTATCAACTCATAAAATAGAGAGTTTAATTAGAATGCATCTAGAGCACCGTGCACAGTATATTAACTCATAAAATTGAGAGTCTAACTAGAATGCATCTAGAGCATCAGTACACCTTAACGATTTTAATTGTTAGATTAAATGTTAGTTTAATCTCTATCAATAAATAGAATAAAAATAAGAGTGTTGTTAAATACACACCCATTTTTATTGAATACACACCCTTTATTGAATACACATCCCTTTTAATTTTTAATTTTTGAATTTTATTATATACATACCCTCTAAAATTTCAAAATTACCCTTTTTTAACATTAAAACTAAATAAACACCCTATAAGTTAAATAAATACTTTATCTTCTCCGTTCAACCTATCTATTTTCAATCCGGTTTCAATTTAGCTATTTTCATGTTCTTTTAATTTTATTTAATTCAATTCCTTCTCTATTCCCCTGTTTTTTTTCATTTCTCTTCTTCACTTATGTTCTCGTGCCACTGTTCTTCCTTGTCTTATATATATATATATATATATATATATATATATATATATATATATATATATATATATATATATATATATATATATATATATATATATATATATATATATATATATTATCGGTATTCTTCTTTGTCTTATAGAAGAAAAAAATGATATTCACTCTTCTTATCAATTCCAAGTTCCAACTAAATATAAATATATACACGTTACTCTCCGTTTCTGCTCAACTTTTCATCATTTTGCAGTTTCAAATCCACGTAACGAAAATATAAAGTACCTTATGTGAAAATTAAAGGTAAAGACTTCATCTTTCAATGATTAAAAAAATAATGGAAAAAAAATATTGAATGACAATGGTGAAAACGAGAACCTGGATAAAACAATAAAAAATGATTATGAGAAAAGCTTCAACGAAATCACATTGGTTATATTTTTTTCTTAATTATGCACTATTTGCATAGAATAAATTGAAATTTTAAAAAAAATTGCACATTAATTAAAATTGGGAAACGAAGTGTGCTTAACGAAGATTAGAACTGTTCAATGTTCAATCTTGAGTTTACAAGATATATTGAGTTGCAGAGAACGATAATAAGGAGATAATTAAGGTAAAATTTTATCTAATTCAATCCTGAATTTTTAAGATATTGAGTTGTCGATAATAAGTAGATAATTAAGGTAATATATTTTTTTTATTAGTTTGTTTTTATTAAATTAAGGGGTGTGCATTTAATAAATTAAGGGTAATTCAGACTTTTTAAAAATATATATTTTAATTATTATATTATAATAGGATGTGTATTTAATAAAAGGGGTGTGCATTTAGGGTGACCCTAAAAATAATGGGTTAATTGCAAAAAAAATCATGAACTTTGCACCTATTGCAAATTAATCCACACTTTGGAGAAATTGCAAAAAAAACCATCACCTTTCAGTATTGTTGCAAAATAAACCCAATTTGTGACTAAAAGTAAGGTTTTTTGGATTTATTTTGCAACAATAATTAAAGGTGGTGGTTTTTTTTGCAATTTCTCAAAAGTGAGGATTAATTTGCAATAGATGTATAGTTCGTGGTTTTTTTTGCAATTAACCCTAAAATAATTAAAAAATAAAAGAAATTAGTGCCAAGTACACTCTATTTTAAACCTACTAATATTTGGGCAGTGTTGATCATTTTACACTTACGTAATTAATTACTCCCTCCGTCCCAAATTCAAGTTCACGTTTACTGTAGATACGGAGTTTAAGAAAAGTCACTTTTTGACTTACTTTTGAGGGTAATATGATATTTTTGGGTAATAAATAAATGATAAAGTATGTTATGTGTGTTAAAAAGGTGATGACAAATTTGAAATTAAAGTATGTTAGAGGGATATTAGTTTGTTGCTTTTTCCTTTTATGGAAGTATGAAGTTGAATTTGGGACGGACCAAAACGGAAAGTGTGAAGTTGAAGTTGGGACGGAGGGAGTATAATTTTTATTAAAAATGTTAGAATTTTCTTTTGAAATGTTATCACATTTCATTTATATTATAAATTGTTCATGACATCATATAACTTTTCATTTATATTATAAATTATTTGTGAAATGATTTACAACATTATTTATTTTTATCAATTAGATATCACTTTTCTTTATAAAAGGTAAATTTTGCACATATTCTAGTGCGTGGAGATTTAGATTTTTTTTTAATGTATAAAGATATTTAAAGTTATTGGAATGTAGGTAACAAATTATATTTTAGATAATTTAATGAAAAAGTGTATAAAGTTGTTTGGATGCGGGTAAAAAATGGATAGTATTGTAATTTTTTATTTATTTTAAAAAACGTGCATAAGTATTGAGACAAAAAAATATACAGTAATTAGTGGGACGCAGAGAGTATTACTCCATCCGTCCACTGTCAATCTATCTATTTTACCATTTTGGGCCGCCCATCCTTAATCTATCCATTTTCTTTTTTGGACTATGAGACCCACATCCACCACTAATACAAATAAAATATGAGACTCACACCTACCATTAATACAAACTATCTACTACACATTAAATAATAATACTCCTTAATTCATGTGTAAAAAATAAATGGATACATCGAGAATAGACGGAGGGATTACCTTTTATTCTTCGTATAGAAATTATTCTGTAGAGTAGTCAGTTGCCATTAATATTAAGTACACCCAAAAAAACGTGAGCATTTGGTTGCGTGGATGGAGGGATAATTATGTTGGATAAAATTTGATTGTTCAATTCAATAAAGTGGTAACAAGACTTTGGGAGTCCATTTAGTACTCTCATTTTCCACGTGACATTCAGCATACAAGAAAAGTACACATCTACCCATTCTTCTCTTGACCCTACCCATATATATACACCTCTTCATATGTGTATATCTATCAATCTATATATGCATCATATATGCAAGTATAATCCATGGCTACTTCACCCTCTTGTGAGCTTGATTTCTTCAGCATGGAGAAGGACTCTAAGCCCCCCAGAAGAAGCTTTCGTGGTCTCTCTCTCTCTCCTCTTTCTAGAGATATAATTTTGCAGCTTTTTAATTTTATCCTAATTTGTTTTGATATGCAGAATTTTACCCCAAATATCTTCTCTCCAAAATCCTTAATTATTTTTCTAATAATTCGCAAATCTGCATTTTTTTTCCATAAGTCTGTTGAGTATTGCTTCAACATACTATAATATTTTCCACGTTCTTGAAATTTGACAATTTCTTGATCTGACCCCCCTTCTCTCTCTCTCTCTCCTCCCCCCAGTTATCAGGTTACTTCCGTGAAAGAGTTGACTGCCCAGATTTGTGGCGATGAGATAGAATTCACTGTGGATGGGGAGCCTTTTGTTGCTTGTAATGAATGTGCTTTCCCTTGATGTAGACCTGCTATGAATATGAAAGAAGTGAGGGCAATCAATCTTGCATTAATCAAACCTCTTTTACTTCTTTTCTTAGTCTGATTCACCGATTGCCCACATTTTCAGGGACCCCAGAGTCGATGGGGATGAAGATTAAGATGAGTTTTGATGATTAGGACAGAATTTTATTACAATGGTAGAGATCCTCAGCAGATTGGTGATGGATTTCTCTCTTCTCGCCATAATATTGGTCGTAACTTCATCAGAGTTGGATCCATCTTGAGTTAATTCAAAGATCACTTCTTACATATGGTCAAGAGGTATTTTCATCACTGTTTTCGTTTTTCCAATCTTGCACTGGATTAGTTTCTGGTAAAAAATGATGATAAAGTTTGCATCTTGATGAAGGATGACACAATTTCAGCTAGGCATGCTCTCATCATCGCACCTTTCAAGAACTGTGGAAAGAGAATCCACCCCATGCCTTCCACTGATTCATCCATGTCTCATACGGCATTTTTTTCCTCATTACCTGCTTCCTTTTTTAAGTTAATTATGGTTTACTAGTGGTTTGATTTATGAGCATTGCAGTGCCTCCTTGACCAATTGGATCTCCGAAGAAAGACTTAGCTGTGTATGGCTATGGAACTGTTGCCTGGAAGGAAAGAATTGAAGAATGGAATAGAAAGCAGAATGATAAACTTCAAGTGGTTAAGCATCAAGGAGATAAAGGTGGTGGGGATTAGCTGTATGTCCCTGATTTACCCAAGTAGGTCCATCTCCCTTCTTTTGTTTCCTTTACTTGTGCTGTGTGGAGTGTCGGTGGCATGCCCGTGAGGCTTGATTATGTGGTTGGTATGCCCTGTGAAGCTTGATTATATGGCTTGAATGCACTCAATAATGATTCAATTATCTGAATGCCCTGTGATGCAAATGTGCATTCTGTTCTTGGTTACATGTTACTCGTACGTGGCTTTTTGACTGAGCAGAGGTTTAGACAGCATTTAATAATCTATGGAGCTTGCCCTTGGAAGCTGCTGGTTGACCATGAATGAATTACTTGGTTGAACATGCATGTTTGTGCTTATTATGTGCCGTGTTGAGCTAGTTATCATCCATATTATGAATTTTCTTAAGTCACCAATTTGAGTTTAACCCTATTTGAGAGACTAAGATAACTTAGTGAGCCACCACAATGGTTTAAGTAATTGTTAAGGGCCACTGGTCCAATGATGATATATATATATATATATATATATAATTTTTATTTTTATTTTTATTTTTTTCTGACGATATTGTTATGCTTGCCCTTGGATGCTGTTGATTGATCATGAATGAACAACTTTGGTGAATATGCATGTTTGTGCTTATTATGTGTTGTGTTGAGCTAGTTCTAGCTCTCATATACTATATACTAGTATTGATATATTCTGAATGATATGTCTAAAGATGATGAATTGAATCTCTGAGCATGGTTCAGTCCTTGATGAATTACATTGAATCCCTAATTTATTACCCATCTGTAAAAATTTCGAATTTGTAATGAAACCCACTTAATTTTGTACCACGATAAATCTGAATCCATCTCACACCATGTTTCACTATGTGTGGAACATGGGCCCCTTCTGTTCCCAGCATTTATTTTATCTTTTGAATCTCATCTTATTTTGGGGTTTTATGTTGTGGGATCTTTGCTGATTTTCTACCTTCCTAAGAGAAAACAAAATGTAGTAATTACTTCTTTCTCTGTCTCTCTTTTAATTATAAGACACTAATTTTACTTTTTTTTTTCTTCAAGATTGTGTTTTTTTAAGCAGATAGCTATTAATTGGTACTATAAGGGATAAAGTTTTTCGTAATTTTTTCAGAATTTGAAATTTTTTGTGATTGGAAACAACAATGGCTCTATCTTACAGTCTGTGACGATAAATTCATTGTGTCCTGTTGACTACAGAAAACGTTTGAACTCCTGAATTTGCATAATAAATGGAAATGCTTTTTATAGCCCCAGACTTAAATATAATCTTTGACATTGAAGCAGGTTTTTTAATTGCATTTTTAAAAAAAAAGTTTCAGTAGAACTGTTTATTAGTTTCATATTTGTTAATAATTAATGGTGATTCACACTTGAACGATCTGAAGAGAAAGACAATTTGTTCTCCTTAACAATGGTTTCCTTTTGTACATTGTCATTATTTAATAGTTCAAGTTGAATTGTGAATAGCTCGAACATGTTGTATCCCATGTAGTTCTGAATTATGGTCGACATGATTAGTTTTAGGATTTGCATTATTATAATGATGCATAGTTATTAAAGGCGCGCCTCCCCCAAGGCTATACCCCTTGCGCCTCAATATAGGTTTTCAAGGCACAAAGTTTCAAGGCGCGCGCCTTTTTGCGCCTTTTTGCGCCTCCACGTTTGCGCCTTGGGCGTGCCTTCAGGATGTCCATGTTTTTGTGTTGATTTTCATCTTTGATAGTTGAAGTAACATTAAATAGCACTTTTAATTAGTGTTTACCAGTTCATTCTCCTAAGTTAAGACCCATCATGATGCCCTTGGTACAATATCCCAAATATTAAATTAGGGATTTGAGAGTTAGAAGTTAGGGTTCACTCTTCATTCCACCTACACAACATACACATATCAACTGCTCCATCCTCCAAGCCTTCAACTGCCGCCCCGTCCGCCGCGCCTCCGACCGCTGCCGGTCTGTCTGGTTTCCTTCACCGGCTTACTGAAGCAAACTAGTATTAACCTTAAAATTAGAGTAAAATCATCGGAGGCTAATGCCACTAGTTCCAAAAAGAAAGGGAAAGAACTAACGAAGGAATAGGGAACTAACTTTAAGATTATTAGATGAAGAGGACGAAGAAGAAGAAGAAGAAGAAGAAGATAATGTTGGATCAAAAGGGAGAAAGATTTTAATGAGGAAGAACAAATTGATGATGAGGACTTGGAGTTTGATGATGAAGAGATGATAATTAAAATATATTTGTTGCTAGATTTTTGTGTGATGTTTTGATTGACGTATTTTATTTCAAATATTACAAATTTTCGTATGAGCATGTTTAATTTTGTCTTAAATGGCTTAGTTCATATGTCGTACTCGCATAAATTGTTATATTATATGCCTTTTAAACTTATTTTATTGGGTAAATATGTTGTATATGGGTTATATTTAGTGTAGAATAAATAATGATGTTATATTATACATTAATTCCGAGGCGCCTCAGGCGTGCGCCTTGCACCTCAGGCACATATATGCCTCGGTGCGCCTTGGTGCGCCTTGCGCCCTTAATAACTATGTAATGATGACAATATCCTTGATCCTTTATAGTTTCATTGCTTAAACATAACTTGTAATTTTTGCTTTGATATTGATATCTTGAATCAAAGTTGATGGTTTGATATAGTTATGGTAAATCACAATTATTCACGTACATCACAAAGTTGTTGTATATATATGAGCCAATTGTTAGTGTTAAGTACTAGTCTATTTTTAATTTGTTGTCTTCTTGGAAGGTATACAAGTTTCATTTAACCCGTGATAGCTTGTGAACTCTACAATAATGTAAAATCTCAACATCATCGTTGATTAGTCTGCTTTTATACTTCAAACTTTTCCTTCCATCAGTTACATTTTTGTGTTTTGTTTTGGATATGACACGGATAAGTCACATGAAAATCTTCTGCACTTTGAAACTGCTTATGTGGTAAAGTTGCATTGTGTGGCCAAACTTGCACACACACAACCTGTTAGTTTCTTCTTTATGCTGCAATTAAATAAATATTTCGTAGAGTTTTATTCGATGGTTATGTAATTCACATTTTCATTTGCTTGAATAGGTGTTAATGTTTGCTCACCCAAAATTTTCAACTACTGCAACCAATGAGTGCTATATAAAGCTTCAGTTTGATACTTCAAGTAACACTCGCTCATCCTAAATTCATGGTGCATTCTGAAGTTTTTCATTGTCAATATGCTTTAGTAAATATGCAATGAAGTGATACTTAACCCACACAATTACTGCAACTTAAAAATGATTCTTCGCAGGAAATTTATATAAGATTTGCTTCCCCCAGTCTAAGATACAAACTTCTTTAAATACAAAATTTTCCAAGAAAATAGTAATTGTTACTGGTTACATCCATGAGTGCAGTCGTACTTCAAGATAGCCTTTTTCCATCACTTCCTCACTCGAGATTGAGTCTACTACTTCTTAAGTCATATAGAACTCATACACTATATTGGACAAGTTCTGCCAAAGAACCCTTACTGCTCGACTACTCACTAACTTGCCTAAGAAACCTTTCCAGTTTCATAATAAAATAGAAGTTCATAAAAAGTAAAGTCAAAGTCTTGCAGTGCACTCCAAACTAGCTAAAAAATTTCCCAAAAATTCTTAAAACAATCTGATAGAGCCAAATCGAGGGGGTCAACTGCAATCATGCTAATCACCAATCTGGTGGATTAGCAAGTGCTTATTTGGGGGAGAATAGATTTGGCAATAATTATGTTATTTCCATATTAATAAATTAGGTCTAGGATTATAAATAAGGGGTAGAGGAGAGGGGGAGCATTGTCTAGAATTATCCTTGTTTAGTCTTTTGGGCAGCCTTTGGCTGACAGGAGTCATCCCGGGGGGAATCGTATTCTTATGTTCCTATTGTTCTTCTATCCTTCCTCATTTATAATATCAGCTTCTTTACTCTATCAAATTGGTCCGGCCTGCCGGATGTACACTCGAATGGAAGCTCGAGTGGAGACGACAGAGAAGAATGCCGAGTCACTTTCTAAAAAAATCAGCTTACTTTCTGAAAAAGTCAGCCTACTTTCTGAAAAGGTCAGTTCACTTGATGACATATTCTCGGAGCAAGAATCTAGGCTCAACAAATTGGACAAGATAGAGGAGATGCTCTACTTACTCCTAAAAAGAGGAGGCATTCAAAGCCCTCCCAAAGAATGTAAACCCCGTTTGGAAAGGAGGAGGCATAATAAGTGGTGGGGATTTGCAACACGGTGACCTTGGAGAAACCAGCACTCAAAGCCCTCTCCAAGAATGTACCCCCGAGCAGGCCATAATCAAGAATAATGTTCAACTCGCGACCAAACGAGTTGAATTTTCAATTTCGGATTTAGGGACACCCCAATTTTCGGTCGATTGCTTCGACATTCCATGGTGGTGTTTTGCTTCTCCACCAACACTACATGAATCCCTTGGAGAAATTCGTGTAAAAGTAGTGGGAGAATTACTCCAACATGATGAGGTATCACAGATAATAAAAGATAATCCCACAGAAGCTCAACAACGCATGCAGCGGGCAGCAAACAAGCATCAAAGGGAGGTGAGTTTATAAGTGGGCAACAAAGTTCTTCCAATGCTACTTTTCCTAAAACATTCTCTTCGTTCGCCGGAAAATTCCAAGCTAGCTCCGCATCATTATCCAATTGCCCATTTCTTGACTGCAGCATTGCGAACAATGCTGTTTTCAGCATGGGAGAAATTGATAGAGCCAAATCGAGGAGGTCAGCTGCAATCATGCTAATCACCAATCTGGTGGATTAGCAAGTGCTTATTTGGGGGAGAATAGATTTGGCAATAATTATATTATTTCCATATTAATAAATTAGGTCTAGGATTATAAATAAGGGGTAGAGGAGAGGGGGAGCATTGTCTAGAATTATCCTTGTTTAGTCTTTTGGGCAGCCTTTGGCTGACGGGAGTCATCCCGGGGGAATCGTATTCTTACATTCCTATTGCTCTTCTATCCTTCCTCATTTATAATATCAGCTTCTTTACTCTATCACAATCTTTAATTAGAAAACAAAGCAATACAAAATTGAGTTCATTGTCCATCCAATATGCAAGGTTCTTCCTGTCATGTATCAAGTTGGTATGTTCTTTTGCTATAGTTTTACAGTTCTATGTTGCCTCTTGTTCAACCCAAAAATCACTGGAAATCCTCACACATTCTATAGTTATCAGTTTTTTGAAACTTGAATCTTTGTCTGTTGGGAATGTTACACTGTGGAATGCAGCAAAGATTTTTGAAATTCAACTAGCCCAACTTCAAAGTGTGCCAGTTTATCAAATCCCTTTCTCTGATCCCAATTTATTGGAGTACTAATATATTTTTCTATTTTAAAATCAAGATTTAGTTCCAATTTATGCTCTTTGATTTGAATTTTCTTTTTGCCAGATTAATTAATTAATTTCTCTTTTGCGATGGAAGGATACAATTTATATCACTCCAACTATTCATGTTAATTTCATCTTTATATTTTTAATTATAAAAAATGCACGCGATTCTAATTTTTTTTGTCGAAAGACTTGTCACCCACTCACATCATTGAATTGATGAACTAATTCACATACACCTATTGAATTTTACAGTTCTACCATCAAAGTAGATTATAAGTAATTGTTATGTGATTTCAAGTGTCATTCTCGAATGTCATATTTACTGAATCAAAACATAAATGAAGATGTTTACCTCCCAGCCATTGTCATTGCAGGGTGCTTTGTCTTGTTGGCATTATTACTTTTTCATAGGGAGCAAAAATGGGTTGTTGCTGTTATCTTCATGGTTCCAGTCTATAGTTTGTATGATGTAATTCACATGGATAGCTTGCTTGCTTCTTTTTTTTTTTTTTTTTTCAAAATTCTGACAATTAAATTTAGGTCATTTTGCATTTCCATTTACAAATAAACATGGAATGTTTATATAAACAAATATGGCCGCATATATCTATCTTTTGGAGTTTTTTTCTTTAACAGAGTTTTAGCAATAGTAGTAAGTTTAGTTAAAAGTGTATAATATTTGATAGGTGGGAACTACAGGTCATAGATTTTCTCGAAAATGAGGCTGAAAAACAAAACCATTGCTAGAAGGGAAAAAATGTAAGATTATTATGGCATAGTGCCATTAATAATTAATTAAATATATAAGATATTTATTACGATTAAATATTTTAAATAAAGATATGATTTAAAATAATATATATATATGAGATAAATAAGGTCATATATATTTATGGATGACAATCACATTGAGAGAATGTGATTTGATAAAGAGTTAATATACCGATCTGGTCCTCTCTCCACCTATAAAAGAAATATTTTTATAAATTATCTATCACCAAAAAGTTTACGTGCTTAAAGAGAGGGGTGAGGAGAGAGAAATCAGTTTTCGGAAAGGGGTGAGGAGAGAGAAACCAGTTCTCGATGTAATCCGTATCACAGGAGGATTGCCATTTATGGCGTCTCCAAAATCCATGTCAATTAATAGTTTAATTGTTTATGAAATTATGCTTATATGTGGTATCAGACCATGATTTTGGGTCTCATGATTTTTCACCAAATAATTAATATTACATGAGTCGATCTCGTGATTTTTCACCAAATAATTAATATTACATGAGTAAAATTCAGATTGAATAAATTTGCATATTATGTTCTTTGCCGGATGAAACTACCGTACGATAAAATTATAAAAGTATGGTAATGACAAAATTATTAAATTTTGGAATGATGCAATTTATAATTACTGTAGGAATATAATTCTATTATTAACTTGATTAATTCCATATGGAATAACTTAAATTAAATTGATTGATTACATATAAATTTTGAAATTATGCTTTTTTTAATCAAAATATTTTGGATCTCATGATTTTTCACCAAATAATTAATATTACATGAGTCTAAAATTCGGATTGAATAAATTTGCATATTATGTTCTTTGTCGGATGAAAATACCGTACGATAAAATTATAGAAATATGGTAATGACAAAATTATTAAAATTTGGAATTATGCAATTTATAATTACTCCAGGAATATAATTCTATTATTAACTTAATTAATTTCATATGGAATATTTTAAATTAAATTGATTGATTACATATAAATTTGAAATTATGCCTTTTCTAATCAAGATATTTTTTACGAGATTAATGATGAAGTCTTGTGGAATAACATAAATTGAATTTCATGAATAATAATGGTGCAACCAAATTGTTATTATGATTACTAATTTCATGAATATGTGCTTATTAAATTCACACTTTATTACATACGTGTGAAAATTAGTGATGATGAATATATGTAAATATTATGTTAACGAGATGGCATGCCATGACTTATCTCACATATTTAAATTGTGATATCACGTTACATAATAGATTTAAAGAATTATGATTGACTTATGACTAAGTTAATTTATGTTAAGTTAGGTATATAATTAGTGTTTAATTATGATGATAAAAGTTTTATGATTTTGATTGATGATAATTAAAGTTATTTAGGGATATATACATATTAAAATATCTCACTTATGTTTGACTGCTTATGACATATTTATTATGTTAATGTACAAAATATATTAAGATGCCAAATTTGTTAGAATACGAATATAAATTATGCATATCTACGATATCTTTATTGTGATATGTATGGATATCTTATGTATTTATATAATGACAGTCTTAAAATTTTAATTAATGATATTGATTGTGATTTATGAATGTTTATGAAATAATGATTTGATTATTACTATCTAATATAATCTATTATGAGAATATAATCTTTGATAAGATTATAATGATGAATAATTTAATATACGATTTATATTTATTTAATGTTGGTCTATTAATCACTAAAGGGTCTGACCTAAAAGATTAAGATAAATGGTATAATTAAATTTTAATTTCTCATATTTATGTGATACTTGAATAAAGAGAATTTATTATATGAGTTGTTAAAAATTTCATTAGTATAAGATTTTAAATTCATCCAAAGGTGATTGCTAGTCTTTATAATTCATGAATATGAGTGTAATAAATTGATAATTAATAAATTATGTCAAACTTGATAATTAATAAATTATATCAAAGTGTTTTGTATGTCCAAAGATGATAAAATAGTTTTAATGGATATATTTAATTGTCAAATTATGTTAAGAGTATATATTGGGCACACCCGGGTGCAAGTGCAAGGGTGCACACATATGTATATGATTTTTTATTCTGTTTTGTATACATGTTATTCTATTTTGTATAAGTGTTTTATAATAATTGTATACTTTTTTCATTTAAGCTTTTCATTTAAAAAAACTAACATTCATATGTGTATAACTTTATATTCAATAGTGTATACATGATATTTAATAATGGTATATTTTTTACACTCAATTTTTCATTAAAAAACTAACAATTAAATTGTATACATTTTTGCTCATAATTGTATATATTTTTGTTTATATTTGTATATGAGTGCACTCTAATTTAGGTGCACCCGGGTGCACACTATATTTAGCCTTATTTTAAATTTACAAGTATTATTATGATCATGATTGTATATTGTTGTATCACCCAAAGGAGAATTTCAATATATATTTATTGCTTTCGATCCTGAATCTATAATTAAATTACTCAAGGTATTTATGGAATAAATTATATTATTCATATTCTTAAAATACCTATATTCATTAGTCTCTACTCGCATGCTATGTCTGTTCCGTTATAAAATGGATTAAAGTAATTTAAATAGTGTGGATAAATCTAATTTCACCAAAGTGTTTTGAATTTTATTTGTCACTTAAAAATAAATTTCTCCTTTGCTTGTACTAGCAATAAAGTTGAGTAATCTGATTATAATGCTTGGGTTAGATCAAACAGATTTAGCCTAAAATTTATGCGAATAATTGTGACTAAGAAATAAAGTCTATTATACCTAAATTACTAATAAATCTCTTGATGAGATACTAATAGCTATTTTAACCACCATAAAGTTTGATAGCTCTCACAGCATACATGAACTTATCATTAATGATAACTAATATTGCAGCAAGACTTAAGCCTTCCATAATAAATGTGATTGAAGACTTAGTGCAGTTTACAAACTCACTACCTTCTAAGTATGACCTGATTCAAATAAATCATAGCACCATGAAAGATAAATGGAATGTGAATTAAATTCACATGCTAAAATCATGTTGGTTCAAAAAAGGGAAATGTTTAAGAAAGAATTTAAACATTATGTTCGTTTTAAAAGAAATAATGAAGTTAGGAACTAAACGTAATATTAATATTTGGGGTAACTCTCTAAAATAATTATTCCAAAGATTAATTAAGAATGAAGCCTTTCATGATCTAGACTCTTACTGATCTTGATATTTATGTGAATTGCACTAATGAAAGGCAAATTAAACACACAAAGAATGGAGTACCGATAAATACACAACTTCTTATAATAGTTTACACCGCTAATTGTGAGTCTTATGATAATACATTTCTTAAAGGAATAAGGGTATTTCATCATCTTTAATTTTAAATTTAAATTTTCACATTATAGTTATATCTATCTTACAAGAAAAGTCTTATTCCATAAATTCTTGATAAGCATTTATTAATGACGTTGAGATAATTAAAAAAAAGTGAGAATTATAAAGTTGAGAAGAAGTGATGAATTTTATAGAAAGTATGATGAATTATGATGCTCAATTATTAAATTACAGAAAAGCTTGCATTTATGCTTAATTCAAAATGTCTCGCACACCACAATAAATTGGTGTTGTAGAATGACAGAATTGTATTGAATATGGTTATAAGCATATTGAATGATTAATCTATACCTATATTTTGTAGATATGTGCACTTAAAACTACCACTTACTTGATGATCGAGTTTCTAATAAAGCAGTTTTCAAAACACCTTAAGAACTGTGAAAGGTTAGAAAGCTCGATCTTAGGCAGTTGCATTTTTTTAAATTGTCCGGCAGGGATAATGATTTACTCCACTTGAAAAGAAAATGGATAAAAGAACTTTAAGTGATTTCTTCATCAATTATCCTTAAAATAAAGGGTATGGATTTTATGGTCTTAATCATAGTACGAAAATTTTAAAACTGGAATGTCAAATTCATTAAGAATTGTAAAATCAGTGGGAGTATGAAACCATGAAATGTGGTTATTGAAGAAGTTGGGTGGTGAATTTGAAAATACATTTATCTAAAATTTCTTCTAAAGTTGTTATATAGTTGTTGAATAGCCAAACAACTTTCAAGGATAACATATAAGTTATTCTACACTCTTAATGGATCTGATTTTACTAAATCAATTATCAATGAGCTTTCATTAGATATATCACATTAAATAGCATTAAAAATATCTTAAGGACAATATTTCACTATTTCTAACGATGACATATGTGGTATAATAAAATAAGCTAAAATTTGACATTATAATAAATGATAAGATTATAATTTTGGAACAAGTCATGGAAAATACTATTTCTATTAATTGAGTAAATACTATGAAAGACGAGTTGAAATCAAAGGCTCATAATAAAGTTTATATCTTGTAACAATTGCCAGAAAATTATAGAAGAATTTAACACGGATGTATCTTTATGATGGCAATATCGAAAAATATAAAACTAAAGTCGTTGCTCTAGATTTTACTCAAAAAGATGGCATAAATGTAAGGAGATATAACAAGTTATTTCTATACAGGACTCTATTAGAATTATCATGACTTTGTAACTCATTATGACTTAGAGTTGCACCAAATGAATATTATGCCTACTTTTCTAAAAGGTGATTTGGTAGATATGATCAAGTTAAATTGATCAACTTAAGAGTTTTTTCATTAAAAAAAATCGCATGACGTGAAACTTAAAGAATTAATATACAAACTTAAGCATGCTTTTCTTTTATAATATCTTTTGGATTTAAAGAAAACATCATAAATCGATGTATATATCTGAAAGTCAGTGGGAGCACATCAATTCTATATGAGGTGATAAACTTGCTTGCGACTGATGATTTTGGTTTATTATGTGAAACCAATAAATTTATCTTAAAGAACTTTGGGATGAAACATATGACGAGATAATTAAAGATGTCACCGTAAGTATATGTTAATAAAGTTCAATAGAGGTTATTGATGGAAAGGTGTTTGTAAAACACTTTCCAATCCGGAAGGGAGATAAGTTCAACCTTATGTAATGTCCAAGAATGAATTGGAACGTACTATAATATTCCTTATGTATATGTTATTGGTACCTTAAGATATGTCATTATTGAAGTGATTCATAAATGAATAACCAGAATATTGCATAAAGAAATATTATGGTATTTTTGGATGAAATGAAGCACCCATGTTTACTTATCAAAATTTTAATTACTTAGATATAATTAAATATAGATTCAGATTAAGTTGATTATATGATGCAAGAAAGTTTACTTCAACTTTTATGAGTCAGAGATATTGTGTCATGCAAAAGAGTGAATTTTTTTTTGAAAACTACATTCACTATTAAAGTTTACTTGTGGTATGATTTGAGGCTGCAATTTAAGGAAATTGAATGTGGAACTTAATTTCATGACTTGGAATAAGTTGACATTAGTGTCAAGTCGCTGAAAACTTATTATGATTATTTCGCTGCATTGTTCTTCTCTAAAATGATGAATATTCCAAAGTTGCTAAAACATATGGAATAAAAGTATTTTGTCATTAAGAAGTACTTTAGAAACAAAGATGTCAATTGAGTATAATGGTACCAATCTTATGATTTCGGATTCGTTACTCAAACGATCTTCTCTAAAGACATTAATTGAACGTTAAATGAATATGAGATCATTGAAAGACTGTAACAATCTCATGATGAACAATTGACGTTAAGAGCTCATTATGTTTTGTTTCTAATTGATATATCTTATTTAGTCATTTAGTATACATGAATGTTGACATTAATTAAATAAGATTTATTTTAAATTGAGATACTTATATGGACCATTATTGATCTTTACGTTTATGAGTCACGTTAAGTTGAAAACTAATATCATAGCACATGGAATAAACTATGTCGAGTAAATGATGTAGAACCGTCATGACTCTTGTTAGTCTATACTTAATATTGATATTATGAGTTGACCAATTAATTTATCTTATATTGCACACATTATGTAAATTATTTAAACTCTCATGTTTAATGTTTAATTCTGTCACTCGTCCAAGTGAGATAATGTAAGATTATTATGGCCTAGTGCCATTAATCATTAATTAAATATATAAGCTATTTATTATGATTAAATATTTTAAATAAAGACATGGTTTAAATAAATAATATATATGAGACAAATAAGGTCATATATATTTATGGATAACAATCACATTGAAAGAATGTAATTTGATATAGAGTTAATATCCCGATCTGATCCTCTCTCCACCTATAAAAGAGACACAGTTTTATGAATTATGTATCACTAAAAAGTTTATGTATTGTGCCTAAAGAGAGGGGTGAGAAGAGAGAAACCAGTTCCAGACGTAATTCGTATCACAGGAGAATTGTCATTTGTGGCATTTCAAGGTAAGTCTTCTAATCATATTTATGTGGTGTGAAAATCATGAAAATTTAATGTGATACCCGAACTTCTCACTACTCATGTGTCAATATAATTTAATTTATGTTATGTGCATTTTATAATTATGTGATAATTATGTGGCAATTATGTGATAATTGTTTTTACATTTTAATTATCTTTACATTTTATTTGAGACATACGTGATAAACATGGAATATGTGAATATATGGGTACATAAATATTTATGTGCATTAATTTGGATATATGAGTAAATTATTTTATGAGTATAAATACACTTTTCTTAATTATTAAGTATCACACGTATTCTCGTAATAATAATAGTGGGTAGAAAAATGTACACCTATGTGTATTAATTTGTAAATATATTATATCTTAGCTATTAAGTATTGCACGTATATTTGTAATGGATAATAATAATAATTTCATTTACTATAAATAGAAACTTACTATAAATAGTAAGTTACTATTAATAGTAAATTAATTAAAGTTTGAGGCGGTGGGTTCATGCCCCCTACTCGTATAAATGGGTGTTCACTCCATTTGGGGTTGAAGGCAGAAGATGCGAAGAAAAAAAAAGAGAGAAGAAAGGGAGAGAGAGGAAGAAGAGAGAAGAGGGAGCGCGCCGGAACGTGCGTGTCGGAGCGAATTAATTACAGTTCTTCACGAGATCTATACTATTATCACTATTAGGAGTCCAGGTAAGTAGAAGTCCAACTACAATGCATAAATATGCTGTTTGTGAATTATTTGTGATAAATATGTGATAATTATGTTATGTGTTATTTTTGATTAGTTTAATTACGTTATGAATTATTTTGAAATTAATTTGTGATACAAGCTGGGGATTTATGTGATTTGGAGAAAGTAGGGTTCATATTCAATAATATTATTTATAAATTATTTGTGATAAATTTGCAATGCAAGTTGTGAATTTATGTGATTTGAAATAATATCATTATCCTATATAGATCTGTGTGTTTGGAAACTGTTGAAAATATATTGGTATGGCTTGAGAAGATATTGGTTATAAGGATCTGTGGGATCCAAGATGAAGTTGTTATTCCAAAAAGAGATCCGTGTGATCCAAGGTGAAGTGATTATTCTATAAATGGATCTATGTGATTGAGGTGAAGTTGTT
This sequence comes from Pogostemon cablin, assembly GCA_023678885.1. Classification (NCBI taxonomy): domain Eukaryota; kingdom Viridiplantae; phylum Streptophyta; class Magnoliopsida; order Lamiales; family Lamiaceae; genus Pogostemon; species Pogostemon cablin. The sequence goes on along the minus strand of CM042981.1, from coordinate 12,194,329 downwards.
ATTTTAGAAGTGGATTTGTGTGAATTGAAATTAAGTTGTTACTTTATTGTGATTAAATGTTGATATTGATATTGTAAATGGTTTATGATGCACATTTAATTGTTCTGGTTGCATACCATGCATAAACATGAAAAGTATTTTCCCCAAAATTAATAAGATACTAATGGTGTGTGCGGCCACTATATATGCATCTCTGTCAGGGTTCGGAAAAATCATTCCCGACACTTTATTAGGGGTTCGAAAAAATCGTCCCCAACACTCTGCTAGGGTTCAGAAAAATCGTTCTCGGTACTTTATTTGGGGTTCAGAAAAATTGTCCCCATTGAGCTCATTTGGGATGCATATCATAAGTGTGTCGTGGGGATCCCGCAATGTGAATAGTTTTCAAAATAAAAGAGATCAACTAGGAAAATTAAAAAATAGGCGATAGAGAACTAAATGCATTTTCATGCACTGACATGCATAATTTCTACTTACTGAGATTTTTGTCTCACTAGTTTATGGATTGTAGGTGAGCCTGAGGATGTTTGAATATGTGGGGTGTGATGCAAGCTGTGGAGCTCCTTCAGGGTTTTGAGCGGATGTACATAGATGACGACCTGTTGGGCTATACCGTGGATTTATTTTGTTTCCGCTAATGATTTTGTTATGAAATATAATAAGTATTGTCACGAGTTTGTCTGATTTGAAGTGGTATCAAAAACCAGTTACGTATGTTGAACTGGTGTGATGGTGTTGATTATAAACATATTATGAAAAAATATATATATATATATATATATATATATATATATATATGCAGGTTTTAATGATGATGTTTATTAGTATTATAATTATAAGTTGTGTAAGGTGGGTCATGTCAGAGTGGTATCAGAGCACGGCTTAGGTCCTGCAGACTGTCTATGTACATGAACTCATTCTTTGGGAGCGCAACCTTGCGTGTAAGTGTTATTTTCATTCTGTATTGTTATGTGTCTTATAAATTATATTGGCCATGGGGTGTAGGAAGCGTAGTTAGTAGACAATATGGTAAGGGCTACAGGTGAAAGTTCTGAAGGGGATAGGACTGCTGAGCAAGCAGCACCTCCTAAAGGAAATAATCGTAATGTGGTGATTACTCAACTAGTGGAACTGGTTGAGTGCCAGTCCCAACAGATACAACAACTGATTCAGCAGAGAGATATGGGTGGACAACCAGAGGTTAATGCTAATCAAGATAGACTTCAAGTAGAACGCGTGGAAATAGTTTGTGAGAGGTTTTGAAAGTTGAGCTCCAATATTTGAGGACGCAGCAGACCCCACAGATGCAGAGGATTAGTTACGCACGGTGAAAAATATATTTAAATACAGTAGAATTCCAGATGGGGACAGAGTGTTGTGTGCTTCTTTCATGTTACGAGGAAATGCAGGCCACTGGTGGGATACGATTAAAAGTATCGAGGATGTCACGATTATGACATGGGAAAGGTTTAAGGAGCTTTTCAGAAATAAGTACTTTACGGCACCAGTGAGAGCTATGAAGTTGAACGAGTTCATACAGTTGAGGCAGTGTGGCATGTCAGTTACAGATTACCTTCGAAAATTTGAGCAGTTGTCGAGGTTAGCTGAACATATGGTGAGTACGGAGGCACTAAAAGTGGAGAGATTTGTGGAAGGCTTAAGGCCTGAACTTTACAGAGATGTGTGTATGGTGGGACCGCATAGAGCAACATACTCACAAGTTGCAGAAAGGGGTCAAATTGCTGAGCAAGCGGAGATGAGGATCAGACAAGCGCAGGCTATCAGACGTCAATTTCAGCAGAAACCAGTACAGCAGATTGGGAGAGTTGATAAGAGGCCGATGCCATATCAGATGCCGAAATCAAATGTCCAAGTGGAGCAAGGACAGAGATGAGGATAACCCAACAAGCATTCTAAATTCGATCAGGGTAAGGTGCCACCAGCACCGCCACTACCTATATGCCCTAATTATCTTAGATCACATGGTGGGGAGTGTCAAATTCCTCCTAGAACGTGTTACACATGCGGGGAGAAAGGACATGTGACTACTACTTGTCTTAAGAAAGGGAAGCAGTCACAACAAGAAAGAGCTTCGGCTGGGGTGTATACTTTGACGCGAGAGGAGGCAGATGCGAATCCCTCAGTTGTCACGGGTAAGTTCTCTATTTTTGGCACTTCTACATATGTGTTATTTGATTCTGGAGTGACACATTCATTTGTATCCACTGCGTATGTGAGGAAGTTGGGTGGAACACCTAACTTGATAGAAGCTAATTATGAGGTGATGATACCTTCTGGTGAGTCAAAGCAAACTAATCAACTTCTTCGAGGTTGTGTTATTCCTATTGAAGGAAGACGACTCCTCGCTAATTTGATTGTGTTAAGTATGAATGATTATGATATCATATTGGGCATGGATTGGCTGTCAAAATACGGTGCTACAATAGATTGTCAGAAGAAGAGTATCACTTTTCAACCAGTGAAAGGAGAACCGTTCACTTTTGTTGGAATCAAGAAAAGCTTCAGATTTTCGATGATATCAGCAGCAAAAGCATAGCGGTTGTTGGAAAGTGGTTGTGAGGGGTATCTGGTGAGTGTAATGAATGTTGAGGGGCAGCAATGTCCAGTTCTCGATAATGTACCAGTAGTTCGGGAATATCTGGAGGTATTTCCAGATGATTTTCCAAGTTTACCACTAGATCGGGAAATAGAGTTTGTTATTGAGCTACAACCAGGAACGACCCCTATATCTAAAGCACCATACAGAATAGCACCAGCTGAACTGAAGAAATTGAAGATACAGTTACAAGAGTTGCTAGACAAAGGATTCATCCAACCTAGTTTCTCACCTTGGGGAGCACCAGTTCTATTTGTTCGAAAGAAGGATGGCACATTGAGGATGTGCATTGATTATCGGGATCTCAATAAAGTTACGGTGAAAAATAAATACCCATTGCCTCGCATTGATGATCTGTTTGATCAGCTACAGGGTGCAGCTATCTTTTCGAAGATTGATTTGCGGTCGGGGTATCATCAGCTGAAAATAAAGAAGTAGGATATTCCAAAGACTACATTCAGTACAAGGTACGAGCACTATGAGTTCTTAATGATGCCGTTTGGATTAACAAATGCTCCTGCAGCATTTATGGATTTGATGAATAGAGTATTTCAGGAATTTCTCGATAAATTTGTGATTGTGTTTATCGTTGATATTCTGATTTACTCTAAGAATAAGGAGGATCATCCTCTATACTTGAAAAAGGTGTTAGAGATTCTGAAGGAGAGGCAGTTGTATGCGAAGTTCAAGAAGTGTGAGTTTTGGTTAGACCGAGTTGTTTTCTTGGGACACGTAGTGTCGGGAGAAGGAATTTCAGTGGATCCAGGTAAAGTTAAAGCAATCCATGATTGGCCACAACCCTCAAATCCCACTGAGGTTCGTAGCTTTCTTGAATTGGCGGGATATTATCGAAGGTTTGTTGAAGGATTTTCTAAGATTGTTTCACCATTAATACAGTTGATCAGGAAGAATGTGAAGTTCACACGGAGGGAGGCATGTGAACAAAGTTTCCAAGAATTGAAGAGACGGTTAACATCAGCACCTATCTTAACTATTCCTACGGAGACAGGAAATTTTAAGGTTTATAGTGATGCTTCAAAGAATGGTCTTGGGTGTGTATTGATGCAGAATGGGAAAGTGATAGCGTATGCATCCAGACAGTTAAGAGAGTATGAGAAGAATTACCCAACTCATGATTTAGAGTTAGCCGCAGTGGTGTTTGCACTCAAGATTTGGAGGCATTATCTGTATGGGGAACGTTGTGAAATCTATACTGATCATAAGAGTTTGAAGTACTTTTTCACTCAGAAAGAGTTGAATATGAGGCAAAGAAGATGGTTGGAATTGGTGAAGGATTACGACTGTGTTATCAATTATCATCCGGGAAAAGCCAATGTGGTTGCTGATGCATTGAGCCGAAAGGCAATACAGAGTGTAGCTGCTATGACCATAAATCAGAACCAGAGTTGCTTGATTTGCAAAGGATGGGTGTGGAGATCATTCAGGAAGGATCGTTGGAAGCAAGGATGGCAGCTCTGACACTTCGACCAACTTTGATGGATAAGATTCGACAGGGCCAATAGAAGGATAAGTTGTTTGACAAGATAAAGAATGATATCAGCTCTGGAAAGTCTTCTGACTTCCAATTAGGAGATGATGGCGTAATTCGTTATGGAGGTCGATTATGTCTACCTGAAGTGGATGACATTCGAAAAGAAGTGATGACAGAAGTTCATTCAACACCGTACTCTGTACATCCAGGAGCTACTAAGATGTATAGAGATTTAAAGTCACATTATTGGTGGCCAGGGATGAAGAGAGATGTTGCTCGATATGTGGAGCAATGTTTGACTTGTCAGCAAGTCAAAGCCGAGCATCAGAGACCAGCAGGAACTTTGCAGCCTTTATTTATTCCAGAGTGGAAGTGAGAGAATATCACGATGAATTTTATTATCGGGCTACCGAAGACAGTGAAAGGTCACGATACCATTTGGGTTATCGTGGATCGATTGACTAAGTCAGCTCATTTTCTTCCTATTAGCTCTACGTATTCCATGAATCGTTATGCCCAGCTATATATACAAGAGATTGTCAGACTCCATGGAGTACCACTTACCATTGTGTCAGACAGAGATACAAGATTCTTGTCTGCTTTCTGGAAGAGTTACATAAGGCATTGGGGACACAATTATCTTCCATCCATAGACAGATGGCCAATCAGAGCGTACAATACAAATCTTGGAGGATATGCTCAGAGCGTGTGTGTTGGATTTTTAAGGTCAGTGGAGTAAATTTTGCCCTTTGATAGAGTTCTCATACAACAATAGTTATCAGTCTACCATCGGGATGGCTCCATATGAAGCATTGTACGGGAGGAAGTGTAGATCTCCAGTTCATTGGGATGAAGTTGGAGAGAGGAAACTTTTGGGTCCAGATTTGATTTGTGAAATATCAGAAGCTGTTACCCATATATGAGAGAAGATGAAAGTTGCTCAAGATCGGCAGAAGAGTTATGCAGACAAACGGAGGAGAGAATTAGAATTTGAAGTGGGTGATCAGGTATTTCTGAAAGTATCTCCAATGAAGGGGATAATGCGATTTGGAAGGAAAGGGAAACTCAGTCCAAGATATGTTGATCCGTTCACTATCATTGAGAGAGTTGGCAGCGTTGCCTATAAGTTGGAGTTACCAGCATCTCTAGAGTACATGACGTGTTTCATGTGTCTGTGTTGAGAAAGTATGCTCCAAATCCATCACATGTTCTCAGGCAGGAACCAGTTGAGTTGAAAGAAGATTTGAGTTATGAGGAAGTACCAGTTGAGATCTTGTGGCGAGAAGTGAAGAAGCTCAGAAATAAAGAAATACTATTAGTAAAGGTATTATGGAAGAACCAACTAGTTGAGGAGGCTACTTGGGAAAGAGAAGATAATATGATGGCTAAATATCCAGACCTCTTCAGGTAAGTAAATTTCGAGGACGAAATTTTTTATAAGGTGGGGAGGATGTGATACCTGAGCTTCTCACTACTCATGTGTCAATATAATTTAATTTGTGTTATGTGCATTTTATAATTATGTGATAATTATGTGGCAATTATATGATAATTGTTTTTACATTTTAATTATCTTTACATTTTATTTGAGACATACGTGATAAACATGGTGACAATATGTGAATATATGGGTGCATAAATATTTACGTGCATTAATTTGGATATATGAGTAAATTACTTTATGAGTATAAATACACTTTTCTTAATTATTAAGTATCACACGTATTCTCGTAATAATAGTGGGTAGAAAAATGTACACGTATGTATATTAATTTGTAAATATATTATATCTTAGCTATTATGTATTGCACGTATATTTGTAATGGATAATAATAATAATTTCATTTACTATAAATAAAAACTTACTATAAATAGTAAGTTACTATTAAAAGTAAATCAATTAAAGTTTGAGGCGGTGGGTTCATGCCCCCTACTCGTATAAATGGGTGTTCACCCCATTTGAGGTTGAAGACAGAAGCTGCGAAGAAAAAAAAAGAGAGAAGAAAGGGAGAGAGAGGAGAGAGAGAGCAAGAAGAGGGAAGAGGGAGAGCACCGGAACATGCGTGTCGGAGCGAATTAATTACAGTTCTTCACGAGATCTATACTATTATCACTATTAGGAGTTCAGGTAAGTACAAGTCCAACTACAATGCATAAACATGCTGTTTGTGAATTATTTGTGATTAATATGTGATAATTATGTTATGTGTTATTTTTGATTAGTTTAATTACGTTATGAATTATTTGAAGATTAATTTGTGATACAAGCAGGGGATTTATGTGATTTGGGGAAAGTAGGGTTCATATTCAACAATATTATTTATAAATTATTTGTGATAAATTTGCAATACAAGTTGTGGATTTATGTGATTTGAAATAATATCATTATCCTATATAGATCTGTGTGTTTGAAAACTGTTGAAAATATATTGGTATGGCTTGACAAGATATTGGCTATAAGGATCTGTGGGATCCAAGATGAAGTTGTTATTCCAAAAAGAGATCCGTGTGATCCAAGGGAAGTGGTTATTCTATAAATGGATCTATGTGATTGAGGTGAAGTTGTTATTTCAGAAGTGGATTTGTGTGAATTGAAATTAAGTTGTTGCTTTATTGTGATTAAAATGTTGATATTGATATTGTAAATGGTTTATGATGCACATTTAATTGTTCTGGTTGCATACCATGCATAAATATGAAAAGTGTTTTCCCCAAAATTAATAAGATACTAATGGTGTGTGCAGCCACTATATATGCATCTCTGTCAGGGTTCGGAAAAATCGTTCCCGACACTTTATTAGGGATTCGGAAAAATCATCCCCAATACTCTGCTATGGTTCAGAAAATCATTCTCGGTACTTTATTTGGGGTTCAGAAAAATCGTCCCCATTGAGCTCATTTGGGATGCATATCATAAGTGTGTCGTGGGGATCCCTCAACGTGAATAGTTTTCAAAATAAAAGAGACCAACTAGGAAAATTAGGAAATAAGCGATAGAGAACTAAATGCATTTTCATGCACTGACATGCATGATTTCTACTTACTGAAATTTTTGTCTTACTAGTTTATGGATTGTAGGTGAGCCTGAGGATGTTTGAGTATGTGGGGTGTGGTGCAAGCTGTGGATCTCCTTCAGGGTTTTGAGCGGATGTACATAGATGATGACCTGTTAGGCTATACCGTGGATTTATTTTATTTCCGCTAATGATTTTGTTATGAAATATAATAAGTATTGTCACGAGTTTATCTGATTTGAAGTGGTATCAGAAACCAGTTACGTATGTTGAACTGGTGTGATGGTGTTGGTTATAAACATATTATGAAAAAAAAAAATATATATATATATATATATATGCAGGTTTTAATGATGATGTTTATTAGTATTCTAATTATAAGTTATGTAAGGTGGGTCGTGTTAGAGTGGTATCAGAGCATGACTTAGGTCCTGCAGACTGTCTATGTACATGAACTCATTCCTTAGGTGCGAAATCTTGCGTGTAAGTGTTATTTTCATTCTGTATTGTTATGTGTCTTATAAATTATATTGGCCATGGGGTGTAGGAAGCGTAGTTAGTAGACAATATGATAAGGGCTACAGGTGAAAGTTCTGAAGGGGATAGGACTGCTGAGCAAGCAGCACCTCCTGAAGGGAATAATCATAATGTGGTGACTACTCGACTAATGGAACTGGTTGAGCGCCAGTCCCAACAGATACAACAACTGATTCAGCAGAGAGATATGGGTGGACAACCAGAGGTTAATACTAATCAAGATAGACTTCAAGTAGAACGCGTGGAAATGGTTTGTGAGAGGTTTCGAAAGTTGAGCCCTCCAATATTTGAGGACGCAGCAGACCCCACAGATGCAGAGGATTGGTTACGCACGGTGAAAAATATGTTTCAATACAGTAGAATTCCAGATGGGGACAGAGTGCTGTGTGCTTCTTTCATGTTACGAGGAAGTGCAGGCCACTGGTGGGATACGATTAAAAGTATCGAGGATGTCACGATTATGACATGGGAAAAGTTTAAGGAGCTTTTCAGAAACAAGTACTTTACGGCACCAGTGAAAGCCATGAAGTTGAACGAGTTCATACAGTTGAGGCAGGGTGGCATGTCAGTTACAGATTACCTTCGAAAATTTGAGCAGTTGTCGAGGTTTGCTGAACATATGGTGAGTACGGAGGCATTGAAAGTGGAGATATTTGTGGAAGGCTTAAGGCCTGAACTTTACAGAGATGTGAGTATGGCGGGACCGCATAGAGCATCATACTCACAAGTTGCAGAAAGGGCTCAAATTGCTGAGCAAGCGGAGATGAGGATCAGACAATCGCAGGCTATCAGACGTCAATTTCAGCAGAAACCAGTGCAGCAGATTGGGAGAGTTGATAAGAGGCCGATGCCATATCAGAGGCCGAAATCAAATGTCCAAGTGGAGCAAGGACAGAAATGAGGAGAACCCAACAAGCATCCTAAATTCGATCAGGGTAAGGTGCCAGCGGCGCCGCCACTACCTATATGCCCTAATTATCTTAGATCACATGGTGGGAAGTGTCAAATTCCTCCTAGAACGTGTTACACATGCGGGGAGAAATGACATGTGACTACTACTTGTCCTAAGAAAGGGAAGCAGGCACAACAAGAAAGAGCTTCGGCTAGGGTGTATACTTTGACGCGAGAGGAGGTAGATGCGAATCCCTTAGTTGTCATGGGTAAGTTCTCTATTTTTGGCACTTCTACATATGTGTTATTTGATTCTGGAGCGACACATTCATTTATATCCACTGAGTATGTGAGGAAGTTGGGTGGAACACCTAACTTGATAGAAGCTAATTATGAGGTGATGATACCTTCTGGTGAGTCAAAGCAAACTAATCAACTTCTTCGAGGTTGTGTTATTCCTATTGAAGGAAGACGACTCCTCGCTAATTTGATTGTGTTAAGTATGAATGATTATGATATCATATTGGGCATGGATTGGCTGTCAAAATACGGTGCTATAATAGATTGTCAGAAGAAGAGTATCACTTTTCAACCAGTGAAAGGAGAACCGTTCACTTTTGTTGGAATCAAGAAAAGCTTCAGATTTTCGATGATATCAGCAGCAAAAGCACAGCGGTTGTTGGAAAGTGGTTGTGAGGGGTATCTGGTGAGTGTAATGAATGTTGAGGGGCAGCAATGTCCATTTCTCGATAATGTACCAGTAGTTCGGGAATATCTGGAGGTATTTCCAGATGATCTTCCAGGTTTGCCACCAGATCGAAAAATAGAGTTTGTTATTGAGTTACAACCAGGAACGGCCCCTATATCTAAAGCACCATACAGAATAGCACCAGCTGAACTGAAGAAATTGAAGATACAGTTACAAGAGTTGCTAGACAAAGGATTCATCCAACCTAGTTTCTCACCTTGGGGTGTACCAGTTCTATTTGCAATACAAGTTGTGGATTTATGTGATTTGAAATAATATCATTATCCTATATAGATCTGTGTTTGGAAACTGTTGAAAATATATTGGTATGGCTTGAGAAGATATTGGCTATAAGGATCTGTGGGATCCAAGATGAAGTTGTTATTCCAAAAAGAGATCCGTGTTATTCAAGGTGAAGTGGTTATTCTATAAATGGATCTATGTGATTGAGGTGAAGTTGTTATTTCAGAAGTGGATTTGTGTGAATTGAAATTAAGTTGTTACTTTATTGTGATTAAATGTTGATATTGATATTGTAAATGGTTTATGATGCACATTTAATTGTTCTTGTTGCATACCATGCATAAATATGAAAAGTGTTTTCCCCAAAATTAATAAGATACTAATGGTGTGTGCGGCCACTATATATGCATCTCTGTCAGGGTTCAGAAAAATCGTTCTTGACACTTTATTAGGGTTCGGAAAAATCGTCCCCAACACTCTGCCAGGGTTTGGAAAAATTGTTCTCAGTACTTTATTTGGGGTTCGAAAAAATCATCCCCATTGAGCTCATTTGGGATGCATATCATAAGTGTGTCGTAGGAATTCCGTAACGTGAATAGTTTTCAAAATAAAAGAGACCAACTAGGAAAATTAGAAAATAGGCGATAGAGAACTAAATGCATTTTCATGCACTGACATGCATGATTTCTACTTACTGAGATTTTTGTCTCACTAGTTTATGCATTGTAGGTGAGCCTGAGGATGTTTGAGTATATGGGGTGTGGTGCAAGCTGTGGAGCTCCTTCAGTGTTTTGAGCAGATGTACATAGATGACGACCTGTTGGGCTATACCGTAGATTTATTTTGTTTCCTCTAATAATTTTGTTATGAAATATAATAAGTATTGTCACGAGTTTGTCTGGTTTGAAGTGGTATCAGAAACTAGTTACGTATGTTGAACTGGTGTGATGGTGTTGATTATAAATATATTATGAAAAAAAATATATATATATATATGCAGGCTTTAATGATGATGTTTATTAGTATTCTAATTATAAGTTATGTAAGGTGGGTCGTGTTATTTAAGATCCATGTCAATTAATAAATTAATTGTTTATGAAATTATGCTTACAGAAAAGTCTTCTCAGTTGCAAAGGAAACCATTCCTAAGCTTCGTCCTCCGTTCATGTGTAATTGGGAATGAGTTGTTCACAATAAAAAAATTGGTTAAGCACAATATGTAAGCCTTATGCTTTTACCTGCTCATTTATTACTTCTACATTCACATATATGGCAACTGTTTCTCTATATGAAGGAAAAGTTTATTGTGTGTATACACAGTTTTAAGTTGATGGAAACAGATGAGACATGATATGAAGAAGTAATATCACATATCAGGTCTTAATATGAGACATGATATGAAAAAGAATCATTACATGGTCTTGAACATGTAGGTTCCCCGATCCTAGGAGTAATCTCTGTGATGTCAGATTGTCAGCTAATACTTTATGGAAATTACTTTAAATTATATGAAAATATTGGATTTTTATAAAAAAAGAATAGAATGATAATGGGAGTAGACATAGGATAGATAAGTGGGGCGGTGATGTGAGGCATCCCATTTTGTAGAGTTTAATTAGTTACTCCTCACACACACATTACAATGTATGATACAATGACCTATTTATAGGGGATAATGCTTAGTTACTAAGTATTCTTAGTTACTAAGTAATCTTTTATCTTAATTACTAAGTATTCTTAGTTACTAAGTAATCTGTTATCTTAGTTACTAAGTAATCTCTAGTAAATGTGGATCAACTATTTTAACACTCCCCCTTGATGTGCATTTGGATGATCCGAGCTTTTCTCGTAGTATCTCGAACCTTGATCTTGGTAGAGCTTTTGTATTGTTGGCTATTTGAGTCTTTTTTCTTCAACTTTCACCAGGTTTCTATTGCCCAGTTTCTTGATCTTTCACAAGGTCTCTGTTGCCCAGTTTCTTCGTCTTTCACTAGGTCTCTGTTGCCCAGTTTCTTCATATTTCACCAGGTCTCTGTTGCCCAGTTTCTTCGTCTTTCACCAGGTCTCTATTGCCCAGTTTCTTCATGTTTCACCAGGTCTCTGTTGCCCAGTTTCTTCATTTTGTTGTTGCACCCACTTGTCATACTCCTCTTTTAGTATATCTCAGGCTTCTTTGGATGTCTTTGCTCCACTGATCCTGGAAAATAGTGATTCTGCCACAGCCACTTGTTGTATGTAGATCGCCAAGTTGTCCTTCTCCTCTTTTTGTTTAGTTTTCTTTGTCTATATTAGACAAAGATATTGTGATCTTTGGGACATCGTATCCTTTATCAACAGTCTCCCAAATGACCTTGAGACATGAAGTATGTCTTCCTTTGATGGCTCAACGCTATAGCCTTTGTCTGTGAAGGTTGGGATTGGTTTTTATAGGTATTGGATAGAGATGACATTTTTGGAGGCTTTGGTTTGGGTAGTAATATGCGAAAGCTTAGTTTGAACCCAGTTAATGAACCAACCGGGCTCTGATACCATGTTGGAAAAATAAAATTATAGAATGACATATTGGGAGTAGGTAGCGTGTGATTAGTGATGTAGATAACTGATCATAGAGGAGAGAGGATTGAGGTTGAGTGACAAGGGAGCAAGAACTTTTTGTAATGAATAGAAGGACAGTGGGAGTAGGTATTAGTGAGGGAGACTTTATTGGATTGGGGTTTCCCCCCTTCTTACATTAGACGTGAACCCACATATTTATAGTCATATAAGGCAGAGGTGGATTGGTACAAATTTGAACATTCTAATCCTTCCTAATTAAGATACATTAATTAATGTTGACAATATTAAGCATATGTCTAATTAAACTTTTCTTAAGAGTTAAGAGTTCATCTCTAGACTCTTCTGGATAAATACGCATCAATTTTATCACTCCCCCTTGATGCGTATTTGGGTGATTTTGAGCTTCTGTTGTTTTGAGCATTGATTTCTTTCGTCGTGGCTTTTTCTTCATCTTTCACCAGGTCTCTGTTGCCCAGTTTCTTTATATTTCACTGGGTCTCTGTTGCCCAATTTCTTCATGTTTCACCAGGTCTCTGTTGCCCAGTTTCTTTCATGTTTCACCAGGTCTCTGTTGCCCAGTTTCTTCATGTTTCACTAGGTCTCTGTCCTGGTTTTTTCTTCTTTCACCAGGTCTCTGTTGCCTAGTTTCTTCATTTTTCACCAGGTCTCTGTTGCCCAGTTTCTTCATATTTCACCAGGTCTCTGTTGCCCAGTTTCTTCATCTTCCACCAGGTCTCTGTTGCTCAGTTTCGCTGACTGTTTTGTCAACTTTTTAGAAGATCTTCTTGTCTCCCTTCTTCATGTAGTTGTTCTTCTCCTCTTTTTGTTTAGTTTTCTTTGTCTATATTAGACAAAGATGTTTTGTCCGTTGGGACATGTTTTTGTTTAGTTTCCTTTGTCTGTATTAGACAAAGATATTGTGTCCTGTTTGGACATGCTTTTGTTTTGTTTTCTTTGTCTGTATTAGACAAAGATATTATGTCCATATTGGATTTTTATAAAAAAAGAATAGAATGATAATGGGAGTAGACATAGGATAGATAAGTGGGGCGGTGATGTGAGGCATCCCATTTTGTAGAGTTTAATTAGTTACTCCTCACACACACATTACAATGTATGATACAATGACCTATTTATAGGAGATAATGCTTAGTTACTAAGTATTCTTAGTTACTAAGTAATCTTTTATCTTAATTACTAAGTATTCTTAGTTACTAAGTAATCTTTTATCTTAGTTACTAAGTAATCTCTAGTAAATGTGCATCAACTATTTTAACAGAAAAATACTTCTAATATTTTAAAGTATTGTGATTTTTTATATTTTTATTGAGATAAATAAAAAACATTTATTTAAAAAAGCACTCCCTCCATTCCATAATTGTTGTCATCGTTACTATAGACACTGAGTTTAAGAAAATTTATTTTTTGACTAACTTTATTGATTTTTTAGGGGTATTGTGTTATTTTAAGTAATAAATAAATTATAAAGTGTGTTATGTGTGAGTGGTATTTTTAACCCGAAGATAATGTTGTTGGTAAATGTGAAGTTTTTTTTTGGATGGTGACACTTATTGTGGACGGACGAAAATGAAAAATAGTGGGACAAATGAAGTAATATTTTTTCTCTCCATAAAATAATTCACCATGTACTAAAAGGTAATTTTATAAAGGCAAAGATTAGAATAGGACCGTCTTTTTTTTCAAAAATCATACAATCGGACCTTTAAAATAGGCAATTTATAGTGTGCATCCGGGTGCACCTAAAGATAGGGTGCACCCATATACAAATATAAACAAAAACATATACAATTAAGAATAAAAATGTATACAATTTAATTGTTAATTTTTTTAATGAAAAATTGTATATAATATTCAATAAAAAGTTATACATATATGGATATTAGTTTTTTTAATGAAAACTTAATGTGAAATAAATATACAGTTATTACAAAACAAGTATACAAAATAGAATAGTATGTATACAAAATAGAACAAAAAGACATACACATATAGGTGTACCCTTGCACCCGATGCACCCAATATACACTCTTTAAAATAAGAGTCCGATTTTTTAATGGTCACTTCTGATAAAGTACAATTTAAAATAGCCACATCTCTTAAAACCAATTTTTACTAGCCACTTTTAAGTGGATTCCCCAAATTACCCCCATAACTGTTACACAAAGGACGAAAATAATTGAGCCATCATCATGTCAGTTTTGACTGCAATAAATGCGGGGTGGGTGGACCACATTTTTTGAAGTTTTAAATTTTGAATTTAAGATTTTGGATGTGGGTTGGTGGGGTACATCAATACCCATCACTTTCACCTTTTTCTCTCCCTTCATTCTTTGTTTCTTTGTTTCTTTCTATCTCATATTTCGTCCAACACACTCTCTCTTCTTCTCTCCATTCGTCCAACACCCTCTCTCTTCTTCTCTCCATTCGTCCCAGTGAAGAACAGTGCATTTCTTGGTGGAGAATTCTCCATTTGCGGTCTCCAGAATTCTCCATTTGCGGTCTCCAGAGTGCATCAACTTGAAATGGCAAATTTTCAGGTATGTATATAAGCATTGTTATTGGCATGTTTAAATACGTATAATGTACTGTGTGTAATGTAATGTAAGGTGTTGAATTGGCCTTTACTGTAGTAGGAATGCAGTGGTGTTCATTTATTTTTGGTTTTTTTTAAATATTGTCTTGGCTGAGTAGATGTTTTCAGTAGGCCGAATAGAACAATTCTTCAGGCCGAATAGAACAAAACGTCAGGCCGAATAGAACAAAACTTCAGGCCGAATAGAACAAGTGTAGGCCGAATAGAACAAAACTTCAGGCCGAATAGAACAAGTGTAGGCCGAATAGAACAATACTTCAGGCCGAATAGAACAATACTTCAGGCCGAATAGAACATGTGTAGGCCGAATAGAGCAAAATATATGAGCAATGACATATAATTTTGGTTGGCCGAATAGGGGTTTTCAGTAGGCCGAATAGAACAATACTTCAGGCCGAATAGAACAAGTGTGTAGGCCGAATAGAGCAAAGTGTAGTAATGACTTTTTTAATTTTGGTAGGCCGAATAGAGGTTTTCTTTAGGCCGAATAGAACAAATCATTAGGCCGAATAGAACAAGTGTTGGCCGAATAGAGTAAACTGGAAGACTTGTATTTTTAAATTTAATGAAATTTTTGTTGGCCGAATAGAGATTTAGAGTTGGCCGAATAGAACAACTCTGTAGGCCGAATAGAGGAATTGGTAGGCCGAATAGAAGGAACTTTGGGCCGAATAGAGTAAATGTTTGTGTTCAAATATTTCGTTTTAGGGTTTTCATGAACTTATTGTTATTTTGCCCATAATTATGAATTTATGTCTTATTTAGCAAAAAAAAATATATATGTGCAGGGTGAATGGAAGCGTCCTTCCATGCAGGGTCAACAATGCAGTATACATAATTACTGCAAACCTGGGGTAGTTATGGATATCATTCGTAGGCAGTTAACTAGGGTTGGGGGTAATGCGGAGGAGATATTTAAGAGATCATGTTTTGGTCATTACTGGGATCTCAGCGATGAGTGGAATGCGAATGCTCATCTGCACAGTCTCATGACCTGTGAGATCATACATAGGGGGGACGATTTAACGGCTAGGTATTTTCAGGTTGGAGACGTGTGCCTTAGATTTAGCCGGGTAGAGTTCATGAGGATTATGGGACTCTGTTTTCGGGATAGACTCGGCTTTGATCCGAACGAGACGTATGGTATCCCACCTGGTGGGTTATATGATAGGTTTTATGGTCAGGGTGAGAGACCTTTAGTAAGTCAGATTGCTAGTGACTTTGAAGGGCGAAGATTTATAGGTGTTAGCCCTGAGGACGCAGTTAAGGTTGCTAAAGTTCTGTTGTTGTACTACTTTCTCCTTGGGTCGGATGTCACCAAGGTGGGAGTAGACAACTGGGTCTGGTGCCTAGTGGAGGACGAACAGAGATGGGATTTATTCCCTTGGGGACAGGTCAGCTATATGACGCTTTTGCACTTTATGGACCACATTGTGACCAAAGTCCCAGCTAAAGCAAATCCCGATCGGTACAGATACCACTTTTACGGGTGCACATTCGCATTACTGGTACGTGTTTTAGGTTTGATATATTAAAGTTATAGTGTATTTTCAATTTTAGTATTAATTATCTGACATATATGGTTTACGTGTGACAGGTTTGGGCGTACGAGCGTCTACCTGCCGTTGCTGCACCGTATGGCCATGTTCCCCACGGTAGGTTGAATTTAAGGCCACTCTGCTTGCGATGGATTTTTCGCAAATGGAAGAGGGTTGATAGGACTCTGTTTGATCAGGTATGACTTATTAATCCATTTAGTGAAGACATATATGTTTTATATTGTTTCTTATGTAATTGTTTATTTTGAATCAGGCTCTTGATGTGGTTGATTTTCCGATGATCCTTCCTGATGAGCTTAGACAAGGGTATTGGATTGGCATAGAGGATGAGCCTTTGGAGGGGTTGATCATGGGGATGTACACAAAGTCATTCTCTAAAACCAGCACAAAGGCTGTCCGGGCATACGATCCTACCGGTAATCCATGGGATCAGCGGTACTATACGGGTGTGGCTGTTGATGATGCGTGGAGGGGCCAGCGGGCGGATGATGCTGCGGCTTGGATGACAAATCGGGATCCCCATTCCTACCAACCTCGCTGTACTCCCAGTCCTGATCACAGCGGATATGCTTCAGGGGAGAGGACGTATGTTGAGCCCGGTTCCTATGATCCGAGTGCTGGCTGGCATGCTCGATTTATGAAAGAGCATGACGAACAACAGCGTTACGACGCAGACGCGCAGCAGCCTCTTGACGATAGGATGAATGATTCCCCAGGTTTTCATGGGAGTGGCTCTAGGGACGCATACCGAGGTGATCAACCCCACCAGGGATATGATCAGGACTTCCAAGAAAGGGTCTTTCGTAGGCTGGATCAACAGGATGAATTTTTACACAACCTTGCTTGTCAGGTTGTGTCTGAGCATCAAACAGCTCATTATTTTCGACAGGCACTTACGGCTGAGATTAAGCGCCTTCGATCAGAGCTTGCGCAGACCAGGATATCTGAAGCTGGGCCAACCAGCTCGAGGTCAGGGGTTAGACATTCCCCTACTAGACCGGTGGATGCGCTCAGCCCGATGGCCCCCACACCCAGGGGTGATGAAGAGGGTATAATGCGGTCTAAGAGGCAGCGAAATCCATCTGCAGCGTTACAGTCTCCATTTACCACGACAGACCGAGAGCGCCGATGGGAACTGTACCGCAGATTTATTTCAAGCAGAGAACAGTAAGTACTACGCCAGTAGTGTAGACGTTATCATATATTACTTTAAACTATGTGCATTGATTTTAATGAATTATTGAATGCAGGATCGACGTTGGTCTTAGTTTTAGAGTAGGGGCTTCCTTTTACACTGAGATGGAGAACCCCAGTGTTTGGTTTGGAAGTGAGGTCAGAAATATTTAGTTCGTGTTTATATAAATTGTTGTAAATATTTTCATTATGTCATCAATTGTTAATTTTATTCGATGGATTTTCAGCACCTGGATGCATACCTCCGCTTATTATCGGAGCGCCCCTCTGACATAGGTGTACACGTGCATCCGGAGGTGGGCCCCTACTGCATTATGGACATGGAGTTCTCTGTAAGTAAATTAATTCATTATAATTCAGTGTGGCAATTTTGGTATTTAATTTTTTGAGACTAATATTATGAAATGATTCTCGTGTAAGGTCCGAGTACAAGCAGTATGGAATGAGCACACGGGTCAGTTTAGGGATGATAGATCAACATATGCCAACATAACTAATGAATTGTTGACAGATCTCCGTCAGTACGCCCGAGGTTCATTGCCAGTGTGGAGGGGGTCGAGATCCTGGATTGATTGTGATATGGTATTATATCCTAATCATTGTTTCACTTACATGATAATATCCCCTAGAATGACTCTAGTGTTTTTACATCTAATGTATGCGTTCCTTTTAACTTTCTTTGGCAGTTATTGTTCATTGTCCACACCTCAGGGCACTACTACCCATGTGTGATCCTTACAAAGCAAATGAAATTCATTTGTTTTGACTCGTTTCGCCATAGATGGGATGAGGAGCCCGACATGAAGGAGCGCCGGATACTGGAGACTCTACCATACAGACGTGTCATCCCATCTCTGATGCGCGAGCTTGACTCATTCGGGGTCCCGCACACATTCCCTCTATCACCAGCTCCCAGAGAGTATTGTTTCAAGCAAGAGGACGGTTCGAGTTGCGGACCAGCCTGTCTGAGAACCATAGAGGGACTGTTAGTAAGGAACTTTAACTGGGACACCCCTGATCACATCCTGCGCTTCCGTAAGCACATTGCCTTCACGATCTTTCAGTGTGCTAGAATAGGATGAACTTAGTAAATTTTAATTTTCATTTTTATTTTCTTTTTAAAGGTAGATTATGTTGTATTATATGAACTCATATATTTAAATTATTAAATGAAATTTATTGTCAAAAAGTAATATTAAATTTTGTTTAAAATATAATTAAATAGACAAATATGGATAAATAGGTATGAGACGGGTAGAACAGGATGAACTTTTTAATTTTAATTTTGTTTAAGAAGGACAACGTAGACGTGTATGACCAATTTCACCACATTTCCCACATTTTTTTTGTCTACGTATACGATGGTTAGGATTATCTATGATAGGAGGAGGTGGATTATCTTGTGAGCACGCCAATCCAGTACAATTTTTACGATTGTGACCTGGCTGTCGACATCTTGAGCACACATGTTCTTTGTGACGTCTCCTGGACGACTCGATCCCTGACCTTATACGAGACATTCTTGGTCGGCCGGCCTGTCTGTGTGGTAGCGGGGGGTTCACCTTCTGTGACAGGACTCCTTCGGGTATGTCCCACTGAGTGTAGTGGGGAACAGGCAATACTGGACCACGCCACATATTCACGACACTCGTATTTTGATAAGCTGTAGACACAAAACCGCTGGCTGGCAAACCGCAAGCACTGTACAACGTATAGTGTAAGAGACACATAAAAATTATAACAATTCAAGTAAGTAAGGTAATGACTGCGTACTCGATTGCCTTCATCGCATGAATGCATGGAACAAGTTCTTTCTGGAACTTCTGACATGTGCAGGTGTAGTAGTTCAGATCAACAGTGAATATATTACTAGCATCCTTGATCGCAAACTTATTTTCAAGGAGCATGGAAAATTCTAGCTTTTGGGCTGATTGAGAAAGTTCCACTAGTTCGTCATGGAGACGCTGGCATAGGATGGTACTCCGTTGTTCAGCTGCTGTTCGACGTTCGTAAAACCACCTCTCAGTGGTAGTCCGACAAACCTCTAGCATTGTGCAGATAGGTAGCTTCCGCGCCCAAAGGATGGCATTGTTATACGACTCAGCTGCGTTTGAGGTCATAAACTCGTATCTATTGACAGGACAATGCACCCTTGACCATCTCTCATATCCCCACGACCCAATCAACTCCATTAACTCCTGCGATCGTGTCCCACATCTCAGTAAGTCCATCATCCTGCAAATAACAATGTAGGAGTGGTAAAATTAGGTTAAAGAAGACATTGTACCAACTCGTTCTTGTAAAAAAAATTACAAAAGTGTAATATGTTGGTTGACTCACTTATCAAAATCTCTCGGTAGGTATACATCCATCGCACGATGGAATGTATATAAAACGTTCTTTCCAAAGCCAGCCAATCTGCGCTTTAAATGGTAGCCACATAGACCGTGATGGGCATCAGGGTACACAGTAGAAATAGCATGTGCAATACTGGCATGACCGTCAGAAACTATCAACAGGTCTCGTGGACATCCGTAGGACTCGCGTAACCTTTCTAGAAACCACGTTCACGACATGTTGCTCTCAACATCGCCAGTGCCTAAGGCGAGTGAAAATATCTGATGGTTTGGATCATGCGTGACTGCGACAAACACGGTTCCTCTGTGACTACCCTTCGTATGAGTGCCGTCAATGACAATGACCGGACGACCAGACTCTAAAAACCCCCGCCTCGATGCTCCAAGTGCATAAAATGTAAACTTTAAACGGTCATCTTCATCGACAGATATTCGGGTGTACGTACCGGGATTTGTGGATTCCAACTGATACATGTAAGCAGGGAGCAATTCGTATGAGCTATCGTGATCCCCATACGTGTGTCCAACAGCGTAGTGTTTCGCCTTTAACGCTATATTGTAGCTAATGTTGAATCCAAAATCAGTCCTGATCTCATCTATCATCGCACTGGGTCGGAGGCCATGAACCTTATCAAACTGCCTAGCAACAAAATATTGACCGATTACTTTGGACGATACCTGTGTAGGAGCAGATCTGTCTGGATCATTTAAACAACCAAGATGTTCGACGAATTTAACCACTCTCCACAACCCAGAGCTCATTCTTGCGTGCAACTTAAATGGACAGCCTGTTTGACCCTTCATGTTACATACAACGTTGTACCTTGTCGTGCTAGATCTTTCAACATAGGTCTCCACTCCGTGCCGCAAGTTATACATGCCTACTGCTGTCTGGATCTTCTCTTTTGTCTGAAATACACTGTTCTTTTCAATAACACCAGACGCATCAATCTCAAGGCCAGTCAGCTGATCTACTCTCTCTGCTTCAATCGGCATGCCTGGAATCAACCAAGGACGGGTGTTGGGCCGTGCACTACGCAACTCTTCTGACTGCATTTCAGGACGGCGCAACTCACGATTAATCGGTTCAAGAAAGCTAGGCCCTCCTCTCTTACGTATGTAATCACATATTTCTTCATACAATTGGTGTATTCTCTCCTCAGCACCATCATCGCTTTCGCTAGAAGACTGATTAGTATCCTGCTGTATGCGATCCCCTTCTTCCACCGTTCTATTCCCGGGGTCATCATCATCATCGTTACAACCGTCTACGTCCTCCGCACCCTCACCAGAGACATCACCAGATTCTGCATCTACAGATTCTCTAAAACCAGCACACTGCATCTCTGAGGCCGGACAACACTCCACATTCAAATCAAAATCATGCCTCCCAGAAGAATTTGCCCTCGTACATGGGTCATTGCTCGTACCAGCACCTCCGTCATCATAACCCATCCCTAAAACCATACTACTCCCTGCACCCGTGATAGGACAGAGTGTGACGTACATCATTCCGACATCATCAACACACTTGAACACTTCTGCCACACGTGCATCATTCTTTATCTTATATTTGAACAAACGGCCATTGTAATCAACTAGAGAATGAACTACATAACCCCAATGCCCCAAATCAGCTTGCACTATGTCATGAATTTCTTTTAGCAAGCTACTATAACACAAACTGGCCTCTGGCAAGAACAACCAGTTCACCACTCCACCTATATATTGCAATCCTTCCCATGCTCCACCCCAACATATCCCAGCTTTTCTATAACTCATCTGCACATTTTTTCAAAAACAACTTTAATGACATCAACATTAAAAGATTAGATAATTAGTTGCATCATTAAATCATTAGAAAATTTGTACTAAATTTGTATTCTATCCAGTCAACAAATTAATGTATGCAAACCTACACTGTTTCAACAAAACCCTAAACCCTTGACACACCTTAAAATGTGTCAGTATTTTTTTCTTCTATTCGGCCAATTATTCCTCTATTCGGCCCAAAAGTGTCTCCTATTCGGCCTAGTAACTTGCTCTATTCGGCCTACCAACGCTTTCTCTATTCGGCCAACGGTTTCTCTATTCGGCCCAACAAGCTATTCTATTCGGCCCACTAACTTCTTCTATTCGGTCTACTAAGTTTCAGAAAATAAAAGATCATTTTTTGGGCATTTCGGCCAACGGGTGTTTTATTCGGCCCACAAAGTTGTTCTATTCGGCCCACTAACTTCTTCTATTCGGCCTACTAACTTTCTGAAATTTAAATAATTTTTTTGGGCTATTCGGCCAACGGTTACTCTATTCGGCCCACCAAGCTATTCTATTCGGCCCACTAACTTCTTCTATTCGGCCTACTAAGTTTCACAAAATAAAAAGATCATTTTTTGGGCATTTCGGCCGACGGGTGTTCTATTCGGCCCAAAAAGTTGTTCTACTCGGCCCAGCAACTGAATCCATTCGGCCTACTCACCATTGTTCAACAAATTTGAAAAGATTAATTAAAAAAACCAAGATGTAACATGAGTGGTGAAGATTTAAGAGAGAAAAACTTTTGAATGTTACAAAATTATTCTACAAGTCATACAATTTTTTCTATTCTATTATAAAAACGTTGAATAATTAGAATACACTCATGAGCCATGTCAACAATTATAAAATTAGGGCATCACAATTATAAAACTTGTTTTAACATACCTTGTACACCTGCTACCCAAATATCTTAATTCTCTCCAAAATTACTGGAAATTTGCTCCAAAATGCTCAACCTCTGGTACAAAAAATTTTAATATGTGTTGGACGACCACCCCCATTTTTCAATTTCCACTATATATTATCCTCATTATTTTGTATGGATATGGGGGAGCTACGGGAGCACATGCCTACATAGTAGTACTAGGTATTAGGTATTGTACTTCCACACTTTATTCAGAAATAAAGAAGAATCCGATTCCTTTACTGTACTTTGGGTCAAAAAGTGTGGAATCTCATCTGCAACCACCTGAAAAGTGGGTCCCCCACAAGGGCATTTTGGCCAATTCATTTCAAAGTGGCTAGAAAAAATTATGTATAACCAATGTGGCCACTTAAAATTATAGTTATCCAAAAGTGGCCACTTTTTACCATTTCCACTTAAAATAAATGGGTCAGATTTGAAATTGATCTCCTTTTCACCCCTTTCTCTCTCTTCTTTCCCTTCCCTTTCCTCTTTCCTGCAGCATCTCCTTTCCTCTCGGAATTGGAGATCTGCCATCCAAGTTCCTTGATCGTCGTGGTCCCTTATTCCCTATCCGTCCACGGCAGACCAAGAGATTGGTCTATCAATGGTGGATCCCTTAGTTGGGATCTCGCCTATTCCGATGCAGAACATCCAGCCGTTGTATTTGCATAAGTCTGCGCCTACTCCGGTGCAGATTGCTTCGCAAAGAGCCCACGTTGACATCACTACCCACCGCTGGAATGTGTTCATCGGCAGAACCAGCGCCGCCTAGGGCTTCCCCATTTTCCTGCCGACTTCCACTTCCTAGGGCATGTTTCAACTAAAACTAGACACAAGCGGTGGTCCGCTCCCTGGTGCGACCATCTCCGATGCAGGCGCGACTTCTCGACCAGACCAACCCTTTTGTGCGTATGGTCTAATTAAGCGACTAGCGCTGCCGGATTATATTTGAAAGAGTCATTCTGATTGTTCATATTTGCAGCGTATGAAGGCAATTTTGCAGTTTGTTTGCTATATTAATTTATGAAAAGCTATTTGAATGGATTCTTGAGGGTTTTTTATCGGAGTTATAAGTGTGTAGAGTGAGTGTTCGATTGTGTTTTAATGGCGGAAATGAAAATTTTGGTTTCTGCAAAAGATTACACAGATATAAAAATGAATAAAGGAGTATGGGGTCTCTGCTACTTCAAGGAGCCTGGAGTGAGTGATAAACGCCAAAAAGTCTTGTGTAACACTACATCTATCTCTATAAACATGGACCTGATGTTATGGCATTATAGGATAGGATGGGTCTCCCTACTATGTCATATTCCCATCTCCATGTTCAATTAGACTGCCACTTGATTTTCATTGTAAAGTTTTGTGAACCTGCAGAACACCCATAAACCTTTTTATAAAATTTTGCCTCTAGGGCATAGCTCAAGTGGTAGAGGGGAGGGTGGAAACGCCTTCCAACTGAGCTTGGTTGCTGCAGGGTGGGGGTTCGAATCCTGCCTTTGATATGAATTTGGCCCCTTGCAAGCACAAGTTAAACAGTGAGCCCTCTTTATAAACCACTTGAGGCACATCCTGCGATTTACCTCATCCACCAATCCCCTGGGCAGGGGCAGGGGATGGGGCCCCTAATGGTGGGGTACACCATAAAATTTAATTTCAACTTCTTTAAACCATTCATTGTGATACGTTTAAACCATTCATCGTGATACGCGGTGATATATGGAGTCTTCCCGTATTCCAAATTTAATTTCTATTTCAGTCAATACTTAGGTCTTCAACTCAAAAGAAAATTTTGGTTTAGGATTGAAAAAAAAAGTTAGCGGAAAAGAATCACGTGTATTGGATTTCGGAGAAAAGGGTCTGCGCGAAGAGTGTGTTAAATGGATGTCATTTAAATGTGTGGTTATAAGCCAAATTGAGAAATGGAGGGTATTTAAAATTAATTAAATTGAATATAATTTATACGATCATTCTATAAAAATAATTAATTTATTCTTTAAAATTAATTAAGTTACTCTTCATAAAGAATTAGATTACTCTAAAAAAATATTAGATCACTCTATAGAAATAATTAGATTACTTTTTTAAATGAATTAGAATACTCTTTATAATGAATTAGATTATACTTTTTTATATATTGAATTACCCTTTATAATGGAGTTATTCTTTCATATGAAAATTTTATTTTCTGAAAATTAAAATTACTTTTTTTATTAATTAAATTACTCCTTAAAATGAATTGGGTTACTCTTTATAATAACTTAGGTTACTCTTTTTTATTAATTGAGTTACTATTTATAATATTCTTTTTTGAAAAGATTAAGTTACCATTTAATTTGAGCATTTGGTCAACATCTTTTAGGTTATTCTTTACTCTTTTTTATTAATTGGGCTAATCTTTATAATTAAATTTTTTTTATATAAAAAGATTAAATTACTATTTAATTTGAGTATTTGGTCAATACCTTTTAGATTATCCTTTCATATTATTCAGGTTACTCTTTATAATTTAAAATTTTTTAAATTAAAGATTAAATTACTACTTAATTTGAGTATTTGATCAATATATTTTAGGTTACCCTTTCATATTATTTAGGTTACTCTTTCTTATTAATTGAGTTACTCTTTCATTACTCTTTTTCCTATTGAAATAAGTTATTTTTTCTTAATAATTTGGTTACTTTTAAGTTACTCTTTTTCTTATTGAAAGTTACTCTTTCATAGTAACTGAGTTACTCTTTACAATAAATTAGATTACTATTTAATTTAATATTCTGAAAATAAGTGATGTATAACAAATAATTAAATTGTATACAATTTGTAAGTCATAGATTATTATTTGAAATTAATTAGATTGATTAGATCACTATTTGAAATAAATAAAATTACATCTTATTATAAGAGTTAATTTTATACTCCATTTGTACCCAAGGTTTAAAATATCGATATCGTTAAAAATATCGGTACCTCAAATTTACAGATATATCGATAGATATATCAAATTTCGAATATCGATATCAGTAAAAATTTTAAAATTTGTGAGAAAAAGGAGAAAATTGATTATTTAATGTTGCAATATATTATAACTAATTTTAATATATAAATACAATTTATAATCAAAATAAAACTCAAAATATATGTTAAGTAGATCAATATATTTAAATAATCTAAAATCATACAATAATTACTAGAAATAATTACTGATAGGTACACACTTTGTACCCCTAATTACTACTAGATACATTGATTTAAAATAATTATTATTTAATACAAAATATTAAAGTAAAATACCAAATATACCCCTAAACCCATATACCTTTAAAACACTAACCCCAACCTCCACCCACCACCGGACCACCGCCGCCGCTGCCGGACCGCCGCCGCCGCCGCCGGCGGAGCTCCGGCGGCCGGTCGCCGGAAAATCTGTTCGTCAGAAAAAAAAGAAAAAAAAAAAAAAAAAAAACTGGTCGCCGGAAAGCTGCCGCGCCGCCGCCGCCGGAGCTCCGGCAGCCGGTCGCCGGAAAAACTGTTCGTCCAAAAAAAAAAAAGAAAAAAAAAAAAAACTGGTCGCCGGAAAAACTGCCGCCGCCGGAAAAACTG
Source organism: Pogostemon cablin (assembly GCA_023678885.1). NCBI lineage: Eukaryota > Viridiplantae > Streptophyta > Magnoliopsida > Lamiales > Lamiaceae > Pogostemon > Pogostemon cablin. The sequence goes on along the minus strand of CM042981.1, from coordinate 12,168,185 downwards.
CTGGACCGCCCCGCCGGACCACCACATTTTTTTGCTGCACACACTTTTTTTGCTGCACACACTTTGCTGCACATGAACTTTTGCTGCACACAATATTTATGTGCAGCACATTAATAGGGGTAATATTGGAATATCACTATATATTTTTGTACCTAGTAGTAATACTTTTGTATGTTTGTATCTCATAGTAATTTAGGGTTTTTTTGTGTACCTAGTAGTAATCCTCCCTAATTACTATTAATTGTTTAACACATAATAACTAATACGAAAAATAATGATTTATGAGGTTCAAATGTAAAACATGTCATGTTGTCTTGATCTAACACTATTAGTACCAACTAATCGAATTATATAAATTTTTTAACGTTGTACTAAATGTGTTAGTAGTATATCGTTATATCTTATCCAACTATGCCAAAATAATTGTATTTTTAATTAGAGTATATTATTTACGTAAATCTTTCATATTTACTAGTTATGGAGTAATATTTTTAACGAAAAGTGACACATATTTTAATATAAAAAAGATACTAGGTAATTAAGAAAATATAAAACAATCTCATTATAAGATGGTTTCACGCAAGTACTACTCCATTTTTTATTTTATTTTTTTAAATTGAACAAATTAATAACAAAAAAATGTATTTAGTTGATAAAAATAACTTAAAAAATTATTAAATTTCTTAAAATTATGGGTAATTTTTTTATATTTTCGATATATCTTCAATATTTCATCGATATTTTATCGATATTTCCTCGATATATCTCGATATTCAGAAAAATTTGAATTGTGGCAAATCGATAACGATATTTTCATCGATATTTTTCGATATGTCCCGATATTTCCTCAATATCAGAAAAAAATATCTTTTTCTCTAATATCAATATCGATACTCTCAAAAAATGGATATATCGTGGAAATATCGAGGATATTTCGGGATATTTTAAACCTTACTTGTACCTTCTCTTGCAAACGCTTCATAATTTCCAACTTTTAGTAGGGTCAAGAATCCAAAACACCCAATGATTAAAAACTGAAATTTATAGATAAATATGAATGAATGATCTTTGAGAATTAGTAATACTGACCTAATCTAAATTAAAATTAGGAGGAAGAACTAAAATCCAAGTGTAGAAAGTCAATTAAGGAGAGAGGAACAACGTGGATTATTACGGTGAGAAAGCATTGGAGAGATCAAGAAACAGTTTGCAGTATTTGATGCTAAAGTATTGAGCAAGATCCCAAGAGGGCCACTAAAAGATAAACCGATTAAATACACTAACTATTGAATTACAAATCTAAAAAGAGTATATATGCATTTGTAATAACATAATGATCGGGCAGACATGATTGCCTGTAGTTTTATTCACACACAGTTGCGGTGCAATATAGTGAAGAAGAATCACCCGCACCACACCACTTAATCACCCATCATGGCGCGATTAGGTTCTTATAAAATGTATGGTAGTTGCTGTATTTCCAAAGAAGATACCATTAATGGAGGTGATTTGAATGAGGGAGGTGAGAGCGCCGGTGGCGGGGGCGGCGAGGAGAGGGCACGAGGCGGCAGGGGCGCCGATAAGCAGAAGAGTTATCGTGATTCGACATATGATTGCATTCACAAGCCCCACGGAACCAGTGACAACAAAGTTTCCACCGGCATCAGTGGTGGCTTGTGCAACAAAAAATGGGCAATTGAGCACCACCATTCGGAAATCAGCGATTTAATTTGGGGACCTTCTTGAGAAAGAAGATTTCCCCATTTTATCCTATTCAAAGATGTGAGATATGGTTCACCATGGCCGCCAAGCATACGCAGAAAAATGAGACGGCAGCTGCAGCTCAGTGATTGTGCAAGAAGAGGGTGCAACGGACGCTGGTGCTGGATGAAAGAGAGTATCAATATGATTACAGCCGTGGAGGGATGAATTGCGTGTAGTCTTCTGCGAATTGGAAGCTAAGCATCATTGGAAAGAAATTGAAGAGAAATTGAAGATGGAAGTTTGAGAAATTTGGGGTTGCTGTTTCGGTTGAAAGGAGAAGATTTGTTCAGGTAAGAGCGATTTTGAAGAGATGAAGAGATCCGGTAGCAACCCGACAATCATTAAAGGAAGGTGATTGGAATCCGGTTCTACCAATTTTTGGTAGGATCGGTCCTACCGTAGTCTCTCTTTTATAAAATAAAAAATCATGTTGGCGTTATACATGGGAATACCCGTCTTAGATACGAAATAATCCAAAAATTACATTTATACTTCAAAATTTTAGAAAGTGATCATCATTACATCCGGTTGTCTCATCTTAAGAAACCTAATAAATTAACAATTAGATTACAAAATCAAATGGAGTGAAATTAAATCATTATAATCAGGGGAAACTTGTTGAATTAACTATACTAACAACTAACTTTGTCCGATAAAAAAATAATAACAATAATAAATCATCATAATCAGGCTAGGCCGGCCCTCTAAATTGAAGGTCTGAAAAAATTGGGTAGGTCTGAAAAAATTGGGTCATTTTGGCTTAAACCATCACTCCTGGGGCCAAATGGCCTGGACCGATTTCGACCCTTCTTTTTATTTAATAAAAAAAATGAGGCTCAACAAGAATTGGACAGAGCCTGGTCCGGCCTGTTTACCATCTCTAGGTATGACACTACCGTAAAAAATGAAGAGTCCAACTAAAGTGGATTTGGTGTACTAATGCACTTAGACAATCTTAACTATTAAATTAATTAATTTTGATCTAATCTCCACCGTTAATTTTAAATCGAATACAAAATTCTACAAAAAATACACTTAGAAAGACACTTACTTTAAGTTACATAATTACACTCCTAGGACTAATCCATCTTGTGAAATGTCAAATGAATTAAATCTAAAAGAATCATATAACCAGTTCCATAACCTGATTTTTAATTCCTTCAAACAACATATTCCCAAGTGCAAACTGCAAAGTTCTTTCCCATCCTCCCTGAAATAAGACTACCAACGTGAAGTAGGCTTATTGATGAATTCAAATTATTACATGTGTTATAGTTCCTAAATTTATGGGATAAATTCAAATTATTAATATTTTTTGCGTGGCCATTTTTCACTTCAAAATTGTGTACATTACATGTGTTATAGTATATCGTTGATACGTTATAATATGTAATTTTTGTGTTATTTTGTATTACCTGAAAGAATATTTCAGTGATGTTATAGTATATCATTTCCGTATTATTGTGTGTAATATAAATGCTATAGTATGTTGCTAAAAGTATATCATGTGTTTTATAATATGTCAAATATGCATTAGAGTATGTAGTTTTTGTGTTTTTTATGTTAACTGAAATAATATTTCATTGATGTCGTTGTAAAAGTGTATTTCATATGTCTCATATTACGTCGTTTTCGTGTTATAGTATGTTCTAATATTAAAGTGTATTACATATGTCTCATAGTATGTCGTTTTCATGTGAAATACCATACTACAACATAAAAATATCATAGTATAGCATTCGCATGGTAAAATCACATTAATTTATGTCTAATAAATTTTAACATACTACAGCGAACAAATGATATACTTTAACACAAAAATAACATACTATAGCATTCACATGGTAAAATCACAATCATGTCTCTCTAACAAACTATGACATACTACAACGATAAAATGACATATTATAACATAAAACTAACATACTTTCTCTTTATCTTCTTCCGAAAATGAAGGGATGTTAGGAATTTGTGAAGACTTGCACATTCTCTTTCTCCTGACCATGGACTGAGGAATGTAACGAATTTCTAATTTTTTTTCTCCCCCCCCCCCCCTCCATTTTAACTTTTGACCTAATTTCTACCTAAGCCCGCCGCCATGGGTATAACACACAGACGGCTGCCATGGCCTTTGCCCACTTGTTCTTGCTGACCATTCCTACCCCGTGAGATTGGTCGCTCCAAGCCGCCGGGCAGCCCTCCATATACAGCCTCTCTTATAAGCAGGCGAAAGCCCCTTTCTGCGCGCGACGTTTATCTCACAATCAGTACGGCCTGGGTTCCCGATCCGACTGAACTTGCTATTTCGCGCTGCATAGGGCAGTATTGCCATCGAATTCTTATTGAATTTGCCAATGATGCGACTTCTTCTCTGTCGGAGGCCTTTCTAGGATTTTCCGTTCTCACATCGCTCTCCGGCGTTCGTAATCTTTTCGACATTCTTAGAATGAATTCTTCACTTCCAGATTGTGAATAATCTTTTCAATCTGAAACTTGTCGGATCTGCTCGTTGCTTCGAGTTTTCACACTTCTGCTGCCATTCCAGGAATATCCAGATGCTCTCCTCGACCTCAAGATGCATGTGCAGACTTCAATGGTTGCTTAAACAAGTCTCTACCATTTTGGGGAAGCAAATTAACTGAGGAATGTAATGAATTTGACAAATCTTTTCTCTAAACTGAACGTAACAGAGGGATGAATTGAATTTGGAAAGACACGTTGTCTCTCCCAAATCTAAACTGAACGTGCAAATTATAAGGGATTATTATACAAGTTAATTTATTAATTAATAAAATGAGTTAAATTACAGCTGGGTATATATCTCACACCCGTCTCACCTAAATGGATGTCTCATAAGAGAAATTGTCAAAAAATTATCAAGCATTTCGTATTCTCTATCTTTTAAGTTTTTTCCTCCACCTCCAACCCACCTCCAAACCCCTCTCTTTAAGAACCCATTTCACTCAATATTTTTTTTCTTATCCAATAATAATATATATAACTAGCATGTAACTCGCGTAGTACGCGGGATATTGAGCATTTATTTGATTAAAAATAAAAATTTTTAGAAAATAGTCGAATAATTCAATATTTTTATTATATTATTTTATATTATAAAACTAAATATTGATATATAATATTTGTAATATTTTTTTGTCTTATAATTTCAATTAATTAAAATTGTATTTCTGCCTCAATACAAATCAGAAGATTTCATTTCCTTTCCTTTCCTTTCCTTGATTTCCCTTTTTTTTTTTTAATTTAAGATTAACAAATTCATATATATATTTTTAGTCAATGTTTTATATGGATTGCATACAGAAAAGTGTTACTTCATTTTACATGTAAGGTAGCACTCTATAACACGCTGGAATTTGATGAGGTATACAATTATATATTTCTAAGAAAAATTGCCACTATTATAACATGGCAACCCAGTGAAAATTTTAGGTAAATCATTTACATGGCTGTATTACTATTGAACATGAAATATAAAACAATGGTCGTATTTGCTTAAAAAAAATATATTAATGAATATAAATTGGGAAATTTACAACTTTCATGAGCCAAAAATTCCATAAACATAATTTCTCTTTAGTTAATGAAATCGAGTTTGATGGTGGCATAAACAACACATCCACTTCAATTTGTATAAGGTTTAATATCCTAAACTTTAGAATGAAAAGTGAACATGCATCATTGACTTTGGCCACACCTATATTTCCATGGTCTTGTCAACAAAGTAGGGTTAATGAGCTATGCCAAAAACTGTCATACAACAAAGTAATGAGCCCACACTTTATACTCTGTCTTAGAAGCTTGCTTGTATTCCTCCTTTAGAAGTTAAACACATAAAATCAATAAGCAAATAAGTAATAAATATAAAGGATCGAGAGCAATTATCATTGACATCACAAAAACTTTGGAAAGAAAACTAATAAATGTGATTTAAAACGTTAAAACCAAATATTTTATTAAAACAACAGGAATGGAACCTTTTCAATTGATTGAATTAAATTACCTCTGTAAACTCTTGATATGAGATGATATAATCTCAGCCTTGTCGAAATTTAGAGGTTCCAACATAATATTTGTACTCTTTTTACCAACTTTGCATGTCTCTGGTGCTTTGCTGGTGCCTGAAAATAAAACGCCAAAGAAGAAATTATAAGCTGCAATTTACAAAGAGGAATGGGCATGAAAAAGCTTTTTAGATACCTCCCCACAAAAAAAAAAAATAGATATCATGAATTTCCTATCTTACAATTTTAATAATCTATATAAGTCCTGCTTTTGGGTACTACCCATATTTCTTGTGCGTACAAATGTTCCAATAAAATTTTCATGAGCTGCTTCAGCAGGTTTTCCACCAGCTTCCTTCGCAGGTAAACTAAACGAATTTTGTGCATGTCAATTGCTGCATAATCATCAAGATTAGACCAAAAATAAAAAATAAAAAATCCTTGTGCATGGAACAGCAGAGAAAATTAGATTTGCCTAAACATAAATACTCACCCTAATAATAAAAAATCAAATAGCATATTTATTCAAATCACAAATCACTCAATTTTAGGAATATAGGCTGTAAATAGAATTCAAAAATAGGAATAATCATTCAATTTCAATATTGTCTTGAATCCTGTAAACAGCAAAAAAAAAAAAAAAAAAATTATTCAAATCACTAATCACTTGATTTTAGGAATATAGGCTATAAATAGAATTCAAAAACAGGAATGAGCTTGTCTTGAATCTTGTAAACAACAAAAAAAAACTACATTGTTTAGTTTGACTTAAATAGCAAAGTGATTGGCATCTCCGTAATGAATTTTGTAAACTCGAATGACGGTGATTACGTCTTTTAGGGTTGCATCTATCGGAAGTCTCCAGTGGTTGATTGCAATTGCAGGAGCAGGAATGTTTTTCATCATTCTTGATATACTTCAGGAACTCCCCACTATACATACATATTATTATATGTCTTCGATAGCACAATCTGTATTCATAGGATTAAATAAAACCTGTAGAAAACATATAATTGGAAATAAAAATAAATAAATAGAAAAATACCTTGATGTTGAATTCATTTGCATATCAATAAGAAATATTAAACACCAAGGAGACATATACTGAGAAGAAAAAAATAAATAATAGATCAAATTGTACCTTATTAAGAAATCAAAAATTATATGAATGATCATCAAACCCTTTTACCAATTAGGGTTTATTCAAGAAGTGTGGAAAATAAATCAAACCCTCGTGAGGCGGTTTGACTGAGGAGTAAGAATGAAATATGATTCCTATTCTTAATGATGCTCCCGTCATTAATCCATTACAATTATCATTAAATGCCTTTAATTTTTTAAAGTAATTGATTTAATATAAACGTTTAAAAAAAAATAAAGATTAAAAATTTTAAAAATTTAATTATTTAAATACTCTAGCGATTGAGGTGTGACCTCCATCTAGAAATATATATTATTGCTTGTCTAGCTTAAAGCTTTTATGATGGATCGATTGATTTAGTATAACTTGTAGCTATATATGAGATCGTCTTTATCCACTCCCTTCGATATTGTTTTTGTGATGCTACCTTTGGCATGGATTTGGCCCCTTGCAAGCACAAGTTTAACAGTGAGCCCTCCCTATAAGCCACTTGAGGCACATCCTGCGATTTACTCCTTCACCAATCCCCAGGGCAGGGGCGGTGGGGGCCCCTAATGGTGGGGTACACCATATAAAGGGTTTGAACTCTAGTGTGTTTGATGTATCTCTGAAATCATTATGGAAATGTGCGCTAAAGTATAGAAATTAAATAAACTCAATGGCTTTTGAGGTGAGAGTGCACTATGACCCAAATTGATTTGCATACTTATAATCCAATAAAAAAATATATATAAAATAAAAATTTTATCTTAGTCATTAATTAATGGCCTGAGTAAAGCATACTTATACGCAATAGGCCTTCTCTTGCACGAGAGACTTATAAACCAATATAAAGCCCAAATAATTCACCAAATTTAAGGGTCCAAAAGATAATGTCAATTTAATAATTATGTTTGAGTAAACCATACTTTCACAAATTGCCACCCTAAAAAATATGTACAAACAATAGTTAAAAGGAGTCCATAATATTAGTTGGTGGGATATTGTTAAGATTTATATTATAGGCCTAAAATAACCCAAGCACTAATAAATAGGCGCAGAGAAAGATGATCCATTATTAAGCCCAACAAAATCATTATATTATATTGTAGGCCTAATAATAGTACTCTTATGTCTGAGTAAAGTGCACGTGAATGTAATAAATCTTTGCATGCATAAACAATTATGATCCAATATAAGCCCAAATATTCAAGAATTATACTTGGGCCCAAAAATAGTGAGTAATAATAAGTGATCTATAAAATTCAGGATTTTGCAACTAACAGTACATGTAGATGGATTCAAACTATCTCCTGACTCCTGTATCTCTTAATTTCCCAAATAATATTGAATTCCAAAAGATAAAATATGATAATTCCAAATGTGCATAGTGAATTCAATCGCACAGTTGGTATTACAATTCCGATTGAATTCTCTATTCCATGTAACATATAAAAATTATATTTTACGATGACTATTATACACTTGGAGGAGATAAACTCAAATTCAAAATTAATCTCAAATCTGCAAATTTAATTTCAAATCTTTAGGATTGGAACTTCACATGGATAAATTCAAATATCATGCAATTTTGATACGGGAAATTCAAAGAGATTTCAACATTTTATATAAGAGAAGTTCAGGGGCGTGCAGAATAAGCTGCTGGCAGCTCAGGGGCGTGGAATGGAACGAATCAATAAGTGACTTGTGAGTGTTGTATGGTGTAAACCTTATTCAATCATAGTTAAGTGTTGATATGGAGTTTGTGGATGTCTTAGTTTGAGTATGGATATGATACATGGAAGAAATGGATGTATCAGTGGGTTAAATACTCGAAATGACAGCAATATGGTACAACCGGTGTATGCATGGAGCAGGGTCTGTTTGTGAGGGTTTTTGGATGGCTAAACGGATGAGTTATGAGCGGTTGAGCACATGGCTGGAAAGCTTGATACATCAGCTGTTAGGTGGGGTCGGTTTCAGTTAGTTTGGTAACCGTTTGATAACCAACTGCAGGCTCTAATTCGGTTCAGCAAGTTGGTCCCGTAACTTTCTGTTTCAACTAAGTTGTGTATATAAAGCTGTATTCACAGCTTTATTCACGTGTAATCACCTCACCTATCAATGTAGCAATAAGATATCTCTCCCGTGGACGTAGGAGTTTCATCTCCGAACCACGTAAATCATGTCTCGTCTCGTTTTTCTTTTCTTCTATTTCGTAATGTGTGTTCTTGTGCATATGTAGAGTGTGTAGTCTTTCTTGTGTGAGTTTTCTGCCAATTTCACGACAATTGGCGCCGTCTGTGGGAAAAAGGCAGAAACGGGAAGATCAAGATGATATCCATGTTGGGTTTATCTGGCCCAGCGGAGCTGGGCCCACTCAATCCACTAGCATGATATTGTCCGCTTTGGGCTTGCCCACTGGCCCGCACGGTTTTACCACTTTGGGCTTCACACCCAAAAGGCCTCATGCTAGGGAGAGTCCATCCCTCAATTATAAATCCCTCGTCTCGTTTTTCTTTTCTTCTATTTCGTAATGTGTGTTCTTGTGCATATGTAGAGTGTGTAGTCTTTCTTGTGTGAGTTTTCTGCCAATTTCACGACAATTGGCGCCGTCTGTGGGAAAAAGGCAGAAACGGGAAGATCAAGATGATATCCATGTTGGGTTTATCTGGCCCAGCGGAGCTGGGCCCACTCAATCCACTAGCATGATATTGTCCGCTTTGGGCTTGCCCACTGGCCCGCACGGCTTTACCACTTTGGGCTTCACACCCAAAAGACCTCATGCTAGGGAGAGTCAATCCCTCAATTATAAACCCCTCGCCAACCCCACTTCTAACCGATGTGGGTCTTTGGTTGACACCCAACCAACATTTCCCCCTCAAACAACCCCACTTCTAACCGATGTGGGTCTTTGGTTGACACCCAACCAACATTTCCCCCTCAAACAAAGTCTCGCAGCTAGACCATCCAGTTTGAGGTCCGAACATCCCACCAACCCCGGGCTGGGCCGGTTAAGTCTGGGGCCTGGCTCTGATACCACTTGTTGGGTTTATCTGTCCAGGGAGCCGGGCCCACTCAATCCACTAGCATGATATTGTCCGCTTTGGGCCGCCCACTGGCCCGCACGGTTTTACCACTCTGGGCATCATACCCAAAAGGCCTCATGCTAGGGAGAGTCCATCCCTCAATTATAAACCCTCTGCCATCCCCACTTCTAACCGATGTGGGACTTTGGTTGACACCCAACCAACAATCCACACCGGTTTGATGTCAAGAATAGAGGATATTCTGGTATGATGAAAGGAAGAAGCCTTCGGCGGCGGTTAGAGTTGGGAGAATCAACGGCTCTGATGGTGCAGCGAGGCATTTATCTCCAATTATAGTGGAGGAGGATCAGAAGTTTATGAGGGGTGATTGTCAACACAGGTGATCTCCTAGAGGTGAAAAGATCGGGAAGCGGTGGAGATCAAGAAACCGGTGGAGGAGTTTCCAAGAAGACATTCTCGACAGAAGGCGATGGAATTCAGGTGTGCTCGGCGTCGGGAATCTGGTCTATGACAAATGCGCGGGGATCCGGCGATGGCGGATGCAAACCAGGGAAGCGGTGGTTCCGGCGGTGTTCCAGAACGTGGCGGTGTCGTGATTTCAAGAGAGGAGTTCTCTGTGCGTGATTCGATGGAAGTGGAATCTATCTCTGGCAGTGGAAGACGAACTCGCGCGGTGGCAGAGGTTCTGATTCTCACGGTGAGAAACTAATGCGGCGGAGAAAGATAGGTCTCCAACGACGGTGTTGCTCCGGTGAGAGGGGTGGATTTTTCCGGCAAGATTCTTGGTTCGCAACGACTTCATCTCTGGCGATTGGTTTGTGAATTTTTTGTGACAGTTAGTGTACACGAGGAGGTTCGACAGAACTGGGCGGCGCTGAGGAATGCATCAGCGATCTTCCGACGAGGAAGTTGGTTCAATTTCAGCAATGATTCAGAACTGCAGGATAGCGATTTTTCTCCGTTGGAAGGATTAAATTTCCTTCGATTCTTCGCGATTCTAGCAGGATCGTTTCCGGCAACGGTTTACAGTTTTGGACTTGTGGCTGTTCAGATACACACTATCAGTGATGGTCAAATTACAAGATTCATGAAGACAAAGAAATAGTGGTCTGGTATTACATGCATAAGAAGTGGAATTAATTTTATAACAGATGGGATTTCACAGAGGAGTCAGACTAAGGTGGAGTCTGCGTAAAAAGAGACATGAAATTATTTCATGGATGTGTTAGCAGCATTGTTTAAGGGATGCAGCAATGGCATAAGGACTCTCCTGAAGGTGGAGTCAGGACATGGGCAACCATGGGGTGAAATAATCAGCTTACAACAGCTTGATTTTCACAAAGATAGGTCAGCTCAACAAGGTTTGTTAGAAAGGGATTTTCGGTAGCGAATGGTGTTCGGGAGAAGTAGTGATTCAACGGGAAGCTATGAGATGTGGCTACTTGGTCTCGGTGGCGTCTTCTCGGTAAAGAGTGACGTGGTAACAACGGGCAAGTGGGAGAAAGTATCGGTAATCCTAGAGGGTTTGAATAGGCTTCAAGAGACGACACATTCAGTAGGAAATTAGTTCAAACTTGTGGCTCGGTTGCTACTCAAGGTGGAGTAGTGTAATGGAGTTTTGCTATACTCGTTAAAGAATAGTGTTGAGTTCTGCTACTCTCTTCAAAGTAGTGTGAAGTTTGCTGCACTTGTTACAAAGCAGTGGAATGAAGTAGAGGGTTGCTATGTTTGTATAAGGTTTAAGGTGGAGAATTGTGAGTGTTGTATGGTGTAAACCTTATTCAATCATAGTTAAGTGTTGATATGGAGTTTGTGGATGTCTTAGTTTGAGTATGGATATGATACATGGAAGAAATGGATGTATCAGTGGGTTAAATACTCGAAATGACAGCAATATGGTACAACCGGTGCATGCATGGAGCAGGGTCTGTTCGTGAGGGTTTTTGGATGGCTAAACGGATGAGTTATGAGCGGTTGAGCACATGGCTGGAAAGCTTGATACATCAGCTGTTAGTTGGGATCGGTTTCAGTTAGTTTGGTAACCGTTTGATACACCAACTGCAGGCTCTAAGTCGGTTCAGCAAGTTGATCCCGTAACTTTCTGTTTCAACTAAGTTGTGTATATAAAGTTGTATTCACAGTTTTATTCACGTGTAATCACCTCACCTATCAATGTAGCAATAAAATATCTCTCCCGTGGATGTAGGAGTTTCATCTCCGAACCACGTAAATCGTGTCTCGTCTCGTTTTTCTTTTCTTCTATTTCGTAATGTGTGTTCTTGTGCATATGTAGAGTGTGTAGTCTTCTTGTGTGAGTTTTCTGCCAATTTCACGACATGATTCAACATACCATTCATCAGGTTTTTTTATTTCTTTTTTACTCAAAGTCATTTGAGTTAAGATATGAATTTGCTTGTTTCCGATAAATAAAGGGGTATAATAGGGAAAATATATACTATTGTGCATGATTTGAACCTGAAAGCACACAAATGCATGCCTCGAATGATAAACAATTTAGTGTACATTTATTACTTTCAAAGCTCATTAATTACCTCATTTATCTATTATTATTGTTATAGTAATTTGGTTAAGTATTAAATGATTCAACTCTCTATCAGCTTAAGCTTTTAGATAAGGTGATCGTTTAACATGGTATCAGAGCCCATGGTTAACAAAGGTCCAGGGTTCAAACCTCACCGCCACCCATTTATGAGAAAAATTGCACATGCAAGGCTATGCCTGCATGTCTCCTCAAAATCATGGTGAAGAGGAGGAGTTAGGGCTTCTAACTTGGATAAGTAACATATATCAGAGTTAGGGAGTTAGGGCTTCTAACTTGGATAAGTAACATATATCAGAGTTGGGTATGTGAGGGGGCGTGTTAGAGTAAGCCCTAACTCCTCCTCAAAACCATGGTGAAGAGGAGGAGTTAGGGCTTCTAACTTGGATAAGTAACATATATCAGAGTTGTTACCTCGTGAAGAGTCCAGAAAGGGCTACCCTATGAGAGTGGAGCCGTTGGTGCTTGATAAGAAGAGTGCAGCCGTCGTGGGCGTCCGGCTTTCCAAGGAGGGGCTATTGTTACGATAGGGCTACCCTATGAGAGTGGAGCCATTGGTGCTTGATAAGAAGAGAGTTGGATCACTGCGAGGAAAGAGTTACCTCGTGAAGAGTCCAGAAAGGGCTACCCTATGAGAGTGGAGTCGTTGGTGCTTGATAAGAAGAGTGCAGCCGTCCGTGGGCGTCCGGCTTTCCATGGAGGGGCTATTGTTACGATAGGGCTACCCTATGAGAGTGGAGCCGTTGGTGGAGGGGTTATTGTTACGATAGGGCTACCCTATGAGAGTGGAGCCGTTGGTGCTTGATAAGAAGAGTGCAGCCATTCATGGGCGTCCGGCTTTTCGAGAAGGGGCTATTATTACGACGTAGGAAGCTATATTTGAAGTTATCGCACTAAGTGTCTATGAAATAACCTTGAAGTTTTATACGCTGAGAGATGATGTATTCTTTTTAGGGTAAGTCAATTTTGATTGTGAAGGTAAATAAAAGATTCTGTAAGAAATTATGAGTTTAATGAGATCAGAAGAATATCATTCAACTCCAGAATTTTGTGGTCTTAAATTTTAACCAATTAATTAAAAAAAATTAGGGGGGTCAAATTTTCTAAAACAAGTAAAATAAATCAAGGTCAAATTTTCCAAAACAAGTAATTGTTGACGTCTTAAATTTTAACCAATTAATTAAAAAAAAATAGGGTCAAATTTTCTAAAACAAGTAATTGTTGACATCCTTCGCAACATACAAGATCTAGTCATTAGGAAAGTTTTAGTTACAAAATCACAATGGAGTATTTATTCTCTACGATAAATAAAGTAAATTTTCTCAACCCATCTATTATATATATTTAGCTTATTATTATTGTTTTTCATGGTTAGGGTGATTTAATTAAATATTAAACGACTCTCTTTTCTAACTGTTTAATTTTTTAGATGAGGTGATCATTTAATATAATAAATATCAGAGTCATGCTCTATTCAAACTTCACCGCCGCTGCTGAATTTTTACGGGTAAATATTCCCTCAAACTAATCTTATGAACATGCTCAGGTAAATTTTGTAGTTGGATATTTTTTCTTTCAATTGGAATTTAGCTTTTATATAGTTTAATGAAATATCATTTTACTCTTTTGGAATAACAATAAATTAAATTTGATAACAGATTAAATTTGATAACAGAGTTTCCCCTTCCAATTAGTGCTTCCATGTTTACTCTTTCCATGACTTTCACTAGGATGAATCTAACACCTTATTCAGGCAAACTTGCAGTGTCCATATACTGTAATCATTCAATGATTGCATTGAGTGAAATATGCGAATGTTGGTCCCACTACGAAAAACTACATTTTTACCAACGGAATATTCCGTTAGTAAAAACATTAATCTCATTATTAAATTGACTTACCTACGGATTAGCAACATTTGGTAAAATTCCGTTGGTAAAGTTGAGGTTGGTAAATTTGTAGCAATGAAAAATTATTTCAGTTGGTAATCCGTTGCTAATAATTCCATTGCTAATTTATATAATAATTTCATTGGTAATCCGTTGGTAATTATCAACGAATTGAATTCCGTTGCTAAAATAGAGAATAAATCCGTTGGCATTCCGTTGTTAAAATAAAAATATCATTTTTGTTGCTAATCCATTGTAATTATCCATGAATTGAATTCCGTTAGTAAATTCAATTGCTAAAAAATATTTTTTTTAGTGTTTTTATACGGTCATCTTATGTTTTACCCATGGATATTTTCAAAATTCCACTTGAAAGTAAAATTTAATAGTTTTTTTTAATCCATAATTATTGAGGAATAATAATAATACGTAAGCACAATAAATAATTCAGACAAATATGGAAATCATCAAATTAAAAAAATAAAGGAGCTATGTTGTGCTCTTTTTTCAAAATGCAATATTGCACAAGTCAATTTCTTTACTAGCTCAAATTCCAAATGCAACCACTAAACTACCCATCAAACATCAAAGAAACATATACTGCAAACCTTCTTCAAATCTAATGAAAAAATAGTATCAAGATTAAAATTATTTAATAAATATGTTAATATAGTAGGTTAATTGTAATAAAAATTGGGTGATTCATTCTATAGAAAGTATCATGCCCAAAACTTGAGCTAAACATAAACTCATAATAAAATTACTTCATCAACATTTGTTCTTCTACGTACAATTCCAAGAAACAAGTAGCATACATTGAGATATCAATGGGCTAGGCAAAAAATGATTCAAAAGAGAATCAAAATTGTAAATAAAGATTGGGTCCCGACTATCCACATACTATTATATCGAGAAAATATCAATTTTAGTCCTGTAACTTTTAGTATTTTCAATTTTAGTCCTTTTAGTTTCAATTTTGGTCCTATAACTTTTAAAATTTCAATTTTAGTCCTGTAAGTTTCAAATTTAGTCCTGTATCTTTTAAAAGTTTCAAAATTAGTCCTGTATCTTTTGAAATATGATATAATTTATAATATGACTAATTTTGAAAATTAAAAAAGATATATGACTAAATTTGAAACTTATAGGACTAAAATTGAAATTTTAAAAGTTACAGGACCAAAATTGAAATTAAAAGGATTAAAATTGAAATACTAAAAGTTATAGGACTAAAATTGAATTTGGCAAAAGATATAGTACCAAAATTGATATTTTTTCCTGTTATATCACATACACCCACCATCATTAGTTTCCAAAAATAAAAAGTCCAAAATAGCCTTTAACTAAAATAATAGGTGAGGCTCATTCAAAACCATTCCCATTGTATTATATGCGTCTTTTACATATTTCAGGCCTTGAATTGATAGAAAAAATAATTCTGGCCCCAATTGATAGTTTACTCATAACTCGGGCCTTGAATTTGATAAAACTCAAATAAAAAATTACAAAGTTGATGATACTATCTATATTTAGTCACTTTTTTTAATCAATCGTGATAAGACTTGATTTAATTTTCTACTGTATATTTTTGAGTGATAATACTTTCACATTGTATATAAATAGGATAGATTTGGTGTGTATATTTTTGTTGATTATAGGATAGATTTGGTTATAGGTATAATTTATGATTCTAGTTTCCCACTATATAAATAGGATAGATTAGAATCAATCTTGAATTCCTTCTTAATACAAGAAGCTCTGCATTGATCTCTTACATGTTTATTTCTTTTTGGTATTGAGATGATTAAATTGATACGAACTATGTATTCTTGTTTCCTCGCACATCCGTTGGCATGGGTGATCAAACCAAAGTTATTCTGCCCATCCTTTGATGGAACTGATCCAATTACATGGATTAGCCAAGTGAATCAGTATTTCAAACTGAACGAGATTGAAGGAGATCACAAAGTTGGGTATGCAGCCTACTCTCTTGAAGGAGAAGCAAAAGTGTGGTGGCAATGCGTGGAGAAAAAAATCAAGTGGAAAGATTTCGAGAAAGAAGTCATGACTCGTTTTGGGCCTTCAGATCACATTGAGGAGAAGAAGTCAGTAAGAGATTACCCTAAGGAGTTGGAAAAGTTGGCATGCAGGGGACATGATTGGCTACAACAGAAGATGAGAGAAAAGGAAATTAAAATTGTCAAGACAATAATTCCTGCATATTTTCCTCAAGGTGTTTCCAGAAGAAGAATGAATTTTACAGGATGGGTTAAAAATCGAAGAGTTGTGGTGCTAGTAGATATTGGATCATCAATTAATCTTATCATGAAGAAGTTGGCTAAGAGGCTTGAGATAAAAACTTCATTCCAAATGCTTGATCAACATTAAGGAGTGTTAGGTGTATGATTAAACTCATGTTTGATGGTGCTGTAAGCTAGAAACGTTCACAGCAGCAACATCAGTGAGAAATCAGCTCAAATTGAGCTGAAGTGAGCTCATGTGCAAAGGTGGGGACCAGGGTATTTTGTGGCGGTTATACACGTGTCATATGCGCGTGGAATGGAAGGTTCTACACATGGATGTGTAGCTTGTCACGCAGGGTGTGTGATGGAGTCAGTTGCAAACTGAAAGATTCATTTTAACTGCTCAAGAATCAAGCTGGAAGGTGGTTACACGAAGTGGTCCTGTAACTTTGCTGGACTTGTATGGTATATATAAAATGGTGAAATCCATGCGTGTGTTAGTTGTAGTTCGTTCATACTTGTTAAAGCAATAAAAGATCTCTCTCAAGAAGTGGATGTAGGCTTGGTTAATAAGCTGAACCACTATACGTCTGGTGTTCATAGATTCAACACACATACACACACATACTTCCATTTTCTTGTTTAATTCTTCTTTGATCAAACTGTTAGTTGATTGCGATTCTTAGAGTGATTAGTCAGATTGCTCGGTTTAGATCTTCATCCGTGTCAAAATGGCGCCGTCTGTGGGAATCTGAGGCCACAGATCTGTAATCAACAGAAGGAATCAAGAAGCAGTTAAAAGGAGGTTCACACTATGGTTGCAACCAAGTTTGATATTGAGAAATTTACAGAGAAATCTGACTTTGGATTATGGAAGATCAAGATGAAAGCTATTCTGGTACAACAAGGATTGGCAGATGCTGTTAAGGAGAAGCCTCCAACCACTGAAGCAACTGCACAATCATCCATGGAAGCCACGGTAGAAGCTGATACACAAGAAAGAGCATTAAGTGCCATTGTGTTGTGCCTTGGTGATATGGCTCTGAGGGAGGTGCAGAAGGAGACCTCTGCAAGGGCAGTATGGAAGAAGCTTGAAGATCTATACATGGTAAAGTCACTTGCTAACCGTTTATATCTAAAGCAGAAGTTCTATTCATTTAAGATGGATGAAGACAGATCAGTCTTGGTGCAACTTGATGAGTTCAATAAGATATTATATGATCTGGAAAATGTTAATGCTACTATTGAAATAGAAGATAAGGCCTCAAAGTTGTTGTCAGCTCTTCCAAAGACATTTGAGAGTTTCAAGGATACACTCTTGTTTGGAAATAGAGAAACTATAAGTCTTGAGGAGGTTGAAATAGCTCTGAAGACAAAGGAGTTTCAGAAGGTTTCTGATGATCATGGAGCATCAGGAGAGGGCTTGATGGCTAAAAGAAATGATCATGGCAAAAGGTACAACAAGAAGGGCAATTCTGATTCAAAGAAACAAGCAAACAGGACTGATCATTCTGGATCTGGTAAGGAAGGAAGGAAGTTCTTTCACTGTCATGAGCCAGGGCATTATAAGAAGAATTGTTACAAGTTTAAAGCTGAAAAGAAAAGAAAACAAGAAGCTGAGAAGGATGGCCAACAAAGAGTGCAGGCAAATCAGGTAATAAATGATCAGAACCAGGTTGCTACTTATCCTGAGGCACTGTTAGTTGGTTCATCAAGAAGATCCATGGATTGGATCTTAGATTCAGGATGTACATTTCACATGTCTCCTATGAAACATTGGTTCACTGACCTTAAGCTCCAGAATGATGGATCAGTGTTGTTAGGAAATGATCACACATGTAAAATCAGAGGCATTGGATCAATTATATTGAGGATGCATGATGGAACTGTCAGGACTTTGACAGGTGTGAGGTATATTCCAGAACTCAAGAGAAACTTGATTTCACTAGGAATCTTAGATGCTTCAGACTATGAGTATAGATCAAAAGCAGGTATACTCATTGTAGAGAAAGGTGAATGTGAAGTGATGAGAGAAATCAGAAAGGATGGATTGTACATTCTTGATGGTCATACAATGACTGGACAGAACTATGTCACAACTGGAAATGATGAAATCCATGTGTGGCATGGTAGATTGGCTCATATTAGTGAGAAAGGACTACAGGAATTAGCAAGACAGAGAGCCATTAGCATCAGTTAAACAGATAAGCTTAATCAGTGTGAGGATTGCATTCTTGGGAAAGCTAAGAGACTTAAGTTTGGCATTGGTGAACATACAAGCAAATCCAGACTTGATTATGTCCATTCAGACCTGTGGGGACCTGCAAGAACACTAACAAAAGGTGGTGGCAGGTATTTCATTTCATTTATTGATGATTATAGTAGGAAGATATGGATATATATACTGAAAACCAAAGATGCTGCTTTCATTACTTTCAAGAATTGGTTAACTGAGGTTGAGAATAGTTGCAGTAGCAAGATTAAGATACTAAGAACTGATAATGGTCTTGAATATTGCTCTGATGAATTCAATAAGTTCTGTAAGGATAGGGGGATCATGAGACATAAGACAGTACCAGGAACACCACAACAAAATGGTGTGGCAGAGAGATTAAATCAGACTTTACTTGAGAAAGTTAGGTGTATCTTGAGTAGTTCTGATCTTTCCAAAGACTTTTGGGGTGAGTTGGTTAGTACAGTAGCCTTTCTTATCAATAGGAGTCCATCAACACCTTTGAAATTTAAAACACCTCAAGAAGTGTGGACTGAAAAGGTTGCTAACTATTCAAGACTAAAAGTAATTGGTTGTCTAGCTTATGCACATGTCAAACAAGATAAGCTAGCCCCAAGAGATATCAGATGTGTCATGATTGGATATCCTAAAGGTGTTAAAGCTTACAGATTATGGTGCATTGAGAGTAAGAAGTTCATATTAAGCAGGGATGTCACATTTAATGAGGCTATCATGCCACTGAAACCTCAAGTTCAAAATCAGAAGAATAAGGCTGAGCTTGAGGTGGAGTTTATGAACAAGTTACAGAGGGATCAGTCAAGAACTGGGGAAGAAGCAGTACAAGAAAGTACATATTCACCAACAAAGGGTGATCAGATTACATCTGACACTGAGGAGCTGCTTAACAGCTATCAGCTAGCAAGAGATAGGTAGAGAAGGGTTATTAAAACTCCAGCAAGGTTTGCAGAGGCTGATATTGTATCCTTTGCACTGTATTCTGCAGAGGATGTTGATTCATATGAACCTAGAAACTATGATGAAGCAATGAATAGCAAAGATAGTGCTAGGTGGAATGCTGCTATGCAAGAGGAGTTGCTTTCATTGGAGAAGAATCAGACATGGAAAGTTGTTCAGAGACCAAAGTATCAGAAGTTGGTAAGTTTCAAATGGATTTACAAGATGAAGGTTTCACGAGAAAGAGCAAATGGAATCAGGTTTAAAGCAAGACTAGTTGCTAGAGGATTCTCTCAGAGAGAGTGTATTGATTACACTGAGATTTTTTCACCAGTTGTGAAACACTGTTCCATCAGGATTTTGTTGGCATTAATTACTCAGTTTAATCTGGAATTGCATCAGATGGATGTGAATACAGCATTTCTTCATGGTAATTTGGAGGAGAAAATCTATATGACAGTTCCAGATGGAGTTTCAGTTCAGACTCCAACTAGTAAGGCTTGTTTACTTTTAAAGTCACTTTATGGATTGAAACAAAGTCCAAGGAGATGGTATCTCAGATTTGATGAGTATATTATCAAGTGTGGTTTTGAAAGAAGCAAGTTTGACAGTTGTGTATACATTAAACAAGATAGTGAATGGTACTTCTTCTTGTTATTGTATGTTGATGATATCTTAATTGCTTGCAAGTCTATGGAAGGTATCACAGTGGTGAAGGAGATGTTAAAATCAGAGTTTGATATGAAAGATTTGGGTGAAGCTACTGTTATATTGGGCATGGAGATCAATAGAGATAGGTCAGCAGGTTCTATAGTATTGAATCAGAGTTCTTACTTAGAGAAAGTGCTCAAGAGGTATAATATGGATCATAGAAAAGCTGTTACTACACCTGTAAAGCAAGGGATGAGTCTGTCAGCCCAGCAATCAGCTAAAACAAGTGCAGAGATATTAGAAATGGAAAGGATACCATATGCTAATGCAGTTGGCAGCCTCATGTATGCAATGGTATGTTGCAGGCCAGATTTAGCTCATGCAATGAGTTTAGTGAGTAGGTTTATGGGGAATCCAGGAAGAGATCACTGGGAGGCTGTTAAGTGGATTCAGAGATACATCAGAGGCAGCTTGGCAACAGGTTTTTATTTCAATAAGTTTACTTCTAACATTGAGTTTCTTGCAGGTTATGTGGATGCTGATTGTGCTGCTAACTTAGACACAAGAAAGTCACTGTCAGGCTATGTATTTTGCTTATTTGGTACAGCTGTCAGTTGGAGATCAACACATCAGTCAGTGGTAGCATTGTCTACAACTGAAGCTGAGTTCATTTCACTTACAGAGGCAGTAAAAGAAGGCTTATGGTTACAAGGAATTTTGTCTGAGTTTGGAGTGGTACAAGAGTCAGTATTGTTGCATTGTGATAACTCTAGTGCTATACATTTGTCAAGACATCAGGGATATCATGAGAGGATAAAGCACATAGATGTAAGGATGTATTTTGTTAGAGATTTGGTGGAAGATGGAAAAGTGGTTGTCAATAAGATTGAAACAGCCAAGAATCCAGCTGATTTCCTTACTAAGGCCTTGCCTAGTTCAAAATTTGAACTATGTAAGAAACTTATTAATGTGTGCTGAGTATATCAGTGAAGAGTTCAGCTGCTCTCACAAAAGCAGTGTGCAAGTTTGCTGTCTTGACAAAACAGTGGAATGAGGGAGGAGATTGGTAATGCTTGAGTATGAAGTTTTAGGTGGAGATTTGAGATAAAAACTTCATTCCAAATGCTTGATCAACATTAAGGAGTGTTAGGTGTATGATTAAACTCATGTTTGATGGTGCTGTAAGCTAGAAACGTTCACAGCAGCAACATCAGTGAGAAATCAGCTCAAATTGAGCTGAAGTGAGCTCATGTGCAAAGGTGGGGACCAGGGTATTTTGTGGCGGTTATACACGTGTCATATGCGCGTGGAATGGAAGGTTCTACACATGGATGTGTAGCTTGTCACGGAGGGTGTGTGATGGAGTCAGTTGCAAACTGAAAGATTCGTTTTAACTGCTCAAGAATCCAGCTGGAAGGTGGTTACACGAAGTGGTCCTGTAACTTTGCTGGACTTGTATGGTGTATATAAAATGGTGAAATCCATGCGTGTGTTAGTTGTAGTTCGTTCATACTTGTTAAAGCAATAAAAGATCTCTCTCAAGAAGTGGATGTAGGCTTGGTTAATAAGCCGAACCACTATACGTCCGGTGTTCATAGATTCAACACACATACACACACATACTTCCATTTTCTTGTTTAATTATTCTTTGATCAAACTGTTAGTTGATTGCGATTCTTAGAGTGATTAGTCAGATTGCTCGGTTTAGATCTTCATCCGTGTCAAGGCTTAATCTAATAGCTACCAAGGTTAAATCTATTCAAGCACATGTGCTAAATGGAAGTGGGGTAAGTTGCGAGGAGTTGTACAAGAAGGTGGGCATACAAGTGAAGGGAATTTTAATTGAAGCTGATTTCTTAGCATATCCCTTGGTGGGGCATGATATTGTGTTGGGTATGCCATGGGTTCAACAAGTGGGGAGGGTTGTAGTGGATTGTAGCCGGAGAAGCATGGAGTTCAATTGGGGAGATGGGGTAGTTACCTTAAAATTTGATGTAATGTAATAAATATTTTTATAATGAAAACTAATGTGATACTATTTAAATATAATCTTTCATTATTCAAAGTAATGGGAAGAATTGCTCTTTATTTAAATACTTTTGTGTTGGTTGTGGTGGTGCAGCATTTTGGGCGAATAGGGCTCGTTATTTGATCATACTGATAAGAAAAGCCCATTTCAAAGCCCAATAGCAGCTTCATCATCCAATAGAGAAGAAACCCGTTTTGAAGGTACGGCATCAGGGGATAAACAGTAGGGAAAAGAAACCAGTAAATTGAGTTTATACAATTAACATCATTTGTATTTTTTTTGGAAGGCAAACATTTCAACTAGTGAGATGGATAAAAATTTTATTAATTTTAATAAAATAAAATACATAAATAATAGAAATTAATAATCTTACACAGTGCGCCTTTAAAATTTAGTATTATGGACAAGGGTACATTATTTTGTTTAAAAGGGTATGCACTTTAATTAATAAGAATACATCATTTTGTTCTAAATAGTATACACTTTTTATTAATATTTTTATATTTTTCTTTCCAAAACAAAGGTACACATCTTTATATCAAAAGGTATAGTACAATTTAATACAGATTTCTAAAGGCACACGGAAAGTGTTCCTATGCGTCCGGGCGCACGCAAACCTCACTCTTTGCGTGCGCCTTTAGAATTTAGTATTATGGAAAATGGTACGTTATTTTTTTCTAAAAGGTATGTACTTAAATTAATATAGATATACCATTTTGTTCTAAATGATATAGAATTTTCATTAATATTTTTATATTTTTCTTCAGAAAATAAATAGTATACATCGTATAAAGGATATACTACAATTTAACATATAATTCTAAAGACATACGGAAAGTGTTTGTGCACACAAGCTTTTGTTGTTTTTTGACCAACTTAATTTATTGATTTTTTAAGGATATTGTGGTATTTTTAAATAATAAATAAATTATAAAGTGTGTTATGTGGTAAAGGTGATAGTATTTTTTAATTAAGATAACTTTTGAAGTTTTTAGTTGATAGTGAAATTGAATGTGACAATGAGTAAACGAAAACGGAAAGTAGGAGTATTATATAACGCATATGACGACAAGATTGCCAACTACAACATACCCATAGTAGTCTTTAAAAAACTATAAATCTATAAATGATAGTAATAAATTATCTCATCCGAATCTTATTAATCATAAATATTTAAAGGAATTATTTAATAAATATATTAATATTTTATTTGGATTCAAATAAATATCAAGCGACAAGTTTATAAAATAGGGAAAAATTGGGTATACTTATTATTTTTCTATTAAGGGACATATTATAAAAGGAGTAAATATATTAACATATTTGCTGTTTATTTATGAAGGTGGGTCAAACCCCATCAATATTTAGTCACTATTTTTAATAATAAAATAAAAAATTACAAACTCGATAATACTCACTATTTTGATTATATAAATAGGATATGTTTGGTTTAGGTTATAGGTACTATAATCTGATATCCCACTATAACTATATAAATAGGATAGATTACTGTGAATGGAATCAATCTTGAATTCCTTGTTCATGAATAAAAAAAGAAGCTCTGAGTTGATCTCTTAATTTAATTTCCTTCCAACCAGTTGTTTATTTCTTATTCTATAGCCTCCCCACCTGTTTATTTCTTAATCTATACTAGTACCGAGGTTATTATTGAGATGATTAAATTGGTACGAGGTATGTATTCTTGTTTCCTCGCACATGGGTGATCAAACCAAAGTTTTTTAGCATACGTACGAGGTGGGCATACAAACGGAGGGAATTCATGTTATTCAAGCTGATTTCTTAGCATTTCCCTTGGCGAATCAAGATTTAACGTTGGGTACGCCATGGCTCCAAAAACTGGGGGGATTTGTGGTGGATTGTAGCACCAAAAGCATGGAGTTCAACAGGGGAGATCAACTAGTTACCTTAAATTTTGATTTAATCTAATACTTTATTTTTAATCAAAATTAATGTGATACATCAGGTACTCTTTCGCAACACTTTTATTTCTCAGACAACAAATAATACTAATTACATAATTTTTTAGAGAATTTGGCTTTGCTTAACTACATAAGCTTTGAATTGGAACTTTATCAAGATTTGTTAAATAAGTCGGGTCGGATTATACGCTATTGATGGGTAGCTTAGTTTATTTCCACACTTATCGGCGCAATAATTAATACTCGACATTAACAATTAGCCTTAGAGATAAGCTCAATAAATTCATCATATTTGTTACAACTCTCTACAAGCTTAAACTTTTAGACGAGATGGTCGTTTAACATGCTATCATAGCTCATGGTTAACAAAGGTCCAGGTTCGAATGGTTGAGAAATATAATAATTTAATCTATAGTGGGTAGTTGAGAAATATAAATAATACCATTTATGAAAAATTCAACATGCAAGGTTTAGGAGGGGGTGTGTTGTTCTCGAGTGCATTGATACAATTGAGAAAATTCCAGATTTAACATGGATCTCCCCCTTAATTTATCAGCTTTGTCAACTTTTGATTTTTAAATATGATTCAGGATTATTGCATAATTTAGTGCAACCTAAATCCCAACTTTGTTATTGTGAATCTTTTCTGCTAAATTTTGAATGGGTAACACTTACTTACGACATCCAAAATGAATGGGAAAAAAAAAAACCTTAAGGTGGAATGAGGGGGTATATTATTTATATACAAAATTATACTATTTTTCAGAATTAAATTAACACGCTTTATAAATTACCCACACTTTTATGTTAAAAAACAAGGTATATTGTTCTCGAATATAAAAAATAGTCATAATTGTCTATCCTTATTTTTTCTCATTATGTAAATTATACCAATGCCTATATTTATGATGATTAACATATTTTCAATTTAGGCTTCCACCATAATATGTATATTCCTCTTTATATCTTTATAGTTCCATACATAATTGATGGAACTACCCATTATATATTAAATATTATAATTCATGTTTATTACGCATTAAAGTACTATGTTTCTTAATTCTAATATATAAAACGATCATCAACATTTGGACAGAATCGAGATAGTAGCTACAATTTGAAAAAAAAATGTTACTCCCTCTGTTTCATAAAACGCTTCACGTTTATTATCTCACATTATTTTAAAAAGTTTTTATTTTTTTACCAATTTTATTGACTTTAAAAAGTATTGTAGTATTTTTAAGTAATAAAAATATATAAAGTAATGGTATGTGTGTGAAAAATAGTGACAAATTTGAAATTAAAAGAACTTTTGAAATGGTTGAATAAAGAGATTTGTTTATTTTATTTTTTTTTATTTTTTTTTTCTGATGCAAAGGGTTTTTGTGAGATAAGCAAAAGTGAAAGATTATGTAGAATGAAATGAGCATATAATATGAACATAAAGTGTATTATTATATTTATAAAATATTTTTGTTATGAGATTTATTAATTAAAGAAATAAAAATTTTGTAACCTCATTTGTTTAATTTTGTCACGAAACTCTAAATTGTCAGGCCAGCATGACCCACAATTGGTATCTTTAAACTTTTGATGATATTCGTTTTTTTTTTTAATTTAGGTTTTGGTTTACAAAAACTTATATTCAAAATTTAAAAATCACCCCTATATAACTACTGTATTCTTTCTTATTAATTAATACACTTTTTTCTTTATCTTTCCTCTCTCATCTATATTTATTTTATATAAATTACATTTTTACACATCGATCAAATGTAAAATTAAAATCTACCTACCAAAAACTCTAAATAAACATTGAATGATTATTCATAATTTTCAAACACCATACATTCCAAACCAAACATCACTGCCGTTTATTAGTGCGCAGAATATCAACACGATGTCGCCTTGTGTGTATGTTGATGTTGTATCCCCAATGTAGCATAACATTCCCCCACTCCTTGATGATTTAAATGGGTGTGAGTGACGATATTGGCTAACCCTCTCTCATTTAATTTTTTAAATAAATTAATACATTAATTTGATATAAATATGGGATATTCGTTTCTTGTTTTTGATTTTAAAACTCAGAAATTGAAATTTAAAATCCACACCCAAATTTTAAAAATCACTCATATATATATATATATATATATATATTCTCCTCAATTAATATATTTTTTCACTTTATCTTTCCTCTATCATCTATTTATTTCATATAAATTAATATAAATTACATTTTTATACATTAATATGATATAAGGTTAAAATATACCTATCCAAACACAAGTGCCTTTTCGCCAGCATAATCTCCTCCCAAGTGGAATTCCTTTCCTCGTCTGTCCTCCACTCATCCTGTAATGTTCGTTCTTCATACACTTCGTCCTCATACGCATAACCCTGTTAGGCCTCTTCTCGCTTTGATAAAAAGAAGAGAGGAGAAGAGGAGAAAAATGAAATTAAATTTCAAACCCAAAACATTAAAATGTGGAACAAGCAAGATAATTGAGAATGTAATTTTACACTAAATTCTTCATCAAAATCATGCTTAGTATTCTAGGGTAATTAGTGAAATTATTTATTTCATTGTTAAATTATTAGTGGATTAATAAAATTATAAATGTAATTTGAGTTTAATAAATGGTATCAATATATATTAAAGTTTTATGATGTTTTGAGTTTGAAAATTAAAACTTTAAAATTTCACATGGTTGGTTGAAAATATGGTTAAATATCGATTAGGGGCAGCCGAAATTTTGTAAAAAAATCGATGGAGGGTTGCCGATATTTTTATCTTATATTTTTGCCAAATTTAATTTTACTTTTTTATACTTTTAATGTTTTATTCTAATTTAAATTCTATAATTTTTTTATTTTTTAAATTAGGTAATTTTCCAAATTACTTTCAATCACCTGAAAAAAATGCTAAAAAAATAGGGTCAAATTATATATATATATATATATATATATATATATATATATATATATATATATATATATATATATATATATATATATGAGAAATGCTAAAAATTTATTGCTTTGAGCAAAATTAATTGCTGGTAAAAAAAAATTAGGCTGACTCTTACCAAAATGTTCTCAAATTTTGGAAGCATTCCATTGAATTTTTGAGAAAAAAAAAAATCGGCAACCTTACCATCGAATTTTTTCCCAAATTTTCGGGTGCATCTGGCCGATATTTAGTTATATTTTGAATCAACCAGATTTGAAATTTTAAGTTTTGTATTTCAACACTGAAACATCGTAAAACTCTAATTCATATTGCTACCATTTATTAAACTCAAATTACATCTATAATTTTATTAATTCACCAATAATTTAATAATTTAAATGCACAATTTCACTAACCCTATAATACAAAGCATGATTTTGACGAAGAATGTAGTGTAAAATAATAATATTTTAGCTCAATTATTTTGCTTTTTTCATATTTAATGTTTTGGGTGTAAAATTTAGCTTTCTCCTCTTTTCTCTTGTCTTCATCCCTTATCTCTTCTGTTTTTTTTTTCTTTTTACGCAGAGTAGTGTGTGCTAGTGGATGTGTATTTTTTAGTGTGTGTTTTAGGTGTACTGGCTGAGTGTAGAAAGCAAAATTGAGTTTTTTATTTTATTTTATTTAATTAATGGGTTATGATTTTAAAAAGAGAGGGGATTATAATTGACATTTCACACATTTTTTTGTTTACAATTCAGTGCCTTAAGAAATAATTCGGATGGCAATAGTACCGCTTAATAAATAACCAAAAAGCCTTGATTATTTGAATCCCATGTCATTGTTCCTAAGGTGTTCAAATTTGATCCAATTAGACTCTTATTCAAGTTAAAGTTGAAATGTATTAATAATTGTGGCCCAATGTGTTTATTTACACAAGCTTCATTTAATTAAACTATCTGCACTAGAATCATTTAATTAAACTATTCTAATTCTAATCCTAATCATATATCCTAATATGCAAGGCAATTTTTTTTTTTCCTACTGAATATATCTACGGCACTGTAATCGTGCTATTCTATTCTATGCTAACGTGCAGATGATGAAGTAGATCATGCTGGGAATTACCTATACTTCCTCCAATCTTTCTCATTTGCTGTCCACTTTCTTCCTTACCAAATTTTTCACTATTTGCATGGTTTCTTACCAAATTTTTTAAATTTTCTTTACTATTTGCATGGTTTCTTACCAAAATTTTCTTTGATCCGTGTCAAAAATTATTAGTATATCTTATTTTTTATACCTATTTTCTTTGTTATTCTAAATTTAACATTATTATAATTTAACACTATATCTTTTTATAACGAAATTGACAAAAATATCATTTACTCGAATATAAATTATTAGTATATCTTATTTTTTTATACATATTTTCTTTCTTAACCTAAATTTAACATTATTATAATTTAACACTATATCTTTTTATAATCAAATTGATCAAAATAGCATTTACTCGAATATTGATATAGACTATAGTAGTGGATTTAATATAGAGAATATCGATTTTAAGTTTTTATTTTTGGATGTAAAATAAAATTCAATATTAAAAAAATATCCTATATTTAAGGAGAATATCCTATTTTCTTTCTTATCCTAAATTTAACACTATATTTTTTTATACATAAATTGATCAAAATATCATTTACTTAATATATAGACTATAGTAGTGGATTTAATATGGAGAATATCGATTTTAAGGTAAACTAGTGCATTAAAGGAGTACTCAATATATATATGTACTGTATATCATAATTTTAAAAATAAATATATCTTTAAAACATATTATTATGAGGGGTAGCTCATACTATATGAGTTTCAGATCTCTGCCCAAATATATGTATATATATAATGGATTTTATTTGATAACTTAGGTAATAATGACTAATTGGTAATTTAGTCCTAATTTAGTTAGAATTCCTTGAATTGATGTTAGCAAAAGCTTATGCGCCCTGGGGACACAGAGGGATACTCTGTGTCCCATGTGAACACAATTCTAAGGGATATGCTCCATGCGCCCGGTGCACAGGAGCCTCACTTATTGATGTTATATATATATATAAGTGTACGCCACCATTAGGGGCCCCACCGCCCCTGCCCTGGGAATTGGTGGAGGAAGTAAATCGCAGGATGTTATATATATATATATATATATATATATATATATATATATAAAATGACTAATTGGTAATTTAGGCCTAATTTAGTTATTTAATGGGAATTTAATTGATAATATATTATATATTATTTTATTTGACAATATTGTTATTTAATTGGCACTAATTGGGATTTAATTGATAATATTTTATTGACCAAGTAGTTTTTTTCTCATGCATGGTTTCTTACCTTATTAGTATATCTCATTTTTTATACCTATTTTCTTTCTTATCCTAAATTTAACACTACATCTTTTTATACTCAAATTGACCAAAATACCATTTACTCGAATATTGATATGGACTATAGATTTAATAGGGATAATATCGATTTTAAGTTTTTATTTTTGGATATAAAATAAAATTCAATATTAAAAAAATATATCCTAAGGAGAATATCATATTTTCTTTCTTATCCTAAATTTAAGACTATATCTTGTTGTAACAAAATTGACCAAAATATCGTTTACTCGAATATTGATATATAGACTATAGTGATGGATTTAATAGGGAGAATATCGATTTTAAGGTTTTATATTTGGACGTAAAATAAAATTCAATAGTAATATATATATAAATTAATCTATAGAGTAACTGATTAATTAGATTGTAATTGAAGGAAGCCCAAATTGATAAAGCCCAAAATGATAAAATCAATTGGCCAAGAGAGTCAAAATTGGCTGGAGAAGTCAAAATTGATGGTACGTGAATTTCCGCTGCCGATTTCTTCATGCCAAGAGATTGGCCTTTACGGTGCGAGATTATTGTCTGCCGGAGATCGTGGATCCGCACCACTGCTACCCACATCGTCGTTCAACCGCGACAACCAGCCTCTCAATTGTCGACCACCGGAGAGTCCGATGTCCATCGCCACCACTTGCTCGCTGCTGCAACCGCCGAAAAAAAGTTGTCGTGGGGGAGGATCGCCGCAGCCGTTGACCACCGAAATGCTGCCGCCGCCCCTTTCCTTCAGCTGGATCCACCGATCACCGCCGCTCAGCCGTGGCATTCTGCTGTCGGAAACCCACCTCCACTGCCAGTATCAGTTGCCAACCGGAGAAATATCTACCGTAGCCTCCACGCTCTCGAACGTGTGGCCATCGCCGGATCCCTCGGCATCCGCCGCCGCCGTTGCAAATCGCCAGCCGCCAACGCCGGTTGTCTCGCCAACAACTGCCGTGATGCCCGTCAACAGCTGGAGATCCTCACTGCCACCAGGATCACGAAATCGCCGCTGGTTCCCGATTGTCGTGTTGCTGCCAGCCACCGCTGATGAACCGCTGCACGTGCCCTCACCGCTCGATCATCGCCCTCCAGTCGCTTCACCAACAGCCGCCCCCTCGACCACAACCGCCGCAAGACTCGATCTCGGCGCGAGCCAGCCGTTCCCTCACACGAGATCACTATCTGCCCGTTGACTCTCATGCCGAAGATTATTCCCCGCGTTGATTCCATCAGCCCCATCGATCGCGAACCACAGCGCACTGCCAACACGAGCATCCGCCGTCGACTTCGTTCCGGCCGAACGCCATCAAGTCACGCTGCTCTGGTATACTGCCAACATGTTGCCTCCGAAAGTTGCGTACATAACTGGTAACTGAGGGACAATCTGAGGGGCAACCGGGCTCAGCCTCAATTTCATCACCGAGGGACAATCTGAGGGGCAAATAGGGCTCAGCCTCAATTTCATCGTCAGATCACTGATTGCACTGATGCTCAGCCTCAGTTTCATCATCAGACTACTATTGATCATGCTCATTAGCAGACAGCCGTGAAGGAACAATTTAAAGGGACAATTATAAATTCCAGTGAAAAGGATGAGGCTCGCTCTCCGTCGATTCCTTTGAAGAGGAAGAATGAAGAGGTCGATAAGGTCGATAAGAGGATCAGTAAATATATAGCAAGCATACAGTATATGAAAAAAAAGTGAAGGAAAAAAAATCAGAACTGTAAGTGTTTTACGTTCTGTGGATGAAGAAATCAAAGGCACTGGATCCTTCTTATATAGTGGAGAGGCTGCAGCAAATTATGGAAAATTTGCATGATTGAAATCTTAAGAGATTTCAAGAGATCTCATTTATTTGGAATAAAGATTTGCAAATCATCAAATCTGCTATCTCCCGTAATTTTGATATCAAGCAGTGAAGGAAGTTGATTTTGGCCTAAGAAGATAAATTGGGCTACTTGAAAAAAAGTTGGGCCAAGAAGAAAAAAACTTATTACTTGGATAAAGTAATTTCTCAAGCCCAAAATTACAAATGTAAAAAAAAAGGAAGGAACTTTTGCGATTCCTTCACATCAAGGCATGATGTCCGTGAACAAATCGCAAGGGGGCATTTGTAAGCAATTAAAATTTACGGTCCAATTAAATAGCGACACGTGGATTTTCTAGATTAAATATCAATTATTAATTTATTTTGGAATTTAAATAAATTAATTCCTAAAAATAAATTAATAAATAATTGATAATTAATTTGGGCTCAACAAATTAAATGGAGCTTAAATTAAATGAGGTCTGGCCCAAGTCAAATAAGCCCCAAATTAAAGGAGGTCTGACTGAAGTCAAATAAGCCCATACAAATTAAATCAGACCCAAATAAAATAGGCCTGATTACAGCCCAAACAAGTGGAGGCCTAAGCCCGCAGGATATGGCCCAAATAACTCTGGACCAATCAGAATGCAGGACATTTATGAGGGGTCTTCACCTCTCACCTATATAAAGGGGTCTCCTCCATTCATTCCAAACACACACTGAAGCATCTGAAGACACAGACACTCTGAAGAGATTGAAACACGAGCAACGCTCCTCAGGATCTTCAAGACAAGAACGGCAAACGACCCGGGATTAAAGTGCTAAGCCCCCTAGATCGAGTGTTTTGCATACGTTAAGTTCTTCAGTGTTCTTCGAGACAAGAACAGCATACGACCTGGGATTAAGGTGCTGAGCCCCCCAGATCGAGTGTTTTCACATCAAATATGTTTAATCCAAACAAAGGCTCGACGCCTCTGGATAAACGTTACAAAGTCCTAAATTCGAGCTCGGACAAGCTTCAATTGAAGATCCGACTCCACACACGCTGTCAACACAGTCAGCGTACACTCCAGTCAACACAACCAGTCAAAGTCCAAGTTAGTTCGAGAGAGAAGAATCAAATGATCAATAGAGATTATTTCCTAAATTATTAAGTTCAATCCATCCGGATTATCTTTGTAATTCAACTTGTATTTATTTTATTATAGATACAAAATTTGTTGTTACAGTTAGCACATTCATTTTCATCCCAAACCTTTCAATTTTACTCAAATTTCGTTCAAAAATAATATTTTATTTCAATAATGTTGTAATAACATTGATTCAATCACATTACATAGAATTAGAAAAATTAAATATTTTTAAATAAAAAATCATTTTGGTGAGAATTTAAAAATTTTGAAACTATTTTGCAGACATTAAGTTTCTTGAAACTATTTTGAATAAAGTAAATTTATATGGGACGGTTTTGATTTTAAACTTAGTAGTTATTGATTTATATATTATTTCAATGACATTATTTTTTTTTTTTAAATCACTAATAGATACACACTTTTAACCTAAATTACTATGAGATACAAGGAATTTAAATAATTACTCTCACATACAAAATATTAAAGTAAAATACCAAATGTAACCTTATAATCTCATACACTTTTAAACCACCAACCCTACCCCTCACCCACCCACTCGGCGGACCGGTGTTGACCGTCGGCCGGACAGCCGTTGACCGTCGCCGACTGCCGCCGTCTGCTGCCGGAATTTAAAATGTGCAAAAACAAAATTGTGCAAAATCAAATTGTGCAAACAAATTGTGCAAATACATATGGGTATCAAAATTATAATTGTGTAGTTATGAGTAATAGTACTTTGAATCAGTTACCAGCAATTATGCATTATTTTATGTACCTCACAGTAAGTGACTTTTTTTTATAATATTATTAATTTTATATTGATCCTTTTATATACATAGGAGGGAGTTGCGAAAAGAATTCTACATATACAACTTAATATTCAAATCTATGTGCATGCCAGTCGATTCTATGTGACAACCGGATCAAATTATTAATGACACGTACGTACGAGTGGATATTTTTTAATAAAAAAAACAAGAATCTAATTACATAATAAAATTAGTGTGTGGTGAGTGCATGCACCCATGTGTGGGGTTGTTGGGTGGACATTCTTCTATAAAAGAGTGCTCTCCATTTACTCATAATTTCCTCATCCTCCTCTTTCATCACTTAATTCTCTGCTTAATCTTCACCTTCACCTCCATCCAAACTTCTCCAACTCAAGGTACCACTTCATCACAACCACCTCTTTATTCATTTATATATATTTGCAGCTTTTTTTAATAGGAAAAAAGCATATTATTAAATAAAATGGGCATGAGAATTAGAACATTTACATAAGCTACCTTTTACACATAAGAAATTGAAAATTTTCTCCAAGTTCTAAGCAATGAAATTACAAGATGAAGTTAGGACATGATTTTCTCCACTCCTCATAACACGCAATCACTCTCGATGAATCTCTTCCAAAAATTCAATTCCAAATGTGGGCTTTAAGTTCTTCCAAATTTTATCCACCTTAATCGATTTCTTCGAAAACATAATAGCATTCATACTTTTCCACATTAGCCATACCACACATTCCCACAAGCAAACCATGAATTTTTTTTCTTTTCTTTCTCTAATAAGACTACTAAAATGAAGTAAGCTGATAGAAGGAATGGAGGACATCACCGAATATATACCAACCCATTTAAAACATGCTCTCCAAATGTTGTAAGAAAAACTACATTAAAAAAATATGTGGCTTACTATTTCTTTAGATTCATTGCAGAAAGGACAAGAACCGTTGGCATTATGTGGAATGATATTTCTTTGTTGGAGTTTAATTGACGTTGGTACACGTTCCCATAAAACTTTCCATGCATGGACTTTCACTTTCGGAAGAGCTATTTTGTTCCAAATAAGCTTGAATTCCTTCTTGACCTCTGATTCGGACCCTATTTTCAATTGCAAGATTTTCTGGTATGCTCCTTTTGTAGTGTGTTTATATATATACTTGCAATGTTAATTTGATTAATTACATATGTATGGCAGTTTAAGGTTTAGTAGATCTTGATCATGGAGGTGGAAAGGAGGTCCGGAAACTATGGAAAGAGTACTTGGGATAGCCATTACATTCAGTGCCTCAACACTTCCTACGGGGTACTAAATTTAATTTCTAGGTGAATTCATAATCATGTAATTAAACTGCTTTTAATTAATTATTACTCCATATACATATATTTGACAAGCAGGCAAAAGAGTAGGTAGAGAAAGTTGAGGTGAAACTAGTGATAGATGGAACTCCAGATGAGATTAATTGCTCAACTTCACCTCATCAATAATCTTCAAAGGCTTGATATCTCTCACCACTTGAAGGATTCCATTAAATTACTACTCGACAGAATTAATGCTAATAAACTAGTGCAGAATCATGAGTTGCATACCACAGCTCTCAAATTTAAACTCTTCCGACAACAATATCACTCAAGGTCCATATATAATCATGTCACGTTAAATTGGGAGAGAGATTAAAAATAGAGCCGCTTGGGGGAAAGAGATTAGAGATCTCAGGTTTGAATGTTTGACTGAGGGAATGATAGAAAAAATCTTACGTGTATCTTGAATTTTAATATTATATTTGTAAAAGATTTTTTTTAAATAAAAATAATTTCCACGTAAGCAACCGGGTAGATCCCAGCTGCACGGTGACCTGATTTGTAATTCGGGTTTAAGGTCAAGAACTTAATTGTAAATATTAAAAAGTTTGGACTAATTCGCAATTCGCGAAAAGGTCAGGACGTTTGGCGTAATTAGCCCTTTAAAGAATCAATAAGTTTCATATTTTTATTATTAAAGTATTTTAATTTTGATACTTCTAACATTTATCAATGTATAAAATACATTATTATAGTACTTGCATCAACATAATTTCAAACTTGAAATTATTTTAAGAAAAGAGTATTTAATTATTTATTATAACATCTAAATAAAATACCGAATGCGATACGGAGTTACATACTAGTTTGTAAACTACATAGATAAAATAACAGTAATAATATTATTATAATCAAAGTAATAAAAAGATAAATAACATAGAAAAAAATACACTTAAGTCATATTAATTGTTGAAATTAAATTATAATTCAATTTGAACTATTAATTATATTAAACAATTAAAATTAAAAATAAATAACTACTCACTATTCTACTTTTAGCCTTTAAAACCTAGGCTACACTTTAAAACCTAGGCTAAATTGGCATACAGGTGCACTACAAAATAGTTCTAAATATTAATATTCTATTCCCATTCATAAATTTTTTTCATTTCTGATTCCTTTGGAGGCCAATAGCCCGTGAAATAAATACCGTCTTCTTTAGCAGCCCAATAACACGATCCTTCCTTACATATGTTTTTATCCCATTTTGCATTAAAAACTTCAAAAGCTATTTTCTTCTCGCCCCACCAAACATGACAAAAGAATAGCGTCGTAAAAGGTATGTAACAAAAATGAAACTGAAAATCTTGATATTTTGGATTAGTTGAAAGAGTATGATATCCAAGATCATCATCTCCGGATGCACAATGTACGAGTAGAAGGTTTTGAGGATCTTCACATCGGGGAAGATTGTTAACCACATGAACGGTAATTTAGAACTTTGGAATAAAACATGCGTGAGAAAAGTGTAGCCACATGATAAAAAGAGGTAATACGTATTTCA
Organism: Pogostemon cablin; assembly: GCA_023678885.1. Lineage (NCBI taxonomy): Eukaryota > Viridiplantae > Streptophyta > Magnoliopsida > Lamiales > Lamiaceae > Pogostemon > Pogostemon cablin. The sequence goes on along the minus strand of CM042981.1, from coordinate 12,131,753 downwards.
TCATCATATTCATCTATTTTTTTATTTGTCTCGAATTTCTTGAATTGATGTTAGCTATACATAAGCATATATATAATAAATTTTATTCGATAACTTAGGTAATAATTACTAATTGGTAATTTATTACTAATTTAGTTATTTCCTAATTTATTTATTTAATGGGAATTTAATTGATAATATATTATATATTACCTTATTTGACAATATTATTATTTAATTGGCTCGAATTCCTTAGCTATATATATAGTACATATTTGACAATATTGTCATTTAATTGATAATATTTTATTGACCCAGGTAGTTTTTTTTGGTAAGTTGTATTTCAACATGTCACAAGCAAGTTCTCAGGATGATATTGAACGAAATTCATGGTACGTTAATGTTGTTAATTTAAAAATCATTCATTAATTGTTAGCAACATGCAGGGGTCATAGGAAGAGTGGTCTAGGAGAAAAGTTGACCTTCGCTAGAGTGATAGGAGAGTAAATTTGGATATACGTATACTTAATTATCTTTTCTTCTTCAGTCAACGTATGCCTATATACTTAATAATGGTAAAAATATAAACATATATTTTTTAATTTTTTTTAGTGGATATATAGAGCTTTGCCAAACTTACATCAAAGAAGCACGAGCTTGACTAGCCATCTTCAAATTGTGACTACATCTATGGAAATTGAACGAACCTGGATCTTTAAGGTAAGTAGTAGCTAGGTGACTAACTCTCTAGTTTATTAATCAATTAGTTAATTATTCTGGTATAAAATATTAGAAGTTTAGAGTGAATCATTTTTATCTTGTACCTTTATTTAAAATTACTTTTATTATATAAAAAATTAATTTTAAAGTTATGATGTATGGTGATTTTTATATTTTTATATAAAAAATAATACCTCCTAATGATACGGTATGGTACCGGGTCGGGTTATGACGATGGGCAGGTCCTACTCATTTGTCATTTCGGTTATTTTGAGGAATCTAATTTTAAACTTACACCTATTTATAATTTCCATATTAATGTTATTGTAAATTTATTTTATTTTTACTTATTTTGAAAAATTATAGGATTTAAATTGAAAATAAAAAATAAATATTTTTATAAAAGAATTAAAATTTTGAAAAAAATAATTATAGTTTTGATTGATTAAAAAAAATTGGAAAAAATTATAATTCGGTAAAAATGATGATAGAATCTATATTACTGTTAAGATGGGTTTGTTTTTGCATGGTACGTGATATACTCCATTTATCCCAAAATACTTGCACATTCTTTTTTGGGTTGTTTTCAAATACTCCCTTGTAGCCCAAAACATCACCGGCTGCTTTTTGTGTATAGATTAAGGAGGTAGAACCCAGATTTACAATCGAACTTTGAGAATACTTTGGTATTCTTGAAACAGTTGACCAAGTGTTCCCTACTTGGTATGTAGTATCCATCGAACTCCAAGATGTTGTTGATCCCTTTGTAATTGATCACAAGTCTCGGCTTTCCCCGCTTAACTTCTCCATGATTTCGAACTAGAAATCCTGAACTGCTGTATGGGGATACTCCTGGTGATATCAACTTAAGGTCCAGATATTTTGGATAGAACGCGCAATAAAGTAAAATGTTGACTTTTTGGTGAGACGTAGGGAGTAATTTTTACACTAAAATAAATAACACATGATATTAACGCCTTGCAATACTATAAATATTATAAAAATACTACTCTTGTTTTATACACGAAAATTAATCAATTCATAAAATTTGTTTAATTAAATGAAAAAACCAACAATTTTTTTTCACATCATTAAACTAATAATCCTTTCTTTTAAATAAAACAAAAAATTACGTGTAAATCTTCTATATCGCACTCACTTTTTTCTTCATACATCCTCTTGTTATTTGTTAAGGTTAAACCTTTAGTTTAATTTTTCCTTTTCAAACTTTTTGTTTAATATGCAGAATAACTATAAAATTTTAATAACATTTTGATTATTATTAGTGTGCACCGATCGATGTACCAGATAATCAGAACAATTAATTAATACCTTAAAACAAGATTAATAATCTAATGGATAAATTAACTAATTAATAAGAACAAAACTACTACCCTAAAATTAATTAATAAATTCTTGGTGCTCCCGAAAATAATCCAAAACCGTACTTGCGTGAACGTGATACACAAATATACCACTAAACTTAAAAGAAATTACTTACAATAGAATAAACTTGGCTTTGTATCTTTTTTCTTATGCAAACAATTGACTATATGCATTATAAAATTAAGTGCAAGACCCTCTTTTTCGACTTATGTGATCCATTCCAACGAAAAATTGTAGCTATTATAATAATAAATAAGATTAAGTAAAAAAAAGTGGGTAAATATATAATATAGTTTGCGGAAAACGGTGTCCGATCGACCCAATATTCTAATTCATTTAAATGTTTTTGAGTTTAAAAAAATAAATAAAAGTTTTTGAGTTTGAGAAATAACTAGTCAAATATCTTTTACTTAATTTGAAAAGGTTTCAATATAGTTAGGACATTCATTTTCATCCCAAACCTTTCAATTTTACTCAAATTTCGTTCAAAAACAATATTTTATTTCAATAATTTTGTGATAACATTGATTCAATCACATTACATAGAATTAGAAAAATTAAATATTTTTAAATAAAAAAATCATTTTGGTGAGAATTTAAAATTTTTGAAACTATTTTGCAGACATTAAGTTTCTTGAAACTATTTTGAATAAAGTAAATTTATATGGGACGGTTTTGATTTTAACCTTAGTAGTTATTGATTTATATATTATTTCAATGACATTATTTTTTTTTTCAAAAATCACTAATAGATACACACTTTTAACCTAAATTACTATGAGATACAAGGAATTTAAATAATTACTCTCACATACAAAATATTAAAGTAAAATACCAAATGTAACCTTATAATCTCATACACTTTTAAATTACCAACCCTACTCCTCACCCACCCACCCGGCGGAACGGCGTTGACCGTCGGCTGGACAGCCGTTGACCGTCGCCGACTGCCGCCGTCTGCTGCAAGAATTTAAAATGTGCAAAAACAAAATTGTGCAAAACCAAATTGTGCAAATACATATGGGTATCAAAATTATAATTGTGTAGTTATGAGTAATAGTACTTTGAATCATGTACCAGCAATTATACATTATTTTATGTACCTCACAGTAAGTGACTTTTTTTTATAATATTATTAATTTTATATTGATCCTTTTATATACATAGGAGGGAGTTGAGAAAAGAATTCTACATATACAACTTAATATTCAAATCTATGTGCATGCCAGTCGATTCTATGCGACAACCGGATCAAATTATTAATGACACGTACGTACGAGTGGATATTTTTTAATAAAAAAAAAAGAATCTAATTACATAATAAAATTAAAATTAAAAGAAATAGGTAATTTATTAAAGAAAAAAGAGGCGCTAAAAGGTAGTGGGATTTATTAGTGTGTGGTGAGTGCATGCACCCATGTGTGGGGTTGTTGGGTGGACATTCTTCTATAAAAGAGTGCTCTCCATTTACTCATAATTTCTTCATCCTCCTCTTTCATCACTTAATTCTCTGCTTAATCTTCACCTTCACCTCCATCCAAACTTCTCCAACTCAAGGTACCACTTCATCACAACCACCTCTTTATTCATTTATATATATTTGCAGCTTTTTTTAATAGGAAAAAAGCATATTATTAAATAAAATGGGCATGAGAATTAGAAACTTTACATAAGCTACCTTTTACACATAAGAAATTGAAAATTTTCTCCAAGTTCTAAGCAATGAAATTACAAGATGAAGTTAGGACATGATTTTCTCCACTCCTCATAACACGCAATCACTCTCGATGAATCTCTTCCAAAAATTCAATTCCAAATGTGGGCTTTAAGTTCTTCCACAATTTTATCCACCTTAATCGATTTCTTCGAAAACATAATAGCATTCATACTTTTCCACATTAGCCATACCACACATTCCCACAAGCAAACCATGAATTTTTTTTCTTTTCTTTCTCTAATAAGACTACTAAAATGAAGTAAGCTGATAGAAGGAATGGAGGACATCACCGAATATATACCTACCCATTTAAAACATGCCCTCCAAATGTTGTAAGAAAAACTACATTAAAAAAATATGTGGCTTACTGTTTCTTTAGATTCATTGCAGAAAGGACAAGAACCGTTGGCATTATGTGGAATGATATTTCTTTGTTGGAGTTTAATTGACGTTGGTACACGTTCCCATAAAACTTTCCATGCATGGACTTTCACTTTCGAAAGAGCTATTTTGTTCCAAATAAGCTTGAATTCCTTCTTGACCTCTGATTCGGACCCTATTTTCAATTGCAAGATTTTCTGGTATGCTCCTTTTGTAGTGTGTTTATATATATACTTGCAATGTTAATTTGATTAATTACATATGTATGGCAGTTTAAGGTTTAGTAGATCTTGATCATGGAGGTGGAAAGGAGGTCCGGAAACTATGGAAAGAGTACTTGGGATAGCCATTACATTCAGTGCCTCAACACTTCCTACGGGTACTAAATTTAATTTCTAGGTGAATTCATAATCATGTAATTAAACTGCTTTTAATTAATTATTACTCCATATACATATATTTGACAAGCAGGCAAAAGAGTAGGTAGAGAAAGCTGAGGTGAAACTAGTGATAGATGGAACTCCAGATGAGATTTATTGCTCAACTTCACCTCATCAATAATCTTCAAAGGCTTGATATCTCTCACCACTTGAAGGATTCCATTAAATTACTACTCGACAGAATTAATGCTAATAAACTAGTGCAGAATCATGAGTTGCATACCACAGCTCTCAAATTTAAACTCTTCCGACAACAATATCACTCAAGGTCCATATATAATCATGTCACGATAAATTGGGAGAGAGATTAAAAATAGAGCCGCTTGGGGGAAAGAGATTAGAGATCTCAGGTTTGAATGTTTGACTGAGGGAATGACAGAAAAAATCTTACGTGTATCTTGAATTTTAATATTATATTTGTAAAAGATTTTTTTTTAAATAAAAATAATTTCCACATAAGCAACCGGGTAGATCCCAGCTGCACGGTGACCTGATTTGTAATTCGGGTTTAAGGTCAAGAACTTAATTGTAAATATTAAAAAGTTTGGACTAATTCGCAATTCGCGAAAAGGTCAGGACGTTTGGCGTAATTAGCCCTTTAAAGAATCAATAAGTTTCATATTTTTATTATTAAAGTATTTTAATTTTGATACTTCTAACATTTATCAATGTATAAAATACATTATTATAGTACTTGCATCAACATAATTTCAAACTTGAAATTATTTTAAGAAAAGAATATTTAATTATTTATTATAACATCTAAATAAAATACCGAATGCGATACGGAGTTACATACTAGTTTGTAAACTACATAGATAAAATAACAGTAATAATATTATTATATTCAAAGTAATAAAAAGATAAATAACATAGAAAAAAATACACTTAAGTCATATTAATTGTTGAAATTAAATTATAATTCAAATTGAACTATTAATTATATTAAACAATTAAAATTAAAAATAAATAACTACTCACTATTCTACTTTTAGCCTTTAAAACCTAGGCTACACTTTAAAACCTAGGCTAAATTGGCATACAGGTGCACTACAAAATAGTTCTAAATATTAATATTCTATTCCCCTTCATAAATCTTTTTCATTTCTGATTCCTTTGGAGGCCAATAGCCCGTGAAATAATTACCGTCTTCTTTAGCAGCCCAATAACACGATCCTTCCTTACATATGTTTTTATCCCATTTTGCATTAAAAACTTCAAAAGCTATTTTCTTCTCGGCCCACCAAACATGACAAAAGAATAGCGTCGTAAAAGGTATGTAACAAAAATGAAACTGAAAATCTTGATATTTTAGATTAGTTGAAAGAGTATGATATCCAAGATCATCATCTCCGGATGCACAATGTACGAGTAGAAGGTTTTGAGGATCTTCACGTCGGGGAAGATTGTTAACCACATGAACGGTAATTGAGAACTTTGGAATAAAACATGCGTGAGAAAAGTGTAGCCACATGATAAAAAGAGGTAATACGTATTTCATCATCATATTCATCTATTTTTTTTATTTGTCTCGAATTTCTTGAATTGATGTTAGCTATACATAAGCATATATATAATAAATTTTATTCGATAACTTAGGTAATAATTACTAATTGGTAATTTATTACTAATTTAGTTATTTCCTAATTTAGTTATTTAATGAGAATTTAATTGATAATATATTATATATTACCTTATTTGACAATATTATTATTTAATTGGCTCGAATTCCTTAGCTATATATATAGTACATATTTGACAATATTGTCATTTAATTGATAATTGATAATATTTTATTGACCCAGGTAGTTTTTTTTGGTAAGTTGTATTTCAACATGTCACAAGCAAGTTATCAGGATGATATTGAACGAAATTCATGGTACGTTAATGTTGTTAATTTAAAAATCATTCATTAATTGTTAGCAACATGCAGGGGTCATACGAAGAGTGGTCTAGGAGAAAAGTTGACCTTCGCTAGAGTGATAGGAGAGTAAATTTGGATATACGTATACTTAATTATCTTTTCTTCTTCAGTCAACGTATGCCTATATACTTAATAATGGTAAAAATATAAACATATATTTTTTAATTTTTTTTAGTGGATATATAGAGCTTTGCCAAACTTACATCAAAGAAGCACGAGCTTGACTAGCCATCTTAAAATTGTGACTACATCTATGGAAATTGAACGAACCTGGATCTTTAAGGTAAGTAGTAGCTAGGTGACTAACTCTCTAGTTTATTAATCAATTAGTTAATTATTCTGGTATAAAATATTAGAAGTTTAGAGTGAATCATTTTTATCTTGTACCTTTATTTAAAATTACTTTTATTATATAAAAAATTAATTTTAAAGTTATGATGTATGGTGATTTTTATATTTTTATATAAAAAATAATACCTCCTAATGATACGGTATGGTACCGGGTCGGGTTATGACGATGGGCAGGTCCTACTCATTTGTCATTTCGGTTATTTTGAGGAATCTAATTTTAAACTTACACCTATTTATAATTTCCATATTAATGTTATTGTAAATTTATTTTATTTTTACTTATTTTGAAAAATTATAGTATTTAAATTGAAAATAAAAAATAAATATTTTTATAAAAGAATTAAAATTTTGAAAAAAATAATTATAGTTTTGATTGATTAAAAAAAATTGGAAAAAATTATAATTCGGTAAAAATGATGATAGAATTTATATTACTGTTAAGATGGGTTTATTTTTGCATGGTACGTGATATACTCCATTTATCCCAAAATACTTGCACATTCTTTTTTGGGTTGTTTTAAAATACTCCCTTGTAGCCCAAAACATCACCGGCTGCTTTTTGTGTATAGATTAAGGAGGTAGAACCCAGATTTACAATCGAACTTTGAGAATACTTTGGTATTCTTGAAACAGTTGACCAAGTGTTCCCTACTTGGTATGTAGTATCCATCGAACTCCAAGATGTTGTTGATCCCTTTGTAATTGATCACAAGTCTCGGCTTTCCCCGCTTAACTTCTCCATGATTTCGAACTAGAAATCCTGAACTGCTGTATGGGGATACTCCTGGTGATATCAACTTAAGGTCCAGATATTTTGGATAGAACGCGCAATAAAGTAAAATGTTGACTTTTCGGTGAGACGTAGGGAGTAATTTTTACACTAAAATAAATAACACATGATATTAACGCCTTGCAATACTATAAATATTATAAAAATACTACTCTTGTTTTATACACGAAAATTAATCAATTCATAAAATTTGTTTAATTAAATGAAAAAAACAACAATTTTTTTTCACATCATTAAACTAATAATCCTTTCTTTTAAATAAAACAAAAAATTACGTGTAAATCTTCTATATCGCACTCACTTTTTTCTTCATACATCCTCTTGTTATTTGTTAAGGTTAAACCTTTAGTTTAATTTTTCCTTTTCAAACTTTTTGTTTAATATGCAGAATAACTATAAAATTTTAATAACATTTTGATTATTATTAGTGTGCACCGATCGATGTACCAGATAATCAGAACAATTAATTAATACCTTAAAACAAGATTAATAATCTAATGGATAAATTAACTAATTAATAAGAACAAAACTACTACCCTAAAATTAATTAATAAATTCTTGGTGCTCCCGAAAATAATCCAAAACCGTACTTGCGTGAACGTGATACACAAATATACCACTAAACTTAAAAGAAATTACTTACAATAGAATAAACTTGGCTTTGTATCTTTTTTCTTATGCAAACAATTGACTATATGCATTATAAAATTAAGTGCAAGACCCTCTTTTTCGACTTATGTGATCCATTCCAACGAAAAATTGTAGCTATTATAATAATAAATAAGATTAAGTAAAAAAAAGTGGGTAAATATATAATATAGTTTGCGGAAAACGGTGTCCGATTGACCCAATATTCTAATTCATTTAAATGTTTTTGAGTTTAAAAAAATAAATAAAAGTTTTTGAGTTTGAGAAATAACTCGTCAAATATCTTTTACTTAATTTGAAAAGGTTCCAATATAGTTAGTGTAAGCAGTTAAAATTTACGGTCCAATTAAATAGCGACACGTGGATTTTCTAGATTAAATATCAATTATTAATTTATTTTGGAATTTAAATAAATTAATTCCTAAAAATAAATTAATAAATAATTGATAATTAATTTGGGCCCAACAAATTAAATAGAGCTTAAATTAAATGAGGTCTGGCCCAAGTCAAATAAGCCCCAAATTAAAGGAGGTCTGACTGAAGTCAAACAAGCCCATACAAATTAAATCAGACCCAAATAAAATAGGCCTGATTACAGCCCAAACAAGTGGAGGCCCAAGCCCGCATGATATGGCCCAAATAACTCTGGACCAATCAGAATGCAGGACATTTATGAGGGGTCTTCACCTCTCACCTATATAAAGGGGTCTCCTCCATTCATTCCAAACACACACTGAAGCATCTGAAGACACAGACACTTTGAAGAGATTGAAACACGAGCAACGCTCCTCAGGATCTTCAAGACAAGAACGGCAAACGACCCGGGATTAAAGTGCTAAGCCCCCCAGATCGAGTGTTTTGCATACGTTAAGTTCTTTAGTGTTCTTCGAGACAAGAACAGCATACGAGCCGGGATTAAGGTGCTGAGCCCCCCAGATCGAGTGTTTTCACATCAAATACGTTTAATCCAAACAAAGGCTCGACGCCTCTGGATAAACGTTACAAAGTCCTAAATTCAAGCTCGGACAAGCTTCAATTGAAGATCCGACTCCACACACGATGTCAACACAGTCAGCGTACACTCCAGTCAACACAACCAGTCAAAATCCAAGTTGGTTCGAGAGAGAAGAATCAGAGGATCGATAGAGATTATTTCCTAAATTATTAAGTTCAATCCATCCGGATTATCTTTGTAATTCAACTTGTATTTATTTTATTATAAATACAAAATTTGTTGTTACAAATTTTGGCACGCCCAGTGGGACAATCTCTACCTCTCATCTCTTCTCTCCACAAGTACAAAGAATGACTCTTCTCAGGATTGCAATAAGAAGACTTCTACCTTGAAGCATTCAGAGTTGCAAACTGAAGAAATTCAAAAGATAACTCCACTCAAGATTGCGATACGAAGGCTTGCTGCATCAAAGCCTCAAGAATTGCAAGCTAAAAAGATTGGAGTCGTTACAAGAAGTATTCCCTAAGGCTCCGTAGAGGCAAATTATATGGTTGGGATTACTCTCAACAAGCCATTGCACGGAGACAAGAGTGGTGAAAATATTTCTGCTTGTTCAACTCCTCGTTCAACGCCAAGCTCACCATCTGCGTTAGCTGTAGCTGCAGTAATGACAACAAATACTATGACCATTGAGGAACAACTCGCAAGTATGATGAGAGCCATTGATGGACTCAACAAGAATATGGAAGCCCAAGACGTAAAGATCTCCATACTTATGAAGAAAATGGAGAATATGGAGACAAGTCATACAAATGAGAAACAAATTGAGGATGAGCACGAGGAAGGAGACTCAGCGAAACACCATCCTTTTGAAAAGAAGCCAGTTGAAGAAAAAATACAAGTTTCAACTGACAAAATACTTCATGTGAACCAACTGAAGAACATCATTTTAGAAACAGTAAAAGACAAGTTTGAAGGGAGCTCAAAATCCCTTGTTGCCTACAAGAAGCCATATACAAAGAGAATTGACAACTTGAGGATGCCAGCTGACTATCAACCTCCCAATTTTTAACAATTTGACGGCAAAGGCAACCCAAGACAACATGTGGCGCATTTCGTCGAGACATGCAATGATGCTGGGACCTACGGAGATCACATAGTGAAACAGTTTGTTCGCTCTCTTAAAGGAAATGCGTTCGATTGGTATATTAACTTAGAAGCCAACTCCATCGACAGTTGGGGACAAATGGAAGAAGTGTTCCTCAACCGCTTCTACAGCACACGAAGAACTGTTAGCATGATGGAGCTAACAAATACTCGTCAAAGTGATGAAGAATATGTCATCGACTACATCAACAGATGGAGGAGCCTCAGCCTCAATTGCAAAGAGAAGTTGTCAGTAACTTCAGCTATTAAAATGTGCATTCAAGGGATGCCATGGAATCTTCGCTACATACTTCAAGGAATTCAGCCAAAGACTCTTGAAGAGTTGGCTACAAGAGCTCACGACATGGAGTTGAGCTTGATATCAAATGATATTGAATGGCCATCTATTCAAGACTCCTACGAGTTTGAGGACATGCCTTCTGATGAGCTCGTGGAAGACGAACCACAAACAAAGACTGCAGTTTCCATAAAGATTCATAGAAATGAAGTGGAAGCAAGAGAAAGCAATGCATCCCAGGATTGGGGGCAATGAACTGTTGATAAATCAAAGACAAAGCTCCTTGACATGAGCGAAAACTGTCCACATAATACTCCTTGATATGAGTTTAAACTATCTAACACAAATAACCCAAATCAAATTTTCAGCTCCTTGACACGAGCTAAAACTGTCCACATGACGCTCCTTGATATAAGCTAAAACTATCCACATGTTGCTCCTTGATACGAGCCTAAACTATCTAACACAAATCAAATGCCACGCTCCTTGATATGAGCTAAAGCTGTCTACACAACACTCCTTGATATGAGTTTAAACTATCTAACACAAATAACACAAATCAAATGCCATACTCCTCTATACGAGAGAAAACTGTCCACACAAGGCTCCTTGACACGAGTATAAACTGTCTACAAGTTCAAATTCAAGACTCATTGACACGAGTATAAACTGTCAACAAATTCAAATTCTACGCTTCATGACGCACGAGCCTAAACTGCATGTTACTCCTGGTCCACATGAGTATAAACTGTGTACAACAAACTCCTGATCCGCACGAGTATAAAATGTGTACGACAAACTCCTGGCCCGCATGAGTATAAACTGTGCACGGCACTCCCATTCAAATCAAAAACATGTCCCTTTGAACTACTTAATGACTTGATCCTCTGCAAAGGGGTACGTAGGCAGCTTAGTATCTCACTAAGTTCAGTCATGATTCAAGTTATTCTTATCAAACTTGTGAGAGAAATAAAGAGTTGAAGTATACATGCCATAAATAAAGTGCAAGAAAAAGAAGCAGAAGTGTCATCAAAAGATGGAAGAGTGGCGATGCTGATGCTGCTCTGTTGATTCCATTTCAAAAGATGGAAGAGTGATGATGTTGATACTGCTCTGTCAATTCCATCTCAAAAGATGAAAGAGTGACGATGTTAATATTGCTCTGTCGATTCCATCTCAAAAGATGAAATAGTGGCGATGTTGATGTTGCTCTGTCGATTCCATCTCAATGAAGAGTAGCACGTTGCTATGTTAATTCCATCTAAAGAAGAGTGGCAGGCCGATATTGTTCCCCATGGATAGCTACTCATCCACTTCACGGAAGCAAAAATTGTGTAGTCTCTTTGTGCAGATTGTTTCCTTCCAATAAAAAAATATTATTAGACAAATTCTGCAAAGTGCTTGTTAGTTTAAAATTTATGAATTTAATTAATTAAATGACCCAAAATAAATTCATGGGGCAATTAATTAATTATTAAATTCAAAATTTTAATACATAGAAAAGAGGCTCAAATTTTAAAGAAACCTAGGCCTGAATTAATTAATCGGAATCCAAGTTGGTGGCCCATTTAGAATAAGTCCAAGAATAATTAATTCAGAAGCCCAGAACTGCTGCAGAAGGATAAAAGAAATATGGGCCAAATTAATCTATAGAGTAAGTGATTAATTAGATTGCAATTGAAGGAAGCCCAAATTGATAATGCCCAAAATGATAAAATCAATTGGCCAAGAGAGTCAAAATTGGCTGGAGAAGTCAAAATTGATGGTGATTGATAATTCCTCCACACGTGAATTTCCGCTGCCGATTTCTTCATGCCAAGAGATTGGCCTTTACGGTGCGAGATTATTGTCTGCCGGAGATCCTGGATCCGCACCACTGCTACCCACATCGCCGTTTAGTCGCGACAGCCAGCCTCTCAATTGTCGACCATCGGAGAGTCCGATGTCCATCGCCACCACTTGCTCGCTGCTGTAGCCGCCGAAAAAAAGATGTCGTGGGGGAGGATCGCCGCAGCTGTTGACCACCGAAATGCTACCGCCGCCCCTTTCCTTCAGCTGGATCTACCGATCACCGCCGCTCAGTCGTGGCATTCTGCTGCTGGAAACCCACCTCCACTGCCAGTATCAGTTGCCAACCGGTGAAATGTCTACAGCAGCCTCTGCGCTCTCGAAAGTGTGGCCATCGCCGGATCCCTCGGCATCCGCCGCCGCCATTGTAAATCGCCAGCCGCCAACGCCGGTTGTCTCACCAACAACTGCCGTGATGCCCGTCAATAGCTGGAGATCCTCACTGCCACCAGGATCACGAAATCGCCGCTGGTTCCCGGTTGTCGTGCTGCTGCCAGCCACCGCTGATGAACCGCTGCGCATGCCCTCACCGCTCGATCATCACCCTCCAGTCGCTTCACCAATAGCCGCCCCCTCGACCACAACCGCCGAAAGACTCGATCTCGGCGCGAGCCAGCCGTTCCCTCACACGAGATCACTATCTGCCCGTTGACTCTCATGCCGAAGTTTATTCCCCGCGTTGATTCCATCAGCCCCATCGATCGCGAACCACAGCGCACTGCCAACACGAGCATCCGCCGTCGACTTCGTTCTGGCCGAACGCCGTCAAGTCACGCTGCTCCGGTATACTGCCAACATGTTGCCTCCGAAAGTTGCGTACACAACTGGTAACCGAGGGACAATCTGAGGGGCAACCGGGCTCAGCCTCAATTTCATCACCGAGGGACAATCTGAGGGGCAAATAGGGCTCAGCCTCAATTTCATCGTCAGATCACTGATTGCACTGATGCTCAGCCTCAATTTCATCATCAGACTACTATTGATCATGCTCATTAGCAGTTACCGAGGGACAGGCGTGAAGGAACAATTTAAAGGGACAATTATAAATTCCAGTGAAAAGGACGAGGCTCGCTCGCCGTCGATTCCTTTGAAGAGGAAGAATGATGAGGTCGATAAGGTCGATAAGAGGATCACTAAATATATAGCAAGCATACAGTATATGAAAAAAAAAGTGAAGGAAAAAAAATCAGAACTGTAAGTGTTTTACGTTCTGTGGATGAAGAAATCAAAGGCACTAGATCCTTCTTATATAGTGGAGAGGCTGCAGCAAATTATGGAAAATTTGCATGATTGAAATCTTGAGAGATTTCAAGAGATCTCTTTTACTTGGAATAAAGATTTGCAAATCATCAAATCTGCTATCTCCCGTAATTTTGATATCAAGCAGTGAATGAAGTTGATTTGGGCCTAAGAAGATAAATTGGGCTACTTGAAAAAAAGTTGGGCCAAGAAGAAAAAAACTTATTACTTGGATAAAGTAATTTCTCAAGCCCAAAATTACAAATGTAAAAAAAAAAGGAAGGAACTTTTGCGATTCCTTCACATCAATGCATGATGTCCGTGAACAAATCGCAAGGGGGCATTTGTAAGCAGTTAAAATTTACGGTCCAATTAAATAGCGACACGTGGATTTTCTATATTAAATATCAATTATTAATTTATTTTGGAATTTAAATAAATTAATTCCTAAAAATAAATTAATAAATAATTGATAATTAATTTGGGCTCAACAAATTAAATGGAGCTTAAATTAAATGAGGTCTGGCTCAAGTCAAATAAGCCCCAAATTAAAGGAGGTCTGACTGAAGTCAAACAAGCCCATACAAATTAAATCAGACCCAAATAAAATAGGCCTGATTACAGGACATTTATGAGGGGTCTTCACCTCTCATCTATATAAAGGGGTCTCCTCCATTCATTCCAAACACACACTGAAGCATCTGAAGACACAGACACTCTGAAGAGATTGAAACACGAGCAACGCTCCTCAGGATCTTCAAGACAAGAACGGCAAACGACCCGGGATTAAAGTGCTAAGCCCCCCAGATCGAGTGTTTTGCATACGTTAAGTTCTTCAGTGTTCTTCGAGACAAGAACAGCATACGACCCGGGATTAAGGTGCTGAGCCCCCCAAATCGAGTGTTTTCACATCAAATATGTTTAATCCAAACAAAGGCTCGACGCCTCTGGATAAACGTTACAAAGTCCTAAATTTGAGCTCGGACAAGCTTCAATTGAAGATCCGACTCCACACACGCTGTCAACACAGTCAGCGTACACTCCAGTCAACACAACCAGTCAAAGTCAAAGTTCAAGTTGGTTCGAGAGAGAAGAATCAAAGGATCAATAGAGATTATTTCCTAAATTATTAAGTTCAATCCATCCGGATTATCTTTGTAATTCAACTTGTATTTATTTTATTATAAATACAAAATTTGTTGTTACAGTTAGGACATTCATTTTTATCCCAAACCTTTCAATTTTACTCAAATTTCGTTCAAAAACAATATTTTATTTCAATAATTTTGTGATAACATTGATTCAATCACATTACATAGAATTAGAAAAATTAAATATTTTTAAATAAAAAAATATTTAGGTGAGAATTTAAAATTTTTGAAACTATTTTGCAGACATTAAGTTTCTTGAAACTATTTTGAATAAAGTAAATTTATATGGGACGGTTTTGATTTTAAACTTAGTAGTTATTGATTTATATATTATTTCAATGACATTATTTTTTTTAAAAAATCACTAATAGATACACACTTTTAACCTAAATTACTATGAGATACAAGGAATTTAAATAATTACTCTCCATTTATAAAAGAGTGCTCTCCATTTACTCATAATTTCTTCATCCTCCTCTTTCATCACTTAATTCTCTGCTTAATCTTCACCTTCACCTCCATCCAAACTTCTCCAACTCAAGGTACCACTTCATCACAACCACCTCTTTATTCATTTATATATATTTGCAGCTTTTTTTAATAGGAAAAAAGCATATTATTAAATAAAATGGGCATGAGAATTAGAAACTTTACATAAGCTACCTTTTACACATAAGAAATTGAAAATTTTCTCCAAGTTCTAAGCAATGAAATTACAAGATGAAGTTAGGACATGATTTTCTCCACTCCTCATAACACGCAATCACTTTCGATGAATCTCTTCCAAAAATTCAATTCCAAATGTGGGCTTTAAGTTCTTCCACAATTTTATCCACCTTAATCGATTTCTTCGAAAACATAATAGCATTCATACTTTTCCACATTAGCCATACCACACATTCCCACAAGCAAACCATGAATTTTTTTTCTTTTCTTTCTCTAATAAGACTACTAAAATGAAGTAAGCTGATAGAAGGAATGGAGGACATCACCGAATATATACCTACCCATTTAAAACATGCCCTCCAAATGTTGTAAGAAAAACTACATTAAAAAAATATGTGGCTTACTGTTTCTTTAGATTCATTGCAGAAAGGACAAGAACCGTTGGCATTATGTGGAATGATATTTCTTTGTTGGAGTTTAATTGACGTTGGTACACGTTCCCATAAAACTTTCCATGCATGGACTTTCACTTTCGGAAGAGCTATTTTGTTCCAAATAAGCTTGAATTCCTTCTTGACCTCTGATTCGGACCCTATTTTCAATTGCAAGATTTTCTGGTATGCTCCTTTTGTAGTGTGTTTATATATATACTTGCAATGTTAATTTGATTAATTACATATGTATGGCAGTTTAAGGTTTAGTAGATCTTGATCATGGAGGTGGAAAGGAGGTCCGGAAACTATGGAAAGAGTACTTGGGATAGCCATTACATTCAGTGCCTCAACACTTCCTACGGGGTACTAAATTTAATTTCTAGGTGAATTCATAATCATGTAATTAAACTGCTTTTAATTAATTATTACTCCATATATATATATTTGACAAGCAGGCAAAAGAGTAGGTAGAGAAAGCTGAGGTGAAACTAGTGATAGATGGAACTCCAGATGAGATTAATTGCTCAACTTCACCTCATCAATAATCTTCAAAGGCTTGATATCTCTCACCACTTGAAGGATTCCATTAAATTACTACTCGACAGAATTAATGCTAATAAACTAGTGCAGAATCATGAGTTGCATACCACAGCTCTCAAATTTAAACTCTTCCGACAACAATATCACTCAAGGTCCATATATAATCATGTCACGATAAATTGGGAGAGAGATTAAAAATAGAGCCGCTTGGGGGAAAGAGATTAGAGATCTCAAGTTTGAATGTTTGACTGAGGGAATGATAGAAAAAATCTTACGTGTATCTTGAATTTTAATATTATATTTGTAAAAGATTTTTTTTTAAATAAAAATAATTTCCACATAAGCAACCGGGTAGATCCCAGCTGCACGGTGACCTGATTTGTAATTCGGGTTTAAGGTCAAGAACTTAATTGTAAATATTAAAAAGTTTGGACTAATTCGCAATTCGCGAAAAGGTCAGGACGTTTGGCGTAATTAGCCCTTTAAAGAATCAATAAGTTTCATATTTTTATTATTAAAGTATTTTAATTTTGATACTTCTAACATTTATCAATGTATAAAATACATTATTATAGTACTTGCATCAACATAATTTCAAACTTCAAATTATTTTAAGAAAAGAGTATTTAATTATTTATTATAACATCTAAATAAAATACCGAATGCGATACGGAGTTACATACTAGTTTGTAAACTACATAGATAAAATAACAGTAATAATATTATTATATTCAAAGTAATAAAAAGATAAATAACATAGAAAAAAATACACTTAAGTCATATTAATTGTTGAAATTAAATTATAATTCAATTTGAACTATTAATTATATTAAACAATTAAAATTAAAAATAAATAACTACTCACTATTCTACTTTTAGCCTTTAAAACCTAGGCTACACTTTAAAACCTAGGCTAAATTGGCATACAGGTGCACTACAGAATAGTCCTAAATATTAATATTCTATTCCCATTCATAAATCTTTTTCATTTCTGATTCATTTGGAGGCCAATAGCCCGTGAAATAAATACCGTCTTCTTTAGCAGCCCAATAACACGATCCTTCCTTACATATGTTTTTATCCCATTTTGCATTAAAAACTTCAAAAGCTATTTTCTTCTCGGCCCACCAAACATGACAAAAGAATAGCGTCGTAAAAGGTATGTAACAAAAATGAAACTGAAAATCTTGATATTTTGGATTAGTTGAAAGAGTATGATATCCAAGATCATCATCTCCGGATGCACAATGTACGAGTAGAAGGTTTTGAGGATCTTCACATCGGGGAAGATTGTTAACCACATGAACGGTAATTGAGAACTTTGGAATAAAACATGCGTGAGAAAAGTGTAGCCACATGATAAAAAGAGGTAATACGTATTTCATCATCATATTCATCTATTTTTTTTATTTGTCTCGAATTTCTTGAATTGATGTTAGCTATACATAAGCATATATATAATAAATTTTATTCGATAACTTAGGTAATAATTACTAATTGGTAATTCATTACTAATTTAGTTATTTCCTAATTTAGTTATTTAATGGGAATTTAATTGATAATATATTATATACTACCTTATTTGACAATATTATTATTTAATTGGCTCGAATTCCTTAGCTATATATATAGTACATATTTGACAATATTGTCATTTAATTGATAATATTTTATTGACCCAGGTAGTTTTTTTTGGTAAGTTGTATTTCAACATGTCACAAGCAAGTTATCAGGATGATATTGAACGAAATTCATGGTACGTTAATGTTGTTAATTTAAAAATCATTCATTAATTGTTAGCAACATGCAGGGGTCATAGGAAGAGTGGTCTAGGAGAAAAGTTGACCTTCGCTAGAGTGATAGGAGAGTAAATTTGGATATACGTATACTTAATTATCTTTTCTTCTTCAGTCAACGTATGCCTATATACTTAATAATGGTAAAAATATAAACATATATTTTTTAATTTTTTTTAGTGGATATATAGAGCTTTGCCAAACTTACATCAAAGAAGCACGAGCTTGACTAGCCATCTTCAAATTGTGACTACATCTATGGAAATTGAACGAAACTGGATCTTTAAGGTAAGTAGTAGCTAGGTGACTAACTCTCTAGTTTATTAATCAATTAGTTAATTATTCTGGTATAAAATATTAGAAGTTTAGAGTGAATCATTTTTATCTTGTACCTTTATTTAAAATTACTTTTATTATATAAAAAATTAATTTTAAAGTTATGATGTATGGTGATTTTTATATTTTTATATAAAAAATAATACCTCCTAATGATACGGTATGGTACCGGGTCGGGTTATGACGATGGGCAGGTCCTACTCATTTGTCATTTCGGTTATTTTGAGGAATCTAATTTTAAACTTACACCTATTTATATTTTCCATATTAATGTTATTGTAAATTTATTTTATTTTTACTTATTTTGAAAAATTATAGGATTTAAATTGAAAATAAAAAATAAATATTTTTATAAAAGAATTAAAATTTTGAAAAAAATAATTATAGTTTTGATTGATTAAAAAAAATTGGAAAAAATTATAATTCGGTAAAAATGATGATAGAATTTATATTACTGTTAAGATGGGTTTGTTTTTGCATGGTACGTGATATACTCCATTTATCCCAAAATACTTGCACATTCTTTTTTGGGTTGTTTTCAAATACTCCCTTGTAGCCCAAAACATCACCGGCTGCTTTTTGTGTATAGATTAAGGAGGTAGAACCCAGATTTACAATCGAACTTTGAGAATACTTTGGTATTCTTGAAACAGTTGACCAAGTGTTCCCTACTTGGTATGTAGTATCCATCGAACTCCAAGATGTTGTTGATCCCTTTGTAATTGATCACAAGTATCGGCTTTCCCCGCTTAACTTCTCCATGATTTCGAACTAGAAATCCTGAACTGCTGTATGGGGATACTCCTGGTGATATCAACTTAAGGTCCAGATATTTTGGATAGAACGCGCAATAAAGTAAAATGTTGACTTTTCGGTGAGACGTAGGGAGTAATTTTTACACTAAAATAAATAACACATGATATTAACGCCTTGCAATACTATAAATATTATAAAAATACTACTCTTGTTTTATACACAAAAATTAATCAATTCATAAAATTTGTTTAATTAAATGAAAAAACCAACAATTTTTTTTCACATCATTAAACTAATAATCCTTTCTTTTAAATAAAACAAAAAATTACGTGTAAATCTTCTATATCGCACTCACTTTTTTCTTCATACATCCTCTTGTTATTTGTTAAGGTTAAACCTTTAGTTTAATTTTTCCTTTTCAAACTTTTTGTTTAATATGCAGAATAACTATAAAATTTTAATAACATTTTGATTATTATTAGTGTGCACCGATCGATGTACCAGATAATCAGAACAATTAATTAATACCTTAAAACAAGATTAATAATCTAATGGATAAATTAACTAATTAATAAGAACAAAACTACTACCCTAAAATTAATTAATAAATTCTTGGTGCTCCCGAAAATAATCCAAAACCGTACTTGCGTGAACGTGATACACAAATATACCACTAAACTTAAAAGAAATTACTTACAATAGAATAAACTTGGCTTTGTATCTTTTTTCTTATGCAAACAATTGACTATATGCATTATAAAATTAAGTGCAAGACCCTCTTTTTCGACTTATGTGATCCATTCCAACGAAAAATTGTAGCTATTATAATAATAAATAAGATTAAGTAAAAAAAAGTGGGTAAATATATAATATAGTTTGCGGAAAACGGTGTCCGATCGACCCAATATTCTAATTCATTTAAATGTTTTTGAGTTTAAAAAAATAAATAAAAGTTTTTGAGTTTGAGAAATAACTAGTCAAATATCTTTTACTTAATTTGAAAAGGTTTCAATATAGTTAGGACATTCATTTTCATACCAAACCTTTCAATTTTACTCAAATTTCGTTCAAAAACAATATTTTATTTCAATAATTTTGTGATAACATTGATTCAATCACATTACATAGAATTAGAAAAATTAAATATTTTTAAATAAAAAAATCTTTTTGGTGAGAATTTAAAATTTTTGAAATTATTTTGCAGACATTAAGTTTCTTGAAACTATTTTGAATAAAGTAAATTTATATGAGACGGTTTTGATTTTAACCTTAGTAGTTATTGATTTATATATTATTTCAATGACATTATTTTTTTTTTCAAAAATCACTAATAGATACACACTTTTAACCTAAATTACTATGAGATACAAGGAATTTAAATAATTACTCTCACATACAAAATATTAAAGTAAAATACCAAATGTAACCTTATAATCTCATAAACTTTTAAATTACCAACCCTACCCCTCACCCACCCACCCGGCGGACCGGCGTTGACCATCGGCTGGACAGCCGTTGACCGTCGCCGACTGCCGCCGTCTGCTGCAGGAATTTAAAATGTGCAAAACCAAATTGTGCAAATACATATGGGTATCAAAATTATAATTGTGTAGTTTTGAGTAATAGTACTTTGAATCATGTACCAGCAATTATACATTATTTTATGTACCTCACAGTAAGTGACTTTTTTTTTATAATATTATTAATTTTATATTGATCCTTTTATATACATAGGAGGGAGTTGAGAAAAGAATTCTACATATACAACTTAATATTCAAATCTATGTGCATGCCAGTCGATTCTATGCGACAACCGGATCAAATTATTAATGACACGTACGTACGAGTGGATATTTTTTAATAAAAAAAAAGAATCTAATTACATAATAAAATTAAAATTAAAAGAAATAGGTAATTTATTAAAGAAAAAAGAGGCGCTAAAAGGGAGTGGGATTTATTAGTGTGTGGTGAGTGCATGCACCCATGTGTGGGGTTGTTGGGTGGACATTCTTCTATAAAAGAGTGCTCTCCATTTACTCATAATTTCTTCATCCTCCTCTTTCATCACTTAATTCTCTGCTTAATCTTCACCTTCACCTCCATCCAAACTTCTCCAACTCAATGTACCACTTCATCACAACCACCTCTTTATTCATTTATATATATTTGCAGCTTTTTTTAATAGGAAAAAAGCATATTATTAAATAAAATGGGCATGAGAATTAGAAACTTTACATAAGCTACCTTTTACACATAAGAAATTGAAAATTTTCTCCAAGTTCTAAGCAATGAAATTACAAGATGAAGTTAGGACATGATTTTCTCCACTCCTCATAACACGCAATCACTCTCGATGAATCTCTTCCAAAAATTCAATTCCAAATGTGGGCTTTAAGTTCTTCCACAATTTTATCCACCTTAATCGATTTCTTCGAAAACATAATAGCATTCATACTTTTCCACATTAGCCATACCACATATTCCCACAAGCAAACCATGAATTTTTTTTCTTTTCTTTCTCTAATAAGACTACTAAAATGAAGTAAGCTGATAGAAGGAATGGAGGACATCACCGAATATATACCTACCCATTTAAAACATGCCCTCCAAATGTTGTAAGAAAAACTACATTAAAAAAATATGTGGCTTACTGTTTCTTTAGATTCATTGCAGAAAGGACAAGAACCGTTGGCATTATGTGGAATGATATTTCTTTGTTGGAGTTTAATTGACGTTGGTACACGTTCCCATAAAACTTTCCATGCATGGACTTTCACTTTCGAAAGAGCTATTTTGTTCCAAATAAGCTTGAATTCCTTCTTGACCTCTGATTCGAACCCTATTTTCAATTGCAAGATTTTCTGGTATGCTCCTTTTGTAGTGTGTTTATATATATACTTGCAATGTTAATTTGATTAATTACATATGTATGGCAGTTTAAGGTTTAGTAGATCTTGATCATGGAGGTGGAAAGGAGGTCCGGAAACTATGGAAAGAGTACTTGGGATAGCCATTACATTCAGTGCCTCAACACTTCCTACGGGGTACTAAATTTAATTTCTAGGTGAATTCATAATCATGTAATTAAACTGCTTTTAATTAATTATTACTCCATATACATATATTTGACAAGCAGGCAAAAGAGTAGGTAGAGAAAGCTGAGGTGAAACTAGTGATAGATGGAACTCCAGATGAGATTTATTGCTCAACTTCACCTCATCAATAATCTTCAAAGGCTTGATATCTCTCACCACTTGAAGGATTCCATTAAATTACTACTCGACAGAATTAATGCTAATAAACTAGTGCAGAATCATGAGTTGCATACCACAGCTCTCAAATTTAAACTCTTCCAACAACAATATCACTCAAGGTCCATATATAATCATGTCACGATAAATTGGGAGAGAGATTAAAAATAGAGCCGCTTGGGGGAAAGAGATTAGAGATCTCAGGTTTGAATGTTTGACTGAGGGAATGATAGAAAAAATCTTACGTGTATCTTGAATTTTAATATTATATTTGTAAAAGATTTTTTTTAAAATAAAAATAATTTCCACATAAGCAACCGGGTAGATCCCAGCTGCACGGTGACCTGATTTATAATTCGGGTTTAAGGTCAAGAACTTAATTGTAAATATTAAAAAGTTTGGACTAATTCGCAATTCGCGAAAAGGTCAGGACGTTTGGCGTAATTAGCCCTTTAAAGAATCAATAAGTTTCATATTTTTATTATTAAAGTATTTTAATTTTGATACTTCTAACATTTATCAATGTAAAAAATACATTATTATAGTACTTGCATCAACATAATTTCAAACTTGAAATTATTTTAAGAAAAGAGTATTTAATTATTTATTATAACATCTAAATAAAATACCGAATGCGATACGGAGTTACATACTAGTTTGTAAACTACATAGATAAAATAACAGTAATAATATTATTATATTCAAAGTAATAAAAAGATAAATAACATAGAAAAAAATACACTTAAGTCATATTAATTGTTGAAATTAAATTATAATTCAATTTGAACTATTAATTATATTAAACAATTAAAATTAAAAATAAATAACTACTCACTATTCTACTTTTAGCCTTTAAAACCTAGGCTACACTTTAAAACCTAGGCTAAATTGGCATACAGGTGCACTACAAAATAGTCCTAAATATTAATATTCTATTCCCATTCATAAATCTTTTTCATTTCAGATTCCTTTGGAGGCCAATAGCCCGTGAAATAAATACCGTCTTCTTTAGCAGCCCAATAACACGATCCTTCCTTACATATGTTTTTATCTCATTTTGCATTAAAAACTTCAAAAGCTATTTTCTTCTCGGCCCACCAAACATGACAAAAGAATAGCGTCGTAAAAGGTATGTAACAAAAATGAAACTGAAAATCTTGATATTTTGGATTAGTTGAAAGAGTATGATATCCAAGATCATCATCTCCGGATGCACAATGTACGAGTAGAAGGTTTTGAGGATCTTCACATCGGGGAAGATTGTTAACCACATGAACGGTAATTGAGAACTTTGGAATAAAACATGCGTGAGAAAAGTGTAGCCACATGATAAAAAGAGGTAATACGTATTTCATCATCATATTCATCTATTTTTTTTTATTTGTCTCGAATTTCTTGAATTGATGTTAGCTATACATAAGCATATATATAATAAATTTTATTCGATAACTTAGGTAATAATTACTAATTGGTAATTTATTACTAATTTAGTTATTTCCTAATTTAGTTATTTAATGGGAATTTAATTGATAATATATTATATATTACCTTATTTGACAATATTATTATTTAATTGGCTCGAATTCCTTAGCTATATATATAGTACATATTTGACAATATTGTCATTTAATTGATAATATTTTATTGACCCAGGTAGTTTTTTTTGGTAAGTTGTATTTCAATATGTCACAAGCAAGTTATCAGGATGATATTGAACGAAATTCATGGTACGTTAATGTTGTTAATTTAAAAATCATTCATTAATTGTTAGCAACATGCAGGGGTCATAGGAAGAGTGGTCTAGGAGAAAAGTTGACCTTCGCTAGAGTGATAGGAGAGTAAATTTGGATATACGTATACTTAATTATCTTTTCTTCTTCAGTCAACGTATGCCTATATACTTAATAATGGTAAAAATATAAACATATATTTTTTAATTTTTTTTAGTGGATATATAGAGCTTTGCCAAACTTACATCAAAGAAGCACGAGCTTGACTAGCCATCTTCAAATTGTGACTACATCTATGGAAATTGAACGAACCTGGATCTTTAAGGTAAGTAGTAGCTAGGTGACTAACTCTCTAGTTTATTAATCAATTAGTTAATTATTCTGGTATAAAATATTAGAAGTTTAGAGTGAATCATTTTTATCTTGTACCTTTATTTAAAATTACTTTTATTATATAAAAATTTAATTTTAAAGTTATGATGTATGGTGATTTTTATATTTTTATAAAAAAAATAATACCTCCTAATGATACGGTATGGTACCGGGTCGGGTTATGACGATGGGCAGGTCCTACTCATTTGTCATTTCAGTTATTTTGAGGAATCTAATTTTAAACTTACACCTATTTATAATTTCCATATTAATGTTATTGTAAATTTATTTTATTTTTACTTATTTTGAAAAATTATAGGATTTAAATTGAAAATAAAAAATAAATATTTTTATAAAAGAATTAAAATTTTGAAAAAAATAATTATAATTTTGATTGATTAAAAAAAATTGGAAAAAATTATAATTCGGTAAAAATGATGATAGAATTTATATTACTGTTAAGATGGGTTTGTTTTTGCATGGTACGTGATATACTCCATTTATCCCAAAATACTTGCACATTCTTTTTTGGGTTGTTTTCAAATACTCCCTTGTAGCCCAAAACATCACCGGCTGCTTTTTGTGTATAGATTAAGGAGGTAGAACCCAGATTTACAATCGAACTTTGAGAATACTTTGGTATTCTTGAAACAGTTGACCAAGTGTTCCCTACTTGGTATGTAGTATCCATCGAACTCCAAGATGTTGTTGATCCCTTTGTAATTGATCACAAGTCTCGGCTTTCCCCGCTTAACTTCTCCATGATTTCGAACAAGAAATCCTGAACTGCTGTATGGGGATACTCCTGGTGATATCAACTTAAGGTCCAGATATTTTGGATTGAACTCGCAATAAAGTAAAATGTTGACTTTTACACTAAAATAAATAACACATGATATTAACGCCTTGCAATACTATAAATATTATAAAAATACTACTCTTGTTTTATACACGAAAATTAATCAATTCATAAAATTTGTTTAATTAAATGAAAAAACCAACAATTTTTTTTCACATCATTAAACTAATAATCCTTTCTTTTAAATAAAACAAAAAATTACGTGTAAATCTTCTATATCGCACTCACTTTTTTCTTCATACATCCTCTTGTTATTTGTTAAGGTTAAACCTTTAGTTTAATTTTTCCTTTTCAAACTTTTTGTTTAATATGCAGAATAACTATAAAATTTTAATAACATTTTGATTATTATTAGTGTGCACCGATCGATGTACCAGATAATCAGAACAATTAATTAATACCTTAAAACAAGATTAATAATCTAATGGATAAATTAACTAATTAATAAGAACAAAACTACTACCCTAAAATTAATTAATAAATTCTTGGTGCTCCCGAAAATAATCCAAAACCGTACTTGCGTGAACGTGATACACAAATATACCACTAAACTTAAAAGAAATTACTTACAATAGAATAAACTTGGCTTTGTATCTTTTTTCTTATGCAAACAATTGACTATATGCATTATAAAATTAAGTGCAAGACCCTCTTTTTCGACTTATGTGATCCATTCCAACGAAAAATTGTAGCTATTATAATAATAAATAAGATTAAGTAAAAAAAAGTGGGTAAATATATAATATAGTTTGCGGAAAACGGTGTCCGATCGACCCAATATTCTAATTCATTTAAATGTTTTTGAGTTTAAAAAAATAAATAAAAGTTTTTGAGTTTGAGAAATAACTAGTCAAATATCTTTTACTTAATTTGAAAAGGTTTCAATATAGTTAGGACATTCATTTTCATACCAAACCTTTCAATTTTACTCAAATTTCGTTCAAAAACAATATTTTATTTCAATAATTTTGTGATAACATTGATTCAATCACATTACATAGAATTAGAAAAATTAAATATTTTTAAATAAAAAAATCATTTTGGTGAGAATTTAAAATTTTTGAAATTATTTTGCAGACATTAAGTTTCTTGAAACTATTTTGAATAAAGTAAATTTATATGGGACGGTTTTGATTTTAACCTTAGTAGTTATTGATTTATATATTATTTCAATGACATTATTTTTTTTTTCAAAAATCACTAATAGATACACACTTTTAACCTAAATTACTATGAGATACAAGGAATTTAAATAATTACTCTCACATACAAAATATTAAAGTAAAATACCAAATGTAACCTTATAATCTCATACACTTTTAAATTACCAACCCTACCCCCTCACCCACCCACCCGGCGGACCGGCGTTGACCGTCGGCTGGACAGCCGTTGACCGTCGCCGACTGCCGCCGTCTGCTGCAGGAATTTAAAATGTGCAAAACCAAATTGTGCAAATACATATGGGTATCAAAATTATAATTGTGTAGTTTTGAGTAATAGTACTTTGAATCATGTACCAGCAATTATACATTATTTTATGTACCTCACAGTAAGTGACTTTTTTTTTATAATATTATTAATTTTATATTGATCCTTTTATATACATAGGAGGGAGTTGAGAAAAGAATTCTACATATACAACTTAATATTCAAATCTATGTGCATGCCAGTCTATTCTATGCGACAACCGGATCAAATTATTAATGACACGTACGTACGAGTGGATATTTTTTAATAAAAAAAAAGAATCTAATTACATAATAAAATTAAAATTAAAAGAAATAGGTAATTTATTAAAGAAAAAAGAGGCGCTAAAAGGGAGTGGGATTTATTAGTGTGTGGTGAGTGCATGCACCCATGTGTGGGGTTGTTGGGTGGACATTCTTCTATAAAAGAGTGCTCTCCATTTACTCATAATTTCTTCATCCTCCTCTTTCATCACTTAATTCTCTGCTTAATCTTCACCTTCACTTCCATCCAAACTTCTCCAACTCAATGTACCACTTCATCACAACCACCTCTTTATTCATTTATATATATTTGCAGCTTTTTTTAATAGGAAAAAAGCATATTATTAAATAAAATGGGCATGAGAATTAGAAACTTTACATAAGCTACCTTTTACACATAAGAAATTGAAAATTTTCTCCAAGTTCTAAGCAATGAAATTACAAGATGAAGTTAGGACATGATTTTCTCCACTCCTCATAACACGCAATCACTCTCGATGAATCTCTTCCAAAAATTCAATTCCAAATGTGGGCTTTAAGTTCTTCCACAATTTTATCCACCTTAATCGATTTCTTCGAAAACATAATAGCATTCATACTTTTCCACATTAGCCATACCACACATTCCCACAAGCAAACCATGAATTTTTTTTCTTTTCTTTCTCTAATAAGACTACTAAAATGAAGTAAGCTGATAGAAGGAATGGAGGACATCACCGAATATATACCTACCCATTTAAAACATGCCCTCCAAATGTTGTAAGAAAAACTACATTAAAAAAATATGTGGCTTACTGTTTCTTTAGATTCATTGCAGAAAGGACAAGAACCGTTGGCATTATGTGGAATGATATTTCTTTGTTGGAGTTTAATTGACGTTGGTACACGTTCCCATAAAACTTTCCATGCATGGACTTTCACTTTCGAAAGAGCTATTTTGTTCCAAATAAGCTTGAATTCCTTCTTGACCTCTGATTCGGACCCTATTTTCAATTGCAAGATTTTCTGGTATGCTCCTTTTGTAGTGTGTTTATATATATACTTGCAATGTTAATTTGATTAATTACATATGTATGGCAGTTTAAGGTTTAGTAGATCTTGATCATGGAGGTGGAAAGGAGGTCCGGAAACTATGGAAAGAGTACTTGGGATAGCCATTACATTCAGTGCCTCAACACTTCCTACGGGGTACTAAATTTAATTTCTAGGTGAATTCATAATCATGTAATTAAACTGCTTTTAATTAATTATTACTCCATATACATATATTTGACAAGCAGGCAAAAGAGTAGGTAGAGAAAGCTGAGGTGAAACTAGTGATAGATGGAACTCCAGATGAGATTTATTGCTCAACTTCACCTCATCAATAATCTTCAAAGGCTTGATATCTCTCACCACTTGAAGGATTCCATTAAATTACTACTCGACAGAATTAATGCTAATAAACTAGTGCAGAATCATGAGTTGCATACCACAGCTCTCAAATTTAAACTCTTCCAACAACAATATCACTCAAGGTCCATATATAATCATGTCACGATAAATTGGGAGAGAGATTAAAAATAGAGCCGCTTGGGGGAAAGAGATTAGAGATCTCAGGTTTGAATGTTTGACTGAGGGAATGATAGAAAAAATCTTACGTGTATCTTGAATTTTAATATTATATTTGTAAAAGATTTTTTTTAAAATAAAAATAATTTCCACATAAGCAACCGGGTAGATCCCAGCTGCACGGTGACCTGATTTATAATTCGGGTTTAAGGTCAAGAACTTAATTGTAAATATTAAAAAGTTTGGACTAATTCGCAATTCGCGAAAAGGTCAGGACGTTTGGCGTAATTAGCCCTTTAAAGAATCAATAAGTTTCATATTTTTATTATTAAAGTATTTTAATTTTGATACTTCTAACATTTATCAATGTAAAAAATACATTATTATAGTACTTGCATCAACATAATTTCAAACTTGAAATTATTTTAAGAAAAGAGTATTTAATTATTTATTATAACATCTAAATAAAATACCGAATGCGATACGGAGTTACATACTAGTTTGTAAACTACATAGATAAAATAACAGTAATAATATTATTATATTCAAAGTAATAAAAAGATAAATAACATAGAAAAAAATACACTTAAGTCATATTAATTGTTGAAATTAAATTATAATTCAATTTGAACTATTAATTATATTAAACAATTAAAATTAAAAATAAATAACTACTCACTATTCTACTTTTAGCCTTTAAAACCTAGGCTACACTTTAAAACCTAGGCTAAATTGGCATACAGGTGCACTACAAAATAGTCCTAAATATTAATATTCTATTCCCATTCATAAATCTTTTTCATTTCAGATTCCTTTGGAGGCCAATAGCCCGTGAAATAAATACCGTCTTCTTTAGCAGCCCAATAACACGATCCTTCCTTACATATGTTTTTATCTCATTTTGCATTAAAAACTTCAAAAGCTATTTTCTTCTCGGCCCACCAAACATGACAAAAGAATAGCGTCGTAAAAGGTATGTAACAAAAATGAAACTGAAAATCTTGATATTTTGGATTAGTTGAAAGAGTATGATATCCAAGATCATCATCTCCGGATGCACAATGTACGAGTAGAAGGTTTTGAGGATCTTCACATCGGGGAAGATTGTTAACCACATGAACGGTAATTGAGAACTTTGGAATAAAACATGCGTGAGAAAAGTGTAGCCACATGATAAAAAGAGGTAATACGTATTTCATCATCATATTCATCTATTTTTTTTTATTTGTCTCGAATTTCTTGAATTGATGTTAGCTATACATAAGCATATATATAATAAATTTTATTCGATAACTTAGGTAATAATTACTAATTGTTAATTTATTACTAATTTAGTTATTTCCTAATTTAGTTATTTAATGGGAATTTAATTGATAATATATTATATATTACCTTATTTGACAATATTATTATTTAATTGGCTCGAATTCCTTAGCTATATATATAGTACATATTTGACAATATTGTCATTTAATTGATAATATTTTATTGACCCAGGTAGTTTTTTTTGGTAAGTTGTATTTCAATATGTCACAAGCAAGTTATCAGGATGATATTGAACGAAATTCATGGTACGTTAATGTTGTTAATTTAAAAATCATTCATTAATTGTTAGCAACATGCAGGGGTCATAGGAAGAGTGGTCTAGGAG
Organism: Pogostemon cablin; assembly: GCA_023678885.1. NCBI lineage: Eukaryota > Viridiplantae > Streptophyta > Magnoliopsida > Lamiales > Lamiaceae > Pogostemon > Pogostemon cablin. Next base: position 12,101,108 of record CM042981.1, on the reverse strand, counting down.
AAAAGTTGACCTTCGCTAGAGTGATAGGAGAGTAAATTTGGATATACGTATACTTAATTATCTTTTCTTCTTCAGTCAACGTATGCCTATATACTTAATAATGGTAAAAATATAAACATATATTTTTTAATTTTTTTTAGTGGATATATAGAGCTTTGCCAAACTTACATCAAAGAAGCACGAGCTTGACTAGCCATCTTCAAATTGTGACTACATCTATGGAAATTGAACGAACCTGGATCTTTAAGGTAAGTAGTAGCTAGGTGACTAACTCTCTAGTTTATTAATCAATTAGTTAATTATTCTGGTATAAAATATTAGAAGTTTAGAGTGAATCATTTTTATCTTGTACCTTTATTTAAAATTACTTTTATTATATAAAAAATTAATTTTAAAGTTATGATGTATGGTGATTTTTATATTTTTATATAAAAAATAATACCTCCTAATGATACGGTATGGTACCGGGTCGGGTTATGACGATGGGCAGGTCCTACTCATTTGTCATTTCAGTTATTTTGAGGAATCTAATTTTAAACTTACACCTATTAATAATTTCCATATTAATGTTATTGTAAATTTATTTTATTTTTACTTATTTTGAAAAATTATAGGATTTAAATTGAAAATAAAAAATAAATATTTTTATAAAAGAATTAAAATTTTGAAAAAAATAATTATAATTTTGATTGATTAAAAAAAATTGGAAAAAATTATAATTCGGTAAAAATGATGATAGAATTTATATTACTATTAAGATGGGTTTGTTTTTGCATGGTACGTGATATACTCCATTTATCCCAAAATACTTGCACATTCTTTTTTGGGTTGTTTTCAAATACTCCCTTGTAGCCCAAAACATCACCGGCTGCTTTTTGTGTATAGATTAAGGAGGTAGAACCCAGATTTACAATCGAACTTTGAGAATACTTTGGTATTCTTGAAACAGTTGACCAAGTGTTCCCTACTTGGTATGTAGTATCCATCGAACTCAAAGATGTTGTTGATCCCTTTGTAATTGATCACAAGTCTCGGCTTTCCCCGCTTAACTTCTCCATGATTTCGAACAAGAAATCATGAACTGCTGTATGGGGATACTCCTGGTGATATCAACTTAAGGTCCAGATATTTTGGATAGAACGCGCAATAAAGTAAAATGTTGACTTTTACACTAAAATAAATAACACATGATATTAACGCCTTGCAATACTATAAATATTATAAAAATACTACTCTTGTTTTATACACGAAAATTAATCAATTCATAAAATTTGTTTAATTAAATGAAAAAACCAACAATTTTTTTTCACATCATTAAACTAATAATCCTTTCTTTTAAATAAAACAAAAAATTACGTGTAAATCTTCTATATCGCACTCACTTTTTTCTTCATACATCCTCTTGTTATTTGTTAAGGTTAAACCTTTAGTTTAATTTTTCCTTTTCAAACTTTTTGTTTAATATGCAGAATAACTATAAAATTTTAATAACATTTTGATTATTATTAGTGTGCACCGATCGATGTACCAGATAATCAGAACAATTAATTAATACCTTAAAACAAGATTAATAATCTAATGGATAAATTAACTAATTAATAAGAACAAAACTACTACCCTAAAATTAATTAATAAATTCTTGGTGCTCCCGAAAATAATCCAAAACCGTACTTGCGTGAACGTGATACACAAATATACCACTAAACTTAAAAGAAATTACTTACAATAGAATAAACTTGGCTTTGTATCTTTTTTCTTATGCAAACAATTGACTATATGCATTATAAAATTAAGTGCAAGACCCTCTTTTTCGACTTATGTGATCCATTCCAACGAAAAATTGTAGCTATTATAATAATAAATAAGATTAAGTAAAAAAAAGTGGGTAAATATATAATATAGTTTGCGGAAAACGGTGTCCGATCGACCCAATATTCTAATTCATTTATGTTTTTGAGTTTAAAAAATTAAATAAAAGTTTTGAGTTTGAGAAATAACTCGTCAAATATCTTTTACTTAATTTGAAAAGGTTCCAATATAGTTAGGACATTCATTTTCATCCCAAACCTTTCAATTTTACTCAAATTTCGTTCAAAAAAACATTATTTATTTCAATAATTTTGTGATAACATTGATTCAATCACATTACATAGAATTAGAAAAATTAAATATTTTTAAATAAAAAAATCATTTTGGTGAGAATTTAAAATTTTTGAAACTATTTTGCAGACATTAAGTTTCTTGAAACTATTTTGAATAAAGTAAATTTATATGGGACGGTTTTGATTTTAACCTTAGTAGTTATTGATTTATATATTATTTCAATGACATTATTTTTTTTTTCAAAAATCACTAATAGATACACACTTTTAACCTAAAATTACTATGAGATACAAGGAATTTAAATCATTACTCTCACATACAAAATATTAAAGTAAAATACCAAATGTAACCTTATAATCTCATACACTTTTAAACCACCAACCCTACCCCTCACCCACCACACCCGGCGGACCCGCGTTGACCGTCGGCTGGACAGCCGTTGACCGACGCCGACTGCGCCAGCCGTCTGCTGCAGGAATTTAAAATGTGCAAAACCAAATTGTGCAAATACATATGGGTATCAAAATTATAATTGTGTAGTTTTGAGTAATATACTTTGAATCATGTACCAGCAATTATACATTATTTTATGTACCTCACAGTAAGTGACTTTTTTTATAATATTAATAATTTTATATTGATCCTTTTATATACATAGGAGGAGTTGAGAAAAGAATTCTACATATACAACTTAATATTCAAATCTATGTGCATGCCAAACGATTCTATGCGACAACCGGATCAAATTATTAATGACACGTACGTACGAGTGGATATTTTTTAATAAAAAAAACAGAATCTAATTACATAATAAAATTAAAATTAAAAGAAATAGGTAATTTATTAAAGAAAAAAAGAGGCGCTAAAAGGGAGTGGGATTATATTAGTGTGTGTGTGAGTGCATGCACCCATGTGTGGGGTTGTATGGGTGGACATTCTTCTATAAAAGAGTGCTCTCCATTTACTCATAATTTCTTCATCCTCCTCTTTCATCACTTAATTCTCTGCTTAATCTCACCTTCACCTCCATCCAAACTTCTCCAACTCAATGTACCACTTCTCATCACAACCACCTCTTTATTCATTTATATATATTTGCAGCTTTTTTTAATAGGAAAAAAGCATATTATTAAATAAAATGGGCATGAGAATTAGAAACTTTACATAAGCTACCTTTTACACATAAGAAATTGAAATTTTCTCCAAGTTCTAAGCAATGAATTACAAGATGAAGTTAGGACATGATTTCTCCACTCCTCATAACTACGCAATCACTCTCGATGATCTCTTCCAAAAATTCAATTCCAATGTGGGCTTTAAGTTCTTTCACAATTTTATCCACCTTAATCGATTTCTCGAAAACATAATAGCATTCATACTTTTCCACATTAGCCATACCAACACATTCCACAAGCAAACCATGAATTTTTTTCCTTTTCTTTCTCTAATAAGACTACTAAAATGAAGTAAGCTGATAGAAGGAATGGAGGGCATCACCGAAAAATATACCTACCCATTTAAAACATGCCCTCCAAATGTTGTAAGAAAAACTACATTAAAAAAATATGTGGCTTACTGTTTCTTTAGATTCATTGCAGAAAGGACAAGAACCGTTGGCATTATGTGGGAATGATATTTCTTTGTTGGAGTTAATTGACGTTGGCACACGTTCCCATAAAACTTTCCATGCATGGACTTTCACTTTCGGAAGAGGTATTTTGTTCCAAATAAGCTTGAATTCCTTCTTGACCTCTGATTCGGACCCTATTTTCAATTGCAAGATTTTCTGGTATGCTCCTTTTGTATGTGTTTATATATATACTTGCAATGTTAATTTGATTAATTACATATGTATGCAGTTTAAGTGTTAGTAGATCTTGATCATGGAGGTGGAAAGGAGGTCAAAATATGGAAAGAGTACTTGGGATAGCCATTACATTCAGTGCCTCAACACTTCCTAACGGGTACTAAATTTAATTTCTAGGTGAATTCATAATCATGTAATTAAACTGCTTTTAATTAATTATTACTCCATATACATATATTTGACAAGCAGGCAAAAGAGTAGGTAGTGAAAGCTGAGGTGAAACTAGTGATAGATGGAACTCCAGATGAGATTAATTGCTCAACTTTCACCTCATCAATAATCTTCAAAAGGCTGATATCTCTCACCACTTGAAGGATTCATTAAATTACTACTCGACAGAATTAAATGCTAATTAACTAGTGCAGAATCATGAGTGCATACCACAGCTCTCAAATTTAAACTCTTCCGACAACAATATCACTCAAGGTCCATATATAATCATGTCACGATAAATTGGGAGAGAGATTAAAAATAGAGCCGCTTGGGGATAAGAGATTAGAGATCTCAGGTTTGAATGTTTGATGAGGGATGATAGAAAAAAATCTTACGTGTATCTTGAATTTTAATATTATATTTGTAAAAGATTTTTTTTAAATAAAAATAATTTCCACATAAGCAATCCGGTAGATCCCAGCTGCACGGTGACTGATTTGTAATTCGGTTTAAGGTCAAGAACTTATTTGTAAATATTAAAAAGTTTGGACTAATTCGCAATTCGCGAAAAGGTCAGGACTTTTGGCGTAATTAGCCCTTTAAAGAATCAATAAGTTTCATATTTTTATTATTAAAGTATTTTAAATTTTGATACTTCTAACATTTATCAATGTATAAAATACAATATTATAGTACTTGCATCAACATAATTTCAACGTGAAATTATTTTAAGAAAAAGTATTTAATTATTTATTATAACATCTAAATAAAATACCGAATGCGATA